>RCWM02000301.1:0-1394268 GCA_003667255.2 Euschistus heros | reverse complement strand
CAATACAGAGTTTTCTTCCCGGAAAGAATTATGAATTAATTGTTCTCTATTATTCCACCTTACGTCAACTAGGCTTCAACAAACACTATTCGGTTTGTTAAGTTTGCTGTGCTTAACGCATTGTTTCCCCCCCCCCCAGTGCGTAAGTAAATTGTGCTTAGTAAGTAAAAAGTGCCAAGGCTACTTGTTAGTTCCTGTTGAATATTCACTATTCAGTTATTGATATTGCACGATAATCGTTTGTTTTGTTTTTTTGTTTTTTCCCCACTGTCCTTAACTGAGCGAATATTCTATGTTCATTTATATGAATGTTGTAATGTAAGTACTCCTAGTGTGTTATAAAGGTTTTAATATTCCTTTACTGCCCTGATTAGGTAAAACGCCATTTCGACAAAAATGATCAAAATCTATATTTTTATTTTAATCGCTTTCAATACATTATTAAATTGATTTAAGATACTAAAGTCGCAAATAAACTCCTTAATTTGCCTTAAGATTCATAAAAAACTTGCGGTAATTTAATAGTTTTCCTGTCAAAATTTTCAGATATAATACTAAACTAAAGAGCCCTAGTTTCCTATTTTTAATGAAAAACTGATTTTTATATATTTTTCATTGGAAAACTTATATTTAATTTCTAAGCAGTGATAAAAATCGATTCTACTTTATAAGATTTGACAGCAACATTGGTTGATACGGCCATATTTGTGCTATGTTGTTTACTGGGACTCAGTGGGTTGAATAGAAACACTTGAGGCACTCAGAATGGTATAGAAGGATCAATACAATCAGGATAGATGAATTAATTGCCATTTCTATTGGGATTATTTTATTACTAGTTTCGAATGCTAAAGATGAATTTTTAGCATTCGAAACTAGTATTTTAATGAAATAATCCCAACAGAAGTTGTAATTAATTCATCTATCCTGATTGTATTGATCATGTTTATTAGATCACAACAATAATAGACAAGGGCTATATGAACAAGCCTAAACTATGAAGAAGGTTACACCATGTGGATGTTACCATGCCAACATAACACTTGGTTACCATGGCAGTAGAGTACAGGTTATAGTTGGAATGCTATTTTATCTATTCTGATCCAAAGTTATTAGGTGATTTTTTATTGCCTATTCGAAATTAACACATTGTGTCTTTTAATATATTTTTAGCAAGCACAGATATCGAAAGCAGCTTTTTAAATAGCATAATGACAACCTAATCTAAATGCCTATCTATACTGTTAATCTCCTCGTTATTGAGTTGGAACGGGTAATGAACGGAACTGATATTTTATAGCAGTTATTTTTCACGGTCTCGCTAATTATCAACCGCTAATAGGGAATCATAGTTACAAAAAACGGTTTTCATTAATGCTAATAAGCAACTCATTTCTAGTGTACAGCAAGGATCATAATGCTTGGTTTGGTTTTTTTTCCTACAGTAATCTTTTCATATCTTCTTAAGTATTCAATCGAATACTTTAAAAAGGAAGTTAATTATTTCTTCTATTATTATTTCAATTTTAATACCATCATGACTTATGTTATTGCCGCTAACTATTGTTAAAATGTAGTCTGCTATATGGATTTGTCCGGATCGAGGAAAAATTTTGTGGAAAATATCTTGGAGATCCTCTTGAGATATCCGGAAGATCCCTCGAGAGACGAAGGCACTAAAGGTTTTGCCAATTAGTGGAGGTCAACACACCACGCAACATTGGCCGGTTATCGTGTAAGGTCTTCGACCCTTCGATGTATCGATATCCGAACCTTCGATATGTCCAATCCTATTGCCCGCCCTTAACTATTTCTTGCTTCTAATATCTAATTCACTTAGCCAATTTAATTAATTAACTGAAGTTGAACTTACAAAACCATGCACTAGTTAAATTGGTAACGAAATCACCACACTAAGTTTCTAACGAGATCTTACATAATGACTTGCGTATTTCCAACTGTAATATATCACATTTGCATTATTTCGTCACAAATAACTTGTACACACATAACGCTTTAAAACTGTCGCTACAAGTGACATATGATCTTAGTCGTCTAATGCTCAAAATGAGTTGGATGGGGGATCTTGCCTAAAGATATTTATACAAAGCTTTTAATATCATGTGCAATTAGTGCCTATCATAATCATAAACCTTAGTATACTGTGTGTATTCTCACTTGGTTTTTTTTTTTTTTTTTTTTTTTTTTTTTTTTTTTATTACTTATTTTATGTCAAATAACAATACATTTATGTTAATATATTATATTAAAAACAATGTATACATTTTAATGATTTTAATGTATACAGCTTTCATTTTTATACAATTTTATAATTCATCATTTTACTTGTTAAAATAAAATTTAAAATTTTGTTAGGTATCCTCCCATTATAATTACCTCATGAGTTTAAAAAAATCATACTAATTTTAAAATTACAAAAAATGTTACCAATTTGTTTCTGTTACTTAACAATGAAATCCCTATTCGCTGTTATATTTCATACATAACTTTAAATATATATATATTTAGTAAGGTTCCTGAGGTTCAGTCAATAAATAAAAACAACTATTTTGGCGACGTTTCGAGACTATATTGTTCATTAAAATCATGCCCTACAGTGACTAAAACAGGTTACAATAAAATTATGTAAGTTATACAAGTTATTTCAAAACATAAAATAGCTACAATATAAGTATATAACAACATGTGTTAGAATAATAAAAATATATATAATTACAGAATAGAGAGTCACAAAAAAAATTCCCCAGGTCAGTTGTATACTAGAATTGTTAAAATTTAGTTAGTCGATACCATATCCAATAGTAACATTGTAAGTTGTTTCATACTCCTCTATATTCTGTAATTATATATATATATATATATATATATTTATTATTCTAAAACATGTTATTATGTACTTATATTGTAGCTAACTTTATGTTTTGAAATAACTTGTATAACTTACATAATTTTATTGTAACCTGTTGTTTCATTGTAGGGCATGATTATGAGAACAATATAGTCTAGAAACGTCGCCAAAATAGTTGTTTTTATTTATTGACTGAACCTCAAGAACCTCACTAAACATTTAATAGTAACAGTCAAGAAATTTATCCATATTTAAGTATATATTTATAGAAATGAAAAAGGAGTGTATTATCAATATAGATGTGGTGTATGTAAATGGCTATGATGCGAAGCCATTTTTTTTTTTTTAAATTTCTAAATCATTTTTATTACAGCTCAATCGCTAATTTCATTTTTTTTTTTTTTTTGTTTTAAGGTGCGAGTACATAAAATACATCTATATATTCATAAATAGATATATGCATATTTAATAGAAGTTTTAAGGAAGACAAAATAAGGAATCAAGTAGTTAGAACTTTTGCCTGTCAGTGTATAATATATCTTGCCCAAATGGTATCATATATCCATCCATGTTTTAGTAATATTCTGTCTTTTGTCATTTCAAAATTAAGTTGGCAAACATGGACTATGGTTGTTCTATTCCGCAAACTTTCATTTATAAGTATATTTGTCAGTTGTTTTTATCTATTAGTTCTCATAAGAGATTTTTTTTCTTCTTTCAGATGTTGTTTCTTATTGGAGTAACAATGAGTGAATTTGCTCATAGTATAATAATACAGGTCTTATAGGCGTTTGGAAGAGTAGCACTCAACAGTAACTCCTCCTAGTGTGGATTAAAAAAAAAAAAAAAAAACGGATTTATTTGAGCGAATCATCCAGTTTCTTTTAAGCCTTCTGAGAATATTTCCAGGTATGTCAGTCGTGGCCATTGGTTAATAACCATGTTATTATGTCCATGAAGTCTGTCGTGAAATCGTCTATAAAGGTTATGTATATGTTCGTCTACTGAGGGTACTTGTAAATCAGAGTGAAGTGAGGTTTAAAATGTAACAAGGTGATTTTGTGATCAATCTGAGTATTTTTATATTTAAAAACTTTAATAGGAGATGTAGATAATTAGGGTAGGCAGTCAAAGATATTCAGCAGATCAAAATAAAATGTTTATTTTATTCTAATTCTTAAAGCCAACGTTTCGACTTGCAATGCAAGTCTTCATCAGGGCTAGAAAAAAAGAAAACATGCAAAGAGGTATGACTACATTGTAAAAATATATGAATAAACACACACCAGAACATATAGGAATCAGTGAGAAAGAAAATAAACATAAACAAACAAATAATAAATAACTGTATAAGAGTAAGGATGGTAACTTAAAGACAATATATAAAGGCCATAAGGCCAGTAAAGACTATTGAATTGAGGCTAAAATGAGAATTAAAATGGGTGATAGTTACTTAAATGCTAATGAGTAATCTCGACAAAATAATTGGTGAACATAAACAGTGTAGATACTAAGTTGTTGAGATAATGAGAACAAGTTACTGAGTTAATACTTAATGAGTAGATACAGAGTTACTGATATATTGAGGACAGATAACTGAAATAATATCTGAAGGCAATGAAGCCAGTACAATAAATGTAAACTATTGAATTAGAATTGAAAAGAATATTTCAGGAGTGATAATGAATGAGTAAATATAACAATATAATAGGTGAATATAAGAATTGGTAGATATATAGTTAGTGAGATATAGTGGTTAAGCTAATGAGTTGGTACTGAATGAATAAAATTACTAGTAACAGTAGGGAGTTAACTAGATAGTTAATAATAAATCAAATATGCAAAGTACAACTATAGAAGAATTAGAATTAGAATAAGAATTTTCTTAGAATTTTATTCTAAGAATTAGAATAAAATAAACATTTTATTTTGATCTGCTGAATATCTATGACTGCCTACCCTAAATGTCTACATCTCCTATATATCACAGTCAACTATACCTTATGATTATGAATAAAAAACCTTTAATATTGCAAGTCCTTTAAATGCGTTTTTTGTTAATTCTATATGTAACATTGGAATATACTATGGAAATTACCAACAATAGTTCTGGGTAATTTTAAAAACAGGAATCATTTTAAAGAGTAATGTTTTTTTAAAAAAACTAGGGAACGAGAAGCTGAACAACAGTTGGGCCTGACGGTGTCAGATAAGTAAAGAGTTTGTCCCAGTTTTCAGATAAAAAGCTGAACGAGTGTTTGGGCTTTGGCCATTTCTCTTGGCTTGGGATCTCTTTTAGTGCTCCGATATATTTTAATGAGCTGTATGAACTGCTTCTGGATTTCATTTCAACATCTTAGGTCAGATATATTTTTAAGCGTGGGAGCTAAGAGTTAATATTGTATTCAAACTTTAATATTCTATTAAGTAAATAAAATTAAAGTAAGCTTGTTTTGTTTGCCGGAAACGGAATTCGTCTCGTAATTAATATCTAAATATTTCCGGTAGTAAAATTGAATACGTAAGAATAGTTTAAATATCTAGTCTACAATATCAAGGAAAATTAAATTTAAGGCAAGATTAAAAGACAGTAATGCTTGCTATTTCTCTGTCGCAAAACTACTCAGTTCTTACTGTCTAGAGATTATTATTATTTTTTTTTTTTTAAGCTTTTCAAAAATTTTGGCGCAGATAGGGAGTAAACTAATAGGCCTGTACGATGATGTCGAATTTATGTTTTTGCCGGTTTTGTGAATCATGAATATGTAAGAATACTTCCATTGTAAGGGAAATTTTGCAGTCCTGAGTATTGTATTATTGATAGTTATCAGAAAGACCAGAGCTTTTCTTTTTTTATTAGATCATAGAAGTTTAATTTGTTCTGTGGCTTGAGAAGGAGAGAAGGGAGGAAGGGGTGGTGACATTTTTAATGGAGTGTCTAAACAATTTTTCAGTGTCAAAAAAGTTAGAATGAGGTGTAAAAACCGAAGAAAGGTGGTCAGCAAAAAGTTCAAATTCTAGAAATTTAAAAATTAGAATATATAAGGCTGTATATTACCAACATTTCTCTTAGTATGCGAAACGTGACCGCATAAGTTAAAGGAAGAATAACGCCTTACAGTATTCGAAAATAAAGAATAAATGGGCCAAAAAATGGATGAACATATAGGAAAATTTAGGAGGCTTCGCCATGCGGAACTGCTGGAGCTTTATCCGGTAAATATAGTTGAGGTAATAGCAGAGCGACGGTTAAAATGGGCATGTAAAGTCGTTGGGTTTAGTAATGACCGAATTCCATAAAAAGAAATCAGTTTTGAGCCGTCGGGTAATCGACCGAGGGGTAGATCGAAACGTAGATAGGAGGAATGCATTAGGGCTGGTCTTGGGAATTTGGGTATGGATGGGATCGGTTGGAAGAAGGTGTTCTGTCAGAGATCGGTGGTGTCGGCATCGAACTTTTGTGTTCTCTAAGCCGCTTATTTACCTATTTCAATGTGCTCTGTTCTTAATTAGTGAACAAAAACTGAAACGTCACTTTTATTTTTTATTATATATTTTTTTTTTATTTATATCTCAGAAAGAAAAAAGAATGATCCAGTTTTCAGTTATCGTTTAACTTCGAATCCACACTCAAAAATTTAACGACAAAAAGTGCTCATCGCTTTCGACTAATTCAGCATCTACCAAGCAATAGTTCTAAGCATTTAGTTAATTACAAAAGAATGATTTAGACATGCGGAGTTGAGTTTCTGGGCTCTTTTATTAAACTTAATCATCATTAATTAATCAGCATAATCATCTAAATTTCCTTTATGTTACAAAATTGGTTTTAACCAAGCACCACTATTCTCACAATTCGCTTTCCACTCGATTCCAGACAACCCTCCGATGTCTTTGTCATTATGAAATATTATTTTGTCGTCATCAATCGCATGAAATATTTTCATTTATTATTCCAGGGAATTGGGATAGGATTCACTTTCAAAGCGTTATCTAACTCGAATCCTACCAGGCGCATTACGAAATAAAAAGAATGGAAATGAGACAACCTTGATGACCTGCCCGGAGTGAATCAGCTCCTAGCTCAGGGTCACTGCTTACCATAACTAATGTCCAGTTATCTGTGTTCTGTCGGCCATCTGTCCATCGTCAATTATTGATGAAAATTAAATTCATTTGTTTGTTATTTTATTTATAAATAATTTATATACAACAAATTATGCATTGAATTGTTTTAAAAACTATTAGATTTGGATTTTTTATTTTGGTTGTTGGGCACAACAAGCAGATGTGCTTATATACAAATTGTACCTAAATTTCTTATAGCAAACCTTAAATATTAATATTAAGTAATTTTTAAATGATCACAGTGTCTTGACATAAGAAAACATAAACATTGCGTGTATGCTATATTAAATTTATTCCAGCTGGAATGTGAATGTCGCGATTCATTCCACGTAATAAATGTCAACTTGTAAGGGCTTCTTTTACGAATGATAACTAAACGCTCTATGCTACCCCAAATATTTATTTTATATAAAAATCTTCACATGCTAACAGACAACGAACACATTATAAATAATGTCATGAAATTTTACCAAGAGTTTTAACTTAATTTAAAACATTACTACAACTCTGATACCAGACGACCAGATTTGGGGTAAATTGAAAAAAATTCAATCATAGCTATTTGCCAACTAATTTTCCGGAATTAATCACCTAGTTTAATCATGATTTTTTAAGTGAACTAATGATTATTTGACTGAAAGATTTAATTATGATTAAATTAGGTGATTGATGGATGAGGTATGGAATTCCAATACCAGCTAAGTCCAATTTCCAATTTTTTTTTCTTTTATTAAATAGTTTTTCTACTAGACTATCTTTAGGGTAAAGTTTTTTTTTAAAAAAAATAGTTAAATCACATTGAAAAAGGCCATACAAAAAATAATTCCCCCTTCCTAATCCAGACCGACCTTTACTTTTGTGGACCAGATGTGAAAAATTTTAAAAAATGGACTTTTCTGTTTTTGATAATCTACGCTTCGAATAGCTTTGATTAAATTTTACCCAACTGTGGAGACGACACATGCCGAAGATAAAGAGAAAATGGCCTCCCCCTTGCCTACCTCGCCGTGATGTAAATTCGCTGAATATCATTATTTTTAATATTTCGACATGTGTCATGTATGAATAAATAAAAAAGTTGAAAGGAATTAAAAAAATGTCCAGGCAGGATTTGAACCAGCGCACATAGGAGTATAGAACTTTAAAAACAGATTATGCTTTGATTTAGGTGCGTACTTCACTCCCAGAGCTCGCTAATCCATATTTTACAACCGTCCATATTCAGGAGAGTAGATGTTCTACCGTGTTCCAGGAAAACTTTGCAGCTTAGGGTGGCTTATTTCCAATGATCATTTACTGGACTACTGCTGGACGTTAATTTCCTTAGAAGTTGCTGAACGGCCATATTTTATCTTTGTAAATTTTGAAGAAATTGGCAATGAAAGTGAAATGATGAATTATTGACCTTATGATTTATTATTCATTTTATAGATTGTTTATTTCGTTTAACGTCACTTTATGTTGCTATGGCTAATCGGACGATGCTACGGTGGGAGTCCTAAATTTTGCCTAAACAGATATAATTAGGATAGGGATCTTTAACGAGTACCTGACATCGCACCACAGGCTGGGGACCCCCATTTTACGTCACTTCCGAAGGACGGTATAGCTAAGGATTTTTTACTGTCTTTAAATCCTAAGGCCATCTGCCGGGCTGCGAACCCGCGATCTTGGGTTTAGTAGGTTGATATGCTAACCACTACACCACAGGTGACCCTTTTATATATATTTTTATATATATTGTTCCTCTCTGTTTCTTTTTTTTTTAATTCAAAGTTAAATATTTTCTTGAGATATGTGAAGAAGAAATAAAAACATACTTTATTTTTGGAAGAAGAACCTGCTTACTTAGTACAATAGCTCGTTAATCTTTGAACATGGTTAACCTACATTTGATTTATACGTATTTCTACCACAATTTCTCCGTAAAAAAAAACAATAATAATAAGAGAGGAAATAGATATTGAAAAAACACTTGTTATATTGTTTAAGTAGTAATGTCAAAAAGCAAAGTAATGAATGTTGTTTCCATGAACTCCTACGTCACTAGACTATTAAACCTCTTTGCTGATCTATAGAGTGCGCGAAATTTCAATTTTATAGATATATATTTCCGCGAGTTATTGAATTTTAAACTTTTTTCGTTTTTTTTTTTTAAACTGTGCGGCGCTGCAGAGGTTGCATGCTAAAGTTCTTATAAATTTAGGAGCCTCGGCCTCCTTTGCCTCATATAATACATACATTACAATTATATACGTATATAATTGTCAAAATAATTTGTAAAGGAAATAATTTCTAATTAGAGTGGGAGACATTAACTTGAGGTTGGGGCTGACCTATTTCGCCATAGTTAAGAACAAGGGAAAGGTATTAACTGGACCTCGGCCATTATTCTAGTTGTAATATAACAAGCCCTATTAGTATTCCTTTGTCACATCTCTTCTCTTCGGCTATTTAACTTTTAGAATTATAAAACTTGGCGTACCGTCATTAAGCTATGTATTTATTAAAATAGTAAAATAAAATACTGTTAAAATTAGGGTCGTTTCTTCCAATCATACTTATCACAAAATACGTTTTCCCTGAGAAATTAAGGAGTCCTTTTGTAATTGTACCAGTCCCGGCAGTAGCAAATATTCATATTTTAAACAGACTCTGGTCAATTAATTGATCTTATATTTCTGTGAAATATGATTCCAACCTTATTTAAATAGTTATAAAAAAAATGATGATGTAAAAATATGATAAATTCTTGAGTTTGGGTATTTTAATGCAATCCAAGTAGTTTTCTCACCTCACTCTTCAATCCCAAGGTTATTGGTCTCCCTAGTCTATGATTATTATAATTCTAACCGCTTCCCTACTGATAAACAGTTTCAGTAATTAGAGAATCAGCTCAGATGTAATTTTCCAAGCGAACAACTGTAAATTCAACCGAAGTCCTTGAACAATGATTTCGGAAACTTAGTCTTCTAATTATAGACTAAGTTTCTAATCTTCCCATTAATTACAATAAGACTCATTTAAATGACAGTAACTAGACCAATTTTGACGTAAGGAGTTGAGCTTTATTAAGGGATGGGATCCACTAAAGCATCGGATACCAGGATCGGATACTTCTGCACAATCCTGAATGCTCCCCATGATGCCAGAAATAAACTTACCTTAATGATCTTATTGGTCCATATATTGCTATCCCAACTTTCCCAGATACCTATGATTCCATGGTAAACTCTACACCCACTTGGATCACCACCTCCCGATCCTTTCTATGATCTCCCAAACCTTATTTAATTCTATTCCGCAGTTAAAACCCTTGGTATTAACTTTGATGAAACTCTTTCATAGAAAACAAATTTCTTGACGGGCTATATCCATCCTTAAACTATCCCATTCTTCCCAAGACTCCCTTCCGAAACCTACTCGTCAACTCTTGGTTTCTTCCCTTATCCTCCCCCATTTTGACTAGAGCTGTGCGGCATATATTGGGTTGACGGCGGAATTCGAGAGTAAGCTAAGAAGACTAATGAACTGTTTAGTTAGGTTTATCTTTAGGGTTCCAAAAACCTCCCACACATCACATCTATATACAGAGTTAAAATGGCTTTATCCTTCATCCCGCAGAAATTACTTCCTAGCCTCCTTCCTCTATCAAACCATAAATTCTCGGAACCCCTCCTACATCTATAACATCTTCCAGTTCAGATCCTCGGTCTCCTCCCGCACTACAAGATCTCGCTCCTCAGACCTGTATAGTTCTTCCCATAAGAGTACATCATTTGACCACTCCTTCATTTCCCGTGCTACTTCCTTATGGAATTCACTACCCTGTAATATCCGTAATGCTCCATCCCTGTCCACATTTAAATCCCTTCTCTTTCAATACCTCCTTTCTATCCAGAATGATGCCGACTAGCAAAACTTCATTTAAAAAAGCATTCAGTAGTTCTACATAGATTTGATTTTTTCCTTCAATTATTGTTTTTACATAATTTTTATTTTATCTCTATCTGTTTTTGTTCTTTATTTGTAAAATTATAAATGGTTATTCAGATTGTTAATTTCTTTTGTTCCATCTTATGATAACCAGACTCATTGTATTGCTTTTTTTTCCGACTGATAAGATGCCTCGATTTGTAATCTTTTTCCGAGATAATTTATACAGTCTGATAAGATGGCCAAAGGGCAGCATTGTAATCATTTACCCCACATTATTAAAATAATAATGTTTAAATTTTTATTGTAATATATTAAATGGAAATTCGGTAGGCCACGTACTACATATATTGCCAGCTGATTCTCTGATTATTACAATTATAATAAGTTTGAATATAGAAATGAAAGAGAGAAATTTAAAGATGTGTGTATACTAATAAAACCAAATGTTTTTTACGTAATTCAAACGGTTCGACAGTTCAGATCGTTATGCCCAAGTACAGTTGAAGAGTGTACAAGGGGATATACAAAACAAAAGAGTTTAAAGACAGTCTGAACTTGCTCCTTAGTCACTGTGAATTCGTGCTACGAAATAAACCCAGTAACACGTGGAGGCACCTAGACGTTTTATTCGCCGTGTACTACTGCTATGAGAAAGTTCTTGCGTAATACGTCATATGCCCGGACGTGGGCCAGTAGCAAACGACTCCTGATTGTCGATGTCTCCTCGCCATTAACACGACAGGACCTGTCTCCTCCCTTCTTGTTGTAGAAGTACTCCTGCCATGTCCTTGTTGGTCCTGCTACCATCCTGGAGATCTTATCTTAGCTCTGACGTCGGTAACGATTTGTAGCCGCTATTTCCTAACCGATGCTCAGGGGACCGGTTACATTTGTCAAGCTTATGTTTCCTCCGATATACATCTCCCAAGGATTAGGGCTCTCTCAGCTGACCCCTTTTCTTAATCATCTCCATTGTTCTCCTTGTATACTTCATATTTCATTTTGTTTTGTCATCTTACGTTCTTCTCTCGTTCATTTTAGTAAAGAAACTGAAGATTCCGAACTAAATCTTGTTTATATTGATGTAATTCATTCGATTGTTGAATATACGAGGAAGTAGATAGCTCAGGCGTGGAGTCCCTCCCTCCCTTCGCTTCTCATTTTTTTTTCTTTTTCTTTATTCTTTTGTTGAAACCAACAGAAGATAAGCCGTTTTTTTTTATTTACTGCCCCTTTATACCTTCTTATTTTTCCTTCTTTCTGCACTGATCTCATTGTCAATCGTTTCCTCCTAATGCTCTTTCATTTTTTTATTAATTAGTCATAATTTTTTTTTATTGAACTTCTATTTCCACATCATTTCAGTACTTAGGTAAGGATGTACTGTTACGGGGCCATTATATACCAGGTCCTCCAAAGAGTCCTATCGTTTTTTTCAAGTGGGCTATAAAAAGTCAGCTGTGAAGTATGCAAACATTTAATTCATCAAAATATGCACCGTTACATTCAGTTGTTTTCTCCCAACGCGATGCCTGGTCCCAAATTCTTTCTTTTTTTTAATCTTTTGTTTTATTACGGAAAAAGTTGTCCAACTCCATTTCCAAGCTCTGACGATTGTTAAAACATTTTTTTCTTAGACTAGTTTCCCACCCTAGCTCCATTAATTTGGCTCTGGTCACCTTTGCTGTATGAGGTCGAGCGTTGTCTTGAAGCAGTAGTGGCCCTTTCCTGTTCACCAGTCCGGGATCAAAAGTTTTAAGTTTGACATGGCAGCGATCCAATATTTCACAGTACACATTGGCTGGCAGTTATCAATTAACAGGATCTGGTTTTGGAAATGTTTTTGGCTCCTCATCTGCACTCAGCCGTTGATATGATCGTCTCATATTGTTGTATAATACCAACTTTTCGAAAAATGGATCAATTTTTAATCGAGACAATAAAGAAGAAGTCGTTGTTACCCGAACCAGTTTATTGGCATCCGATAGTTGGTGAGGTACCCATTTGTCCAATATTTTTACTTTTCACTTTTCTTTTAGGTAGTTCCAAGCTGTAGATTCGGAAATGTTGTGCTGTTCAGCAGTTTCTGAACATTTTTGGTGTGTATCTGCTGCGATTATATCCCGCACTTGTGATTGTTCGACCGATATCCGTCTTCAAGCGATTCATCGCCCTCCCGAAATTTTGAAAATCAAAATTGTGCCTTCCGCTCACGAAGACTATCTTTGCCAAAGATGTGACAAATATCACTCTGTCGCTTTCGAACCGCGTTTGAATTCATACAGTAAAGCAAATCTAATTTTAATTTCAGTGCTCACCATTTTGACCGCACTTTTTATAATACACAGAGAGACTGAATTAAAGTTTGCCACTGTTATTGTGAAGAGTAAACATTATTGTTTACATAAGAACAAATGGAATTAGGCAGAAAGGAATTTACATGGTGTTAAAACAAAAATATAAAATATTGCATTAAAAAACGACAGGACTATTTGGAGGACCTGGTACAATTAACTTCTAAACTATACCAAGCACTATTTTTAATGAAATTTAAAAAAAATAAAAAAATACGAAATTCGAATTTTTCCGTATTTTTCATCATTGTTGAAACACCATAAGAGTTGCGAGGACAAGGAAATAAGTGAAACTTATCAAAGTTTTTATAGTTGGGCCATCAAAATGGCGATAACAGTCTTACCAAATTAATTTCCTGATCCTGATTTTATGAGACCACGGCGATTATTTTTATAACCGGAACAGACCTCCTCAGATAAACGGACTTACCAAACTATTACCCGAGATATCAATAAAGTATATTAAGGTGGACGCTATGTGCTACGTGCTAGAGGAAGCAGGATTGTGGATTTATTAATCACGTACTGCGATATCCGCAGCTAATCCCGCCCCCACGTCACATCTAAACTTGAACCACAAAACCTTCCAACAGGGCCTGACCGCACTTCATCAAGATAAATTGGCCACAACTTGGGACGCTAACCTCAACCGCAGTTCCCACAAGAAAAAAGAAAAATCTTTTGGTCAGTGTCAGATTAAGATTCTTATAGTTAATTTAACCAGCTTTCAGATGAAAAAAAAAAAAATTAATTTTGGGTCGATCTAATAGTTTCGGAGTTATAGCGACCCCAGTCAGAGTGCTGAAATGAGAGGTGTAGAGTGCATGAAATATGCGAATATATTTGACTTCACAGCTTTGTTAGGAGCAGTTAGAAGATAAACATATTCAAAATCCCCGCCCCCTAGGGGGTGAGCTTACGGTAGGGGAGAGGGGAGAAGATCCCATTTTTGTCATTTTCGTTTATATCTCGAAAACAGGGGACTCTAGAAAAATATGCTATAAATCAAAATTAAAACTAATTAAATTTCCTATAAAATTAATTATATACATATTCGTCGAAATTCCAACTGTTTTAGAGACATACGTTGTTAAAAATCGATAATTATCGCAAAAATATAATTTTTACCTCACTTTTTGTCAAATATTTCCTTCAAGTGCCAAAAAACGTATGCATGAAATGAAAGTAAATTTAATTTTCTACAACTTTGATTTTGTCATTCTTTCTGAGAAACGATTTTGGAAGTTACTAGAAGCAAAAGTTTCACAAAAAGTGAGGTAACATTTGTCACCAATTTTCAATAACAAATAACTCGTAAACGGTTAGAATTACGACAAATTTATATAGAATCAATTATATAGGAAATTTAATTAGCTTTTATGTTTATTTGAAACATATTTTTCTAGAGTCAACCGTTTTCAATATATAATCGAAAAAAAACAAAAATATTTTACTTCTCCCCTCCCCACACCGTTAGCACACTCCCCAGGGGCGGGGACTTTTAGTATGTTTACCTTCCAACTATTCCAACGAAGCTATGAAGTCAAAAATAATCGCAATATTCTTCAACTCTACGCCCCTCATTTCAGCACTCATTGGCTGGACTATAAGAAGATAAACATACTCAAAGTCCCTGCCCCAGGTGGGGGAGAGGGGAGAAGGTCCCATTTTTGGGTTTTTCGATTATGTTTCGAAAACGGTAGACCCTAGAAAAATATATTTCAAATAAAAATAAAAACTAATTCAGTCTCTTATAAAATTGATTTTATATATATATATATTTGTCGAACTTCCAGCGGTTTTTGAGATACCATATACTTTAATGAAAATCATTAATTTTCGCAAAAAAAAAAAATTTTTACCTCAAAACATGTGAAACATTTGCTTCTAGTGCCTTCCGCTATCGTATCTCAGAAAACATGTCAGAATTTAAGTTGTAGAGCATTCAATTTACTTTAATTTGATGTATACGTTTCTGGCACTTTAAGCAAATTTTTGACAAAATTTGAGGTAAAATTCAATTTTTAATAACGTGTATCTCGAAAACCGTTGAAAGTTCGACAAATATGTATAGGATCAATTTTATAGGAAATTTAATTAGCTTTAAATGGGTTCACCTGTGGTGTAGTGGTTAGTATAGCAACCTACTAAACCCAAGATCGTGGGTTCGCAGCCCGGCTGATGACCTTAGGATTTTTTAAAGGGAGTAAAAAATCCTTAGCTATGCCGTCCTTCGGAAGGGACGTAAAATGGGGGTCCCGAGCCTGTGCGATGTCAGGTACTCGTTAAAGATCCCTATCCTAATTATACCTGGATAGGCAAAATTCAGGACTCCCACCGTAGCATCGTCCGATTAGCCATAGCAGCATAAAGTGACGTTAAACGAAATAAACAAACAAACAATTAGCTTTAATTTTTAATTGAAACATATTTTTCTAGAGTCCACCGTTTTCGAGATATTCGAAAAAACAAAAAAATTGAACTTCTCCCCTCCCCCACCGTTAGTTTACCCCCCCCCCCCCCCCAGGGGCGGGGACTTTTAGTATGTTTACTTTCTAACTACTTCTAACGAAGCCTCAAAGTAAAAAATAATCATATATTTCATGCACACTACAATATGTTTATTGGCTGGGCTAATAGCTTGTGCAGAGTTTTTATTTACCGCTACCTCAGCTAACTTCTCTGCTCTGTATAAGAAATTAAGGATTGGACGAACAGCGTATATATGTTCGATAGAGGACGTTCTTATTAGCTTACATCGTTCAAGAACGGTTCGTTCTAAGCTAATTCTTAACTTACTGTTGTTTACCAGTTCGTTAGTGAGGCAAGCGACACCAAGCTATCTCAAATAGTATACAAGACTAGGAATCCATTTAACGTAATTTCTGAACTTCATGTTCTATTTAAATCTGGTACAAGTTAAAATCCTTTATTTGCAATGGATTCGACGTATTGACATGGCGATGATAACGTACATTATCTTGTCACCGAGGAATGTAAAGAAAATATCAATTTTGCCTTCAGTTTAGGGATGATCTCTTAGATCTTTTCCATTCAACGTATTTGCATAATGAGAATCTGATGGCTTTTCAATTCGAAATTTTGTTATCGGCTCGATCAGCTGTTTGTGATGTGGCTCCTGTCCTCTCTTGGTCGACACGTTTGTTATAATCCTTGTCGGAAATTCCTATTAGGTATTTTTTTTTCGTTTTGATTGACTTTTGTTTACGATAATTTAAGTATTATGTTCTTGGCATCAAATCTATATTTTTAAAATAATTTTAAGTTAAAGGCTTAGTTTCTATCATTGGTGCTGACGTAGTCTGGGAACCTCAGTTTTAATTTGTATTATAGAAAAAATTTGTGATCTAAGACCACATGAGCAGTATTTGTTCTTGTCTCATTTCTCAATAAATATATTAAAATTAGTGTGACTCAGTTATTTTAATCTGGTTAAAATTGCATTGATTAGGTGTTTAAAGAGTACGTCAAAGCAGATTAGACATCCACTTAGACAGAAATAATTTTTATCGATCCATTTGGTTGGATTTAAAAAGGACTACAGCAGAACCTCGATAATCCGAACCTCTGTGATCAGAACACTCGATAATCCGAACGCCGTTTTGGGAAAAATAAAAATTATTTTCTGATAATCCGTGATTTAGCAGCCAATAAACGTTCTTCAACCTTAGTTCAGAAAAAAAAAAATGAGTGACTATTTTCCAAATGTTTAGTTGTTTGTTCTCTTTAATTTTTTTATCTTTCTGTACAGCATATTTTTTTTTGTGTGTACAGTACTGTACTTTCTGTGTGTGTATAAGATTGTATACATACTATGTAAAATATTACGAAATTCATGTGCAATACATTACATAAAATATAGTTACCTTACTGTAGCACAGTAGTATTTCATAAAACAAACTATTTACCTTTAACAATACAACGTGCTTCTTATATTATCGGAACTAGTACCTATGTCAGTGTTTATTTTCTGCATGCAACATACTATGCCTGGAAAAGCACTTAATTTGATAATCCGAACGATTTGATAGTCCGAACCAACCCCGGTCCTAATTAGTTCGGATTATTGAGGTTCTACTGTATATTTAAAATATGGGACTATATTGGTCTTTATTCTCATAAAGTTATTCATTTTATATTTTTTATACTCTCTGCAATGTTGTCATATCTTTTTGTTTGTTTTCTTTTTCTTGTAGCTCTAAAGAAAGCTTGCAACGCTTGTCAAAACGTCGGCATAATAAATTAAGAGTTATTTTCAATTGCTATGTTTATATGACTGCATAGCCC
The DNA here is from genome assembly GCA_003667255.2 of Euschistus heros. Taxonomy (NCBI): domain Eukaryota; kingdom Metazoa; phylum Arthropoda; class Insecta; order Hemiptera; family Pentatomidae; genus Euschistus; species Euschistus heros. The sequence continues at coordinate 1,376,670 of RCWM02000301.1, read as the reverse complement.
AACTACCTGCATCTTCAAAATGAATTTTATATAGTAAATAAATAAAAATGAAATAATCTAAAAACTGACTTCTAAAAAGTTAATTCTGTCGTATTCTTCCCAAAAATGCGTATCCCCTTTTATGAATATAAATTTGCTGTATAATTGTTAGTCCAGGGATAAGATTAAATTTGTTGAAAGTAAATATATTACATAAATGATGAGTACAATTCGTTGTCTGACGATAACTTGAGTCAATCGAAACTGATAGTGGCTCGGAAATTATTATTTGTTCTGATATGAATACCATCAGGGCATGTCTAGTTCAGTCATACAACATATTTTTTCGTTTAAAATATTTTCCTTGGTTTATAAGAAACATGACTAGGAATGACATAACGACGAATGGTTCGTAATAATTTTGGGTCGATTTCAGAAAATATTCTTTTTCTCAAATTGATTTTTTTTTTTTTTTTTTAAACTAAATGTTCTGAATATTGAAATGAAATAGGTTATAATTCAACAGATAAAAACCCGCTTAGTCCCGATAATATATTTAGTAAACGTACTGATAAAGTAATGCGTTTTATCCGTAGGAATTCTATATCTTGGGGTCAACATTGACCGACACCTGACCTTCTCCACCCACGTGAAGAGCAGGGTCAAACAGGCCAGGGCAAAGACCTACCGCCTCTATCATCTCTTGACTTCTCCCCAACTATCCCTCCGCCTCAAGCTCCAGATTTACAAATCCATAATTAGACCCACCCTACTCCATGGAGCTCCACTGCTGCACCACATGTACAAGAGTACACTACATGCCCTCCAAACGTTCCAGAACACCGTCCTTCGGCGAATCGTCCGTGGTACCAACTTTCAGAGGGCCAAAAAACAGTCACATCCTAGAACAGCTGAGGATGCCTTCCATCCCGACCTACATTGGCCGCCGACACATCAAATTTTTTGATGGTCTGAAGCACTGTTCCAACCCTCTCTTCAGGGACGTAGCCCCGCCTCCCAGGCCTGGGAGGTGGCAAGGTTTGACCCCCTTAGCGGACTTACTCGCCGAGGGAAGGGGTTCAGGCTCAACAGACTGACCCGTTAGAACCACCACCGCCAGCAGAGTGACTCCTCCTCGCTCAAAATAGAAGAAGGAAGACCATCCGTCAACAGAGTGGATCCAGCAGCTGCCGAGGACACCCATCTTCAAATGCCGCAAGGCAATCCAAGATCCTAATATATATATTTATGTATTGTAAATAAATGGAGGATTGGAAAAAAAAAAAAAAAAAAAAAAGAGTAGGAATGAACTGTTTATTTTTCCCATAAACCTACATCCTTCAAAGGGTTTATCCTCCAGAAAGAAAGCTTTTCTAAAAAGGATCGCCTCATAAAGAGGTCCCTTAGAGGAGTCGTAAAACTATACGGCTTGCATATATTGCAACGTTCTCTACCCACAGATATATTTTCATAAACTCCATACTATACTATTTTATTTGCTTTGCATTCAACAGATAACTGTATCCTAGCAACCATTATTTGGAATAAATAAAACAAAAGAATATATAATCAAATATTTATATAAAAATAATGCCATCGACAATAAGAAAATTTAAACATATTTTAAAATAATTACGATTACAGGAGTCTGATCCATATTGTTAAAATTAAGAAGCTTTTGAAATCTAACATTTATCTTCAAAGCAAATCGAAAAACTAGGAAAAAGGCATTCAAAATTTAACTTACAATACAATTATTAAAATAATATTTATGTGCTTAATAGTATTGTAGGTACACAGGTAGCCACTGGTAATTCTATTCTTGATTTTCTTTTGCATAATTCTAATTTTTTAGCCCTTTAGTGCTAATTGAATAAAAATGGTCCATTTTTTTTTTTTTTTTTTCTTTTTTTGTATGATGAATTCAATTTATTTTTTTTGTTTTATTCATACATAAATATAATGATTCATGCGAAATGGAACCCAGTTGTAATCTAAATCAGAACTTAAATAACTTCGTTAGTGAAATAACGATCCTAACCATCCCACAGGCGGCCGTTGTAATTTTCTCTTTTCATCTGCCTTTGGAAGGAAACAGCATTCTTTCTAGTTTTTTTTTTTTTTTTTTTTTCGGTAATTTTTGTACTATCCTTTACCATGCAATTATTTTGATAATGGACAAGGAAAATTGGCTTATTAAAACTTAAGTACTCGTATATTGGTTGTTTTGCTCGTGTTGTATCTACTATTTATTTTTGCGACATTCAAGGTTAATAGTCTGAAAGAGATATTAATTGTACATTATGAGTCGGACAATTATGTCTATGATGGAACTTCTTTGCATAAAATGAAAAAAAAAAAAAAAAAAAAAAAATTGTTTTTTGAATATTTGTATTTATCACTAGAATATAATCAATTCTTCGATAATCAAATATAAATATAATCCAAGTATATTTGGATTATCTACTATATATTTGTCAAATACCACTCACTCATTTAACACGAAATCTCAGAAACCACCGAACGGATTGGAATGAAATTTGATATGTAGCTTTCTCTAGGGCCGTAGGTGCTCGCTAAGAAAGGGATTTAAAAAAAATCGGCCTGGACCGCGGCTAATACGCAAAAATACGATTACAATTTTTATTGGGTGAATAGAAAAGATTAATTGTCATATGGTATTTGAAGATAAGCTAAGTTAAAAAATAGGTTAGATATTTAAGCCGCACACTTTCCACAAATTAAACCTTATAGTTGTAAACAAAAAAAATATGATCGATGTCGAAACCTTATAATATTGGTACTTTCTGTGAACTCATGGTGGCTGCAGAGGTGGACATTTACAAGTTTGAGTTGTTTCGTGACGAGAAGCTATTAAAAGACTTATGTTAAAGAGGATGTTAAAAGAATGTTCTCTGATGATGACATGTAAGGCCAGTTCGACGTAGGCACAAAAAATTGATAGAATCAGAGACTTCTATCAAGTGCATGATTCTCTTCAGTCTCATGTCTCATGTTCTACCATGGAGAAGATGGGAACAGTATTAACATCCCACAGCGTGACCCAAACACCAATACACCACTTAAGAAAACTGTGTCTGCAGCTGATTTTTACGCCAATATGTTTATGGAGCGAGGAGGCGAAGAATCTTATTTACTTTAGTTTCGTAATCTCCTTAACCAATTTATGCTTGATATGTACGCACAAATAGAAACAGAAAGAATAAACTTTATTCGAAAAAAAACAACAAAAAAAGTTGAGAAGTGGAGACTATATTCACTTGAAAAGCAGATGGTCTGGTATCGGTGCTGGGTAAGATGGAAGTGCTGCCTTGAAGCTTCACTGGAGGACTATCAAAATAATATAAAATTAACTTATACAAATTGTCAAATTTACTTATTGAAATTATTCTAAGAATGGAATTCTTTAGGTTTATTTAAGTAATAATAATTATCAACGTTAAGATTAACTTTTACTAATTTAAGTTGTCTTTCACCCTAATGATATTAAACCGTAGCGGAGCAGGGTACTTTCAGCTAGTATTATATAAATATAATACAAATATAATCAAATCGCTGGTGTTTGAAGGTTTTTCTTCTATGTGGTGATGAGTGTACTTTAAAATGCTTTAATTGAGGTTAAAATAAGGTGAGGGTACCTGTAAACAGTTCTCATAACTAACTTAAAACTATTGTATTTACTATATTCATAAATGAGATGGGTTATTGGTATTGTAGATGGGATAATAGGTCTTTTGGGTTGGCGTTTTGATGGGGTATGATAAAAGGAGGCGTGTAATCGCTAAACCTTTTTATTTATTTTATGTACAATTCTGAATTATGCTAAGGCTATTCACTTATTACACGAAAATATTCTTTTTTCATTTTTAGGTCACCCAATATTTTAAAATGGCTTGTGTTTTTTATTTTTCCTCCGTTGAAATTTTTAAAACCTGGCTAGTGTTTTTTTTTCTTGTCATTTGATTAAGCCGGCCCATTTGTTGGTCCTTGTTGATTGGGGGAAATATTTATTAAAAACTCTAGGAGGCCCTGATATTGTTCTACAGGCTTCTAGAAGAGTGCAATAAAGGGCCGGATGAAAATGTCTTCTTGTCATTTAATTTTACATCTAACAGGTGTCATCCTTATCTATAATTTGTGGCTCATATTTAAAGTTTTACTACGAAATTAATTGTTCGTTAATCAGGTTTTTAGCAATAACTTTTATCTTATAGTTAGTTTTAAAATTTCTATTTCTCTTACATACACCCCGCGTTTTTAAATATATTTACAATAGTGTGTTTTATTTGTTTGTTATAAGCTTTGTATTGCAATTATAAGTTACTATCAAGCTCTAAGGTATGTCATACATCATCTGACTATGTTTGTTATTTGATTGTAATATCTTTGTGTTGTATGTATGTTTGGTTTGGAATGGTGTTGAATGTATATAACAATATAGATAAAGATATAGTTAGCAATATAGTTTCCTAAGCTGGAGATCAGATACGCTCAGCTACGAGAGAACCAGAAGGGATGAGGAGAGGATGGCTCCAGTAGGGCTGAGGTCGGGGAGCCCCCGAGAGCCGCCGCTGCTGACCCTCTCACCTCCCCCCAGGGCGCTCTCCCCCAGCCCCAGGAGGGACGTCACCCCCCACCTCAGACCACACAGCCCCCGCCACAAGAGGGATGTACCGGCCGTGCTCTGTACTCCACCGGAGGGAGAGGTCAAGAAGTCAAAGTCTATACAGGTCTACGCTCTTATCAACACATCAGTTTAAAATTATGATTATATTCCACTAATCCCTGTTGAACAGATCCGCTACCTAGGACTACACTTGGACAAACGTCTTACTTGGAATCCACATACAAGACTAAAACGACATGAAACTGCTCGTCGTTACAGACTATTTCAACATTTAATAGACAAACATTCAAAGCTACCAATTAATTAAAAAAGTTATTTACATGACGGTAATTAGACCTATGGAATTGAGCTTTGAGGCTCCCCTAAACCATCCAATTCATCTCGTATCCAATCCATACAATCCAAAATCCTTCAAATAATCCTCAATGCTCCTTACTTTGTCACCAATAAACTAATCCATAAAGATCTTATGTTGCTGATTAAGTCCAGACCAGATACCTATCCTTCCATAGTAAGTAAGTTCCATAACCATTCCAATCCACTAGTCTCCAAACTTGCTTTTTACTCCGATAATACCCGATAATACTCCGAGGCGTCTGAAAAAAAGATGGACTAGGTACCTTATAATGTATTGTAATCAATTTTCCACACATTTATTTGATGTATTTATTGTACGCAGTTTTAAATGTCAGTAAAAATATAGGGTTTTTTTTATTTTGAACATCAGGTTACAAACTTTGTGTTTCAAACTAATTGTCGTCTTGGATACAGCTGATCCAGTTGGCGGCCAATCAAAGAGAAGACCACGTCCTCAAGATTCCTCAGCTCCTCAAGTAATGGAGTTTTACAGTAGTTGTTATTAAATAATCCAGGAGCTAATTCGAGTCCTTTGTTGTCCTGGTTATCGAGTTGTCTCTTCTCAGTTCGATGGGTCTCTTCCCCATCCCCAGTCGCGGAACAGTATTGGTCCCTTGCCAGGGTCGTTTCCGAGAAGAAGGGAACGCTTTAATGCTAAGTTTAACGCTAACTACGTTACGAGTATTCCTGGCTCCCATTTCACATGGCTTTTGTCTTATTGTTAGTCAAGTCAACCATTTGTATACTCCGATTTGTGGAACAGATCTCGCGATCATAACTAATAAGAGTCGAATGCCTAAGATGTTCATTTATATCCAGCTCGAAGGATTGCATATCAGATGAAGTGTTTGTGTAGGACCTCAGACTTATTAAATTCTTATATTAAAAGACAGAAGTATTTATTACGCATGCTGTTTAGAAATTGATTTTTTTTAATTTTTAATATTTTATGAAGAAGATAGCCTGGGATGCAGTCAGGAGTAAGAAAAAACACGTCCAGGATAAAAAAAAAATTAATGGAGTACCGACGTTTCGATATGTCTTGCTGGTCTTCTTCAGGATTAAAAATAATAAAACTCGATGTTACGACCAAATAATAACAAAAAATTAACATTTAACTCTATTAAATTACCAATGACAATAGTTTTCATGACAGCTGAATAATATTTAAAAAAAATAATATTGTAGTGTATTTACAATAAATTTTTGTATGAAAGGATACATTAATTTTTTTATGATAAAACGTAGTACGCTAAGGACAAGTACAAGGTAGGGAAGATAAGAGAGGGAAAAAAAATACTGTTTTGTTTTTATAAAAAAAAAGGGTGCAATGAAGTTTTTAAATAAATATAATGAACATTTAAGATAAATAGGGAATATTAAGTTTGTAATAATAGTAAATGAAATAAAAGGTTAAGGAAATATGAGAAGTTATAACAAAATAAACTTAAAAATATTTATTCTTCCTGACTATATCTCAAAACTATTTATTTTTTTCATATATATTTTTATTTGTTTTATAATATATCCTAGTTTATATAGTTTATTAATAATGGGATGAATTTCAATTTAATTCAGAGAACATCGTATTTAAATTGCAATCTGTATCTCTCAATTAGTCAACAATTCACTTTGTTTGTGTCTTTTAATAATTCTTGAAAGTTGAAACAGATTGAAAATAATTGCATTATACTACATTACAAAAATAAACTTTAAAAAATAATATTATAACTTAAAACAATAACATATAATAAATAAACAATTTTGAATTAGCAATATTATTCAGTTCATTTGTTTCCATATCGTTTGAGGGAATTTTCAATTGTTTTCCGCAATGGTTTAATAACACAAAAGACATACTATACTGTGTTGTGTAGCTTTTGTTTATTTACTTTTTGCTTGTTTAATTTCTGAGAGTTTGACTAAACTGCTTTTAGCTATTTCGGAACTGTGTAGGATTGTTTTGTGGCTTTGCTTTCGGATTTTTTTTTTTTTGGAAACATACTTAGAATAGATTTTTTTGGCTTCATCTGTATTCCTCCTCTTCATTTGCTCTGTTGAATATCCATTAAAATAAAAACTAAGGTATTGTATAGTTTTAGAGCAAGTTAGATGATCTGTGTGCTGTCCGCATGTAAAAATTGATGGCTTCTGATTTGTTTGAATTGAGTTTTACTTTTTAGTTTTTGAAATATTATTACCATATGATGGCCCTTGCAGAACCCTGGCATCCTCCACATTGACATGCCCCCACTCGGGGTCACATCCAGAGTCCGATGATCGTCGTCTACATCTTCGAGCCTACGAAGTCGAAGCATGCTTCTCCTTCTCTTTCTACTCATGTGTGTCCCTCCAACATCATCTTAAGGAGCCTACGAATTTCATCCTTCGTAAATTACCTATAGTCCTGTCAATAAATATATTGTAGAGTCCAAGGAGTATGCGATAATTTTTGACTTCATAGTTTCGTTAGGAATAGTTAAAAGGTAAACATACTATAAGTCCTCGCCCCTGGGGAGTGAGCTTACGGTGGGGGTTAGGGCAGAAGGTCCCATTTTTGGATTTTTCTATTATATCTCGAAAGCAGTGTACTCTTGAAAAATATGTTTCAAATAAAAATTAAAGCTAATTAAATTTCCTATAAAATTGTTTATGTACAAATTAGTCGAACTTCTAACAGTTTTCAAGATTTACGTTATTGAAAATCGGTCATTTTCGAAAAAAAAAGAATTTTGACCTCACTTTTTGTCAAACATTTGCTTCTAGTGGCTTCCACGATCGTTTCTCAGAAAAAAATATCAGAATCAAAGTTGTAGAGCATTAAATTTACTTAATTTTCATATGTGCATTTTTGGTATTTGAAGCAAATGTTAGACAAAAAGTGAGGTAAAACATTATTTTTTTCGAAAATTATCGATTTTTAAATCTATCTATATCTTATATATCTCGAAAACCGTTGTAAGTTCGGCAAATATGTATATAATCAATTTCATAGGAAATTGAATTAGGTTTAATTTTATTTGGTATATATTTTCTGATGTCTACCGTTTTCGAGATATATTCGATAAACCTCCCTCCCCCCACCGTTAGCTGACCCCCCAGGGGCGGGGACTTTTAGTATGTTTACCTTCTAACTATTCCTAACGAAGCTATGAAGCAAAAAATAATGGCATATTCCTAGCACGCTGCACCCCTCATTTCAGCACTCATTGACTGGACTAATAGCCATTTTATTCAGTCCCTCTTTATATTGTTCCCTTTATCTGGGGCTGTAGCTAGTTTTATTATAAAATTTGTTAATTTTGGTAATAATCGATTTGGTTTATTGTTCCTTATTAACTATTGTTTCAATTCCATAAGATTTATGTAAAGCCTAAAGAGAGCTGTCAGTCTAATGACTGGGCTGTTATTAGGGTTGGGCGATAGTCGATACTTACTATCGATATATCGATAGGTCATGCCGATAGTGTCGACTATCTACAGATCTTTTGTACCCTCAAGTTTTGAACCTCTCGGAATTATGCTGATCTGTCTCTGTCTAGTGTCGAGTTTTTTTTTTTTAATTGAATTCGGAATTCCTAGAGCTCAAGGGTCCTCTCAAAGACTAAGCCAAAGGAAAGCAGAAATTCTAGTTTTTCTTTCGGGAAATATGTGGCTCAAGGAACACACTTGACTCTTGAAATTAACTATTTCGTTATTTTTTTTTTTTCTGAAGATTTGATTTGTTCATTATTATTGTAACCCTGTAAATTATAAATACTTTTTTAAAATTCAAATAAATTAGTTTTTTCTCTCTCATCTTTATGATATAATCTTATAATTTATAATCCTGCAAATTTCAAATAGTAAGTAGATAATTGAATTTAATTAAATTATTTGAAATTCTTTATTGAATAGCTTTGGAAAAACAGGAAGCAACTATCGATTGCTAATCTAAACCCATAGTATCGACCTATCGATAGTGCTAACTATCGACTATCGCCCAACCCTAGCTGTAATTCGGTTGCTCTTCTTCCTTTACTCCTATCCATCCTCCTCCTTTGATCCGTACATTTTCCTTTTCTTTTTTTTTCAACCCTACTTTATTTATCATTTCAAAATATTTCTTTCATCTTTCCATCCTTTTCGAGATGGAGATAGTTATCCATAAGGAAATAATTAGATAGGAATCGATTGGTAAGAATGTGTGGTGTTGCGATAGGACCTGATCAAGCAGCTAGGTCGCGCTGTGGTCGCGAGGTCCAAGTCGCCGAGGAGGAGCTCCTGCCTGCTGGAAGTCCCGTCTCCCTCGTTCAGGAGTAGGAGCAGGTCTTTGGACGATGGTACCCGGAAGCCTTCCGACTGTGAGGCTACCTACAGGATCTACGACCAGATCCTGGCTGAAGGTATTATGTCTAATAACTCCCATCTCTTGTTGTGGAAACAACAGGGTTCTTCTTTAAATGATTCTTATCCTTCTATAAGGTACATGTTGCATGGAATAATATTAATTTTTTTTTTTATATTTTGTATTTTTAGTATTATTTCAGAAATTTTACCATGGATCTATATGTTTAATTAGTAATTAGTCATGTTAAAATCCATGGTTGAACTGGCAGTGTTGCATGTATGTATATTATGTGTTGAAACAGGTTTATATAATTTAATTTTTATTTATGAATAGAATGTGTTTCCTTTCAGTAAACTGGCCTTCCTAACTGTTGCATATATTTGTATTCTGATTGATGAGAAGCGTTTTGCGAGGGCTAAGACTATAATATAATAGGGTAATTTGAGGTGTAAAACAAGGAAGGTTACCTTGATTGACTTAAAACAAATATTTATTACATTTGTCTAATTTTTTTGCTTTACGTATTAGCTCGTATGGCTCAGGGTTATCCTTTTTACTTGAACCTGTCATTTGGTTGGAACTAGTGATGTGTCTGTTCCAAAAAATCGATTCAAGTTTCTCGATACTTGTACTTTGCTGTAAAAATAATTTGCTATTATTATTTATTTATTCGGTGTAACAGTCCTTGGAGTAGAACCAAGACCTCCTCAATAAGTCTTCTCCATCCATCGCGATCCGCCGCCTTGCGGCGCCATCCTCTCACTCCTGCCTGGCGGAGATCTTCCTCATGGTCATCTAGCCATCTCAATCCGAGCCGCCCTCGAATTCTAAAACTTTCTGGCTTTTCGGATGGAGAAGAAAATGATCAGGGATGCAGTCAGAGAAGAATACCACGACTAAGAAGAAATTCTTTAATACGTGCCAACGTTTCGACATGCCTTGCAGGTCTTCTTCAGGACCACCGAACCACACTAGAGAGGAGACGAACGATGACTCAAATTTAAGAGCTCGAAACCGTAAGCGCAGTCTGAGAAGTAGCAGAAGCAGGAAAAGGATTTCTCTCTTGTTGATGACCCGTTCTGGATAACTTTTGAAGCCTGGCGCTGCGCCGGATCCTTGGAGAAGACACTCTAGATCCTTGTTCTTGGCCCAGATGTTTACGCAGGCAGGTCGAAACGTTGGCACGTATTAAAGAATTTCTTCTTAGACGTGGTGTTCCTCTTTGACTGCATCCCTCATCATCTTCTTCTCTATTCATCATAACTATACTTTAATCCTTCTGGCTATTCTTTTAGTAATTTTCGACGTAATCTCTCATCCAACATCCTCTCCAAATGTACCAGCCATCTTAATCTTGCCTTATTTATTTGGGAGACTAAATCTGGCTCTCCAAACAATTCCATTAGTTCTTCATTTGTTTTTTAACTTCCATTCACCATTTAAACACCTTTGGTAAAATATCTTCCTTAATATTTTCCTCTCCCAAACTCCGAGTAGCTTTTCACTTCTTTTTGTAAGCACCCATATGGCTCTCTCGTGTATTTAACGACGGTTTAGTAATGGTTTTATAGGCTGTTATTTTAGCCTTATGCGATAAATCTTTAAACCTAAGAACTTTTTGAACTGCGAACAGGCATCTATTTATTATTTGTTACAAGCGATCCTAAGTATTTAAATTTTTTACAGGCTGGGAAGTTGTACTCCCTGAACTGGATTTTTTCTTCTTGTGACAGCGTTTTTGAAGTTAATAAATAAATAAATTGCTATTACAAAAATTAGTTCATATAAAACAGCAAACCAAATTTATTTTAACAACAGGAATAATTGAAGAATTTGATGGATGAAGGATTTATGTGCACAGAAGTGTTAGGTAGCAAAATATGAATATTTCGAAACAACTAGAAAAATATGAAGGGGCTATGGAACATTCCTGCTAGAGGAAAATGTTAAAAAAATTAAACATAAATTACTCAAACTTGTGTTTTGTTACATAACCACTTCATCCACCACACCTTTCAATTATCCTAGGAATAAATTAGTAAACCGCAAATAACATTAATTATCCAGAACATATTATATACTAGAAGATAATTAAAATTCAGACGTACGGGAGACAAAAATTATTATACCTATTTTTATTTAATAATATCAACATTCCTATGGTATTAGGTTTTTTCTTTAGAACTTAAGAAATCTCTTACGTTACTGAAGACTGTAGATGTGTATTAATATTAATATTAATTAATTAATAATTTATATTGATATATGGGGTTAATATTTTTCTGGATATTAATTTAATTCTGTGTTAGGGCTTGAAGATCAATATAAACAATGAAACGAAAAATAATATTTTTTTCTGAGATACCTAGAATCCCCTAGGAATAGCAAAAAAAAGCATAATGAAATGATACCTTTTTCTGGCAGCATTGACTCCTCAGTGCTTCACCTTGATATTGTAACCCTATTTTTTCACTTCAGTAGCAATCCTTGAGTTTTGAAAATAATTCTGTACCAAGGAGTATTCATCGCCAAATCTGTAACATCGGTCGGTTTCTTGTATTCGGCTTTGTCTCATTGATTCTTGATAATAATACTGTCTATTTATTTTCGGATATTCACTTTTTTTATGTATTTATATCACACTTCCATATTTAATATTTATTGCGAGAATTATTTTTTAAATCTCCCAATCATCATAATCTGTAACATGTAACGTCTGTAGCATCTATTGACGTGTGTACCCCTGAAGCGTATGTGTATTCGATCATACTCTTTTCTTTTTTTTTTTTTTTTTTTTTTTTTTTTTTTTTTTTTTTTTTTTTTTTTTTTTTTTTTTTTTAATGATTTAACAGCATGGAAATTTCGACATCCGGTGACAAGAGTTGACGTCATTGGAACTTTCATCGACCACTTCCTCTTTGATCAGATTCAAATTTCAATCCATCAAATTTTGACTTAACTGGCACATACGTCAACTCGCCATTATGAATTTGCTCGCCTGGGTATGAAACAACTTTCATCGTTGCGAAAGTTCGAATTAACTAAATTCAATATTTTGTTGCATCATCTGTTTTACAGTAGGATCGGATCCCATAGGTTTGTAACTAAATTTGTAATCAAATTTATCTTGGTAAATTCATAAAATTCAACTTCTATCACTATCTCAACAGAAATATTTTACGTTATTCTTAATCAATCAACTAACACAATCTTATTTTTAGTTCTTACTATGAGTAGTAAATGTTTTAATTTGAATAAAAAGTACAAATAAAAAAAAATCTGTAGCTGACCTTTCACCATCACAGTGAATGACCAATAAACAGTTTTCTATAGTCATTTGTTTTAGGAAACAAAAAATGGTAGCAGTTTTATCCGCATTACTTTTACTCCCTGTCTTAAAAAATGCCGACTGCAATATATTTTTGTATATTATTTATGACACCAAAATAATCTTTAGGCGGTTTCAGTGCATTCTATCGCTGTTTAGTTTAATTAAAATTGTCGAAAATTATGTTTCTTCAATCTCTTTAAGATATGAAATTTATTTTCCAAAACGTCAACAGCTAACGGTAAAACAACATGAACAAAACCACCTTCAGCTCTTTTTAACAGTATTTTTCTTTATTAAAAATCAACTATTTCTATTTTTTTTTTAATGATATTTTGATTTATAACAGCTTTTAGTTTTTGTTTCACGTAAAGTACTGAGTGCGTTCCCATTAACGATTTATGTATGGCATAGCCTTAAATAGCCCAAATGTATGACGTAGATTTTTAACTTGAGATTTTCCTGATTTCCCGGAAATATATTTCACAGGAATTTTAATTTTTTTCATAGAAAAATATAAAATCATGGATCAAAAGGATAATTTGAATTAATGAACGTAAAATCTGCATCGTAATATTTTTTTTTTTTAATAACACAAAACTGTTAAATTTCTTGTCGTTTTATAGAAACAAATACGTTAGTAGATTATGTTTTGTTTATTTTCATAACCAATGAGATTGATTATGCGATTGGTGATTGTTTTTTGTTTTTTTTTATTCAAGTTGAAACTGAAAGCATAAATGAAGACTCATCAGCTGTTCATAAAACGGATTAACACAGGGAGAAGCGGTGACCCATTCATCCAGACAGTCTCAGAGCTTATTATTAGTTACCTTTGATCGATGATGTCAGATTTTCATCTCAAGTTATCAATAATCTTCTCAAAGCTTGTGTATCGAAGAGTTCTTCATCTTTCTTCTTCTTACATGGCAACTTACAGCACAATGTGGGCCTTGACCTTCTCTTTCGCCAGGTGGTTCGCTCTTGTGCAGCTGTTCTCCATTTATTTTCTTTTAGCATCCTGAAAACTGAACTTTTGTTAAAAATCTGGTACATAACATGAACAGCAGACTGTCTCGGAACATGCATACGAAACTTGAACAACGCTAATACATATTATCGACAAATTCACTTCAGAAACTACCGAACTTGCAAAACAAAAATGTAATTTATAACTCATTACTCAAATCTGGTTTGACCTTCGGAACTGAACCTTGGGGTTCTGCAAAATCCACACAGATTCGTAAAATGTTTCACAGTTTAAAAAAACTTGAAACTATACTACACGTACCAGGGTACATTTCAAATTAAACAACAAACACTGATACACACTTACCATTTGTATAACATTACTTAAACATAAAATACAACAATGTTCATTCTTCTATACAGCATACTAATCCTCTTGTACAGACAATTTCTTCATCTCATTTACTTCGACTTAAACACAACGCTTTACTTCGACTTAAACGTACCAGGCCAAGATATCATTTGTTAGCTTTATTGATCTTCTAGTATCGTTATTCTGTTGGCTGGGGTCTATTATTTACTTGGGTAAAGTTTTTTTCCACACCCGAATATGTAACATTTTGACATAGCTATAGTACAGGTGTTGTCTGGATCGAAAATTCGATCAGAGTTTCCTGATAAGAAATTTAATGGAGAATTTTTCGTTATATAACATTTGTCGGTTGCTCGGAAAATTTGACAACAGTTTCCTTATCAGAGGCGATTGTTATAAAAGCAGTAGATTATAGGAAGACACGTCGATAATTTATTGTTTTTCCCAGTCAAGGGGAAATTGAGTTTTCTTTAATTTCAAAAACAAGAAATCAAAAGTCAAATTATTGAAAAAATGTCTCATACACTTGATCCAGAGGAGAGACTTTGGAATTGTAAATTAAATTAATTCTTTCTACTTTTTTTTAATCTTATATTATTTTCTAGGAGCATTTAGTTACTCGGTTTTGGTTTAATAAAAAAAAAATTTATAGAAAAGATTTAAATGTTTTGTTCAAAACGTTCTCTGCTTCGAATTGTCAAGATTTGCGGGGAGTTGCGGGTTCTATTGATACAGTATGGTTGATTTTACAGCGGAATCTCGATATAGCGAATTTCTTGATAAATCGAAGTTTTTCTATTCCCCTTGAATCTGCCTACCATTCCTATGTTATCTTTACCTCTACATATCGAAGGATCGGTCAAGAAGACCTTGATATATCAAATTTTCAAAGATTCCTTAGCTTACACCGCACCTCTACAGAACGAACTTTTTAACGGAAAACCTCTATAAATCGAAGTCGATTTGTTAAATAAGTAGAGTTTAGGCTGATCAAAGATTCTACGAAGGATTAACTGGGACTCCCATCCTGACAGTTTCGTTTTCTGTTGTTCCACAATTTTTTTTTTTAATTCTCGAAAATGGTAAACGTAAAACCCTTTCTTATGAAGAAAAATTGAAAATTATTCAAGCTGGGATACCAGCGAACACTTGATCTACAACATTGAAAAATAGGCTGAAGTATGAAAATCAAGCTTTTTCATTATTAAAGATGTTTAAATGGTCCGAGTTCCAAGATATCGACTTAGACAAAGTATCGTTTTCAGGTAGACAGACTAAAATTTCTATTTTTTTCCAAAGGTCCGCTTAATTTTTTTATTATTATTCTTTCATTTTTTTTTTTTACATATTTTACGCCCACATTGGAGCACTTAAATCAATACATTTGAGTATTCAACTTAGACTTCTTCTTCTTCTTCTTCTGCTCCCAGAACTTTCTCATCCTCTCCAACCTGGCTGCCCTTTGTGTGTCCGTTATAGTATATTGTTTCCGTTTAACTGTTTTTAATTTGAGACTTATTCTTTTATTTTTCAAAATCCTCTTCTCTTTTCTGTCTTTGATTTGTTGTTATTCTTTCATTATTATTATTATTTCAATAAAATATGTACATATTGTCTATAGTTACATTAAGTATTTTATTATATACCTCTAACCTCTATATATCGAAGTCAGTCAGAAATCACCGCAATAAATCGAAATCCTCGACATTTCGAAGTTTTCTCGTTCCGCTTGAGGTTCGTTATATCAAGGTTCCACTGTATTTCTTAAAAAATCATTAATTTTCAATTGAGATGGTTGTAAGTTTATTCAATAATCATTTAAACATTCACTTATTAGCAGGAAATATAATGTTTTTTATATTCCTGAATTTTCTTTTTTGACTTTTTTTTTCTTGTTCCGTGTATCTTGAGGATTCAAGTAGCAGATATCTTCACAGGAGAGGGACCAATAACCTTTCATCTCCTAAGGCTGGGTTTATACTATGGCGTTCGGCCGCGACGGTTTTTTTTCGTCGGAGCTGGCAACACGTAGTTAGAATAAGAGCGTTGTTATTAGGGCGGTAGCGTCCAGCGTTAGACGTCGGGACAATCGTCCACATTTTTCGAACGTCTCATGTCGGAGGACCGGCGTTCGGACGCCCCACTTCGACGTCCAAGTCACCAATGAAACACATAGACTACAATGGCAGTGTTGTTATTGCGGTTACTTTTCCTCTTGCACCCGCCCTTTATTTTTGTTTGTATTTGATCTTTCTTTGTGTTAAATTATTTTATTCATTTTGAGTGTATATTTGCGAATTAAATGGGAGACCAGGATAGGCTGATCCAGCTGGTCGAGCAGCATCCAGTTCTGTGGGATCTGTCTCTTGATCTGTTCAAAGATAGAAAGGAGAAGGAAAAGGCCTGGAAGGTAGTTGTAACAATAATAATAAGTAACAACCTTCTTCTATCCATGACGCCTCAGGAACTACTGGTTGATTCGACGCACATTCTTGGCTATTGCACCTAGATGGGGGTTCGGAAACGCTACAGTATAAACACAAGCATCCGACGTTTTTTTAACGTCAGCGTCCGCGGAAAAAAAACGTCGCGTCCGAACGCCAAACCTACAAAGCTAGCCAAAGAAGTCTTCTAATAAGGTTCTTTTAGTATTATCTTTCCATTGAGTGTTCTCTCCTTCTCCCCACAAACGATCCGTTGTTCAATTGAAATCTATTATAATATAAGTTTAGGATATTCCTGTGAAATATTGGAGACCTTTATTGATATTTAGTAGATATAAGTTATAAGTTTACTTTTAATTATTTGCTTCAATACAATAGACTGATGTTGAACTTTACTGTTTACAGGTGCACTTCGGCGCAGCTCACTCGAGAAGAGACGGCTAAGCCTAGGAGGAGGGGTGACGGGCCACAGGGGGTCCGAGCCCTCCTTGGACCCCAACCATGCCGCTATCCTCTTCAGGGACTCCAGGGGGGTCAGTATAATACAATCACTACATTACTAAACTGTTATCTCAGCTAGTGTTAAATTCTTTTTTTCTTTTGGGAACTTTTCCAAGCCCGATCTTGATTTGATTTGATTTTTCAATGTAATTTTTTACATAAAATTTTTAATATAACAAACAGTTGTGTGTATACATAATGTAGCAGATTTTGATTCATGAATTCAGTAATTATAGATTGATTTGACCCTTGAAAAGATTTTTTTTTTTTTTTTTTTTTGAGCAAATATAAACAACAGGTAATCTTACCTTTAGTGATGTGGGTCTGGAAGATTCCCAAAAATTGTGAATTTACGAAACTTTTTAGATTTTGAATGTTTTAACACTTATTAACAGTTAAAGAACCTTAAAACTAGGTTAACTAAGTAAATTCATACATTTTAAATCCAAGAACTATCATTCCCTGCATTAATTTCCTGTATAAACAATAGAACTAAACTAAATGGATTTTGATTCCTAAACCATTATTAAAAATCCAAGCGTATAAAAACCAAGCATATTTTAACAAGTAATTTCTCCTTGGAACTCGTATTCAAACATCCTAGGTCTAAAATATTCAAAAGCTACCTGTTTTTATAAATTCTCTGTTTCTTTGTTTGTTTGTTTTTTAACTTCACAATTTATAATTGTTACGCCAATAATTATCATATTACCACACCATTTAGTACATTTACATACAAGCTTAGTATTATATTTATATTGAACTTCAAAACATTAAAGAAAAAAAATGTTTATTTCTAAAGATAAGTTTAAGTCCATATCAAAATACCTAAACCAACTGAAGTGACAATGATAAGGGGACAAAGAGCGTTTGTGTTTTATTTTCTCGTACAAATACCACAGTGACCTATTAATTTGAGCGATTTCGCTTTTAAAATTATAAATTTCCAGTAGTTTTATTTTAAAATTTATTTCAGTTTTTGAGTTTGATTTAACCGTATAACTACTGCTTTTACCTATTAATTTATAGGTTTTTGAGCTATTTTGATAATTAATCATAAATTCCCCGGAATTTATGAATTTCGGGAATATTTCCTCGATTTTAAATTACCGGGAATCTCACATCACTGCTTACCGTAAGTAAAAAAAAAATAATAAAAAACTGTTTTTACATTCTTTAAATAGCATGAAACAAAACAAAGCGATGCTTAAATCATTAGATAACAACAAAGTATATTTACAAATAAAAGTAAAAACATATAGTAATCAGAAAATGAGAGGATAAGAACACTGGGTTCACGGACTGTTCACGACGGCTCTGAATTTTTAATATCAATGATGAAATAAAAGGCCCACGATGAAATAAATTTTTGCCAGAAATAAAAGTTCTCATATAATAGAGGAAGACAAAAAAACTTAAACTGAGCATATAATTATATATAGTGCTACACTGGCAATATAGGACTTGTGTTAGCAAGTATTATAGTATATTATTATTATTATTATTATTATTATTATTATTTAACTTATTATTATTTAACTTGTTATTCTTTAACTTTTACTAATATATTTGTACCTCAGAAGTATAGGAAACTATGTCACATTTCTATAACTTTACAGGAGAGCAGATTGAATCGGTTTTATTTTTTAAAGAGCTCTTTTCCTCAACTATTTATTAAATTTGTTGTCAAAAAATACCGCCTAATTAACTTAATACAGGCAACCACTAGGACCCCTAACTAAATTGAAAGTTTCGGTTAAAATTTAGTTTATACTAAATTGAATAGAATAAAACTAATGTTAATGAAAACTAAAATAATATTAAGTAAAAAACCAAAAATGATTCTGAAATAAATTAAACTTACAATTAGTTATTTATTTTAGTGCGTGCTTTTTTTTTTTTTTTTTTTTTTAAAAAAAAAGCACTTTTGAAACTCCTAATTTCTCTCAAATTCTTTTATTTCGAATTATCATTGATTGTTAATTTAATATAATTATTAATTTAAGTAATTTGGGAAAAACGGTTGACTGCAGGTAGACATATCCATGGCCTATTGTTAGGAAGATATTGTTTTTTATTTTTTTAGGTTAATCAAACAATAATAGAAATAAGGCTTATTAGAAGCTAATCTTATGCCGCTATTTAATAATAAATAAAGGCTTAGTGAACCCGAAGGTTCGATCCAGACACCACCAACCGTTGACCACAAACCTCCCTCCAACACACTCCCCCAAAACCCAAGGTCGTCCTAGACGCAATCCTCCCATCTACGTCTCGGTCTACCCCTCGGTCGTTTACCCGACGGCTCAAAACTGGTCACTTTTTTCGGAATTCGATCATTATTAAACCCAACAAACTTTACATGCCCATTTTAAGCGTCGCGCTGCTATTACTTGAACTATATTTACCGGATATAACTCGCGCAGTTCCGCATTGTGAAGCCTTCTAAATTCTCCGGTTTCTTCATCCTTTTTTGGGCCAAATATTCTACACAGTACTTTATTTTCGAAAACTTTAAGGCGTTGTTCCACCCTTAACGTAAGCGGCCACGTTTCGCATCCGGAGAGAACTGTTGGCAGTATAATAGTCTTGTATATCCTAAATTTTTAATTTCTCGAGAGTAAGCGCGAACTGAGTAGTTTTGCTTCCGATAAATAACAAGCATTACCGGCTTTTTAACTGGCCCTCATTTCCTCTTGAATTTCATTTTTCCTCGATATAATAGACCCTAGATATTTGAATTGATCATCTACGTATTCAAACTTTATCCTGGAAATATTTACATCAATAAAATGTGCACCGTACCTATGCCACTATTTACGAGTTGTAATTCCTTTCCTAAAAATAGTAATCCTGAAAATAAGTTTTAAATAATTTGCCTGCCCCTACTTGTGGAACAATAAAGAGAATATAAATTGTTAGAACCCTAAACCGTACATTCATTGCAGACGGCCCTTGACCGTTGCCCATTGGTGGACGAGTTCGCTGACCAGCAATAAGGGCCCTCCCTCAGAGCTGTGACGTAGGTCTCAAAGCTCTATTCATACATTTTTAGTTCACCACAACCACCCCCGAGCAGACAATGATCTCTCTGTGATAGAGGGCTCATTATTCCCTGATAAACGTGTCTCCCATTCTCTGTGTTCTGCTGGATATAGCTCCTAATGAATTATGGCGCGTGTTGAAAATTATAAATCAGCTCCCTATAGTGACCTATTTAGCCGGCTAGTAAACGTCCCCTCGGATGTTAAGGGAGTTCCTCAACTCTATTTATTTTAAATCCACCCTTTAAATTGTTTACCCTTAGTAGTCCAGTCAATGAAGGCCTGAAATAGGGTGTAGGGTGTAGATTGCGTTTTCTGTGATCCAAGGTTTTTCAAATAAAATGGCAATTTAGCTTTCCAGACAACCCAAAAATCCTAAAAAAAAAAAAAAAAAAAAAAAAAAAAAAAAAAAAAAGTACTTATTCATGTTCTGTGGCATACTATGATGTTGCCAAACTACTTGAGAATATATACCTAAGTTGGTTCGTCAAATTTTAGCTTCCTTGATTTTTTATGAATTTTAAAATAAATAAAACCTTTAATAATTTGACATACGTAACCGGGTTTGTAACTTGTCAGAATTATGATTTTTATTCAGCTTTTGCTAAAGGATTCTAAAGGTTGCTAATTTAAAGCGATTTCCCAGGAAGAGCAATAGTAATAAATTTTGTGTGAAAAAAAAATTTCCAAAAAATTTAACGTATTTTACAATTTTTTTTTTCACTTTGTTAAAACGTTTATGGATTTTATTATTGCCCCCTCCCGAAAGTTATTAAAATCAGTTAAAAATGTCTAGACCCTTTCAATAATCCTTCATTACCAAAAAATTATTATTAACTGATTAATTTATTATAACGTACGTCAAAAATATATTCACACTTAATGGTGACTTAGAGAAATAGGTAGAAAAATTGCATTTTAATAAAAAGTCTTCATAAAACAATAAAGTATTTATTATATGTTTTATCAACAACATTACAAAATGCTAGGACCTAATTTTCATTTCTAGCTATCACAGTCTTTTCCATTGTATATGTATATATTAAGAGAGAAAAAAAAAATTATTTCATAATTCTTCTCTTTTTTTTTTACCATAAATTAACGTAGGTTACAAAAATTTTAACACACATTATCATAACGGTAACGTATGTCAAATATTAGGAATTTTAATTAGAAAAACATTATTTAACTAAAACTTTTTCAAATATTATGGCATTGAAACATTTGTAATGTAGAAAACTACGAACCGATCTAACTAAAGTTAGATTGGAAGTGGTGAATTCAATGTGAGAAAACAATAGTAACGTATGTCAAAATGAATTAAGGCACTCACTATGTTTTGAGAATCAATGTCGTCTTACTTTGGTTAATACAGTGACCTGGGCCCTTGGTTGGGTATGGTTACAATACATAGTCTGGGGGGTGTTAGGACGTTATCCCGTCTGCCCTAGCTCCAGAACCCACTCTTCTACACCCGGTCACGTACATCAAATGAATAAATTTGGAAATTCTCGGACACAAAGAAAATCTTTTTTCAAGCCCCCAAAATTTCCTATTTTCAAAAGAAAGTTCTATATTCAATTAATAAACACATAATTTAACAAGAAATAACAAAAATGATAAAATGAAAACAAATTCCTATACTCTTTGTGAAGGTTAGAAGTTGAAAACTTCAAACCTTCAATTTTGAAAAGTCAAAATTTTGAATAATTTATTTTGTTTTTTCTTTATCAAACTTTTGAAATTGAAGTTTTAAGGCTTACATTAATTTAAACAGATGAACTCGACAAGATAAAACTAACAATAGTGAAATATTGGTTGTATGTTTTTTTTTTACAGCCATTCAAAGTGCTGGGACAACAAATTGCCATTTTATTTGAAAACGACCCAAACATACTAAAAGTCTTGGCGTTTTTGAGCCTGGAAACTGGAAGAGGGGTGCGAAAGGTCTCTTTTTATGGTTTTGTGCTTATATCTCGAAAACGGTTCGTCGTATGTAAAACATGAAGATTTTCCAAATTAATGTTCATTAAATTCTCTACAACTTTTTTTATATAGACATTTTTCATATTCTGTACCGTTTCCGAGATATACGCTTGGAAAATGACATATTTTCGAGAGAGAAAAAAGTTTCACCTCACGTTTTCTGTTAAACTTCCCTCCACATCTTCTTAAACGTTCATCACAAGATAAAAGTCTTCATAAATAATATTGTTTAAAATTAAATTTCCTACAAAATACACATGCATTTGTCAATTTATCTCCAACCTGTCAAAAGTTCATAAATTTTAACTTTTCTTGGTAAAACATACTAGACGTCTTTCACATTTGCCAAGCGTAAATCTCGATAACGATACAGAATATGAAAAATGTGTATATAACAAAAGTTATAGACAATTTAACTACCTTTAATTTAGTATATAATCATATTTTGCATACGACGCATCGCTTTCGGGATATGAGCGCAAAAACAAAAAAAGAGACCTTTCGCGCCCCCCCCCCCCTTTCCTGTTCCTAGGCCCGAAAACTCCAGGACTTTAAGTATGTTTACTTTCTAACTACCCTGAACCTGTTTCCGAAGAAAAACCTTGGATTACAGAAAACGCATGGGTGGGAGCATTGTTTTGGCCCACCTCATCGTTCGATTATTATGATTATTCGAACAATCGATTATGGTACCTAAAAGGAATGATCATTCGAACTGAAGGCAGCGCTGCTCTCACTTCTGTAGGAAATATAGGGAACTAACGAATCTTAATCAATTACGGTTTACCGTTACAAACTAATAAAGGTTAGCAGAGCATTCTATTATCACTACGAATTTCTTAATCGTTTAGGAAACGACAGGAACTTTGAACATGATTTCATCTAGCATGTTAGAACAGTTTTCAATGTATACTAATTATTCATTTATATACTTAAAAGTTGTTGAACAGTTTGATTTCAGGAAATAAAATCACATCTCTGGCCTAGAGATTTATAACAAGATATATAAAAGCGAAAAAAAAAATAGTTTGTTAAATAAAAATTTATCGACAACTTTACAACAATAAAAGAATACTTAAATCTTTAAAAGACTAAAGCAAAAATATATCACCGTGGTAGTATTTAAATTTTTACTTAAAAGTTTGTAATCATAATAATTCGTTTTTTTTTTCTCTTGCCTCAGACCCTACCAAATCATGGCCTTCTGAATTATAAGTAACACAGATCGTTGTTTTTTATTGGCCCTTACCATATAACACTACAATGTTGTATGTAAATTATGTGCAGATATTTTTTAATTTTTTTTTTTTTTTTTATCTCTCAAATATAAATTTGCCTGTATCTACCTGTATTCCTCTTCTTTCTTTCTTTTTTAAATATTGTTGTTATAAAATATTTATATTTATTAAAGAAAGGTTTTGTTTTAGTTTTATCACTTGGTGGTATTGTTTCATATCCGTATTATATATATGAAGAATAAAACAAATGGTCGTTATAAGCTTCGCGAATGTTTAGTGTTTGTGACTATAATATTATGCATGGGAGTCATTTAAATTTGATATGTTTACATTCATTTTTATTAAATTCGTAATATTCTAATTTTATTTTTGGGTTAAATTAAGCTTAATTCATGCTTTTCAACTTGTGCCAAAATGGTGGCGTCATCATCAACCTGTTTTACTGAACCTCGACGAGTGAAGTTAGAGATTTATTCTGTTCATCCCTTCGCCATTCGTTCAAGTCGGCTGAATTTTTCCTTTACTCTGTACTCAAAAATAAAACTTTTCGTACAAGAATTATGTGGATATCCTTTTTTATACTCGAGATATAAATATAGATACTAGAAGATCTCAAAATAATATCCTTCAGTGTCCTTTTAAAAATTAAAACAATAAATGCCCTCGGTTTTTATATTGTACCAATTAACTAAAAACTTTCGACGACAAGGACATCGATATAAATCTAAAATAATGTTGCTCTTAATTAAATACTGTTATCTTACGATAAATAGCTAATTTTAGAGCAAATTTGTTTATCTGAAAACCTAATAAAGCGTAGGAAAGTTTTAGAGGAAGTGCGTGCGCGTTCATCGCGAAGGCTATGGTTGACCAGCCTTCCACTTCAAAGGCCAGCAATATGGAAGTCATTCAAGGAAGTCAATGAAAGTGCTCAAGGCGGAGAATGGCAACAGGTAATAAATCGAAAAAGAAATCAAGAATATGACCGAGATCCTAGAAAAAATAAAAAGACTTCCCCAGTAACAACTTAAAAAACCGTTAAAACAGCAATCCTTAAGGACGAAAAAGCTAATTCTAATTGTGGATGGAGGGAGTGGCCAAGAGTGTCCTTCGGCCTCAAAAAATCGTCAGATCCTGCCAGATCTGTAAAACAGTGGGAAAAAAAGGACACTGCCAGGATCTGACGATTTTTTGAGGCCGAAGGACACTCTTGGCCACTCTCTCCATCCACAATTAGAATTAGCTTTTTCGTCCTTAAGGATTGCTGTTTTAAAGGTTTTTTTTAAGTTATCCGAAGGATAACTTCCTCCATTGTTGTCCTCCATGATACTTTTTTAAAATATTTAACGGTTTTAAGATGGCGGTCCTTAAAAGGTCACTTTTTTAAAAATATTCGACTATTTAACTGTTTTAAGATGGCAGAAGGATATTAATTCGTTGTTAACGCATTCTACGGGAGGCATGATAAAGGACCAAAAGGATGGAAATCCGAAGGATCAAACGGGAATAGGAAGCGTCCTTTTTAAAAAACGTAATAATTTATTTAATTTACGAAAAAGACAACAATGGCGGATTTTTAAAAGGACAATAATGGCAAACTATCCTGCGACCTTTTTTAAATTGTTAAATCCTGGAACATCTCAAAATAGCACCCTTAAGGAGGAAAACTAATGTGTCGGGAAGGAAAGTGGCCAAAGATTCCGCCATCTTACATAAATCGTTAGATCCTGGAATATCTCAAATAGTATCCTTAAGGAGGAAAAATTAATTTTTCTGGAAGGAGTGTGGCCAAGGATGTCCTTCGGCCATTAAAAATCGTCATATCATGGCAGATCTAAAACCATTATCCTTTACTGACTTTTGAAGCAACAAGTCGGCGGCCCACCTTGGCTGGATTGGTACAAACATTTACTTATGGTTGCATTTCGGCTTAGAGCTCCCCCAACACCTTTTGTCAAGATAAATATTTTATTTTGAATTATTATGATTATTGTTCTCGAATTTCATATATTAAAAGTATTTGGATAAAAAGTGTAACATTAAAAATTTTGTTTTTCAGTTACCAGTGGCAGACCCTTTCCTAGAAAAAGTCAGCATCTCAGATCTTGGTAAGTAAATGTTTGTTCCTTTTTTTTAAAAAATAATTAATGAAACAACTAATTATGTGTACATAAATCAGCTTTTTAAATTATAATGTCCATTTATATTTATTTTAGCTAGCAAAATACTTTGAAAATTCCACCCAAAATACCTTTACCACTGATGGTGACCTAATCAATTCAAATTACATTAGAAGCTTACTAATCCGACCCCTTAGAGACCTAGGGTTTAGGCGAAACGGCCAAAAGATTGCCTGTAGAATACAATGGGACATATGTTTTTCATAATTAAAAGTGTACTATAATTATAAAAGTATAGTTGACTGTTATGATGAATGGAGAAGAAGATGATCAGGGATGCAGACATAGAGGAACACCACGTCTACCATGCCTTGCAGGTCTTCTTCAGAGGTATAATGAACAAAATACCACTGCACCACACTTGTGAGGAGACGAACGATGACTGTCATCTCCTCACATGTCTTCTTAGACGGGGTGTTCCTCTTTGACTGCATCCCTGATCATCTTCTCCTCAGTGTATTATAATTATATTAAAAGTTATAAATTAAACATACATTATATACACCAATAAACTAATATGTTTGATTATAAATTTTTTAGCCTGTTATTTATGTATAGAAGCATTGGCTATAATGACAATTTATTGTATTTGGTTTATAGCAAACTAACTCATTTTTAAAAGCATTCATAATAATTTATTAGTTGAAATCAAAACATTAGCTTTGAAATATTTATTTTATATTACCATCATCTGATGTGGTACTTGTAGAACCATGAACCATCCTCCACATCTTTGAGCCTATTATAGCAAATTTTTTGATATAGTGATATGTATATTTTTAATATTAAATTTATGATATTCTTCCAGTAGTTACTATTCAAATACTATTTTAAATGTTATTTAAAATTCCATGTTATTCATTATTTTATTTATTTTTATTTTTTTCCAGAGGAAGATGAAAGCCAAATCTTTGTTAAGTTTTTCAAGTTCCATAGATGCTACGGATTGATCCCCACAAGTGCCAAACTTGTTGTTTTTGACACTCAACTTCTAGTCAAGAAAGCTTTCTTCGCTCTTTTACATAATGGTATGTAATAATTTTTTTAATCATATAATCAGTCCATATAACAATTTTAATAAAACGTTATTTTGTTTATTTTTTTGCATTATCCAATGTTAATTATTTCTATATTCTAAATTTAAAAAAAAAAATGTTGGTGTAAGGAATGGTGGTGGTTCAGAAATACTGGACCTGTAATTTTGTAACTGGTATGGGCAGACTGAACGGCATCCCTGTTACCGATATTCACAAGTAACAGGGATGAGATACTTGCGTACTCACTTCAGTACTGGGAACAACATTCACACCTGTTACTTTCTTACTGTATAGTACCCTAGACTAGTATTTATTACTTGCCATCTCTACCTGTTACCAGATACTCGTTTACCTAAACCAGTATTTTTACTTCCACTCGTAGGAATATTTTCTGGTAAAATGTCAGCCGGTCTTCATTGTTTTAGACACTCTTACATTTTTTTAAATTTTATTATTGTTAATTTTCATAATCATTAAAATACACTCGAATATGAAATCTATGCATAAGCAATTATTTTTGCTAGTCATAAGTCAAATAAAAAATATGTATGCTGTTATAAAACATCTAATATCTTAAATAATAATATGCCATTTATTTATGATCTTATTGATAATTCATTAATGTTTTTAATTAAAGTTTTATCAACTGTAATCGGCCAAAAAAAAATTTGATCTTCATTTAACTACCAATATTTTGTGAATAAAATGGTTGAGGATAATAAAAAATGTTTTATGGAAAAATCGTATTTTATAGAAACAATAAAATAGAAAAGATTTAAAAAAAAAATAACCATACATATATTTATTATATATTTGGCTCTATATATATATATATTGTTATGTTTATTTCTTTGTTGTAGGTTAGTTTACTTTAATTTCTATTATTTTGAAGTTAATTTAATTTGTTAAATAAAATTTTGAGGGAATATCAAGGGTTCAGCTTTTCAAAGATAATGATTTTGACTCAAGAATATATATTTTCAAATAAAAGAAATAAAAACATTTTACAATTAGATTACATTTTTTAATTAACGTAGTTATAATTAAAATACCTTCTTTCTTCTCAATGTGACTGTAGGTTCTCACAACCCAAATGTTCCCAATTTGTCCTTCTTGCATGAAACTTCCTTCTTTTTCTCTTCCTTCGCCAGTTTATTCAACACTCCTATCATCCAGACTGCTAGTATAATTTATTGTTTCTTCACACATGTGACTTGTTAAATATCAGAGAGAGGTTGATGTTTCAAAATCCGAGAGATGAGAGTGAGAGGTGTTGTTGCCTCGGGATCCATACGAAGAGAGCGGCTAAAAAGACGCCTGCCTCAAGCGTTCTTTCAAAAAACAGTTAACGGCCAAAACTGCTCCATCATGGCCTTCATATTTATTATTTCTTAACTTAAAATAAAATATACAAAATTCAAATTATACTGTAATAAAACATTTAAAAATCCTAATCATTTTAGCATATCCCAATTTAAATTGATAAGCAAAAACTTCGTAACAATTAGATCGGCGGCGAACTCTCGCTGGCGCCAAATTCAAACTTAAATTGTTTTTAAATTACAATTTATCTTTACTCCGAAATATCATACTATATATATATATATATATATATATATATATATATATATATATATATATATATCATCAAAATTGTAAACTTATTGATTAGAGCCGATATTGAATTGGTAACAGATATGCCAGCAATAGGTATGCTAAAATATCAGTGAAACAGGATAAACGATTACGATTATATAGAGACACTTACCTTGAGAGAAGTAACAGGTAACATGTATTTGTAACAGATATTTTTGGACCTGTATTGGTCGTCCCTGTTACTGAAAAATATCGGTTCAGACAATCTCTAATAAGGAACTATTTTCTGATCCATTCCTGGTTGATTCAAATTTCAACCATTATATAACTTATTAATTTTATAATGTCTTGATCATCATCTTCTAATGATTTGCAACTAAATCAAATAAACAAACTTATAATATTCAATCCTGTAAAATTTAAATTACCATTTGTATTCTTGTTATGTGACAACTGTTTTATTATCGCTACATTGAATTTTAGGTGTGAGAGCAGCTCCGTTGTGGGATGCCAGTCAGCACAAATTTGTTGGAATGCTTACAATTACCGATTTCATTAAAATCCTCCACATGTACTACAGATCAGGAACCATGTCATTAGAGCAGATGGAAGAACATAAACTTGATACATGGAGAGGTAAGGATATGATATATCATTTAATTAGAAAGATTTATATTTTAGCGATTAAAATAAATAAATAAATAATGTATTGTTGACATTCAGAATAGTAAATTGAACGGTGTGAAGTTTATAACTAAATTATCATCCCTTCTATTTAAAAGTTTGAAAATTTAGTTCTATCTTTTAAATTTTATGATATATTACCAACATATTAAATGTAATCTTTAAACGTATACATAGTATAGGTATATATATAACCATTATATATATATATATATATATATATATATAAATATAACTAACCAGGTTTTATTCTTCACAATATTTATAAAGATAATTAATGAAGGTAAATATTATTATAAACCATAATTAGTTCCACATTATTAATACAGAAAGTTATAAAATACAAAAACCGTCAAAAGTCATGTAAAATTCAATTAAAATTGGACTGGACCATCTATATCATCCTATCTATTTCTTTATCTATGTCTTTAGCTCTGCTGAAGGATTCACCTGACCTGGTCTCTATTGGCCCTGATGCTTCATTATACGATGCCATCAGGGTTCTAATTCAGAACAGGATACATCGACTTCCAGTCATCGATCCTGAAACTGGAAATGTTCTTTACATCCTTACCCACAAGCGAATTCTCAGGTTCTTGTTCCTTTATGTAAGTTATGACAATTTTATCGCTATAATTCTATTTGTTATTTTATAATCTTCAGTAATATGTGTCTCTTAATATTTAAATTTGGAGCCTATTGTGTTAAATGAGAGAACCTGTTAAATTAAATGAATTCTATATATGTGATATTTGTTCTAGATAAATGACCTGCCGAGGCCCAGCTATTTGGATAAAAGCTTGTCAGAAGTCGGTATTGGCACGTACGATTGCATAGAGACCGCATTCGAAGATACAACAATCATCTCAGCGCTAGATAAGTTTTTAGATCGCCGTGTTTCAGCTCTACCAGTTGTCGATTCAGAGGGGAAATTAGTCGATATATTCGCCAAGTTCGATGTGATTGTAAGTGAAATTTTTCTGAATTAAGTTATTTTTATATATATAAATCAAGAACTCAGAAGGACATTGGACCGGTATAAATTAAAGAAATTCGGTGTCTGGTAAATTTGGTGTTATTATCCCATTTGTTGATTGAAATAATAATAATAAAAAGTAGAAAATAAAATGACTAGATTGGGTATCTTTAAAATTTTATATTGTTTATTGAAATTTGTTTGAGATTAGTTTTAGGCTTTAAATAATTTCTTGGGAGATTATCAATTATAGTAATTAATTTAATTTAATTTAATTAATCTGAAAAGGTTATTATTTACAGTAAGACCTCCATAATCCGGAATGCTGGGGATCCAATGATGCTGGATTATAGAATATTTCCTTTAAAATGGGTTAAACAGGGAATAAACTATAAATAAACACACATAAACTATATTTATGTATATATTATTGGGTTGTTAAAAAGTTTTTACACTATACAAACAAAAATTTTACAATACATAAAATATAAACTGAATTAATAATTATTTCTTTAAAAAAGTACCTACATAAACACACTATATTTCTAATTATATTTACATATTATGATTGGGGTATACAACATTGGTAAAGAGTAAAACGTTTCATTTGTCAAACATTACAACAAACAACAATTTATTAAGAAGAAGAAAATGAACTTTATTCTGGGACTACTTGTCCCCTAAGAATAACGTATGATTACAGTACATAGGACAATCATCTGGCTTTGATAATTAATTATAATAAATAATAACAATAGATAATAATAAAAATTGATAAATAATTAAATTATATGTTACAAGATAACTGTGACATCTTGTAAAATGATACATCTTATGTATACTATTATAATGTTTATTACATAAATATTCATGTTTTACATTAGCTCGGAAGATTGAAAATGAAGGAGGTAAAGGAATAAATGATGTTTAATGGAAGTAAGAGTGGATATTTTTCGAATTGTGATGGGCAATGAATTCCATAACGAGGAAGCACGGATAATAAAGGATTTCTCGAAGGATGCAGTTCGATGCGCGGAGTGTGTAGGTTGATGGGTTGGGTTCTAGTATTTAAGAGGTGAATGGAGGAGCGCAGAGTAAGGAGGTCATGGATATAGGTGGGTTTTTTTTGGTTTTCAAGGTTTGAAATATGAGAGCACCCAGGAAGTATTGACGTCGAAAACCGGGGTACAGCCACCCGATTTCAGAATACCTGTGAGATATGTGAGAACGTCTGGAGATCCCGAAAATAAATCTAATAAAACAGTTCATTACTCTTTTTACATCTCATCTCGAGCTCATCAGACAGTCCTCCATATACTACGCATCCATAGTCAAAGTTAGGAAAAATGAGTGATGATACTAAAAGTTTTCGAGTACTTAATGGTAATGAATCACGGTAATGTGAAAGTTGCTTAAGAATAAAAATAGATTTTCTCGTGATTTGAGAGATATGGCTATTCCATGCAAGATGTTTATCGAAAGTTATTCCCAGATTTTTAATGGAATTTTGGAAATGAATTGGACGGTTTTTTTTTTAGGAAAAGCAGTGGATAGTAGGGAAGAGCTTTTAGGTGAGGTTTTGACCCAATGAGTATAGCCTTTGTTTTTTCTGGATTTAGACTTAATTTATTCTCCACTGCCCAAAGGTTAATGCTATCTATGTCTTTCTGTAGCTTACAAGTCACCTCTAGCATATTTGAAGGATGAAAGGATAAATATATTTGCAAGTCGTCAGCATAAAGATGATATTGGGAGTAGTGGATGCGATTCGGCAAGTCGTTAATATAAATAGAAAATAGGGTAGGTGAAATTAGAAGATCCCTGGGGTACTCCTCGCGAGAGTGGTAGTGAAGATGAGTGAGGTTTTCCAGGTATATCACTGTTTGGGAACGGTTTGGATAAAAAAGAATGAAGCCACCTTAACGCACTATTAGATATTGAGAGGTTATGGAGTTTGGAGAGGAGGATTGTATGGTCAACAGAATCAAAAGCTTTTGAAAAATCAAAAAGGATCAGGATCGTAATATTCTGTTGGTCTAAGGAGTAGTAAAGGTCTTGAGTAATTTTTACCAAAGCAGACTGCGTGGAGTATCCTGATCGGAATCCTGATTGGAAAGGATTAAGGAGAGTTTTATAGTCAAGAAAGGAGGTGAGTTGGGTATGTGCTAATCTTTCTAATGGTTTAGATAAATTTGATAGGATTGATATAGGTCTAAAGTGGGAAACTGAGGAAGGAGAAGGAACTTTATTTAATGGACGGACAAGGACTTTTTTCCAAGCTGTAGGGAAAATAGAGTTTTGTAAGGAGAAATTATATATGTGGGGCAGGGCAGGTAAGATAACAGGAAGGCAGAGTTTGATTATTTTTAAAGGTATTTGATCCAAACCATGGTCATTGGTACGAGATTTAAAAAATGAATCAATTAGGTCATTAGGGGAAATATTAAGAAAATAAAAGTTATTAGAATTAAAAGGGGTTTGAGGAATAGAATAGGATAAGGTGTTTACAGGGAGTTCATTAGGGTGGGGTCAGCAAAGTAGGAATTAAGTTCATCTGGAGTGAATGGATAATTGTTATCAGATGTGGAACTGGGTACTGCAAATTTTCTCAAAATTTTCCATTTAGATTTAGGGTCAGGCGCTTGGGATAGGATATTTTGAAAATACTGTGCTTTAGCACGGCGTAAAGAGGACTGGGTGAGGTTTCTAAGAATCATCTGAATGTCTAGTACGCCTAAAACGTCTCCTGGCAGCATCTCTTCGCTTCATCAGATTTCTAATGTCAGGGTTAATCCATGGAGCTGGTAGTCGTCGGATAATTGAGGTTTTGAGAGGGGCAAGATGATTAAGGACAGTATAAAGATTCATGTTAGGCATTCCACCATTTCGTCAATTGAGGGGGAAGAATATATGGATTCCAAGGAATGGGATAGTGCGTCAAGTAAGGGTTCTATTCTATCTGGGGTTATATGGTCTAGATTTCTCCAAGATATTTTCTTAGGAATAAGGATAGGAACAGATATGTCATAGGAGATTTGGATGAGATCGTAGCATGAGAGGAAAGGTACTGGATTTTGAGAGAAGGATAATAGGTTTTTCTGAGAATCAACAATCATAAGGTCAATTAACGTATCTGTGATGGGTGGGTTGTAAAGGTACTGCAAAAAGATGTAGAGAATACACCAAGTCCATAAGATACATTTTATCAGAAGAATCTGAGAGGAGGTTAGTATTAAAGTCACCAGCAATGATGACATTATTATACAGAGGTACATAAGTAAAAAGAGATGATTCGAATGATGGGTCGAATTTGACCTGAGGAGGGCGGTAAACTATAAGGTAAAGGAGGGAAAATGATTCCGAAGAGATTTCAGTGAACATGTATTCAAGGTGTGGAATATCAAGAGAACTGGATTTTAGAAGAATTTTTGCTCTTAGGTTATTGCGAACATATAAACAAACACCTCCACCGTCCGATCATGGCGAATAAGGGTGTAATCAGGAATAGATATGGAAGAGGTGGGAATATATGGTTTCAACCAAGTCTCAGAAACTGCAATGATATGGTAGGTGTTATGGATAAAGTAGTCATGAAATTCATCGAAGTGCGCTGGGAGGGATTGGGAGTTAACGTGACAGGTCAGTAGTATATTAGACATAGGAAAGAGGGAGGACAAGGTTACTTTGAGAGATAATGGAAATTTTTAATTGGAGCTTATAGGAACAATAATTATCACAGAGCCAATAGGGTAGTAAGAACAATGGGAAAACATAAATGCATCTATCATTAGGAAATTTGAAACACAGAGACAAGAAAAAGAAAAATAAGAATATTACATTGTATAGAGATCTAGATATGTAATAATTAACGAAAAAATTATGGTTTGTTAAATCATTACTAAAACGTAGACAAAAATTTACATAAACTGGTAGAAAAAATGATTTTTTTCTGAAAAAAATAAATAAATCGATTGCGATGTAGGAAAAAGTAAAGATGAATCCTTGAAATAAAAATACAAATAAGAGTAAGAAAAAGTAAAAATGAAAAAGAAAGATATATGGAAATATGTGGTAAATGTCAAATATAATAAGCTGTAAGACTAATACCAATACAAAAGCCGAAAAAAAATGAAAACAAAAAGATCAGAGAGAATGCTGTATCCGCGAGAAAGACTGGATGGTACTTGCAATCCTGTTAGTCATCCGAAAACATCAAGGTCTTGAGCCTGGTCAATGAAGATCACCGGATGGCCGTCATCTTTCCGGCAGCGCACTCTACCAGCCGCAAACCAGACATATTTCACTTTTCCGGTGGACCTCTTCTGCCGTGCAAGCCAGTATAGGTATAGGTGTCTGTTCGCTGGTGTCATCTCTTCGGCGAGATATATCCGGTGGGAATCATTTTCCTGCCAACCTATATCTCTGGTCGAGAAGTCTCGCTTAATCTTTCTTTTTTGCACCAGATCATCCCTCACTGACTGCCTCACGAAGCGCGCGATGATGGGCGGTGGTCGCGGGTCATCTTTTCTCGACCTTCGGCGTTCGACCATATCTATGTCCTCAATGTTTAACTTGAGACCAAGGCCAGCTCCCACGCTTGTAAGCAGGCCTGCGGGGGTCTCCCCCGGGCGTACCGGTATACCGCGTATCTCGACCTATCTGCATAACAACCCTTGTTCTGCCTTATTCACCCTAATTTCCAGCTCGGTGACTCTTGTTTTTAGTGCTTTGTTTTCCAGCGCCACTTCCTCCAGATGCCTGGATTGGCCTTCTAAATGTTTTTCAATTTTTGAGAGCGATCACTCAGCTCGAAACTTATCTCGGCGTACTTTTCTAATGTGCCTTTCAGATCTTTGGTGGTTTCTTCAATTTTTTTTATTGCGGACAATAATTGAGATGCCGTCGGTTCGGTGTTTTGATCCGGAATCGATTTTAATGAATTTTGGTTTTTTTCCTCGACTGTTGCTGTTTTTTTTTGTTTTGTCGCATTTTTCGCACAACCATATTTTTTTTTCTGTTCTTATGGCCTCAATTTCTTTTTCTTGAAGATTACTGCATTTTTCATGAAATATCATCTTACATTTTTGACAGTTTAATATCTTTTTTTCATCTCGTGCGATCGACGTTTCACAAATTGAACATAAGCGCGAGTCAATAAATAGATAAATAAATAGATATGTAACCTTGCTTAGTAGGGCAGCAGGAATCAGCGGTAATACAGTGGGGATTAGGCACTCTTGCTACAAACATTTCAACAAAATAAACATTTCAACAAAATAAACAAACATTACAACACATAAATCAAAAACAGAACCAAAAGTTATGTTTTATCAAAAAAAGATGTACACTGAATTCAATCTGAATTCAATCAGATTCACTGCCTGCTGCTGGCACCGATGCTGGTCCAGTAGCCCCAGATGATGTTGAGGGAGTAGGTAATGGAATCTAGGCTGCACTTGCATCTAGCATCGTCTTTTTCTGAGCTCTTTGGAACATTGAAGGAATAGCAACCAACTTTTTTGATTGGTTTGAGAATTTTATAAAAAGTGTTTAGAATGATGTGCAGATTCATTACTTCAGTAGCATCATAATGTTTGCACGTTTCAGCAAACTTTACAAATTTATTCAAATGCCTCCGAAGCATCTGCCCATGTGATGTTGGTTGGTGACGTTGATTCCTCCTTGTGAATCCTGTGAGCTTAACACACTTTTTATGATTGCCTCATAAGCTCCTAAGCTCTTTATCTTTAGGTTCATCTTTATCAATATCGATTCATTCATAGAGTTCTTCTGGAAGACAGCTCAGTGGAGAACGTTTCATCTTCTGTTTTTTCGAAATGTTTTGGCCACAGCTTGCGCCATGCCAAGTTCAATTTTGAGCTGTAGACTTTTACACACTGTTTCATACGATGTGGAGCCAGCAGATAGCCTAAATAACCCAATAATTACAAAAACTCTAATTTTTATTTTTCAAGATGATGAATGCCGGACTATCGGGTCTGCCAGACTATTGAGAGCCGGATTATTGTGGCCTTACTGTACTTATATTTAGAACTAACTAACTCTGTTGGCACAATGGTCCATGAAGGACCTTGACCTCGTTAACAATCCTTATCCACTGCAGCTCTCTTCCATTCGGTCGCTCACAAAAGCTGTAGGTCAGTTTCGACATCTTCCAACCTCTGCAGCCAAAGTTTACCTCTTCCTCTTTCACCATCCCCTTTCCATTATCTTCCAGGGTGGCCACCAGATTGGAATTCCGTGAAAACCTGAAATTATGCTTGAGTTTTACATATTCATCTGGAATTTTGTGAGATCGTAAGATAATAAAAAAAAAAAAAAAAGGGATTTATTTACTCATCTTCAATTTAAATAATAATGAAAATAATACATTCAATACACCAAACATTTAAAGACACCAGGGCGGAACTAGGTTTGTCATAGGAGGGGGCAAAGATCAGTTTGCCATCCCTATCTTTCCCTTCCCCACTATTAAAAAACAATATCTCCATAATACAGTATAATAAAGTTTATAAAGCATGCAAAAAAATTCAAATAAAATTAAACAGTAGTAATTGTAGTATTATTATTTTGAAAACATTAAACAGACTTATTACTTTTTTTATAAACTTTTCAAATTTTGCCGCCCCCTGAAATCTGCTGCCCGGGGCATGGAAAGCTGTGGAACTAATATTAGTGTGAATTTTTGTGCTAAAAGGAAAATATTTCCAATGTGACCTAATTTAAACCATCAACAATTTTAAAAGTAATAGATTACTACACTTTATATTAACATTACATTAACATAATGATTTAATGATTGCATTTGTTCTAGAATTTGGCTGCAGAAAAAAAAACCTATGACAAGTTAGATATGCCCCTGAAGAAAGCTAATGAAAATAGAAACGACTGGTTTGAAGGTGTACACAAGTGCAGTATGGATGACACCTTGTACAGTATTATCGAGCGGCTTGTTAGGGCTGAGGTAAAGTTCAAATCGTCATTAAATATATTTATAATTTATAAATCTATTTAGCTCTAAGGAATCGCCATCATCCAAAGGTTGATAGTCTTTTTTTTTCAGATTGCTTGATTAAATTTTTTAAAAAATTTCCTCATTAACCTATTTATTTTGTACAATTGAACAATATCTTTCTTTCTGTTAATTCTTAAACCTACTAGATGAAAATTAGTAAAATTTCATAATTTCTTTTCCCATTGATAAGATTTCTTAGCATTTATTTAGATTCATTATAATTTTATAATATAATTTAATAGTTTTAACATTAGATGATAATATAGTGCATATCGACTAATTTAACCCTTCTTCATTTAAAGGTCCATCGACTGGTAGTGACGGACGATGAAGATAAAGTAATTGGAATCCTTTCCCTTTCGGATCTTCTGCAATATTTAGTCTTGAGGCCTTGTGGTAATAAATCTTTTAAAATTGTTATTATTTATATATAATAAATTAAAAAATATATTTATTTATAGATTTATATTGATTTTTAAATATTTAGAATTAATTTTTTTTTTTTTTTTTTTTTTTTAAATTTTTGCATCTTTTATTATTCATGTAGTAAATTCAGTGCATTAGTATTTATCTAAGGTATGATAATATAATTTGAAGAATTTTGATGTATTAAAAACTCGTAAACTATTTTAGTGAAATATCCTTAATAAACAACTGTTCTTTATGGAATATTAATGTTTTATGACAATTATAAACATTTAAGCTATCCGAAATTTGAAATCATACAGGTTATCCAAACAATTATGCACACACCATTTTTTATTTTAATATATATAAATTTATAAGTATTAATAAAAGAAGAAATACATATTGTTAAAGATTCTAAAAATGTAATAGCAATTTTTTATATATGTATGTCTACATCCCTTTCAATGTTAGCTGATGTAAACTTTTTTTTTTTTACATGAAAAATATGAAAATATTTTTTTTTTCATGGATCAAGTAATAATTTTTATATAGTAAAATCTTCTATACTCAAAACTTGGAAAAGTTGACATTCATATATCAGAAAGTTTAATAATAGTCACTAACTTACTTGCAAAACCTCATTAAAAAAGCATTCAGTAGATGTACCTAGTTTTTTATTTCTCCCTACAATTATTGGATTTTCATCATTTTTATCTCGTATGTATCTGTTTTTGTTCTTTATTTGTAAAATTGTAAATAGTTAATCAGATTGTTAATTTATTTTATTTCATCTTAGGAGAGCTAGACTTATTGTATTTATTTATGTACATTATATTATTCTTAGGGGACATTGTCCCAGATTAAAGTTTATTTTCTACCAGGTATGCAAGTTTAAAATGTCGTTTATTTCTTAAAATAAATACACAGTAATTTAAAAAAAAGTATAATATATTTTATTCAAAGTACTGACCCTCGCTTTCTACACATTTTGCCCATCTCTCGGGCAATATATGGATACCATTCCAAAAGAATGCTTCATCTTTATTTGAAATCCATTCATCGAGCCATTTTCGTACATTTTCGAAATTGTTGAAGTGTTGCTCCGTCAATGAGTGTCCTATCGATGAAAAGAGGTGATAATCAGAAGGCGCCAGGTCAGGTGAATACGGCGGGTGGGGTAGGAGTTCCCAACCAAGCGAAGAAATCGTTTCCTTAGTCAATCTGGCTGAATGTGCAGGAGCGTTATCATGCTGAAGAATGACTTTGGCGTGCCTGTGAGTCCATTCTGGGCGTTTTTCGATCAATGCGTGACTCAAATTGATCATTTGTTGTCGGTAGCGCTCGGTATTGACTGTTTCGCCGGGTTTGAGAAGCTCGTAGTAGACTACTCCCTTCTGATCCCACCACACACACACAGCATTGTCTTCTTCCCAAAACGATCCGGTCTTGCACTCGATGTGGATGGCTGTCCTGGCGTTACCCATGATTTTTTTCGTTTGGGATTCTGAAAATAAATCCATTTTTCATTGCCAGTTACAACTCGATGCAAAAAACCCTTTCTTTCGTGGCGTAAAAGCAGCATTTCGCACACAGTTTTTCGTTTTTCCATCTGTCGTTCGTCCAATTCATGTGGAACCCATTTTCCAACCTTTTGAATCTTTTCCATAGCTCTCAGGCGATAGGAAATGGCTTGCCTAGTGACATTCAACTGTTCTGCCATCATTTGTTGGGTTTGGGTATTGTCTTCGTCTAATAAAGATTGCAATTCGAAGTCCTCAAACTTTTTTGGTCGATTTTCTCGTTTTTGATCAGTAACATCAAAATCACCACGTTTGAAACTTTGAAACCAACGTTCACATGTCCTGACGGTTGGAGCAACATCGCCATAAGTCTCAACAAGAATTCGATGACATTCAGATGCCTTTTTCTTTTGATTAAATAAGAAAATCATGACATGCCGCAAATGCTCTTTATTTGGCTCAAAATTAGACATTTTTAACACCAAAGAAAGGTATGATACGTCCATGTAAACGACTTAAAAACAACTGACTTTTGTAAACAAATGACTAACAAACAAAATAGCGTTTAGAGATAAGCAAATCCTTCAATAGGCTAAGAGCGCATTCTATTGGAATTAAAACGACATTTTAAACTTGCATACCTGGTATTATATTCTATATTAGTCATAATTAAAAAAAAATTAATTAACGATTGTGGGATTTCAGAAAAGTTAATGAGTATTTCGTTAAAACAGCAACATCATCAGCAACATCAACATGCTTTTTTCACTCACCTCTGTAAAATTTGGGGCTAACTGAACTAACAAATCGGGGTGTGCATATTTGTTTGGACACCGTTTGTAATAAATGATAAGTTAGATGAAGAAAAAAAAAAAATATAACAATCTTACTGAATAAAAAACATTTCAGCTTAGAAAAAATAAAATAATGAGGTGTATAAAAAAAAATGACTGTTTCTTAAACAAATATTTGTATTATTATTTCTTTGATATAAAATACAATTAGTATTCAAAGTATAGTCTATTGTTATCTACCATCATTACCCACCTGCTAGCCAATTGCTCGATGCCATGCTGATACAATTGAATGGGTCCGCCAAAAAACGTTTTAAGCGACAAACAAAATTTTGAGTAATCAGTGAAAGAAAATCATAATCTAAAGTTCTTGTTAGTTTTGTAAGTTAGATCTCTTTTTCACCTTGTAATTTGTTATATTTACATGTATAATAACATAATGGATTACTATATCATACTACGATGTACTATTTATTATACATTTAAAAACCTTTAAAACCGCCACTTCGGAAAATTTGTCGCTTAGAACGTTTTTCGGCCGACCCAGTCAATTCCTCGGGGACTTTTGAACTCTGGGATTTGATAAAACGGTCATTTTTTTTTATATGCCCTATTAAAATAAAATAAATCTAAACTAAACAAAGAAATTTGTTCAAACATAATGTAAATATAAATTATGTTTAATTTTCCTGAAAATTAATGGTATTATGCAATTGTTAAATTTATCTCATTGAAGTCACCTTAATTTTTGTTTAAATATTCATTATTTCATTTGTTTTATTTTTAGGGGAAGACATCGGCCTAGGAAGTCGGTGTGAGAGAGTCCTTTGTCACAGCTTCAGTCAGAAGAGACCATTTTGGAAGGAGAGGAAGAAGAATGTGATTCACTCGAGCCCCTGAGCACCCCTACAAGTTTTACACGAGAAGTCACCGTTTCCGGAGGGGAATAGCTTCGATATGAAATGCTAACAGTGAAGATGGGAATTGGAATCATCTGAAGTTTAGTCTAGAGAGTTTACAGTTGATTTATGTTACCAGGCAACTCTCATATATATATATAAGACAATTTTCATGAGAACGTGTTATAAGAAAATTTGAATTGTTTTGATAATCGGTGGGCACATTAATGAGACTGCTGGGAGTTGTCTGTTTGACATTATTAACAAGAATAAATAAAAAAGAAAGTGGTATGCCTTTGAATCGGAGATTTTATAAATAACTGTGGCTCTTTATTAATTTTTGAAAAACAACAACAGAGAACTAAGATGAGACGAAAGCTGAAAGTGATTAGGAAAAAGTAAAAATCTGTACTAAAAATAAATTGAAGATTTTTTTCATTATTTAAGTTTCCTACGAGCATATAAATTAGTTAGCCCCATGTCACTTAATACTCTCGATTGAATTAAAAAAAAAAAAAAAAAAAAAAAAAAGTAGTGAAATTAATAAACAGTTGGCCTAATTAAAGGTATTCGCAGATAAATTAGCTTTTCTAGCACATTTACGATGTGAGGCTATTTAAATTAAACACTTTCCCTGCCTCAAACTGTTATTTAGGATTTAGAATGATAACGTAAGGCTATCAAGCCTTCACTTACTTAAGACAGATCTCCAACTAGTTACCACATAATACGCAGTGTTACCGTGGCAATTACGGTTGTTTATTTATGAAACTCAGTCGGTAATATTTTATATATTTCTTAGTTCTTTTTTTTTTCTTCTTTTTTTTTTTTTTAAATAACAGGATATTTTTTTAAAATTTTTTTATTTTTAATCAGCCTTTTTTTCGTTTAAGTGTATTTAAACAACAAAAATTGTAAATATAAAATAATTTATCGTAATCACAGTAGAACAAAAATTATCGAGGGTTGATTTCAGTTTCTAAAAAAAAAAAAAAAAAATTAATAGTAAATTATTTAAAAATAAATGCAAATAGCCAATGATTATTGATAACTGGTATGTATGTGATATCATTATAAAATTTGGTGGAAAACATGTTAATATATCTAAATGACAATATTGTGCTTCATTATAGTTCGTTTGTTTATTAAAAAACAAAAGAAAGTGTTGTCAATAAAATATATATTTACACAAATAAATAGATGATGATTTAGTACTACAAAAAAAAAAAAATGTATATATATCTGTAAAATATAAATAATAAAATTATTTTTAGTTTACATTATTTAAAATTCTGAAAGGAGCTTAGTTATGCTTGAAACTTGCTATGTTAATTTGTAAAGAAAAAAAAAAAGAAAGAAAGAAAAAAAATAAGAATGTGATATTTTTTATCACTAATTGTTTTGTATATATTAGCGTACTTAATTTTTGTGTTCCTTATCTTTGTGAGATGGCCGAACATAGATATGGAATTTTGGTTTTCAATACTTTTATGTGAATAAAATAATATAGAAAAGAATAATGTTTATTTCTCCTCCTCCTTCCTCATGGTATATCATTAATTATTTACAAGGCTATTATCCTTATTTACATTATGAATTATAAATTGTTGTGATATTTGAATTTATAAACTTTCAAATTTGGCAGACAAAAAGTGTCATCGATAGGTAAGGCACCCAAAGATGGCATGTTTCCTTAAGAAAAATACGTTAAAAAAGCTGTTAGAAGCGGATGTTTAGAGAGAGACATGAGTTGGCGTTCTCAGTTGGCTTCTGGTCCAAGGAGTTGGCTTCTAGTAGAGTCTAATGAGGGTTTCTGGCCAAGTGAGATCAAAGGAACTAAAATTTATATTGGAAACCAACCGGGTTGAGTCATCGGTTCCAGTCTTGATTTTCAGTATCTAAGGCTGAAAATTGTGCGCTGTGCAGCCTTGTGAATGTATGATTCTTACTTCAGTCAAAAGTATTGAAAAACTTCAGTGAATTCCTCAAAATAAAGAAGTAAAATAGGAGTCCTGCCATATACGATAGTCTTATGAACTGTAAATTAATAAAGTTATAAAATTGTAAATAAATTAAATTCAAACAAATGTTAGTTTTGTTTAATATAAATAATAAAATACTCTTAGCCAGTTATTCAAATTTATATCATTAACAAGAACCTATCCCTCAAATAAATGACAAAAAAGTAAAAATTTAAAATAAAAATTAATAATTTATATATATATATATATATATATATATATATATATATATATATATATATATATATATATATATATTTTTTATTTTTTTTTTTAATTAAATAAAATCATAAAAATATATATGTATTATGACGCTAAACAGCTGCATACTGTAAGGCACTTTTCAGCCAAAATGACTTAGAGCTTATCCTTTAAGTAAAATTTCATGTTGTATCCTTTTCCGAGATAGATTTTGAAAAAAAAAAGAACCTAAGGTAACACTGCTACAGCCAGTTTTGTCCAGATGCCACAAATTGAATCCTTTATTCATGTGCTACAATCTTAGCTGTTTTCCATGTGATATACTGGCAAAATGGTGGCTCTCGTTAATATCTTATTTTTTCTTGTATAAATTTAAGCAATAAACCCGGTTTTTTGCTTTAATTTTGATGATGATAATAATAATATGAATAAATAAGTTTTATGTGTCTTCTATTAAGTTGGGAAAAATGACTTGTGGCATGTGGTTTACTTGACTTATTTTCATTAAGTTGTATTCTATATTAATTTTTATTTCCATTTACTTGTATTTTATTTTCTATATCATCTTCATTTCTTCATTAGTTGTTCATTCTAAATTTATACAATTTTATTTACCCTTATCTCTCATCACCGCCTGTAATTTTCCTTTGTATATTCTACCTAGCACATCTCTTTTATAGCCCTGATGAAGGCTATTAATGTTACGGCATGGCTACTTAAGCGACAATATACAAATATACATATTCCCAAATAATAAACAATAATTTATATACATATACCGTAAAATGGGGTCACATTAGTACGGTGGGGTGAAATTGGTACACAATTGTTTCTGTGGTGATTTCCTTCTGGCAGGTTGTTGTGTCGACTTTTACCCAATGAGAGCCCACGAAACGACTCATTCATGTGCTCTCATTTGGTAAAAGTCGACACAACAACCTGCCAGAAGGAAATCATCACAGAAACAATTGTGTACCAATTTCACCCCACCATACTAATGTGACCCCATTTTACGGTAATATATTAGGTACGTTCGGTTCTTGATTCCACCAATTCTTCTCCGTAATGATTAAAAGAAATAAAACAACATTTTTTCAAATAACGGAGTAATAATACTAGAAAACATTATTTTTCATAAAATTGCATGTTCATCCTGATTTTTGAAGCCTAACAAACTATTTAACCCACATCTAGAAAACTCATTGAATCCTCCAATTTACTGTATTTAGTGAAAAGTATTTGTTATATTCTCAATTCATAAAGTAATTGATGAAATCCAGAAATTTTAGGAGAACAAGAATTTTGAAAAATGATTTTTTTTTTTCTGTACAATAAATAAAATCAGACGTCATTTGTTTTTTCTCAAAATTAATAATTGATACCATCCAAGTCTGAACACTAAGATGAATCTGTCAGACTAAAAATAGAGAAAAAACTATATGAGTAAGGAGAAATCTCATCTACAGTACTTGGTTTACTGTTAAAAAAAGGACCAGACTGTTTCCAACTAAAAAAAATAAAAATAATTTTTTATCCGTTGCCAAGAAAAACGGTGCATGATTTTTTCCCTATATCCTTCACTACATATTATATTGTAGACAATAAATGCTATTTACTGTTAACTAATTTATTTAATAATAATTATATATATATTTTTTTATTAGATTTGGTTATCTTTTTTTAACTCTCCTGTGGATTATTTTTTGAAATAGAAATTTATTTCACTTAAAGAGTTGTTGTTTTTTTGTTTTTTTTATAAAAGTATAGTCGACTGTTATGATGAATGGAGAAGATGACCAGGGATGCAGTCAAAGAGGAACACCTTGTCTAAGAAGAAATTCTTTAATATGTGCCCACATTTCGACCTGCCTTACAGGTCTCCTTCAGGGCTATAATGAACAAAATACTAGATGTGACAAAAATAACAGACCGATAAACAGATGACAAATGGAACACAGAATGGCATAGATAAAAAACAATATACAAAAAACTGCATAGAAAAGATCAGATACATAAGGCAGCAAGGTAAGTTTAAGGACAAGACAGGAATGATAAGGAGGGAAAAAATAAATGTAAGGGTAGTGAGTAAAAGGATAATAAATGAAAAATTAATGTGAGGGTAATGGATAAAAGGATAATAAATTATTGTTCCAATAAAAAAGGATAGAAGGAAATGTAATGTAAATAAAAAATAAAATAAAAATATAGGAAAGAACGAGGGAAATAATGTAAAAGGTGATAACAGAAACGGATAAAAAATAATAAAGGTGAAGGAAAATAAAAGTGGAAAGATAAAAGGAAAAAAATGGCAAAGAACATTTACCCACCAAACCACACTGGTGAGGAGACGAACGATGACTGATGTTAAATGGCACGTTTAAGAAG
Source organism: Euschistus heros (assembly GCA_003667255.2). Lineage (NCBI taxonomy): Eukaryota > Metazoa > Arthropoda > Insecta > Hemiptera > Pentatomidae > Euschistus > Euschistus heros. The sequence continues at coordinate 1,331,736 of RCWM02000301.1, read as the reverse complement.
AATTTCTTCTTAGACGTGGTATTCCTCTTTGACTGCATCCCTCATCATCTTCTCCAGTTTTTTATTTATTTATTCTATTTTTTTTTATATTTTTAGTAAATATGCGGTGTACAATGCAAAAGAATAACATGATTAAAACTTATAGAGGAACTACCCATTGGTAGTAATGTAACGAAATATCTACAAATGAAGATCACGGGGCCATCTTCTTTTCAAACGTCTCGGATTGCCAGGAATGGAATGGGAAGCAAGTTGTGCAACATGTGAATTTGGATGAGTAATAAGTTTATTATAGAGGGAAAGGTATTTGGTTCATGCCAAATCAGCGACTATATTAAAATACACAAATTAAGGTCATTGTGGATGGAGTTCATTTGTGACAAAGTAAGAAGTATTAAGGACTTTGGATTGGAAAGAATAAAGTTAAAAACAGAATTTTAGCTTTGGCATTCTAATAATTCTCACTGAGATGAATCATATATGAAGCTTTGAATAATTTAATTTAATTTTTTTTTAAATGATTAATAACTTCTACCTAGTTTTGGAGGAGGTAGAGGTTGCAGAGGGCTACAGGACCCAGGTTCCTGTCTCGCTGAGGCAGAAAATTATTTATTCCATAATATCTTTCAAGGTCGTTAAACAACTACTCATGATAAGCATTTCAATAAAAGTTCTATATCAGAAGGTCCCTAGGCCATCTTATTTTTAGACATCCAACAGTAGGGATACTAGTGGATTCAAATGAGTGTGGAGCCTATTATTGAAGTATAGGTTTGTGATTTTGGGCAATTCAGCAACATATGGGACACTAAGATTATTATGTATAAGTTTATTCATGACCTAATAATAAGAAACATTGAGAATTTTGGATTGTAAGGATTGGATACAGAATAAATTGGATAAGTACAATTAAACTGTAATTTGCTGGTAGCAGAATACTTTCACTGTTTATAAGTTCTACCTAAATCCTCTTTCCATAAACTTTACTGTTTCTTCAGTGTATTACATGATTTAGCTATTTGTTTAGTCTGGCCCCTGTATCTTACAGCTGAAATAAATATAAATATTTTAGAATTTAAAATAGTTACAATACTCCAATCTAGAAGTCTTAGGAACTGGATTTAGTATTATTTGTTATTCTAGAGGATTTCCGAAAAACAGTGGTTTATGCCTAGGAATCTCTCTTCGATAGTTACCATCAGTATTTTGTATCTTTGTTCTTTACTGATTGGAAAATTTTAATATTTTGTACAATAAATAATGTAGATAAAAGTGATAATATAGTTATGAAACATATCATAATAATACTTTGTTTAGTAATTGAAAATTGATTTTCATTAAAATGGAGAAACCTAATCTGGTAGGATAATGTGCAATTACGCTCTATTATGAAATTTATCAACAAATTATGAAAAATACTAGGAAGAACACCTGCAGAACTTATAAAAATAGTTAACTGAATAACTATGTGTTGTTTCAAACTAATATATAAAAAAACAAACTCATTCATCCTACTGTCTAATAGCCATTCCATCAAATGAATGAATCTTGGTTTTCCCATTCTGGTTATAATAGGTTGGGTAACCTGTAAGACAGCCTCTTATTCCTTCTCTGCTTGAAGTACATGAGGAAGAATCCCATCAAACAACAATTATACATTATTAAAAATATATCCCATTATTACAGCAAACAAATCCAGTGTTTTTCAAAATCCTGATGTTCCAACCAATGTAATACTCTTTGATGAAATCCTTTTCAAAAATTGTAATTATTGCATAAATGGTTAATACTTTTTCAAAAGCATAAACATAGTTATCACCAAAATAAATTTATTCATAAGAGTTCAATGAAATATTATAATGCTAATTAATATCTTGCACTAAAAACTTTAAGGACCTCTTTTCTATTATTCTCATATTCACTAATATTATTAACTTATATTATTATTAAATATTAATTAAAGAAATATATTTATAATACTTTAACATGAAACAGGAATATTTTGTTAATAACGAACAAAGAAAAAAATATGATACCTACAATTCAACACAAAACACTTTTTTTTTTTTTAGATAATAATACTTTATTTACATTTTTACAATTTACAATACATATTAAGTATTCATGTTCCGGCATACATCCTCTACACTATTAATATAATTTTATTTAATAGTAAATAGGCTTTACAATTCAAAGTTTATCTTTAAACAGTAGGAAAAAATAAGAAAAAACCCACAAAAAAAAATAAAATAAATAAATAATAATAATGAATAAATAAAATCAATTAAAAATAGCCTATATGTGTATATCTTACATTATTTAATAGTATAAAAATTACTGAAAAGTACGTACAATAACAAATATTGAACATAGCAACCAAGTTATGTGTAAATTAGGTTAAGTGAGTTCAGGTTTATTTCTTTTGTGCATATATCTTTTCAGTGATGATTTGTTGTAATTTCCGATTTCTCGGATAAGCAAAACAAAACAACTAATGGTTTGACAAAGGATCTTCATATCCATCAAATTATAGAAGGAAAAGAACTTTATTCTATTGTAATTATACTTTATTCTTATCGTAATGTTAAACAAAAATTATAGGAAATAGAGAAATCAAACAATTAATTAATAATAGTAGTATGCAATGTATAATACAATAATATCAAGAGATCAGAATTTGTGTTGAATTTAAACAATTCTTAATTTAAAACTAGGCTGGTAAGATATTTAGACCTTACAAATCAAGCTAGAATAGGTTGGTAATCTGAAGGAAAATCTATCCTTCCTGGTCTAGCTGGAGTACATGCGAATGTTAAACAATTTCTGATATGCCATCAACAGCTGAAGTTGAAGGAGGGTTTGGTAGTTCTAAGAACCGTGAATAGTCAGCAGCACAAATCATAAAAAGTAATATTAGTTCCTACCACAAGAGGCCAGTACTATCAGATAGTACATATCTTAGCACCTAGGTTCAGAAGACAAATTCTACTTATTATTTGGATAGCATTTTTCAAAACGCTATCTTCAACATTCTATCAGCCAATCACTCCAATATCATAGAAATTTGAAAAAATAAAATAAATCTATAAATTGAGGCGACCATAACATGATAGCATTTTCATAAAAATCATCCTCAATAATCTAATTAATTAGTTTCGTAATAGGTTCGTTAGTTCACATTAACCTATTAATGTGAAAATGAAAAAAATATTTTATTATTGTCAATAAGGATTTTGGAGTAAAGAAACATAAAATAGCAGTATCATGCGCTTTAATTTAAAAAAAAAAAATAAATAAATGAGTTAAATTTACTATTGAATTCATTAATTTATAAATAAAGCTTCATTCTATATTCACTCTGAAGCTAGTAATTTATCAGTCTAGACTTCAATTCAACTTTGTTGTATATGCGCCGTGACCACCTGTTGCATCAAATGCTTACCTCCGACATTTCTGTTCATATTGACCAAACAACTGTCATATTTTTAGAGCTCCTTTAACTAAATGTTTATAATGATTATACTTTATTTACTCATTAACAAAATCAATGAAATCTAATTTTAGTATAAAACCCAATCAGTAGTTTCCCATGTTGAATGTTTATAAAAGATTGAATATTTATAAATGAAAGGTTATAGTTACAATTAGAGAGAGCACTACAAGCCCTAAAAACCTTAAAGAGATTAAAATTAAAGCATTGGACATTGGTTTAATCATATGTTGGAGTTGTGACCATACTGTCTCCAAAATGTCCTTAAATTGAGTTTCAGTCTCTGCTGCCTATCATTTTGGCCCTTCATAGGCTATTCTGAAACTGATTATGACTCTTTTTTTACAATAGGAACCTTCTACTTTAAAATATCCTCATTTTTTAAGATGGAACATGTTTTACCAGTGACCTAGTTGGTAAAAAGCGATACGTTTTGGGGGAACGTTAGGGCGTTACGCGTAGTTTGACATTAGAAGAGTAGGAGCAGTTATGAGCTCAATTCATCTTATACTAAATAACACTATAATATAATATAACACAACTCTTGACTAGGAGGCAAGTTCTAATGAGTGAGCTCTTTTGAACTTTTGACTCAGTTTCTGCTAATTCGAAAGAAAACTTTTTAATCTGTATTTGACCAATCTTGCTCGATCCCTCTCAGCTGTTCAAAATTTTGATCTGAATAAAAAAACGTGTTCCATATAAAAAATTCACGTTTTGAACCTTTATTTCCCCCTTTAATTTACCTGAATAATTTGTCAATCAGCTTTAAAACCGATTTCGTTATGCTGTTACTGCTTTTTTTGACATAAGGTGTTCCGAAGAAGAGTATGAGAAAGACCTTTTGGACTGAAATTCATTCGTTTATTTTTCGGAATACATTCCCTTATTAATTATTAATCAAAATACTCTTTATAATTTTAGCCAACTAGCTAATAACCTTTATTGGCTCTGTGAATAGTGCATATAGAGGTTGTCTTTACATTCCGATTGCCTTGAAGTGGTCAGCGATGGCTGATCTTTGACTGGAAAATTCTATGCAAGTTCTCGAACAGTTGTTCTGGAGTCATCTTCGATAAAAGTTCTCAGAACATCTTCATCAAAGGGCGGAGTCATTTTACTACCATCCTTGTTTTCAAGGCTGAAATTTCTCCTGAAAATTTTTTATACCACCACTGAACGGTGCACTCACTCAAACTGGCATCATTCCAGATTTCATTAATGTTTTTGGGTGTTTGAACCTACTCTTATCCGTTAAGAACGAGTTTGAACAGAAAACGAAATTAGGCGAATTACGCTTTGATATTTTAGTATAAACTGGATTATATCCAAGCAGTGGCATGCTACAGAGGTAAAAAAGAAACACTTTGGTTTGGAAGAGGATTAATAATCCATACTAATAACTATCCGATTAACGTATACAAATTATCTAGGGGGATTATTTAATGAGAACATAATGTTCTGCATTAATTTCCAGACAAGCCAATACTACCAAAGAATCAGGAGTGGGGCTGAGATCTAAACTAGGTCAGTTTAGAAGCAGATTTCCTTTTTAGATCCATAGGTATTTCTCCTTTAATAAATCTACAAGTGAATGCAGGAAAATTTTAAAGTTAATTAATTTTGTTTTTTATTTAAAAATTTTTTTTTTTAAAATATTTATTCAAAGATAATTATATCAAATTTATAAATGGTATTTTTATTTTATCATTAGTTATACCTTAATAACTCAAATTTAAAAGGTTTAATTAAAAATAACAAAACTAAATAAACTAGGACAAGTTCGCCAAAACAATTACACATTCTATTATTACAGATGTCATCACTTCTTTTGTTTTAAAGGCAGTAATATGAAAATTTGCTAACATATGGTAATGAAAATGAAAAAGATAGGATTCGTAAAAAAGGTGCAATTTTCTTGAAAAAAAAAAAGAATTGACTAAAAAAAGATCAATAATTCTATAACTGTTTTAAACAACGAAATAACACATTTCGAAAGAGTCAGGAAAGTTGAATACCATGAATGAGACTACTTGTGACGTCACTTTTAGATAAATTTGTATTGGTCGCGTAATGACATATAACCTCTATAAAAAAATATATTACTCAACTTAACCTTTCCTTTGGATGTTTTCAATTTAAAAATGTTTTTTGGATCCAGCTTTCCGTCATGATATTTCTCTGATGGAACTTGCAGAAGGTAACTTTATTGAAATTTTATTTTTCGAAGTGGATATGTTAGTCGTTAAATTATTTACTATTTTTGTAGTGTAATCCATTTTCCAGTTGAGTCTGATTAGCATATTTTTAAAAAATATTATTTCTTAATATTGAAGAATACTAAAATAGATAGACACATTAATTTTTCAATACCATTGTTGGTTTATTAGATTGAAAGGTGAAACAAATAATCTGACATATATTCATTTAATCATTACCTTACTGATATTAGTCATGATGTTATTCCAGATGAAAATTTGGTTGATATATGGCCTGTGGAAGTGAAATTGGAAACAGAAGAAGATGTCTCAGGTATTATATATGTTCAAAATAATATATATTAATTGCTCATTGGTTGTGACATTAATTTGGCCTCAAGCACTATAGTCAGGATATCTTTGATTTTGATTATATGCCTCATAGTTCAAATGTTTGTTTTTATGCTTGTAGTTATTCATAATTGTGGACCACCATAGTCAATATGTCTAATAAATAAGAAACATGGTTGGAGAGGAGTAGAAAGACTCAATTACGTGCTACTTAGTTACTATAGTGTGCTACATAATTCATTAAATTGATCCTCATTATCAGAGTAAAGATCCTTAAATTATCAATATATTCTTAATTTTGATTATTGTGGCCCATGATTTAGCTTATTTTATGTAAGGATATCAATGAAACATATTTAAACATAGTCAGTGCTATTCACCTAAATTGGTGACTATATAATTAATTTTTAAAAATCTCTATGAAAATTGGCAAATTAAAACTATGTCCTTACAATATTTTTATGTGGTTATCTGTTAACTTCTTTTACACACTTATTCTTCTCAAAGAATATCTTTTGCCTATTAATTTTTGTCTTTTAAGATGTTCTGGCTGATTTAGGGGTATATTTTAATATTTTAGTTGTTATTTGGGGTTTTTCTATTCTTATTTATTCCCTACTAGGGTAGGACAGTTTATGCTACAGGTTACTAACCTATTTATCCTGACTAAGAAACTAGAGATTTATTAAGTTGTTTTTTTTAATTTAAACCAGCACTTTTAGATTAATTTAATCTATCTCCAATCTAATTTTTTTTTTCAATTATTTTTATTTTTTCAACATTAATTCAAGAAATGTTTTATGATGTTCTAAAAAAATAATAAATAATACTTTTGAAAGATAAGTAGAATATTTTGAAAAATTTATGAATCATTGGCCTCTGTTTTAATGTTTTTCCTACACATGATAATAAATACTATATAATGAAGAGTGGATATTTAAGATACATTTTATTTCCAATTTACAACATTATTATCTCTTAATTTTAGTTATGCTTTAGTTATAATCAATTAAAGCTTTAGGTGATACTTGAATAGTAAAAACAATTATTATTATGTTTTATAATTTTTAGAATTGAACAAGGAATACACAGTTGCTCAGAAGCGTCATAGAAGTCGCAACCCAACAGTCAGTTGTTGCCCACATTGTGACTACAGTACCACGCGAAGGGACCATTTTAAACGCCATGTACTACGACATCCAGAGCAAGAGCTTTTCACCGTCGGCGGATCTGGAAGGGAAGGGAAGAAGACTCGTACTTGTTGTGAATGTGGCTACACAACGATGAGAAAGGATCACTTCAATAGACATATGATGAGGCACACTGGTGAAAAGCCGTACACGTGTTTGACCTGTGGTTATGCTACTACACATTCTATACATCTTAAGAGGCATATACTTAGACAGGGGCACAAGTCTAGTGCTCAGATGGAAAGTGAGTATATTAGCCATGTTTCAAACAAATTTTATGAATTTGTTAATGTCATGAGTTTTTAATTAATAGATATTGCATTTTGAACCTTTCTGAGAATTTATTTAATTTAAGTTTTTCTTAACCGTTAGCTTTACAGATTGTTTATGAAATGTAATGCATTGCAATGATTGAAAACTTTATTTGAGGTGATAAAATACAATTTTTTTATAAATAGATTAAAATTTTGATGCTGTCTCCCAGATCTGTGGCAAACCACAAATTTGACGTATTTATCGGTACATGTTCCCTACTGTTATTTCATATCTTGATCTGTTCTTAAAATAATCCTACCCATTGTTGGATAATTTCCAGAAATCTGTCTAAACTTCCAATATTCGATAATTGTTATTGAATTTTGTTTATGTTTTTTCTTAGTTTACATCATTTTTTTTTTTTCATAAAATCTGGCTTCTTTATGAGTGTGAACATTTTTTGATATTTTGGTGACTCAAAAAAGTCTTTCCTGTTTCAAAATTATTAATTTTTCAAGTATTTTGCACTTGTTCCCCGCATTTTATTTTGAGTTTGTTCTTATATGTTTAAGTTACAAGTAACCTTCCCAAACATAATAACATGTCAATGAGAGATCGTTTGAATTATTCTTATTATTTAATGATTAAATTAAAAACAAAAAAATTACAAAAACAAAAAAAATTTTTATTATTATACGTGACATGTCTTTGTTCGATTTAATTCGTCTAATAAATACATAAGAAAAAGCGATAGAATTTCTTCAGGAAAATCGTATTTTACAATATTTAAATAAATAATTAAATAATTTTTTTTAATTTAATTTTTGTTTTTTATTTAATTATTTAATAATAGGAACAATCAAACAATCTCTCATTGACATGTAATTACATTTAGATTACTCGTAACCTAAACATATGATAATAAACTCAAAATGAAATTCGGGGAACAAGTGCAAAAGATCCAATTTTTCTTACAGGGATTTCAAATATTATGTTAAAAATCATGAAAACATCTAATAACTATAACTTAATTATTACCAAAAATAGTATTGGACCTTTATGATAAGATTTGTGAATAACAGATGCCAATTCTTCTTTTAGATTAAGAAAAACAATCCCTCGGTAACCATTTTGAATATTACAAGGAGGTTATATTAATCTGATTGGCGTTATAGCATCTGTATGTTTTGGTGTGTTGTGCCTCTGAAACCATGTCTCTAAGTTATTTCTCAACTACTGACCTTAACCTCAAAAATGATCATCATCATCAATTAACTATCTGATAATATGTGAGAAATTCTGGATAAGATTAAACATTTTTCTTGGGTTTTGTTTTGTTTAGTTTAATTTTGTTTCAAATAATGTCTGAGGAAAATATTTTTAAACTTTATGTATATGTTTTAATGACACAAATAGTTACAGATAATAAAAATAATGGGAAAATATAAAGTATAAATATAAAGGATTGTGTTCGTCAATAGCATAGTTTTATGATATGTTATTTTGATGTTGATTGAACTATTTTAAGTTGTTAAGTTTGGATGGATGTAAGTTGGTACCCTTAGAACTTTTTAACCTTAAAATTTTAGACAGAATATAATATCATAAAATTTATTACATAAACCCTGGCACACTGTAATTTGCTAGGAAGATAAAATTATTTCTCAAAGTGTGTACCTTAATAGTTCCAACATTTAATTTCAACTATTTAAAAAAAAAAATAACTGTATCAGTACCTAGGGCCGCCGAGAGCCAAACCAGAGCCCGGGGCAAATGCATTGCCAAGGCACCCTAAACACCCCACTCCTTAAAGTGGTCACCTTATTCCAGGCCCCGGGGAATTTTTCCCCTCCCCCCTTTGTCAGTGGCCCTGGCAGTACCTTACACTGTCTGCATTGTTTTATCACAAATATGATCATAGTTCTGACTTTAAGTTAAAATACGTTTAAAGCTAAACTAAAAGGTTCACAAGTTTATTTGTAAGAATATAATATATTGTTTCTTTCAATGTCATTTTTAAACTGATTAAGCTCAAATCATGTCACCATCTCGTCTCAGTTATTGAGATGTGCTCTTGCTCTTGGTTATGTTATTTTCTGGTGAAGCCTTTGAATTACATACACATACAAATATGTATATGTATTTTAACAAAATTAGTTGGTTTTTAATCAATATTTACTCTTACTAGAATTGTTGATTGGTAGTTGCCTAGTTTAATAAAGAGCTTAGTTAAAAAAATAAGGTGAATATTTACATTCAATTTTTTTTTTTTTCTTTTTTTATTGTGTTGCTACCCTGTCTCCCACATATGTAGTAAGGTCCAAGAGTTTCCAGCCTGGGATAGAAGGAAAGGTGAAAGATAAAACCTGGTCTTACTGTTTTTCAATATATTCTCCTCTAAGTTCAACACACATAATACAACTCTTTGGCAACTTTTCTATACCATAAAAAAAAAAAAAATTCTCTTCTTTGTTAAAAAAATGTTCTTCCACTCCTGCTTGGAAAAAAAAAAAGTGTAAAAATCCATTGCAGCAGTGAACTCGTTCTGATTTTGAGCATTTGAAAGAATTTTTGGAATCCATCTTGCACTAACCTTATTCATATGCAAATGTTCTTTGATGATCCTCAAAACACTTGTTTTTGAAAGCCCCAACATCGCTGCTATTTCCTTGGTTTTCAGTCGCAGCAGTCAGACAGCAACTCGGATTCCACTAGTTAGATTGCTTCAGAAGTGACAGCTTCCAATGGGCGACCAAGACACGCGTCATCTAGACGTTCTCTCCCTAACTTAAATAATTTTGCCCATTCTTTCACTGTGGAATACGAGGGGGAGGACTGCTTGTTTACATAATCCAAGCGCTCTTTAATTTGCGCAGGAGTAAGATCCTCTTTACAAAAGGCTTTAAGAACCACAAGGTACTCGAGTTTGAACATTGTAAAAATGGGGAATTTCCTTCAAGGTTGGACACTGACTAACAGGACTGAGGAAGTGCGGGCGATGTCCTGGCACATTTGAAGAAGGGAAAGCAGGACAGGCTGGAAACTTATGGACCTTACTACATGTGCTGACAATGTCCATTTTGCAAATATAGTTTGTATTAGACAGATATAAAGGTTAATTTGTTTTGTTGATTATTATGATGAGTTGGTCAAATCGTTATAATTTCTTTATTGTATTCTGAAGATATCTTTTCTAGGTATGTTCTTATTATTGCATGTAATTGATGGATGCATCAATTAAGGAAATATCTTTTGCTACCCAATCTCTTATAGAGTTATTCCATTTAATTCAATTTTTAACATGAAGTAAAAACTATTGAGAATATATTGAACTTTAGTTCCATTGTAATAATTTTAGGTTACATATTTTTAATATTCGGTACAAAATTAGATTAATAAACTATATATTTGGCTTGATTATTTGAATAAAAAATAATAGTTTGATTCTCATTTCCTAGGGTGGTGGTGTTTGACTTATCGTTTAGATTTAATGATGGCTCTCTGCCCTAATTTACTTTATGGAGTGTCTCTCTTCTATCTCGACCTACACCAGGTAGCTTTATCAGTAAAAACAAAAGAAAAAACTTTATTTCTGTACCTTTGAATATAACTATAGAAATTATTTTTTATTTAAAAAAAAATAAAATCACATACATCAAAAATTATTTTTAATATAATTCATTTTTATTTTTAAAAATTGTGTATACTTAATCAACATTTTTAACTAAGGAAAGCTGTCTGCTTACTTCAGGCTCTTAGATTGTCAAATGTTTTAATTTTGTAACATACTTGATAAGAATTAATTTAGACGCATTTAATTTTTTCTATAAAATCAGACAATTTCCTATTGGAAAGCTATATTGTGTTTTACACATCCCACTGTAGGGTACAAAACAGTTTTGCTTAATTTTATTATGTGTTTGGAGTGTGCATTATTTATTTTTTTATTTTATTTTATTTTTTTTCATTTTAAATTTGTATGATTTCACATAACCATATAATGCCTTGCATTAACAGTTTGTTAATTAAATCAGCTTGGTTGTATATTAATGACAGTATTATGAGTGTGTATGCTGTTTTGTGTTGATTTGTTGTTGAATTTTAGTAATAAAGAGGATGTATCGCAAGTAGATATCAATAAGCAATATGGAGAAACTAGATAAAAAATGTAGTTAAACAACACAAACCGCATGTTTCTATCTCATTCCGTTCCAGACATATGCCATTCCAAAGATTATTTCGAGAGAACCGTGGTTTTTGTAGGAAAACCTCAATTTTCTCTGCTTTCATACATTTTTTTTCAACGTTCCATCACAGTTTTGAAATCATCATTAAATTTTCTTTAAGTCTTATGCACTTTCAATCTTCACAAGTATCTTTTTAAAACGCAATAATATATCAAAAAAATTTAAAAATGTTAGTGACAAACTTTTGAGGATCACTACTGTTCCAAAAAAAAAAGAGTGCAAGCTGCCGAATCTCACAAAATTTGTTAAATTTAATTACCTTTCTAACAGTGTACTCGGAACTGCAATTATTTCTCAATTTCGTATTGCAATTGGAATGGGAAGGGAAAAATAACTGATGCCATGGTTATTTTGTGTGGTCTTATCTTCAATAAATTTAATTTATTTTTTATCTAAATTACAAAGAAACCTACTAGGGGAGAGTTGAAACCTAAAACCCTGTTATTTATTACGCGAAGTAGGTAGACTAAAAATAAGCGAGATAAGGTAAACAAACGGTAATGCGGACATAATCCATAAGAAATAAACAAGAACTTACCTCATATCAGACCTTCCTCATGTTCTTATAGGTTTTAACTCTCCCTAATAGGTTTCTTTGTAATTTACATAAAAAATAAATTAAATTTATTGAAGATAAGACCAAACAAAATAACCATGACATCAGTTATTTTTCCCTTTCCATTCCAATTGCAATACGAAATAGAGAGATAATTGCAGTTCTGAGTACACCGTTAGAAAGATAATTAAATTTCACAACTTTTGTGAGATTCGGCAGCTTGCTCTCTTTTTTTTTGGAAGAGTAGTGATCCTCAAAAGTTTGTCACTAACAAAACGTTTTTAAAATGTTTATTTTTTTATATATTATTGCGGTTTAAAAAGATACTTCTGAAGATTGAAAGTGCATAAGACTCAAAGAAAATTTAATGATGATTTCAAAACTGTGATGGAACGTTGAAAAAAAAATGTATGAAAGCAGAGAAAATTGAGGTTTTCCTACAAAAACCACAGTTTTCTCGAAATAACCTTTGGAACGGCATATGTCTGGAACAGAATGAGATAGAAACATGCGGTTTGTGTTGTTTAACTACATTTTTTATCTAGTTTCTCCATATTGCTTATTGTCATCTTTTTGTGATACACCTTGTATAGTATGAAATAATCACCGTGCACAAATAATTAATTGTTCATTTTGTTTTCAAGAAACCAAGAAACATCTTTACTCTCCATTTGACTCATATCTTTTAATTCATGCCCTTTTGAAACTGACAATTTGTTTATAAAACATGAAAAAGATTTAGTTGACATACATATAATCATATACAAGGATCAATACAATGGGTCATTGAAGAATTAAGTGTCACTTCTATAGTGGAAGGTGGCTTAATAATCAGGTAAATTCACAATTGAATCAAGTAAATTGAATTCTTCGGGTTTTCCCTATGATTAGTCAGGTTTTCTGTTTCTTCCGAAAACAAATTTAAAGTTAGACTAGTGCTGTTCATCTGTGTACCATATATGCACATTGCGCTTCATTTACCATTGTGTTATCTATCCTAAGTAGTTTTGATGCTCTGATATGGCAGTCCTACAATTGAGCTGTGGCCATTGTCTTTTCTTCACCTTTTTGTTTATAATAACCAAAATTATAAAAAAAATGTCATGTTTATATTTGTCATGGTCACAGGCTGTTTAAAATGCATTATTAGGAAGCATCCATAAAATTCATTCTACTTTAGCGAATTCAAACCCAGAAACAAGTCCAAAAAAAAAAAGTTAGGCCAAAGGTTAAAGCAGTTAAGAACACAAGTTAATTTGCCAACATTTTGACTTACAAACTAAGCCTTCATGAGGGTTAGAAGAAAACAAACAAAAATATATTTAGACTATTGCAGATTCTATTTTATTGTTATTTTAACAAATATATAATAATGTAGTTATTATTTTAAGCAATATATTGTTTCTAAATCGTCCATTTTGTTATGTTTTTCAGTAAAAGATGAACCAAAGGAAGTAATGGATGAAGACGAAGAGATAGGTATGGGATGTTTATTTTCATAATTTCAATACAATTATTATATTTTGTTGTAAACTTTAACCTGTTTGAATAAGGTTAAAAACAGCAATAAAAAAGCATCAATAGGTAAATAAATACGCTAATTACTTTAAAGATTTACATAGTAAACAAATTATATTGTATAAATATCTTTTGGTTATGAGTACAGGAAGTCACCCATAGCTTATCTAATGTCATATAAGGTGTTAGTTTGATGTTAGGTTATACAGCTAGTGTAGAAAGTATTGGAACATCAACAAAGTTTTCGGTTTTACTTGTTTTTTAATTAGAATAAATTTCCAAAGAGTACACAGCTGGTATCTATACAACGGGGATAGACTCTAAATTAAATATATATGGAAGAAATCATGACATTTCATTTCAGCTATATCCAGAATTATTACATTAATATCGAAAAATGCCAGAAAGACATACAAAAAAGAATTGGAACACTATGATATTGATGTATAAAAGAAGAGGATTACTGCGGATTATCTCTGTGTTGTGAGTGGAATTATGACCAGTTGTCTTAGGGACCCTTATCAGGTCCTATATATATTTACTTTCATTCACTTTAACGATAGGATGGAAAGGAAAAGGAATTCCTGCTGAATTACATAAAGAAATAAATAGAATCGATAAAGATCTATTTTGCACTTGTCAGTAAATAAAACCCACTCCCAAAATTCAATAGTGCGATTAACATTTTCTTTTACATAAAGATTTTTTTTCTTTCGGTTCAGCTTACTTAGAAAATATTTCTTAGGTACTGATTGGCAGTTGAAATGTTTTCTTCAAAGTTTATTTTTTACAATAATAGCACTGGCTGTCTATCTGTGCTCCAGCAGCTATTTTTAAAGAAATAAGCCTCAGATTTTCCTAATCATTAACCTTTCATCCAATGCCGAAAGAACTCTTTGGCGCCCAGAACGAGGTTTTGCACCATAAAACTTTCTTAAACTGTACTTGTTTATAATATATGAGACGGCTACGTTATGTAAATTTAACAATTTTCATATTTACAAAAACTTTTGCACTCATTGATTCTATTTTTTTTTTTTTTAATTCATCAGGAATTCCTTTTTATTTGCATTATACATCAATATCTTAGTGTTCCAATACTTTTTGCGCATGTCTTTTTGATATTTTTTTATATTAATATAATTAATTCTGGATATAGCTAAAATGTTGTGGTTTCTTTTGTATTTATTTAATCTAGAGTCTATCCCCATTGTATTGATACCAGCCGTGTTATCTCTAGAAATTTATTCTGGTTAAAAAAATGAGTAGAACCAAAATTTTTGTCGGTGTTCCAATACTTTCTACAGTAGCTATAGCTAGGTCTCCTACTTGGGCAACAGTTGGCCCAGTTACAATACACCCTTACCTAAGTACTTAAATCAAGTTCCTTTGTGGGTTTTAGTGATACAGTTTTTTCTTTTAATGTTTAAATTTTCTATTTAAATGGATAACAACCAGTTTTTGGTTTGTTTGGTGCTCAATAAATTAATTCATGATAATGAACAGTTACAATATATCTTTGATATGATTCAAATTACTATGTATCCTTTAAGAATTTTTATCCTTATATGTATTAAGTATCCTTATCTTGAGATAATAGCTATCCTTCCTTCCTCATTGTATAAATTCATTGCAATTCTGACTTCAAATATTATGACTAGATTATATTTAATAAGTTAATTTTAATAAGCAATGGAATATATATCTGTTTTAATTAGGTGTTCCTCCAGAATGGCCTTTAGAAGTGAAATTAGAAGAAGTAGAAGATGAAGACTCTGGTAAGAATTTTAAATATCTACAATTTCAAAGTGAAACATTTAAGGCTAATAGTAATAGGCCCTTCCTGAAAAATCGTAGAATTTAAGTTAAAAAGTTGTTAAAACATGTGGCGTAGTACGTCAAAAACGATATGTTTTCGGTGAATGCGAGGGCGTTATGCGTAGTTTGATAAAATAACACTTGACTAGGAGGGAGGTTCTAGTGCTCCTTTTGACTCTGTTTCTCCTAATACAAAATAAAAAATTTTAACCTGAATATGGCTCATTTTGTTCAATCCCTCTCGGCTGTTCAAAATTTTAGTTTGAATAAAAAAAGTCACGCTTAAAACCTCTATTTTTAAGTGTAGGGGCTTTTTTTTCTTTTCGTCATGCTCTAGCTCTGTAGGTGCTGTTTGGATCAAAAATTTGCTTAACCCATTCGCAACAGCATGGTCTGATATCATGCCAAATGACCAGCCAACGTACTCTCCAGGAGAATGGTGTGAGCCGTAGGCAGGCCATCTGATTTCTCAGAATGGAACGATACGGCCATATTTCAGGCCAAGTCGAAGGGGATTTTTATGTTTCTATATTTCGCTTCGTTCCTTTCAATTGTGCATTTATACCTGCTCCCCCACCCGTTACAAAGGTTTAGAAAGGCCGGTCACTAGTCAGTTTTCAGAATTCAAACCGACAAATTGGAAGGCGACTTTTTAAATGGACATATATATGTTTACTTTGTTATAAGTAGGTTTAGCAGTTTTTGTAGTAAAATAATTTTATTATGCGTACAGATTATCTAAGTGTTTTGTATTTTTTTTTCATTTTGTACACTAAGATTTTTAAAAAATGTTTAATATTTTTCGATATCTTGTATTATTTATATCAAGGTTCCATGGGTTTCAGCAGACATTGGATTTATAGAAATTAAAGCAAGAATATCTAGTTACAAAAATATGAGGGAAATAGTGCATTGCAGGATTTGCATATCTATTCCTTGTAGAGGAATCGGGATGGCCTGATATCAGATCATTCAATATAGCGACCAAAAACCTGCTCCGTCCTAGGCGAAATATTAAGATTTTCCTGCCAAAGCCAGTGAAAATATACTGGCCCGTTGCGAATGGGTTAAAGTTAACTTATCAGAAATTAAATGGAAAATATTTTTTGTAAGGGGGTAACCCCTAAAACATGTTTCATGTTATTTTTTCTTTAGCTGACAGGTTCAAGGGGTCCAATTTTTTTATTTTATTTTATTTTTTATTTTTTACTGATTGATTAAAATTTATTAATATAGTGGGTATACCTGATGCTTTTACAGAAGGATTTAAATTTAAAAAATAAAAATGCAGAATCACCGTGTTCCTTCAGTCCAACCTGTCTGACACAGGAATCTCAACCTGGTGTTAAAAGTAGCATAATTTTTTTCATGTTTATTATATTAGCCATCACCGTTTTATAATGTTGAATAATCAGTAACCCTATTCAATACTATTACTCACTACTTTATTGATTTTGATGACCTCAATTCTGTACCTCAGAACCAGACAAACATAAGTCCAAATTTTACTACTTTTCGATTATTGCTTCATTGTATGTTGAATTA
Source organism: Euschistus heros (assembly GCA_003667255.2). Lineage (NCBI taxonomy): Eukaryota > Metazoa > Arthropoda > Insecta > Hemiptera > Pentatomidae > Euschistus > Euschistus heros. Next base: position 1,314,568 of record RCWM02000301.1, on the reverse strand, counting down.
TATTTCTCATTAAGCCATAACTACTTAAGTCCCTTAAAAAATCGTCTTTTCTATTTTCTAAGGGTTGTAAGAATGTAAGTCCTGACCTATGATTAAGCCTGACAAACGTAAGTCCACTTACCTTATTCTGGCTCTGAAGCTTTATCAACACATTAACAGGTCATACATTAATAAGTCCACAACTGGATCATCAAATACATATATCAAAACCATTTCAGCAGAGAAAGATCGAAACGTAAATATACAGGTAATCATTTGAATATTTCAATGTATCGTCGATTAATATATAATACAAAATACTGATTTTGTAGTGAGGGCAAAAAACTGTTCAGAAAATAAAATAATAGGCATTTTGAATTATTATTTCTCTAATGATTCCATTTTTCACCCTCTTTTTGTTAATCTGATCTCACTTCATCGATGCGGCTATTTTTTGTGAAAATAATGGTTCCAAAACTTTTTTTCTGGAAACTGGCACTTATGAAGAATCACATCTTAGCCAACGGTATGTACAGGGTGCCCAAAAAGAGTATCGGGGGTATCTGTTACTTTGATAAAACAAAAACTACTTAAAATAAAAAAAAAAGTTTATTGCTTATTATTACAATACAAAGTGGAAAATTATTTGGAAAAGATGATGTTATATAGATGGAGACCGTGATGTTATATAGATGGAGACCGTTATGCTGCTGGCACTCTTCTAATCGGGAACGAAGATTTGCGATCCCATGCTGACACATAGCTCTCGATATTGCTGTCATTTCTGACCTTATGTTTTGCTTCAATTGCGTCAGGTTCCTCGGATTATCCTCATAGACCTTACTTTTGAGGTATCCCCATGCAAAATAATCAAGTGGACTAAGGTCGGGTTTCCAGAAGGCCAGTTTATGTATGGTACCCCTACGCGAAATGACCTCTGTGTTCAATCCTCCTTTACCATGTACCCTGTAACCCATTATCTCTCAATGCTCTACTCAATACTTTGCATTGCATGATTTGATGTATGGCAAGTAGCTTTATCTTGTTAAAACCACGTGCTTTAGTTTTTGGGTCTCCAAAAAGAGTATGAGGTATTTGTTACTTCGATAGACCATAAAATACTTCAACAATTTTGATAACATTATCTTCAGTGATGAAGCAAACTTTTATCAGAATGGTCATGACAATACGAGGCCAACCACTCAATGTGAATAGTGACCGTTATTGCAATATGCTGCGAAACGTTTTGGGTCCAAAGTTACAGGAATTTCAAGGTTTTGAACTCAGAGCTACTCAAGGCTTCAGAATTGTTATGTTTGATCTCCAAAATTGTCTTCCAGCTCCAGATTTGAAGCATTCCCAAAGATTTTACTGCAAAAACTCTGTATATTAAATAGTACAATTTATGATGCCACCGTGGACAAAATTTGGTGTATGATCTTTGATGGAATTACAGCCGGACGAGGGGAGAATGAAGTTGCATCATGTTTATTTACTGAAAACTTAATAGTATGGGCTCATATCTGCAGTAGTCAGAACAGGATTATTAACATGATTTTTATGAACTTAAGGCAGCTGGAAAAGGTTCCAACACTCAAAGAAGACAACCAGAAGTTCCTGACAATCTCATCTATAAGATTAACCAAAAGAAAGATAAGTAATGTGAATTACTGGGACCTCATGAATTTATTGCAATGGGTTCCTCAAGAGTACAGACCCTTCTTTGAAAAATTCCACCTAAGGGAAATGAAATGAAATGAAAATAAATTTTTTTCTGGGGCCATTGCCCCTTAAGAATAATTATAACGAACAATATAATGGCGGTCTAGCAGCCGGATAATATTAAGGACAAAAAATATTTAGCTATTTAACAATATTAAAAATAAAATTATGATAGAAAAATAGTATTAATTCTTCATTACAAATCACAAGAGAAAAAAAAAAAAAATTGATCTAAAGGCAAAAAATTGAAAATAAGCTAAGCAAATAAAACAGATAAAAATAAAAAATACCCTAAACAGGGTTAAAATACATCTTATCAGCATAAAAATAATAAATGTAACCTGGGATAATAATATAAGTAATGACAAAAATAAAAACAAAAACAAAATTACATTGAAGTTTTATACTAAATATTCCTATCTCATTATTGAATATATTCTTCTTCTATTTGATTATTTGACTGAATACCTAATAAGTAAAGGAAGATTCGGGATTTAAAGGTATTGAGAGTGGATGAATGGCATAAGTTGGATCGGAGGGAGTTCCAGAAATCAGAGGCTCTGGCTAAGAAGGACCTTTTGAATGATACTGTGTGTAAGGGAGTTAGGTAAAGGTCAGAAGGACTGGATCTAGTTTTGTGGGAACTCAATGATGACTTTAATGTTAATACTTTCAGGATATAGGGAGGTGACTGAGAGGAAAAGGATTTGTTAAGAAACGAACCAAGGAAGTACTGTCGTCGGAAAGAGGGAAATAACCATTTTAATTTGGTGTAGTGGTGAGAAATATTTTCACAGCGTGGTATCCCCAGAACAAATCTCAGGTAACAGTTCATTATCTTCTTTAATCTTGCATCCTGAGATTCCGAGAGACCTCCATACACCACACTACCATAATCAAAATGGGGGAATATGAGGGAAGTAATTAACAGTTGGTGGATTGACTGTGAAAGGAAATTACGGGATCTGTTTAGGAATTGAAGGGAGGAAAGGGTTTGGTCTAGGACAATGCCCAGGTTCGTAACGGAAGGGTAGAAGTTTATGGGATAGGAACCTATAGAAAAGTTAGGAATTTTGGAGAGGGAGTTAAGAAGACTTTAGAACCCAACACAACAACACAATAGCCTTTGAAGGAAGAGTAAGGGAACTTTCCTAATGACTAAACCGCTATAGATTTGTAATTTTGGTTATAATATGTAGATTTTTTCAGCCTTTAAAACCACAATACTATTTTGATATACTTATTCACTTGTATAGATTTCTTTGAAACTTAAAAATATTGTTACAATGATTGCTATCATGTGTTAATTAATATATTTTGTCATAGTGTTAAATCCTAAACCTGGTTTTATAATTACAGCAAATATAAGGAAAGTCTAATCTTATGTCCTAAGACAATTTTATCCTCACACTATCAGGCCACTGACATCGTAAGCTCAAGACAGTGAAGACAAAGTCATACGGACTAAATCACCTATTGAGGTCACCGAACCTATCACTCTGCCTAAAATTAATGATATATAAATCTGTACCAGCTCTTCTTTACGGATCTCCAATGCTGGCAAACATCCCACACACGTCAGCAAAGAGACTCAAACAGTTTCAGAACGGAGTACTGAGAAGGATAGTGCAGGGTACAACATTACAGAGGACTAAAACTGATGTACTGCTCACAACCCTTGACTTACCAAAGGTGACAGACTTTATTTCATGGAGACACGTTAAATTCTTTGGCAGCCTTCGACACTTGACAAACACTGACCCCGACAGGAAAACCACAAAGATGGCAACAATATGTCAACCAACTTAGTTTGATCTAAGTTAAAACTTTTAATTTCCCTTTGCCCAAAAACCCTAGTGAGCCCCATCACTAGATAGTGACTCATAATACTACGTTTGTCTCCAAACCACTGCTCTCCTCAGAACCCTCTTAAAATGCATGTTGGTGCAGTAAAAGAGAGCGGTATAATCATCATTATCAAGAAGAATCAAAACTTTTGTTAGCCATTGGGGCTTAGAAAAAAAAAAAAAGAAAAGACGATTTTATAAGTAGAGCCAAAAATTGTATCTAGTCCTAACTAAATAAGATGTTGATTATAAAGGAAATACCTATAAATGTGTTAACTTTATACAATTTTAATCATTTCAAATATTTTTTTATGGCTAATTCATATAGTTTAAGTAATAGCAGCGCAACGCTTAAAATGGGCGAGTAAAGTCGTTGGGTTTAATAATGATCGAATTCCGAAAAAAGTAATCAGTTTTGAGCCATCAGGAAAACGACCGAGGGGTAGACCGAGACGAAGATGGGAGGATTGCGTCAGGGCCGACCTGGGGGATTTGGGTTTTGGAGGAGTGGGTTGGAGGGACGTGTGCAGTCGACGGTTGGTGGTGTCGGCATCGAACCTTCGGGTTCGCTGAGCCTTTATTTAGTATTATTATTATTATGGCCAATTCAACAACCATACCTAGAGTTCATTTTATATAGTTTTTGTGCTCTCCTGAAAAGTTAGCCTAGTGTGATTTATACTCATCTGGTTCTGAGGTAGAGAATTGATATTTCATTTAAATAACCTCTCTTACAATATTATGATTTTAATTTTTTTTTTTTTTTTTTTTTTTTTAATCAAGGGATAAAGGTCAAACGCAGAAGGGAGAAAGGCCCACACTGTTGTAACGAGTGTGGATACACAACATTACGCAGTGATCATTTCAAACGCCACATGATGAGACATACAGGAGAGAAACCGTTCGTTTGCACCATATGTCCTTTCGCAACAAGCCGTGCTGTAAGACTGAAGAATCATATGGCCACTCATTTTGACAATAATCGACCATACAGCTGCGAACTGTGCCCCTACCATACCACTCAGTTGGGTCGCTTGCGCACTCATATCAGGCAGCATATATAACCAACCACCTGACAATTAACCTCATGTGATATATATAAGTGTATAATAGAAAAAAGTATTTTTGAAATAATTTGTAAACCCATGCCTTACTAATCGATTTCACCAGTGCCTTTTGTATGTATTAATTAAACAAACAAATTGAAACTTTTTACTCATGAATTTAAAAAAAAATATTAAAAAAAAAATGAACAAGTTTGAAACTATTAAAATTCAATGGATTATATACGTGTAGTAGGGAATCAAGGAACTTACTGTTTAACTATGAAGAAATTTTTAATATATACTTTTAATTTATTTTTTTCCTTTTGTTGATAATGGTTTTTTTGTTCATGTTGTATTTTTGATTTTTATAATAAAATATAAAAAAAAAATGTTAAAACATTTGTCTTATTTCTTGATGTGTATTTATGTTTTTATAATTATAACTATTTGGCATGATTTATTAACATTAAGTGTAGTAAAAAAAAAACACTTCCCAACTGCGATTGAACTAATTCATTAATCATAGTCTTAGTTATTAAATATTTTATACCTGTTTAATATGTTAATAATGGTTTTAAAAAATGTAATAAAGATTAAATTAAGTCTATTCTTGTAGCTTTGTGTTTCAATGGTGTTTGGTTGAGGGATTATAACTATTTGTCATTGTACCACCTTATAATTTAATTTAAGTTGCATCAAAAAATATTACATATAAGAATAATTTTATTTAACTTATCTATACTATTATATAAAATAACAATCCATTTTTCGTTTGTGATAACTAACCACGAAAACTAATGAACCCATCTGTACCAAATTTTAACACCATCTTTATAGTTCCAGGAGTGTTTAGCAATAATAAGATCTACTGATTTTCAATTAGTTTGATATTGAAAAGGCGATAATGTGTGATTAAAAATTGACTGATAGGTGGCATGTGCAATTCTAAGTGAGAGTTTACAAAGGTCAAAGGTATGGTGTTATATAGAGCTTAAAGTTGATAATGAAATTTACTTATTTTCAAAGAAATTGTCATTTAAAAGCTATAAGTATGTGGTGCAACCAGTGAGTATAGAATAGAAAAGAGCTTTCGGCTGGGGCAGGATGTGTCGCTTACCTCCACCCCTATCGGTCCTTTTCTACCACTTTATGCTGTGGTAGTGCGCCTTTTCTAACCAGTTGTAAATTAATAGCATGGTTTGTTTATTTATATTGTTAGTTTGATCTTTACAAATTGATAAAATAAGTATGTGCTTTGGTTGCAGCAATAGCAAAAAAAAAAAAAATAAACCTTTGATCGTGAAGGAGAGAAACTAACATTTCATTCGTAAGTACCTATTTATTGTATATTTTGCTTGAGTTACAGATACTATCTCAGTAATATAAAGCACCAATTTTTCTATTTACCTACTATAATAAATGATTTCATAGTTTTCCGAAGAATTCACACTTAAAGGAGAAATGAATCCAGGAAATTAGAAGAGAAAATTGCAAAGCATGGCATTAATTGTTTGCAGTCAACATTTTGTTGAATCTGATTTTGAAACGGAAAATATATAGCTCTAGGAAAACTGGATTTCTTAAACTTGTTATATGTATAAAAAGTATGAAAAACATGTACCAACGATTAGTTAAAGAACTACTATTCTACGTACCAGTGTACAAAGCAAGCCAGGATCACTTGGAGGGATTGTTTGGCTATGTAAGAGGAAAAGATGGTATAAATGACAAACCAAGGCCAATGGAGTTTTGTTAAATGTTTCAAAAAAATAATTGTGCATAAAGAATTACACGAATCCCATGCCAGTAGTGGTAATGCTATACCACTAGATAAAATAAATCTTGGATTAGAAATGGGGCCTAAAATTTTTAGTGTCAATAAAATTAATTTTTCAATACCAAAATCCTGCATGATTGAACCATGTTCTTCCAACTCAGAAGGTACATCTAAAAAAAAAAAATGAAAATAAATTATGTATTAACATCATTAGTTTTTTTGTTTTTTTTTCACTTCTGGAAATTTACGAAGACGATCCTATCCCAGTAGGTGTATTTTTTTCAAATATAATTTTAGCCATTGTGGAATACATTGCAGGTAAACTTTTTGTTTTTGCGGACTTCCAATAGTGTGGAAGAATTTTTTATTTATCATTCTACAAAATGTTATTTAAATTTTTAGGATATGTCGTGAAAAGACTTCATCACAGATTATACTTCCAACAGTTTGTTGTCCATAAAAGATTGTGTAGGATTGATGAAACCCTCATTAGGATTAATAAAGGTTTGTAAAACATGTTAAAAAATAGAGAAACGAAAAATAAGATTAAAACTGAAAAAATTTATTCACTTCAAAGGTCAATACAAAATTAATAAATTATTTCTATTCTCGTGCTCTTATTAATGTTTTAGAATATGGTTCACCTTTCCCATTCCTTCTTTATCAATTATAACAATGAAAAATACTATTCATAATTATAATAATAAAAAGGTAGAAAACAATTACTATGGGTAGAAAAATTACAATTATGATTATTTTACTAAAAAGACAGAAATGAGTTAAAATTCAGTGCTCGGTAGTGGTGGGTGGTAGAGGAGCACATATCCGCCCGCCTGTCTGCTAGGGAAGGCTCCTCTAGTCAATTCTATACTCGCTAGGTGCAAACTATGGATCCTAGTATATCCGAATATATCTTATGAATTTATTTTTTCATGTACAAAGCATTTTTTGCTTGCTTTCTACAGTACAAGTTTTTTATTGATAAACAAATAAAATTTCAATTAGTTCAAATTATCTAAATTCTTTACTTATGAGAGTGAGGAAACTGTGACAAGGGATGCTAGTAGTATATACAGTGGGTCAAAAAAGTATTGGCACACCCACATTTTTTCTAATATCTTAGTTGTATAAAGGTTAATTGTTTGTTACTCAATTTGATTAAAAAGTAGCACACAACTTGTGGCACGCTAGCGTGATCCACGTATTCGTGGAATTTCCTCCGTCTGAACGAGGTGGCGTGAAATTGCCTCTGACGTCATCTAGAGAGAAGTGAGTCCACGACCGCTCACGCTCGGTATCAAACCTGTTTGATTTTCAGGCGTGGACCACGCAAGTCGAGAAAGTTAACATGTGGTTTATTTAGAACAAAAATGGATAATATGTTGAAATATTCCAGGATCCGAACGACACTCCGCCATTGTTGTCCTTATAAGGATACTGTTTTATTAATATTAAAATATTTAATGATTTTTAAGTTATCCGAAGGATATTCAGCCATTGTTATCCTCAAGGATACTGTTTTAAAAAATATTTTTAATATGGTGGAAGGATATTCCGCCATTGTTGTCCTTAAGGATACTGTTTTATTAATATTCGATGATTTTTCTTGCGAGTATCCAGTTCCTGACTCAACAACGCTTTTTCTTTCGTTTTTTTATATGTCCACGTGACTCTCTCAATCTTTTCGCCAACATATCACTAAAAACTGCACAACTTTCCACGAGAAGCTCCTCCATGGTAGGTTTCAAGGGGCAATCTGAATCGTGGTCGTGTGAACTGTCCACGACTCTCGGCTAGTTCACTTTTTTCCCCCACTTCAGGCAAGCACCACGAACGAGAAAACGAAGGCGTGCCACGCTTTCGTCTTTTTGCCCCGTGAGAACGTAGCTTAAGATGGAATTGTATCCCATTCTTGCTGTAAAACAGTTTTAAGCAGTGATTTGGGTGATTTTTATCTTTATGGCCTTAAAAATACATAAGTGCTCTATGGGATTTAAATTCGGGGACTGGGGAGGAGTTTTGATTCATCTCCGAACATTAGAAAGCAACCACTCCTCTGTTTTATCAGCAGTATGCTTCGGGTCGTTATTTCGCAGGAAGATATTTGTGTCCCTGTTCACCATCTTTTCAGCACTGCTGTTCAAGTTATGGCGCAAAATGCTAACATATTTATCTGCATTCATAATACCTTTTTGTCGATTATGATAAAAAGGACATTTTTTCGATTGACGTCGATTACGAATGGTTTCTTTCTTTGAATTCTCCAACAATTAAAACTGGATTACTTCCTTTACTGTTTTCAAGATAAAAGTTGTGATAGAAGCTGATGCAATCTGTTATGCTATTTTAAAGTCATAAATAGAGTGTGTTTTTGCCATTATATTGTGAACTATTTTTATTTCATTTTTATAAAATGTTTGTTGGATTCCTGAGCGTCGTTTTTTAACAACTGAACCCATCTCATTATTCTTTTTTATGGTGTTCCTAAGTGTCCTAAAACTTATATTAAGTCTATACAGAATTTTACAATACTGAATCCATGAAAACGCACTTACGGATTCATAATTATACTCAATTCTGTTGTGTTTTCCCCATTTTATTAACACTGAACTATTCAAAATATAGTGTAAAATAATCATATGCATTTTGTTTTGTATACATTTCGGACTGAAAGGATTAAAGTAAGTGGTAATGCAAATAAAGAATTTATTGTCTAAGTTTATACAACTGTGCCAATACTTCTTTGACCCTTGAAATTCATTTTATTTTTTTTATTACAGTTGGTTTTAAATTAGCTCAGCCAATTGCCACCAAAAAATAAAAGTTGTATGCTACTTTTTAAACAAATTAAGTAACAAACAATTAGACTTTATACAACTAAGATATTAGAAAAAATGTGGGTGTGCCAATACTTTTTTGACCCACTGTATAAACAACCAATAGGTTTGAAGGTACTATTCATTATAAGGTGGTATCTATAATAATAATAATAATGATCTCTTAAACTTGAACTCTGGAGTGGAATCTATTATATAATTAATTACAATCTATCGAGCCCTTTTTTTCTGGCAGCTGATAAATATTAAAGTTGTTATTATGATTTTTGAGAATGAATGAATTATGTTTCTATATAATACAGGTGTGGTGGAAAATATTATACTTTAGAATAGACTTGAATTCATATGAGCTTGGCTTGTTAATTATGTGAAGTTGATTAATTACTTTACTGATATTAGCAACATAATTAATTATTTATGGTAGTGTTGGCAGTCAAGAAATTGTTTCAGAATTTTAAAAACATTATTAGTGGCTGATAACAACTACAGACTTACCAAGAAGATTTTCTCACTAATTAAAAGCTATAAGACTCTCTTAATGAAGTGCAAAAAAACCTAGATTCTTATGGAATTTCTGACCATGATGTTTTGGATCGGACGAAATTTAGAGGTATGGTCAAATCTTGGTCCCCACTACCCAGAATTAAATCCAGTCAAAAACCTATGACGGAAGAGAAAAAGGAAAAACTAATGGATGATTTCAGGAACTATTGGGAACAAAAGAAGGCATCCAAAGGAACTGGTAATAATAAGCATGGTAATCATAAGCACTCCTAGATGGGCTTAAATCAATAATAATAATTAGTGGCTGATAAAGGAACAAAATGATTATTGAAGGAAACATAACCTTCCTCTTTCTTTTGTTAGTTGTTCAGAATCTCTTATTACACTTATCTATTGTTATAAATTGCCACCTACATTTTGAATTATTTGATACAATTGCTGGCGAAGTTCCCTTACGAGAGGTAATAGTACCCTGTAATCAATGAACCATTATAATCACATTTAAACAAATAATGGGAATCATTCAAAACTGAAAACATCTGCTTTCGGTTGATATTTTTTTTTTTTTTTTGTATTTTCAGCTAAAGCATTTCGAGCTGCACACACTACTATACATTGTTTTCATTAATAGACAACTATCAAGTATAGAAATAATGTAATTGTTTTGGATTTAAAAGCAGGGGGAGAACTGGTGTAGGTTTTTTTCTCTTTTTTAAATTTTTTATAGTGGACATGTTCCGTTTTGAAATATAACTCCACAATTAGTTTATCAAATGGAATGTGAGTTAGTAAAAGTGGAATATCCAAAAATCGAAAACATTTCGTTAGATTGGACAGATTTGAAAGAAGTATCCATCTGTGGCTTTTGAGGCAAAAGTTTCTTTTTCCTTTGTAAAGCATACTTCCTAAACATACATGATTGAGAGCTAGAGAACATAATGTGAAGGGAAGAAGTAAAAAATTAGATAACTTATTTCATCAAAGGATCTGATACATGTACCAGATAGTTTTTCTAAACAGCAATTCAGATGACCAGGGAAAATCAAAAAAAGAAAAGGCTAGCTGCCATAAAAGGATCGGAAAACGTTGGTTAAAATGGCAAAAGATACTACTTAATGCTTTAAGGTTGTCCCACATAAAATTTCCGTTTTTGGAAAGAAGTGAGGTGAAGTGCATCATATGGAGTGCAAAGTTCAACTTTAACTTGACATAAAAAATCAGCTATTAATGCTAGGATAAATTTTTTTGTTATATTGTAAACGTCAAACTATACTTTTTTCAGCAATATAGTTGATTTCCCTGATATCCTAAAAATTGTTATCAGTGCAAAGGAAAATCAATTTTAAGTCCCATTTATGCACTTGCCCCACCTAAACGGGGTAAGTGCATAAATCTCTGGTAAACTCCTTAGCAGTGCATTGATTCTTTGATGGGGTAAGTGCAAAAATAAGCAACTCCCAGAAATCATTTTACTCCTTGAAATTAAAAAAATAGAGAAAAATACATACAATACAATTTTATAATTTTAACTCATTCAACTTTACACAACACCTAGATCAACAGGTTGAACTATGCAAATTCATAGAGAGGTTATCTTCTACAGTAGAGCACCCTAGTATGTTAGGTTTGGAGGCTATGAAGTTCTGTCTACATACAACAGATGGCAGTTGATGTAACAAAATGAAAATAGAAATTATGGTGGACTAATGCACTTAGCCCAAAAACGCACTTGCCCCACCTTACCTTATATAACGAAAAGTAACAAACATTTTATGCCAAATACGTTCCCATCTTTTTCGATGCACTTTTCCCAACAACCAGCGAAGTTTTCAATGCCAGATTTGAAAAAGTTTAATGAGTCACGTGATGAAACTACATCAAAAAAGCAATTTTTAATTTCTGGATCATTTGTAAACAATGTTCCTCGCATAGTTATTTCAAGCTCTGTAAAAAGTGGTAGTCTGAAGGGAAATAGATCAAGAGTATTTGGAGAATGAGGTAGGATATATTCATAATCTAACTCCTTTAAATTATTCACTGTATTTAAGTATGAAGTAGCCGCTATCATTCAACAGGATAGGTTCTTTCCAGTTCACGAGTACAGGCTGTTGTTTGTTTAATCAAATTTTGATGCGTTCGGTCAATTTCTTGGCAGAATGACGTTTCCGAGAATAGCCCACCATACGGAATTCTGAAGAAAACTTTGAAAACCAATGACAATGGTCCTTTCATATAACTGCCTTTGTCAAAAGCTTGATTCATATTAATTGCTGCCTGGGCAGCAGAATTTTCAAGTTCAAACTCATAAAATAAATTTAATCAACCTTCCCCCTTTTAAGATGGATATATTTCTGATATCTGTTCGATCTCCACAGGTGAGTACCAATATTTGATTTCTTGTCTTACATTTTTAAAAACTTTAGTATATATAATCTATGTGACAATAGTGGCTGATGTGTTGAAAATTTTGTATGTTTTAAAACTGAAGATAAATGTTTAACATTCGAAACCGGTATTTAAATAAAATAATTCCAATAGAAGTGGCAATTAATTCATCAATCCTAATCATAAAATAAAATTACTCGGAAGTTGTGTTTTCATTTTTATGTTTGGAATGAAATTAAACTCTGTATCCCTATTTGGGAAAAAAATAAGCAATGCTAGTAAATTAAGAATCAGAATGTCCTATTCATAAATGTAAATATTTGGACAGGAATCAACAAAAACAACTCTTTAATCCTCCCTAAACATTAAGATTTAAAAAATCGGAAATTTCATGTGGGACCAATAATTAAAACATCTCTAATGAATTAAGGTTGGCATGTCTTTAAGGTTGAGTCGACATTAGCAACAACTGCCCTAACAATAATGAATCAAGATAAAATATGGTGGCAAATAAATTATTAATATAACTAACTAGAAGGTAGGGAAGAGAAAAAAGTATTACTTTTTGTTTTTATATAACATATATTAATTTTCAACTGTCAATTTTATAGCCCAAACTGGTAACAGGCCCACAATTCAACAATTGTGAAAACAACTTAAAAAAAAAAAATAGTATAAAAAATTGTAAAGAAACAATTTATTTCTAGCTGAGGTACTAAGTAGCTATTCCAAAGGAGACAATGGCGACCGCTCTCCTTCATACAGCCATCTTGTTTATTTACATTAAGTCAACGTCGTGCAATAGGACACGCCACGGCAGTTTGACTCACCCTCGTCCACTTTTTTTATTTTCTATTCTATGTATTGGGTTTTACCTGGAACAAGTAAAGATTACGTTAAAAGACAAAAGAAAATATCAGATAATCCATTAAGTACATTCTCGTATAGTACAATCTACATAATTTAGTGACAATATAAAGAAATCATGGTCAATATACAATTTAAAAATATAAATACAAATATACATAACATAATGATGACAAGTTAGATCTTCCCTGTATGAAGTGTTACTATAGTTACAAAAGGTCTCAGCCCTACAGGAATTTCAACTTTTGAAGAGTGAAGCTAAATAAGATTTGGGTTCGGAGCATTATGATGATAAAGTTAGGTCCTAATGAAATTTACATTGAGGTCTGAGATTTAAGCAATTAATGTTTATATAGAATTGTCCAGAACACGGATAAATGAATTTGATATATTTGATCTTTCTCAACTTGGTGTAATTTCTGTTCGCTTTGAGTCAAAAAGTCAGCACAGCTGCAATCAATAGTATTGTATATAAGGGTGGCCAACAAGTCAGGTAAAAAAAAAAAAAAAAAAAAAAAAATCAAGCATAATTCCAGGTTTCCCAAGTTAGTTTTAGCACAATATTTTTTCGAATAAAAATTTTTAAAACGTTTATTGTTCCAAGTATTTGATTTGTTGTTTTTTAGAAAATATTTCCTTTATCAATGATGTAGCTCTGAATAATGAAAAAATTCACAAATTAAGAAAACATTTGAAATGAAATAGGTGTTGAAAATTATTTCAAACCAGGTCTACTACCAGATTTGTAACACCATGGTAGGTAAAAGAGAAGTAGCAAGAAATATGAAAATCCACATCTTCGAATCGGCATACCTACCGGTGCTCTGGTATGGCACGGAGAGCTGTATCCTCACGGATAGGCAGAAGAGCCGAGTCACAGTGGTAGAGATGAAGTTCCTTCATAGGATTTCTGGGAAAACTAGGAGGGACTGCATCCGAAATGAAAGAATAAGAGAGGAGCTGAAAGTCATTCCAGTCGTGGAAGTCATCGAGAGCAGGCAGCTTAAGTGGTTAGGCCATGTTGTGCGAATGGACGAGCACAGGGAACCACTAAAAATGATGGACAATGTCCCTGATGGTAGAAGACCATGAGGATGACCAAGAATCTCCTACATAGAATATAATGAAAGGATTAGCCGAATAGGGGTGTATCTACACCAGATCAGGACCCTAGCGAGGAACAGAGAGGGATGGCAGTCCAGGCTGAATGCTCCCCGTTCGTTGTTGATTTTTCTAATTTTTTTTTTTTCTTAGTCTTCTATTTATTGAATTTTAAGGGCTCAATTTTAATAATTTAATATGTTTCTTTGCAATCAAAGATGTCCAAGCCATGGACATGGCTCCACTCGCAGTTCTTCTTGGAAAACTATTTTTAACTTCTTGTCAGCAAAAAAAAAACGTTTTATCTCTGATCTGCGACTGACTGTCATTTGTTTTAAGAGATTGTAAATTTGATGTTTAATTAAATTAATTAAACAAGCTCTCCTGCATTTAATGTTTTAATCTTCTACTTTTGCTATCATTTCATTCAATTGACAATAAGTAAATAAATACCATATTTCGATTATCTTATGAAATCACAAAATTCCCAGTAAATTGTAAAATTCAAGCGTTTTTGGCAGATGAACAAAATTCAAGCATAATTCCTGAGTTTTCAAGGAATTCCAGGTCGGACCACCCTGGCTCTGTTTACTCCAGCATGCAATAGCAAAGCATTATCTGTCAAAGAGTAGCTTTTATTTAAATTTATTGTGACAGTAGTTTACTGTAGAACTGAACTGATTTGACAACAATATTACTGGGCTCCAATCATAATTGCACCAGCCACCACTGCAGTACCTCTTGTATCACTCATTTAGTTTCCATCAAATTAGATAAATTCACTATGATGTGTCGGTTGACTAGTACGCATTTACTAACATAATGTGGACTATTCCAAAAGTCAACCATGAACATAGCTTAAAAAATTGATTGAAACTGAAAATGATATGATCTCTTTATCCGGTTTAACTTCTTAATTACAGTCATTAATATACAATTTTAAATTTTAAATTACTGTGACAAAAAATAAATAAATAACAATTTTTCAATTATAATTTATAAATTGATGTCATTTATTTTATACATAATTTATAAAATTCCTGCTAGTAAGAAGTTTCTTTTGTCTATTCTTCATTACACATTAAATTTGTTCAGTAATCATCCGTTATTATGATTCAGGGTTTCTACCCACGATTAATGATTTTCTTGATTTCCTTCAAAATCATTTTCTGTTCGTTTGTTCAACAACCTTTAAAAAAAAATTTCAGTTTAATGTTCTTCGTAAAAATTTTCTAAACAATATGTAATGCACTATTTTGTTTTGAAATTAAGCCCCCCCCCCCCAAACAGTAAAACAGTTCACAGTAAGTAAATAAATGTGTCTAATAAAATACAAGTATACAAAATATGAGTTCGTTAAAATCCACACACATTCATAAAACACAACCAGAAAGTTAAAAATACTTTAAAAACAAGGTACATTTCAAATTAAATAAGACAGAATGATTAACACGAACCAACATACAACCCAGTACAACATACATACACATAAAATAGAACAATTTTCACAAAGACAGCAGCATAACATCCTAATCCACATGTACATGCAATTATTTTAGTCTTGTTACCCGGCAACACCAATATCTCTTGTTAGATTAACTTTTACATATTTTTTTTCCCATATTGATGCTTTTTTTTTTTTTTTTTTTTTTTTTTTTTTTTTTTTTTTTTTTTTTTTTTTTAGATGCTTTTTTTTTACTGTGGAACTAATGAAGATGTATGTAGTTGGATTGTGCAGTCAAGGAAACACAATTAAAATATTAATTTATTGTGCTGATGTTTCAGCCTACAATGTAAGCCTTCATCAAGGTAAGAAGGAAAAAAAAAAAAAAAAAAAAAAAAAAAAAAAATGTCATGTGAATTTTAAAAAAGGTATGAAAAGAAACAAAAAATATGAAAATTAAAAAATAAGTTTTAAAAAACTAAGAAAAAAAGTTGTAATATATTAATTAAATTTTTATTTTTATAAAGATAAAAAAATTAATAAATAAATATTTCTTTATTCCAATTTTCTGTTTTTTTAAAACTTATTTTTCAATTTAAATAATGTTTTTCGTATCTTATCTTTTTTTAAATTTACTTTTTTTTGTCATATCTTTTTATTTTTTCTCCTAGCCCTGATAAAGGCTTGCATTGTAGGCCAAAACATCGGTACAACAAATTTATTTTTTAATTGTGTATCCATCACTGTACAACTCAACAACCTACATCTTCATTCTTCTAGTTTGCTTCATCGATGTTATTTTAATTTCAAGAGATTCAAGACCAAATAATTTAAATATGTATTGTTCACTAGGTGCAGAAAATAAAGTCTGCAGTTGAATACAGGGTGAGTACCTCTTAGTATAAACAAAAAAAAAATTGGGTAAAACTGGATCAAAAATGTAGAAAAATGCCACAGAACTCACCTTTCTATTACAATTCGTTGCAGATATACGATACATCAAAGACTTTTTTGAGGAGACCACGTTTTTTTTTTACCATAAAAGCTGTAATATCTCGATTCTGTTTAAATATTTTTCAAACTTTGACCACATTTTCAGATTTAGCAATAAATTTCCTATAAGAGCAGAGTACATGTAACTTTGAGTACTAGCAGCCAAGAAATTCTTAGAAACTATAGCAAAATAAATTAAAAACAATGTTTAACTGGCGAAATTGAAAAATATAACCAACAACTCAAACTTCATTCTTTTTATCAATAGATTAACATCTGGAAGGTAACCATGGTAACCATGGTTACAAACAATATATAATATTGAATTGCCAATTCAATTAAAAATCTTCTCTGATTCTGCACACTTTGATGAATTTTACAAACTTGGGATCTAAAGAACGTCTTGAATGTCTTATATTACTTCAACGCTCACCGTTTTTCGAAAAAACTATCCACAAGACTGCAAATTTAATCAGCTTTCCAATGATATGTTAAAAGTAATAATTTTGTTTTGGTTTCATAGAGAAATTTACTTTTAAAATCGAAAAAACACGGTGTTCTCATTTGGCTTACAAATCAGTTACTTGTGTAAATAAATCATTATGACAATCCCTTCATAGTAATGTGCATTTTAAACACAATATACTCTTCATTGGAATAAAAAGCAAAGAAAAAAATGATTGCCTAATAGAAAAAAAAGAAAACTTGATAAATTGTGTTTAAAATGCACATTACTATTAAGGGATTATCATAATGATTTATTTACACAAGTAACTGATTTATAAGCCAAATGAGAACACCATGTTTTTTCGATTTTAAAAGTATATTTTTCTATGAAACCAAAACAAAATTATTACTTTTAACATATCATTGGAAAGCTGATTAAATTTGCAGTCTTGTGGATAGTTTTTTCGAAAAACGGTAAGTGTTGAAGTAATATAAGACATTGTAACTTCCCTAATTAAGGTGAAGATCAGGCTGTTCTTTAGATCCCAAGTTTGAAAAATTCAAAGTTCCATGTACTCTGTTCTTATAGGAAATGTAATGCTAAATCTGAAAATGTGGTCAAAGTTTGAAAAATATTTAAACAAAATGGAAATATTACAGCTTACACAGTAAAAAAAGGTGGTTTCCTCAAAAAAGTCTTTGATCTATCTTATCTGCAATGGATTGTACGAGGGTGAATCAAATATAAACGGTAATTTTCAAAATTATATTTATTGAATAATATTATACAGAAACTATACCTTTAACATTTTTCAATGTAGTCTCCTGCATTATCTACACACTTCTGCCACCGATTTGGAAGCTTGAATATTCCCTGTTCATAAAAAGACTGAGGGCGAGTTTTTAACCATTCGCGCACGTGCTTTTCGACATCTTCATTGTTTTCAAATCGTTTTCCTCCAAGTGATTCTTTCAGGGGCGCAAACAAAAAATAGTCACAAGGGGACAGGTCTGGACTGTAAGGAGGGTGTTCGAGAGTTTACCAGCCCATTTCTTCCAATTTATCCCTTGTCAACAATGCGGTGTGAGGCCTTGCGTTGTCATAGAGAAGGATGACATCTCTAATGGGCACACCTCGTCTTTTGTTCCGGTAACTGGTTTTTGCTGACTGTAGCACCTGGCAGTAGTAAGCCGCATTCACTGTTCGTTGATCATGAAGAAAATCAATGAGTAGAACTCCCCTTGAGTCAAAAAAAAATTGTTGCAAGAACTTTTCCGGCTGAGAGACGAGTTTTGGCTTTCACTGGGCAGCCTTCATCCTTCCTTCGCCACTCCTTACTTGCCATTTTCGATTCGGGGGTGTAATGGTGACTATTTTTTGTTTGCGCCCCTGAAAGAATCACTTGGAGGAAAACGATTTGAAAACAATGAAGACGTCGAAAAGCACGTGCGCGAATGGTTAAAAACTCGCCCTCAGTCTTTTTTCTATGAAC
Organism: Euschistus heros; assembly: GCA_003667255.2. Taxonomy (NCBI): domain Eukaryota; kingdom Metazoa; phylum Arthropoda; class Insecta; order Hemiptera; family Pentatomidae; genus Euschistus; species Euschistus heros. The sequence goes on along the minus strand of RCWM02000301.1, from coordinate 1,296,126 downwards.
AGGGAATATTCAAGCTTCCAAATCGGTGGCAGAAGTGTGTAGATAATGCAGGAGACTACATTGAAAAATGTTGAAGGTATAGTTTCTGTATAATATTATTCAATAAATATAATTTTGAAAATTACCGTTTATATTTGATTCACCCTCATAATAGAAAGGTGAGGTCTGTGGCATTTTTATACATTTTTGATCCAGTTTTACCCAATTATTTTTTTTTTTTTTCTATTAAACAATCATTTTTTCCTTTGCTTTTTACTAAGAGGTACGTACTCACCCTGTATAAAACTAAACAGATTATGATATAACTACAATTAAAAAAAAATATTAAAAATTTACTTATGAATTACCTTTACCTTTTCCCTGGTTTATAAGTGCCATATATTCTTTTAACGGGTAGAGGCTGGTACTGGGCAGGTGGGTTTATAGCAGGAACTGCTGGTTTCACCTGTTAGTAATTGTTAGTGCTTTTAGGTTAGGTTAGTCAAGCCAGAAGTAGTTAATTGATTAATTTGAAAAGTTTTAAAAAGCAAATTATAAATTATTTAAAAACAGAGCATGCAGTTATAATAAATTAAACATATCGTAGAAAATATTGACAAGCAGATGTTAGGTATAGAAGTTTTGAGAAATAATAACCTCACTAACAATAAGATGAGAAGAAAAAATATATTCTGACATGTTATAATTGATCAATAAGAGAATTTTTATATTATTATAACATTGATTAAAGTGAAAGGGGGAGAAGATTTAGCAATACTGTATTTACTTGTAAGTTATTCAATATGAAATAAGAAATAAAATATAAAACATAAGCAAGGGTATGAGAGGTCTAGACCAAGACAGGTCTAGGGACTCGATGGCAGAATGAGTTGGGGCGAGGGTCTCAGCCCACTCAGTACTGAAGGTCGTGATTTCGAATCCCACCTGGGCGGGACACCAACAACAAACCAAGTCAGGTAAAAAAATAATTTAGTAATAAATAAATAGTTCCAGTTTTTCCAGGTTACTTTTCATAATAATTAAGGAAAATTTTATTGGGTTGTCACACATGAAATGTCCAATTTTTCTTTATAAAGAATTAAAGTGTTGCCTGTTGATTCCTAGCAAAATATTTACTATTTATAATAAGCACTTGTTAATCCTCTATTTGCAAACTGTGTTTGTTTTTTTTCACCCAAGTAGGCATACAGATTTTAGTATAATTTTAACCGTGGCCATGGAAACACGCAATTTCCGAACAATTTTTTTTTATGAGTACAAACTCGTTCATTCTGTTGCCCAGGCAGCAAGAAATATTAATCATGCGTTTGGTGAAGGAAGTGCTAATGAAAGAACCATCCATTATTGGTTTATAAAATTTTCCTCAGGAGATACGACATTAGAAAATCTGCCCCATGGATATGAAAAACAATTAGTTCAACATCATACTGCCAAGAAATTGACCAAATGCATCAAAATTTGATCAAGCAACAGTCGATGCTGGTAAACAGGAAAGGACCTATCCTTTTTCATAAAGCCCGACCTCATATTTCAATACAGACAGTGAATAAATTAAAGGGGTTGGGTTATGAAGTCTTACCCCCCCCCCCATATTTCCATGATCTATCCCCTATACACTACCACTTTTTTTTCGGAGTTTGGACAACGTTTTGCAAGGAAAATTGCTTACCAATGATTCAGACATTAAAAATGCATTTTCTGAATTCCTTTCATGACGTGACTCAACGTTTATCAAATCTAGGATAGAAAATTTGGTAAGCCATAGGCAGACATGTATCGAAAATGACAGTAAATACTTTGAAAAAATATGTTAGATTTGATCTCAAATTTTTATTTTCTTCCTGATTCTAAAAACAGTCATTTCATGTGTGACAACCCAATATTATGAACTTGTGGTCTGTTTTTCTCTTGCATGATTATTGTTGATTTTATTTAGTACATTTATAATCCAGTACAATATTTCTTTAATGGGAAATATTTTATTTATCAACGATTTTGTTTTGATTAATTAAAAATTCACAAACCAAAAAATGTTTACAGTAAAATAGGTATTTTATGCTAAAAGTTACTGTTATACATTACAAGTCAATATTTTGTTTGTTTGTTTTATTTAATTAAACTATTTCTAGGCGATCATTTTATCCTTTGTTGATTTTTATTGCTTTATATTCTTATTCTTTAATTTTTTTGTATTTCAACTGCTCAATTTTAAGAATGTAATATCGTAGGGTTACAATTGAAACCCACTAAGTCAAAAATCATGGTTTAGAGTAAATGACGATCTTTGCTTTGCCTACTTTGGTACTGACATTATTTTATCAATTAAGTTAAAGCACTGGATTTTTCTTCAAAATCATGGACCAATATTGCTTGTCATAAGTTTTTTATATTATACTTATGATAGATATGGCTGAATCCGAACATTATTTTTGACTTAATGGGTTTCACTTGTAACCCCAAGATAGATCAAATCACAATAAAAGATGTATTTGATCAAAACTCTGATGGACGGTGACGAATTTAGAAACTACTTATCACTTTTAATCAGTAAACACATCTTTATTTTTATTTTCCCATGACTGGCAATCATTTGTACTAAAAGGATGTGAATTTTAAATTAAATTGAATTCATTAAACGTCTTGTATGTCCAAGGTGTATAGATGGCCATCAATGGTTGAGTATTGAAACATCAACTTTTAGCATTCGATAATCGATGGTCCACCATTGATGTTAATGCTCTCCACACGATTTAACATCTAACATCAATCTAACATCTAACATGAGGTAGCTAAATTATAAATTTTCATCTATTATGTTTATTTAAATTTAAATTGACAATGAGTAAATAAATCCTATTTTTCAGTAATCTCACAAAATTCCCAGTGAATAGTAAAATCCAAGCATAATCCACACTTTTTTTTTTTCACGGTGATTAAAATTCCTACACATTTCCGATTTTCATGAAATTCCTGGTTCCGATTTTCCAACCTGGTATAATACATAGGTAATAAATATCAATTAATAAAAAAATAAATAATAAATCATTAAAAAAATTAGTAAGTACTTCATCTGTTAAACACTATATTGTTTGAAAACAAATAAAGAAGAATAAAATAATTACAAAAATAGTTCACAAACATATGACTAACAGATTGGTATTTACAAATATAAATACGGATTCCAATTCAAAGAAGAAATATAGATGCTAATGCAACAAATTAAGGAGGCAATACATAGTACAGTTTTCCATGCATGATGGGAAATACAAGAAAGTTATAAATCATTAAGTAAGGACAGTTGTTAATAGACATTTATTTAACTATACCTAGATAGTCAACTTACTTGTGCGTAACTAGTTTCTTTTGATGAATATGTAATACTTTTAGATTCTCTTTTTTCTTGTTCGGATTGCCATTCGACCTACACAAATAATATAAACGTGAGAAACAGAACAAAATTACACTACAGAACAAATCACTACCATTAAATTTAAAATTAATTATAATTACTCTTTATACTAGGAAAGTAATATACAACTGTTTTCATATCTCAAATAGTCAAAAATACTGATGAAGATGTCAGTATAACATATATTACATTACTGGAGAAGTAAAATTAACTGATTCAGATAAACTGAAACATATAATTAAAGTCTTGAATTTGCCATTGTTGCTAGGCGACATAGATGCCAAGAGGTTTTTAACTCGTCGTCGTGGAGACAGTATCTCATAAAATGGCGGAGTAGAATGTTTGGCTTATTACAATGAGTAGAGTGCAAAAATTGTTCAGATAACAGTGATGTGAATTAATATTAATGTGGCTGTTTGAATTTACTTTTGTTATTTCTGTCAGTGTTAATGTTTTAGTCACAAGTAGTTCTTTGGTAATACTTCAATGATTATCTGTTTCATTATATCAAATAACCTTACTTATAGAGTGTGCATCTAACCTAACCTTTATTAAATAAAACCTTTTGATTATTTTGAAACAAAAATAATAATAATAATAAAGTTCTTTATTTATTCTGGGACCTTAAGTCCCTTATGAATAAAAAATAATGTACAATCAAGGGCCTTCAGAGCCTTAAAATAAAATAATATTTTCATAACAAAGTAACAGAAAATTTATAATAATTTTTTTACAAAAACAAAAAGATTTCTTGAATATAAACTGTTTATAATCATAGCTTATAGTTTATAACAACTAAAAAGTGGCTATTGACAGTTTTTGGAGGACAGGATCTGGGTGGATAGTAAGTGGTTAAAGAAGTGGTATTTGAAAGTAGAAAGGTTAATTGAATGACGAATGTTGAGAGGGATTGAGTTCCAGAGAGAAGAGGATCGGATTACGAAAGATCTGTTGAAAGTGGCTGAGCAATGAGCAGAAGTATGCAAATCTGATTGACGGGATCGGGTTTGGTGGGTAAGAATTGAAGATTTGAGTTGAAGGAGTTCGGCAATGTAAGGTGGATGATGGGATTGAATGGTTTTAAAAAGTAAGGATGCCAGGAAATACGGGTGACGGTAGGAAGGAATAAACCACTTTAACTCCGCATAAAACTTCAAAATGTGAGCGCTTCTCAGGATCCCGAAAATAAAATGGATAAAGCAGTTTAATAGTCTTTTGATTCTGGCCTTGAGATCCCCAGAAACACCCCCATATACAGCACAGCAGTAGTCAAAGTAGGGGAAGATGAGAGAGGTAACTAGTAATCAGCGTGTTTCGAAAAGAAGAAGTTGGCAAACGTAATTGAGACATTTTAGGATAGGGATGGTGCGGCAGGAAATTTTGAATACGTGATTTAAATGTTACAATATAAACAAAATCAATGTCATAGGTGGACAGAGAACGTATCTCGGCAACTAAATAGATTATACTAACATACAGTTTCAACTTAATCATACTTATTTCTGGATCTAAGAATCCAAGTACAGCAAAAAATTAATTTTTTTTTAAATCAGCTATAGATTAATTAACCCAATACCAAATTGGGGTTGGTAGAATCTTTTGGGGCATACCCATTTATTAAATGGGTACCTAACCCTTATATGAGTTAGAGGGAAAGCTCAATAGTTGAGTTTTCATCTCCTGGCTTGACTTTATGTCAAGAAGCAGTATTTCCTTATCAAATCATGAAATATTTATATGTATTACTTATTGCTCTCGACCATATTATAAATCAACTTAAATTCTTAAAAGAAATGTCATAATTATATCTTAAGAATCAGAAAACATAACTTAAAATTGGCCTAAAGCTGAGAACAATGAGTCACATCGTATTCAATTATTTGAAAGTTCGGAGATAGGAGACAAATCGATTTTCTTAAGTAAAAACTATAGGGTTATGTATGACAGAGGATTTAAATATAGATTAGTATAGTCCTGAAAACATTTTAGTAAATTAACAAAGAACAAAAATTTGTACAATGAAGCATTCACGTCTTTCAGAACTTCCAATGAAGTCGAGACTGATTCAAAATGTAACTTTGTTTGTGAAAATGTTTTATAATTCTTAAAAACGAAATGCAGTAGAAGTCCGATAATCCGGCACGTTCGGGACGCTGATACTTTCCTTTTCTTCCGTTACGGTATCTGAGTCACTTTCTTCAAGATTTTAAGTAGGCTGAGGGTTTACTACACTGTTCATAATGCCCTCATCGGTTAGTTCTTGTCCAACAGGCTCATTCTCGAATAGATTTCGAATGTTTTCATTTACTTTAAAGACACACTTTTTGAGAAAAACAAAATTTTTACAATTTTTTGGAGCTATGCCGGACTATCGGGCATTCCGGACTGTTGGATGCCGGACTAATGGACTTCTACTGTTTTATTAAAAAAGTAAACAGAAATGTTGAAACCTTTTGTCGATGCTGCTGTAGAGCTGAATGAACCCTATCGACTGCCATCTGCCTCGTGAGGATTCCATCCTCAGAAGCGTAAGCGGCACCCTGCCAGGCCACACCTAATTTTGCTATTTCTCTTCCTGACATACCTTCTGTTAATTGAGCCATTTCAGAGCAAAATTCGCCGAAGTCAAAAGGTTCTACCTTCAGCCTTCTGCAACAAAAAATATTCAATATAAATATTAAAATATAATAACGAATAAATAGATAATATATCATTCCTACATCAAATTACATGAACCGATTTTATAGATATACTGTGGTAGAAATAAAATTTACATAGTAGCCCAGTCAAATAAGGATTTCACCTCGGAAAAGAACCAATGAAGCTGAATTTTTGCATATACCTTTGTTTTGGCCTTCTAAATAAGTGGTAAAAAGTCACTGATCTCAGCATGTTAGTATAATTAGATATTCAAGGTCAAAGGTCACAAAAATCAGTTTTTTCCAAATATCTCAATTTCTATCCATCGGCCATCAATCAAGAAGGTTACAAAACTTGTAGATAATAATATTCTCTATAATTTTGGTTCTATTCAATTTTTTTTAGGATTAACCGTTTTGGACATATTGTGCGGAGAAAGAGAAGTGGACACCATTTCGGACATACATTCGCTTCTAGTGCCTTCAACAATTGTTTCTCAGAAATATTGTCAGAAACAAAGTTCTAGAGCATTGAATTTACTTTAATTTCATATATACGTCTCTGGCGTGGGGGAAGGGGAGAAGGTCCCATGTTTAGGTTTTTCGATTATATCTCGAAAACCGGGGACCCAAAATAATATACAGATCGAAATTAAAACTAATCAAATTTCCGATAAAATTGTTACTATACATATTTGTCCAACTCTCAATGGTGTTCGAGATATACGTTATTAAAAGTCGATAATTATAGACAAAACATACTTTTACCTCACTTTTTTGTCAAAAACTTGATTCAAGTGCCAGAGACGTAAATATGAAATTAAAATAAATTCAATGCTTAGCTCGGGCAGATCTGAAACAAGTATCCTTTCCTGGCTATACCCTTTCAAACATCAGTAATGTGGATAGTTAGATTTCATACAAATGTTTAAAAATTGAGATTCCACAATAGGTATTATAATCTGTTTTTGACTAAATAAATAATATGCTTTTGGATTATTACATAAAATAAATAAATTAAAGTATCCTTTACTTATCATTATTTCATCAAATTTCTAACCTCAAACGGTTGGTCTTTCCTTTTCATAATAAGTACAATCATTATTCCCTGTTTTACCATCTTAAAACTTGGATAAGATGAGTGTAGGAAACTTATTATATTATAAAAACGATTCAATAGGCAATAATGATAATTTATCAAAACAAAATAAATCGTATCTTACCTGACTGAGGTGGAAGCAGCTGGTTCTAACACAAATTTTTCAAAATATACCCTTAAAAGACGTTCTCTTTCTAGAAGACCAGGCAAGGTGAATTCAACCATTTCGTCCAACCGGTCGTTGACAGCCCAATCAAACTGCTCAGGGGTATTTGAAGCAAGAACTAACATAAATCTACAAAAATAAAGTAAATACCATAATAAATTATAGTTTAAATAACTAATAAAATAAATAAAACAAACAACTGAAATGTTTGGTAGATGAAGAGTTACGTAACAAAACACAATTTTGAGTTATTTATCTTTAAAGTTTTTTTTGCATTTTCCTTTAGCAGGAAGATGTTACATAGCCCCTTTATCTTCTTCATATATCTTTTTCTAGTTGTTTCGAAATATTCAGATTTTGCTAGCTAACACTTTTGCACATAAATACTTCATCCGATGAACTAGAATTAATTTTTTTTTAAATATGACATAACCCCTTTATCCACCCACCAAACCCTTCAATTTATACAGTAAAAAATGTCTGAATTTATAAATAATCTCAAATCATAACTGTAAATTAATTAAAAAGAAACTTTCTTCTATTTAATCATGGTCAACCAATCTACATCATTACTAAGATTTATTTTCAGCTTTCTTTTGGGAATTGGAATCATTATAGATTCTCAGCTCTTTTTTATTTAAACATGTTAACTAGAAATACCATCTTTGCTCTTAAATGGATATTAATGGAAATATTAATTCATTAATAACAGAAATTCATTAATTTACAATATAAAAATAACAGAAATTCATCAATTTACAATATAAAAATAACATAAATTCATTAATTTACAATATAAAAAAATAATATACAATGAAAAATAACTTACTTGTTGCTCTGTTCACCAGTTCGATAAAGAAATGCATTAAGGGTAGCTCTCAGATCTTCTGAAATCGTTTCAGAAGACCTTTTCCTAAGAAAAGCATCGGCTTCATCTAGAATTAAACAAACAGGTAATAGGTAATATTTAAAATAAAGTTATAATTTGTCACTAATATGAGAAATCAATTTATTAAAAAAAAAAAAAAAAAAAAAAAAAAAAAAAAAAAAACAAAAAAAAAAACCTTTTTTCTAAGATTTGTAGAGGTAGCAGTGACCAAATGGAGCAAGAATTAAGCATTTTTAAATAATATGGTTTGAATATGGCCTCGGTAGTCTATTATTCAAGGGAGGATCCATGGCATATTACTAAATAGGTTTGCAACCTCTCAACACTAGCTCAAAAACATATCTCTAGTATAGTTTATAAAACACCAACATAAATAAAGTTCTTAAAAAAATTAAAACATTTTAGGGATGAAAGATGACTATCCGTTGAAAAAACACTAATTGGTCAGAACATTCATTTCAGCCAATTAGTAAAATAAATATTCATTGGAGATCTTAACAGATCTTATCTTAAAAATTAATCTTCCAAATAAATTTTACAGCTAATCTATACTAATACATATATAAAAGGACAAGCCATTTTTCATTTGTGATCACTAACCGAGAAAGTTACTAAAGCTATCTAAAACAAATTTTAACCACATCATCCTTATAGTTCCAGGAAGGTTTAACAATAATATAATCTAATGATTTTTCATTATTTTGTTACTAAACGAAGAGATAATATTTGGATTTCAATGAAGTTTGAAATTGACCGCTAGGTGGCGAGCGCCATCCCACATGAGAAGTTAAAAAGTTACCGTGCTATCTAAAGCTTGAAATTGATAATAAAATTTGTGTATAATCAATTAAATTATTAAAAAAGATTTAAATATGTGGTGATGTCTAGAACCAGTAAAGTTTGAACATTCACTGATACGCGGTAAGAAGTATTCTGCAATAGAATTTACTATGGTTAAACTACTAATCTATCTGTACCAAATTTTAAATAATTTAATAATATCATATAATATTTCATAGTTCTAGGAAGATTTAGCTATAATAAAATTCAGTACAATTTTAACCAGGTTAAAAATGACCGCTATGCGTGAAAATATTATGGAAGAAACAATACAAGATTTTTATCAATAAACAAATAAAACTTCAATTATTAATAAAAATTATCTAAGTTTTTTACTAATGAGAGTGGGCGAAGCCGCGATGGGGGATGCTATAATTATATAAGAGGAGTGTTGAGGTTGTCAAAATAAAATAACATTTATAATAACCCTAAAAATTATAATCTGAGTCTCTATTTGCAGTTCTTATTATTGTCTAATTCATAGTTTGGTATCAGTTTACAAAGCCGTCTCAGCTGATAAGGCGAAACCCACAATATAATACCCCATTGCTCCCCTTTCGGTGTGAGATACACATATCATAACCTAATACAGGGTTCAAATATAAGTCGGAAAACATTCTAATATCCGTATTATAAAATTTTATAATATTAACCCTTTGGCTGCGGCATAGTCTAGGCACCTACAGTGCCCCATGTGAGGCATACTTTTTATGCTTAGCGGTTACGTTTTCTTTATTTATTCTACATTTTCTATTCATGTTACCCATACTCATTTTCTTTTATATTTGAAATTCAACCAGTTTCCGGCATTTCTCCAATAGATACTTTACTGGATTGATCAAAAAAATCCTTGTCATGATCTAAAGAAGTTTCTCTTCCACTTTCACCTGCCAGTGAAATAAATGTTCATGATAATAAATTTTTTTAAACATAACACACTTAACTATTCACTGCAAAAGCAGAAAATATACAGAAGGATAAGCAGGTAAAGAGAAATGGTACACGGCAGTAAAAAAGGGTGGAAGCAGGTACACAGAAACTTCATGAAATTGAAGTGATATGACGAAAGTGAAGTTATATGCCATCTATTAGCTTAAAGAGGCAATGCAGCTTCTATAAACAGTTTATAGATGGTGAGGGAAAAAGAACTACGATAAGAGTTAGTAGCAGTTTGGCGTGGACTCATATAATAGTCTGTAGCAGTCAAAGGGTTGAATATACACATATTATTACATCAGCCATATTATTATATTAAATTGTACTTCGAAATCTGTTTTAAATTTTATTTGATTTAGTAAATACGAACAAGTGGTTTTAACATTTTATGCACTTAGCATTCAAGAAGCAGAGTAAAAACAGCAAAAGAACAAAGATCTTACAATTTTTTATTTTAATGATCGGTATAAAAACGAAATGAACAGCAATTTATAATAAATTCACAATAGTAAAGATCCTGATGTCATAAATAAGTGGCAAGGTATGAGAATATTACTGAAAATTAATAAGGAGTGAGGAAATATAGTTGTTAATAATCAATTGTTTCATAGTTGTTAATAGTAATAAAAACTACAAGGGGTCGTTAATAATGGCAGCTGGATAAATAACATATGAGTATAATACATTTATTTAAAGTTTCAAATTAAAACATCGATGCAAGATTATGAAGTCAGTGATAAAGTTATTACGGCGGTAGCAGGGGCAAGCCGGCTTTGTAAAGTGATATAGTTTTAATTAACCTCTAATAGCAAAAGACCAAATCTTTTACCCGAGCTCCAATACAGTGGAGTCTCACTTATAAGAAACATTCAGGTATACGAAGAATTTTTTGTTCCCCGGCGAACGAATTACTATTTTAAAACTATTCAGTTATAAGAAGTATTCACTTATATGAAACATTTTCCATTCCCACTCACATTCGTATAAGTGAGACTCCACTGTAGTTCATTCTGCTGAGTTCAAATTTAAGGAATAGAACAATGATAACAAAATAAAATAAATTAATTTTAACATTTTTACCTATAAACAGGAGGAGGCCTTTTTTGGAAGTTTCCGCCCAATCAAACACTTTGTGAACAGCAGTAACAGCGTCTCTTCCTAGAGGGGAAACGTCACCTCCTGTCAATATGGCGTAGTCTAGTCCAGAGTGAAGTGCTAATTTCTAAAGAGGGTTATGATTATTATTATCAATATTATTACAAAAAGAAATATAACAGAACATAACAGGATATAACAGATAAAATGATTTTAAAAAATAAAATTTTGAGTTTGATGGTTAAGGCAAATTTGGTGCATTTTAAATATTAATATACATATTCTGATTAAGAGCCTTTATCACATTAATTAACTGATCAACTTGTTTTTATATTATTTTAAGAAAATTGAATACTAATATACTCCAGACTCGATTAACCGAGATCTTGATTAACCAAGGGTTCTATTTTATTATTTCAATTCAAGAAAATTAGTGAATTTTTTCAAGTGATAGACTTTTTGATATACATATCTAATAATGTTAATTATGTATATTATTACTGCAAACATAATAAGTATTATTATATTATAAAATAGATAAGTCGCATCTGTCGTGGAATACTGCAAGATCTCAAAATTCTCAATGGGAAATGGTGTTTTAAGTTTTTAATTTTTTTATTATAAACCCAACTATTGTTAGTACTGTCACCAAAGAAATAATAATTCTTATATTATGTATAAGAAATTTGTAAAAATATTATAATATTAAATACTTAATATTGTATAAAGTTTGCCTTTATATATATATATATATATATATATATATATATATATATATATATATATATATATATATATATATATTTTTATTTATTTATTTTTTTTTTCCTAATCGTGGTACATATTTGGGTTCACAGATAACTAGTGAAAACCGAGTGGATGGTCAAAAATAAGGAAGATAATACTAGCTGCAAAATGGTGCTACTGGACTAAGCCACCACTTAGTGACCCAACACAGCAAAATAATTCTTTACAAGATGGTCACCCGACCGGTTTGATGTATGGGTCTGAGACCTGGACAACAACGAAGGCTGAAGAGCAGGATCTATTAACATTTGATTCTATTGAACATTGGAAGATTCTGAGAAGAATTTTTGGACCAACTCTGATGAGAGACGAATGGTGACGTGGAAAAAATAAAGATCTCTACGATAGATACAAAGAGCTCAATGTCGTCGTTTATAAAAAAAGGCCGACTCAGGTGGGATGGTTATGTAGGAAGGATGACTGATGACATGGTCCCCAAGAAACTTCTTACAGAAATCTGCATGGTAGCCGAAGGATCAGAAGACCGAAGCTGTGATGGAGGGACTGTGTGATAATTTGCTGTAAAAAACTCAAAATCTAATTTTTTGGGGATGTTACAATATTCTAAGACCGGTGTGATAGGTATTACTTCAATTGTCCTACATTATTTATTTTTTTTATGCATTTCCCTTACTTTTTTTGGGTCTTGATAAACTGAGGATTTGGTTATCTGAGCCTATCTTGGTCCAAACTGAGCTGGTCACTAGACCACCAAGTATAATAACGTAATAATAAAATAGTTATTATTCTAATCAACATGTGAAACAGTTTGAAGATGAAATAAAAGAAACAGCAGTTTAATAAAAATAAAAAATTAAAAAATTCATTAGGAAGCAGATTAAATATGATAAGTATAAAGTAATATAATACTTAAAAAGTAAATAAGAAAATTAAACTTAAAAAAGTAAAATACTTAAATATTCCAAAAATCAATCAGTTAATCTTCCAAAATTTAATATCATAGATTATATCAAAGAAATAAGTTTCATTAGAATATTTACAATGACTTTTACTAAAAAGTATACTAACCTTAGCAAACATTGTTTTTCCCGTACCGGGAGGTCCATACATAAGTATGTTACGGAACATTCCTCGATTCTGTTTAGTATTCTTGGTTGCGATGGCAACGTCTCTATACAGACAGAGAGATAACTGTTATCTAATTGTAACTAGAATTATTAACTCTAGTAATGAATTAATAGTTACCTCAATCTTTCTTCAAGTTTCGGCTGAAGGACAACCCCTGAAAGGGCATCAGCTGGTTTCTTTTTTAATTTTTTAGCAGTAAGTATCGGATGTTTCAAAGTTTCAAGAACTGAAAATCGAGAAGTGTCTCGAACTAAAGATGGTTTACCTGAAAATCAAAACAAAAGAATTTTTAATTTAAATCTAATGTACCATCTAATTTTTTTTTAAAGAGATGTAAAGATTAGTAAAATAAAACACAGGATAGCAAATAAAAGGTATTACAAATAATCAGAATACTAAAACAGGCCAAGTAAATTAAAGTTAACTTCAATAAATAAAAAAAAAAAATAAGATCTTTAAACACTTTAATGTTTAGAATAAAAAACATACAATCAAATCAATTATATACAAAACTAATTAGAGTAATCGTTTTAACTAGGGTTAGGAAAAGGAAACCACCTTGGTCTCAGCAATGAAGAGAATGCATAATGCAGAATCTAAAAGAAATATATTTATTACTAACAAACCCTGTAGTGGCTTCGCCCGCCCTCATAAAAAAAGAACAGATTATTTTAACTAATAATTAAATTTCATTTGTTTATAGATACAAATTTCTTATTGAAGTATGGAATTTAACATTATATCTTCAATGATATTTTTACGTATAGGAGTAATTTTTAACCCAGTTAAATTTGCATTGATTAGGTTTTTGAAGAGTACATAAAAACTGCACTGGGATCAACTCTTTAAACTCCACAAGTCGCTTCATATATTTATAGCTTTTTCAATAACGATTGAATTGAAAATAAGTAAATTTTATCACATATTTCTAGCTCTATATAACATGGTACATTAGTAACCTCTCATGAATGGTGCTCGCCACCTATCGGTCGATTATCAAACTTCATTGCGCACCACATATTTGTCGCTTTTTTATGGCAATGTGATTGAAAATCTTTAAATTTTATCATTGCTGAACCTTCCCAGAGCTATGAAGATGATTTGGTTAAAATTTGGTTCAGACTGGTTCAGTTATTTTCGTGGTTAGTTATTACAAATGAAAAATGGCTTGTCCTTTTATATAATAGTGTAGATATAGATGAAAATATTATCTTGTACATCTATTTTAGTCTAAAAAGATGGAAAATAAGAACAACAAAAGTGAAAAAAAGTTAGTAAAAAAAACATACTTCAATACTATGAATTTAATATTGCATGATATTAGACAAGTTTCAAAAATGAGGAAACTTCTTTCAAAACAAAGGAGGCTCTATTTTAAATAGTTTTCCTAAAAGACTATTCTAACCTAAAAGACAGGCTATGTAATGAAATTCGGACGTCTTTTACATTAAATGAAACAATATTTTATCATTGAACATTTACACACTTTGACTCAATTAAGAGATAGCTACACTTTTACCTATAAAAGACAACAGAGGGATAGCAATGGTTAACATGGCCCCACTCTTATTATCTTCGCAATTCTTCCTATAATGGATACCTATTGTAATAATCATTTCCCAAAACTTCAGGTCTTAAAATAAATCACCTAAAATTCGAAAAAATTCATAACTTTTGAAAAGTTGAATTATTTTGGTACATACTTAGTATGTTTTATATACCTTTAGGGAAATGATGAACATAAAAACTCTTAATAAACTCAAAAAAATTTATTTTGTTTCAAAAATATATTTTCACTCAGAGAATTTTGGTATGTTATTAGACTTTTTATAAAACTTTTCTGAATGTTTTTTGTAAAATATATACCTTCTAGACAGATAAAGAATGAACTCACCTAACCTGGCCTCAATGAACCTGCCAGTCATAGCAGTAGCAGTCCGAGCAGAATAAACACCAAGGGCGAGGAGGGACAGTCCTCCGACAGCTGTCAGGGTCTTGTCCCAGTCGGTCAGAAGGGTAGTAACACCTGTTCCGATCACTGTTCCAGCTGTCCTGCCAACAAATATCAAATACAAATAATTTAAAATAACTAATGTTCACTATACTATGTTTTAAAATCAAGTAAGGTCCTCTTTATAGCAAATATTTAAGGAATTTTTCATGGAACATAAACAAACATTCAAAAAAACAAAAAGTCTAAATAATGCAAAATTTGACTACTATGTCAAAACAAAAAAGTCTAGGGCTATTTCTTTAGTTAAAGGGCAAAAAACATTGTCAAAAAGGTAATAAACAATTTTATTTTATTTTTTATCAATGTATTGATAGAAATTATATAATTAAGGAATTAAAAAACAATGAAAATGGTTTTGACAAGTGCATGATGCAATATTGCAAAGAAAAGAATTTTATTTATTTCTCTTTAGTTAAAGGGCAAAAAAAAATTGTGAAAATAGTAAACAATTTTATTAATTTATCAGTGCTTTGATTGAAATCATAGAACTAAACATGAGACTAAATAAAACAATGAAATTTTTTTTGACTAGTGCATGATGAAATGTTGCTAAAGAAAACAATTTTATATCATTTTCTTCAGTTAAAGGACAAAATAAATTGTAAAAAGAGTAAACAATTTTATTTTACTTTTTTTTTTTTTTTTATCAATGTATTGATTGAAATTATATAACTAAACAAGGAATTAAAAAACAATAGTAGTTTTCCTACTGTTTTAAGTTTTCCTTCTGTTTTATCTCATTTGCATTATTCATTTGTTTATAGAAATCTCTATTATTATTACTTATTGTTTCATGTGAGATGGATGTGTACCCGAACATGTACCCATGTTTTTATTAGCCTCGTTTGGCTTTATGTAATTAATTTTAAAAAAAACAAAAAAACAATGAAAATGTTTTCTATTAGTGCATGATGTAATATTACTAAATAACAACAGGTTTTGAATTTATTCTATGAGATGACTAACCTTATAGATTCTAGTACGGTTATCCTGTTTTCAGCAGCCTTCACTCGAAGCCTTTCCAAATACAGGTCTTGATTTTCACGATCAGCCTTTGCTTTGGCAAGCATTTCAGCTTCAAGGCGATTCTTATCGATTTGTGACCTCAGTTCCATTTCTCTTTCAATGGTAGCTGTTAAAAGGAACAACAAAAAATAAATTGATTGTAAATTGAATTTAATTGTAAAATACTGATTCATAAACAAATTAGTAACATAAAACTAATTTATTTTTATGTAGAACTCTGGATAATTTGATTAGAAGCAGATAATTAGGGATTGAAGTAGGATTCTTTTATCCTTTCCCTTCCTAGGCGTTTTAATGGGGTGTATAAAAAAAAAAAATTACTGTTTTTGAAACAAATATTTGTATTATTCTTTCTTAGATATAAAATACAATTAATACTCAAAGTACAGTCCATTGTTATCTACCGTCATTACCCATCTGCTAGCCAATTGCTCGATGCCACGCTGATACCATTCCTTGGGATGGCTGTCAAAGAGGTCTTGGACAGCATTTTCAACTTCTGCAAAATTATCAAATTTTTTCCCTTAAAGAAAATGGGCCATGGATCGAAACAAGTAGTAATCCGAAGGTGAGAAGTCTGGACTATATGGTGGATGAGGCAGGAGTTCAAACCCATGAAGAACTGTAAAATTTTCTTAACTTATGTGAAATTGTTGAGGAGTAAGTTTGTGAGGGACCAGTCTACAGGTCTTTTTCACCTTCCTCATGGAGAGAAGATGGCGACTAACAGTATCTTTCGACACACCACACTCCCTGGCAAGTTCGCGAGTACTTGTGGACGGATTTGACTCAACAGCTTCCTTCAGAACCTCATCAATATCCATTAATGGCCACCCGGAGCCCTTCTTCCTTTCCAATGTCATATCTCCACTTCTAAATTTTTCAAACCAACGCCATGCAGTGCGCTCTTCAAGGACACCTTCCCCTTTATATTTAATAATTTCATGAGTTGCTTCAGCGGCTGTGAAATTTTTTTTCCAGTATTGTCTTAAAATTACGAGAATTTGGTAGGAGACTGTCATGTTTCTTCTTTGAAATAAATAACTGAACTGAGGATTTTTTCTTAAGAAGTCCAGTGTTAGAAACAAGCTTAAAGAATGCTCTAAAGGGATTATTAAGTATTGGTAAATAATAAATAGCATTAAGATATTTACAGATTTTTGAACTCAGGAATTTGATAAAACAGTCATTTTTTTTTTTTTTTTTTTTTTTTATACGCCCTATTAAAAACAGAGTTTTCCTATCTTGGAAGGAGGAATGGGGATTTAATTGTCTGAACAATTAATACCACCCTTCCACAATTGGATTCATACTCATAATCTTCTGTTTATCCATTTTTTGCAAAGTGCATCATCACTATTTTATGCTCCTACCTTAGTACAATTAAAGAACATTAAATAGCTAAGTCTCCGAGAATCCCAAGCTAAGTTAAATCCAGTACTATAATGACTTATGTCCTAACAACCATCCCTCTATTAACACATTGCCTGCGGTTGATGACAATATGTTGTCATGACTTGTCCTTTTTCAGGAACGGGTGACAACACCTAGTCGTCAAGTCCTTTTTCTTTTCAAATGGTGCTAATCTGCTCCAATATAGAAGACCAGTCTTCCTGAGTCGGCAGCATCAAGCAATGCTTAATATTTGTCCTACATTTTTCACCGCTCAATTCTACTGTTTTTGGGGCTTTTTCAAATGATTCTTTCAAAGCTAAACTCTACATTAATTATTATTGCTTATACATATATTATTGTTTACAGTTTTAATTTAAAACTACTTATATTCATTGTGAAACATTTTTAGAGGTTAAAATCAATATTTTTGGAAATTATTTTCCGTAATATCGTGAGGAAAATTATTAAAAACAAAGCATAGAAGACAGTGTAGTGGTAGCTATTAAGCATAACAAATATTAGTTTTACTAATTATTTTTTTGCGTTTAACGGACTACTTTTATGTGTTGTGCTGGTAACCAATTTTTTTTTCATAATTATTGGTAATGTTTAATTGTAACCTCCTCAGTAAAAAATGTTTCAACGATAACAACAAACCATGGAGAGGCCCTTCCCGTATCTTCTTCAGTGAGAGGCGAGACCAAAACAACAACCGGCCACGCCCACTTTTCCCAACTAGCGACTTGCATTCCATTTGGGCTAGGGTATTTCCCCATTATTAAATGGAAAAAAAAAAATTAAATATAATAAAATCCCAGAATAAAGCCTAATAAACCAAAATTTGAACTGAAAAACAGCTAATAAGCTGACTATATAGTGCGATTCAAAATGGCTGCGTTTAGTCAGTTATAGGGAGGTAAGCCCCCTCCACTTGTATATAACTCCATGCAACAAACTGAGGAGGTTACCATTGCCATCACAACACCTAAAAGTAGTCTGTTAAATGCAAAAAATAATTAGTAAAACTAATTTTTGCTATGCTTAATAACTACTGCTACAACAGTATTGATTTTAAAAACCAAAACAGTTAGATACTGTGCAAATAGATTATTGATAGCAATTATTTACTCCATTTTTTTTTTATTTAAAACATATTACAACTGTGTTTCAACACTCGCAAGAAAGATGGTTTGCCTCATCTAAGGCGGGTGACAACTCTGTCGTCATAAGTTTTTTAAATAAAAAAAAAAACATTAAAATGTTGTGGAGTTATTCATGGTATGAGTAAAATAGTGACAAAGTAAAATATTTATAAAACAAAAGCATTCAGCATAAAGGACAATGGCTGAAAGACAGCTGTTAATGTGTTAATTAAATCTTTACAAAAGAAGAAGAATGGAAGAATCAATCTTCCAGTAATTTAAATCAACCTGACATCTACAAGTGGAACTAATACAATTTACAAACAAAATAATCTGGACAGTATTTGTATAAAGTTATATTATTAATATTGGCCTAAACAAAAAAAAGAAAAGAAAAAGGTCAACTTGTAATATATTCATTGCAACAAGTGGTTAATAAAGCAGGATATTTCAAAATAGATAAAAGAGATACATATATTCCAATGTTCTAGATAGAATTCTCACCTCTCCTCATTGCTTCTTGTTTTTGTACAGATTCTTCCTGCTTTCTCAAATTTTCTTCGTTCATTCTGGTTTGCTGCTGAAGTTGATCTTCATACCTTAAAAAATTAACAGCTAAATGATATCCGGGAATAAAAATATTTATATTTTTGTTCTATACATAGGAACAAAGAGATACTCACGCACTCATAAACGAGCTCTTAAGTTCCTGATGTATCTAGGTCATCTCAACAATTCGTAAGTATTACCGAGATAATATGAGACCATTTAACAATGGTGAACAAACCTTTAATGAGCTTTCAACTTTAGGACAGAATTTATGACATTTTACTCGCAATAAAGGGAATGTTTCTATCCATATTCAATATAAATTGTCCAGTATGAAGTTAAAATACAGATAACTCATAATGAAAATGATAATTAATTACACAATTATCTAAACTTTAAAGAAAACACTCCTGCTGTAAAAATAGTAGAATATGTTGCAAAGTATCATGCAACAAACACACACAGTAAGGAATAGGTTGGATACTTATACAATAAATCAAATAAAAATTGAACAGTCATTTACAGGTTATTAAAACCGTCAAATTTGTATTTAAGAGTTTTGAGGAACACAAGCTATCGTATTTTGAAATATTACCAAGGAGGCAAGAGCTCTGGTTACAGTTACTCACACAAAGCTGCTTCTCGTTAAACAACAAATAAACTTTTCTTACCAAATTATGTTATGCTGTGGTCACTTCCAATATTCCATTCAATGAACTGCAGTCGTTTAATTCTTTTTTGCAAAAATACACTAAACAAAACATACCTGACGAGGAAAAATTATCTCAACAACTGTTGCGAACATTCTAATATTTCTTTAAGTAAAAAAATAGAAAACTATTATATTTATATTATGGTAGATGAAACTACTGACCCCCAGGAACTTAGTAGAATCAGTAGGAGGTTGAATTGCACGTTTTAAAAAGTTTTACTGCACAAAATCTGGCCTTTAGTTATAATTTTTTAATAGTGAACAACTGAGAAATGAATAGATAAAGGATTGATTCAGAGACAAATAGTACTTTAGATATTACAAAAATAAATGAACAAACTATAATACCTTTTCCTAGCAAGCTGGTCTTGGTATTGAGCTCTTGCTTGATGTTGTTTAGTCTCTTCTTGAACTGTTTTTCTTCGTTCTTCACCATCCACACGTTTTTGATCAACTTTGGCTGTCTCGATAGCAGCTTCAAATTCTTTCGTTCTCATGACAAGCTCCTGCTGTTTAGTTGACTCTTGCATCTTGGAAAGTTCCAAGGCTTCCTTGGAATGACCTACACAATATAACATGATTTCAATTCAAAGTTTTTCAAATTACTTCAATAAAACTTTAAAAAAAAAAAAAACTTACGTGACTTCTCCAGTTCTCGAGCAGCCTGAGCTGCTCTTTCCAGAGCAGAGGAGTCAAATCTATAAGCTTCCATAGCTTTTTTTAATTCTGGTGAAGTATGAGACCGGTCATCTCCATCTCCACCACCTCCAGCAGGCGGATTTCCACCATCAGGAGGTGGCATTCCACTCATATTTGGTTCATTTCTTCTTATTCCAAAAAGCCAGGACATCTTATTTCCTTTAAGTAACTTTAAAAGTTAGAATCCACCCTGAATTTCCAAAAACAGCCAATGACACGAGACAACCAAATGTCTGTAACCTCCTGAAAGAACTTGATAAGATTAGGCCAGTGGCAACCTAATTTATTTTTTTAATAACTTAATTTCTAATTTAGATTTTTTCCGTAAGTTATCTTCTCATCACGTTTTTGTTAAGTGAAATCGTCTTTACTACATTTAATTGTATTAGTCTGCACCTATTAGCTAATTGATGGCTTAGTATTATTTTTGTTTTTGAGGTGCTTTAATTTTTTTTTTATTAAAGAAGGAAATTTATCTACTGCCGATTTTGTCTCTGTTCATACATTAAACCAGCTGTCTTGTTAAATAAAAAAAAAATAGATTAAAATTATTTGTTCTTTAATTATTTTATTTATTTATTAATTGTATTTATTAATGAATCTAAAAATTCTGAGTAACGCCATTATTAAATAAATGCATATTTTGCTTTCATTTGTTTATTTTAAAAGGTTAATAATGTAAGAGCAACCGTTCAACCGATCCGCGTCGGGTATTGCTATTTTTGTTTACCCCATGGTGAAGCGTTGTGGCTATATTCTCTCTCACAGTGTTCCAATTTAAGTAGATTAGCTCGTGCCTTCAACCTACTTGTCTACACACAGTGAAGAGAAACATGGTGCGTTTTAAAAGATTGCAGACATTGATTCGTTATGGTGAATTCCCTGTCAGTTTGTTTTTGTTGATGTTGGTTATCAGATGTGTTGATCTTCTTTGGGTGCAATCATATTTCGTCCCTGATGAATACTACCAAAGTTTAGAAGTCGCCCATAAAAAAGTGTTTGGTAATGGATTTCTAACATGGGAATGGAAAAAAGGAATCAGAAGTTACTTTTATGTATCTCTAATTCAAGGACTATATGAAATTTTGAAGATACTTGGATTAGATTCTGCAGAATTAGTAATAGTTACACCTAGGATTTTACAGGGTGTGATTTCTTCAGTATCTGATGTTTATTTTGTTAGATGGATCTATGAGAAAAGATCTGGTCAATATTCCTGGAGTCTTCTGTCATGGCTTACCTGTTATTTTTTATCTTTCTGTTCCACAAGAACTTTAATCAATACTTTTGAAATGAACTTAACTACAATAGCTCTTTATTATTATCCATGGACACCTAAATCAACAAGTATAATTTTCACTTCTCTACTAAGTTTGTTGTGTTTTATTAGACCAACTGCTATAATTTTATGGATTCCTTTAGTTATGATAAACATTTTTAATTCTAAAAAACCATTGAATGTTATTTTAACAAGATATCTCCCAGTTGCATCTGTTGTAGCTGCCTTGAACATTGCAATTGACTCCTATTACTATGGAAGCTTGACTTTAACTCCCATCAATTTTTTTAAAGTCAATGTTTTAGAGAACATTGGCTCATTTTATGGCACTCATAATTTACTGTGGTATTGGTACATAGGTTTGCCTGTGGTTCTTGGCTTGCAGGTAATTCCTTTGTATTTCACAGTATTAATCAAAGTTATCAAACTAAAACACTTTATAAGGTCTTTAAAGTATGATGTTGAATCTCAAATGATTTTGACAATCCTATGGAGTGTTACAGTACTCAGTTTTATTCCTCATAAAGAATTTCGCTTCCTTCTACCTTTACTTCCGATGGCTATATTTGTTTCTTCTGCTGCTCTAGGAAGATGGAGTGTTAATGCTAAAACATGGCTTCTATATGCTGTAGGAGCTTTGTTAATAACAGGCAGCAGTGGCACGTTACTGTTCTTGGGTCGATTTCATAATGTTGGACCCTTAGAAACAATGTCATCTCTTAGAAATGATATCGTCAACTCTACTTCTGCAAAAATTTTATTTCTTGCTCCTTGCCATTCGTTTCCATTATATAGCCATCTTCATTCAAAAGTTCATGCTAGATTTTTAACTTGCAATCCTAGCATCGGTAATGAAACGGTAGTTGATGAAGCTGAGAAATTTTATCAAAATCCTCAATATTGGCTTCATTCCCAATTTGCTACTTTAAAACCTTGCACTTTACCAACTCATATTATAAAATATGATTCCCTCAATATAACTAATTTCCTCCATTATAATAATTATACCTTGTCCAGGCAGTTGTTTAATGCTTTCTTTTATCCAGAAAGAACAGGTGAATTCGTTCATATTTATAAGAGAAAGGGAAAAGTATGCTAGTACAACAGATACATAGATGTTGTGGTATAGGCATCAAATTTTTTCAAAGTTTTTACCAAAATTTGATGTATCAGTAATTCATTTAGTTGAATGTTAAAAACAAAAACGGTTTTGCTTTATTTTGACTGAATAGAGAGAAGTATAAATATTATATAATTAATAAACTGGGTTTTGATCTCATGATTAAATCTAAAGTTGATTTTTACTTTTTTCTAAGTAATTGACTGAAATTTGTAATCGTAGAGTCAATTTGAACTGTATAACTCATCTCTCTTGTTATTTTTTTAAAAATTAGAATTATTTAATTAAATGTTGTATTACTTAACATTTTTAATTATTGGTACAAAAGAGTGATTTGTATTATTTTCCAATGGTAGACATTACCATCTTATGAATCCAGCTTAAAAAAAAAAAAAAAAAAAAATTTTATTTGGTTTTGTTTTGCATTGTTTGAATTAAATTAAAATTATTTATTAAATGTTTACTTAAGGTTTATGAACATCACATAATGCAAGTATTCACCATGTATAATTTTGAATAATACATATATGCTCATTGTTTCTTAATATTAAATTTTATTATGTTCAGTGACTATAGATTTTCTGTCTTCCATGAAGACTTATTCTAAATTATATTTTTAATACTATGTATTGAAGTGGTATTTAAAATAAAAATGTGTTCATTTAATACTTTTAATATTGATAATATAAAATATTATTCTGTTTAATATATAATATGTAAGACAGTTATTTGCTTCTAAAGAAGATATATTTTCCAGAATCTTAATCACCAGTTTTTAATGAGTGATTTATCTACTGAAATGTTCAGTGTTTGAATGGAACAGTGCAATAAGTTAGCAGAATGGTAATGGTTTTAATTTTAAGTCTTTTTGTTTTTTTTTTATGAGCATTCAATCTGTATATCTTCTACTATATTTTATTAATCATAGATAATTTATTTTAATAAAGTTTATATTCACCGTATTGCAAAGTTTAGAAGTAAAACAATATTGTATTTTATTAATAGTTTGGTGGTTTTCTGGAAAATTTCTGTCTCTTATTCATAGTTTGTGTTACGTATAAATATTTAATTTTGTTTAGTGGTAATATAAATAAGTTCAGCCAGAATTGAAGATAAAAGGTTTGATAAGAATATAAATTTATTGTTCCTGAAACAAGTTTTGTTGATAAGATGTACTTCAGAAAAATTTTTATAACTAAAAATGTTTTGTTGAAATTCTGTTATTTTTTATTTTGTTGGAGTTATTTATTCAAGTTTCTGAAATTGTGATCTATGAAAATTGTATACTACTAGTATTAAATATTAGTTGTATACTAAATATTGCTCAATGATTATTAGACAGGAATAATAATTGAAAAAAAAGTGTAATTGATGATCACCTTGTAATTATATCTCTTGCAAGTTATGTGAGCTTAAAACTATTACTTGATTTCTTAAAAGTTCTCATTTTGAAATTATAAATCCATGAAGTACATTTTAATTCTTTATAATGTTTATGATAAGGGGCAGAATACATCATTTGTGCAAATAATCTAGTCTCAATTGTTTGTGATTAAATCTAACAAAAACTATGTTAGGATCTACATCAATCCTTGATCGAAAATATATCTTTAAACTTGTGGCCAGTTCTACATTTAAGACATTATATTAGTACAAAAATTGTTTGTTTTATAGATTATTTTTTTTTTTTTTTAGAAAATATTTATTTAACTTAAATTTTTATATATAATTATGTAATTTTTCTATGAATGGAATGTTAATTTATAAAATATTTTATATGAATTATGTGTATTTTTCTATTATATTCCTTCCTATTGATGAATATTTTTGCAATGTGGTTTTTGATTCTCCCAAACTTATTTTTCTGTACTATTATTAAATGACCAACTGGCCCTGTCAAAATCTGGAATAATATCAGCATTTGTTCTATATTTCACTTTCTCATTCCAACGTGATCAACATTGTATAATAATAAAAAAAAAAAAAAAAATCATGTGATTAGTTTTGGTGAAAAAGTTAATCCATTGGGATAAAAGGTCAATGGATTGAAAAACTTAAAAAAAAAGAAAAAAAAGATTCATAAATAGTTTATGAATGAATAATAAGTAAACAGTACATTCCAAGTAATTATGTGTTCTGTACTTTGTATTGTTCTACTTTCAGCCTTTTTCCTGTCAAAAAGAAGTATTGGGAATTTTTTTAGAATTCTTTTCAAAAATTGAAGTTTAGCCTTCACAAATCAAGAAACGGTTATCTATTCCCACCAAAATTGGCTTTAATTATTTTTATGGTCATTCGTCAAAAAAGGGAACTGTAGTTCCCCTTGCCAGGTTACCATAAGGTTGCTCTGTAACAAAAGGGGAACTGTGGTTGAATTAGGGAAGATAAAAATTTAAATCTCATTAAACCTGTCATAAAATTGTAAATTATATCGAAAATAAATATCAGCTGCTTTCTGATATTTTAGAAAGGTAGAAATTCAGTCTTTCAGCATCTCATTGGTATCAACTTAAAATAGGTTCGAATTCCACATTAACTAAAAGAAATCATTTCTAAGAAAAATAAACCAAAATCAAGAAAATATGACTCTAAACTGAAGAAATAAAAATGTATCTTGAAAAAGGTGTGGGATGAAATATTTTAGGATAACTTGGACTCCCCTAGGTAAATTAAAAAAAAAAAAAAAAAAAAAAAATAGAAAAGGCTATTGCTTACACAGCATGACTCATATTGTAAGTGATGTACTGAAAGGACAGTTTCTGGTAAGAACTGTCAATTTTTGATCAGAGAAAAATTTTTTTGTTGGTGTGATATAGAGAACATTTACCTTTTCTTGTGAAGGTCTGGAAATGTTCACCACTCGAAATCTCATCAAAATTGTGGCAGGCACTCCATGAGTTATTCGACTGTGGCTTGCAAACAATGCGCGACCAGGCTCCATTCCTGGGTACAGAACCAACTCCAGCAAGGATGAGCTGTTAGGCGATCATCCCTGGATTCTTTTAAAGAAAATTCTTGTAAATTAGATGCTCTCTTCTTTCTGCTAGGTGTTTTATTTACATTTTTCTTTCTTTCTCAATCTTCATTTTCTTGATGTTCTTTTAATACTTTGTTTTTTTTTTTAATACTGGTATCCATGCAAAGGGGACTGAGGTTCCCCTAGTAGATGTACTGGTAACCTGGCAAGGGGAACTGAGGTTTCCCTTTTCAATTTCTTCGATTAAAAAGTCTGAATGTAAGTTTATATATATTTTTTTTTTTTGCCGTTTTCTTTAGTAAACAACTCAATCTATACGGATCAGCAGATCACAGGCCTGAGATACAATGAATAACTACTGTTGTAAACATGCCCAACTCACATAGTCAACAGCCCAACCGGACTTTGCCGCAAATATCGTCAAAAAGCTAAGCTCAGGGCGTTTATCCTGCCCTGTAGAGCTGTCTACTTATTGAGAAGGGTATTCCAAACAGAACAACGCCGTTTGCGACGTCTCCATTTAGATAGTGACTTCATATACTTAGACCAAAGTTGATGGGAACTGTAGTTCCCCTTTCCAAAATATAAGATGAAAAAGGGGAATTCTCCCAACATTATATACCAACATAAAGTTAATCACAAATTGGTATTATCAAAAACTTAACAGTCAATGCCAATTACAAAAGAAGTAAAAGAACTTTACAATGACCTATAAAGGCAGAGGAATATAAATTAAAATGATAAGTATATGCATCCACATTTTGTGCACTGTATAATCAGTATAACTCAAAATTAATAAATAGAAATAATTTCTGAAATAATCTAAAACTCCTAAGGAATGCGTGCCTCCACGTGGTGTGGCTGGATTACTCTATTCTGATTAAAGGCTAGGAATAGAGGAACTAAAACCAAACCCTCTAAGGCTAACTACCTTAGATGTACTCTGTCAGGGAAACCTGACCCAAAAAACTAACAATATCATGAAAAGAGGATCAAAAAATAATACCAACAACTACAGAGGAATTTCCCTGCTATCTGTCAGTTATAAGATATTCTCAAAAGCGCTACTTAACAGACTGAACCCACAGATAGGAGAATATCAAGGAGGCTTCAGGAAGGGTAGATCATGTCCTGAACAAATTCTGAGCCTAAAACTGTTAATTAACTACTACAGATCAAAAGAAAAGAAAAACCTCTACATACTTTTTGTTGACTTCAAAAAAGCATATGACTCGGTGGGCAGAAAAACATTGCTCGCAGTGTTGAAGGAGTATGGAGTGGATGGGAAAACAAGAAGACAGACACGGAATCAAGGGTGAAGCTTCAGGGATCCATCAGTAAACCGTTCCAAATAAGGACAGGACTCAGACAGGGTGATAGCCTCTCTCCGGTACTGTTTAACGTAGTCTTGGACAAAGTCATGAAGGAAATGTGGAAGAGAAACGATACTGGTGCAAAGATCGAAACATAAAACAAGCACATCAAAGTAAGATGCCTAGCATATGCGGACGATCTTGCCTTAATGGCGGAGACAAAGCGAAGCAATTGACCAATTGAACACTTTAAAAGAAATTGCTGAAAAGGCAGGCTTACAAATATCGTTTGAGAAAACAGAATTCATGACTACCGACAGAAATTTTCAAAAGAAAATAGTAGAGACAAAGTACGGGAGCATTAAAGTCACTAATAAATTCAAGTACCTTGGGGAAATTATAAGTAGCAATGGGTCTGAGAAGGAAAGTGTAAAAGAAAAAATTAGCAAACTGACATGCAATCTATATAATAAAAGAGGCCTTTCAATAAATGCTAAGATAAGGCACTATAATACAGTCGTCAAACCGGTTATACTATATGGAATGGAAACATCTTCCCTCCCCAGCCTAAGGAAAATGTTAGCCATAGAAAGAAGGATACTTAGAAGAATTCACAGACCAAAGAAGACAGAAGAAGGCTTTAGGTTGAGACCTAATAAAGAAATTTACAAGGATATAAATGATCTGGAAACAGACATAAGAACAAGAAGATTAAAGTTCTATGGGCATATGGTGAGGATGGGCCCAGATAGATTAAATAGAGAAATCTTCTATAAAATCAGAGGATACAAGAGTTCTGGGGGATATGTCAAACAGATGAAAGAGGAAACTGAGAAACAGGGAATAACAGACCAGGACTGTTTTGATAGGGATGAATACAGGAAAAATCTACATGTAATCAAGGTTCTTGTGGGAAGGAAGGATGCGAGAAAAGGAATAGCGTGGACCGAAGAAAGAAGGAAGGAGCAATAGGAAAGAATGAAGAAAAGGTGGGAAGAGAGAAGGAAGGAGAGAAGTAGTAAGAAGTGAATGATATTCGCGTGGTCTCTAAGGCCGTTATGTGGAAAAAAAAAAAAAAATAAAAAATAGAAATAATTGTGATTTTTCAAAATTTATTAATTATAATAGAATAATAATTAATAAAAATAATATAATTGGATATTTATATTAAAAAGTATAAATATTATTTTTATATTAAAATACAAATATTTTTTAAAATATTAAAGAATTAGTTTAAAAAAAGTGTTGAAGATGAGAGAAAATTAACCTTTAAACAATTTTCAAATAAGAGTTTGTTATTTATAGAGTAATTGTTTTGTACATATTTTTTTTAATCTAGTTTACTGCTTATGTTTCAGGTGATTTAGTATTACACTGTAGTGAAGAAAAAAAAAAGAATAAAAATCCCACTGTATATCTCTTCTAATTCAATCAAATTAAAAAAAAAAAAAAAATTCTTTAATAGAGAATTAATTAATAGAATAAGTTTACCTAATATTTTTTGTCTTAAAATGTTTTTCAAAACTTAAAACTCCTGTGCTTTCTAACTAATAAAAAGATACTAAATTTCAATATACATACATTTTTAGCCAAATGTTGCAAAATCTTTGCATGTTGTTTATTCATGTATGGTTTTTTTGTGTAACGATTTCTCTTATAATCAGTCTTTTGATAACTAATAAAGGCAAAGATTTCTGGCAATTGAACCATTTGGCATAAAAATGGTGCCAGTTTTGATAAGAAAATAAGCTGTGAATTGACTGAATTAGGAAGCCATCTTGGGACATATTGTCTTCAAAATGGCTATCTGGACCATTGTTTTAGAGGAAAAACTGGTAGTTATATGCCAGATCTAGTATTATTGTTGTTTTGAAACAGTATTGTTGTAGTGCTGAGCCTGAGACCCTCCTTAAAGTTTGGTTTCTCAACTATATTTTGTAAATGGCATCTAAAAAAAAAGTATAAAATATTTTGAGGAAATAAAAATAAGGAAAAATATTAAAACAATGAAATAAATAAATAAAAACAATTTATTGAGCTTAAATTAAATGTACCAAATATTTTAATCTAATTGACTTTTTGCAACATATTAAATTCAAATGTTTAAACTACATAGTTTTCTTCCTTATTTCATAAAATTACTATTTTAATTCTATCAATGGTATGGTATTCTTTGCCCCTCTGAGAAAGACAAACTATTGACATTGTTAGTCAAGAAACAAAATAAATTAATAGAAGTGAGAAAAGCAGTTATTTTCCCATATTATTCAGTAACATGCTATTTCTACCTGCCAGTGATATCTTATCATAACACTTAATAAATTTATAGTTTATTTGAAATCATGTTTGCTAGTTACATCACAACTTTAAATATTAAATTAACATATTCATCAGTTTGCTCTAGCATATGAGAGCTGATAAAAAAAAACAAGAGACATAGTGAACAATAAGATATTTAATTGATTTGTAGTAAAAAAACTACACTTTGTTATTTGTGAGTTTTATAGTTTTTGATAGTAATATATCACTTGCATAAATAATACATTAAAAAAATGATAAAAAAATATATAAAATGTAATCTATCCTTTTTGGACATGTCTTTAAAAAAATACATTTGATTTTTCAAAAAACAAAAACAAAAAAAAAATCAGAAACAATTATACTATACTCTCACTTTCTTTTTTTTTTTTTAACAAAAAAGATTTATTCACAAAAATGGGAAACACAACACAGACGTAACTTATAAATAACTTAAAGACTAGGGCAAACAGAAGATACTGAGATCCTTCTTCATCACCAAACCTGACACTTCTTGACAGGATTCATCGGCGAACCAGACGGGCAGGCAAAGTCTTCAGCGAATTCAGGCCTGTTTGACAATGGCCCCCTAACCCTGAATTCTCCTGGAGAGTGGTAACCTGTTGTTATCCTATTCGATAGAGTTTCATTTCTAAAACAAATAATATTCGTATCATTCATAGTGATGAGAGAAGCTCAAAACAAATTAATTTTTAAAATATTGGATTAATTAAAAAAAAACAAAAAACAAATAATTCAATATTTTTAGAGGTTTAAAACAGGGTTCTAGTTCAATTCCACTGCCAAGTGTCTTACGTATGCAAGAAATAAGTTTACATAAAACAACAGCCAGAATTCATTTCTTTAGATTTGGCCACTCATAAGTGGCTGACCCAAAGTAATGCTAATAAAAAACATTCATCAATTTACGAATATCAGCAGAACGTGGTTGTTGACCAATATTTTTGAGTCAGAAGTAATGTCAGTTTGAATATGGATTGACTTTGATTCATGGAATTATTCTTCATCTTCCCTTTCTGACTATAATTAGCCAGTAACCTGTGTTTGTAACAACCTTCCTCTAGTCAGAATACATAAAAACTTTTAAACCAAATTGAACAGACAACAAAGCTTTCGGTTTATTCCCAAAATAATTTTAAGTGTAGATATTTTACTTTTGAGTCGTTAGTTAACTAACATATTTTCTATTAGAACTTCATCTCATTATTGAAAACTGGTAAATTAATATTTCCTCAATACACAATAAAATTTTTTGATAGGGTA
This sequence comes from Euschistus heros, assembly GCA_003667255.2. Classification (NCBI taxonomy): domain Eukaryota; kingdom Metazoa; phylum Arthropoda; class Insecta; order Hemiptera; family Pentatomidae; genus Euschistus; species Euschistus heros. The sequence continues at coordinate 1,265,349 of RCWM02000301.1, read as the reverse complement.
AACCATTTTTTATCTCCGAAAGAAAAATATTTAGGAAGCTATAATGGCTAATAGTGGTTGAAGGTGAATGGAAAGATTCGAAAAATAGCAAACTGTATGAGCTGTACAGATACTGCTACATAGTCCAGTTTATAAAAGCTATAAGGATAGAATGGTTGGGCCATACATTAATAATGATGATAGCAAACTCCAAAAAAGGTTCTACTTGGAGTGATGTATGGCATCAAGAGAAGAGGATGACGTAGAAAACACAGGATCCAGGATGTGGAAAAGGACTTTGCAGAACTCGGTATATGATTCTGGAGAATGAGAGCGATATGCAGAGAGGACTGGTGCAATATAGTCAGGGAAACCAAAACACACCAGACTATAGAGCTACGTAGAATATTATAATACATTTTCTAAGGCTTGTGATTACTCTCTCTAAAGTTTCATATGGACATTTATAGTAGAGCGAATTATGATTCAATGTGCCAACGATGTTTAAGACAGTGAGAAGCGCAAATGGGAAAACATATCAGAAGTGTGTGTTCCATAGCCCAAAGGCCTTAACCACCCATCTCCTAACCTATTTCCCAGCTTATAAGGAGGAATGGGACAACTGCTATCTACTCAGCTCTATATGCAGCTTAAATCTTTGATAGATTTACATTATATGGTTTCAATAAATGAAGACCACTACGTCTAAACTAGGCAACTCCCAAAGGAGATCCTGGCGACACCCCGTAGTAACATTTGGAATGAATCCTTAAGACCGAATGGGTAGCGGGCCTGGATGAGTAACCTCATCTGTATCAGTTTTTCTACTACAAAATTGGAATGTTTGGGTGCCATGTTCAAGACAATAAGATTTTAATATTAATATTCCTTTATAATAAAAACAATAAACTTACCTATATACAGAACACCATACAGATGCAGCTGATATCCAAAACATTTGCTGTGGAGTGTAGTCTTGGAAGCCAGGAAGTCTAGGTTCCTCACCATTTTCTTCCACCCAGGCGAGGTAGGCTTTATAAGCTTCTTTGATACCGCCATTGTCTGCTATGTTCTCCCCTTGAGTGTTGATTCCGTTTAGCTACATGAGAAAAAGTAGGTTAAGTATATAATATACATACTTTGACAATAACAATACGATATTAATACCACCAATAATCCTTTTCCTTATACACTAATCCCATTGAATTTATAACCAACATTTCTTTATGGATGTGAAACATGACCATTTACATTAAGAGAAGAACAATGCCTTAAGTTTTCAAAAATAATGACCGAATTCCAAAAAAAGTAATCAGTTTTGTGCCGTTGGGTAAAGGTCTGAGGGGAAAACTTAGAAGTAGATAGGAGGATTGCATCAGGGCTGATCTCAGGGATTTGGATTTTGATGAGGTGGGTTAGAGGGATGTGTGTGATCGAAAGTTGGTGATGTCGGCATCAAACCTTCAGGTTCACTAAGCTTTTTATATATAAGATACATTAGATATAAGAGGATATTTATCTATTCAGGCAATACTTTCTTGATCTTTTATTCAGAAATAATATTCAAACTAATTTTTTTTTTTTTTTTTTTTAAATTGCTTGTATTTGATTTATTTAGACATGAATAGCTACGATAAATTAGTAAGAATATTATCATTCATATTTCATTCTCAGCAACTAAGCATTAAGAAAAATTAATTTTGTACTTCATACCTTCATGTTGACTTGACTGTCGGTGTAGTTTCCATACTGGTCGATAATACATTTGGCCTTCTCCAGGTATTTGTCTTTTGTTTCGGGGGCCCACCAGTCGACCAAGTTTCCACTAGCATCAAACTGCCTTCCCTAATTAAATAATACAATCAATATATATAATTATAAGAATAATTATAATCTATTTACATATGTTGACTGAAGAGGAACATACCTGGTCATCAAATCCATGGGTGATTTCATGCCCAATTACAAACCCGATAGCTCCGTAATTCATGTAACTTGGCCTTTTATTAGAGAAAAATATACCTTGCAAGATACCAGCGGGGAATTCTAAAAATAAATAATTAGACGTTATAATACTATATTTACTGCTATGGATGTTATTTCTGTATGAATAATATAATTTTGAATAGATCAAATACAGTAATACTGTAGAATTAACAATTTTGAAGTAAATTCTTCAAAGCATTAAAAATATTTTTGTATTTCTGAATCCATGAATAAAATTTAACATATTTCATTTGATGATGTAAGGCAATAGAATAAAATAATTCTTCTGTAGCACAACAGAACTTTGTGGGCCTAGGCTTACCAGATGATAAGCGACCACTGGTCTCTATCAAGAGCCTTTTGCGTCCAATTTGCTAACCCCAATCCATCAATGTCACCAACCATGTTGGCTACACATCTTCTTGTGCCATACATTTCCGCCAGTAACAATTTCTTGGGTTCCGGTCTTCCAGGATTCTCATGATATGGCCTAACCAATGGATTTGCCTTTATAAAATGAACAATGAATGAACTTCTTTTAATTAATTCCTTATTTGTTCTAATTTTCAATTCCCCTGGCTCTTGTACAGGGATATAGATTTTTGCGATGTATTTTTCTCTCAAATATTTAAAGATTCTAAGATTGTTCGAAGCAGCTGCAGTAAGGATCCATGTTTCTGATGCATACATCACAATAGGCCAAATGATGTTGTTATAAAGTCTGATCTTAGTTCCATCTAACCTCCACACTGAGAGGCACAAAGGAGGTAGTAAAAGAAGAAGATCTTAGTTGTATTAGAAAGTAGATAAAATTTAAATAGAAGTAAGTTTGCATAATAGGCATGGCTATCAGTCATAATGAAATGACACATTAGTAAAAATAAAATTAATTTGAATAATTAAATGTATTATATAAAGCATTTACTCCTCTTTATTTTATTTTAAAAACATGTGACATGTTTCGGGATTAAGGTCCCATCATCAGACTGAAACTGTATTCACAAATCACTATAATCATTCTTAAACATCAAAACAATTCAATTCTAATTTTGATTAAGCTACATTATATTTCTTTATAAATTTACCTTTAAAACTATCACTTAGTGTTAACACACCGTGTCAGTGTCATTTACATGGTCAATAAAATAACTCTTTCTTAACTATTGTTATTAGTACTAAGTTGGCAAATCTTATTTTATTAATTTGTTAATTATACCAGTATATATAGATCCTATTTTATCTGTGTATAAGATTGGCCAACTTAGTACTAATAACAATAGTTAAGATTAGGGATTGACCCTTGTAACCTTGAGAGTAGAAAAGTTATTTTATTGACCATGTAAATGACACTGACACGGTGTGTTAACACCAAGTGATAGTTTTAAAGGTAAATTTATAAAGAAATATAATGTAGCTTAATCGAAATTAGAATTGTATTGTTTTGATGTTTGAGAATGATTATAGTGATTTGTGAATACTGTTTCAGTCTGATGATGGGACCTTGATCCCGAAACATGTCACATGTTTTTACAATCAATAAAGAGGAGTAAGTGTTTTATATAATACATTTAATTATCTACATATGTAACTCCTTCATTGAAGAATATATTAATTGGAATATTAATTGAGTAAATAAAAAAAAAAAAATAAAAAAATATTACTTACGGATTGAATTTTCAATGGAATTATAATAAGCATTGACAATCGTCGGCCTGCCATGAGAAAACCACTCAGTTTTGTTAACCAAATCACGGAGGCGGCCAAAGTTAAACTCAAAAGCAAACTTAGTCGTATTGAGAACAGCTTCTAAGAAATCACCATCCGTAATTTCATACTGTCAAGAAGTACAAATAATATTAATATATATTATAAATATAAATATTATTACCATCATTATCGTATATTACAGTGACAATAGATCAATTACCCCATTGTAGAACTTTTCCAATTTATCGCTTTCGAGAAGTTCATCAGGGTAAGCTATATGTTCGGTCATTGCTTTAGCCTTCATAAGAGCATGTTCCCTAAAATAAGTATTAATGGATAAAACAAATAAAAATAGAATAAATGATTGATGAAAATTTTATTTACAAAGTAAATAAACAAATTAATTTATGCAAATATATGACTATTTACCTTGTTTCAGCATCCATCCAATCGACTGCTTCAAGAATCTTGTACATCTCTTCCCTGATCCTTCTAACTAAATCAAGAGCGTTTTTCTTAGCTTCTTCATCAAAGTACTTTTGAATATATAGAGACCCAACAGCCAATGACAAGCTTTACAAAAAAAGTAAAAATTTCATTAGCATTATTATTTTATTTATATAAAATACAAAAGCTTTAAACTAGTAAAGAAAATAAAAATATTTGACTAACAACGGTTTAGACAAAAATCTCCACCACCCCCCCTCCCCTTGATTATTGAAGTTTACTATTTGATCTGCGTTTATCATTGTTCTGTCTCCTTTCACAATTTCTTTTCTCATGTTTTTTTTTTTCACCTTAATAATCCATTGAAAACTGATTAATTCAGACAGAATAACAATAAGTCGAGTTAGAGAAAAATAATTTTCATCTCCTGAAATAATGTTCATAGTTAAGAATAAATATGAGTGGCTCTGAATCACCCATTGTATATGGAGATGTTTCTTATGAAGTTCAGATCTTAATCTGAGTATATCCAGGACAAAGTTTAAAGTCAAGTTCAAATAGATTTAAATATCACCATTTAATAGCTAAACATAGATGAATTGGAGGCATAGAACAACATCTATAAAGTGGGTACCCTGAATTGGGGAATATTCTGATTGGTAAAAAAAACAAGTACTTCCTCACCAAGTACTGAACCTAAAACCCTTCATTGGTTGTTCTGATACATTTTTTATTAAATCATTAAAAAAAAAAAAAAATAAAAAAATAAAAAATACTACAGAAGAACCTCAATAATCCGAACCCCTGTAATCCGAACGCCGTTTTGGGAAAAATAAAAATTATTTTTTGAAAATCCGTGAATTAGCAGCCAAAACATGTTCTTCAACCTTAGTTCAGAAAAAAAATGATTGACTATTTTCCAAATGTTTAGTTTTTTGTTTTCTTTAATTTTTTTTTATCTTTCTGTGCAGCATAAATTTTTTGTGTGTACCGTACTGTACTTCTGTGTGTGTATAAGATTATATACATACTATGTAAAATATTACGAAATTCATGTGCAATACATTACATAAAATATAGTTACCTTACTGTAGCACAGTAGTATTTCATAAACCAAACTATTTACCTTTAACACTACAACGTGCTTCTTATTTTATTGGAACTAGTATGTCAGTGTTAATTTTTTGCATGCTACATACTATGCCTGGAAAGCATTTTGTTCGGTAATCCGAACGATTTGATAGTCCGAACCACCCCGGTCCCAATTAGTTCGGATTATCGAGGTTCCATTGTATTTATTTTAAGATTTTGTTGTTTGTTCTCAAGATAAAATTAAATTGTGTATTAAATTAATGTAGAATGTTGCTAAGAGAGGAGTTTTAAAGAAAATATTTGGGTCCATTAGGGGGAAAGATGGATTTAGGATCAGAACAAACGCCCAAGGTAGATAATGCAAAAGATGATTGGATGACAAGATGAAGACCTCGATAAAGTTAACAATTGATGATGGTGCTCCAAAGAAACAAATAAAGTGGAATAGAGCAAAACAATAATCAAATTAAAAAAAAAAAAAAAAACTTGGTGTTAATTGTTTTTTTATGTTTTTTATGATGAGTAAATAAATATCAATTCACATTTTACTATTTTTTATAATAGTATTTATAATATGATAATATATGATTAAATCTTATTGCTTTACTTTATCCACAATCAAATTAAATTTATTTATTCAGTGTTTGCTGACAAATTAGATCGCTAAATTAAAAAGTTAATGAATAAAAACTTACCTAGAGCTAGCGTGATCAACACATTCCTTCCACCTGGCTTCCCTTTCAGTACTACCAGAGACAGCAGTATAATACTCCAATTGCCGAGCTCTGAATTTCTCAGGCATATAGCTCACTACGCTGCTAGCAGCTCGCCAAAGCATATAGTTTGCCACGACCCTTTGTAAATAAAACAAGTTCTCATTATTTCTTTATAATTCATGAAATAAGAAAAATGTTTACTTATTAGGGAAGGATTGTTTAACCATACCTCTTGGGTGTTTGCTCAAGAATCTTTTCTAAGGAGGTGATGTAAGATGGTACTTCTACAATAACAGGCTCATCTTCATCGATGGTAATCTTTGATGGAAGGATTTTAGATATGTACTCTCTCCATGGGATTGATGGAAATTTGGCTTGCAATTCCCTAACAGTCATTTTGTTGTATAGCAATGTAGCATTCCTCTTTTTCTCCATTGGTAGAGATATCTGAAAAAATAATGTAGTTTTGAGGAGTGTTCTTACAACTTAATATTTTAAGTACAAGGTAATATGCTACTTACATTGGCCAATTGCATTTCGAAGTCCAAAGCAGAGGCCATTTCTGTCTTTGCACGCTCAGGATCGGCTCCCATTAGTACAGCCATATCCACCATGTACTTGGCGTAGGCAGATACCAACCTGTTTTCAAGACCCTTGATGAAGAACTCTCTGTTCAATGATAACGAACCTTGATCCAACTAAAAACATGGAGCAACTATTAAACATATTTAAAAAAAAATATATATACAGACAGAAACATATAAATGTGCATACATATACTTTTTATATATGTGCATGCCTATGGCTATAGTTACATTACTTAATTTATGATTTAGTATAAATTACACATTTTATGTTTAACATATTTTCAGTTATAACAAAATTAAATTATTCTATTACCTAATTGTGCCATGGGGTAAAATCAAATTTTGATGGAAACAAAAAAGTAAATATAGAATTTAAATTGTATAAAAAAATGAAAAAACAAATGCAATAGAAACAGAAAAAATATTATTAAAATAAAATAAAAGAATTTAAATATAGATAACATGAATTGCTTTTCTTTGATAAGTCAGTTTGTTAAAATCTATTTCATTAATGGATTTCAGTAAGCCTGTGTACAAATGTTTGGTTTATTTAGATAATAAATACAACTTTTTGGCAATTGAAATGAATTACTTAAATAATTATAGGGTAAGTAAATAATAATTATTTAAAAAAAAGTTGGTATATCCAGGAGGAAATAGAGGGAAGGAGACTGAGATGGTTCGGCCATGTTAAAATAATGGATAATAAAAGAATCTCCAAAATAGCTTATGAATGGGAAGCAGAGGGGAGGAGGAGAGGTAGGCATCGGATCAGGTGGAGAGATATTGTGGTTGAGAGTATGGCTGACCGGGGACTAACCAAAGAAATAGCGATGGACAGAGAGGAGTGCAGGAACCGTCTAAGGGAAGAGTTTGTTTGAAGGAAACTTCGAATAGCGAAGAAAATCCTTTCAAAGAAGAAGAAAAAAGTTGGTAAATATTAATTATTAATAATTAAATAATAAATTATTATTGAAACTGAAAAATCTTATTGATGTGACATTTCAGACAAGGTCTGTCCACTTAATATTTTTTTCTGTCTTTGGCCAGTTTTCAGAGATTAGTTTTTAGACAAAAGAGAAAATATTTTGCAATATTTAAATATTTAAGTTCGTTTAAGCTTGATTATCGATAAGTTTCACAAGAAGGACGCTTCTGTATATTATAATTTTTAAAAAACAGTTCAAAATGTAAGTTTAGAGCTTGTTACTTGGTCGAGGAGTTTATTTAACTCCTATCCATTTTTTTTTTTTTTTTTTTTTTTCCGGCTATGGTGGCACCTCAGCCTTGAGGCTCATTGTGCCTATGCCGTCTATCCTGTACTGTTTTAGTACAGTCCTAGTGTCTTCATGTACCCTATAATCCTAATAGGGTCTATGTCCACACTCGGATCTAGGATTATTTCTTCCCCAAAATGAAGAAACCTCCTCCTTGCCAGCATATCGCATTTGAATATAATGTGGTAAAGCGTTTCATCCTCCCTGTTGCAGAATCTGCAGTTCGGTGAGGTCTTAATTTTCATTATGCAGAGATGTTTGTTTAATCTGCAATGCCCTGTATATATTTCAGTCAGGTATTTGAGCTTGGCTCTGTCAAGATTAAGAAGTTGTGTACTTCTTTTCTTGCAGTGCCCTCCCAGAAACAGTTTTGACTGTCTCAGTTGTTCCATTTGCCACTTTTGAGAGGCGATTCTGTCATAGAGCCTTGCAATTTCATTTTTGCAAGGCTCCAGGCTATGCCACAGATAGGTTCGGGAGCAGTGGGAATGCTGTCCGAACCTTGTCTGGCCAGTTCATCAGCCTTCTCATTACCTGTTATGTTCGAGTGTCCTTTCACCCATTCTACCCAGATTCTGTTATCAACAGCTAGCCTGTTAAGGTATAAAAAACTCCTATCCATTAATCTCGGATTAAAATGTAAGGATAAGGCAATCTATAAAATAATAGAAACCTTTGAAATACTTTACCCTGAGGCTCAAAGATCATTGTTAGTACTTATAGAAAATAAGTTAGGCATCAAATCTTGATTCATTATCTTTATTTTTAAATCTCCATCTCATAGCTTTAGTTTACTCACATCAATAATCCTATAGGTGGTGTTCTTATAATCGACAGATACACTGAAGTCAATTATATAGTCAACAGATAGCCCTGCGCTCCTGAACTTGTAGACGGTTTCTCTCCAATCGAACATTCCATCTTCCCAGGAGTCACCTTCGAGGACCGGCCATCCACCAAGAGACTTCAGCAGCTGCTTGACTTCTTGCTCCCCATTAGCCTCAATCCTGCCTATAAATTATGATAATCATTTATTATGATGTTGTCATAGTAACATTATGATTGGTTGGAACATAATGAGAATGTTATATATTTTGGAATACATGGTGCTTTCAACTAAATTAATTCACTAATGATGTGGACTTCCTAAAAATGCTAAAGAAAAACATTTTTATTTTTATAGAAAACAGTGTTTATTTTAATTAAGATAATTGAAGTGTAGAATTCCAAAACCAGCTAAGTTATAAAATTGTTCACAGGTGGTTGATATAATGACATTATATTGACATTAGTTAAAGGTCAGAATGCATTAGGGAAGGAAATGATTTATTATTTATTATTATTATTATTATTATTATTAACATATTTCCACTCCCTCATCCGTTAGAGAATGATAAAATCTTCCATGCAGGGCTTTATTTTTCCAGGAATCAGTCCAGGTGGCGTCAGTAACAATTTCTGGGGTGGCTCCTGTTAACAAATTGAGGGCGGTATAATTATTATCTAACGACCCAATCAGGGATAGTAAAGACGAGTCACTAGATAGCACATAGTTGCGAATATTGTTTTCCTCCATTCGACATGCTTTCAACAGACTAGTCAGCCCGCGTCCTCCAATCTTTCTAGGAAGATACAGCCTGGGCACTGAGGACTTGGGGTGCCGTTTTCTGCAAAGCACCATTTGGACTCTTGCGTAGCGATCCAAAGCCTCAAGATCTGTAGTGCTCCATTTTAAAACTCCAAAGGAGTAAGTTAGAATTGGTACAGCCCAAGTATTAAATGCACTAACCAAGTTTCCACCGGATAAATAGCTTTTAAATATTTTCTTTACTCGGTATTTAAACTGATTTTCAAAATATTTCTTTATATCCGGCTTAAACTTCAACAGCTGATGCATCCCTAAATATTTGTATGAATCTTGGTCTTGGAGTTGCCGAATGGGTTCGTCTTTCGGGATCTGTATATTTACTGTCTTGCTTTCTTTTCCTCGTCTTATGATTAGTAAAGCACATTTTTCGATTCCAAGCTCCATTCCAATATCTTCGCTGTATGTTTTACCGTTTCTAGCAGGGAAGTCAACTCATTCTCATTCTTTGCATATATTTTAAGATCATCCATGTAAAAAGAATGAGTGATCTTGTTGTCTCTGCTGATGGCATATCCCTTCCTAGTCTCGTTCAACAATCTGCTGAGTGGGTTAAGGGCTAAACAAAACCAAAGCGGGCTGAGAGAATCTCCTTGAAAGATACCCCGCTTTATAAAAATCGGGTCACTAAACTTGGCACCACTAACCGTTTGGACACAGATGTTGACCTTCCAAGTAGGCATTAGGCGTTCCAATAGATCTGTTATACTGGGGTCAACTTTGTATATTTTCAGAACAGCTAGAAGCCAATCGTGTGGCATTGAATCAAATGCCTTGCGATAGTCGATCCAAGCTATTGCTATATTCCGAAACTTTTTAGAAACTTGCGAGGCTATAAAACTGTCTATAAGAAGAAGTTCCTTGCATCCTCTAGATCCTTTCTTATTCCCCAGCTGCTCTGGGGCCATGGTCCTGTTTTGAATGAGGTGCTGATCTATTTTGCAGCTTACTATTGAAGTTAATAGTTTATAGACCGTATTAAGACAAGTGATCGGTCTGTAGTCGCTGGGCCCTGGCGTTCCTTTACTGCCTTTTAGTTTGAGGTATGTAATACCAGTACAAAAGTCTGGTGGCACCTCAGTAACTCCTGTCAGGAGATCCTGAAAGCACTTTGCTAATATTGCGTGAACACTGGTGAAATTTTTGAACCAATAGTTTTGTAGGTTATCTGGGCCTGGGGATTTCCAGTTTTTTATTTGTTTTAGTGCCTTTGTGACATCTTTTCTTACGCAGGTTTCTCATTATTCTTGTTTTCCATGATGGTTCATTTTGGCTTTGCGATTTTCGCTTTGTTGGATTAATTCCCACTATGCGTGCTCCTATATATAGTGACATACCTGCTCCAATGAGGCTCCTGGTGTAACAAATGCAGAGAGTTCTGTATTGACAGTCTTAACAGTTAATGTCAATCTGGAATATGGAACTTTTGGGATTATTCTATAATTCATATTATGCCCTTTTATTATTATTATTATTATCAATTATTATTATTATTATTATTATTATTATTATTATTTATTATTATTTATATTTATTATTTATTATTATATTTATTATTGTACAGCCGTTTTCAAAGCGATTTAACTACTTTTTTGAGAAAACCTTTCACCTAAAGATAGTCTAGAAGATAAGCTATACAATAAAAAAAAAATCTGGAAATTGGATGGTTTTGGAATTCCATGCCTTAATTATGTATATTTTAATATCTGCTGAAAATGCAGAAGCAATGAATGTATAAATAATACACAAATAAATGAAGAAATTATATAATATAATATACAGGGTGAGTATCTCTTAGTGTAAAAAAAAAAAATTTGGTTAAACTAGATCAAAAATGTATCTAAATGCCGCAAATCTCACCTTTCTATTCCAATCCGTTGCAGATATACGATAAATCAAAGACTTTTTTGAGGAAATCACGTTTTTTCCCATAAAAACTGTAATATCTCCATTTTGTCTAAATATTTTTCAAATTTTGGCCACATTTTCAGATTTAGCATTAAATTTCCTATAAGAACAGAGTACACGTAACGATTTTGTTTCAATTTCATGGAGATATTTACTTTTGAAACCGAACAAACATGGTGTTCTCATTTTGTATACAAATAAGTTACTTTGGTAAATAAAACATTATGACAATCCCTTAATGGAAATGTGCATTTTAAACATAATAAACTGTTCATTGGAATAAAAAGCAAAGAAAAAAAATTATTGTTTAATAGAAAATAAAGGAAAACTGTCAATAAAGCGACACCAGATCAGAGGATCTTATGTTATAAAATTTATTTATTTATTATTATTATTTAGGATTTATTTTTTTAGATTTTAAATGAAATGTTTAAAATCTAATGATAATGAACATAGACCTCAACTTTGCCGTTAGCTTCTGAATGGAGATTGTGTCTAAGAATACTACTTTTTGAAGTGAATTTTATGGGCAGATGAGTCTGTTTTTTTACAGGGGATGGCATTTCTACCAATCCATGTATATCGTTATTATGAATGGTCGAAATGCCTTCCCCTGTAAAAATGAGACTCATCTAGCCATAAATCACATAATAAATAAATAAATGTAGTAACATAAGATCCTTTGATTCCTGAAATTACTTTGCAAACAAAAAACGATTGTGTTTATAAGAAAGTAACAAAATGGCGGAGTAATTCAATTCTAATCTGTTAATTCGTGTATTTAAAAAAAAAATCTATAAAGCCACTAACTAGTCCAGTCAATAAACACATTGTAGAGTTCATGGAATATGCGATAATTTTTGACTTCACAGCTTCGTTAGGAATAGTTGGAATGTAAACATACTTAAAGTCCCCGCTGCTGGGGGGTGAGCTAACGGTGGGAGGGGGGAGAAGTTCCACTCATTATCTGGGGTCGCACTTCTATGAAAAAACATGTTTATTGATACTCATTCCAAAACTAATTGTTCGATCCAAAATTTCTAATTTTTATCTGAAAGCTCCTTAAATTTACTATAAGAACCTATATATGAAATTTTGATCAAGTCCCATTAAATACCTATACCGGCACGTTAAAAACCGCTTACTATTTTAAGTCCAAGTTTTTTTGGCATAGTTTTTACCATAACGCCGAAACTATTTGTCATCATTTGTGCCTAGATAATGAGTGGAACTTCTCCCCTCCTCCCATCGTTAGCTCACCCCCCATCGGCGGGGACTTTTAGTATGTTTACCTTCCAACTATTCCTAACGAAGCTACGAAGTCAAAAATTATCGCATATTCCATGCACTTAACACCCCTCATTTCAGCACTCATTGATTGAACTAAACATATTTTGATTACTTGTTTGTTTGTTTATTTGTTTGTTTGTTTATTTGTTTGTTTGTTTATTTCGTTTAACGTCACTTTATGCTGCTATGGCTAATCGGACGATGCTATAGTGGGAGTCCTAAATTTTGCCTATCCAGGTATAATTAGGATAGAGATCTTTAACGAGTACCTGACATCGCACAGGCTCGGGACCCCCATTTTACGTCCCTTCCGAAGGACGGCATAGCTAAGGATTTTTTACTCCCTTTAAAAAATCCTAAGGTCATCTGCCGGGCTGCGAACCCGCGATATTGGGTTTAGTAGGTTGCTATGCTAACCACTACACCACAGGTGAACCCCTTTGAGTACTTGTTTGTTTATTGCGTTTAACGTCACTTTATGCTGCTATGGCTAATCGGACGATGCTACGGTGGGAGTCCTAAATTTTGCCTATCCAGGTATAATTAGGATAGGGATCTTTAACGAGTACCTGTCATCGCACAGGCTCGGGACCCCCATTTTACGTCCCTTCCGAAGGACGGCATAGCTAAGGATTTTTTACTCCCTTTAAAAAATCCTAAGGTCATCTGCCGGGCTGCGAACCCGCGATCTTGGGTTTAGTAGGTTGCTATGCTAACCACTACACCACAGGTGACCCCAGTTGAGTACTTGTTAAAGTTGAGTGAAAAAATTAATTTCTAAAAAGCTCGAATGGTTTAGTTAGAAAACAAAAACCAAATGAGAGGAACGCTAAAATGAGAGCTTCGAGCTAGTTTAGTTCAGGGCTATCATCGAACTGTTGGTTAACAAATGAGTTCTAGTAACCGAAGATGGTTTCCTTTTTTGAAATGCAAGCTTAATAGCGAGCTATTTTTTAACACGGAGGGGAAAACTTTCAGACTTTGTTTAAACTTAGTTTTAGGTTAGTGCATATGTACTCACTATACAAATTTGCAAGATAGAACACTTACTTTTGTTCATGCAGATGCCATATAATGTTTTAGCATAAGTGATTGGTCTCAGGTCTCCTGGCATAATCTTCTCTTCAAGAATACTTCTTAGCTGAAGTTGTAGTTCATCGCTGATGACAGAGAAAGTGGATAAGGAAGATTTATCATCAGGGATCAACTTCTTGCGAAATTTACCACAAGCGAATTGATAAAAGTCATCACAGGGAGATGCCTCAAGGTCCATGCTTTGAAGCAACATCGAAGCTAAAAATAAATTAATAAAATTAATTTTTAATATCGACAAAAAATTTAGATATTTATTTGAAATTATTATAAAAATATAAAAATGAAACATTACCTGTATGTATACAACCATCGCTGAGGCAGATTTTAGACGGTTTAGGAGAAATAAAATTCTTTGTTGCGTTCCCATCGGCGTCAATTGACGAAGACATTGTAGGAAGGGCCTCTAAAAAGATATACATTAAAGAAATAAGTAGACATTATAATAATTTGAAATATTAGCTTTAATCTAGAAGGTTAAATAAATGTTTTATGAATAAAAAAATATTCATAATCCAATATATCGTCGACACTAGGTAAGTAACGGATGTGAAAAATCGCTTTTTTTTTATTTCGTTCTTTTACCGTTATATTCTCCAAGATCTTGTGGTAAAATGTCGAATCTGATCGGAAATTAGAAGACAGAAATCAGTAATGTCGATAAACGAATTTATAACATTTTACCACAATGTAAGCCAAGTAGAATACAGTGGCGATCGAACGAAATTAAAAATTCAATTTTTCACACTCGTTATTTTTACATAGTGTCGACGATATATATTGTGTATTCAGTCATAAATACAAGATAAACAATCAGATGGTTTAACAATTATTTCGAGTGATTCTTCCTAACCCTAAGAGCTATTTCTTTTTTGTTTATAATAATTTCCTATCAAACAGAATTATGAAAATTGCTTACAACAAACCCTAACTATTAATATAATCTGCTTATAGGCAAAAAGTTTTAATAGTGTTAACAAAATAAAACATAAACCATGTTATATTATGGTATGTCCGAAATATAACTAACTCAATTTTAATGCCCTAATTGCGCTAATCTGAGGGTTAAGATTGGTATTTCTTTTTCTATTGCTTTCTGTAGATTTATTTATTTAAATAATTTTATATTCAACACAACACAAAGAATTATTTCAACTGTAGTTGTGGCATAGATACAGGGCTGCTGATTGGGGGGTAACTTTATATATATATACATATATATATATACACAGGGTGTCCCGAATTTAATTGGCAAAACTTCAGGAACCTATAGGGGACCGAAAAACTAAGACAAAAAGTCCTTTAGAGATTTGCTCGTTTATGCTTAGTTTTAGAGAAAATCGCAAAAAAAAAAAAAAAAAAAAAAATGTTACAGGTAGCGATTATCACCTTTCAAAGTTCGTCAGGCTAGGCAGTGAGATATGTAAACACTTAATGTTATCCTTTACATTCTTTTATTTGTTTAAATTTTGGCTTCCTTCTAGGATTATAATTCCTAAATCAGTCTTCAGTCAGTTACTCAGATATTTTTGTGTGAATAGCATCAGCCACAATGCCGCATACATATTCTAATGTTGAATACGCTGATATGATTTTTGTGTATGGTTTCTGTAACGGTAATGCTTCAGAAGCGGTGCGGGAGTATGCGCGCCGATTTCCATATAAAAGAGTGCCTATTCACGAGTCTTTTCGTTAACTTTTAATAGACTACGAGAGACTGGGTCATTCTTAATACGTAATGAAGGCGACCAATTCCAGGCAGCAATAAGAGCAGATTATCGGGGAAGAAATTGTGTCCAACGCCACTTCGATAACAATCCTGAGACTAGCTTCCGAAGAGCATCTGCTGCATTAGCAATATCGCGGCAAGCAATATGGCAAACTTTGAAAGGTGGTAATCGCTACCCATACCATCTTCAAAAAATTAAGAATTTATTACCTCAAGATTATGTCAAGAGATTGAATTTTAGTAACTGGTTTCTTGACAAAATTCGCGATGATAATTTATTTCCATTAAAAATTATATGGACCGATGAAGCTACCTTTACAAGAGGAGGAATTGTTAATCAAAGGAATTATCATGTATGGGCTTTTGAAAATCCCAGAGCTATTAGAGAGAATAGGTTTCAGCATGAATTTGCTATTAACGTTTGGCTTGGAATTTGGAACGGATTACTGGTGGGCCCATATTTTTTACCTGGAAGATTGAATGGTATCACATTTACACATTTTTTGGAGAACGACTTTTCTAATTATTTAGATAACATTTCCTTACAGCAGTGGATTGAAATGTGGTTCCAACTCGATGGATGCCCAGCTCATTATAGCAGAGTTGCTCGAGCTTGGCTGGATATAAATTATCCACAACGATGGATTGGACGTGGAGGAGTAGTACCTTGGCCACCCAGATCACCTGATATGACACCCATGGATTTCTTCGTATGGGGAACCTTGAAGCAGAAAGTTTATTCGGTGTCAATCAACTCAAGAGAGCAATTAAGAGACCGAATCATAGATGCAGTGCACCAATTAGCTGCAATTTATCAAGTGAGTGCTAGATGTAATGCTTGCATTGATGCGAGGACAACATTTTGAGCGATATTTACATTAAAAATATCATATAAATATAAATGAAAATAAATAAGTTAAAAAAAATAAAACTTGTTTTGTTTCTTTTTTTGCGATTTTCTCTAAAACTAAGCAAAAACAAGCAAATCTTTAAAGGACTTTTTGTCTTAGTTTTTCGGTCCCCTATAAGTTCCTGAAGTTTTGCCATTTAAATTCGGGACGCCCTGTATATACTAAATTTATTATGAAAAGGACTTCTGAAAGATAACAGGACCTAGAAGTCCTTTTCGTTTTGCTTTAAGGCGAGTAATAATATATTTCATTTCTTGTGTTACTTTTTAAACAATTTATATGTATATATATATATATATATATATATATATATATATATATATATATATATATATATAATATATTAATTAAGAACTTATGTTTTGAACTTTTTTGTAAGTTTATGTAACTGATGATGGATGCTTAACATTCGAAACTAGTTTTCTAATAAAATTATTCCAATAGAAGTGGCAATTAATTCATCATTTCTAATTTTATTTTTATCTTCTATAGCTATTATTAGTAAATTCGACATTAACTGCTGTGAAGCACTAACCTGGAGTTTAAGTATTTCTTCAATTAAAAGTGAATTAAATCAAATGCTTCTGGAGTAACTGCTTGTTAATCGTTAAATTTTCCAAAACATTTTTTATTTAACTGTTACTGATTTCTGTATTTTATTAGCAATTAGTTAAAGTAACTGTTACTAATTTTTATTTGTTAAGAGATTACTTTATGTAACTGATACTCACTTCTGTATTTTTAAGCAATTTCTTAAAGTAACTGTTACTTATTTTTATATTTTAATCATATCGCACATGTATTTCTAAAGTGACAACTCAAAAACCTAAATTTAAAAAATGTACAATTTTCAAAGTCTTGTGTGAAATATCGAAAGTGTACCTGAATTATCTATTAATGCCAACAGCAAGTGAGTTGTAACAGGTGTGATTTGATGTTAATTCGATAGATTTTTGACATTTCATAGAAGAGTATTTAACTTAAACATGATGGTAAATCAAAAATACAGATTTTTGAGTGGTGTTACTTTAGAAATAAATGTACGTTATACTTGAAGTAACTGTTACTCATTTTTACATTTTTAAGTGATTAATCAATGTAATTGTTCATCAATTCCAAATTTTTAATCGATTACTTGATGTAACTGTTACTCATTTCTATATTTCTTTAATAGATTACTTAATGTAACTGTTACTCATTTTCACATTTTTAATTGATTGCTTAATGTAACTGTTACTCATTTCTATATTTTTAATAGTTTTATAAATGTAACTGTTACTCTTTTGTATGTTTTAAGATATTATTTCTTCCCCACAACTGTAAAGTATCGAATGTGAAAATAGGCATTTGCATTCGATGTCTAGCGATTCGTTACATTGATTTTGCATAATCAAATAGTTTGCATAATCGACTCTTTGACAGGGTTATTCCTCTTCTTTACAGAGTGAATTCAGATTTGAGAATTAGCTAAAAAGTATATCAGTACTAAAGCCATGATAAAGTAATACGAAAATGTGTTTTTTCACAATCGATATTTCCTGTTGTAGGGACGATTTAATGTAACTGCTTCTCATTTATATATTTTAAAAGTATCACTTTATTTAACTGCTATTCATTTCTAAATGTGTAACTGATTATTGGAGTCATATCCAGTTTGAACAGGTCCTTTAGAGACGTGTCTCCTTCCTCGCCACGGCCAGTCAATCGAGTCTAATTAAATGATACCGTTTTTTTCTTTGTTGCTGAATGAAATAGAGAAGTGAGTCTCCATGATGACTTGATTTGAATTTGAAGTAACTACTGTTTATTCACTTTATTTTTTATTGTAATAGCTTATTTCCGGGTAAACAGAGCAATTACCTGGTATATACATAGCTAGTTGTTTTGACGATTACTCCACCTATTGTTACATTATGATGAAATTGCTTTTTTTCTAAACTTTTAGTCAAATTTTTAACAAAGACCATATTTATTACAAGAAGAAGTAATACAAAAGCTTCCTAAAATACAGAAGATCCACCGCCATACCTGAAGCACCTATTCGAAATTATTAATCAGTTACAATAATACTGTTGAGAAATTTAAATAAAATACAGAAATAACATCTCGGTAAAGAGTTGTTACTATTATTTTTTAAATAACATCGATTATTCAATGAAAATTTTTGGGGCGTTCATTTACTCCTTCATCGATCAGTCATATTCTCGTCGATGAAGTCAAATTTTTCTTTAAAAAAAAAAAAGTTGTTTGATAGTTGACTAAATAAAATTTTGAAGGTATTCAGCCGGTAACTTGAATTATACTAATAATCATACCGTTTATTCTTTAAACATTTATGTAATCACAAAATAAACAATGCATGCAATAATTTTTGCATGCCTTTACTGCAAAGTAAAAATGAAAGTTCTAAAATGGTGCACAGATTAAGAATAATGATTAAATAAAAGTTTGTTTTTTTTAGACAAGCTACACTTAAATATTGGAAATAAGTTGAGTAAATCTTTATAAGCTGTGGTATCTTTGAAATGCTTTCTTAATTCCATAATTTGATTACTTTATTGAACGGGCCGTTCAGGAATGATGAATAAGGTTAATGGCTCCAAGGGCTAATAAATAATTATCAGTTCATATAGCAGCTATAATTCATATTTACTTAT
Source organism: Euschistus heros (assembly GCA_003667255.2). Lineage (NCBI taxonomy): Eukaryota > Metazoa > Arthropoda > Insecta > Hemiptera > Pentatomidae > Euschistus > Euschistus heros. Next base: position 1,246,326 of record RCWM02000301.1, on the reverse strand, counting down.
AAAGTTTTAATCGATTAAAGTGAGATTGAAAAAAAATAAATTAGTTCTTTTTAAGGCTAATTCATGATCTAGATTTATTTAGTTTAGTTTTACAAGGTATGTATCACATTATTCGTTTATATCAGTGTGGATAAACAATGATTTCAATTCACAGAATTCAATATATCTGATTGAAAACTATTTTTGACTTAAAAAAAAAAAAAAAAAAAATAATTTCATCTTGAATAAACAGTCGATATGCTAATTTATTGCAAAAAAAAAATTTGTTGGCAGAAAGTTGGTAGATTGGGTTGATTGCTTAACATATAAGCTTTTAACTTCCCACTGGTGTTCTTTTGTTTAACTTTCATGTGTTCATATATTACTGGGTTTTTGATCATTACTAACATAACGTCGTAATAGATTGTTGAATAAAATTGTTACTCACTGGACAGGGAATGCCCCGGGTGAAGATAAAGGTAGAGAGGAAGAGTAAAACTGTTACTTCAGGATCCATGCCTATCAAAGGAGGACGCTTAATTTTGTTTAACTTAGTTTCTAAACTGATAGTTCCTTATCCACGTCAAGCGTTACCATGGCAACTAAACGACTGTTGGGGTTGGAAATTAATCTTGAACTAAATGTGTATAAACAACTGCTAACTATATTATTGAGAAACCTCAATTTAATTTAATTTAAATAATTTAGTCTTATTGATACATTTTATTTAAGATTATTGTTTTTATAATGTTTATTGAACTTTTAATTAATTTATGCAATCCATAAAATGTATTAATATTTCCTTCTTGTTTGAGGGCTGGATTCCATCTATCAGAAAGTATATATCATATGGAAAATGGATGGTAGATGGCGTATTATGGATAAAGTAGGATTAAGTAAACTGCTATTGTAAATAATTTTAAATCCAAGATTGAATATAAAATAAATATATCGATTTATTCATCAATTAGTTGGGAAAATACAATCATATGATCTGTGGGCTACATATAAGTTGTTCAATTGAATTCGCCGCGCTCACCAATTGACACAATAACGATTATATAAATTGACACATCACCCCATATCAATTCCGATTTTAACTGGATTGGCTGTAGCGAATCCATTGGAGACAGAACTAATAATAAAAAAAAAAATTAAATCTAAAAAAATTATAGTTAAAAAAAAACTAAAAAAACACGCTATAATAGCAAACTGAACTAAACCTATCTTAGACAAAATCTAATGATCTAAAACCATTAGGATATAACATTTTTTGATTGGATTGGCCATTTTTGTGTTATAGACTCTTAAACATGGTAAAAACTAACTTGTTGAGAAAGTTGGCGAAATTCGTCGATTTTTGACAATCGATTGTGGTTAAACGCCTGAATAAAATTCAGCTTTAGAGATGTCTTTAGAAACACAATTTATGAATGAACTTTAATTTTGTGAATAACATATTTTGGTATTTAAAGCATTTTATGTTTATGTTTTTTGCGAAAATCTGAAAAACGTGCAAAAATGTTGGGGTTTTTTGTCCCCCCAAAATTTTCCCCTTATCAAACGTAGTCACATTTTTGATATTTTATTCTGAGGGCCTATCTAGACCATCCTAAATCATAAAACCTACTACTCTACCTTTTGCAAGGCAGACCCCCCTTCGTGGGTATTTCGACTGGACTAAGTAAGAACATTAAAAGTTGTGCAATTATTGTATTTTCATTGGTCCTTGCCATGTTTGCAAATTTTCAAGATAATCAACTGGAAATTGGTGAAATTTACGATGCAAGATTCCGTTGCATACAGGTGAAGTTAATAAAAGCGCATTAATAGCTGCAAATAAAAAAATGAAAATTTATTGGTACATACAATATAATATTAAAAATTAATGGGAATATCTTACACTAGTAAAAAAGAAGTACAAAAAAAAAAAAAAAAAAAAAAAAAAAATCACATGTGATTTCAACAATCAGTTGATTGACTGCTCTAAGTTTAAATGTTATTTTTACATCGATAATTCACATCAATTATTGAATCTGTGGTTGCCGTGAAGAAATGTGTAAGTCAAATTAAGTTCAAAACGAATAAACTTAACTTTCATAGCTGAATTTTTAATATCTGCGTTGTGGAAAATTGGTTAAGTTGTGCTTCTTTATAAGATCTAGAATAGATAGAAAGTATCTATTTCGGAGCAAATAGTATTTTTATATTCATTATAGATTCTTGGAAAACGATCAAAAATGCCTAACTGAAAAGTGCACAATTTTGACTTATCGACCTCTTTACGACAACCAGAGAAACCACATTTAATTTTACTTAAACTAAACATTTTCTATTTTTTGATTAGTTTCTTTCACCCCATATTTTATGATTGTTTACAATATTAATAAATCGAACACACATTTTTATATTTGGAAAATTGTTAAATGACGTAATCGAAGCCTCGAAAGTATTGACTAGAGAGTTAGCAAAGATATGAGATACTATTGAATCGATTAAATTTGTGTTGACTCAAGGCTTTGATATGTCGATTTTTCAGTCGACAGGCATTTTATAATGACAATTCATTTCTGGCATGAGAAATGGTAGATGTGTAGAGCTGACTTGGACCACACTCCCAAGAAGTCCCTCTTCACAACCGCACCTCCAACATTGCAGGGGCCTGGCCTGTGATATTTCTTGCCAATGGAGTACACTATCCATCTTCCTTGGTAAACAAGAATCAAGCTGTTTCCTCTGGATCGAAGCAATAGAAATCCTGGTTCCACTTCCGTCTGCTGCCATCTCCAGTTCTCAGTAGACAACATTTTCACCGAATTTTCATTCTGGGTGTATATTAAGGTGTTCCCCGATGAATATGAGCGGAAGTAAGCTCTCCTGGATGGTTGTATTGAATCGACGACGCTAACCTCTTTGCCTTGGACGCAGAGATCTGAGTATTCATAACCAGATTCTGTTTGGGTGGCTCCCACTATGGCGACGTGGTCACGGGTGACTTCTACATGGGCGAACATACATGCCATCGGAGAGTTCCTTCCCTTCCATATCACCTGCCAACCATCTGGTCCATGGAGGTAGAAGGTGATGTTGCTTCCCATGAATACAGATGATACGGTCTTTACCAGCAGCCTGTCATTGACAATTATCAGCTCGACAACATCACCTGGCAGGCCGAGCACTTGTTCTGACTTCCCATCGAATACAATGATTGTATTTTGTTTTTGGAAGCATATTTGATCTCTCCCTGCGCTGATCCTGTTCACATTTGTTTGATATTCCCTCACTAGGCTCATTTTTTGGAAAATTTGGACCTTATATTTGAATTTATCCTCAAATAACACATAGGCAACCATATCGGCAAATGGGTAGATGCCGACAATACTGCCATCGAGCTCGAGTGAATATTCTTCTATCATATCCGGTGAATAACACCTGACTCTTTTTGCACGTCCCTTGTAAATGTTACTATCACCAATCGCGAACTGAAAACAATAAAGCCTTTTTATTTAATGGTATATTGTCTAACTAAAATTAGTAAGTTTTTAATGTAAAACAAAAAAAATCTAGGATTTATTGTAAACAAAGAAGGATGATATTAGGTAAGCATGTGAACCCTTAGCTACTTTTTACTATTCCTTTTATAAAATGTATTTGGGATCAATATAAAGCAAAATCAATAATAAATAAGAAGGAAACTTTTCAGAAAATAAGGCCACGTATGCATATGTAATATTTTCTATAATAATCATTACTAGTAGTACATTTAATTAGATTTGGAGTAAATATATTTGGAAGTCAATTTTTTGGGATTATAAAAAAAAAATTTATTTAATAAATTAACCAATCGACACTATTATAAAAGTTAAAACTAATTAGAAGGAAATCATAACAAATTCTTACAAACGTTTTACGAAAAAGTATATGAAGATTGTAATACGCATGAAAGAATATGTCAAATTTTAGCAATATGGGATATAAACAACATTCCTTGGGATATAAACAAGTTTTGAACTTCTTTTCGATTGGTAAAAAATAAAATAATTTTTGTAGTCATTTATTGAGGAATGAAGTCCTCATATTATCCAGCATAAAGGATTGATTGTGCAATATGAAAGATCTAGATTTATTCTGAGGCCCGCCATACATTAATTTGCAACCCGCAATTCGCAACCCGGATTCGAACCGGCTCTGCTTGTGAATCGAAATGTTTATATGCTGCCTAAATAAGGTCAGTTATCACGGAATGATTTGTAGTTTATGTAAAAGTATTATATGCATGTTATTACCATATAAAACTGTTTACTTTTTTTTTACAAGTCAAATTTAAATCAAAAAGGTACGCAAATAGAAAATAAATTTACGTTTATAAGATCTCGAACTTCAATATGTGGCCATAATCGGTTGATAATTTTCAAATGATAATATACTTCCCTAATATGCTTGTTAGATAAATAAAATGGTAATAGAAAGTAAGAAGTAAATTTAACAAAGAAGTGAAAATTAGAGAAGCGTTTGATTTCATTTCATGCTTTCAAGTTAGTTACTAGATGAAGTTTAAAAATATGGGATTATTACAATGAAAAATATTAGGTATTTCATAGATTATTTGAAGAGGAAATAATATTTTTGTAAAAAACAACAAAGAAAAACAGTGTTATGTTGGTAACAATTATCGAATTGTTACACAAATCGATAAAACGAACCTGGTATTCAGATATGTCTGTGACGTATGCTTTATAAATGCCATTGTTCCAGTTGTAGTCCAACTTCTTCGATTCAAGGAAGGAATCCCAGAAGGGTAACCCAGCGCCATCTGGGAGGTAACGCTTCCACACAGGATCAGAAGTGAGACAGTTCTTCCATGAAGTCGATACCAGCCGACATGTCAACAGGTCTTGTATTTCCAGGAACCTCCAGACACCTTCCATGGCCTCTGGTGGAAGATACCACACGGGGTCCATGTTCTTGAGCCCATAGGCCTGCAATGGAACTACTTTTATCACTGGCAGATATGAAATGTTCTTTCAGCCGCCATTGAAGGTCGCTTTAGCTGGCGATGTTCAATTGTTTTATTCACACTAATAGCTACTCCTATCCAGTTCACTTAGGTAGAGTCACGATGGTAATTTGTTCATCACTTAAAAAAGCACTTGGTAAATTTTTAAACTTCAAAAGCGATTTAAAAAAAAAATATATATAAAAAAATTATAAAGATACTAGTTATAAATTAACTCTTAAATAAATAACTGATGCTCCAAAAGAAGCGAAAGGCGCTGTGTACTGAAACAGAGCCGTGCGCGAACTCAAGGCTGGTTTGCCAGCTTTAGCCGGAAAGGCAACCCTGGTTGACCTTGGGTCAGTTCGTCACCAGATCAACCTCGATACTCGATAGTTGGCGAAATTATTAACATATATAATATTTTTGTCTTTGTATAGTGTCTTTGAGATTATTATGTGGGAATGTGTCCATCAAAAATATTCTTAGCTGTTATAAAATAAGAAAATTTTTAGAAAATAATGTGATAAGAAAGAATTTGTTTGCTTTGTTTTATTGCTGCAAGATTTACATCAGCTGTAAAGTTTATAAAACACAGTTAATTTACTTTCTTAGATTGAATTTTCTCATGCTTTAAACTCAAATAATTCAAATCTGAACTGCATCATTAATCTCATTTACAGCTGTCATAATATCAGATTTAGAATACAAATACAAAGAATGAAAAGACAAAAACGTAAACCAATTAGAAAATTAAAATAATAAACCAGAATATTCTAATGGTATGGGTGTTTAATTTATTATACCAAACCATGAAATTAGAATCGGCAGAAGAGAAATTTTTGCTAATCAGAATAACATTGACCTCGCTTATGTAATGCAAATAGAAAAAAGATAACACAACTATGCTGCAACTTCTCTGATTACCATATTTTCATTCTTTTCTAAATGTAAAACAATATTATTAAAACTGTATTGTATAAATATATTCCGTCAAAATCTATAATATAAAATTATTTAATGAAAAAAAAAAACAAAAAAACAATCAGCTGATTTCACAAGAGATTAAACATATGATGCTTAATTCACCAATATTTTAATTTATTATCTTTGAGACGATTTAGTTATAGAGTTATTTTATTCCCATTTATAATTACATATAGCCATTTTACCCTCAATAGTTTTTTAATCACAATATACAAGTTTTCAAAGATTTACAACACCAAAGATAATTATCACATTTATATGAAAATTTGGAATATTTTAGTAAGTGTTTACAAAAATTTTGGTAAATATTTGCGTCTACACTTAAGTATAAATGTCAGATAAAATATTGATACCTGAAAGTTTCCGATATAAAAATTATAGTTTAAAATTTTTAAAAAATATATGTTTATCATGAAATTTTAAATATTAATTAATAAAATTTGTGTTTTCTTGATCACATAGAAATAAAATCGGTATAAATAATGTACAGATTATCTAAACAGTATTACTATGGAAAATATAATTGCATTATTTATTTTTTGCAATTTAAAATCATTGATGGGTTAGATAATGAATATTTTCATTTGTTTAGAACTATTAGATAAAGCCACTTCTTAATAAAAATGGTTGTGTGTGATGATGATGTGCAGAGAATTAAAAAAGATGGAATGGTGCTTATCATTGAAGAAAATATCTTGCAAGCAAGACCATATCTTTTTACAAAAAATTATCAATTTTTCATAATGATACCTACCATATTGCCTGTATTCATCAGGGTTATATCTGGTTGTGTTATATGTCATATAAAATTCTAGTTTTAGCTTTTCGATTCATAAGTTACTGAGTAGTAATTAGATTGACAAAACGGTTTCAAGACTTAAAGGTACCCTCCAGTACAAATCTTTTCAAATCATTTGTATTATACTGTATTATATTACATATATATACGTATATGTATGTAGCTGCATTTATATAGATAAAGATTTGCTATTGTGCCACAAGAAAGTTACTTCATTTAGTTCAGATTTTAGCCACTAGGTTGCTACACTTTACAGTATACTATCAAATAGTGCTTTTTAATGTTCATTTATTTTTCATAGGTATTATTGAATAATTGGACAATAGAACAATAACAATAGAAAAAACAATAAACTTCAACCTAAAATTAAAGGCGTGGAAATTGACAGGTCAAGTTATAAGAAAGAGCTATTGATAAATGTGACACTCGAAGTGGAACATCGTAATCAACCTACAAGAGTGATGCGGGCTAGAATTTGGTGGAGCAGTGGTTTGATGATGTTACCTAAATTAATTAAAACGAGGAAATGAACAGGAATATCATTGTAACATGATAAAAATATTTAAAATTTCATTTCTTTTATAAAAAAAAACTCTAAATTATACATTATTTTATTTCACAAATTTATAAATTATGGAAATAATTATTAGTAATCAGATATTGAAAAATGTAACTTGTGTCTATGAAGAAAATTGTTTTCAAATATATTTATGAAAAAAATTCTTTTATTAATTGAAATTTACAACTGTATTAGAAAACACATCTAGTAAATATGTCATATACAATGCAAGATGATAACATTAAATAAACAAAACCTGTAGATGAACTACCTATTGGTAGTACTCTAATTTGAGAAAAAAAAATTCAATTCAACCTTCAAATAATATTCCTCTCAGATTCCCCACAAATATTTATTTGGAAGAAAATCTATATAATATTTAGAAAATCAATCTTGTGAAAAAATATAACATTGGTATACAATTTTTTTTAAAGTTAAAGATAAATTTTTCTATTAGGACACTAGAAAGGTACATCATTTGGTTTAGATCATTGGTTCCCAAACCGGAGGGGCGTGAGGACATGTCAGGGGGGGCGCGAGATAAGTTGAACATTAAATTAAATTTTGGTAGCCTTTCTAAAATTCTAAATTTTAAAAGACATAGTACAATGTTCTCAGTTAATTGTTTATGTTCGGTATATTGAAAACGAAAGAATGAAAGACAAGCTACTCTTTTCTACAGAGTTGGAGCCCAGGACAAAAGCTATTGATATTATGAAAGCAGTGTCAGACTTTTTTACTAACATGAACTCTCTTGGCAAAAACTGATCGGTGTATGTTCGGATGGCGCACCTTCAATGCTTGGTTCTTGCTCAGGCTTTGTGCAATTAGTAAGAGAGAAAAATGCTGATGTGACTGGGATACATTGTTTTATACATCGACAAGTCTTGGCAGCAAAAACCCTTCCAAATGAACTCAGTGCTGTCTTAAAGTTATGTATTAAAGTAGTGAATCACATAAAAAACAGTGCGTTGAATACTCGACTGTTTAAAACTCGTTGTGAAGATTTAGGAAGTGATCACAAAGCACTGCTATTTCATACAGAAGTACGATGGCTCTCAAAAGGAAACATGTTGGCAAGATTATTTGAGCTTCGAGATGAAATAATCACCTTCTTGGAACATCAAAAGCAAAATGAACTAGGCGTGGCCTTCAAAAAACCTTGTACCCAAGTAATATTGGATTATTTGTCAGACATCTTTGAATCGTTATACAGCCATAACCTAAAATTGCGAGGTAGAGACTCAAATTTAGTTACTCGTCGTGATGCGATCAAGATTTAATTGAGAAATTGCAACTTCGGAGGCGTAAAATATCAGCTAACCCCTGCAATTATTCAAATTTCCCTAAAGTAGAGTCAATCCCAGAAGAAACACGCTTCAAGGACATTTATATAAAGGATCAAGTTTGAAAATCCAAGTATCAAACCATTTGGAGAGCCTAATTGAAGAGTTCCAGAAATACTTCCCAAACACTTATGAAGATAGTATTTACAGAATTTAAACTGACCCATTCCATGTCAACATAGACTCCCTGCCTGAAACACTTCAAGAAAATGCTTTGGAAATAAAACATGATTCCTCTGCCAAATACAACTTTGATATAATGGACAAACCTTCATTTTGGTTAAAATATTTCAAAATGTATCCTAGTGTATCACGGGAAGCTCTTCGTTTATATTTGCCTTTTTCAAGCATCTATTTGTGGGTAAATGCATTTTCAACACTTGTGGCAATTTTAAGCAAAGTGTCGGAATAAACTTGATGTTGCTAGTGACTTGCGTTGTGCACTTACTAAAACTCAGCCACGAATAGGCATATTAGTAAAGAAAATGCAAGCCCATCCATCTCACTAACCAACCTAATCTATTTTTCTTTTATTAATAATTTTTATACTTTATGAAAACTGATATTGTTGTATCTTATGGCAGTATAAATAAATTTTTTGTTTTCAATGTAACACTTATTTGTTTTTGTTTTGTTCCTAGGCCCATACATTTTATTGTTATCGGGGGGGGGGGGGGGGGGGGGGGGGGGAGAGCGCGAGAAGCTTTCATTTCAACAAAAGGGGGCGTGGTACAAAAAAGTTTGGGAACCCCTGGTTTAGATTTTAGTCACTAGGCTGCTGCACATTACAGGGTACTATCAAATAGTGCTTTTTAATGTCCGTTTGCATATCATAGTTTTTATTGAATAGGTAAACATTATACTATTTCACAACTTTATAAATTATGGAAATAATCATTAGTAATCAAATATTAAAAATGTAACTTGTGTCTATGAAGAAAATTGTTTACAAATATATTTATGAAAAAATTCTTTTATTAATTTAAATTTACAACTGTATTAGAAAACACATCTAGTAAATATGCCATATACAATGCAAGATAATAACATTAAATCTAACATTAAATAAACATAAACTGTAGAGGTACTACCTATTGGTAGTACTCTAATTTGAGAAAAAAAAATTCAATTCAACCTTCAAATAATATTCCTCTCAGATTCCCCCCAAATATTTATTTGGAATAAAATCTATGTAATATTTAGAAAATCAATCTTGTGTAAAAATACAACATTGGTATACAATATTCTTTAAAGTTAAAGAAAAATTTTTCAATAAGGACACTAAAAAGGTACATCATTTGGTTTAGATTTTAGTCACTAGGCTGCTGCACATTACAGTGTACTATCAAATTGTGCTTTTTAATGTTCCTTTGTATCAAAGTTTTTATTGAATAGGGAAACATTATACTATATCACAACTTTATAAATTATGGAAATAATTATTAGTAATCAAATATTAAAAATATATCTTGTATCTATAAAGAAAATTGTTTACAAATATATTTATGAAAAAAAAAATCAATTTAATGTTGATTAAGTGGATCAAATAATATTCCTATGAGATTTCCACCAAATATTTGTTTGAAAGAAAATCTATATAATATTTAGAAAATCAATCTTGTGAAAAAAAAAAGAAAAAACACTGATGTACAACATTGATTTACAATTTTTTTAAAAGTTAAAGATAAAGACTATAATGCTTCAAGAAAGGTACATCATTTAGTTCTTATTTCCACCACTAGATAGCTGCACTTTTCAGTTTACTATCAAATAAAACTTTTTGATGTTCAATTATACATCAGAGTTAATATTGAATTGAGAAACTCTATACTATTACATGTAATTTTTGTCTATGAAGAATTGTTTCTACAAATATTGTATATGAACAACACTTAAGTATTTAGTCCTTTTTTGTTTAATTAAAAAAAAAATAACTTACCGGATTCTTGATACTGCCTGTAGCTGGTGAGAGCTAAAGCAATTGTTAGGATCACACAGAGACCGATGGTCGCAACAGTGATTAAAGTCAGCACCCTCTCCAATTGTGTCCTCCTTCTCCACCATGTTGGATTCCTATAACAAATAATGTAAATTATTTTTACTGTAAGAATAAAATTTTAAACATTGTAAATCAATCTAATGGCAAAGAACCATGTTTAGAATCAGGTAGGGGATGTGCTGCCTAGGGCATCTCTTATCTTGATGAATTGCTTAATAATTTCACTAAACAAGGACCCATTAGATCGCTATTTCACTACATTTTCCTTTTATCAATTTTTTAAAAAAACAAAACATTGGTTTATAATACTTCCATGGTTTCTAGAATTTGTTGTGTGGTGTTTGTTTTCAATTTGAGATCCCACTTTACTCAACACCTATTGGTTTTTACTCCGAAGATAGGAGTAAACAATTATCATCCTAGAGACAAATCATTCCAGTGTTTACAAATTACTTAATTTTCTTTAGTGTTCTTTAAATAGACTCTATTTTAATTACTACAATAATGTTTTAGGTTTTAAATAGATTATTGCCGATTGACAAAATGTAAGAAATTTATTTTGTGTCAATACTTATCCATAATAGTGATAATTGTAAGTTGATCCATTGAGTAATTAGTTTTTTGAAATGACATTCTTCAAAGTCCAATTTTTCTAAACTTAATGAATAAATTAATTTCATGAATGAAGGTTCATAACCTTTTGGATTCTTTTATATCTTCATTTTTCTTTCCTAGTCCTTTGAGTGAAAACAGTACAGCCTCAGAGTTAATGATATCACTATTTTCTAATCTTATTATTTAGGCATGCCATTGTTTTTAACACTTATCAGGAATGGATAAAAATAAAAAAAAATTATATTATGTATTTTCAGATAATAATATACTTCATTTTATGTGGGAGAGAAACGTCTTGCTGTTATTTTGAAAAAAATATCTTATTTACAGAAGTAATGTTTTTAATTGACGATGGTTTAATTTTTATTGGTTCTAGAAGAAAAAAGCAGATGTTTTTTGCATGAATATGTTCAGATAAAGTATAAATCGTATTTCTAAAGATAAATGTTTTATATTCCATGCTGAAGAGTACATATTAATAAACAATATAACAATGGAAATAAACTAAATAATAGATAATGGATATTAAGACAGTTTTTACAAGAAATTAATATAATCATTGAGATGATAAATCTTTAGTAAACATATTAAATAACTTTTACGTGTTATCTGCCTTTTCTTAATGTTTTTAGAGTTAATTCTTTATGATTACTTAGTTTTTTTTTCTATCCCTGATAGAATTATATCTTGTTTATCCTAACTTTAACTTATCCTCCGGGGAAACATTTGTTTTTACAGTATTATCATGATTTATGGAAATTATATCTTTACAACCGCTACTATTATTTTTATCTAGGTTTTACATTGGTTAGTTATAATCTTTTTATAAATTAGGAATGAAAAACTGAGATAGCTAAAAATAAAATTGAACCGTAGGCCTAATTCACTATCTTTCTTCTTTATATGGTATTGATTACAAATGATAAAACTAATTATAAATTAATCATAATCATTTTATTTTATATTTATGATCTGTGGTCTGTTCAACTCCACTTCTGGTTATTTATAGATGTAATAGATCTTCAGAATTCTTCTGCAAATTAAAAACTACAAGTTTTTTTTTAAATTGATTTTTTTATTATTTTTAAGAAGATGAGATAAATGAACCATGAAATATTGAAAATCATGTAGATTTAAACGAGAAACCTATTTTCTTCCTTAAAGAAAATAAATTAGAGTTCTTCATAAAAAAACTTTCTATACTCATAAAGAATAAGTTTGTTGTTATAAAATTTCAGCAAATATATATGTATATAATATAATTTAAAAAAATAAGTGGAGGCTGAGTGATAGGGCTATAGGACAGTCACTGGCCATTGCCTAAATTCCAACACAAATAAATATTTTCAAACGGTCTCGGAGCTACTGCCGTTTTAATCTGCAAAGGGGTTATCAGGATGTGTGTTACTGGATAATAATTGAGCCAGAGGGTTGGGATGGTTAGAAACGTTGCAATGGAATTTATTTTATTTTTAAAAAAATGGGTACTTGTATGTTTTACGGTCCGTTGACACCAGCTGACCTTACCTTACCTTACCTCACCTCAACTATTCCCTTACTGTTATCGTAACCTTCCCTAGGTTTTGAATTGTGTGTGTTAGTCTATCTGTTTCAATATGACTTGGAATTTGAAGAAGATTTTTGCACGGTTACAGATGAAAAATCAGCCATCCTATTTTTTCAGGAGCGGAAATTCATTCCGAAGAAAATGACTTGTGAAAATGGGGATAATATGAAGCTACAATTCGGGGTAAGAATTAAATGGAAATGCCATTCTAAAGGATGCAACAAGAGCCTGGGTGTTCGAGTGAATACCTGGTTAAGAAACAGTACTTTACTCTTGGCGACTATTGTGCATTTCATATATTGCTGGTCTTCTATTATATGAGAGAGGTGTGTGTATTTGAATTGGAGAGAATCTCAACAACCATTGGAGGCCCAGGGATCTATGTTGAAATAGATGAAAGGCTATATACTTGAAGAAAAAATAATACAGGACGGATTTTGCCTCAACAGTGGATATTTGGAGGAATATGTAGATAAACAAAAGAGTGTTTCATAGTTAAAGTGACTTTTTAATTAATATTGTTTTAAATAAATGTTTAAATGTTCATTTGTGTCTAGGTAGATTTTTCTTCACATGGTTCTCATTTATTTAATTTTCTAAAGATGTGTTGTATGATAATAAAGGCAATGTCTATTTCAAATTCATTGGTGGCATCATAATCTGACATGGTCGAAATAATTGTGGTGACACCTGAGCGCTGGTGTCAACGGACCGTAAAACATACAAGTACCAACAAATATTTATTTCATTTACGTATACCTCTGAATCACATTATTATTTCATTTATGTAATTAATAAATATTATGTAGATGTAATTAATCTCCATAGCAACGAGAGTGGCTATAATTCAATAGCTACTTAGCCACGGCCTCGGCAGTCCGATAGCGGAAGAAGAAATGATGAGCGGGCAATGATTGCTGAAATGAGGGGTGTTGTGCGATAATTTTTTATTTTATAGCTTCGTTAGGAATAGTTAAAAGGTAACCATACTAAAAGCCTGCGCCCCTGGGCTGAGAGGGGGAAGAAGAAAAGTTTAATTTTTTGGGTTTTTCGATTATATCTCGAAAACGATAGACTCTAGAAAAATATGTTACAAATTATAATTAAAGGTAATTAAATTTTTTATAAAGTTAATTCTATATAAATTTGTCGAAATACCAACAGTTGTCGAGATATAAGTTATTGAAAGTCAGTGATTTTCGGGGGAAAAAACAAAGTTACCTCACTTTTTGTCAAACTTTGGCTTCTAGTACCTTCCACGATCATTTTTCAGAAAAAATGTGAAAATTAAAGTTGTAGAGCATTTCTTTAATTTCCTGTACACTTTTCTGGCATTTGAAGCAAAGTTTAACAAAAAGCGTGGTCAACATTTTTTCCCCTAAAATTTTCGATTTTTAATAACGTATATCTCGAAAACCGTTGGAATTTCGACAAAAATATATATATATATATATATATATATATATATATATATATATATATATATATATATATATATATATAATTAATTTTATACGAAATTTAATTAGCTTTAGTTTTGATTCATAGCATATTTTTCTAGAATCTACCGTTTTCGAGATATTACCGAAAAACACAAAATTGGGACCTTACCTCCCCCCTGCCGTTAGCTCACCCCCCAGGGGTGATAAATGTCTTTATTGACAGGAGTATGAATGCTAATTGATGGATATTTTCTGTATCCGTTTTGTTCAATTTTATGTTTTGTAGCCTTAGCTTGAAATTTAAGTGCTAGCTTTTAATATCAGCTTGTTTTTTTATAGCTAAACAGTAGTATAGATAGGTATATGTTATACATGTACACCTCTAAACCTATTTACATTCATACTAACTTTATTATGAATAATACCGCCCAGAATTCAGATTAGTTTGTAAAGACATGCAGGCTGCCTTCTGGTGACTAAGATGGCTGATGGCCACTTGTAGCTCTTCCGCCTCTTGCTAAATTACTCCGCCCCAATTGTCACAGCTATTCCACTCAATTTTCCTACAAATGTGAAGGACTCGACAAATGTCTGGCGCCTCTGGTGTCCAATGTTTTGTAACTCGATGCGCAAATAGTTACAAAAGATAGAGCAAACAAGTCTAGTTACTAACAGGTATTTATGGAAACATTTGAAGAAAATTAGTTTGATAAGTAGCTCATCAATGTTAGGCTTACACTAGCTTTTCTAAATATTGTAGGAAACAAATGAATTAATAAGCATATCGATGTAATATAAATGACTGTAGAAAAAAAAACAAGGAAATAATTACTTGAGGTACGCATGCTGGCATAGAAGGTATACAATTTTTTTCCATAAATAGGGTTAACCAAACATGTTATTGATATCCCTAAGGAAATATTTATAATAAAATTACAAAAATAGTCCAATAAAGTTGAAATTTGAAGACTTGAATTACTGTACCTTAAGCTAAATAAGTAAGTTCACATCAAACATTATTCCTGGAATGTATTTTACAAGATAGTGACAATAACTAATGTAAAATCAGTTATTGACACCCTAAGAATATTTTTTTTAATTTTTTTTTTTACATTTATTGAAATTTACAACTGTACAGAATATATACATCAAGTAAATGTATTGACAACGATTATAATAACATGTTAAAACTTGGAAAGAACTACTCATCAGTAGCACTTTATTAAAACTTCTACACTAGAAGGTCTCTAGGCCATCTTCGTTTCAGACGTCTCAGAGGATTATCAGGAATGGAGGGGGAAGCAAGTTGAGAAACTAACGGTTTTCAGTGATTATGGAGCTTACAATGAAAGGATAGGTATCTGGTGTAGGCTAAATCAGCAACATATGGAACATTAAGATCTTTATGGATAAGTTTATTGGTGACAAAGTAAGGAGCATTGAGGATTTTACGAAGGATTTTGGATTGTAAGTATTGGATACGAGATGAATTGGATGGTTTAGTGGAGCCCCAAAGCTCAACTCCGTACGTCCAAATTGGTCTAATCACAGTCATGTATATGAGTCTTTTGTAATTAATTGGGAGCTTTCAACGTTTGTTTAGAAAATTTTGAAGTAGTCTGAAACGACTGGCAGTTTCTTGTCGTTTTAGTCTTGTAAGGATATCTTTTAAAATACGAACAGAATTGAAAGTACTTTTAGACAATTGAGTTGTAGGATTTAAAAGGAATTTTATGATTATTTTTTATTTTTGGCTAAATTTTTGTTTTTCTATTTTTTTAGATAGGGTGTCAATAAGTGTCTGGTTTGCGCTATCTTTTGTAACAGTTTGCTATACAATATATTCATTGGTAAACATACAAACACTTGAAAATCTTGCTGTTCACATCGAAATCGGTATAGAAAAATATAATGTTAATTAAAATTGAAAATCCATATGCTCAAGTATACTAAAAACGGAAATCTAAGCCAGAACAAACAATAGACCGCTTATTGTTAAACAAAATACGAGCAAATACCCAATAATAAAAAAAATATAGCTAAATATATGAAACATATGAAGTAGAATATAATTCATCAAACCTAATTGAAAGTAATTAGGTGGTTAGGTGTGCTGTCAAGAATCACAATAAAATTGTAAATTAAATTAAAATTGTAAATTAATATTATTTTATTTTGACTTCTTCACCGCCTATCTCAACTATCTACACCTTTGACTCATCTATTCATTAACATTGATATTTGTATACTCGGAAGGAATAATCCGTTTAGTTTTGATTCAGATTTCATTCTGTTTAAGTCTAAAATTTCACAATGGGAGCTCACTCAACTGTAAAAGAGCGCCAACTGATTATTAATCACCATAAGGATGGGAAATCGATCAGGCAAATAGCTGAAATGGTCAAGAAAAGTCATTCTACGATTCAGCACATTATAGAAAGATTCAGAAAAAACAAAACGGTTCAAAAAAAAATTCGAGTAAGTCCAAAAAAATTTTTTACAATTGCTGATGAGAGGTGGATTGTTAATCAAGTGAAGAAAAATCCCAGAATTAGTGCCCCGAAACTAACTTCCGAAATAAAAAAATATTTTAATAAAAAAGTGAATCCAGAAACTGTCAGGATCGTTCTAAGAAAATATAAATTTCACGGGAGGGTTGCAAGAAAAAAACCTTTCATTAGCAAAAAAAATCAAAAAATACGAGTTGAATTTGTCGAAGAGCATTCAAAAAAGAATATTACATTCTGGAACAGGGTCTTGTTTACTGACGAATCGAAGTTTAACATATTTGGATCAGATGGACGGCGCTATGTGTGGAGGAAGGCAGGAGAAGAACTGAAAAAAAAAATCTTCAGCCCACTGTTAAACATGGAGGTGGTGGGGTAATGGTTTGGGGCTGTATGTCAGCTGCTGGAACTGGCAGCTTACATTTCATTGACGGCATAATGAATAAACATTCATATATTGACATTTTGAGGACAAATTTAAGAGAAAGTGTAGAAAAATTGAACATAAAAGACAATTTTATTTTTTATCAGGATAACGATCCGAAACATACGGCACATTTAGTGAAGGAATGGTTGACATTTAACTGCCCAAAAGTATTGAAAACCCCACCACAATCACCTGATCTCAATGTGATTGAGAACCTCTGGTCTAAACTAGAAACAGAAATAAGGAATCACAAAATTTCCAACAAGGAAGACAAAAAAAATTGGTTGAATCCATCCCAAGTCGGCTTACGGAAGTAATTAGAAGTAAAGGTTTACCAACAAGATACTAGGACGTGAAGAATATTTTTAATTATATAAGTGATAAGAGGTGTATCATTTTCATTTTGATTTAACTTTTAAGTAAATTTTATAATTTAAGTATTCAATTTCTATTTCTGTTATTTATAATAATAAAGTGTTTATAAGTTAATAAAAATAAACAGTGTTTTAATTTCTTTTAATAACTATGGGGTTAAAATTAAGGTTGAAACATTTTTGCTTGGGTGTATCAATTTCACTTTGAGCCAGTGTATTTCCTTGGATATTCTACAATGAACTATCTACTTCCTAATAATTATATCATATAAAATTGAATGAAATTATAAATAAGCTGCTGTAAATTGTTTTTTATTTTTATTTATTTTTTTATTTATCCATCTATTGAAATTTACAACTGTACATAAAACATACATTCAGTAAATGTGATAATAACATACTATAATAACATGACAATTGCTTGCGAAGTAACTACCCATTGGTAGCTCTACAATAAAAGTTCTATATGAAAAGGTCCCGAGGCCATCTTCTTTTCGAACGCCTCGGTGGGTTGTCAGAGATAGAATGGGAAGCAAGCTGAGAGACTAGTGGATTTGTACGGTTATGGATTTTATTATGAAAGGATAGGTATTTGGTTTGGGCTAAATCTGCAACATATGGAACATTGAGGTCTTTATAGATAAGTTTATTTGTAAAAAAGTATTGTGCATTAAGAATTTTTTGAAGGATTTTGGATTGGAAGGATTGGATACGAGATGAATTAGACGGTTTATTAGAGCCCCAAAGCTCAATTGCTGTCAGCTGTTAAGAATATGTTTTATTTTACGAGAGAAAATAAGGAAAACAGATGCAAATGCGACCATAAAATTATTCACAACAATGATTATAAGATGCCTGTTTTCTAATTCTTGCCACCTACTACCATCAGTACTAAAATAAGAGGTTTTAACTGACCATTTAATTAGTGTAATATGCGTTCACATAGTTTCGGTGGGGTTTGTTATGAAATATTTTGAATGAGGTGTGAATATGGTGTATAAAACCGGTAGGAGGTATGTGCTAGAGTTATGATTCTTAACATTTTTGAATGAAAATTATCTAATTTTTGGAAATGAGTCATTTTTGCTATCCTGTAAATTTTGTGATTGTGTGAGGTCTTAAAAATTTAAGTAAGTAAAAGTTGTAAGTCATCTGATTTTTAGAATCGATTGTGAAGTATGGAATATAGAGTTCTTAGTCCATTGTTAAGGAGAGGCGTTTCATTTCTGTATTGAACTATATATGTTTGTTGAATAGGCTAATTGATTATATAGAATACAGGATATGTGTCGCGTCTAAGACTGAATAATCACATTCAAACCACTGCTAAGAATTGTTATTGTTGCGTTTAATTTTTCACTTTTTGAAGTATCCTTGTGTTGTAAGTAATGTTTGTGGTAATGGAGAGACAGAGGAGCCTTTTAAAGATGTCTGAATGTCTATTAAGAACTGAATTATTATTAGCCTAGGAGCCGACGACACTAAACCTGTCATGATTGGTCTCCCGAAAAAAAACTAGTTTATCTAAAGTTTTTATGTAAGAAAAACCACTGCTACCGTTTCCCAACGTGGGCCAAGATTGGCGGCAAGTAAAATAAGGTCCCAGAAGGCCGTTTTCAACAAAAAACTGTTAAACTTTTTTCTCAACGGATCTTAATGTTTTTTGGGGCTCAGAATTCGAATCTACCACGGTACCATCATTGCAAACCAACGCTCGAATTAGCGGGTTTTTTTTTAACCTATAACAAGACAACGAAGGTTTTATCGGAGAATGTCTTTATATATTAAATTGTACCTGTAACCAGTACCTAAGAAATGAAAAAAAAGAAGAAACTATTTCGAAATCGGACCATTTTTCGCGAATTTATGGTCTTGAGAACATTGTAGAGATTGCCTAACTTGCGGTCAGTTCCACTTCTCCGCGAAAACTAATCTATTTGTCCGATCCAAAATTTCTTTTTTTATCCGAAAGATGGTTAAATCTAATATTAAACTCTGTATATGAAGTTTCAATCAATTCCCTCAAAATACTAGAACACTAAAACCCTGTACTGTTCTGAAATCCAAGTTTTTTGTTTGGTACATTTTTCACTATAACTCCGAAAATATATGTCCAATCCAAAACTTTTTTCTTCATGTCCAAGGTGGTTAAATTCATTATTAGATTCTATTTATGGAACTTTGGGTTAAATCTCGTAAAATACCCACACTAGCACGCTAAATGTTTATGTTTTGGAAAAATATGAAAATTTTGACATGTTCGGTGGGATGAATTGGTTGTTACGCAGAATTTAATTAAAATTACATATATCAAATTAATTTAACCAGCTTGGAGATGAGAAGTGGTAACAAAAATCAGATTCCGATTCTGCACCTCAAAAAACATTAAGATCTGTTGAGAAAAAAAGTACAGCATGTTTTTACTAGAAACGGCCTTCTGGAACCTTATTTTCTTGCTGCCGCCTTCTTGGCCCGTGTTTGGAAACGACAGCAGTGTTGTTTTTTTTTTTTTTTTTTTTTTTTTTTTTTTTTTTTTTTTTTTTTTTTTTTTTTTAAGAACACAAAACTTGATGTTCTTTCAGATAAACTTTGGTTTTTTTGGTAGACCTATCATGAAAGGTTTAATTTCGTCGGCTTATCTACTGTATCGTCTACGTATGTTTGGAACATTGTTAAATATTTGTTTTATTAATGAATTAAAATTACCTATAGATTATTTATTAAACGATAGTTGTGAAGAACAAGGTCTTATTATGAATATGTTATAATATCTCTGCTACCATGATATTATTTTGGATAACGTTAAATTATAATAATGAAGTGTAAATTAAATGAAGGTATATAGTTCTTTTTTAATTTATTATCATCCTTCTTTTACTTTTGATAGATGATGAATGCGAGTATTATATTCTAAGTGTTGAATATATTTTTCTGGTCTTACTTTAGCTAAGGTATACAGGAAGGAATGCTGGACGGGTGTCTGGTTCGATAGACACGGCAGACAGAATTCAGCCTTCACTTTACTAATACGGAAACGTGTGACTTCATTCGATGCGTTGATTTGAATTGTAAATTATACTCAGAATAATTCACCTACAAGTCCAATAAACCAATCTGAGAGCCCCTATGTTTGTACTCAATCATTGGTAAGAAGAGTTTTGAAATGCTGACAGGCAAGCTTGACAACTAATTATAAAATTTAATGAATTGTTTTATTTGTCTATTGTTTCTCATTCGATTTTTCACGTTGCTAGGGAAACGTAATTGTTTAGATGTGCGTCACCTCTGAGCTATGCTCACCTCTTTTGTTTATACAAATTTTTTTATTAATTTTATTTATGTTAGTTTTTATTCTACTTATGTGTTAGCTATTGAGTAATAAACAATGAAATATTGAAGCATTAAAATTGAAATGCTGACAGGCAAAAGCTTGACAACTAATTACAAAGGTAATGAATTGTTTTATTTGTCTTATGTTTCTCATTCGGCTTTTGTGGTTGCTAGGGAAACGTAATTGTTTAGATGTGCGTCACCTCTGAGCTATACTCACCTCTTTTGTTTATACAAATGTTTTTTATTAATTTTATTTATGTTAGTTTTTATTCCACTTATGTGTTAGCTATTGAGTAATAATCAATAAAATATTGAAGCATTAAAATTGAAATGCAGACAGGCAAAAGCTTGACAACTATAATATTTTGTCTTATTAACATTCAAATAGTTAATTTTTTTTTCTCTATATATCTTTTCCTTTCTATTCACTATATTTGTTTTATTTTATTGATTTCTTTTTTTATATTTTTTATCTTTCTGAATGCATTGTGATTATTATATTAGCATATTAGTAGTATTATAGTATCTCTTTCTCATGTATATATTCATAATATGGTTTTATTTTAAAATAGATACATATATCATCTTTTGTATGTATGTATATATATATATATATATATATATATATATATATATATATATATTTTTTGTATGTGTGTGCATGTGTATATATATATACGATGGTATTTTAAGCTATAATTATTATTTCATATGTTTATTTTTTTTTAATTAATTTTAATTTTTTTTTCCCTATAAAAAGTGTATGCAGTAATTACTGATGCATTTAATTCGTAAATAACATACCAGACTATTGTACTTTTAACTGTGCATTATTTTTATTCTTAGGGGACAGTAAGTCCCAGAATAAAGTTTATTTTTTCAAAAAAAAAACAAAAAAAAAAACTAATTATAAAAGTTAATGAATTATTTTATTTGTCTTTTGTTTCTCATACGGTTTTTCAGGTTGCTAGGGAAACGCAATTTTTTACATGTGCATCCCCTCTGAGCTATGCACGCCCCTTTAATTTATCCAAATGTTTTTTATTAATTTTATTTATATTAGTTTTTATTTTATTAAATAGTGTAAGCTATTTAGTAATAATAAATAAAATATGAGGTTAGTCGATGTTGACATTTTAAACCAAATATTCATCAAGTCCTTGCTCATGTCAGATTCCTAACCTAACCTAAATATTACATTGAGTTCTTATTTAGTTGTAGCTTAAAGATGCGTCAGTGATGATATAATCTTCTGCTTTAAACAATTTCTTAAATGTGATTCCTTTAAATAACGTAACAAATACAAATTCGACTCGAAAGTTGTAAAGTTTATTAATGAAATAGCTCTGTTGAATTAATAACCGTAACGACTTCCACAATTTTCTTCACATCTAATTGTTTTTTTATTGCCAGGAACATTAACCGTTATAATAATTACCATTAGTCCCTCTAGCAACCGTGAATATTTTAGTTTAGATTTGATGTTGTACAGCTCAACAGTGTAGAGTTACATCAGCAAGAATAAGTTGGAATCATGTTCAGGTGTTGACGACCTTTAGAAAGTGAAGACATGTACACTGGACAACCGTTACCAACCGCTATGGTAAAAGACATGCTCAACCACCTGAGTACTGCCGAGACAACGAAGAAGGATAGAAGACCGGTATGAAGACGTCCAGGCGATGCAGAAGATACTCAGGCTATGTTGACTATAGACTTGGTGTCTGTTATGGTTCAGCGACCTAACCACATGTATTACAAGGGCGTCCACTTCTGTCGTCATCCCATCCAGAGCTCCAGTATGTACCGGCAACGCAATAGGAATAACGATTTTAAAAAACAAAAGAAGATATTGGTTGCTGATTAAATTAAAAAAAAAAAAAATTAATTGTTATGTATGAAATATTTTCATAATTATTGGATTGTCAGGAAATCAATACAGGTTTTAAAATATAAAATAAAGAAATTATAGTTAAAAAAAACAAACTAGAAAAACACGTTTTTATAGCAAACCCAACTAAAAAGCTAAGTATGGAGAACAACTTTTAATTTTTAAAAGTTTGCAATTTCAACACCGTTTATCCAAAATCAACCAACAATTTTTGTTTTTTTGACATACTTCAGAGTGCGAAAGGGCAAATTGTTACTTTAAGCCTCCTATCTTGCACAAAATTTAATGATCTATGGTACAACTTTTAATATATACCATTTTTTGATTGGATTAGCCATTTCTGCGTTACAGACTCTTAAGCATGACCATAACTAACTTTTTTTGAAAGCGTGCAAAATTCTTCGATGCTTGACAATCAATTGTGGCTAAACGCCTGCATCAAATTCAGCTTTTTATTTATTTATTTTTTATTTATTGATATTATATACAACAAGTAAATGTGTTGACAGTGAATTAAATGGCTTGCAAATAACTTGTGAAGAACTACTCACTAGTAGCACTTCAATAAAATCTACACTAAAAGGTCTCTAGGCCATCTTCTTTTCAGACGCCTCGGAGGATTATCAGGGATGGAGGAGGAAGCAAGTTGGGAGACTAGTGGATTGGAGTGGTTATGGAGCTTACTATGGAAGGATTACCTATCCTATCCACAGGAGATACCCTCCTATGGGCTATATCAGCAACATAAGGAGCATTAAGATCTTTATGGATAAGTTTATTGGTCACAAAGTAAGGAGCATTGAGGATTTTTCGAAGGATTTTGGATTGTAAGGATTGGATACGAGATGAATTGGATGGTTTAATAGAGCCCCAAAGCTCAACTCCGTACGTCCAAATAGGTCTAATCACAGTCATGTAAATGAGTCTTTTGTAATTAATTGGGAGCTTTGATCGTTTGTCTAGTAAATGTTGAAGTAGTCTATAACGACGAGCAGTTTCTTGTCGTTTTAGTCTTGTATGTGGATTCCAAGTAAGACGTTTGTCCAAGTGGAGTCCGGTAGCGGATCTGTTCAACAGGGATTAATGGAATATCATTAAAGGATACTGTTGGACAGGAAGTCGTAGGTTTACGACGAAGGGTAAAGGTTATTTGTTGGGATTTATTTGGATTTATTTTTATTCTCCAATTTTGACACCATTCTTGAATGTTAGTAATATGAGATTGTAGTGATTGGGAAAATTCAGCTTAAGGGGAGTCTTTAGACGCACAATTTAATAAACTTGTAAACATAACATTTTAACTTTAAGGAGTTGCTCCTCCTTTAAAGTAAGCGGCAATTTTCAAACTCTTGGAGACTAAGCGCGAACTGAGTAGTTTTGCGACCGAGAAATAACAAGTATTAACTGATTTTAACCGTGCCCAGCAGTCATTATGGGTCATTCTCCCATTTCATACGAATTTGTGGTTTCTTGAATTATGATTGTGGTTTCTAAGTGAAATTTCTTGTCAACCAAGTGTAACAAGTAGCTGCAAGGTACTTACCTCTTAAACGTGAAGTAGTTTTCCCATGGTTATTAATTTGTTTTCATGGTTTAATTTGAATTGAAAACGTCAAATTCCATTTCCCTCACATGTCCCCTAACATGAGTTGGTAACGTTAAATGCAAATAAGCTCTCCATTATGAAATTATTAACTTAATTTTTTTTCTAGTACCTCAGGTAATTGCAACATATTGAATTTTAGAATTGAAACAGGCTAATTGCTTACAAACGCCTGTGTCCCATAGGGTCAATCTATTTCCCTCACATTTTTTGAAAAAGCCCGCCAAAGCATAACCAAGATTCATTCCATCATATTTCAGACAGGCAACATTGCAGAAGCTTCCGCCAAACTGAGGGTAGCCTAACTTACAACAAATTCCCTTTGTTAGTTGTCCCAAGTTTGTGTCGAATCAAGTGTTCGAATCGTGTCATTCATAATTCTACTTCCCTCACATAGTGATTTTTCAAAGAAGGTAACTTAGATTCCCTTTTTCTTTGCATTGAAGTATATGTTTCCCTTGTAGTTCAGAGTTCCATTTGTTTTTTTGTTTTTTTTTTTAATGCGTGTGGTGGTGTTAATCTTAAATAAAACTCAAAACTCTATTTCCCTCACACCTAAAGTGAGGGAAATAGATTACAATAGAAAAAACTGTAAGCGAAATAGGATTAAAAAAAAGACTTTTTATATATATGTTCATTATTTATATTAATTTACTATAATTTTCATTATATTAAGCTAATGTTCGATTTCAAAGTTTAAATGTATAATATAATGTCTTACCATTTTAATTGTTTTCTTTCAAGTTTTATGTTTAAATGTTCAATTAATGTCAACTAATATCTCTTAATCGACTAGTTGATATACTCATTAACAGTTCTTTCGTACTATAAACATTTTATTATTTGAATTGCGAATGTTTTCTATTTCCCTCACGCCCTATCAGTTTCTCTTACTCTCATAATTTCCATCATGATCATAAATGTGCAGATAGACTATATTCTACGAAGGAATTTTTCGCTAGTAATATTAGTAGACTTTTATAATGATGCTTATAAAGAAATTTTTTTTTTTACATAACTTTTTTTTTAATCGAATCACAATGTCGCAATTACGACGAAATGACAGAATAGCCCATATATAATTTGATGATACCTAAAATTTGAAATTTGCAACAAATAATGTGATAAATATCTGTGAGCCTGCTTCTTGTAAGAACAGGTGTTGACTCAAAAGATTTGCATCATATGTTCTGATAAGGAACCGTCTTCTAAGAAATGCCGAGATATGGGCAGAGATTACAAGCCATCGTTTGACAAGGACCTGCCGCTTCACCTGCGAACCCTATCCACGGCCATCCGGGAGACATCTCGCTATCTTCTCCAGATTTATTTTGGCAAAGCCACTAGCATCACAAGCAGTCTGCTCAGTGGCAAAGCTGGAATACAAAACCAGTGACATGAAAGGAGGAAACTCAACATGTGTCCATTATTTTGATGTAAAATCGTTGTTACCTTAAAAACTTTAATAGGATTATGAAATTAATCTTAAATCGTGAATCCTGTCATTGGAGCTTATGGAATACCAAAAAAATTATATTTTATTGACATATATAAAAAAAAGTTCATTACCGAACTAAATAATTTATTATTTTAAAAGCCCAATTTTATTCGTAACACGAGAAGTTATATATAAGGTGATTAAATTTTAACTTTATTTCAGTCACTGGTGATAATAATAATAACAATAATAATGAAGGAAAGATTGCATAAAATGGAGAGAGCATATGGTATTACCAAAGATGTTTACAATGAAAAATGCCCATCCAAAAATGTAAAAATGAGGCATTACAACACAGTAGTGAAGCCGGAATGCCTATATGCAAGTGAATGTCTGGCATTAAACTATAATTTAGATAAATTGGAAATACTAGAAAGGCGAATCATGTGGAAAATATTAGGCCCAAAAAACACAATAGAAAGGTTGGAATTTACGAAGTAATGCTGAAATATATCAAAATGCAGAAAATATATCAGATGTAATGAGAAAAAGAAGATTGATGTTTTTTGGTCACTTATATCGAATGCCTGATAGTAGATTGACAAGTGAGATTTTCAGATATGTGTGGAGTAAGAAATCAACAAGCTGGGTCAATGAATCAAAAAGGGATTTAGAAAAAAAACAATATAAAAACAGAGGAAATAAATAATAAAGAAGACTTTCGGCGAAAAGTATTGAAAATGGAGGGATTCCAGGGCAGGAAAGTGAAAAGGACTGGTGCAAAATGGTCTGAGGACAGAAAGAGGTAACATGGTGAGCAGATGAAAGTATACTGGAAGAAAAGAAAAGAACAAGAGGGGAAGAATTTAAATAGGCACGTGGTCCTCTGCTCGCCCATTCGGGGAAAAAAACAAAACAAATGAAATAATAAAAAGGCTACGCTAACCCGAAGGTTCGGTGTCGATACCAACAACCTCTGACCAAACACTTTTCTCCAACCGGTCCCATCAAAACCTAAACCCCAAGATCGGCACTGACCCTATCATCCTATCTACGTTTAGCCTATCCGTTAGACGTTTACTCAACAGTTCGAATCTGAAATAATTTTTTGAAATTCGGTTGTTACTAATTCTAACGATGCACTCCTTTTTACCATCTCTCTACAATTGTCTGAATTATATCCACCGGATAAATATCTCTAAGTTCTGCATTGTGGAACCTTCTAAATTTTCTCGTCTGTTGATTTTTTTTTTTTTTTTTAATCAAGTATTCGAAGACATTTCTCATTTTCAGAAACTTTAAGACGTTGCTCTTCTTTTAACGCAAACGGCCACGTTTCACATTCGTATAGAACTATTGGTTAAGTTCATTCACTCGGGAGAATAAATGAATGAATCTAGAAAAAAAATATGGCTTTTTTTCTCAATTGTTTGTTAAGCATTTTTGTGGTGCCGTATCAGAATTTTTTACTTTGCCACAAAAAAAAAAAAAAAATCATAGAATGTTTTTTTTTAGCCTAAAACAACCCAAAAAGGTATATCTATAAAAGGCCAATGTTGCATAATAATAAACTAAATCAAATTTCCTTCAGATTATTTCTTGTATGTTTTTTTATGTCGTATTCGAACAGCGAATTCGAACTTTTTTTTTTTTTTAATTTAATTTAATTTATTTATTTATTTTTTTTTATAGATCTTAAGGGTTTAGGGGGACTAAATCCAAATTTGAACATTGCTACCATAAAGAGTTGGGCACCCCGAAAAAAAAAAGCCAAACTTTCTTCCATCGCGTTTTAGTGCTTTCAACTAAGGCACTGATGATAACCCAATGACGAGGATTGAAAAGGAAAGCGCTTTGCCTAAATCGTAAAATTATAAGATCAAACGTTACCTATTCCTTGTTTTAGTTTAACTGAAACATAAAAATATCTTCCTCTATAAATATATATATATATATATATATATATATATATATATATATATATATATTTTATTGCGCCACTGTATGTGTTATTATATGGATATATGTAACATATGGATATATTCTTATGTATTATTCTATAAATACTCAGATTACTTAGTATTTAAAAAAAAAAAAATAATACGAAGACAAGAATTGTTAAGACGGAACAATCTTTGTATGTTGAATACACTGAAAGATCTTGACTTAACTTTAACAGTTTGTGAAGAAATCACTTGAAACATACGGATAAGGACTTCGACGATCAGTAAATCATAAACAAAACAAAAAAAGTTATATATATATATATATATATATATATATATATATATATATATATAGGTATGCAAGTTTACCCTTTCTTTCGTGGCGTAAAAGCAGCATTTCGCACACAGTTTTTCGTTTTTCCATCTGTCGTTCGTCCAATTCATGTGGAACCCATTTTCCAACCTTTTGAATCTTTCCCATAGCTCTCAGGCGATCGGAAATGGCTTGCCTAGTGACATTCAACTGTTCTGCCATCATTTGTTGGGTTTGGGTATTGTCTTCGTCTAATAAAGATTGCAATTCGAAGTCCTCAAACTTTTTTGGTCGATTTTCTCGTTTTTGATCAGTAACATCAAAATCACCACGTTTGAAACTTTGAAACCAACGTTCACATGTCCTGACGGTTGGAGCAACATCGCCATAAGTCTCAAGAATTCGATGACATTCAGATGTCTTTTTCTTTTGATTAAATAAGAAAATCATGACATGCCGCAAATGCTCTTTATTTGGCTTAAAATTAGACATTTTTAACACCAATGAAAGGTATGATACGTCCAGGTAAACGACTTAAAAACAACTGACTTTTGTAAACAAATGACTAACAAACAAAATAGCGTTTGTATATATATATATATATAAATTGGTTAACGTTCCATGGTTTGTTTCAAAGAAAACATTATGCAAAGACGATATAAAGTGTTAAATCCTAAATATTATGTATGTTAAAACTTACATAATATAATTTTCGCTTGATACGTTAATTTCAGTTGTAAATATAAATGACACCAAAATATATCAAAAATATTATATTTCAATAATAATGCGTTGATACGCATTTCAACTAATATGAAATCTTCCTTGTTTGACTATGTACGTAAGTCAAGTATCCCCTTGGGTGTTTGTTTATTTCGTCACCAAGACAACAATTGACACAATACTGTTCTGATAAGCACGTGCATTTGTTTATTATTATTATATTAAGACTTCCGTCTATTTCTGATTGTTTTCTTAAGCACTCAAACGTGAAATGTTATTTTTTAGTCTAGTCGTCAGATAACCTGGCTATACCTAGTCGTTATGTAAATTTTTAAAAACTCAAAAAGTTTTTATAGATATAGATAGTTATTTACTATATATTTGTCAAATACCACTCACTCATTTAACACGAAATCTCAGAAACCACCGAACGGATTGGAATGAAGTTCGATATGTAGCTTCTTCTAGGGCCGTAGGTGCTCGCTAAGAAAGGAATTTTAAAAAATCGGCCAGGATCGCGGCTAATTCGTGAAAAATGCGATTACAATTTTTATTGGGTGAATAATAAAAGATTAATTGTCATATGGTATTTGGAGATAAGCCAAGCTAAAAAATAGGTTAGATGTTTAAGCCGCACACTTTGACCACAAATTAGGTTCCTTGCAGTTGTAAACAAACAAAAGTACGATCAATGTCGAAACCTTATAATATGGTACTTTCTGTGAACTCATGGTGGCTGCAGAGGTGGACCCTTACAAGTTTGAGTTGTTTCGTGACGAGAAGCTATTAAAAGACATTTTAAAGAGGAGGTTAAAATACTCATGTTCTCTGGTGATGACATGTAAGGCCAGTTCGATGTAGGGACAAAAACAGATAAGAATCAGTGAGTTCTATCAAGTGTATGATTCTCTTCAGTATCGTCTCATGTTCTACCATGGAGAAGATGGGTACAGTATTAAATCCCTCAGCGTGACCCAATCACCAATATACCACTTGAGAAAACTGTGTCTACAGATGATTTTTACGCCTAAATGTTAGTGGAGCGAGGAGGTGAAGAACCTTATTTACTTTAATTTCGTAACCTCCTCAACCAATTTATGCTTGATATGTACGCAAAAATAGAAACAGAAAGACTAAACTTTATTCGAAAAAATCAAAAAAGTTGAGAAGTTGAGACTATATTCATTCAAAGTATGCTAATGGTCTGGTATCAGAGCTGGGTAAGATGGTAGTGCTGCCTCGAAGCTTCACTGGAGGACTATCAAAATAATTTAAAATTAACTTTTGCAAATTGT
Source organism: Euschistus heros (assembly GCA_003667255.2). NCBI lineage: Eukaryota > Metazoa > Arthropoda > Insecta > Hemiptera > Pentatomidae > Euschistus > Euschistus heros. The sequence continues at coordinate 1,216,187 of RCWM02000301.1, read as the reverse complement.
CAAATTTACTTATGAAATTATTCAAAGAATGGAATTCTTTAGGTTTATTTAAGTAATAATAATTATCAACGTTAAGCTTAATTTTTACTAATCTAAGTTGTCCTAAATCCTAATGATATTAAACCGTAGCGGAGCAGGGTACTTTCAGCTAGTATTCTAATATTATAAAGCAAAAAATGCAGGAAAAATTCAAGCTATTATAATTCGTTCAAATCCTCTTCTCAGATCCATTACCGATTTCCCTACCCTAAACCAGAATAATCAACTTATCACCTTCTGTTCCTCCGCTAAGAACTTAGGAATCATTATTGACCAAAACATTTCCTGAAAGCCTCAAATCGCCCAAATAGCCCGAAAATCAATAGGAATCCTCAAATTATTTCATCGTTCCCGCCATTTCCTTCCTCAATCCACACGAAAATTCCTAGTTTCCTCATTCGTTTTTCCTTAGTTTGATTTTGGGTGTGTGGTTTATGGGGGCCGCTGAAAGGGTATCCGGGACAGATTACAACGAATCGTGAACAGTTTTATCAGATTTGTTTTCGGAACCCCGAGACGTTCCCGTTTCGCACCTCTACACTGCCTTAGAGTAGCTCTATCCATCCTCCGTAGACAATATTTTCTTGGCACTTTCCTGTACCATGTCATTAATAACCACTGCCCACCCTACATCTATAACCTATTGAAATTCAAGTCTTCCGTCCACTTCCAACTCACAAGATCACGTTCCTCTGACCTATATACTCCTTTCCACCGAACAGCATTATGCCAACATTCCTTCCTAGCTCGATCCACTACCCTCTGGAACTCGATCCCTTCTGAAATTAGACATGCTCCTTCCTTAAACTCATTCAAAACTCTCCTATTCCAATATCTCCTTAAATCCCACTTAGATGCCGCCAATATGAGTGATAATTAAAAGTCAAGTTAAACAAACTCAGCATATCCGATGCCAATGACTTTCATGTCAATAAATATATCATTGTATTAATTCAAATTGGTTTTTTTTTTTGACATTTGTTTCCCTAAAATTGTTTTTTTTCCTCATATAAGTATATATACATGCCATTGTATAGATTAATAAGTGTGCACAGATATATGTGAACATCTGTATCTACATAAGTTGGAAGCAGATGTGTGAATATATGTTTTCATGTATCTGTAAATATTTCGTCTTATCAACATTCAAGTAGTTCTTAAATTTTTTCTATATGTTTTTCGTTGCTATTCATTATTTGTACTTTATTTTATATATTTTTTTTTCTCGAACACATTGTAATTATATAAATATGTAATTATTATATCATCATATTGTTATTATCATTATTATTTCTTTTATCTCTCTGCTTTTTCTTATTTATATATTTATACCAAAAGTCCTATTTTCAATTGTATATACATATTATTATCTTCGTTTGAAATTAAGATAGCCAGACTATTATACAACCTTATTATACATGTTTGTTATTCTTAGGGGACAATATGTCCCTGAATAAAGATTATTTTTTCATTTCATAAAGAGATAAATACCCAACTTTTTATACAAAAGCAAAAATTTGAACGAATTCGGAATTGAAAACGTCAATAATAATGAAAACAAACACTTGAACCTTGAGATTATAACCTTCCTACCTACGCAATTGCAATCATCAAATTATTCTCAGGTGGTATTGTTAGGAATTAAAACCTGAGTTTATATACCATAATTCATAATAATGGCATATCCCACTGTTATAATGTTCAGATTGTTTCAAATTTTCTATGGCCTTCACGGATGTTTAGTGACACGATCACTGTTGTGATGCGTTGGTCCCATGGGATCTATTTGGCAGTGAAATATGAGTCACTTGACGATAAATCTTGGAGGTGGACATACGTATATGTATCGATACTTATAGCTCCAAAATTTTTGATATGGAATATCGATATTTTTCATACGATAGCCATCCCTACAATCAGTGATATACTTTAATCACAATATTGTCCTATTCCTCTAATATAACGTATAGGTTGTTTCAAATTGCGTATTAGGGTGTTATAGAATGTTCATTGTCGTTCGTGCTTTGAGGATCTATATGGCAGTGGAATAGTAGTCACTTGATTAGACGATAAATCATAGAGTGAACTCATCAATTCATAATGCATAGTTTGAAAAAAATAAATAAATAAAAGGAAGAACTATAATATAAACCCCTCGTCCAAAAAGAAAGCAGACAGAGGCTCTATCAAAGCGATTGTTAGGCTTGATGGCTCATTCATATTCAGATGACCACCGTAATGAGCTGATGGAAGGAGTGTCAGATCTTCACTCCGCAGCCTTCAGGGAGGATAAGAAATAATCGACATCTTTAAGTAACAAGTGTCCTATACTTTTTGTGGGTTATTCAGTAATGGGTTCGTTTGTAGTTTATAAATAGTGGAAAGATGTTAGCGGGTGCGGTCAATAGAAACAGAATATTAGCAGATTATTTCGCTTTTTTTCTGATTATACACGGTGACTATAAAATAGATGCGGAGCCGGTAGGGGGAGATAGTACAGGCTAATCTGAGTCGATTTTACTATAACAACTACTGTCCGAAAATTAGCCGTTTTCGAGTTATACTAATTTTTAAGATTTTATAAAATTAACGTCCTTCATACGTTAACAAGTCATAAAACTTAAAAATTGGGTGTTTATCTGATTTTTTTGTTTTACAATAAAAATATTTTAAAATACGAAAATTGATACTCAAATGTACATTATCGTTATCTCATGCAGTGAGCTTCAAAATAGCTCAATTTTTGTTTTAAAAAATCTTCGTTCATCTCAAAATCTTCAATTTACTTGAAAAAAATTTCCTACAAATTTTTCTTACAAAATATTTAGAAAGTATCTACGGAGGCGCGGTAGTTCAGTGAGTAAGGAACTTGACTGCCAGAGTTCGAGTCCAACTGAAGGCAGAAAATTTATCCACTGTTATTTCAGCCCTGAATCGACTTCTAGGTCTGCAGGCACTCCTATGGCACACTCAGTCTCTATAAAGAGGGTACCCTTAAATGGAGAAAAACATGATTTCAGCCAAATACCCTCCTTTCACAACTTTTAGCCCTGTAACAGTACATCCTTACCTCAATTATTGAGCCCAAGATCCTTCATTGGTTGTAGTGGTACAGGTTTTTTTTTCAAAAAATCTTTTGCTGTCATCCGCTGTACTGGCTTTGATCTTGAATTCTATATAATTTTTTTCACTTATCAGAGACTCTAAGTATTTAAAACTTTATATCTGATAATTATTCTGCTTCAACACAGGATGAGGCAAACTGTTCATTTCTTGCATTTCCGCTAGTTTCTCTTGGTCAAACGAGAATGACGTGCGCTTGCATTGTCGGCACTGTTCGCTCAAAACTGCAAAAACTCTGCTTAGCTCTTCACAGTAGCGGTTTGAGTCCTCAAGAAGAATCACAAAATGTAATACGCCTACGTAAAAGCATGACATATTTCCCAAACCGATAAGAAAAAAGTAAGGCATTATTTCTATGGACAATTTACTCTCCTTCCACGTCACGAATTCCATTATTAACTGACACTGTGCTTAGACATTTTTTCTTCTTTTACTTCTTCTTCTGACATTGCAAGTACATTTTAAAAATATGAATGATCCCATAACGTCACAAGGAATTAAAGTAAACATATACTTACATAGTAGGTACATATATATTTACATAAATAGTAGGAAAAAACATCCTTATAGGATCAATTCTGATAGTTTTAATAATTAACGGTTGTGTTCATGGAGAAGGACTTCATATTGTCAATCAATGACATGATATTGTATTTCAATCGACTGCAGTCTCAACTATTCATTGATGACCCTTTATTAGTTTCGTTGACATTTAGCTTTGGTGGTGATACAGGTTTCGTCGTAGCAAGGACTCTTTAGAGCGATATAGTCGGCATTGTCTCCCATCGATAGCGTTAACATATCGAGCAGAAAACAATGGAAGGTAGAGCTTGGACGGCCTACTTTTTCCACTGATGATAATAAGCCATGTGATGTTACTGCTAATGGTCTTCAGCAGTTAATGTCACGTCTCATCGTCCTTTAAAGGAATAATGATGGAACTAGGATATTTCGGAGTCATCTTTTTTAGAACTTTATAACTAAGTCCCAGATAGATATGCAACGAAGAACATTATATATGCCATAAAAAATACTACAATATACAGTATATTAGGGATAAAAAGTATAATAATATGCGGTATAGTTTTTAAACAAAGTGCCGCATAAAGTTAATGATTTATCGTCTAATCAAGTGACTACTATTTCACAGCCATATAAATCCTTTAAGCATCACAGATCACAAGATTAATCGTCAGTAACTGAACTTTCTGGAAGGCACTAATACGTAATTTGAAACAATCTGTGCATTATATTAGTGGAATAGGGTAATATTGCGAATTAAAGAATAAACGAATTAAACTAATATAGCTGTTCACAGTAAAGGTTTGAATAAACTGCCCGAACCTTAGGGACAAGCTCAAAATTGAAAACAACTTCGAATTTCCACTAAACACAAAACATCTCTTCTTTCCCAAATCGATCTTAACTAAACAAAGTGGGACAAATTTCTCGACACACTTTCTCCGGCGGCTGTCTCTGTGCTTAGACCTTACTTTTCTTCTGACATTTTGCGTTTCGAAAATGTAAATGGCTCCATAAAGCTAGTGTTAACGCCATTACAATAAACTGTATTTTTTATTTATGGTGGTTGCAGTAATTTTCAATCCAATTCAATTTCAATTAATAGACATTATATTATTGGTGAGGTGAGGGATATAGGAGGTCGCTGCTGCGGCTGGAGGCTTTGGCTGTCGTTACCTAGCAACGGCCATATGATAGCTGGCCCAACTTGATAATTAATTAGAGGGCAATACAAGATGGCGAATAGTTAGCGTCACTCTTAAGACGCATTATCATTTTTCTACATTATCAATGACGAAAAGGCAATAATAATGTAATTAAGGCGTATTTACGTAAATGAAACAGACATTTTTTTAATCATAATAATTCTGTTTACAACTGTAATACGTACAAGACTAAAACCACAAAAAACTCCTCGTCGATATAGTCTAATCCAACTTTTACTAGACAAACGTTCAAAGTTTCCAATAAATTAAAAAGAATCATGACCGTAATCAGACCTATTTGGACATAGCTTTTGATCTCCACTTAACCTTCCGATCCTTATAGTCCACAATCCTTACAGTCCATAATCCTCAATGCTCCTTATCATGTCTCCAATAAACTTATCCATAAAGATATTAATGTTCCATATGCTGCTGATTTCGCTCAAACTTGTACCTATCCTACGTATCCTTTCATAGTAAACTCCATGCCCACTTTAATCCACTAATCTCCCAGCATGTCTCATACTCAATTCCCGATAACCCTTCGGGGTGTTTGAAGAGAAGATGGCCAAGAGACCATACTAGTGAGTAGTGCTTTACATGTAATTGATAAGTCATTGTAATCATTTTCCTCAAATTTACTTGTATATAATGTATACAGTTGTAAATATCAATGTACCCTGTAATTATTTCCCTACACGTTTACTTGATCTTTACAGTTGTAAACATCAATACATAAAAAATAAAAAAAAATGTTTGTTCAATATGAACAAGCATGTAAAAACAAATTTAATTCAGACGACATAGGTACTTTTAATTTTATTTCAAGTATTTGTGTCATTTAACAAATGCACTTCAACAATAAACAAAGATGTTTTCCTTGTTCTACGATATCTTCTTCAAATTTAATTAATCAATTTTTTTAACTTCATTGAATTTAATCGAGTTGAAAATTCATGAAGGTTTAATTAAAGAAAAAAAAAGGTGCAGAAACAAACAGAAGTTGAAAAACGTTAAGGAAAACCTTTGGTAATAATATCAGTGAAAATTAACAAATACCTACATACATACATGAATATATTTTTACACGGCTGTTGATATATAATGTTTAATAAGGTTCTTGAGGGTTAGTCAATAAAGTAAAAACTATATTATGGCGTTGTTTTCATTTTCAATTGTTTTCATGACAAAGCCATACAGTGAACAAAACAGGTTACAATAAAATTATATATGAGGAGTAACTTTCAAAACGTGTTTTGTCACAGAAAATGCTTTTTTGAGTTTTTGGTATCACTAGATTAGTTTTTCAGAACCCTACAATATGTGATGAGTATTAGCCATCAAAACAAGCTTTGGCCCCCCATCTAAAATTAGTAAACAAAATCAGAGTTTTAAGCGAAGAGTGTTTTGTTCACTAAGCCAATAGGAACGCTGCATTATTGACAATAATCGCTTACACAGGTACAAGGTTGTACTTTTTGACTCTCCAAATGTTGAAAATGTTGTGGAGAACATACTGTTGTTAAGAACATATAGTAGAACAAGGAAAACCTCATTGTTTATTGTTGAAGTGCATTTGTTAAATCACACAAATACTTGAAATAAAATTTAAAGTATGTCGTCTGAATTAAATTTGTTTTTACATGTGTTTACCATAGGGAAAAAAACATTTTTTATTTATTTATTTATATATATATATATATATATATATATATATATATATATATATATATATATATATATATATATATTTATATTTACAACTGTATAGAATGTATAGATCAAGTAAACGTGTGGGGAAATAATTACAGTGAAATGGCAATAACTTGTAAAGCTACTATCCATTGGTACCGCTTCAATAAAAGTTCTTCGAGATTTCAGAAAAAATGTCTTGTATCTTTGTAAGGTCGGAAACTTTTCAGACCACCCTCGTAAGTTAGAAGGTCCCAAGGCCATCTTTCCAAACGCCTCAAAGAGTTATCAGGAATCTACTGGGAAGCAAGTTGAAGGATTAGTGGATTGGAATTGGTATGAAGTTTACTATGAAAGGATAGGTATCTAGTTTGGGCCAAATCAGCAAAATATGGAACATTAAGATCTTTATGAATAAGTTTATTGGTCACAAAGTAGGGAGCATTGGGGATTTTTCGAAGGATTTTGGATTGTAAGGATTGGATACGAGATGAATTGGATGGTTTCGTGGAGCCCCAAAGCTCAACTCCGTACGTCCAAATAGGTCTAATCACAGTCAAGTAAATAAGTCTTTTGTAATTTTTGGGAGCTTTGATCGTTTGTCTAGTAAATATTGAAGTAGTCTGTAACGACGAGCAGTTTTTTGTCGTTTTAGTCTTGTATGTGGATTCCAAGTAAGACGTTTGTCCAAGTGGAGTTCTAGGTAGCGGATCTCTTCAATTGATTAGTGGAATATCATTAAAGGATACAGTAGGACAGGAAATCGTAGGTTTATGACGAATGGTAAAGGTTATTTGTTGGGATTTATTTTGATTCTCCAATTTTTGATTGACACCATTTTTGTATGTTACTAATATGAGATCGTAGTGATGGGGATGCAACGAAACGGATTATTATTTACTGATAACACACGTATCATCAGCGTAAGTGGTGAGGACAGTGGTAGGATGAGTTTTGGAGGTTTTTCTCCAATTAAGGGTACCCACCCGCTTTGTAGAGGCTGGTTGTGCCCCAGAACGGTTTCCGGATCTCGAAGTCGATTCCTAATTTTATATATCTTATACGATTATTGATTATTATATATATAAAAGGTTAGACATCGAGACCTGGAAACCGTCCTAGGGCAGAACCAGCCTCTACAAAGCGGGTGGGTACCCTTAATTGCAGAAAAGCCTAGCGGTTAAGCGTGATTTAGGTCAAATCTCCTTAATACATCCTTACTTAAGTACTGAATCTAAGATCCTTCATAGGCTGTAGTGGAACTTTGTTTTTTTTAATAGTTAATGGTATCAAATAATGTATATTTGAGGCGTTTAGTATCAAAACCAGCTCAATCCATTTTTATAAATTTTACAGGAGAGACAAAAAACATTTCATCCTTTGGTGTCTGATTCCGAATCGTTACTCTTATTTAAATTATTAGTACTGTCCAATTATTAATAAATAAAAATAATTTTTATTGAGCTGGTTTTGAAAAAAATATTTTTCATATTTTAATTAAATTTATGTTTTATTTCTTAATTTTCTGCCATGTATTAGACTGTAAAATCAAAAAAAGTTTAATTGATTCGTCAATTTATCATGTTAATGGAGATAATTTATTGTTCATCTGAATGTCAAAATAAATTGACAAAATTTACTAGATAAATCCCTAAAAAAAAACACAGTTAAACGTCACTATTATAAACCTGAAGGAAAGAAATAGAAGGTATTAAAATAATTTGTTTAGATAAATGCATATTCACCAGAGTTCACATTGGCAACACATTATTTTTTTTGTTTTGACATGGTTCTTCAGTACGTTTTTATAACGTCTGAGAGATTAAATTTTCGTCCACTGATCCCCAAAATGCTTGGGGAGCAAACTGATCACGTCACTTATCTTTGCTGAAGCTTGAATTTAAATAGGTTTGAAAAAAAAAAAAACGGTTTGTGACAGCGGTTTTCGGGCAGATTAAGGTGGTTTTGATACTAAACCCATCAAATGTTCAAAAGAATGATTGATCAGCTGATGCTTTTATAAACATCTGATTTGGGTTGATAATAGTGTTGCTAACAGCATTGGACTTTATTCAAGCAAATTAGAAGAATCGGATAACAGGAAAGTCATATTGATATTGTTATATTTTTTTTAAAGAAGAAAATTGTGGCATTCATTTTAAGAAGAACGAACTACTTATTTGACTGTTGATATGAAAAATAGTGTTGCTTACTTGATGACGGTAGTGGACGCAGGATGAGTCATTGTGCTGTAGAGTACGATGTGTCTCCTTCGGGAACCCTGAAACACAGGAGAAGTTAACCAAGATGGCATCGCTGTCCATCTAACACTAAGGTAATCCTCAACCTATTATCAATATTCATCAGGCTGTTTGTGTGGTTAGTATTAGAGGTCGAATCTCTAAATATTAAGTCAAACTCTAATTGAAACAATCAATATCTAAAAAGATCTTTCAATCAATTTAGGGCAAGATATAAACATTAACTCATAACAAGAGGAAATTTTCACGATTTCACTTTATACGTAGAATTAATTATGATATGCCACGATATTTCACGACTAAGCTTCCATACAAAATGGTGGAAAAAAGATTCCATCCAGACAGACTGCGTCTACAAGGACTTCAATAAAAAAATTTGAATTTGAAAAAATATTTTCAAAACAGAAAAAAAAAATTTGTTTTTTATAATACAATTTAATTGATTTTTTATTTAGTTCCATTAGTCGTAAGAGTATTGTTTATTATTTTTATGTTTCTCATAATTATTTTTTTTTTTAGCATTGAAATCCATAATAAACATTTATTTGAATTGATGAGAATTTTGTAAATTCAGTTACAATTAAGTTCATTGTATTCAAATATGTATTTTTTCTGGCAGAATAAGTAAATGGAGATGGTAAAAATTAACTTATATAAAGTTGTAAAAAAAAAAAAAAAATGGATATGATGAGATTCTATGATTTAAATTTTCATTTGTTAAGGTTAATTTTCATTTGTTTTTTTTTAGGACTTGGTCTTTATCCCTCTTAAGCTTCCAATATTATAAACTTCGAACATTAAGAGAGATAGCAAAATAAGAAATAATAAAAAAAACAAAGTTTAGAGAAAATAGTGGTTTTAAACGTTTTTTTTTTCATTCAAATGAACATAGCTCCTAATGGTAATCCTAATAATGGTAAATCCTAGCGACGAATGTTATAAAACAAAAATATTCTCAATTAAATTTCTGATTAAGGGAAACTGTCGGCAAATTTTGAAACTTTGCAACACCAACAGCTCTAGAGTGTCAAAATGTTACATTTTTAAGATAAAAAAAATTATACTAAAAACATATTGACGCCAGCCAGATGATGTCTATGTCAAACAAAACATTTGGTATCTGGTAATATTCATAATCTAAAGTTCGTAAAATTTCTCACTAACAAGGGGAGGACACACTCTCTCACGGATCTTGGCAATTTTTTTGGAGGTTCCTGGTCAAAAAATATTAGACACGTATTTTGCCGTTCCGACCAACGGTCCCTAGAAGCCGAGAAAACAAAATAGCATTAAACTAATTTATTTTTTATCTCGGGTTTAAAAAATGATATCGACATGATTCTTGCACCAAGATTTTTAGTTCTGATTGCAGATTTAAGGAAAAATACAGCTGCCCCCATAGATTTTGGTTTAGATTAATTAAATTCTAAAAAAAATTATTAGAGTTTCAAGCAAACTACCTCTATAGATCTTTTTACACAAAAATTGACGTCAGATTCTAATTCAGCACCCTCAAAAACATTAAAAAACGGTTATTCAACTAATTCAAAAAATATCATTTTTTTCACCCTCTTCCAGGAAAATGAAATTTTTAAACCGATTATTGGTTACATACCTTTAAATCACTTTAAAAATCACAATGCTTTATTTTTTTACACAAAATATAGGGTGGAATACGCTTGAAATGTATTTGGTTTCATCTTCCTATCTGGTTTCAATCTTAAATTAAAAATCAAAATGTTTTTCGGATTTTCCAATTTTTTTTAATAGGTTTTTGTTTATCGAATTTTACATTTATATAGTTCAAAAGAAAGCTGAGGCTCTCCTCTTTCCAGCGATACCAACCAGTGAATTGCGTGACAAAGTAATGGCGATTTAAAGGTATGTACCAATAATCGGTTTAAAAATTTAATTTTCCTCGAAGAGGGTGAAAAAAATATTTTATTTTTATTTTGTTGAATAAGCGGTTTTTAATGTTTTTGAGGGTGCTGAATTAAAAATCTGACGTCAATTATTGTGTGAAAAAATCTATAGAGGTAGTTTGCTTGAAAATATAATCATTTGTTTAGAATTTAACTAACCAAAATCTATGGAGCGACTGTATTTTTTCTTAAATCCGCAATCAAAACTAAACATCTTGGTGCAAGAATCGTGTCGATAACACTTTCTAAACTCGAGATATAAAATAAATTAATTTAATGCTATTTTATTTAATAGGCTCATTGTTCGGAACGGCAAAATACGTGTCTAATATTTTTTGACCAGGAACCTCCAAAATAATTGTCAACAAGATCCGTGAGAGACTGATTGTGTCCTCCCCTTGTAAGATATGATTTAGAAAAAAAAAAATAAATAAAAATAGGATCCTGATTTATTTAGGTATTATCATTCTATCCTTCTTTTTTTATAAATATATCGTTCCTACAACTGCACAGTATCGAATGTGAAAAATACATTTTTTGTATTTCTTTATCAATTACTTTAGGACTCTAAAATACATTTTTTGTATTTCTTTATCAATTACTTTAGGACTCTAAAATACATTTTTTGTATTTCTTTATCAATTACTTTAGGACTCTAAAATACATTTTTTGTATTTCTTATCAATTACTTTAGGACTCTAAAATACATTTTTGTATTTCTTTATCAATTACTCTAAAATAGGATCTCTAAAAAATACATTTTTGTATTTCTTTATCAATTACTTTAGGACTCTAAAATACATTTTTTTTTTTCTTTATCAATTACTTTAGTAATCTAAAATACATTTTTTGTATTTCTTTATCAATTACTTTAGGACTCTAAAATACATTTTTTGTATTTCTTTATCAATTACTTTAGGACTCTAAAATAAATTTTTTGTATTTCTTTATCAATTACTTTAGGAATCTAAAATACATTTTTGTTTCTTATTTCTTTACTTTAGGACTCTAAAATACATTTTTTGTATTTCTTTATCAATTACTTTAGGACTCTAAAATACATTTTTTGTATTTCTTTATCAATTACTTTAGGACTCTAAAATACATTTTTTGTATTTCTTTATCAAAATTACTTTAGGACTCTAAACTCTAAAATACATTTTTTGTATTTCTTTATCAATTACTTTAGGACTCTAAAATACATTTTTTGTATTTCTTTATCAATTACTTTAGTATCTAAAATAAATTTTTTGTATTTCTTTATCAATTACTTTAGGACTCTAAAATACATTTTTTGTATTTCTTTATCAATTACTTTAGGACTCTAAAATACATTTTTTGTATTTCTTTATCAATTACTTTAGGACTCTAAAATACATTTTTTGTATTTCTTTATCAATTACTTTAGGACTCTAAAATACATTTTTTGGACTCTTTAGGAAAAAATACATTTTTTGTATTTCTTTATCAATCTAAATACTTTTTTGTATTTTCTTTATCAATTACTTTAGGACTCTAAAATACATTTTTTTGTATTTCTTTATCAATTAAATTTCTTTATCAATTACTTTAGGATCTAAAATACATTTTTTGTATTTCTTTATCAATTACTTTAGGACTCTAAAATCAATTTTTTGTATTTCTTTATCAATTACTTTAGGACTCTAAAATACATTTTTTGTATTTCTTTATCAATTACTTTAGGACTCTAAAATACATTTTTTGTATTTCTTTATCAATTACTTTAGGACTCTAAAATACATTTTCGTATTTCTTTATCAATTACTTTAGGACTCTAAAATAAATTTTTTGTATTTCTTTATCAATTACTTTAGTAATCTAAAATACATTTTTGTATTTCTTTATCAATTACTTTAGGACTCTAAAATACATTTTTTGTATTTCTTTATCAATTACTTTAGGACTCTAAAATACATTTTTTGTATTTCTTTATCAATTACTTTAGGACTCTAAAATACATTTTTTGTATTTCTTTATCAATTACTTTAGGACTCTAAAATACATTTTTTGTATTTCTTTATTAATTACTTTAGGACTCTAAAATACATTTTTTGTATTTCTTTATCAATTACTTTAGGACTCTAAAATACATTTTTTGTATTTCTTTATCAATTACTTTAGGACTCTAAAATACATTTTTTGTATTTCTTTATTAATTACTTTAGGACTCTAAAATACATTTTTTGTATTTCTTTAACAATTACTTTAGGATTCTAAAATACATTTTTTGTATTTCTTTATCAATTACTTTAGGACTCTAAAATACATTTTTTGTATTTCTTTATCAATTACTTTTAGGACTCTAAAATACATTTTAGCGAATTCTCAAATCTGAATTCACTCTGCAAAGGAGAGGAATAACCCTGTCAAAGGGTCAATTATACAAACTATTTGATTATGCAAAATCAATGTAACGATTCGCTAAAGATTGAATGAAAAAACCGCCTTATTTTCATATTCGATACTTTGTAGTTTGAAGGGACGATGTATCGAATCTGATTAATTTTTTCATATTGTATACCACTGACATGAAGAATTACTAGGTTTAGTAACGTTCTACATTTACGTGTAGTTGAGTAAATAACAAAAATTCTGTAGGCTTTCAAACATTTCTCAATGGGGCCATTATAATTCCTACTATAAAGATAAACAAAACTACAGGATAAATAAGGCATTATTATATTAATGGCTGAGTCGCATGTTTTCACGGCTCGTTTTGCGCATTAAACAGTCGACTAATTGGTAGCGGAAGTCCCTCTTGTAGAGATGGTTGTCTCTAGTTGTCACTCATCGCGTTGAGATCCTATCTCAAACGCTTAGTTCTTTTGTTTCTGTCACTGCAGACATTGAAATCGTTCAATCTCATTTTGTATTCCTTTAGTGATTGATCAAAATTAGATAATGATACTTGTTTTATCATTTCTTATGATATACTTTAAATATAAATGAATTGTAATTGTGTAGATAGAGTTGACCGTTAGTTTCATAAAAGAGTTCGAAGTGCTAAAACTACCGACGTTTCGGCCTACTTCACAGACCTTTTCAGGGCTTAGTAAAAATAAATATATATAATTTTTTATTGTTATAAAGGGTACATATTTTTTCGACTAAAATTACTATATTCGATACTAAATTACTTTTCTCGAATATATTAATGCTATCGATACTAAATGTATATTCTTATGTATTAAAACTTTTTTTAATTAGCTGATAAACGTATATTTAGAATACAATCATTCAATTGAAAAGGTTGTCACTGGCGTAGGTTTTCGGTTGCCTGTGTGCGAACTTTTAAATGTTGCCCTTGTGGTGTGTATATTTATACTATATATATATATTTCTTAGTTTAAGACAGGATGCATAAAAAGGGAGAAAAAACATATAAACAAAGAAGACATGAATCTTTTTTTAAAAAAACATCAACAGATCGAAATATCTACAACAAAGGTTCGTGTATTCAATATTTATGCGTTTTATCTGCCTTAAACTAAGAATTATATTTACACACGAATGTCGAATTTTTCCATAGAAGTCCGAATCAAACGTAAAATCAGGTTATGATGTAATGCTTCAACGGTTCATCGAGGTTCGAGACGTCCGTCTAACTGGCCTTTATAATTCTAATCATTTAAATATTCTGTAATACATGAATGTATTAAAAATAGTTAACTGATCCGAAATCGGTAGTAAAAAAAAACTTACAATTAGTGGAAAAAAATGGCCCCTTAATAGTGTGTGGCCTGTGTGCGCCGCAAACTTGTACAAACTCACGCTACGCCACTTGTATAACCTATGTAGCGTATATGTATATATATATATATATATATATATATATATATATATATATATATATATATATATATATCTATTTTGGCGACGTTTCGAGACTATATTGTTCTCATAATCATTCCCTATAGTGAAAAAACAGGTTACAATAAAATTATATAAGTTATTTAAAAACATACAGTTAGCTGCAGTACAAGTATATACTAACATGTATATAATTATACATAATTATTTTAATATACAATAAAAGTATATATAATTACAGAATATAGAGGAGTATGAAGCTATTTACAATGTTACTAGTGGATATGAATAGACTAACAATTCTGGTACATTTTGAACGTCTTAACACCTGTTATTCCAACTTAATACATTCAGACCAATAATATACATTTACATTTATACACATCATACAAATCATTCTTCCATTTGTTAGTATATTACACTGAAATATTTTTGTACCTGCATCTTTGGGAATACCTGCCCAGTCCTTTTAACTTAATTCTTAAGAAATAGGGTTTTCCTCACTAACCTCTGTAAATCTGTTTGTTTAAATCTCCCCTAGGTTAGTTGTGTACCAGAATCGTTAGTCTATTCATATCCACTAGTAACATTGTAAGTAGCTTCATACTCCTCTATATTCTGTAATTATATATACTTTTATTATCCTACACATATATATATATATATATATATATGTATATATAGTGTGTGTGTATACTTGTAGCTAACTGTATGTTTTGAAATAACTTGTATAACTTATATAATTTTATTGTAACCTTTTTTTTCACTGTAGGGCATGATTATGAGAACAATATGGTCTCGAAACGTCGCCAAAATAGTTGTGTTTTTTTATTTATTGACTGAACCTCGAGAACCATACTAAACATGTATATATATTAAAAAAAAACAAAAAAAAACTTATCGTTAAATACACGAATCCCGAAAACTTATACACGTTTATCTTATTTATTGTTTACCGTTTGTTCTCCCTTTAGAATAATAATATAAGCTTATTTATCAACAATGGGCAGTCTAGATAAAGCGTTAGTTCAAAAGTTTGTATTCAAAAAAGCAACATGACCGTGTCCTAGGTATTTCAGTTATATTAAGATTTTATTGGTAAAAATCTTGTTCACCCGCCGAATCAGATCGTCAAATCAACAAAAAACTGAAGCAGATGTCTTTGACGAGCGAACCGCGCTGCGTTGGTATGTAAAAAATTAAGTCAATTGACTGAGAATTCTTAGATGTTCATAATAATAAAATTAAACATAAAATAAGTATCATGAAAAAACTTGAAAGTGATAGAAAAAAAAAAGTAAAATCTGGCACAATAAATTAAAATTTATGTTTTAATTGTGTTAAATTCTATGACAGTACAACCTAACCACCTACATCTTTATTATTGCTACAGTCAATAAATACCTCATTAAAAAAAGTATTCTTGAAATTAAGAAAAACCTTAGATAATCGTTATTTAAACTTCAGTAGTAGAATTAAAAAATATTGCAACATTGTAGAAAACAATGGGAATTCTTTCCTAGTTGATATATAATTTATGAAACAAAAAAAAAGAGAGGTAATCTGGGTAAACAAATTAGCAAACAATGGACGATCTAATTAGGGAAGGATTTGTGCAATCAGAAGGAATATATTTCTAGCTAAAACGCCACAAACACGTAAGTATGGATATTCATTTGGATTCACCTGAGATTGTGGTGAAAAACAAAAGACACCTCGCATACAAACAAAGAATAATAGAATAATTACTGGGCAAAGGAACAGATTAGGAAAAATAGAGAACGAATGGAGGCTTGAATAAAAAATACCAACTCTAGCTGACATTGTTTCGACTATTGATAGTTGAGAATCGACAAGTTATCAATAATGGATACCAGCCGCGATAAAAATTGCCATCTTAAGCTCAAATGATCTCAATGGCTCGATGTAGGGCAAGGATAGAATAAGAACTTTATACATTATTCATCTGTTTGATTCTGCGAAGGGTGATAGTAATCGATGGGAAAACAATTGAACAACTATTCAATTAAATGAGGTCGTAACTAGTTTCTAAAAACTTATTCGATTCATAATTATCACATCAGATTGTTTTATTTAAATCTTACAAGGTGACGTTTTTAGTGGACAATAACTGATGTGAATGAAAATATCCGAGGTGAGCTATAACTTGAGATATTTCAATAAGGGGAAATCCAGCGACCTCCGGATTTGAGCTAACCTATGCAATCAGTTAAGTTATTATATACACATTATTCATATTCTGTACCGCTTCCGAGATATACGCTTGGCAAATGTGAAGGACTTTTAGTATGTTTATTTTACCAAGAAACGTAAAATTTATGTAGCTTTCGATAAGTTGAAGATAAATTAGCATATTTATTTGTATTTTGAAGAAAATTTAATGTTGTACAATATTATTTATAAAGAATTTTGTCGTAGGATGGACGTTTTAAAAGATATAGATGGATGTTTAGCAGAAAACGTGAGGTGAACATTTTTTTTTCTCGAAAATGTTCACATTTGCCAAGCGTATATCTCGGGAACGGTACAGAATATAAAAAATGTGTATATAATAAAGATTGTAGAGAATTTAGTTAACAATTATTTAGTAAATAGTCATGTTTTGCATATGATGCACTGTTTTCGAGATATGAGCCCAAAACCAAAAAAAAGAGACATTCCGCGCTCCCTCCCTTCTTGTTCCCAGACCCTAAAACTCCAGGACTTATATTATGTTTACTTTCTAACTATCCTGAACAAGTTTCCAAAGAAAAACCTTGGATTACAGGAAACGCATTCTACAATACTTCATTGATTGGACTAACTGTCCATTAACAAAAAGACAAATTATTTTTTTTTATCAAGAACCCATTTCTGTCGCATCCTAAAATTTTGTCCATATGTAGTCAGTAATAGTATAAATCACATATAATTTTTTCGAAAAAATCGAAGGGTACGTATTTTGGGAATCACGAAAACCGTTTTTGGAAGTTTCGAAAAAATTCAAAATGAATCGAAAATATATCAAGTGATATATCATACTAAAGGGAATTTCAAATAGAAAAGAATGCCGCAAATTTGAGCTCTCTGGGAACAATAGTTTTTTAATGACGTAATTTTGAATATACTGAGTGAGGAACGAAAACAGCAGTTTTTTGAGTTTTTAAAAGCTTATAACTCAAAAACCAAAATTCAGACAAATGTAATGTTTTACATTTTTACTATTCTTGGTAAGTACAGCAGCTATACCAAAAATCATAGAAATCGGAGAGGCCAAGGTCCAAATCTAATGTAGAATTGGTTGGTTCGGCATGGAATGACCCTGTTATAAAAAAAGTTGAGCTCTTAGCTGGTCCTATTCTCCTATTATAAAGTATCAAATTACGCGTAACGCCCTCGCGTTCCCCAAAAACGTATCGCTTTTGAACAACTAGGTCCCCAGTAAAACCTCTTGCATGTTAAAAAAAATAGTTAATTTGATTCTAAATTACTTTATAAACTAATTTAATGTTTACATACTTTGATATATTTCGATTTATTGATATTTATTAATTATGACAAATGTACAAGATGACATTATAACAATAATATCTGACTCCGTTAGTGCTCTTCAAGGACTAAAAACAATGTATTCAGACCATCCTCTAGTTTATCGCATTCATGAATATCTAGTAATGGTGGAACGACTAGGTTAATCAGTTCACTTTGTCTGAGCCCCCGGACATGTTGGTATAACGGGAAATGAGATGGTTGACAACGCCGCCAAAGAATCATTAGCCCTCCCAGGAGAAGACACAGCGATCCTAACTCCAACATAACTCGCTCGCCCTTTAAAAGATTGTATTAATAAAACATGGCAAGCAATGTGGGATGAAAGTCCCCCCCAGCAAACTAAGAAACATAAAGAAAGATGTGAAGCCCTGGATTACATCAACCTGAAGCAAGAAGTTACGATCACATACCTCAGAATAGGACATACCCGGATAACGCATGTTCACCTCATTACAAGAGAAGCCCCTCCAAAACACATCTTCGAAGAATGTAATACCTATAGAATCCACCTAAACCGGTTAGGGATACCAACAAATATCTCAATGGCGTTAAGAAATGATGAACCTGTTATACATGCCGTCCTTAAATTAATCTATGACTCTAAATTAATTAATTAATTAATAATAATGGATTTATAATTACTTATTGCCTTTAAGTGAGGCAGATTGTAATATTATAACAAATTTTTTTTTTCTTTTATAAAACAAATGCCGCAATAAAATAATCAAACTGATATACAAGCATAGAATACATCAAAATTCCAACAAGTCGTTCCTTGTAAACTCCTTTTGTCTAAACCAACTATTTAGGATTTAAAAGTTAGTGAATAACTGTACATTTCTGTGGGCTATAGTTCAAAAGATACAAAATAACAATCGGTTCCAAAAATTTTTTTTTTTTGCCAACTCCAAACATTTGAAATTTTTTTTATTTTATCTATTTATTTTTTTATTTATTTATTAGAATAATTACAAGCTGCCTCACTCAAGGGCAATAAGTAATATTGATGACAGAGACTCATGTACACAATATGTACAATGACAAGAAAATTAAAATAAACATCCTTTAAAAATACAATTAATTAATTAAATTCAAACCACCAACGGGCATTGATAACCTAGCAGTTAAACGCCCTCTCTAACTAACTAACTAACTAAATAAAAATAAATAATTATTATTTTTAACAGTAAACCTATAGAATCGTTCAGATATCGAATAGCTGGGCTTCACTGTTAAGTTCACGTGATGGTTCCACGAGTTTTTTTCTACTATTGTTACACCTGTACAAGATGAATCTGTGTATTAAACAGTGTGAGTATATTTGATGGTAGATTGTTAAACTTGAGTGCTGGTAGGATTTAGAAATTGTTGATTTGTTTTTAACTTTTCTATTTTTAAACAATTTTTCTAGGTCTAATGTAATCTCTGTACCTCTGTTGAGAATAGTTATGTCCCCTCCTTAGGTTTGTAATATTGTATGATTTCATTTGTTTCGAGTCTATAGTAATACGATTAAAATAGAACAGCTGATTTATTTATTTCACGGATGAGTCATCTCGGAAGCTTTATATAATATCAAATTGATTTAAATGAAAACAAATACATAAAGGGGACAAGGCTGATTGGTATTCCGGACAGTGGTGCCAACTGCTCTGAGCAGAATACATACCACTTCCTTACTACAATTCCTAAGATCATCGCTCTCGGTAAAAACTTCGTCGTAGTGAATCATCTATTTTGTTTTTCCTTGTTGCTGAAGCTACAGCAGAAGAAACGAGAAATTACTTGTTAACTTATAAAAACTCCTGTTCAATTCGCAAAGTTATTAACATGTTAAAACTAAATGAGGAAATAGTTGGTTTTTATATGCTTGAAGTGCTATGTACGAGTATATATCACAGAAGTTAAACGATGTCTGTAAGATCTATTTAGGACGTCGTCCCCTTAGTTCCTTCAGTAACCGGAAGAAATAAATATACTGGTCAAAGAGAATTACTGGAGGGAATGACAGCTAGAATCAAGCAGAAGACAAAAAGCTGAGGGTAGTGAAAGGTCTTGGTACAACGTGGTAAGAAGAGAAGCCAAACTGACCACTGAAATGATGACACTGTATATAATAAATTAAGGGACTTGTGGATTATTTGAGGATATTTATATATTATAAAATTATAGTGAAAAGGTTATAAACATTTCTTAACATTGTAATTCTATTCAGGACAGTTATGTTGTATAAAACCAGCGATTGTGAAGTAACATAGAAACTAACAATGCATGAGGGAGTCAGCATCACTGAATTAAGTATTAGACTAGGATATCACTCAACCAGCTCCTTTTAAGCCTTAATAAAAGACTTATTTACATAAAAGTAATTAGACCAATTTGGACATACGGAGTCGAGCTTTGGTGCTCCACTAAACCATCCAATTAATCTCGTATCTAATCCTTACAATATAAAATCCTTAGAAAAATCCTAAATGCTCCTTACTTTGTTACAAATAAACTTATTCATAAAGATCTTAATATAATTTTTATTATATTTTCACATTCAAAAGTATTTCAACACCCATAACTCTCGAGATTTTCCAGGTTTTTACCTTAATCAATACTAGGTTTATATTTATATTAACATTATTGATTATACGTGAAACATTTTGTTATTTGATGTATTAGACACATCAATGTTTTTACCTATTAATAACAAACGATGGAATTTTAGATTATTTTTTATCAAATTTCTCCGCTCATACCTCAGTGATGGAACATTTAAAGTTAATTATAACTTTTCCTATTGCTCTCTCTACCCAATCTGTAGGTTTTCCTCAGGGAAGTATCCTAGGTCCAAGCCTCTACACGGTATATACAGCTGACATCCTAGCACCATCCTCACCATGTATGCTGATGACACTTGTGTGTTATCAGTAAACAATGATCCCTTCATTGCTTCCCAGACACCCCAATTCCATATCATAAACCTTCAAGAATATTGTCAAAAATGGAGAATCAAAATAAATCCCATCAAATAACCTTTACCCTTCGACGTAAACCTATGACTTCCTGTCCTACAGTATCCTTTAATGATGTTCCACTAATCCCCGTTAAACAGATTCGCTACCTAGGACTCCATCTGGACAAACGTCTTACTTGGAATCGACATACAAGACTAAAACTACAAGAAACTGCCCGCCTTTTTCGACTACTTCAACATTTACTTGACAAATGTTCAAACCTTTCACTTAATTACAAAAGACTCATTTACATAACATTAATTAGACTGATTTGGACATATGGAGTTGAGCTTTGGTGCTCCACTAAACCATCCAATTCATCTCGTATCCAATCCTCACAAACTAAAATCCTAAATGCTCCTTAATTCGTCACAAACTAACTTATTCACAAAGATTTTAATATACCTTAAGTTTCTGACATAGCTCATAACAGATATCTATCCTTTTATAGCGAACTCCACAACTATTCAAATCCATTAGTATCACGACTTGCTTCTCACTCCATTCCAGATAACCCTCCGAGGCGCCTGAAAAGAAGATGGCCTCGGGACCATAAATATAGTACTTCATTATGTAGAACGTTTATAAGTGCTACCAATGGGTAGTTGCTTTAAACACAAGTGACATGCCATTTATACCATTATTATCACATTTGCTTGATATAGTATATCTTTGTACTGTATATACAGTTGTAAATTTCAATAAATAACCAACAAAAAAAAATGTTCAATAATGTGAGTCGTGATTTTCGGAATATTTATGCCTGTATGTCTGAGTCTGTTATCATTCTTAAAAATATAGATTAAAATTTTAGTATTTTTCGAATTTTGATTTTTTTCTTGGTTGAGTCTGTATTGGTGTTAACAAATAACAGAAAATGCTAAGTGTCATTGAAGTAAAGTCAAACATTTCAGGTCATGTGGACTGTTGTTGGCAACGTTTGCCTTGTCTCATGCCAATATTTTTTTCAAATCTAAGTCTTAAGAATTTCACTTTTTCCGTTTGGTGTAAAGGTTGGTTGTCAATGTGAGCGGGAGAGTAAATGTCGCATTAGTGCTTTGTCTTAAATGTATTTATATAACTAATGTTACGAATCAATGAAGAAAAATCAAAACTAAAAAAATATGTATTTCTTCAACAAAATCAGTTTTTTTTTTTTTTTTTTTTTTTTTTTTTTACGGCATTGGTAAAGCTCTATTAACAACAATTAACAACTCAGATCCGGTAACAATTCGTCATGCATTTTCTCACATAGTTCCATCTCATTACGAACAAGGGCGGTAGAATCGCATGGTAAACGAGTATTTCATTCCATGATGTAATGCCATTTCAACTATTTTATAAGTCTCTTTTATGGAGCAATTCCTTTATGCAACTGTGTCCAATCTCTAAGAGCGATTGAAATCATAGAGCTTTTTAGTTGTCACGTTTCACACCAATAGAAATCTAGCAGTTCTCATTTTCACGGTTATGAATTCCCCCTCGTTGAGTACGAAGGAGCAGAATCCTCTGGCAAAATTAATCTATTATCTGAGATAATGAGGTTTCTTTTTATAAATCATATTATATGTAACCATTAAACATAAATCGTTTGGCAAGAACAGAAATAGGGAATTTTTCCGCTAATCCCTGTTGAACAGATGCACTACCTAAGACTCCACTGGACAAACGTCTCACTTGGAATCCACATACAAGACTAAAACGACAAGAAACTGCCCGTCGTTACACATTACTTCAACATTTATTAGACAAACGATCAAACGCTCCTAATTAAATACAAAAGACTTATTTACATGACTGTGATTAGACCTATTTGGACGTACAGAGTTGAAATTTGGGGCTCTACTAAACCATCCAATTCATCTCGTATCCAATCCTTACAATCCAAAATCCTTCGAAAAATCCTAAATCCCCCTTACTTTGTCACCAATAAACTTATCCATAAAGATCTTAATGTTCCATATGATGTTGATTTAGCTCAAACCAGATACCTATCCTTTTATAGTAAGTTCCATAACCACTCAAATCCTCTAATTTCTCAACTTGCTTCTCACACCATTCCCGATAATACTCCGAGGCGTCTGAAAATAAGATTGCCCAGAGACCTTCTAGTGTAGAATTTTTAATAAAGTGCTACTGATGAGTAGTTCTTTCAAGTTTTAACATTCAAGTTGTAATCGTTGTCAATACATTTACTTGATGTACATATTTTGTACAGTTGTAAATTTCAATAAATTGAAATAAAGTAAAAAAAAAAAAAAAAAAAAAAAAAAAAAAAAAAGTAAAATTTGATTCTAGCAGGAACAGCAAAACCGACCAATCATTGGGAAAACCTAAGAGATTGATTATTTTAGCACACTATTCCATATACTTTCCATTCCATAGCTCCATCCAAACCTCACTCTATAAACGAATAGCTTTAAAGCTATTATTGAGAAGCGCTTCACTTTATGAGGTGGGTATCAGCATTTTTTAAAATTAATAAGTATTCTAGGTATATATCAAAGTGCTGATTTTTTGAACCCTTGTTTGTTGGTGATGAAATACTAACAGATGTGGCAAATAATTCATTAATTTCTAATTGTATTGATCCTTCTGCACAATCTTGTGTACCCCAAGTAATTATGAAATTATTACACATCAATTAAACAGTATCGGCAGTAACAATTCACTATTTCTGTTCTTACCAAATGATTTGAGTTTTAAGATTAAAAATCTGACATTCCAACTCATCCTACCACTGTCCTCACCACTTACGCTGATGGCACATGTGTGTTATCAGTAAACAATGATCCCTTCTTTGCCTCACAAACACTCCAATCCCATATACTAACCCTTCAAGAATGGTGTAAAAAAAATGAGAAATCAAAATAAATCCAAAAAAATCTCAGCAAATAACCTTTACCCTTCGTCGTAAACCCACGACTTCCTGTCCTACAGTATCCTTTAATGATATTCCACTAATCCCTGTTGAACAGATCCGCTACCTAGGACTCAACTTGGACAAACGTCTAACTTGGAATCCACATACAAGACTAAAACGAAAAGAAGCTGCCCGTCGTTACAGACTACTTCAACATTTACTAGACAAACGTTCAGAGCTCCCAATTAATTACAAAAGACTAATTAATATACATGACTGTGATTAGACCTATCTGGACGTACGGAGTTGAAAAATCCTAAATGCATCTTACTGTGTAACCAATAAACTTATCCATAAAGATCTTAATGTTCCATATGTTGCAGATTTAGCCCAAACTAGATATCAATCCTTTTATAGTAAGCTCCATAACCACTCAAATCCCCTAATTTATCAACTTGCTTCCCACGCCATTCGTGATAATCCTCCGAGGCGTCTGAAAAGAAGATGGCCCAGAGAGATCTTCTAGTGTAGAATTTTTATTAAAGTGCTACTGATGAGTAGTTCTTTCCAAGTTTTGCCACGTTATTGTAATAGGTAACAGCACATTTACTTGATGTATAAATATTGTACAGTTGTAAATTTCAATAAATTGTTATTTAAAAAAAAAAGATTATAAATAATGTTATTGATAAAAAACCAGATTATCTCAGGTAATAGATTCGTTTCGTCAGAACTCCTTTTTATCCAACTAGATTTCCGTGAGGATCAACATGTTTGATTTAGTCTCTCACATCTTTAGAAGTAATATTTATTATCTTTATACTAAATAACTGATATGTTGAAATTGGTACTTAAAATAAATGTTTAACATTCGAAACTTGTCTTCTAAATTACTAACAGAAGAGGCAAATAATTTACCAATTGCTGATTTATTTATGTTCAATATTTTTTTTATTTTTTATAACAATATATTGAAATCTACTACTGCACAATATTTATACATCGAGTAAATGTGCTGTTAACTATTACAATAACGTGACAAAACTTGAAAAGTACTACTCATCAGTAGCACTTTAATAAAAATTCTACACTAGAAGGTCTCTGGGCCATCCTCTTTTCTGACGCCTCGAAGGATTATCAGGAATGGTGTGGGAAGCAAGTTGAGAAATTAGGGGATTAGAGTGGTTATGGAGCTTACTATGAAAGGATTGATATCTGGTTTGGGCTAAATCTGCAACATATGGAACATTAAGATCTTTATGGATAAGTTTATTGGTGACAAAGTAAGGTGCATTGAGGATTTTGGATTGTAAGGATTGGATACGAGATGAATTGAATGGTTTAGTGGAGCCCCAAAGCTCAACTCCGTACGTCCAGATAGGTCAAATCACAGTCATGTATATTAGTCTTTTGTAATTGATTGGTAGCTTTGAACGTTTGTCTAGTAAATGTTGAAGTAGTCTGTAACTGTTCAATATTAGTAAAGAAATATATATTTGTTCTTTATTTAAAGAATCACTTATTTTATAATCTTAATAAATTCAATATACGCCTAAAACCTACCTCATCGTACTCTTTTTCCTCGTAAAATATTATTGAACAGGTGTATATCCACTTGAAAATTGGATTGATCGACAATATTGACTCAAACAGAACTCTCGAACCATTTAGATAAAACAATTGACGATATTGAAATGGCAAGCAGCTGCTCTAGGCCAATACTTACTCGACAAACGTTTCATTCTTACAATACACAACAAAAAATTCGTATTTTATTATACTTACGGGGTAGAATTATTTCGTTTCAACCGTCAAATTCCTCACGTATCTAATCACAACCACCTTATTATGTCACAGAAAAACTTATCTGAAATGACCTCAATGGTATACTATTGAGATTTACCAGTTTATCTCTATAACTAACTCGACTCTCGATAATCGTCCGAAGGGTCTGCAAAGATGACAAAAAACGATTCCAATCCGAACAAGCTTCATAATAACAAGAAACGCGGAAGCTTAGTTATTATTTGATCAACTAGAAGCTACTCAGGTCAGACATTTCGACTGTTTCAAACAAACCATGACTCGCGCAATAACTGAGCTCTTAATCCCCTCAACAAGACGGTTCCGAACCAGTTAGCAGGCAGTGGAAAAATATTTTATTATATAAGTCCTAATTATCGAGCATTTATTTCCAAAGCTTCGTCTCGAATCGACAATGGTCCTAATTGATTAAAAAAAGTCTTTCTTTTTTTTCTATGATTATCACCATAACAACCAACCGTCATTTGTTGATACTGCCTTTGAACGGTATGATATCCGTTTGGAATTGGTATCTTATTTCAATTAGAACATTAAACAATGAAAAAATAAAAGAGATCATAATAAGGATTCTAATTTCGTTGCTACAGGGATTACTCTTTTTTTCATTCCTCCCCCCCCCCCATAATATTTCCTTAATATCAATTGAATTATTCAAAGAAGAATCTTATAGACAAATATTTCGAGGAGTTTAATACGTTGGAGCTCAGCAAATGAACAGTAAATTTATATTTTAACCTTTTTTTAATAACATTTGCATTTCATATTTATTAAAATATCATTGCTAATTTTTACCAATAAGAAAATTTATTTATATTTTTTGTTCGCCTATTGTTTTCTCTTTTTCTTTCCAATATTTTTTTTAATTTTAGTAACCAACTAATAAATTCATTCTATTAAATACTAATACACTTCGTTCCCCTCAGTACATTTCTTTCGACGTTTTGGCTCCTCTGAATAGAATTTTGAATGCTTATCAGTAACCATTTCTGATTTCTATCGAGTTTTTTTGTTTGTTTTTCATTTATCGATATTTACAACTGTACAACATGATATACATCAAGTAAATGTGTTGATAGTGAATACAATGACATGTAAATAACTCGTGAAGAACTACTCACTAGTAGCACTTCAATAAAAAATCTACACTAGAAAGTCTCTAAGCCATCTTCTTTTCAGACGCCGTGGAGGATTATCGGAATGGATGGGAAGCAAGTTGGGAGACTAGTGGATCGGAGCTTACTATGGTTTGGGCTAAATTAGCAGCATATGGAACATTAAGATCTTTTTGGACAAGTTTATTAGTGACAAAGTAAGGAATATTGAGGATTTCTCGAAGGATTTTGGATTGTAAGAATAGGATACGAGATGAATTGGATGGTTTAGTGGAGCCCTGAAGCTGAACTCCTAAAGCTCAAATAGGTCTAATCACAGCCATGCAAAGAAGTCTTTTATAATTAATTGGGAGCTTTGAACGTCTGTCTAGTGAATGTTGTAGTAGTCTGTAACGACGGGCAGTATCTTGTCGCTTTAGTCTTGTATTTGGATTCCAAGTGAGAGGTTTGTCCATATGGCGTCTTAGGTAGCGGATCTGTTCAACAGGAATTACTGAAATATCATTTAGGGATACTGTAGGACAGGAAGGGTTAAGGCGAAGGGTAAAGGTTTATTGATGGGATTAATCAATCGACTTATGAATAATAAATTTTGTATCGTTTAAAAAGTGAAGTTTAGGTCCTCTAAAGAAATGATATGTGGTAGAAAAGAGGTCTGGAGAGTAGTGTGAGACTCATAACGAAGCTGCAGCAATTTAATAAGTTTTTTTTTTTTTTTTTTTTTTTTTTTTGAAAGATTTTAGATTTGCCAACTTTCATTTTCTCAGAATGTTTTCGAACGTGTTATTATTTTCATCTTACAATGCAAGTATATCGTAATACAGGAAAGAGGTCTTGCCACGAATTTCCTTATCTCCAATGCTGAAGCCTCTCTCTAAATACTTTTTAAACATTGTTGACCGGTGGGCACTCTCATTTTATCGCTGCGGAGCACTTGTTTTTGGTTCTTTGGTGCTCTGCTCTAAACTGTTCTAGTTTGAACTAATAAAACGGAAATATGAAAATCTTGTGAGGACATGCGAGTAAAGACTAAATTATATCCAAGTAGTGATATGTGAAAAGAGGTTAAAAAAACACTTTAGCTTAGGAGAAAAATAATAAATATATACGTCTCTATACAAAAAAATAATTTCTTGAATACAATTAGTTAACTACGTAGAGGAGTAATTTAAAGAAAACCCGTTTAAGGAAATAAGAGTTTCAAAATAACTTCTAATTATTAACTTGCTGGTATCACTATATATCATCTGTATTCATAATCTATAATCTGGAGGATAGACTACACTTTAAAATCTGAGGCTTAGAAGCTATAATCATTCTTAATTAAAATCCAAGTTGCCTAATCGAATATGTACCAGGATTCTAACTGCTACTAATCAGTCTATAAGGTAGATTTAATGCTTTTAGGAGGAAAAAAAACCCAGAAATCACTTAATTCCCAAATTAAAAAAAAAAAAAAAAAAAAATAACACACTGCTGTTGGTAAACTGACGATAAGAAGTAATCATAAGTACAGAGCCCTGCCATAAAGTTAAAGCCTATCTGATTTATAGCAGAGAGGTTGCTAGAGATAACCTGAGGCATATATCAGGAGAGAACCAGGGTGAAAGAACCAGCTGTCTACAATACAAAGGATTTCAAGCATAAGTAACTCTTTCTGCCTTGTCCTTGATTTGTATCATAGAAGAGATGTTATCTAATGTTTTATGAAAAATATTTCACATCTTTATAGAAAAATGTCTACATATCTATCATGGGCTTGGAAGAGGGAATTAGAGCGAAAGAGGACAGTTTAGCTTTGATGAAAGGGTACTGATGTTTTGGTACCTCAATTTTTCGATTCTTGACCGGTACCGATAGCCAAAACTCAATTCTCGATGTCGATACCTCAGTTTTATAAATGAATAACTAACTATTACAAAAAAAAAACAACAAAAAAACTAACTATTACAAAAAAAAAATATATATGAGCTAAAAAAAGCCAACCAAAAACAAGAGAAATTAAATAAACAAATTAATAGGGACACATTATTATCGATGACAAGGAAGTTAAATCTCTAAATAAAATTTAATTTAATTTTTTTTTATTTATTAATTTATATTTTAGATTTATTCAAGTAGAGTCTTTTTATTTGATTTTGCTTTTGGAATTTGTATCAGGTACTAATAATATTCTCTATTATTTTTTTTTTACATTAATCTTATATTGTAAACTTCTTATAATTATCTAAATTTTAATTATGTATAAACTAGCATCCCCAGTCACGGCTTCGCCCGCTCTTATAAGAAACGAACTCACATAGGTTTAACTAATAACAGAAGTTTTATTTTTTAACAATAAAAATCTTATAATGCAGTTGAGAATTATTTTCTCACAATATTTCTAGATATTTTGACTTAAAGCTGTAACCCGGTATTATTGCGATGATTTACTCAAAAGCATTATTGGATATTCAATCCTTAAATCTATTCTATGAGTTGGTAATTTAGATGGACAGAGATTTTTTAGGAAGAAACTTTGGCGGATAATGGACTGCATTATCAGTGCTTACAACCCTATCAATAGAGATATTCTCTATGTCACAATTTACTTTTTCAATAATAATGTTGTTAATATTCTCTGCTATAGTATTTGTTGGTAATATTACTGCTCTTTCACACAACCAATGGTACAATTTATTAAATAAACCTGAAACATTAAAATGAATTTGAAATCATTGAAATATTAGTCTTCTTAATACCTTCATCAAAAGCTCGCCCATTTTTTAAACACAATATCAAAAAATAATCGATATTTTGATAAGGCAATAATGTTTAGTGCAGCAAAAATAATTTTATTGATTTCATCCGGTTGGATTTTAATTTCTGTTTAACTATAAAAGCTAATAACAGAGTGACAAACTTCTGCCACTCAACACTGTGAATTTAAATTATTATTATAGTAAACTGTACTATTTAAAATCTTCCTAGAATTATGAAGATTTTGTGTTGTTAAAATTTGGTACAGAAAAGTTTAATAATTTTACCATTGCAAACTCTGGTGTAGAAAGCCGTTAACCACATATTGTTCGATTATTAAATATCCCAAGGATCCACACGTCACACTAAATATTTATAGCTTTTCTTATAACAATTTATTTGAATCAAGCCAATTTTATTATCATTTTCTAGCTCTAGAGATAACATTGTACCGTTATAACCAACGAAAAATGGCTTTTCCTTTTATATAATAGTATAGATATAGATTAATTTAGAACATATGTTTTATTGCTAATTGTTTACAAACACCTGTACTAAAGTAGTATTTATAAAAAATAAATGTTATTTTGATATTTACATACACCTAAAACCCCAACTCTGATTTTAAAATTTTTTTTTTCAGAAACCTTCCCGGGGAATTATTTATAAAATACCTAATAATTTCCCAAATTTTCACGGCGGTTGGATGTACGGTTTTTGAATTTATCGAGTACAGACATACACACATTCGTTTTTATATATATATAGATGTGTGGAATCAGATATAGTAGAGTGAATTAATATTTCCTAAAAGTGTGGAATCATTTTATGTATGTAATAATATTCCTACGTTATTATTTTCACGTAGAAATAAAATTAAAGATGGCTGCAATTTTCACTCTAGAATACATCGAGACTAAAACGGTATTATCTCTTTGTCTTCTAAATCATTCATTTCATTACCAATCCCATTTGAAGAGTTCCCATGTTTTTTAAGGACAGGCAAGGCTGGTTAGATCTAACAAGCGGAAAGTTATTAGTATAAAAACAGGAATCAGCTGGGTATTGCTAGTAATTTTTTGTCCTTCTACCGAGTTCAGAGCAAGGTAAACGAATACGTAGATGCCGATAGAGTTTTGTCCGTCTCCCAGACATGGGGACCAAGATTACTTTGATGTCCCCAAGCTGATTGTGCCTTAATTTCTTTTCTTTTTATTATTTTTTGACCCATATTTTGTATAGCTAGATTGTTTATTTTCATTGTACATATTTTATGAACGAACTCTTTACTTTGAGTGAGAAAAACTGTGATATTTATTCAATTAAAGTAGCTTCTAAAAATAAAATCGTAGGTCCCCTTGAGCCTGTCGACTAAAGAAAGAATAAGGAAAAAAAGAATATGTTTTCTATTTTTTTTTTTTTTTTTTTTTTTTTTTTTTTTGCTTACCTGTGATTCATTTGTCTGTAGGAATTTAATTTTCAAATGAAATAGTTCGTTTTCAAGATAAAAAGAAGATATAAGTAAGATCACGCCTAGTTTTACTCCTGCTGACCGCCGTACCCTTATGTTCTTTATTTTTTCCCGTTTACCTCTATATGGTTTTAAATTCTTTAAACGACATCCTGCCCTACAGTATCCTTTAATGACATTCCACTACTTACTTGGAATCCACATACAAGACTAAAACGACAAGAAACTGCCCGTCGTTACTTACTTCAACATTTACTAGACAAACGTTCAAAGCTCCCAATTAATTACAAAAGTCTCATTTACATGACTGTGATTAGACCTATTTGGACGTACGGAGTTGAGCTTTGAGGCTCTACTAAACCATCCAATTCATCTCGTATCCAATCCTTACAATCCAAAATCCTTCGAAAAATCCTCAATGCTCCTTACTATGTGACCAATAAACTTATCCATAATGATCTTAATGTTCCATATGTTTCTGATTTAGCCCAAACCAGATACCTATCCTTCCATAGTAAGCTCCATAACCACTCCAATCCACTAGTCTCCCAACTTGCTTCCTCATCCATCCCTGGTAATCCTGCGAGGCGTCTGAAAAGAAAATGGTCTAGAGACCTTTTAGTGTAGATTTTATTGAAGTGCTGCTAGAGAGTAGTTCTTCACAAGTTATTTACATGCCATTGTATTCACTGTCAACACATTTACTTGTATATTATTTTGTACAGTTGTAAATATCAATAAAGTTGAGAAAAAAATAGGGGTTTTGTTTATTCTAACCAGTATATCTCCTAAACAGTAGATCCTCGCGACAAATGTTATTTAACAAAAAATATTTTTCATTTAATTTCTGATAAGCTAGGATAAAGCAGATTTTCCATCCGAGCAACACCTACAGAGCTAGAGCGTGTCAAAAAATCTCCTAAACCTAAAAATAGAGATATCAAACGTGAATATTTATTCAAATCAAAATTTTGAACAGTCGAGAGGGATCGAGTAAGACCGGTCAAATCCAGGTTAAACCTTTGTATTTCGTCTTAGGATAATCAGAGTGAAAAGGAACTCACTCATTAGAACCTGCCTCCTAGTCAAGGCAGTGTTATTTAGTATGAGAAGAGTTGAGATCCTAACAGCTTCTACTCTCCTGATATCAAACTATCAAAATATGCGTAACGCCCTCGCATTCCCTAAAACGTATAGCTTCTGACCAACGAGGTCACCCGTAAAACATCTTATATGTTTCAAAATAAGTTCTCCATATCTTAATCAATGCTTCTTTTCATGTAAGAGATAAAATTACCTATTATGGCTTTGATATCCCGTATGACACAGGTTTAGCTCAAACTTGATACCTTTGCACACATTATCAATTTGATACTCAAAGACACCTACTAATTTCTAACAGTTTTCCACTCAATACCTGAAAAATGGGAAAACTTGCAATTGGAGTATATTTAAACAGTACATATATCAGTGATGACTTATGAAATTTACTTATTTTCCCCCAAAATGAATCTTGACTGTTCCATTCTGAATAGAATAGATTGGTAACCTGTAGAATAATCCCTCAGTGTACATGTATATGGGCAATAATCTCCCACCAAGAACAATAAAACTTGATCGAATCCAGAGAACTTTGAATACTTCTGTATTTGAAGGGTTAAAACATTAGGAATGCAACGGACCACAAATAGATGCTTTTACATTCATATTTATTCCGGACGAGGATCACACGTGTTGAGAAACGTGGTATTTGTGTATTGTTTTGCTGTTATTGATTCATAACATTTTCAATAAACAATCTCTCAATTCGCGAGACTAGACTTGGTTTCTATAAATATAATAAATAATTATTTATTTATTTATGTGTCTGTTTGCCTAAGAACTACTTTTATGTTTTGCGATAGCAACGAGTTTTGTTTGATAGAGAATTAAATTGTAACCTCTTCAGTTGATTGTTGCCGTTAGAAAAATAAAGTCCATTTTAGTTTTGTGTTATTTTGAACACGTAGTTTTTGTCGAGACCTTCTGATTTACTTTTACATTAAAACTAATCATTCTCGACAAATTCATAAAATTAGAGAAGAAAATCGCTGTTGCTAGGCGACATAAACGGCTAGAGTTTTAAAGTCTCGTTGCTAAGCAACGTTTATCCAATCAAGTTGCTGTCATCCTAGTTTAAGATTTGGTAGTGGTCAAGTGGTAATGGTATCATAATAATAGTGTTTTAATGTTCCTTCAATAGTTCTCGTCTCTTCATATTATTTTTTGTGTGTATTAATATTTAATATTTTTATTTGTAGATAAATCTTTGTACGAACCATATATTTAATTACAATTTTCTCTAACTATTGACATAAATAATAATATATAAAAAATAATATTTCTGTAGGACTATTTCTTCAGATCGGGTTATAAAAACAACGGGATCGTTTAGTCATTCAAATGGAAATGGTCCCGACTGGTTGCTAACGGTGTAACCTGGAAGAGATTGCACAAGATGGCAGATTGTAGATTGCAATTGAAATGCCTCAACAATAGATAGGCTTCGTGAAACCTCCTTGTCGTATATCTCCGCCTCTGTAATCGATTATTAATAATAGGCCAGTATCGAGTACAGCGTCTGTTTGAAATCTTGAGATTCATTCGATTTATTATCGAACTCTTATAATAAAATATATACCTTATCTATTAATAAATGTTGTAAGGCCCCAAAAATATTTTAAAAAAAGAATGTAGGATCTTTCATATATATATTTCATTTATTCTTCTACGAAAACGTTTATTTATATCAGATAAAAACTAAATACTTACTGCATTTACTGCAGTCACGGTCCTCAATCCCCAGTTTGCTAGTCTCCTCATTTAGCTGTTTAAGTATTCTTGTGCACTCTTGTAATCCCAAATTTTCTGAAAAATAGCCTTATTAAGTCTTTCCTCAGGCATTCTTACCATATGTCCATAGTCTTCAGTCTCTTAATTCTTATCTCTGTCTCTAGGTTCGTTGTTTCTTTGTAGATCTCCTCGTTTGATCTTAACCTGTATCCTTCTTGGGTTTTCCTAGGGCCGTAAATTCTCCTAAGGATCTTTCTTTCTACTTTCAGCATTCTTTCCAGGTTAGGGAGGTTCATGGTCTCTGTCCCATATAGTATAATTGGCTTTACTACAGTATTATAGTGCCTGATCTTTGCTTTTATGGACAGGATCTTTTTATTGTAAATAGTACTGGTTACAAAGCTTAATCTCTATAGTTTAGCGATCTTTTCCTTCATGCTCTCCCTTTCCAATCCTCTTCTGCAGATGATCTCCCCTAGGTATTTAAATTTCTGTGTTACTTTGATTGGCCTGTATTTAGTTTCCACTATTTTCTTCCTGAAGTTTGTATCTGTGGTCATCAGTTCTGTTTTTTCGAAAGACATTTGTAGTCCTGTTTTTTCAGCTATTTCTTTGAGTGTGTTAATTTGGCCTACTGCCTTTTCCTCTGATTCTGCTAGCAGAGCCAGATCATCTGCATATGCGAGACACTTAACCTTGATGTAGTTGTATTTCGTACCTATTTTCGCCCCTTCATTGTTGGACTTCCAGAGTTCTTTCATAATGAAGGTGCACTTTATTGAAAATAAGAAAATAACACGTTTTTAAAAATGCTGTTAAAATATTTGTTTGCCAAAATTTTCCATAATCCTTTATACATAACTATACCATAGATGCGTACTGACTTATATAGGGTTTTTATTTTGTGAAAATAGACAAAATCGTGAATGCCAAAGTTAGCCTCCTCGTAAATCTAACTTGTCTTCATTTTATTTGATAATTAAGAAAAAGTTCCACTGAACTAGTTTCTTCCCTAGAGCTTTTTATTTGCAAATTCACAGTAAAAAGCTTTTTATCAGACTATCCAGTAAAAACACTGGTACGTCAGTGAATATGAATATTTTTTAATTGCTGGATGATTCGCAAGAGAATTATGAGATAAATATTTCTTTATTATAACACTCTAATACTAATCTAATATTTTTTTATTGGTTATAAAAAGTTGATGAGGGCAAAATATGGAATAATCTAGTTCATAAAACCAATCATTAAACAGTAGATAAGAAATATTAATAATTAGCATGTGGTTCCTATATTAGCCAACAGCAATGCCATTTTGATCGAAAGTCGTAGTTTGATTGGCGAGATCTAGGTGGCAGTGAAAGTAGACCTCTCCTCCTCCGATTATTATTGGCACTAAGGCTTGTAAATTATTTACCCCTTTACCTAACCCATTATTACCATTTTGCTTACACAGTTTTCCCCATTATATTGAATGTCAATAGAAATTCGACGGTACTTTTTGTCGTATTATCGCTGGATAAAAGCTTGAGAAGCATAAAACTTTCCCGGGGTCATTTTTTTTTTTTTTTTTTTTAACGGCAAACCCGCATCTGATTATCATCACTGTAATACATGTTATATAACTAACTGTTAATACCGCTTCAAAATGATTTTAAATTTGTTTTTATACCAGTTAAAACGACAAGAAACTGCCCATCCTTTTTCAACTTCTTCAACATTTACCAGTCAAACGTTCAAACCTTCCGATTAATGACAAGAGATTCTTTTACCTTTGAGTAATTAGACCTATTTGGAAATATAGAGTTGAGCTTTAGAAAGTATATTATACTGAAATGACACTGATAATGGAATAGAATGGGAAGCAAGTTGAGATACTAGTGGGTTTAAACGGTTATGAAGTTTCTTTTTTTTTTTTCCCCCATTTATTGATATTTATAACTGTACAAAAACATATACATTAAGTAAATGTGTTGATAGTGAATACAATGGCATGTAAATAGCTTGTAAAGAACTACTCACTAGTAGCACTCCAATAAAATTTACACTAAAAGGTCTCTAGGCCATCTTCTTTTCAGACTCCTCGGAGGATCATCGGAAATGGAGAAGGAAGCAAGTTGGGAGACTAGTGAATTGGAGTGGTTATGGAGTTTACTAAGGAAGGATAGGTATCTGGTTTGGGCTAAAAATCAGCGATATGGAGCATTAAGATCTTTATGGATAAGTTTATTGGTCACAAAATAAGGAGCATTGAGGATTTTTCGAAGGATTTTGGATTGCAAGGATTGGTTACGAGATGAATATTATGAAGTTAAATATGAAAGTCTATATATATTGTTTGAGCCAAACCTGCACAAAATTAACCTTTTAAAATTAGTTTTTCTGGAATAATAAAGCCTAGCGAGCTGGGGTGAAAGTATGTGTGCTCGGTACAGAAGGTAGTGGGTTCGAATCCCACCTGGGCAAGTTGAAATGCAATCTTTCCATCCCATCTTAGAATAGGTTTGTAACCAGTACGATAAACCGTCTCCTTCCTGCCTTAGTTGGAGTACATAAGGAGGTTAAGTCCCAATAAACAAAGAAAGAAAAATGATCGTTTCAAATTTAAACTAAAGACTTTTGTTTGTTTTTTGAGACACTTGAAATACAGTGCAATCGTTCTAAGCTAATAATTAATCCTAGGCAATCCGGTTTTAATTCTATAATTAGTCCTATTTGACTTCACTTGAATTGAATTGTGGTTTGGGGCTTCAAAAAAAAAAAAAAAAAAGGACGTTTGTTTATTAGGGCTTAGCATCCTAATGTACTCCAACTAGGATAGGGCGATAGTCGATAGTTAGCACTATCGATAGGCCGATACTATAGGTTGAGAACTATCGATTGATATCGATAATTTTTCGAAAGCTATCGATAATTTTTCGATAGTTGATTCCTTTTTTTCCAAAGCTATTCAATAAAGAATTTCAACTAATTTAATTAAATTCAATTATCTACTTACCATTTGAAATTTGCAGGGTTATAAATTATAAGATTATATCATAAAGATGAGAGGAAAAAACTCTAATTTATTTGAATTTTACAAAAGTATTTACAATTTACATGGTTACAGTAATAATGAACAAATCAAATCTTCAGAAAAGAAAAATAACGAAATAGTTAATGTCAAGAGTCAAGAAACTAGCATTTCTTCAGAACCCTTGAGCTCTAGGAATTTCGAATCCAATTTCAAAAGAACTCAACACTTGACAGAGACAGATCAGTATAATTCCGAGAGTTTCAAAACTTGAGGGTAAAAAAGATCTATCGAAAGTCAACACTATCGATAGTGACCATCGATAGGCATGTCCTATCGATATATCGATAGTACCTATCGACAATCCCCCAACCCTAACTCCAACCAGGCAGGAAGGACGGGTTATGCTACAGGTTACCAACCTATTCTATTTCAGGGTGGGAATATCAACATTCATTTCGTGGGTACATATATGTGTATGTGTATGTATAATTATAAAAAAAAAAAAAAAAAATACAACGTTTAAATTGCCGAAAGACAAAATGATCATCGCCTCAGTGAACAACAATTAGCATCGCTTTTAGTTGGCTAAGCATTTTCCGGACGTTAATTGGCCAATTACCAACCGACAGTTGAAGAATGAAAAACTAATTATTATTAAAACAGGTGAAAATCGTTTTATTTTATGTCTTTCATGTGAAGGTTAAATACTAAAAACAGTTCTGTAATGAGAATGACGATAACCTTTGAGATAATGAAAAGAAATTGCCATTGCAAAGAACTGAAGAATTTGTAAACAATTTGAGGTTACTATCCATCTTTGGGTGTAGATTGTTTGCAATGTAAGTAAATAACATTAACCATGCTGATAAAGATCTTTAAAAAGATTGCTATCCCAATATGGTTCCTAATGAGCTATTCGAAACATGAGTTGGAATAATTTGAAACAATTGTAACTTCAAGGATTTTCCATTTATAATCTAAATATTTTCTGCTGCATATCCATTCTGGTTAGCATAGCCACCTACTAAATCCAAGATCACGGGTTCGCAGCCCGGCAGATGACCTTTTAAAGGGAGTAAAAAATCCTTAGCAATGCCGTCCTTCGGAAGGGACGTAAAATGGGGGTCCCGAGCCTGTGCGATGTCAGGTACTCGTTAAAGATCCCTATCCTAATTATACCTGGATAGGCAAAATTTAGGACTCCCACCGTAGCATCGTCCGATTAGCCATAGCAGCATAAAGTGACGTTAAACGAAATAAACAAACAATCCATTATTATCTATAATCAATTTAAATTTAGATAAATCAAATTAATACTAATTCGTATTCTAAAAGTAATAAATTAATTGTACAACCATTTAGAGGTTAAAAGTGCAGTACCTTCGAGATCTATTGTAAAATTCGACAATGGAGTTTTGGCAATTGCCAGTTTCTGTTCTTATTTTTTTTTTATTTAAAAAAAAAAATCTATTTATTGATATTTACCACTGTACAAAATAATATACAACAAGTAAATGTGCTGATAGTGAATACAATGACATGTAAATAATTTTTGAAGAACAAATCACTAGTAGCACTTCAATAAAAGTTCTATACTAGAAGGTCTCTTGGCCATCTTCTTTTCAGACGCCTAGGTGGGTTATCAGCAATCGAGCGTGAAACAAGTTTGGAGACTAGTGGATTCGAGTCGTTTCGAGACTAATTAAGTTCAGTTTACTATGAAAGGATTGGTATCTGGTTTGGGATAGTTGAGCAACATATGGACCATTAAGGTCTTTATGGATAAAGTTTATTCGAGACAAAGTAAGGAGCATTAAGGATTTTTAGAAGGAGCCAAATAAAAATACATTCTTCAATATAGAGACATCTTGTTGAACAGAAGTTTTTTTTTTTTTTTTTTTTTTTTATATTCTCTTATTATTTGAAATTTACAACTGTATTAATAAAAACACATTTACTAAATATTCTGTATACAATACAAAATAATGGCATGATTAGAACTTGTAGAGGAACTACCCATTGGTAGTACTCTAATGAAATATCTACAAGAGAAGATCACGAGGCCATCTTCTTTTCAGACGCCTCGGAGGATTGCCAGGAATGGAATGAGAAGCAAGTTGTGCTACAAGTGGATTTGGATGGGGAGTAAGTTTATTATGAAAGGATACGTATCTGGTTCGTGCCAAATCGGCGACATGTGGGATATTAAGGTCATTGTGGATTAATTCATTTGTGACAAAGAAAGGAGCATTAAGGATTTTTCGAAAAATTTTGGAGTGGATGCGGAAAGAATTCGATGGTTTGGTGGATCCCCATAACTCTACACCGTAAGTCCAAATAGGCCTGATAATCGTCATATATATGAATTTTTTGTAGTGAATCGGGAGATTTGAACGTTTGTCAAGTAGGTGTTGTAGCAGTCGAAATCGACGGAACTGAAGTTGAAACATAAAATTAAACTTGGATTGGACGAATTGTACTCGCCACCTGAAGATAGAGCAGATTGAACTGTTTGATAGAGCAGATGATATTCTTTGAAACAGTTAAAAAATCCTTCAAATTTTTAGTATATTAATAATCTGTAATTTCGTTGAACAAGTGAATGGTTAAGCCGACCTTCAGAATAGTTGGTTCATTTTTAATTAGTTGTATAATTGACTTTTATGTTTTTCAAAAAATAGTTATGGAAAGATAAAAAATATATCGCTATGTGATAGCCGATTTTTTTTTTTTTAATTATTCAAAATCCCAAAACTTGTATAAAAATATAGAATGTCAGATTTGACCGCCGAAACATAGACACTATAGAAATATTTATGCATTTACCTTCCTTATCCAATCCTCAATATTCTGGAATTCTCTCCCACTCAATATTCGACTTATGAATTCTTTAAAATCTTACAAATCCCTTCTTTTGCAGTATTTTTATTGCAGTATCCCTTCCCTTCAAATAAATTTAAATTAGTTATAATATTTTTCACCTAGTTTTACTTTAGTGTTAATAGTAACAGTTTATTTTGTAAACTGCTAAACTCTTTTTAGTAAACTAAGAGATATAATCTTATTTTGCACATATTTATTTTATAATTCGCACATAAAGTGGTGATTGTATTCTTTCGGGGGTTTTCACCAACCGAAATTTTATAAGTTAAGCGTTTTTCTGAGTATTGCTGTTGTTTCCAAAAGTACTGCTTTTTGTGCATCTTCTAATTTTCCAAGTAATATTCTTTCTTCGTTAAAAGAATTTATTGTAGTTTTTGGAATCAGTCCATTGCAGATATTACCACCGGCAAAATTTTGACTTTATCCAGCTTGTATATAGCCTTCAGCTCTGCTGCCAGATCCTGATACCTGGAAATCTTTGTCACTATTGTCTTATGGACATTGTCATCAACAGGTATAGCTACTTCAAATATCTTGCCGGTTCCCTTGTTCATATCCAGCAACAAGATGTCTGGCTTATTGTGAGCGACTGGATGGTCGGTTAATATTTGCTGATCCCAGTACAGCCTATATCCACCAGCTACCAATACATTTTTCGGCTTATATTTATAATATGGCACCGTATTGTCAATCAATCCTTATTTATTATTATTGTTATTATTTTTCGTAATTCCATTTTACAGGAAAACGATAGGCAATCAGATCACTTTTTTTTTTTATAATGCTTTTAAGATCTTACTAGTACATGTCATTCTTTCACTAAACGCTCTTTTTCGTTCTTCCGACCATTCGGGATAACATTGATTGATGTTTCGGTCTAGTAGTTAATCCCATTTCTCAATCCTCTTTCTGTAGACGTCCTGGTCAAAAATAACGGTGTTCATGATTTCTTCAGGTCTTTTTGTATTTCTGTAACCCATGTTGTAGCTTATTTGAGTTTAACGAGGTATTCAACTATTTTTTGAATTATTCTATTTTCAAGTAATATTCTGATGTTAAAATTTCAGCCGCCTTTTCCTAATGTTCAATTCAATGTTGTGCAAGTTTCGTCTATTCGATTATGTTTAAGTATGTAGCCGTCTTCTTTTTTGGGCAGTTCCGGAACCTCACGTATAATTTAATTTTAAGTTTCCATAATATCTTTTTTGTATATGGGTCATTCTGCCATTACATACGAATTTCTGTCCCAAAGCGATTGTGGTTTAAATACGAAATTTCTTGGAACCCAAATGTAATAAGTAGCTGCAAGGTACTTTCATCTTTCACTTAAAGTAGTTTTTCCGTGGCTATTGATTCGTTTTCATGGTTAAATTTGAATTCAATACGTCAAATTCTATTTTCTTCACGTGTCCCATAACATAAGTTGGTAACGTTAAAGGGGAATAAATTCATTATTTCTGCAATTGTAAACTTACTTTTTTTTTCTAATACCTCTGATAAGTTTCAATATATTGAATTTTAAAATAGATAGTGAGATTAATTGCTAACAATAATGACATAGACTTCTAATGTATGTGTCCCACAGGATCAATCTACTCGTATTTCCCTCACATTTTTTTAAAAAGCCCGCCAAATCATAACCAAGATTTATTCCATTATATTTTAGGCTGGCAACATTGCAGAAGCTTCCCGCCAGACTGAGGGTAGCCTAACTTACAACAAATTTCCTTTGTTAGTTGTCCCGAGTTGGTGTCGAATCAAGTGTTCGAATCGTGTCATTCATAATTCTACTTCCCTCACATAGTGATTTTTCAAAGAAGGGAATTTTGATTCTTCTCTTTGCATTGAAGTATAAGTTTCCCTTGTAGTTTAGAGTTCCATTTGTTTTGTTTTTTTTTTAAATGCATGTGCTGTTGTTAATCTTAAATCAAACTCAAAACTCTATTTCTTTCATTTCTATTTCCCTCACACCTATAGTGAGGGAAATAGATTACATAAGAATAAACTGTACGAGAAATACATGATTTCAAACATAATCAAAAATATGCATAAAGACTACGCTTGATGTAGGAATTTTTTACTGGTACTATTAAATTGCTATTATAAATATGTTTATGAAAAAAAAAATTTAATATAACTTTTTTCTAATAGAATTAAAATCGCTAAATTCCGAAAAAATGAAAGAATGACCCATATATGTATTTTTGTAAACTATTATTTAATTCTTATATCTGTATTGTACATATATGTAGTTCAGTTCATTGTTGTTTTAAATCTAATATAAGAATACTTTGTGATTATTCAAGGGGACTTACGTTCTAGAATAAAGTATATTTTTAGTTTCAATTTCCATTCTAGTTTCGTTACAGGCTACTTCAACATTTACTAGACAAACGATCAAACCTCCCAATTCATTACAAAAGACTTATTTACATGACTGTTATAAGTCCTATTTGGACGTTTGGAGTTGAGCTTTGGGGCTCTACTAAACCATCCAATTCATCTCGTATCCAATCTTTACAATCCAAAATCCTTCGAAAAATCCTAAATCCCCCTTACTATGTCACCAATAAGCTTATCCATAATGACCTTAATGTTCCATATGTTGCTGAGTTAGCCCAAACCAGATACCTATCCTTTCATAGTAAGCTCCATAACCACTCAAATCCAATAGTTTCTCAACTTGCTTCCCACTCCATTCTGATAATCCTCCGAGGCGTCTGAAAAGAAGATGGCCTAGAGATCTTCTAGTGTAGAATTTTGTTGAAGTGCTACTGATAAGTAGTTCTTTTCAAGTTTTTACATGTAATTGTAATCGTTATCAGCTCATTTACTTAATGCACATATTTGTATAGTTGTAAATTTCAATAAATTGATACATATATTATATTATTAATTCTAGTTTCAGTGAATTATTTTATATATTGAAAACTTCTGCTTTAAAACACAATATTCTCAACTACGGTTATTCCTTATTCAGAGGTTGCACAGTGTTATGACACCTGAGCATACAGTTAGAATAGGATGGGCAGTGTCCGTATAGGAATCTCCTTGATCCTATAGAAACTAACCCGTTGCTGTGACCGCTATCTTTTGTTGCCGGAGGGCTCAGTTGTCCAAACTATTCAATATGGAACCTAGAGTTCTGAGTCCAAGAACCTGAAGGCCTTGGAACCCATAGAATACAACACTTCTTTCTTTCTTTAAGTAGTATAGTCTTATTTTGTATATGCTGTTAGTGTTGTGTTTGTGTACTAAGATCCAAGTTTTCGAACTTTTCGCGAAGCCAGTTTGGTAGCGTCAAACCGTCTAAAAACTAAAATATCAGTTGATTATTCATAAAATTAAAATAAACTAAATTTTCTACACATAGAGCAGAAAAGCACTTTTGTAGCTTAAATATGGACTGAGGTAGAGGCTTTCAAATTTCGTTAAAAAAA
Source organism: Euschistus heros (assembly GCA_003667255.2). Taxonomy (NCBI): domain Eukaryota; kingdom Metazoa; phylum Arthropoda; class Insecta; order Hemiptera; family Pentatomidae; genus Euschistus; species Euschistus heros. The sequence continues at coordinate 1,172,855 of RCWM02000301.1, read as the reverse complement.
AAGACCGAAATTGATTTGCGGTTATTGCTTTATACATCCTAAACAAGGACGTATAATAACACTATAAATTATAACATTATAAATTTGAAAGCTTGTATTTAAGTTCCCATTCAAGCTACAGAGCCATATTTCGGCTCAAAATATACCAATTTAGATTACTTATATTTAATAAATTAAAATAAATTAATTTCTCACATTTTCCCAACCTCTTCCTTCGTTTATTGTTATGTCAACTTAATTTTTTTTTCTTACCCTTCCATCTTACCATTTTCCTTTTTAGATATGTCCCATATACTTATTTTTAAATTCATATTAAAAGCATCTGTTAATAAAATTGTTACATTGTATTAGTTTACACAACTTAAAATTTGTATTATTCAATTTAAATTTTATTACAGCTGTATCTTTGACTAGACTTTACTACTATTTTGTATTCAATTATTCAATTATCTTTAGATATTATGTAAACAGCTATTAATCCTTTCGTTGACTAATTTACTTGTATTATTATTTTTTCTTCTCCTTTTTCATTTTTAAATTATTTTTATTGCTTTATTTTTTATATGTTTGTATCATCTTGGTCACATCCAATTTTTTGTTATTTTAGCCCTGATGAAGACCTGCAAGGCATGTCGAAACGTCGGCACGACAATATAAAGTTTTTCATTTAAAAACTTGACGTGTTTATTTACCTGACTGCACCCCTGACCATTCCATCACTTAAATTAATAATAATTTATTGCTATTTCGTCACATAATTATTTTCAAGAAATATCCCACTTGAGAAAACTGTTATTTAGTGGCTGGAAGGTACGGATATAGCCGAGGAACAACCTCTTTTGGAACAGGTTTTAGGAAAGAAAGTCATTGGAAAGCAGTGAGTGAGGTGGAAGGTGACATGTTTGGCAGGTAGCCAACCTTCTCATAATTAGGGCAACATCCGACCTTTCTTTAAAATCAGGTTCTCCAGCCAATAGGAAATGACCTTCCTTATTAGGACGCGAAACCCAATAAAAATAATTGTTATTTATCAAGCAGTGATCTGTAGTCTTCACTATGATAGTTTTATCACTATTTGAAAATCGTCTAATTTTGTTTACATCTTAAGCATTTCACTACTTGGAAATAATTCAGTGAACTGTTGGAAAACATGAAACGAAATACAGTAAGGAAATCGAAGGACGGTTAACTTCTAACTTCTAACTACCATTTTACGAAGTTTATTGATAAAAGTCTATAGAAATCATAAATGGTTTCTATTTTTCAACATTGTATTTTATATCGCAATTACAGTTATGTAGTTTATGCCCTTCTTGGCTGTAGCATATTGTAGTATTTATCAAAATAAGTTCTTTCAAGGCATAATAAAATTTTTTTAAAAATACTAATGCGTAAATTATCTGTAACAACGATTTATGTTTTATATGTGTATCTTTGGGTAATAAGTTTGTGAATTTAGATTAATATTGATTTTATTTATTTATTTTTTAAAATTGTTTTCCTTATGATTAGGAACTAATTGATCTGTTGTTTATTAGATTGATTTTTTATTTTAATTTATTTTCTAATTTGCCTGCAAATTTATATTTTATATAAATATTTACAAATATATCGTAAACAAAATCATGGACAGATAGGATTTATTGTTATCTATATAGAATCGCATAGAATCGAGACATAGTCTTAGAATCAAATTATTTATACATAAAATTCTGATATATGTAGTCTGTTTTGGTTGATTTTAATGTATATTTTCAACATTTTTGGTTAATATTTAAACCGACAGTTTTTCTACACAAAAATCGATAAACTTCTATGATCGATGATCTGTCCTAATGAGCAATTAACCAATTGAGAAGGATGAGTAATTTTTTTTTTTGTTGAATATTTTACCATTCGCTAGCCTTCCTACGTTTCTAACAGAACTTTAAATACAGACTTACGTATCCAAACTGCCACAAACCACATTCAGAATAATTGTAAATGATTTTATTATAAATTAAATTGACTTGTAAACAGACTTGTTAAGTTGGATGAGAGATTTCTTAGTGTAACACTTTAAATCAGTATGTCACTAGTATGCACCACTATGTACTGCCTACCTCGTCCCATTACAATGGTCATATTTTATATCGCATACAATTTGCTGAATGTGTTTGGTCACGTATTACAGGTGCAAATAAAATTTATAATGTAAAAAAAAAAAAAAAAAAAAAAAAAAAAAAAAAAAAAAAAAAAAAAAAAAAAAAAAAAAAAAAAGTTTCTATTTAAGCGTGATCATGCAAACTGGAGCATGTTGGAGTGATTATTGTTACAGTAATACGGAAATCCCAGTTTGGACTGCTGGAACAACTTTCACTAGTTGCTGGAATTATTGCCACCATGTAATAAACAGAGCTAGTTAGTTTTAAGAGGGTGTTGGGTCATAGAGTGTGTATAATGGTTGCTTATCTGTTTCTATTAATAAATAATAAACATATTACAGGCATGGATAATATAATGCCAAATAACAAGCAAATAACCTTATATGATCATTAAGTTAAGCATCAATCGAATTATGAGAAAATAATATTTTCTTTTGGAATATGAATCGATTAAATATAACAAGATTTAAAAGAGAAATACATTTGTTTTATTTTAGTATTTTAAATAAGCGATTCACTCGATTCAAGCAAAACTTGAATAATGGTCAAATTTATCAAAATAGGAACGATACGTTTAAGAACGATACACAGCGGTAATTCTTCCATGGCATTCATAAAGTTAAAAAAGTAGATCTCTCATCGACCTTCTTTTCAGTCTCTTTTTTTATACTCTCAGGTATATATGTAGGTGATGGAAATTGCTTCTATTATTTTGTTTCTCTGTTCTTGTAAATTTTTATGGGATCGTTTGTAGTGAGTCCGTATGTATTCCCTAACTGTTGGTATACGTAAGTCAGTATGTAAAGTTGTGTCGGCAACATACCAACGACCGTGTGTGATAACTGAAAGAGATTTTGATTGAAAAACAGTTTTTGTATGTGTGTGTCTTTTTGCAGAATCAAAAATTTTAGAACCGTAAATCCAAACGGGCTTTGGTAAATATGTTTAAGTAGCTTGTTTCTGTTAAAGTGTCTAACTTGCATTGTCGTCTGAGTAGTGGGTAGAGTATTTTAAGTCTTTGGTTTAAAGTTTGGCATTAACAACTTAATTCTCACATTATTAAACCTATTAAACAAACCACCTTAAACCTACAGATAACAAATGAATATCAACAATAACATTTGAAATATATTGTTACAATTTAAAAAAACATAGAAACTAGACCACTCACCGGCATGATTGTGAAATTGTAGTTTCCCAAATATGGTATTTTAACTACCATAATAACACTAACACTAGTCGAATGTAAAATAAGAAATTATAACAGTTTTATGTTCAAGAAATATAAAAAATATCATCGAAATCTCAGTCGGGTTGCACTACACAATATGGCAGTCCTTACTTCAACTATATCAATCTCAATTGATTAAATCTTGAGATAAATTTGAAGTGGTTTTCAAAATTATGATTTTAATTAATTACATGACAAGAGTAAAAAAAACAACAAAAACAATAATTTAACTATTTGATTATTTTATTAGAATTTAAATAATTTTTAATGTTAGAGTTAAGTTTGATTAGTGTTTTGTGTGTAACATTTTAGTGTGCATCAGAGTTTAGTATCGGAGTAATAGTTTACTATTTTAGTAGATATCTATGTTTATTATAACAGAGAAATTAATAGAATTTTACGCTATTTTATTGTTGAATAATTAACGTAATATTTTAGAAAAAATAGGGCTTACCTCTACCAATATTCATAACTATTAATTAAAAAAAAAAATCGTGAAATAATCTTCATTATGTTTTATCTCAGGTGAAATAGTCACGATAACTCTACGGATGAGGAGAGGACCAAAATATGTGGAAAAAGATTACGTACATTGGAAATATATGTGCGTGACCCTGTGGGTCAGGTAAGTGAATGACTCATTCATGACTTAAGTAATGACGGGATCGGGGTATCGTAGGTGGTTGATTAAGTCAACACCGGGTATAATAAGCTTAAATCACCGATGAATAATAATCGATGAGGGGCTCAAGAATCTCTTTGTACAGAATGCTTGTCTATATGTATATATATATGAGTGAGTGAAACAAGTGACGTACGGATCTAAAGTAAAATATATCCTTAACGGACAATTTGTAAACAATATATGTTAAGCAACTACCTATACTTTAAAAATAAAAATGTAATTTCATCTGTGAAACAAAATCCAGAAGTAGTATTTTAAATTCAAATGATTTTTGATTATATTTTATGACATGGAACGAAATCACCATGAGGATGGAATAGAATATCGAAATAATAATCGCTCTTGTTCATAAATTTGAAACATTTAGCGTATTCTGTGTTCAATTGTTTTATTTGTACGTACTTCGTTGAGAATTATACTATATGTTAAAAATATAAAATTGTGGGAGGAGCATAACCGTTGCCAAGCGACATAGATTCACCCAGATGTTTTAGTCTCGTTGCTAAGAGACATAAAAAATAAAATGGCAGACATTACAGTTTCAAACTTCGTAACAGTAAAGTTGTAAAAGTAATAGTGTCGATTTCAATAGTTTTAATGCTAGTTAAATAGTTGTTCTGGTCTGTTTATATTGTTCTGTATGTGAGTGAATCTTTTTATTTACTAAAAAAATCTTTTTATTCACAAATAAAGTGATACAAAACAATAATTTTTTACTGTTGCTAGAAATGAAAAATAAAATAGTTGATACATTTATTGTGAGCAGACACCTGCTGCAAAAGGTAAACCAGAAAGTGTTTTATAGCCATTTTTTTTTTTAATTTAAGAAATATTTTTTATTATAATATTCAATTTCAAACGAATTCCATTTAAATAATATAAATCAGCTGTTTTGAAAGAGTTTCACTTCTGTTTGTTAAAAGATATCCACAGGGTGTCAATACCTGATTTTGCACTATTTATTCTCAATTCCTTGTAAAATATTTTCAAATAATAATTGTTGGTTAAAACGTTTTATTTAGCTTTAAGTACGGAAATCCAAAAAAAGTCAATGAAAATTTCAATATGTTTTAACTATATTTACTATTACTGTATTTACGTTTATTGATAGGAAAAATATTAATTAAAGGGTTTCAATGTCTGGTTTTCCTTATTTTCACCTACTAGGTTACAGACTCAGCCATTTCAAGATTTATTGAGGATTTTCTTTACAACCAAAAACAATTTGTTGAGCAATCTTAAAATTCTCAGCAGTTTAGGAAGAAGAAATTATTCTCTGATAAACGACAGAAACTCCTTACTTTTTAATGTTTGAATAGCTAAAAGTGGGTAACTATCCCTTCAATTAGTTGATAATAGACCAACTTTCGTTTTCTTTCAGATCTTGATGACCCGCGGCCTTTCACTTAACTTCATATAAATGAGATTTTAAGTATTGAGTTTCTTATATTCCAAGTTTTTCTTTAGAGTTATGTATCATTACATTTACACAGTTTTAAACAAAAATTTTATTAAAAATAGTAAGGTTTATTTTAAGGACTAGTTAAATACTAAGAATTATATTTTCAATAAGAAAATTTATATCGGAAAATTAATTTTCAATAAATTAATAATGATTCTCAAACAATATAACGATAATTTTTAAATAAAATTTAACAGATTAAGATTAACCTTATAAACAAATTATAATTTTCTATATAAAAATGCAAGTCAAGTTTGTGACCGCAAAACTTCTAAATTATTTGATGATTAATTAGAAATTTCAAAAAAAAAATTTTTTAAGTAAGAGTATACTTTTATAAGCACTTTGTCTAAAATTTGACTCATAATCAACGGTTACAAAAACATTCATCTGCATATAAAAATTCAGCTTTCGTGCGTTTGTGTTTTAAAACTCGAAAAGTTATCGATGGATTGATTTAAAATGTTTATCCACTGTTCCAGTTCTGTAAGTTTTTTTTATTTTTTATTTATTTATTTATTTTTTAATGTTAATATAACTAGAGAGTATAGGGAAAGAAACGGCAAAATTCTATTTTTACTATTTTCCAGCTGAGGAAGTTTACAAAACACTATACAACTACTGTAAAAGTTTTTACTAAGGAGATGAATTTGTCAGGGGTGCAGTCAGGATGAATAAACACGGCCAGTTTTTAAATGAAAAACTCGCCGTGTTTATTCATCCTGAAGACACCCCTGACAAATTCATCTCCTTAGTAAAAACTCACAGTCAACAATACAATCATCATTATAAAAGTTTTTGTTTTTCTTTCAGATATTAATCTAATTTTTATAGCGCGTCAGAAAAAGAATCACAACAAAAACAAAATATCACTATATTTAAAGAATTAAGACTCTCATCATGAACTCGATTCCCTCCCCCAAAAAAAAAAAAAAAAAAAAAAAAAAAAAAAAAAAAATTAAAAAAAATAATAATAAAAAACAAAACAAAAAAAAACGAGATGGCTCGTTTTCCTCCTGTACTCTTAAATTTTTAACCAGAATTTTCCAAGGGATGGGCAAACCCTAAGTGTATTTTAATAGGCTTAAATAATTACTGTTCAGTAAATAAAAATACTTATCCCAATTCAGCTTCAGTATATCAGTGTTCTTTAAACTCGAAAAGTATTCCATGGATTAAAATGAACTTTTAAAAATACGGTTCATTTCTATATAAAGAGTGTTTTTATAACTATTTCCTCACAGGAACGGTAAATACCATGCGTTTCAAAAGGTTTAAAAGATAATGATTGTATTTGAAGTATAACTTTATTTATAAATAGGTAACAGCTGTTTTACAGCTTTCTATAAAGTCAGTAGTGAACTCAAAACCAAAGAATAAAAATGTATTTTTTTTTGTATAATTTTAACTTAATAAGTTAATTGATAATAAACTATCAATTGTTTTTATTTAATGTATAAACTTGAATTTAGCAATAATAAATCGGGTCAGCTTAGTTAGATATGGAAACGTCAGTGTAGGATTAGCTGAATTGTAAAAGCTATGTAAACATTAGAAATGTAATATCGAAAATTAAAAAAATAGAAAATAACATTACTGATAAAAGTATTTCGAAAGCTAACGTCCTATTTTAGTATTTCGTCTTAATGAAACTATTTTACGTCTCTCGAACAGTTGATGAAATAAGTTTTTTTTAGAATCTGATTATCTTTTATCTACTTGTATTAATTATAGATTCCCTTATCTTATCTAAGGAAAAACAAAACATCATTTTGAAGAAAACAATTTTAGATCATTATAAAAAAAAAAATATGTGTCATGGGACTACAATTTAAAATTTTTGTGTATAATAACATACATGGTACTTGCCCGCCTTCACAGAATCAACAATGACGTACCAGGGAATATCGGCCTCGAATCATTTCTTATTTCGAAAAAAAAATACGGTCGAAGAGAACACGGACTAGGAACACACTCAAAGGCAATGGAGCCACTGAGCTATTGTTTGTGTTCAATGAACCATCTCCGCCCCGAGAACGTAATATATAAACAAAGTAATATCGAACTGGGTTTAAAGGTTTCAAACGGAGGATTAGAAACACATCAAGTTATTTTAAAACACTTAAAAGGGCTTACCTCATGTTTATGTTGAGAATTAAAAATGGTCATTGGCATCGCTGTAGCTGAATGGATCTCTTAACAATAACTGATTTTAATTTTGTAAAATACAGAAACAAGAAAAAACGATAGTTATCGATTTAGTTCACAGTTCAAACTGAAGTTAGCTGTCGATTTTCTGTAAGGATGTGAACCACAGTCTTAGAACTCCTTTGACGTACACCGGTTTCCCCGTACTCGAAGGTTTCTTAAAAGGTAATCTTTTCTTTCTTTTTTTACAAGATTTACAAGAGAATAAAAATCAAAAATATTTTTCAACAATAGAATGAAAAATAATTTCCATCTGTTCTTATTTAGGAGCTCAGAAAAACGGGTCTATTCTCACAACACGTTTTTCAGAGTCTGGATTCAAAAAGAAGATAAGAACTTTTTTCTAAACCTTCTTATTCGCTCTAACTAGGGCAGGAAGGAGGAATAATACAACAGGTTTCCAACCTATCCTAACTTAAGTGAAAAGGTCGATATTAATTCCGTGGGTCAAACATTTCTTAACACGCTTAGCCGCCTTACATGGGAACTTTTTTTTTATTAGCTATAACATATATTATATTTGTTTTAAAAGTGTTATTACAGTCATTGGAAGAATGGCAAGGGACAGAGATAAATGGAAAGAGAAGTGGATCCAAATCGCGAACCCAGCTTTTAGGCTGGTCACCTGGGAAAGTCTAGACCTACGCCCTGAGGGAAGCCCATGTTCAAACTCACAGAAGAATTTTGTTTGTAAATAACTTTTTTTTTTTGTCGATATGTTAAATTTTATATTTTATTTATTTATTTGAATTATGTTTGTGTTATTACAGTATTATTATTATTATTATTACAGTCATTAACAAATAGTAGAAAATAACAAAATTTTTTTGCTTATGTGATACAACACAAAATTTTTCATTGATTTATCATGATAAAATTGCCTGAATAGTCTTTTATGATGTGTTAGATGTAGCGAATCGCTTTAGCATCTGATAAAACTGTCTTTTGTCATCTTGTGTTTATTTTGTCTCTTAGCAACATAGTTTTAATTTTATTTATTACCACCTTAAAACTCAAATATTTGAATTATGAAACTTTCAAAACATATATACAATAAGTTTTTGTTAAATATTATAAAATAGCCCAACCAAGGATGGTATAATTATAACATTCTAAGATTTTATTTTTTCTTTTTTTTTTTATCTTAGCCGTAAAAAAACTTTTTTTTTTCGATAAATCTTAAATCCTACAAACCTATTAACTGGCTGTTTCGGAGTGTGAGTTGGGCCTAAAAGTTTCAATAATGGTTTAGAAGATTTTTCAGCACTGGAACTTGAATATTATAAAAAATACTTAATCCAAATTATATTTTTAAACATATTTACTTCACACTTTAAATTTTAATTTACAATATATGTAACAATTGTTTTTTTCTGACCTTAAGTAGATTAGAGGTCGATTTCCATCAAGGAGATTGCTTTTTTTTATTTCGTGGAGGTCCTTCGAAATTAATCTGGATCCTCTTTCAGATAAAAACATAACCGTAAAGAAAAAAAAAAAAAAAAGAATGCAACGCTTGACGGGCAGTCCTCGATACCACTGCTTGTGAATTTGAGTTTGAAACAATTTTACTCTGGTGCAAAGTCCCTTTCGAGTAACAAGTAGGTTCACAAATAAATCAAATTAAAGCTGGTCGAAAAACAAACAAAAGTTAATAGAAGCCATAAGTAAACAATACACATATATGGAAATAATAAAAGGCTAATCGGTGAAAAGAGAGAACAGAGAAAAAGAAAAGATAAATAAGAAAGTAAAAAATAAAATGTAAATCTCCACAGAAAAGAAAAAAAAGAAGAAGATTCCAATAAATTATATAAGACTTATTTACATGGCAGTAATTAGACCCATTTGGACACTCGGAGTTGAGGTTTGGGCTACATTAATTCTTCCCATATCCAATCCTTACATCGCAAAATCCTCAATGCTCCTCATCATGTCACAAATAAACTAATCCATAAGGATCTTAACGTTCCATATGTAGCTAATTTGGCCCAAACCAGATGCCTACCCTTTCATAGTAAACTCCATACCCACTCGAATCCACTAGTCTCCTAACTTGCCTACACCCAATTCCAGATAATCCTCCGAGGCATCTGATAAGAAGATGGCCTAGGAAATTTCTAATATAAGACATCTTTTGAAATCCTACTAATGGGTAGTTCTTTATATGAAATAGCATGTCATTATAATAATTTTCCTCAAATATATTTGTAATATAAAATGTATATACAGTACAATCCCGAAAATTCGGAATCACAGGGACCCAAGATTTATTACAAATTACCGAGATTTTCATAATAGCGGGATTTCAAATAATCGGGAGTAAAAAAAAAAAAAAAAAAATTTCGAGTTAATGAGATTTATTTCAAACAAAGAATGAAAAAATAATAAAACATGTAGGTATTATACAAAACATGGACATATATGTATAATATGTATTTTTTATTATGTACATATGATAATAATAGAGTAATTAAAAGTTAATGCGTAATAAAAAATGAAAAAAGTACAATGTACATTCAATTGGAAAAAAAATCAGTAATTTTTTTTTGACTAAGCGTTTGATAACGACAGCGATCTATAGCATTGTCAATGGTTACAATCGCAGAAAAAACTTCTTCCGTTACATCTGTTTTCGTTGATATATATCGCCGCAAATTATCGATGCAGCCTTTCGCCTCCTTAGTTGAAACCACGGGGGGTTCTTCTTCATCATCTTCGTCATTAATTGGTTCTTCTGTTGGCTCCAAAATGTCCTCATCTGTAAGAATTCCAGCTACGGCCACATCATCGTCGAAGTGAATAAATTCTTCAAAGGTGATACGATTTTCATCGCTTTGGGGCAGACGATGAAATTCCCCGTTGTCGAACACGGTATTCAGAGAACAAATTTCCTCACCGTCTGTTGGTGTTTCTCCTTTAACAAAGCCACAAGCACGGAATCAGTTTTTTTATTGTTGTTACAGTGACATTTTTTCCATGCTTTGTCAGCCATGAACATAGCTGACAAGATTGAGATATTATACTCATTATTCCCGTCCTCAATGCTATCCAACAGTTGTGTTACAACTTCCTTGCGATAATGGGTTTTGAAATTTTGTATGATACCCTGGTCAAGAGGCTGGAGTTTGGAAGTTGTGTTAGCTGGTAAAAACTCAACTTTTACATGGCTTAGAACTGGAATGGAATTATGAGCTGTGCAATTGTCGATGAAAAGCAAGATTTGACGATTTTGTCCCGCCATGTCCCTATTCACCAGCAGAAGCCATTCATTAAACAATTCACACGTCATCCATGCCTTTTTATTCGCACGATACATAATGGGAAACGATTTGATATGTTTAAAACATCTCGGTTTTGCTGATTTCCCTATCAATAAAGGTTTTAATTTTTCACTGCCATCCATATTTACAGTTAACAATAATGTGATTCTTTCTTTGCTCTTTTTGCCACCATGACACTTTTCGCCTTTAAAGCACATTGTACTACCTGGGAGGCATTTGAAAAACAATCCCGTCTCATCTGAATTGAAAATATTCTTGGGATCATAATTCCTAATTAATCCCGTCAATTTTTCTTTCCATTCTGTTCAAATATTGTCCGGCACACTCGCACTCTCACCTGATATTTTACGAAATGTAATGTTGTGTCTTTTTTTAAAGCGGTCAAACCATCCATCACTTGCTTTAAAATTTATTATTCCCATCTTCTCCGCATAAACTTTAGCTTTTTCCCTCATTGCCATTCCCCCTATTGGTAAGTTCAATTCTCGGCACTGAGTAAACCATGCTGACAAAGAGTTTTCTAGTTTGGGGTACTCACCGGTTTTCTGACGTTTTATTTTACTGGAAGCAGGTGTAGCCACAATAAAATCCTTTTTCTTCAGGATCGATGTCAACGTAGAAGGAGGAATATTAAAACGTTTAGCCACGTCGATCTTCTTTTCGCCTTTAGCAACGGCATCTAGAATTTGCTGTTTTTCTTGAATGGAAAGGCACTTGTTCGAACGTCGGGCACTAACACTCATTTTGATGGATTACTAAAGACAACTGAACAAGAACTGACAAAAATTTAGAATTAAAGACACGTGGATGGGTTTTGAAATAAAAAAAAGTTCGAAAAAGTAAATGAATGTAAACAATTTACAGAACTTAGATGAGTGGAAAATTCCATACGAATAATCGGGATTTTTAACTTGAATTTACGAATTATAAGACGTTTTACTAGTGTTGAGAAGGAAAATAATTACGAATAAGTGAGGGGACCAAAATGCATTGTTTTTTTACGAATTACCGCAATTTTTCCTAGGGACCGACAGTTTCTTACGAATTAACAGGATTTACTAATTAACGGGATACGAAATACCGAGATTCTACTGTAGTTGTAAATATCAATAAATAGTTAAAAAAAAGAAAAGAAAAGAAAAAGTTATTATTTGAGGAAATGAAAACAAAAGAAGGTTGATTCACATTATAACAGGGAGATCCGTAAAATATTTTCATACTAGATAAGTTTTAACACAAAATTAAAAAAATAAGATAAAATTAAAAAAAAAAGGCGATCGCCATCTTGCAAAATCTCCGGGATCATGTTAATTACATGGCGAGGTTTAAATATCGAATGGGGGGTTCCCGGTGAGGTTAGATTTAATAATTTATTATATTGATAAAACAAGGTGACTAATAAATAATTCAGAATAATTGTGAGCTCCATCATTATGTACGTCATTATAACTAAGAATAGGATATTATAATAATAACCCGTTAAAGTGTGCCTATAATACCTACATAAAATGGAACATTATTTACTTTACAAGGTCTTGTACAATTACAGTTATTACAAGGTCTAATTAAGTTGATGAAAAGGCCTATAATATTGTTTGAAACAGAAATGATTTCTTATAAAAAACGGCTAGTTCTTTCGACAATCGTAAACCGTCGAAGTGAAAGTAGCTTGTAATGGCCGAGTGTTTAGATAGTACTGTTTTCAGAATCTCCTGTTTAGTATCTAGTGTCCTATTAATAGACATTGGAATCAATCCTTTCAAAACTTCCTAATTCAATTGTAAAAACGTTTACGAAATTCGAAGCGCCTGTCTGAAAACATTACCTATAAAAAATAATCCAACGAAGCAACTAAAATGATCTATATAGTATGGAAACTTATATTTGTTGATACCCAAACTAGCAATATTGAATTATTTGTAGTCAAAATTTACCCAGATTTTTAATTTATGCAGCAATGTAATGTTGGTGCCAATCTTTGTGAAGTGGTGGAATTTGGGATCTATTTGAACTGAATAGCTGCGATTGAACTTAAATAATAAGAATGTTTATAGAATTTGAAAAAGATATTAGGAATGTGTCGATTTTCGACTCGATCGTTCTTGATAAAAATATCGATCTAAAGTCGAATTCGAAGGAATTGATGGACATGGTTGACGTTGATGATAGTTTTGAGATAGCTGACTATGTAATTACCATGAATTCTTTTTCGTAATGATATTTTTTCATGTTAAATAAAATGAGGAGTAGTCGTTTTTGTAGTAAATTAATTCTCTTCGTTGTCAAATTGAATGTAGTTCTATTCAGAGACGAGACATTGCGACTTTAAGCCGAACATTAGTTTGTTTAAGATTATGTGTATATATATATATATATATATATATATATATATATTTACTTATACATATTATCTATTCGCTATAATATATTCAAGTCAATCAAATTACTGCACCCAAAGAATAGTACCATTTTATTATATGTCTCGTTATTGTTAGGGACTTTTTTTTATTCAAAAATAAAATGTATTTGCTATTTTATAACATGTTCATAATGATTTTTAAGCTCCAATACACAACTGAAACAAACCCAGAGAAATATTACAAAACCTTTTACTGAAAATAGAAGATGGGTGGATGCAACTTCAAATTTTCTGTAAAAGGTTTTGTTAACATTTTCGATTCTTTAACCTATGAATGAAAATCCAAACCTTTAATTCTTTGTCTGAAATAAGAATTTTGTAATATTAATTACATTTTGTACATTGTCTGATTTGTTAATTGCTAATTACTAATTCATTTCTACAGTTATTATTTGTTTTCATTGATTTGTTTCGTTACTCTTTTTTTTTTCCAAATATAAATTAATTTTTATCAAAGAAAAAGGCATCGAGCATCGAAAAATATTGGTACTGACACATCACTATAGAATAGGTGCTAGGTTTTCGAGTTTTTAAACAAAACAAAAGTGAGCATTACTAACAACGCGCCGAGTCTTTGAATTTACTCACTTGATTTTAAACTATTCTTATGTACCTTAACCCATTAATGGCCTGTGTTGCGAAAACGCAACACCAGGGAAGTAAACAGAAGGAGGTAGCCATTTGTGACATTATTTACAAATTGTAATCAAAATTCTCCATTAAAAAAGTTTTGGCCACTAAAGGGTTAAGAAAATAACAAAACATCGGAATTACCATGGCAACATCAGTTGACCATGGTAACCAATAGTTGCTAGCCTACCTGCCTTTATTAATAACAATACTTTCGTAAAAACCGTACCAAGTGAAGACAGATACTATGATCATATAATGGATTAATTTTGTTTAATTTTTATTATATTATTTAATGATTGATATGTGAAAATAAATTAAATTATATCTGTTGTTTTGTACCTTGTTATGAAGAATTCATGGCAGTTGTACCATCAGATCACTACGTTAACCCATTACACCAACACCAAAATTTCTTATATTCAAAATTTAAATACATCGTAGACTATATTAAATAAAGTTACCCTCATTCACACACTTTTACGAGACCATAACAGAGATACCAGACCGCAGAGTGATAGGTCCCAGTGGGGAATGCCGGGAAGAGCTCGGGTTCCGCTAGTTCAGCAGAATTTAAGGCCCCAATTGTTCTCTAAATAGTTCACTAAATCAAGGAGGTCTTGTTTCAGTCCTAAAATCGTCAGTGAGCCGCCATAGTTGTATTTTATATTATTATTTCGATATAAAGACACAAGAATATAAACAATTTTTATCTGTTTTCTTTCAGACCCTAACAATATTTTGTAAACAATTTTTTTTTTAAAACTATTTATTTATATTTACAACTGCTCACAATATACAAGTAAATTTAATCATTATGATAACAATGACATGTGAATAAATTGTGAAGAATTACTCGCTAGTAACATTTCAATTAGAGCTTCATATCAGAAGGTCCCTTGGCCATCTTCTTTTCAGACGCCTCAGAGGATTATCGGGAATGGAATGAGAAGCAAGTTGAGAGACTAGGGGATTTGAATGGTTATGGAACTTATTATGAATGGATATGTATCTAGTTTGGGCTAAATCAGCAACATGTGGAACATTAAGATCTTTATAGATAAGTTTATTGGTGACAAAATAAGGAGCATTAAGGATGTTTTCGTAGGATTTTGATTTGCAAGGATTGGATACGAGATGAATTAGATGGTTTAGTAGAGCCCCAAAGCTCAACTCCAGATGTCCAAATAGGTCTGATAACTGTCATGTAAATGAGTCTTTTGTAATAAATCGGAAGCTTTGAACTTTTGTCTAGTAAATATTGAAGAAATCGAAAACGATGAGCAGTTCCCTGTCGTTTTAGTCTTGTTGGTGGAATTTGTAAACTTAAAAAAAAAAAAAACGTTCTTTCATCATACCCTCTACCCACACATAATCGATTAAGGTCTATAAACACACTCGCCTACATTGTTTTAGCGTATATAAGTTTAAATTAGACTTCTAAAGAATTTTTGTAAAATTCATAAAAAATTGATGAATATTTTTTGGTAACGTTACTAAGCACAACTCCGCCCCTTCTGTTCTGTCAAATACCTTTTTTTCGATTGTCGGTGATTGTGAAACTGCAAGTGCACATCCGAAATTAATAAGCAAGTGCAATGCAGGTTTGATGATTTCGGTGGGGTCGTGCTTTCTAATCTTTATTTTTTTTTTATTAACTTTTGTGTACGAAAACACAACACAGTGCTCGTAAAACAAATTTATAAGGAAAGACTTAATTTCTAATACAAAATAAAAAAAAATGAAGACTAGAGTTTCAAAAGTACCCTGATATTATCGCATATAGAGATGGGTTAAGGGAGAGAAGGATTAAGCTTAGAAGGTGTTTTAATAATCATCCTTATAATATGAAGATTAGAAACGCAAAGAAATTTTATCGTTAAAAGTGTAGATTAACATAAATAATATATTGACATCCGAAAAGGAGAAACTTGTATCTGACATTTTTTGAAATTTATTTTTTTGTGCCAAACTCTTCTCTGGATGACGTAGTTTTCACACCAGAGACATCCGTACTCGAAAAAAAGAAAAAAAAGAAATAGTAAATCAGGAGTTATTCGTCTATTCATGGGTTTCACGTGTATGATAAAAGCATATAACAATGAAAAATATTAATAAAAATCATATAGTGAGAATAATAAGGCTCAGAACAAATCATGTACAAAGAAATATCTTAACCTGAGGAAGATAGAAGCCAATGGAAAATGTGAGACATGTTACTTCCCTGAGGACCCCTATTATATTCTATTATAAAATTTAATTTTGATCCTCAAGAAAAAACAGGATACTTAAAAGAATTGGACAGGGATAAAGTAGCTAAATTAACTGAAGTTTTGGATAAATTAAAAACAAAACTATAATTAAAGAAGAAAGAAAGAAACATAAAAAAAATAAAATGAAGCTAAATTGAACTTTAACAAAAGTATACACTTTGTTGTATAGGATTTGGCAACAAATCTTAACCCCCCCCCCCCCCCCCCCGAAAAAAAATCTCTCAAAGTAGTTTTTGCAAATAAAAGTTTCCACTTCTCGGACGCTGATATATTTATTTATCTGCTTATATTAATTATAAATATTTATATATTAATAGAAACTCATATACAATCCCTTTATAATAAGAATACATATATTTCGAACTTAACTTTAAAAAATAAAAACACGAAAATATATCTAATTATAACCGGATATGGGTCAAAGATACTAGGTTAATAACAACGTTTAGAGGCTCGCTAAACCGGTTACATTTTAGGTTCGTTTTTAATGTTGAATGTTTTAATTCAAGAATAAGAATGTAAATTACCTTCTTTTTTTTTAATTGCTATATACTACTTTATTTCATATACATACAATAACTGTATTACGAATATAATGATATTACAAAAATATATAAAAAAATATCCATTGATAGCATACCATAATTTGAATTTTAATAGAAAACTGAAAATGCATTTTTAACTACGTTTTTTAACATTTAATGTATTTATTTTCATAATTGCTTGGTTGTTATAAAAGTCCTTGCGCATAAATATAACTCTATTTCAGATTTCATATTTTAAACAATATTGAAAAATACTCTTCAACGTGCATTGTTTTCAGCCATATTCACCATTGAATTTTAGGAAAAGAACTCTTCACTTTAATTTTTGTACGTCCTTGTCATTATTAGTGATCCGAAGTCGAATCTCTTTAAAAAACTAAACAGACTATAATGTGATGGCACGATATCTGAGCTGTACGCAGGATGAGGTAAAATGTTTAGTCCTTGCAGATCTGATAATTTTTCCTCGATGAAATGAGAATGATGTTCAGCGTAATTGTGTTGAAAAATGGTTTAGTTCCTGTTGACCGAAACGGGGTAGTTTGCACTCTAAACTGATAAACTCAAACGTTCACAGTAAAGGTTTGATTCCACTTCCCGACCATCAGGAACAAGTTCAAAACTGCAAAAAGTCTTCAAAGTTTCAAATTTCAAAAATCATAACTTTTTTTTCCCCAAATGAACCTAAGGTATGACAGTATTTCGATGGATAATTGACTCCTTTGGGACTGTCTTTCCACATTGATCTTTATTTTTTGACATTGCATGTATATAACATACAAGACCAAAACGACAAAAAACTGCCCGTCGTTACAGACTACCTCAAATTTCATAAGGTATTTCCTAAGCCAGCGAAGAGTTGGGAGACCCAGGTCGCAGTGGTCGGACTGTGTGGTAGGGGATTACAGGTCCATCTGAGTAAGGGATTGGATGGTGGCATCCCAGGAAAAAAACGATTGCTGTTGGAGGAAGCCAAGACTCGCTTGCGGGTTGTTGAGCTAAATAAATAAATTTCAAGTTTCGTTTAAATGAATTTCTAAATACTGTAAAATCTAAAATTCAAGCGGAGCTGATACGCTATGGAGGAATAGAAGTGAGAAAGGAGCTCCATAATCTCATTTTGAAGATATGGGAAGAGGAGAAGATGCCTGACGAGTGGAAAAGGGGAATTATCTACCCACTGCACAAGAAAGGGGACCAGTCGGACTGCGACAACTACAGAGGCATAGTGCTCCTCTCGTGTGCATATAAAGTTCTCTCTAATATCCTATTTGAGAGACTAGTCCCTCATGCCGAGAGGGAGATAGGGAAATATCAAGCGGGATTTAGACGAGGGAGATCCACGTTGGACCAACTATTCTCACTGAGGCTGATGCTGGAGAAATGCAAAGAGTGCAGAATAGTTACCCACCACCTCTTTCTTGATTTTAAAGCCGCTTACGATAGTGTAACTCGGCCAGAACTCTATCAGGCCCTGTTAGATATGAACGTCCCAGCCAAGCTGGTACGGCTTGTGAAAATGACAATGTCGGGCTCGAGGTGTGCAGTACGAGTAGGAAATGACTACTCAGATGATTTCAACACAAACTGCGGAGTGAGGCAGGGGGATGCTCTTGCCTGTATTCTCTTTAACTTTGCAGCAGAGAAAGCGGTGCGTATGTCCGGAATCCAACTCCACGCAACCCTTTTTAACGGTACAGTTCAGCTTCTGGGATACGCTGACGACTTTGATATTGCTGCTAGATCGGAACGTGCACTGAGAGAGGCGGTCTTGGCCATAGAAGATGCAGCAAAGAAACTTGGGCTACACATTAATGAAACTAAGACCAAGTACATTAGAGTCGGAGGAGATGGACCAGGGATTGGTCCATTTGTGGCTGGACCCTATAATTTTGAAAATGTAAGTAGCTTTATCTACCTCGGGGCTGAGATCAATTCTGAAAACGACATCTCTCGAGAAGTCAACAGAAGGATAGCAACAGCGAGACGGTGCTACTTTGGCCTTGCGAAGCATTTTAGAAGCAGGATCCTGTCTAACAGGACCAAGATCACCCTCTACAAAACCTTGGTCCGTCCCGTTTGGATCAGAACTTATGGATCAGAAGCATGGGGCTTTAAAAAACAGGATGAAAATAGGCTTCTGATCTTTGAAAGATCAATTTTGAGGAAGATTTTTGGTCCTGTTAAAGAGGGTGGAATTTGGAGAAGAAGAAGAAATGTCGAACTGGCTGGCCTGTATGGGGATGCAGACTTGGTAAAGTTTATCAAGATAGGACGACTTCGATGGGCCGGGCACGTCGCACGCATGGATGACTCGGCGATACCCAGGAGGATACTGTCCGGAAAGTTGCATGGGCGAAGAAAAGTCGGCAGGCCAAATGTGAGATGGGAGGATTCAGTGACACTGGACGCACGGACTCTGGAGAGCTGCTGCAGCTGACAGGATTGACTGGCGAAAGCTTTTGGAGGAGGCCCAGTCTCGGTGACGGGATGTAGAGCCACCGATGTATGTATGTATGTAAAATCTAAATATATGTAATTTTCTCGTTAAAATGTTTTCATATTAGTACAAAAAATCCTTTTCTCTGTCGCTGTCTCTATTTTTTAAGTGTTTTTTTTTTTTTTACAAACTTTGCCAAAGCTATTTTTCTGTATTTTTTAAATTTAGTTTAATGATTAAATTCCAATTATATTAAGTCAAATTATTTTAAATCAAAAGATTTAGACTCATAATTATAATGGGTTTGAAACAGATTTGAACGGTATTGGTTGAGGTAAAAGTTGTAAGGAAAAATTAAGCCTGGCAAGCCTCAGTTTACGGTATACTTCAAGTATATCTACTTCGTAATGTAGAACGAACATTCAAAATGTAAATAATATTCCTGAACTTTTAAATTTATAAATCCTAACTTCAATATATAAAACTAAAATTAGTTGGTTATAAATTTCAATAACAATAACTAAATTAATTTAAAAAAAAATCTATTTATTGAAATTTACAACTGTACATAAAACATAAATCCAGTAAATGTGATAATGACAAAAAATAATAAAATGACAATTTCTTATGAAGCAACTACCCACTGTGAGCACTCCAATAAAAGTTCTATTTGAGAAGGTCCCGAGGCCATCTTCTTTTCAGACGCCTCGGAGGGTTGTCAGGAACAGAATGGGGAGCAAGTTGAGAGACTAGTGGATTTGAATGGTTATGGAGTTTATTATGAAAGGATAAGTATCTGGCTTAGGCTAAATCAGCAACATATGGAACATTGAGGTCTTAATGGATAAGTTTATTTGTGACAAAGTAAGGAGCATTAAGGATTATGGATTGCAAGATTCGAGATGAGTTAGATGGTTTGGTGGACCCCCAAATTTCAATTCCATATGTCCAAATAGGTCTGATAACTGTCATGTAAATGAGTCTTTTGTAGAAAATCGGACGAGCAGTTTCCTGACGTTTTAGTCTGGTATGTGGATTCCAAGTTAAACGTTTGTCTAGTTGGAATCCTAGGTCAATAACTAAATTAAATTTTAATTATATAAATATATATATAACAATAAGAGATTTAAAAAATATAGGAGGCAATGGATTTCTATTTATAGCAAAGTGGAAAGGTCTACTTTCTCTCCTTATTCCTCTAATCATCGTGGTCGGTGGAAGGGGAAGAGGAAAGATGGAATCAATTTCTTAAGGCGTTCAAGAGGAAGGAAATTTTTTTTACATTATTCCAACTTGTGTTTTATAGCGTCGTAACGCCTAATCGGTCAATCATTTATAATTAGTTTCTTTCATACAATGACTCTCTGAGGTTTCTTTTGTAATAAGTTCATAATGAAGTATTTAATGAGAAAACATAAATAAAATTAACAAGTATAATGTAAATATAAAAAAAATAAAAATATATATAGAAAGAATAGTAAATGTAAAACGTGACTGTAAGTATTGATTTAATCACGTACCTTTATCTATTTACTTAAATATGGAAATGTTAAATCGTTAAAATGGTTTTATTTATCTATTGTATATATTTATTTATGTTTTATTGTATTCTTTATTCAATCCTATCATTGCATTAAATTTTATATATATATATATATATATATATATATATATATATATATATCTGTGGCACCTGTGCATAGTGGGCTAAGTCGAACTTTGCGTATTTTGAGCTATCTACATCACCAGAATCGTAATTTTTTTCTCTTTTTTTATATTTAACAGGCTAAGTGTTCCGTCCATTGCAATGAAGGATATTCCTTTGTGAATCGTGGGCTGATACTACATTCTTGAATTTTTACCTGTGAAAAGTGAGTCAAGTTTACGAAATCCCTTTTGCAGAAAAGAAACAGCTACATACTAATAAAAAAAAAGATAATGAAAACGGCACCGTGCATTGGGGGAAGGTAAGATGGCTTAACTATAACAAAGATAGCTGCGGTGTTCTCTACTACAAGTCAACTCTCGATATAAATGTTATCTTTAAAACAATAAGTTTTTTGAAAAAGGGCAGGCTACAAAAATTAGAGCCACCATGCAGATATGTTGAATTACTTCCGATAGCGGCAGAAAAGAAGAAAGATCTGTTAGATCTTTTTCCCTAAGTAAATTCAGCATTTAGGCGATTCTATGAAGGGCTGAAATCTACATCTACAGGATCTGTATCCAGATTTAGGTGAAGAAGAAGACGAATGAAAGAAAATTATAGGTGATTTTTTTTTTCAGTGTTTTAAAAACTACCAATAAAATAATTATTTTTTCTTTAGGAATGCTGTGTATGTTATTTTATTTTCTATTATGTAAATAAAATATAAATAATGTCAAAAATAAATTTTTGAAAAAAGAAAAATATTATTTGTTGTATACCTAATTTTTCTCAAATCTGAAAATCAGTTAAGCACTTGTATTTCAGAGGTCAATCACGTTGACATTAATCACTTAGCCCATTTCAGACTAAATCGATTAGTGTAATGCGGGCTAAGAGTTCGATTGTTTTGGAACGATTAGTATTAAATATTAGAATATTGGCAAGAACTGAAAGATACCTTACCAACATAAATAGAAATGTTCTATCAAGAGTTTAAGCCCCACAAATTTGAATTTTTTTTAGCTGGACGATTTAGGAAAAAATCTCAAGCATTCAATTCAGTTTTTCTAAAATCGCAATATTCGCACTTAGCCCACTATGCATAGGTGGCACATATATATATATATATATATATATATATATATATATATATATATATATATATATATATATATTATATATTTTTCTTTGATTTGTTTTTTAAAAAGGTATAAATATACGTAATAGTATTATTGTTGTTGTCTATTCGGGCACAATTCTCTTTCGAACTTCAAGATGGTAGAAAGGACGGGTTATCTTACAGGTTACAAACCCATTCTAAACCGGTTGGAAAGGTCAAGATTCATTCCACGGGTCCACGACCAAATAAATTCAACTAACTCAGGTGAGATTCGAGCCCACAACTTTCTGTACCCGGTGCTCATGATACCTTCGCTTACTCGCTCAGCCATGTTTATTGGCCAGTACCATTGTTTATTGGACTTCAATGTGATTGCAATATAAGTAAAAAAAAAAAAAAAAAAAAAAAAAAATTGGTAACAACATCAAACCACTGCTCTATTTATGTCTTTACCATAAACGTTTTCAAGAAATTAAAAAATCACCTCTGACAAGGCAAGTACTTTTAAAGTCCCTTCCATGACTATTAAAACATATTTAACTTTTATAGGTTAAATAGCAATTTAACTTGACTGATCCCGTAGGTTCATTATAACACCATTGTTTTCGGTTCTAGGAAACCCAAAATGAACAATGACCTATTGTTGACAATTACTTTCACAACCTCAATTATATTGTGACTTCAACAGGGATATCCGTCGATTTGAGAATAGTGCCACATACCAGAGGGTAGTGCACTGGTCTCACTAACGTCTGTACCCAAGTTCGTATCCACCAGAGGCAGATAATAAGTTATTCTATTATTAGCCGAGGTTACTCTATATTTTTATGGAGTAAATATAAATAATAAATAAAATATTTTTGAAATATGTTTTTATAAAGACTAAAGCGACAAGAAACTGCCACCACTGCAATCCACTAGTCTCCCAACTTGCTTCTTCCTCCATCCCTGATAATCCTCCGAGGCATCTGAAAAGAAGATGGCCTAGAGACCTTTTAGTGTAGATTTTATTGAAGTGCTACTAGTGAGTAGTTCTTCACAAGTTATTTACATGCCATTGTATTCACTGTCAACAAATTTACTTGTTGCATATTATTCTGTACAGTTGTAAATATCAATAAATGAAAAAAAACAAAAAACGTTTTTATGTTGCTCACAATAGAACCGTATTTCAATGAATCTTTCGTATTGAATGAAAAGATGTATGTAAAAAGTCAGTTAAAATTCGTTAATGCCGCAATAAATGAAGAGATTATCTAACTACAATCCGATGCATGATAGCTGTTAACAAGCATTTTGCGAAGAATTGTTAAGTCCTATATTAAATTTTTACGGTTCCTTTTTGAATCATTCAAAAGATACAAAGAACCTAATATTACGTTTTTTTTCTAGAGACGTTCCAGATGTTATTTCCTTGAGCTACCAGTTCAAAGTATTTCTCAGGGTTAGATTGAGCGAATCACGATCATCTAAAAACACTGGGGTTTTCCCAAATCCTTTTGGATTTGATAAATAAAGATAAACGAATTCTTGGAGTCATTAAAAAAAAAAAAAAAAAAAAAAAAAAAAAAAAAAAAAAAAATGCTGGAATAACTGAATATTAAAAATCTTAATAAATTCCTTTTTAATGAATCATACCTCAACCTGGGAGGAACGAAACTTAAATAAAAAAAATAAATAAATAAAAAAATGAAACATTCTCTAAATAAATAATACATGATGCCATGCCACAAATAAAAATATCCACGGTAATATAAATATTCTGTATGTTGATGAATTGGCCCAAACCTGAGAATACACACTTTCATCCCAAATTACATTTCATTTGCTAGTAATGGGTAGTTGTTTTAAAGGTTTTGTAACAATTTTATCGCACATTATTTATTCTATATTTTATACAGTTGTATATACAAAAAATTTAAAAAAAAATGTATTAATAAAAAAAAAAAAAAAAAAAAAAGGAAGGGTTTGGTGGTTATGTTGCGATATTCCGTTTTTATTCGGCTCATATCTTAGGCAGGCATAGCTGGATCGGAGCGTTTCCGGGAAGAACATATTGAGGTTGAAAAATACAAGTTTGAGAGGGTTCAACTTTTTGTATACTTGGGGTCAGAGATTAATTCAGAAAACAATGTGACTAAGGATGTTATACGTCGGATCGCAGCAGCAAACAGGTGTTATTTTGGCCTCGCTAAGCAATTTAAAAGTAGGTTTTTAACCAACAAGACCAAAGTAAGGCTATACAAAGTCCTTGTACGTCCGGTCCTGACATATGGATCTGAAGCATGGGCATGGACTAAGGCTGATGAAAATAGGCTGCTTATCTTTGAGAGAAAGATCCTGAGAAGAATTTTTGGTCCGATCCGGGAGGGTGATGTCTGGAGAAGAAGAAAAAACCAAGAGATCTACGCACTCTTCAAAGACACAGACATCGCTAGGTGGATCAGTGTAAGGAGGCTCAGGTGGGCGGGGCACATCGCCAGGATGGATCCAAACGAAATTCCAAAAAAATTAATTATTGAGACTATTCATCAAACTAGAAGAGTCGGACGACCCAAAATGAGATGGATGGATAGCGTCCGTGCAGATGCCAGGAACATCCTTGGAACACCAGACTGGATGGCTGCTGCACAGAATAGAGATGAATGGCGAAAACTTTTGGAGAGGGCCCTGATTCAGCTATGAATTGTTGCGCCGCATATGTATGTATGTATGTATTACAGTTTTAAGATTCTAAGCTTCCGATTAATTACAAAAGATTAATTTACATGGCAGCAATTATATCTATTTGGACGTACGGAGTTGAGCTTTGGGGCTCCACTTAACCACCCAATTCATCTCGTATTCAATCCTTACAATCCAAAATCCTTCGAAAAATCCTCAATGCTCCTTACTTTGTCACTGATAAATTTATGCATAAAGATCTTAGTGTTCCATATGTTGCTGATTTAGCCCACACCAGATACGTATCCTTTCATAGTAAGATCCATAGCCACTCAAATCCGTAAGTTTCTCAACTTGCTTCCCTCTCCATTCCTGATAATCCTCCGAGCCGTCTGAAACGAAGATGGCCTAGAGACCTTCTAGTGTAGAATTTTTAATAAAGTGCTACTGATGAGTAGTTATTTTCAAGTTTTAACATATTATTGTAATCGTTGTCAATACATTTACTTGATGTATATATTTTGTACAGTTGTAAATTTCAATAAATGTCTATAAAAAAAAAAAAAAAATTACACAAAAATAGCGGGAAATTAACAACGTAACCAAGTAAGTCGAATAGTAATTGAAACTCAATTAAGATGAATTCGCTTTTAAAAAGTGAAAAATGTTTATTCAAAACATAATATAATTAACTTGAATTACTGAACAATTATACAAATGTCAAGGTCGAAATATTTCCCTTATTAGTATGCAACACATTCATAATAATTGTTTAGCAAGCCTTTATTTTCTACTATTCCACAGTTTTAAATTGTGTTCAGTTTAACTTGTATTTATATCTGGTTAATTAAAACTAGGAGGATAATTAAAGATTTTGTTTATGAAAAACGCAGATCCGTGTTATGTACGTAATGATTGTTACAGCCACAGGAAGTTAGCTGAGCTACGTATAATTAAACTAAACAAATTGTATATTTTAAAGTAAATACTATTTAAAACTATTATGTATTATAGTCAAAATGATAATTAATAAAAATTATTGTTTAGAACACTAAAAAAACACGCTGTAACAGCAGACCGAACTAAACCTATCTTAGACAAAATCTAATGATCTATAACTATTAGTATATAAAATGTTTTGATTGGATTAGCCATTTTTGTGTTATAGACTCTTAAACATGACCAAAACTAACTTTTTGAGAAAGTTGACGAAATTCGTCGATTTTTGACAATCGATTGTGGCTAAACGCCTAAATCAAATTCAGCTTAAGAGATGTCATTAGACGTAAAATTGAATAAACTTTAATTTTGTAAATAATATATTTTTCGATTTAAAGCATTTTTGTATATGTTTTTTGCAAAAATCTGAAAAAAGTACAACAATGCTGGGTTTTTTTTTCCCCCAAAAAACTGTCCCCTTAAAACATGTAGCCACATTTTTGATATTTTATTCTCAGGACCCATCTGGACCATACTGGATCATAAATCCTAGTACTTCTTCTTTTGCAAGGCAGACCCCCCTTTTGAGAGTATTTCGACTAAGAAGTAAGAATATTAAAACAAAGTTGTGTAATTATTGTATTTTCATTGGTCCTTGACAGGTGTGTTAATTTTCATGACAATCAGATTGCTGGAAATTGGTGAATATTACGATGCAAAAAAAAAAAAAAAATAGTTTATATTTTTTTATAAATATTTATTTTCATTATTGAAAAGTTTTATTTTTACTTCTCATACGTTACCCTCACAACATAGCCCAGTTTCGATATTTTGAGAGGTAAAAGTACCTCTAACCACGCAAAAGATCGAAACATAACGAAATTTCAGTAAGTTTTAGAAAACTTGTTAATTAATGAAAGTACCAACTTTGAACACTTTAGACCTTGACGATGTTATGGAAAATTGAGGAAGAGTTGCTTTTAGTAAGTAACTAAATTTCCTGATTTTCTTCTGTTTTTATGTCTAACTTTCTACTTGAGATGGGCCGAGTATGACTATGAGTCAATGGCCGACTTGTCGGCTGGCAAAAACACCGACTAGTTGGCCAAGCCGATCATTGATTCCTCTCGGATTCGGGTGACATCGGCAATGTTCGAGGCGCTTCGTTTGTATCTTTATAGTCATCTGTACATATAGCTACAGGTTTTAATTATATAGATTTTCTTCTGTTTTTTACCAATGGGCCGGTATGTAATGGAGTTTTTAAAAAATAAATAAAAAATAAGCAATTTTTTAAACTTACAAGGGGACCAAGCACCAAAAAACCCTTGTTTGGGATAAATATGACCTCGGAATTTTTTATTTATATCAGTTTTTGTCCACCTAAGTAAATCTGGAGTAATCCCAATGTTATATGCATGGATAAAAAGCAGAATGTACGCTGATTCTTGTGATGCTATTACTATTGTAATCGGTTGAACACATCAGTTGTTATGGCCGGTAGAAGTTAATGAAATCTGAACTTCAAAATTTTAACGTCCCTCGAAAGGTGTAAAATTTTTTTTTTTTTTTTTTGATTTGGATAAAAGTTCACAAATAAGGATTTTTTGTGCGTTAAATCGAGATTTGAGGTCAGTTTTTCAGGAAAAAATTTTCCACTGATTTACAGCGGATTTTATTGAAATTTTGTCATTTATTTGGAGTTTTTGAGCAGCCTAAAGCCGGGTCGTATCTTGAGCATTACGAAACTATTTTTATTTTAAATAGCATAGAAAACTACGATTTAGCGTGAAAGAATCATTTCTTTATCTTGACTGAGAGCTGAGAAAAAAAATAATACCTGATTTTCATATTTAATTTTTTTTTCTCGGCTACCAATGATCATAGGCGGCTATGACTCTAGTTTTGCACTATTATAGGTTCCTACTACCTACACAAAATCGGCATTCAAATCTGTGAGTTACAACTCAAAACCTTGTTCGTCCCCTTATTAGCTTAGATAGTTAATTGTGAAATTTGGAAATTAATCGTGTTGAAAAGATATCGTGTTGATGGATTTATATACAACAAAAAATATCTAACATGTAATTGCAAAATTAGCAGTTTCCTTTTCGTGTTCCAATCTATGTACTAATTATATTTAAATTAAAAATTGATCTATTTTATTTATGAAACAAAAACAAAACTGTAATGAAAACTCAAGAAGTTTTAAAATTTGAATAATTTGAAAACAAAAGAACAAGTATACTAGATCACAAAGCGATGTTTTCTTACATTTTTAAACAAATATTTTAGCCACTCTTTTTATAGGGTATAAAAGTCAATTTTAAAGCAAATCTTATTTTCCTGAAATTTGACTAAACCACTAATTCACCGATACCACCGGTTGTTACAGTTAAATGTTATTTACAGAAATATTTTTTCTTTCAGTTTAGGATTAAAAAAATGTGTGTATTGTATATATATTATTATACACACAGATATATACATACATATATGAATATATTTTATGATAATTAAAATTAATACAGGTAATTTCCATGAAAAGTTTTGTGAAAACAAATTAAGGGCCATTCAAAGACTAATTATCAAAGATTGAGGTTGCGGTCAAAGCCGGACCTGGCCAGCCAGCAATAGAGAGGGGATCTATAGTCGTCTATTGAAGGAGGTATTACAAAACTTAATTCAATTAGTAATTCTAACGATTTATTAAAGGTGCGAATAGTAAATACATAAGAAAATATTTTTTATTTTTTTAATACATAAGGGTGGTTTTTAGGCCATCAGTGAAAAATACAAAATCAAAAAATCTACCATTACTCAATCCTTACTTAACCAGTTTTGAGATGAAAAGAAAGAAATTTGGGATTGGACAAATTGTATTGGAGTTATAATGGCCTGCGGTAGTTTTGTGTCGGATCTCTTGAGCCATTTTCTTAGTGCATCAAATTTGATGAGCAGAGAAGCAAATTCTTAGGTGATTTCATTTCTGAATCATTGTCTATAGAGGAAATCTTAAATGTAGATTGTATTAAAAAATTAATAGACTATATTATTTTATAATATGTCGTGCCATTGACTGAAAAGCTATATGTGTTTATTTTTTGGAATAGGGTTCTGACTATGGTCTTATTGTGGTTCTTTTCTAAATCACTGGGTCACTGTTTCTCTTAATCATTAATTAAAGGTAATAATGACTAAATATGACTTGGTGGGAAGTTGTAACGCTGTAAATCTGTATACCTTATTATTGCATTGATCTTGTTATTAAGGTGAGAATTATTTTATTTATTTATTTATTATTATTATTTTTTCTTTTTTTTTTAATGTAAAAGTGTCTAAACTATTTCTTTATATTTGTAGTACTTATATAATTTAATGTAATCTATACAAAGTCCAAGTGCTGCTAGACAAAGAAAAGAATCGTTTTATTTCATATGTTATTTGTACAGGAAATGTCTTTTGCAAATAATTAAAAAATATTGATTGATTGATTGTATTGGAGTTATAACGAAAAAAATGCCAAATAAACTTGGATTTCACAACAGTACGCGGTGCTTAGCGTGGTGAAAATGGTATTCCACGGGATTTAATTTTAATTTCATAATTATTATCTGACATTAAATTTAACCAGCTTTAACATCGGAAAAAGAACTTTGGGATCGGACAAATATTTTTGGAGTTATAGCAAGAAATGTGCCGAAAAAACGGGGATTTCACAACTGGCATGGGTGTTTTACTAGTTTTATGGATAAAAAAAATAAATTTCAAAATCGGACAAGTAGTTTCGGAGTTAAAGCCAAAAGAGTTCCAACAACGCGTTTCCGCGGAGAAGTCCGACTTACCCCTAATCAGCCAATCTTTGGTGGCGAACCGCTCTAAAATTATTGATCTGAGCAAAAAAATGACTAGTAACAATTTTTTTGCAAATTTTATTTACATTAGTTCTGTAAAAAAACACAAAATGAGCTAAAAGTTTTCCGGTTTCCGAATTATTTGATCAAACAGTTAAAAGCATACAATTTTCAAAAACATCAAAACTCTTCACTTCTATTTAATCTGATGACGTAAAACGAACCTTTAAGAGATTCCAAATCTCAATAGGTCTGTGATCTGACGTCAATAGAGTGCACTGCTGTCGTAGCACCGACCTGCTGCGGTTGAGTTCAACAAACCGAAAGTCGCGAAATACAAAACGATGCTAATGACACAGCTAAGCCAGTCTTTGTTATTCTTCTTCATCTTTCACTCGGAATCATTGCCAACCAACTCACGCCCCTGACAAATCAATTTGAACAATGGGTGGTACGTGGCAAACCGGTCTGCCTCAACATATGGCTCTCATGCGAATAACAAATCATCAGTATAATACTCCTCTTTTAAGAAGAGAAAAAGAAAAGGATGTTTCTTTAAAACACTTAGTTTGCATCTATAATATTGATGTGTATGGAAAATGTCATGGTAACAAAAGGAACCGGTAGTGGTTAAACAATTAACATGGCGTCTGAACAATTGAAAAGCGTGATTTTTTTTATTTTATTTTATTTTTATTTTTAATATTGATATTTACAACTGTATACAAAATATACGATAAATAAATGTGCGGTAAAATTATTACAATATGTCAATGACTTGTGAAGAACTAATCATCAGTCGCACTTCAACAGCAGTTCTACGTTAGAAAGTCTCTAGGCCTTGATTATAGGGAATCGAGTTGAGAGACTAGTGGATTCGTGTTGGTAGAATTGTCATGGAAGAATA
Organism: Euschistus heros; assembly: GCA_003667255.2. NCBI lineage: Eukaryota > Metazoa > Arthropoda > Insecta > Hemiptera > Pentatomidae > Euschistus > Euschistus heros. The sequence goes on along the minus strand of RCWM02000301.1, from coordinate 1,142,402 downwards.
GTTATCTTGTTTGGGCCAAATCTGCTACATATGTGGCGTCTAGATCGTTATAGATAAATTTATTTGTGACATAATAAGGAGCATTGAGGATCTTGTATTGTAAGGATTGGATACAAGAAGAATCGGAAGGTTTTTCCCCAATTAAGGCTACCTACGTTTTGGAGGCTGAGTGTTCTCCAGTAGGGTGGCCATGGTTAAAATAACATAAAATAAATTTTCTGGCTACGGCTTGCCTCGAACCTGAACAGCTATCAAGTCTATTACCCTACCCACTGATCTACTGCTCCTCTATACTAAAACGATAAATTAATTTTTTTTAAATAAAAAAAATCTGCCTTGAATTAAAACTGTCAATTTTTTTTTTTTTTTTTTTTTTTTTTTTTTTTATTGACATTTACAACTCTACAAAATAAGATACAAGATCCTGCCCGTGCCACAAGAGTATTCCATTCCTACTGCTCGAAACTATGGTCATCTCTACCTCGGTCTCATCTCCTATATCTTCAAGGATATTCCTGTCGAGTTCTACCCAGCCATCGCCACCAAGGCGAAATGAGGTAGTGAAGTGTTCCCCTGCAACGAGAGATAAAAATTTTTTTTTTTTTTTTTTTTTTCCCTCGTTGATTGATATTTACAACTGTACAAAAACATATACATTAAGTAAATGTGTTGACAGTGAATACAATGGCATGTAAATAACTTGTGAAGAACTACTCACTAGTATTACTTTAATAAAAGCTACACTAAAAGGTCTCTAGGCCATCTTCTTTTCAGACACTACGGAGGATTGTCGGGAATTGAGTGGGAAGCAAGTTGGGAGACTAGTGGATTGGACTGGTTATGGAGCTTACTATAAAAGGATAGGTATCTGGTTTGGGCAAAATCAGCAACATATGGAACATTATGATCTTTATGGATAAGTTTATTGGTCACATAGTAAGGAGCATTGAGGAAGGATTTTGGATTGTAAGGATAGGAGATGATTTGGATGGTTTAGTGGAGCCCCAAAGCTCAACTCCGTACGTCCAAATAGGTCTTATCACAGTCATGTAAATGAGTCTTTTGTAATTTATTTGGAGCTTTGAACATTTGTCTAGTAAATACTGAAGTAGTCTGTAACGACGAGCAGTTTCTTGCCGTTTTAGTCTTGTCAAAATATAAAAAATACTGGATAATAATGTAATGGTAATAACAACTCTATTCAAATGTCCATAAACAAGAAAATACGATAGCAAAATATAAACAAAACGCCAGCGACAATGAACCTAAGCGGTGCTTTGCGGTGTAGGCCAGGGAACCAAAACAAACGAATACATTTTCTCTTTTACAATTACTCATGATTTTAACCATTTTTTGTGGTTTAATATATTTTACAATTGAGTTTGAATAAAATATATAGATATTAATTAAAAAATATTACTCATGTAAAGGCCAACATTTTAGAGCGATTTTTCTTGTTCTTTCTAACCATAATCTAAAAATCAAGTGAAGTTTCGTTCCTACCATTCTCCACTGCCTTCTTGGAAACCACTGTATAGCTTTTCTTTTGTCTGATCAATTCTTGTGTTCAATTAAATAGGTGATATTTTAAAATATATTTTGACTCTTTTATTTTTATTATTTATTCATTTTAATACAAATTGAAACAGTTTCAAATGAATTAATGAATGTAAAAATATTTTGTTATTAGACTAGTAGATCGAACACTTTTAAAACTTTTAACGATATCACTGCCACCTTAAGTCAACTTCTAATAATAAAATTATTAATTTCAAAATGTAATGTATTTTTTTTTCTTAAAATAATTAAAATATAATTAATCATTCCATTTTTATTTATAAATTATTTAAATTATATTTGATTTGTTACATATCTCATCCAGTTAAATATATATCTGTTTTTAATAAGAATAATTTTCTAGTTTTAAAACAAACAAACAAAATAAGAGTAAGCAATTATTTTGTTTGGTAACAGTGTATTATTACAATGAAGAACTACTGATTTTTGAAACATTTTTAATAGCCATTCGACCTCTTCATTTCCAGTCGGTCATTAATATTAACCTTAGCAAATTATATTCGGAAGGACTTCAAAGTGCAGTAATAATCTATCATTTTTTTTTTTTTTTTTTTTTTTTTAATATGAATTTATAAATTATATCATAAATATTCTATTAATCAGAATATTTTTGAGATGGAAAATTTTTTGTTTTATTTCGATATAGAAGGCCGTTGTCAGTCCGTGACAAGAGAGAAGCGGTTATTAGGACGGCCCCAAGTTGAAGATGAGCCTCTCGCACAGTCTCAAGGACTCCCTTTCCCTCAACTTCTTATATTTTTGTTTTCTCGATGAGATTCCGGGATCAAGGGCCTTTATTTTTATAAAACGATAGGTTTTTTTTTTTGGTTTTTTTTCTTCTTCTCTTCTATGATGGATGTATTGTAGAACGGACCCAAACACGACATAAGCAGCTGTGTTTGCAGATAACAACAGAAGCTACTGTAACTTGTTGACAGCTTAATCTTTCTCTTCGCAGGCAAAGATTGCTGATCTGACAGATATCTTTAGCCTTAGATATCGATAAACAGGAACAACTAAACTCTTTTTACACGTTTTCTTTACATGTTTCAACGTAAATAGGTATGACAAATGTTGTAGACTTTTAGTAAGATTGCGATATAATATAAAATATATAGAAATAGAAATCGAATTTCTTATCATTTAAAAATATATCTCAAATCTTACCAATCAGGATTTAAAGTTGATTAAATTTTTAGAGCTGATTTTCAGTCGATCTATTTTCTCCAAATTATCGATTATAACTAATTAAATAAAGGCTGAAATGTAGGAAAATTCTATAGAACGGTATTTAAAGTAGTAAAAACCAAAAAAAAAAAAAAAAAAAAAAAAATCCGTATCAATATACAGGGTGTTCGGAAGATCGTTGGTCAAAGAGGTATCTCGGGTAGGGAGGTTAGGGGTAAACCTATTTAAAGTCACATAGAGTAAATCACTAGTTATGGTCATAGTTAAGGGAACTTGTTGATTTAAAAGGGAATTTCGTAGGTACAGTTCGTAATATGACATCTTTGATAATATACTTAGACTCTCAAAAGTTTATTCTATTTAATGTAACATTGACAAATGCACTAAAGCTTCCATTCAAATAAAGTTATATATTTTTTAACAAAAAGTTAAAAATATCAGTTATAGGCATGTTTCACCAGTTATGGTCATAGCCAAGACTGCTTATGGTCATGTGGCAAAATAATCTTTAAACAAATGTTTTTAATAATTTTAAAAAGAGTATTAAGTAATGAAAAACTAGACCTATAGAAATAATCTAAATACTAATAAAACACGTTCTAACAAAAAAGTAAAATAAATATTTAAAAACACAACCACTTGATGCACTCATTCACAAACTCTGTAGTTACTTATTAGGTATAGAAAACCATCATGAAATGATAGTTGAAAATGAATTAAAACAACTATTCATCAGAGTATATTTTATAACCGCACTTTTCGTTGTTTTTTTTTTCAAGCAGAAGACGGCATACGATATGGTAATCATGCCCACTAAAAAATTAATGAATTAAAAGAAATCGGAATGTATTTTTTGTAAATTAGCTACTTTAAATATTTCCAGCAGTAGCCATCAGCGATGAACAATATATAACAAACTATTTTAACTATTAATGTTCACTTAAAAGACGTAAGCTTTTAACATGTCAACATGTCAACTACTAGGAAGCGATGTAGTATATAAGTTTTAAAATGACATAATCAAATGAAGAAAATTCTATTTTATTTACATTAGCAGAAATAACGTTTGTAGCACTAAAGAAAATTGAAATGAATAGGGGACCATAACTCATATCCGGTATTTTTGTACACCGGTTATGGTCAGTTCAAAATTATTGTTAATTAAAATTTGATAGTCCAACATAAAGGAGCTTGTATGGAAGTCTGAATTCTAATGAAAAGTAAGAAAACTTAACAATTACAAATTAATGAATCAATTTCTCAATAATTCCTTAAGAATCCTCACTTTTCAAAACGATCTCATTAAAAAAAAGAAGTATTTCAGGACACTAGTTTTGAAAAATATTTTTAAATGGCTACTAGAAAGGGATAGGAGGGAGATTTTCATTAGTAAATGATTCTTAAATCCTTTTCAGATATATTTCTCCTGGTGATATGACAAATAAATGGATTAGACCCTCATTATTGCGATAATTGTATTAGCCTGCCCATAACTGGTGCGGTGACCATAACTAGTGATTTACCCTACCTATATACAAAGTCTTACGGGCTTTTTTTTTTTTTTTTTTTTTTTTTGAAAAAAAAAATGGCCAAAACCAAACATTTATGCCTTATGACTTCGTTGTTTACTGACTTTTTTTTTTTGCTGTAATTACTAATACATTGCCCATGTTAAATTAAAAAAGATTTGATGCAACAAACAAATTTAAAAACAACGAGAGATCGTTAAATCTTGTTAAAGGCAAAAAACTTCAAGTTTAGGTTAAAAAAAAAAAATAATAATAAAATAAAATAAATAAAAAGTAAGGGCAACAGCCAAATCCAAATTAAGTTAAAAACATTTTTTTTATGCAAAGTGTAACAAATAGTTGTGTCTCTTTCTAACACAGGTTAAACATGTTGTCTCAACAAGTTTGTTTTTTCCATCAAATCTTTTTTATTTTACATGGTCAATATATTAGTAATTACAGGAAAAGCGAGTGAGCATGGAGTTTACAATGAAAGGACAGGTATCTGTTTTGAGCCAAAACAGCAACATATGGAACATTAAGATCTTTATGGATAAGTTTGACTGTGACATAATAAGCATTGAGGATTTTACGAAGGATTTTGGATTGTACGGATTGGATACAAGAGGAATTGGAGGGTTTAGTGGAGCATCAATGCTCAACTCCGTATGTCTCAGTGGGTCTAATTAATGTAATGTGAATAAGTCTTTTGTAATTAATTGGGAGCTTTGAACGCTTGTCTAGTAAATGTTGAAGCAGTCGGAAACAACGAGCAGTTTCTTGCCATTCAATTCTGGTATGTGGATAGGACAAAAGTTAAAATGAAATTATTGTTAATTGTTCGGAGGACTTTGGATTGGATGTTTTGAATACGTTTGATATTCGATTGTTTTGCTACCCCTCCCCCCATAGCTCAAGCCCAGATAGGTTTCAGACGCCGAAGACGCTGAAGGACAAGGGTATTACAGTAGTAATGGGATTACTCACTATTGCCACTAGCTTGTGGCAAGATATTGAGATTAAATGATAGCAATTTCCTGTCTGTTTTCAGTTTCATAAAAAAAAAAAATGGCGATCATTCAAAACTGGTTGGTGAGAAATGGGATAATCCATGGTAGCATGAAAACGAAATCGCAGAAAAAAAAAATCATTTACATATAACAGTTTCTAGATTATGTGTTTTTCGAAGGAATCATTATGATGCATATAATTTTCAAACACATCATAAGCGTTTTAGAGGGATTTTAAAAATACGTCAAAGACTTATTCAGTCAGTTTTAAACCCTCAGTAAACCCGATAATCTGAGATATCGATAACAGAAATAAGTAATTTTAGAGAAAGTTGTGTATTATTGCTGCTCGGATCGTTCTACAGAGAAAACAAAACTCAGATCTGCATTTTTCTAATTTTGGTCGTTAAGATTCAATTGAGATTAGGCAATATTTTTCGCCAGCCGAAAAGTAAAAGTTTATTATATCTTGTATCACATGAATTTATTTTCTAAACCGACTAAATTCATTAGTGAAGTGAAAACAAATTAATTTTTTTTTATTTTTGCTTCTTTTTATTACGCTCTAGGTGCCTTAAAGTACAAGACTTATTCACATGACAGTATCAGACCTTTTTGGACATACGGATCAATAAATAGGCAAATAAATTTAAACAAAAATTATTTTTTATTGTTAGGCTAATAAGTAAATAATACCCATCTGGCTATATTATTATAATTGTTATTATTATCATTATATTTACAACTGTATACGTTATATAAAATTTAGTTTGAGTAACATTATTACAAAGACATGTAAAGAAATACTCGCCAGTAGCACTTCAGTAAAAGTTCGATTTAAGAAGGTCTCTTGGCCATCGCCTTTTCAGACGCTTTGGAGGATTATCGGGAACTGAGTGTGAGGCATGTTGGAAGACTAGTGGATTCGATGATGTTTACAATGAAAGGATAGGGATCTGGCTTAGGTTCCAAATCAGCAACATATAGAATATTAAGATATTTATGAATAAGTTTGACTGTGACATAATAAGCATTGCGGATTTTACGAAGGATTACGGAATGTAAGGATTGGATACAAGAACAATTGGAAAGTTTAGTGGAGTCTCAAAGCACAATTTCGAATGTCCAAAGGGGTCTAATTATTGTAATATAAATAAGTCTTTTTTAATTTATTGGGAGCTTTGAACGCTTATTGGTGTAGATGGAAACCACGATCAGTTTCTCAGCTCCCAATTAATTACAAAATACTTTTTCACACAACAGTAATAATACTAATTTGGAAATAGGGAGTTGAGCTTTGGGGCTATACTAAACCTTCCAATTCTTCTCGTATCCGATCTTTGGAATCCAAAATCCTCAATGCTCCTTATTATGTCACAAACATACTTATACATAAAGATCTTAATGTAGCAGCCATACGTTGCTGATTTGGTCCAAACCAGATCCCTTTCATAGTAAACTCCATATCCACTCGAATCCTCATACTCAATTCCCGATAATCCTCAGGGGTGTCTGAAAAGAAGATGGCCAAGAAACCTTCTAATGTAAAAGTTCTTTACATGTTATAGACAAGTCATTTTAATCATTTTCCTTAAATTAAAAAAAAATAATTGCATTTTATATCGAATAAATTGAAATCGGCGATCTGTATTTTCGTGATGTTATATGTAAGACTTCGATAGTCAGTTAATGCATAATTAATGCATTTAGTTCATTAACAATATGCATAGTTAATGCATATTTTTGAGCTTTTTACCGTTCCGATTGTCTTGAAGTGGTCAGCGAAGGTCGATTTGCTGGTAGAGATTCTCTGCAAATTCTCTTTTATTCAACAAAAGTTTTCAGAATATTTTCATCACGAGAGTTCTTCTACTTAGCGAGTTTAAACTCATATAACGTAATTAGGCGAAAATCTCGATCACGCTTTGACATCTTAGTACAAATTGGATCATATCCAAGCATTGACATGCTACAGAGCTAAACAAACATTTTTGTTTGGAATAGGATTAATAAATTAAGACATACATACAAATAAATAATCCGTTAAATACAGGGTGAGTATCTCTTAGTGTAAAAAAAATTGGGTGAAACTAGATCAAAAATGTAGCAAAATGCCGCAGACCTCACCTTTCTATTCCAATCCGTTGCAGATATACGATAGATCAAAGCCTTTTTTAAGGAAACCACGTTTTTTTTCCATAGGAGCTGTAATATCTTCGTTTTGTTAAAATATTTTCCAAATTTTTACCACATTTTCCAATTTAGCATTAAATTTTCTATAATAGCTGAGTACCTTTAACCTTGAATTCTGCAAACTTGTTAACTACAAATAGTTTATAGTGGATAGTTTCTTCGAATAACAGTGAGCGTTGAAGTAATATAAGATATTGTGACTTTCCCAAACAAGGTGAAGATCAAGCTGTTCTTTAGATACCAGGTTTGTAAAATTCAAGGTTACTAATCTATTATAGAAAATTTAATGCTAAATCCGAAAATGTGGCCAATATTTGAAAAATATTTAAACAAAATGGAGATACTACAGCTTTTAAGAAAAAAAAACGTGGTTTCCTCAAAAAAGACTTTGAACTATCGTATATCTGCAACGGAGTGGAATAGAAAGGTGAGGTCTGCGGCATTTTGCTACATTTTTGATCTAGTTTCATCCAATTTTTTTTTTTTTTTTTTTTTTTTTTTCCACTAAGAGATACTCACCCTATATAAACAGTTTTTTTTTATCAAGAGAGGTGATTTAATGAAAACATGAAATCGTATCATAATTTCTGGACAATCAAATATAATAATACTGTAGAATAATATAAGATACTAAGTTGTTGTCTGCAATCATATTCTCATTATTCATATTCATTAATGTGAGTACTCATCTCCTATGTGGAAACTTTCCCAAGGATTTTCACACAATCGAATTTATCTTACTCATTAGCATATCTCTATTGCGCCGACTCACAATCAGTGTTCCTCAACACTGATGATGGTGAAGAAATGGTTTGTTCTGGGCGGTGGACATTGGACAGCTTACCACAAGGGAAAGTAATGGAGAAATAACAGAAAGGTTGAAAAAGAGTCGGTTACCCGAGCTAGCAAACCAGAACTGGACCGATTCTCCGAAAAATCGCCTGGGACAGGCTTTCACTTGGAAGATGGAAGTCGTTGCACTTAGACTTTGCGAAATCTCGTGGCAACTCTGGTATTGCAACTCGGGCGGTTGCTTCTGAGGCTGTATCTAATGATGTTCTCTATAGCGTACAGTGTTAATTGAATTTTGTAATAACCTTTCTTTGAAATCCTTATTTCAAAGAAATAAAAGACTGTTTTGTGTAAACAATATATATATATATATATATATATATATATATATATATATATATATATATATATATATGTTTAATCAGGTTCTTGAAGTTCAGTCAATAAATTAAAACAACTATTTTGGCGACGTTTCGAGACTATATTGGTCTCATAACTATGCCCCATAGTGCAAAAACAGGTTACAGTAAAATTATTTAAGTTGTTTCAAAACATAAAGTTAGCTACAAATGTATTTATAATAAACCAGACCAAACAGGTCTCGCCATACATTAAAGGCAAACAAAACATTCTTTTAAAGTTGATTCCGCGAAAATTATTCACCATGAACAGAATAGTTCTAAACGAAATATTAAAGGAATGATAACCATAGAAAAATTTTTAAGTCGCGCAATAAACAAAAAATAAGACGTCCTAAATCTCAACACATGTTATTCCAATTTAATACATTTAGGCCAATAATATACATTTACATTAATATACATCTTATAAATCATTTTTCCATTCATATATTACACCGAAATACGGAAATCCCTTCATGTAACTGTGTCTGGGAATATCACTAGTTTTGAAAATCCCTCCCAACCTTTACCTTTTTTATTTTTTTTTTTTTTTTTTTTTTTTTTAAATTCCCCAGGTCAATTGTGTACTAGAACTATTATAATTTAGTAGTAGTTGCCAATAACATTTGCACCTGTAACATTGTAAGTAGTTTCTTACTCCTCAATATTTTGTAATTATTCTAACGCATGTTTTTATATATCTATATTGTAGCTCACTTTATGTTTTGAAATAACTTGTATAACTTATATAATTTTATTGTGACTTGTTTTTTCACTGTAGGGCATGATTATGAGAACAATATATTCTCGAAACGTTGCTAAAATAGTTGTTTTTATTTATTGACTGAATCTTAGAATATTATTAAATATCTAAAAGCAACAGCCAAGAAATTTATATATATATATATATATATATATATATATATATATATATATATATATATATATATATCCGACTTATCCAACGTGCTATAAGTCTCAGTAACGGCGGATAATCTGGAGTCGATTGTATAACATTTAGTAAAATCAATAATTTAAATTACAAGTTAAAGAATACATTAATTACACAACTAAACAAGAAACAAGAAAAAATAAAGTAAACCCCTTATAATTCTACTTTAACACATGTTTTATTAAATATGTAATCCTTGCTGAATGACGAAACTATCTGATTATGCAAGGAAGAAATGATATCTCCTTGCCTTCTTGAATCCCACGGCTCAAATGATCATATTTAAATTACTGACATAGTTAAGACATTAATGAATTATTTGTAGTCTTTATATAATACACTAATTTTAATCGACGAAGATACAAAACAAAAGAATATGGTTTATGAATAATTTAAGTACTATTAATTTTATTTTTTTAAATTATTTATTGAAATTTACAACTGTATATACAATATGAAAATAAAATACATCAAGTAAATATGATGATAATGAAAAAAATGACACGTCACTTGTTTTTAAAGCACCTACCCATTGGTAGCAGTTATAAAGGTTCAATACAATGAAGTAATATATTAGAAGGTCCCGAGGCCATCTTCTTTTTAGGCGCCTCGGAGGGTTATCTGGAATGGAATGAGAAGCAAGTTGTGATACTAATGGATTTGAATGGTTGTGGGGTTTTCTATGAAGGGATTGGTATCTGGTTTGAGCTATGTCAGAAACGCAAGGTATATTAAGATCTTTGTGGATAAGTTTGTTTGTGACGAAGTAAGGAGCATTTAGCATTTTTCCAAGGATTGGATACGAGATGAATTGGATGGTTTAGTGGAGCCCCAAAGCTTAACTCCGTACGTCCAAATTGGTCTAATTACTGTTATGTAAATGAGTCTTTTGTAATTAATTGGAAGGTTTGAAAGTTTTTTTAAGTGAATGTTGAAGTAGTCGAAAACGACGGGCAGTTTCTTGTCGTTTTAGTCTTGTTATTCTTGTCTTCGTTTTTGTCTTCTTCTTGTTATTCCAAGTAAGACGTTTGTACAGTAATAATTTTATTAAAAATTAAAATTAAAGAAATAGTATTACAAGAACAGAATTATTAATAATATATTTATTTATTTCGAAAATTACTACATTAATATTATAGAGTACAGTCATTCTGATATTTTCAGCTTATCCAATTATTTAATGAGCTTTAAAACTTATTATTCAGTTTGACATACCTGGATTCTACAATTTTTTATTAAAGTTAATATAAAAAAATATAAAATGTTAAAAAATATTTTTCTAGACCAATATTGATAAAATGTTTACAGAATTATACCATACTATTCTAGTTTAAAAACTGATATAATTAGTCTTGATTCTAATGGCTCTTCGTGTCGGAATGTTTTTAATTCTAATATTTTTTTTCAATTATTTTTTATTTCCGGAATTAAATTCGAATACTATGAGCAATTGAAATATATAGGGTCTATAATATCTAAGAGGAATATAATTTCAAGAGGAAATAAAGTCAAGATTAAAATACGGAAGTTCTTGCTATTTATTGGTCCTGGTGATTGCCACTCTTTCTGAAACCCTGATGAAGGCTTGCAAGGCAAGTCGAAACGTCGGCATTGCAAATTAAAATATTATTTTTAATTGCTTTGTATTTATATGACTGCATACCCCAATAATCTACATCTCTAAATACTTCTCAGTCAACTAATACCTTATCAACTAAAACTACTCAGTTCGCACTTACTATACAGAAATGAAAAAAAAAATAGGATATATAAGACTATTATACTATCAACTCTATGGATGTGAAACGTAGCCGATTATATTAAGGGAACAACAACGCCAAAATGTTTTCGAAAATAAAGTACTGCGTAGAATATTTGGTTCAAAAAAGGATGAACATATGGGAGAATTCAGAAGGTTACTCAATGCTATACTGCAGGAGCTTTATACGGTAAATATGTTTCAGGTAATGGCATGTATAAGTAGACGGTTAAAATCTTTGGATTCATTAATAACCGAATTCCAAAAAGGCAATCAGTTTCGAGCCGCAGGTTAAACGTCCGAGAATTAAACCGAAATGTAGATGGGAGGATTGTGTTGGAACTGATCTTGTGGATTTGGGTTTCGAAGGTTTCTATGGTCAAAGATTGTTGATGTCGGTATCGAACCTTCGGGTTCGCTAAGCCTTTATTTATATTACACTTTATCTAATATTTTTTATTCCATATCTGTACCTAAATCATTTTTAGAATATTTCCAACCACACTCAAAATACATGAGTACAAAGTACCTTCTTCGGACAAATAATTAAAGTAGACTATTTTAATATTAATATTCAATAGTTTTTTTTTGTTTTGTTTTTTTTGCGTATGAGCCCAACCGGAACTACGCAAAACACTCACTATATGCGTTTCCATGCCTTCCTCAAAGCCCATATTTCCTTCATTCTCTTTCTATGGGCCACCTTTCAATGAAACATGCGACGGACAGACAACACAAACATTTATTCATATATTATATAACTGCCCACTTTATGACAAGAACAGATTTAAAAAAAAAAATAAACTATAATACTATAGTATTATAGTATTACAGCAGAACCTCGATAATCCGAACCTCTGTGATCCGACCGCCGTTTTGGGAAAAATAAAAATTATTTTCTGAAAATCCGTGATTTAGCAGCCAATAAACGTTCTTCAACCTTAGTTCAGCAAAATAAATGAGTGACTATTTTCCAAATGTTTAGTTTTTTGTTTTCTTTCATTTTTTTATTCTTTAGCATATTTTTTTTTTGTGTGTGTACAGTTCTGTACTTTCTGTGTGTTTATAAGATTGTATACATACTATGTAAAATATTACGAAATTCATGTGCAATACATTACATAAAATATAGTTACCTTACTATAGCACAGTAGTATTTCATAAAACAAACTATTTACCTTTAACAATGCAACGTGCTTCTTATTTTATGGGAACTAGTATGTCAGTGTTCATTTTTTGCATGCTACATACTATGCCTGGAAAGCACTTTTGGTAATCCGAACGATTTGATAGTCCGAACCACCCCCGGTCCCAATTAGTTCGGATTATCGAGGTTCTACTGTACCACTAATAATAGTGGAGAAGAACGGCCAATATCATAAAAGAAACTCCTTAAAACTATATTTCCGAATTTTTAAAAAAATGTCCAAACTTTAAAAGAAGAAATGAAAAGAAGATTACACAGAATTGCATATATTGGCATAAACTTTTGTATGCAAGGTGGTGATTAAATATCGGTTCTGATTTTTTCGAACATTCCCCCTTCTAACCTAATATCCTTCAATTACAATTAAAAAAATAAAATAAAGTAAATATATCCCTGAACTAGAAAAAAAAAACAATAATCATAGATATGTTTTCGATGAAATTTTCGATCTGAACAACTCCAGCAGAGTTAGAACCTCCCAGTATTTTTCTTTGGTACTTCTTATCGGCCAACCTTCCAACAGTGGATTTTGGATCTAAAAATTTATCTTTCCAGGATGTCTTCCTAAATAATTCCTGCTACCTTTCGGTTCCTTTTCATTTCGCTCATCTATTTAGCGGTATCTGTTGTGGCTTTACTCCTATTTTCATAAAATTCCAATATTCTCCAACTAAAACGAGTCGTATTAATTTTTTTGATGTGTCCGTAAAAACTCTGTCTGCGTTTACGAACGTCACTGGATCTGAATATTGTTTGATTTCCTGCTTACATCTGAGCCTATATTGTCCATCTGAGAATTTCGGACCAATTATTTTCCGTATGATTTTTTTTCACTATCTGTTTTCCTATTCAAGATAAGTGTACTGTAGAGACTTTCCGGTTCGATGACAGTTTTGTAATGGTATAATTTTGTTCGTTTATTTCATAGTTTTATTATTGCCATTATTATTTTATTTTTCAAGTTTAATTTTATGTCTTTGAATTATGTATATGATTTGGGGTGTATCATGTTGATTTCGAAGTAAGAATTTCCCTCAATGATTTGTAATTTTTTAGAACAGTTTTGAACTGTTTAAATAATGGGGCCTACTGCTTCCTGTCATATTTATAAATTTATATGGAGATCGGAAGCTGAAAGACAAAATAGAAAGCAGAAGAATATATTCTGGATTTCAAAACGAAATTATTTTTTTTTTATACGTACCGGTTAGGAATGTTAACTAAATACGATGTCTGTCATAGTTGAACGTACAGGTCTGTTTACAAAAAAAATCGTGAACTGAAAATAAGCCAAAAATGCAGCGCAATAAACAACTACACGTGAAGACTGCGCCTCTGTCCTCGGACGGGTTTCCTTCACCGGTCGCTATCGATTGTGACATCGAATTCTTCCGACATCATTAACACTATTTTAGGTCAAGTAGGGCTATTCTAGAGGCAGTGGTTGTCGAATAATTGTGTATGGTCAAGCCAAATTTGGACGAAATTTGAATTTTCAGGTTGAATGTTGAAGTTCCAAGTTCTGGCGATCATAAAGTAAATCTATCATGTGTTTTAGTTGATTCTATTCCTTCCTATTCTAATATAGAATTTCTCCCTTTCTAATAGGACTTGAATAGGTTAATAACCTTCCCACTTTACTTGGTACACGAAGTTTACCCAAATAAAAAACAATTGACATTCTACCTCAATAAAAAAATCTAATTTTAGACAGATCCTAATCATTTAATTAGGCAAGTGTTTTGTTTTACTTTTCATATTAGACATTTGGACTTAATTTGATCAATATTTTTATTTATTTGCAAAAGATATTTCTTGTACAAATAACATACGAAATAAAACAATTCTTTTTTTTGCCTAGCAGCGCCAGGACTTTGTATAGATAATATTAAATTAGATAAGTACTACAAATATAAAGAAATAGTTTAGACACTTTTACATAAAAAAACAAAAACAATAATAATAATAAATAAATGAAATTCTCTTAACCATTAATTAAAGTTAATAATGACTAAATATGACTTGGTGGGAAGTTATAAAGCTGTAAATCTATATACATTGTAATTGCATTGATCTTATTATTAAGTTGGTAATTATTTTATTTTTTTTATGTAAAAGTGTGTAAACTATTTCTTTATATTTGTAGTACTTATATAATTTAATATTATCTATACAAAGTCCTAGTGCTGCTAGACAAAAAAAAAAAAAAAAAATTTGTTTGCAAAAACTTTTTATTATACAAATAAATAAAAAAATATTGACTTAATTTGATCAACATTTATTTATCGGCAAAATTTGCAAGATCCTAGACATCACTAATTTTTTTTTTATTAATTCATTCTACTATCACCTTAGAGAAACTAGCCATTAGTAACACTTCAGAAGATCCCTTGGTCACCTTTTCTATTCAAAGGGGTCAAAGGGAAAGTTGGGAGACAAGAGGATTAGAATGGGAATAGAGCTAATCATGAAATGTTAGGTGTCTGGTTTGGCCAATTATGAGAATTATGGGACGTATAGATAATAATGGATAAGTTTATTTATGAAATACTATGGAGCATTCGATACGAGAAGAATCGGAAGGTTTAGTGGATCCCTAAAGCTCTACTCCGTATGTCCAAATGGGTCTAATTATTTTCACGTAAATAAGTCTTTTGTAATTTATTGGGAGCTTTGAACGTTTGTTTAGTAAATATTTAGAGTGGTCAAAAACTAAGAGTAGTTCCTTATCCGTAGCGAATTTGTTCTACAGTTGTCCAGTCAATGAACATATTGTATTGGAGTGCATGAAATAAGCGATAATTTTTTACTTTTCCAAAAACATATATATGAATTTAATGCTCTACAACTTTGATTCAGATATTTTTTCTGAGAAACGATTGTGGAAAGCACTAGAAGCAAATCTTTGACAAAAAGTGAGGTAAAACCTATTTGCATGCGAAAATTATAGACTTTCAATAACGTATATCTCGAAAACGGTTGGAATTTCGCCAAATACGTATAATAAGAATTTCATAGTTTTAATTTATTTAGCTTTAATTTTTATTTGAAACTTATTTTTATAGTGTCTACCGTTTTCGAGATATAATTGAAAAACTCAAAAATTAGACTTTCTCTGCTCCCCCACCGTTAGCTTACCCCCCAGGGTCGGGGACTTTTAGTATGTTAACCTTCCAACAACTCCTATCGAAGCTATGAAGTCAACAATTTTCGCATATTCCATGCACTCTTCGTCCCTCATTTCAGCACTCATTGACTGGACTACAGGGATTCAGTGGAATACTGTGTATTTTAACTTTATTTTAGTTTGCACATGTTTAGAAAGCAAAACGATTACAGTAACTATCAAAAATTAATATAATTTGTTTGATTTTTGTAACTGTAAGTTCACAAAGGACAAGGTTTTCTTCAAAACATATCGATAATTATGCCAGAGAACGATCCTTGTGCTTAGAATATCAATGCCGAAAGCCAAAGGTCTTAAAATAGCATACAAATATCTTGAGTACAGCTCATAAAAAAATAATAACAATTCGAAAAAAAACAGTTATTACTACTTATTAATATATATGCAGTGGGGACATATTCTAGACATTACTTGCATATTTAATTTTCTAGTAACTGAGAACAAAAAATATTAGGATATGAAACACCCCCAAATTTCGAAGGGCATTTGTCAAGACTTTTTCATACTCCATGAATCCAAAACTTTTCAGGACTGGTCTTAATTACTATGGCACTTTTTCTTTAAATGAAATTATGGAAAATAAAGTAATTTTATCGACATCTAAGTGGCTCAAATAGCAAAAATTAGAATCATTTCGTCCCTTTTCAACGAGATATTCTGTGTAGTTCCAGATATTTTATATGAAAGAAAGAGAGCGAAATTGATTAAGACTTCAGCGCAATAAAAAAAAAAAAAAAAAAAAAAAAAAAAAAAAAAAAAGATTCTAAGAAACAGTGAAAGTGAAGTACGAACATATGGCAATCGATATTGTTATCCGGTATTCGTTATCAAACACGACTTCGAAACGGTTGCATTCTTATAGACATAAATTGACTTAAAGGCTTAAATTAATTTTAAGATCTAAATTGACTTATAGACCTAAATTGATCATAAATTCATCTCGTATCTCGTCCTCATAATCCTAAATCCTTCGATAAAACTTTAATGCTCCTTAACACGTCAATTATTCCTTTTTATATAGTTTATATAGAATTTTTTCCAAATAATTCCCAGAATTTACGCCCAAAATTACTGCATTCTAATGCTGAAAAAACTGTCTGTTTTTATTATACACATTATAAAAAGTATTTAAAATACTAATTATTTATATGTATAAGTATAACAGATAAGATACCTTGGATTTTATCTGGACAAGAGACTTACCTGGAACCCTCATACAAGATTGAAAAGACAAGAAGCTGCACGTCGATTTCGACTGCTACAACACCTACTTGACAAACGTTCAAATCTCCCGATTCTTTACAAGAAACTCATCTATATGACGATTATCAGACCTATTTGGACTTACGGTGTAGAGTTATAGGGATCCACCATCGATTTCCTCCCGCAACCAATACTCCAATCCAAAATCCTAGATGCACCTTACTTTGTCACAAATGAACTGATCCACAATGACCTTAATATCCCACATGTCGCCGATTTGGCACGAACCAGATACCTTTCCTTTCATAATAAACTCACTGCACATCCAAATCCACTAGTTGCACAACTTGCTTTCCATTCCATTCATGGCAATCCTCCGAGGCGTCTGAAAAGAAGATGGCCGCGGGATCTTCTTCTTCTGTAAATATTTCATTAGAGTACTACCATTGGGTAGTTACTCTACACGTTATCAGCATGTCAATTTTTTTTAATCATTGTAATCTGCTTATTTACTAGATGCATTTGTTTTAATACAGTTGTAAATTTATGTTAATAAAAGATTTAAAAAAAAAACTAATATTCTGGTTCCAGAGAGTTGATTCATGTTGTTTATCTCTGTAATTACCCTTCAAGACGAAGGAAGCCTGCTCGGAGGATGGGATAGTAGATCACGGACTTTTTCTCTTCTGTCGAAGAAGAAGAAAAAATAAAAGGAACAAAACGAAGATCGCTAATTGTCTCAGTTACCACAGCGGCGGCAGCTATTATAAGATCAGAACTCAATCCAAGGATCTACACTGCGCTTCAGATCTTCATCCTCTTCTCTTCATGGTCAGTCTTGTACGGAGGGGGGAGGGGATCCACTGTATCTGTTGAAGATATCGCCTTTATTTCGTCGGTTACATGAAAGTTACAAATAATAAATAACAAATTACTCTACAACGTTCAAATTACGAGTATGTTTTTTAATTTTAATTTCGTTTTCAGATTAATTTAACATTTACTAGACAAACTATCAAAGCTCCTAATTCATTAAAAAGGACATTACATTAGACCTATTTGGACGTACGGAGTTGAACTTTGGGGCTCTACTGAACCATCCAATTCATCTCGTATCCAATCCTTACAATCCTAAATCCTTCGAAAAATCCTAAATTACTTACTTTGTCACCAATAAACTTACCCATAAAGACCTTAATGTTCCATTTGTTGCTGAGTTAGCTCAAACCAGATATCTATCCTTTCATAGTAAGCTCCATAACCACTCAAATCTATTAGTTTCTCAACTTGCTTCCCACACCATTCCCGATAATCCTCCGAGGCGTCTCAAAAGAAGATGGCCTAGAGATCTTCTAGTGTAGAATTTTTATTGAAGTGCTACTCATATAATCGTTATCAGCTCATTTACTTAATGTATATATTTTTACAGTTGTAAATTTCAATATATTGATATATATTAAAAAAAAAAATTTAAGTTTGCCCACACTTATAAGTAGAGAGCTTAAATAATTTGAACTAATATTTAAACTTTTATTTGTTTTTCGATAAAAATATTGTATTATTATTATTTCTTCAATGATATTTTCACGCATAGTAGCGTTCAATAGCATATTGAATATACTTCACTTGAAAAATTTTAGCTTTTACACTGTAAAATGTGATAGAAAATTCTTGAAGATGTGTTCTGGGTTTGAAGAATAAAATAAAAATTGTAAATACTTAACAATCAAATCTAATATGTGGTTCTGTCTGTATATAATGTAAATATTAATTTCTAATAAGTTATCATTACAATAAATAATTAATAATTATAATTATTTTAATAATAATTAAAGTAATAAATCATTTCTCCCAATTAGTATATATATATTTTTTTTTATTATTATTTTTTTCATTGATATCTATATATATACATACGTTTCCTGAGTTTTGAGGGTGCTGAGATGGAATTCTAGGGCTAAAAGAATTTTTTATCACATTTTACAGTGTAAAAGCTAAAATTTTTCAAGTGAAGTATATTCAATATAATTTTTTCACAAGAACCGATATCGGATTCGAATTCAGCATTCAAGAGAACCCTTAAATACGAAATTTCATCCAAATAGAAAAATAAAAGTTTGTAAGCTTCAAAGTTTGCCTGACCAAATAAATGGTTTTGTCAGTTTTGTCACTTTTGATTAAATTGATAAAAACATGAATTACGCTTAGACGGTTTAACGTATCAACTTTATTTTTTTACACAAAATATAGGGTGGTAATACGCTTGAAATGTATTTGGTTTCATCATCCTATCTGGTTCTAAACTCAAGTTAAAAATCAAAATGTTTTTCGGATTTTCCAATTTTTTTAATAGGTTTTTGTTCATCGAATTTTACATTTATATACATCAAAAGAAAGCTGAGACCCTCCTCTTTCCAGCGATACCAACCAGTGAATTGCATGACAAAGTAATGACGATTTAAAGGTATGTAACCAATAATCGGTTTTAAAATTTCATTTTCCTGGAAGAGGGTGAAAAAATGATATTTTTTGATTTTGTTGAATAACCGTTTTTTAATGTTTTTGAGGGTGCTGAATTAGAATCTGACCTCAATTTTTGTGTGAAAAAATCTATAGAGGTAGTTTGCTTGAAAAACTGATCATTTTTCCTTTAATTCGCAATCAAAACTGAAAATCTTGGTGCAAGAATCATGTCGATCTCATTTTTTAAACTCGAGATTAAAAATAAATTAGTTTAATGCTATTTTATTTTTTTTTCTCGGCTTCTAGGGCCCATTGGTCGGAACGGCAAAATACGTGTCTAATATTTTTTGACCAGGAACCTCCAAAAAAATTGTCAACAAGATCCGTGAGAGACTGAGTGTGTCCTCCCCTTGTCAGTGAAAACCTGCCACTGTATATTTGGCCTGTGGATATATTTGAAAGATACAGGGAAGTGAAAAGAATTGTGATTGTATTTATTATAATAGCATAGTTAACCCTAGAAATTAAGTAGTAAATGTTTATAAGGTTATTTTGGACGAATTGTCCTTATTGTATATTACTCTTTTGTTTTTGTTAATTGTTTATATCCTCAAATTTTAATCAAATTAATTATTTAATTTTTTTAATAATATAATAACATCAGGCGGTTGGTTTCGGTGAAGTTCAATTCTGAATCCCTAGCCGCTGCCACAGAGTTAATCATTTTAAACATAAGGGACTCCATTAAACCAAACAATTTCTTCCGTAATCAACCATACAACACCAATCAATTCCTTAATTTTTTTTAACGACCTTACTTTAACTGCTTTATTCCTTAACAGATATATTTTTAATATATTCTCTATATCCCATGAAATCTACTTTTCTCTATCCCACGAAGCACCTCAAAATGAAAACGGTTTCAGAAACTTTTAATATATATATACATACAGAAACTTATGTTCTATGTATATGTGTATAATCTGTTTCTGAATTTATGATTATTCCAATATCTTACTGCATATTTATGTTGTTCTTTGGAGACAACATGTTCCAGAAGAAATATATTTTTTTCATTTCATTTCAAAGAAGAGCTTCCAACAGATATAAATATTTACGGATGTAAATTTCAAAATTAAAAAAAAAAAAAAAAATTAATCAAGATTAAACGTTTCGAAAATTGTTGGGTAGATTATTTTTTTTTCTTCAAACAATTTTTCTATTTTTATTCCCTTGTTTTGAGCCACAAGAATTATTAATCGAATTCGCTGTAATTTCAAAGTTTCGGGATTCCCGGTTTTGAGATGATTAAGATAAAAACATAATTGTCCAAAAATAAAAAAAAAACGTTTACTTCAATTTTAGGAATTGCCAACAGCATGACTGGTACAAAATTTCATATCGTCTCAAAGGCTGTCCAACGTTATATAATAAATGACCTTGTGAAAACATTTGAACCTATAAACGAACGAAAGAAGTCAGGAGGTGATTGAAGAAAATAATTGTAAAGAAAGAAAGAAATCCTATAAAAAGCTTATAATAAAAAACATAGTAATTAATCTTTATGTTAAAATAAAAAAAAATTTAAACTGTATGTAACATTTATCTTCAACCCCATTAATTTTTTTGTCCATCGGAATCAGATATAAGAATTGTGTGGATATTTTAAAAATAAGAAAGTAGAAAAATGCTAAAACCCGTTTATTACACGGTACATTATAAACACCCTACTCTTTCTGCAAATTGGGTAATATAGGGTGAAAAATTGCGGGTACCACGTAATGAGTTTCATCTCATTCCTGAGATGTCCTTCCGAACGTTTTTCCTCGGAGGTCGTTGCCAAGATTATTAGTCATCAAAGGAATAAGAAGAACCGATCAGAAGAAACCGAATCCAAGACGCGATAATTCCTCTGAATCATGGGGTAGTCCTCATCGGACACTTTATATGCAAGAAGATGGTGATTCCTGTCATAGGTTTTCAGAAGAATTCGGATTTGATTTTCATTTATGAGGCAACATTAGATAATTTTACTATAGGAAGATCCAGAGATGCTACCAGGAGGGTTGAAAATACACAACCAGGTTGAAAAAAGCTGTATTTGAGTGCTGACGTTTCGGCCTCCCTTATTCAGGGCTATAAATAACAAAACATCTGAACAAATGAGAGAGATATATGTTTTATTGATATAAAGAACATACTGCTGGCCAACTTTATTAGGTTGCTAGATACACAGATTACTAATCTGTCTAACTAAAGATAACACTATTATAATATGACAATAACTTTAATTATTGTCATATTATAATTATTATATTATAAAAATATAATATTTATAATTTAGTTATAATTCTATATAATACAAGATACTAGACAATATTAATAATTTTTTTCCCCCCTTTTTTTCCCCTTTCTTTCCTATTTATTTCATTTTATTTTTCCCTATTTAATTTATTTCCCTCATAATATATATATATATATAGTTTTATTATATATATATATATATATATATATATATATATATATATATATATATATATATATATATAAAACATAGACAGGAAATATTACAAATAATACTTGAAGTCATTGGTGGAAGGTGTGAAATCTTTAAAAAAAAAAAAAAAAATATTTATTTTTCATTTTTTCACGTTTCCTCATCTGCAGTTATCGTTTCAGTACACAAAAATGTCGATAGATAGGGCGATTGAACTTAAATTTCAAATCGAAAGAGTGTCAACTCAAGAGAATGGTTTTTTCTTTAGCAACGAGTTATCAACAGATTTATTTAAAAATATTAAAATAAGAATAGCCTTATGATCAAAATAAATAATGAATGACAAAGAAAAAAAAAATCATAAAGAAAATACTAACGTCCGGAAATGTTCTAAACAGTAACGCGAAAATACTTCACCCAAGTATTTTAATTAAAGTGAGTTAACACATTCCAACAATGACTTCAATTGAGGAATGCTTAATGACAATTATATTTCAGCTTAAAATAATTATTTACCCCGTTACTTCACATATCGTATATACAGCCATGAAAAAAGTTAGCAATGCAACCCGAAACGTCTGCACTCCTCAATAAGTATATGATTTTTCAACCCTCACTACAAAATACATAAAATTCTACAGTCAACAATTGTTTTTTTATTTATTTTTTTTTTCAATAATATATTAATATTTAAGAATACTAAATCTCCTTCCGTTAAAAAAAAAAAAAAATTAAGATAGAACAAACAAACACAAACATAAAAGTACCGTTAGACTTCTGATATCTTATCGAAGAAACACGTATTGCAACTCAAAGCCTCCTTGATTCTCGAATATTTTACTAATTGAAGGAAAATATCAATCATGGAAGATTACCCTGTACTTATGTTAACAAAGGGAAAGTTGTGTGAATGTTTCCCATTTCTTTATCAGTTTGATAAAGATGTGAATAAAAGGTTTCGTAAAGCGGTATTGTTCTGTATCATTTTCTTTTTTAAATTACGGTGGCATTGACAATTCAGCCATTGTTTTCATTTGTCAGTATAACAAAGATTTGGATCATATCAATAAATGATCTTTAAACACAATCGCGCATTGTAAAAATAAAAGATATTGTAGAATTGCTATTTAAACGTAATTTTTTTGTTTTGTTTATTATAGATTGAAAATAATAAAAATAACACTTCTAATATATGCTCTAGATAAACAAAAGAACCGTAGCATTTAGATCCCTCGATCTTAGCCAACCGAACCGTCGCACAGTGGTCTAGCGGAAAAAACCTAATAATTTTTTTTTAACATTATCGTATCGACGGATGGTCTCACTCGAAAATAAACAAATAAACGTTTATAACATTATTTTATTTACACGTTTATTTATTATAAAAATGATTTATTATATATTTACAAGATAAAGAATATATAAAAATTAAAGTAAATAATTATATGAATTGAATACAGACACTATAACTTGTTAGGATGATAATATAACCACAATGAGTATAAAAATGGTACAGTTGGACATTTGATGCAGTGCGCGATCTCCCTAGAACTCGTCCCATCCTCATTAGTGAAGAAATCAAACAATGCTCTTCTTTTTAAAAACATTAATTTTTCCCCATAATTGAGGTGCTTAGTTGTGTCTACATTCGTACAAATTCAACACAGCTCTTAAGTGGAAACGGTATGACTTGGTCTCAACCTGAAGAAGATCAAGAAAATCGTAAAAAATGTGACAGTGAGTCTGTTATTTTGACCCACACAAACTTTAAAGTTTTACTAATGTTGGATTAAATATTAACCATTCTGTCTCGTTTTAAATATATTAACTTATACTTCAAGCTGTGGTAAATAAACTATCGAATCAATCGAAAATAAAGGAATAAAAAATGTTTCTTATTTACAAGTGTGTCTCTAATATTTTGACACTGAGTGTAAGAACAATTGGTTAAAAGACAACCGGTTTTACTATTTTCTATTTTATTTTCTCTAGCTTCCTCTGGTATGAACATCTAACAAAATAACAATCAAAAAACAACATTTAAAACAAATTAATCTACTATATATTTGTCAAATACCACTCACTCATTTAACACGAAATCTCAGAAACCACCGAACGGATTGCAATGAACTTCGATATGTAGCTTCCTCTAGGGCCGTAGGTGCTCGCTAAGAAAGGGATTTTAAAAAACGGCCTGGATCGCGGCTAATTCGCGAAAAATGCTATTAAAATATTTATTGGGTGAATAATAAAAGATTAATTGTCATATGGTATTTGGAGATAAACTAAGTTAAAAAATAGGTTAGATGTTTAAGCTGCACACTTTGATCGCAAATTAAGTTCCTTATAGTTGTAAACAAACAAAAATACGATCGATATCGAAACCTTATAATATGGTACTTTTTGTGAACTCATGGTGGCTGCTGCAGAGTTGTTTGGACCCTTACAAGTTTTGTTGGTGATGACATGTAAGGCCAGTTTCGATGTAGAGACAAAAAAAACACTGATAAGACTCAGTGAGTTCTACAAGTGTATGATTCTAGTATCGTCTCATGTTCTACCATGGAGAAGATGGGTACAGTATTAACATCCCTCAGCATGACCCAAACACCAATACACCACTTAAGAAAACTGTGTCTGCAGCTGATTTTTACGCCTAAATGTTAGTGGAGCGAGGAGGTGAAGAACCTTATTTACTTTAATTTCGTAATCTCCTCAATCAATTTATGCTTGATATGTGCGCAAAAATAGAAACAGAAATATTAAACTTTATTCGAAAAAATCAAAAAAGTTGAGAAGTTGAGACTATATTCACTTAAAGTTTTACTGATGGTACAGCTGAAAAGCTGGTATCAGAGCTGGGTAAGATGGTAGTGCTGCCTCGAAGCTTCACTGGAGGACTATCAAATTAATGTGAATTAATTTTTGCAAATTGTCAGATTTACTTATTGAAATTATTCTAAGAATGGAATTCTTTAGGTTTATTTAAGTTATAATAATAATCAACTTTAAGCTTAACTTTTACTAGTTTAAGTTGTCCTTAATCCTAATGATATTAAACCTCCGCTACGGTTTAATATCATTAGGATGAAGGACATTGTACAATTGTACAATTTACTTATTGAAATTATACTAAGAATGGAATTCTTTAGGTTTATTTAAGTAATAATAATTATCAACGTTAAGCTTAACTTTTACTAATTTAAGTTGTCCTTCATCCTAATGATATTAAACCGTAGCGGAGCAGGGAACTTTCAGCTAGTTTGAAATAAATAAATAAAATATAATACCATCAAAAACACAAAAAAATAAATTAAATTTGAAAAAACTTTAGCAGACAGTGATGGTGAAAATTTTAAATGTAAATTGTAGATCTGAATATAAATTTTTAATCCACACTAGCAACATCGCGGAGGTAGACTGAGGTAATTGAAAAAAAAAACAAAAAAAAAACTGTGATTTTTAAAATACCTCGGTATTCTTTTAAATTGCGTTTTAATTTGACAAAAGTTTTAATTCTGCCTCTTTTCGTTCTATTCTTTGTCGAAATAAATAACAAAACTCTTCTGAGAAAAAATAACTGCATATGCTGACATGTGAAAATTTTTGCGTTTATAAATTAGAACGAGTTTTTGGTTTTTTGCCATATGTTTCAGAAGCAAGACAATAGGGAATGAACAGTACATATCAGATGAGTATATCACACACCAAAAAAAAGTACAAAATTTAAATATGATTCTTTGAGGTTTTTTCCGCTCTTGAACCACTGTGTGTAGTTGGAAAAAAAACATTGCGAGTGCATAGGCTTGTTAAAATACTTCAAATTATTCAAATTCCTTGAATATCTCTATCCGACAAGGCAGTTAGGCATGGGTAGATTTTTTTTAATGAAATGGGCGTTTATTTATTTATTTTTTCAACCTTTCCTTTTCAATTCTTCTCATATCTATTGCTTACAATCCAATATTCTCAATGCTCCGTATTATTTCAAAAATAAACTCATCTATTATGATTTAATCCTCCTATAAGTCGCTGAATTAGTCTACCTTTTTCCGTGTTAAGCTCTATATCCTCTCGAATTCTCTAGTCTCCCAACTTGCTTCACAGGAACCTAGGAACCTACTAATGTAGAACATTTATTGAAGTGCTACTAGTGAGTGGTTTCTTTACATTGACATGTCATCATAAGCATATTTTCACATTTTTACTTGATGTATATATTGTATACAGTTTCAAATATCAATAAATATTTAAAATTAAAAAAATAAAAACTTTTTTAGTCATTTGAACATATTAGCTTTTGTTGAAGTAAGGACGACTGATGGAATATTACAGAGGACAAGAACTGAGATACAACACACAAACCTCGACTTACCAAAGATGACAAACTGCCTCGGAGGCATGTCAAATCCTTTGACAGCCTTTGAAACTCGATAAACCTCTTATTTAATCCATGGCACTGACAGGAGAACCACAGAGGAGACGAAAATATGTCAACAACTTGGTTTAATGATAACAATTAAATATCGTTGGGTTAACAACCCTCATGGTTGTTAACATCAACTATTATTCATTCTTTAAATTTCAGTCGATAAAATTGTTGAGATACATAATTTTATGTAAAATCGAGAAACTTATTACTTTAAATTTGTAACAAAACACCTTCAAATCGAAGGAACAAGTGCTTAAATTTAAAATATTTTTACAGTTATTCAAATCGACGGTAACAATTCTCAAAAACCACAATGCAACCTAGAAAAATTCCTTAGCATGACATATTGACCGTTTTAAAGATTAACAGCCGAGAATATGAATACTCCGATAGGCAAAAAAATTCCGCCCAATTGATTTCTTCATTTTTTTCTGCTAACAGTTTCATGTTTTTTTTTAACACATTCGCTGATTTTCTTCAAATTGAAGACAAGTGAGAATCAATAAATACAGTTAAAAATAATATTAATATGTTTTATGTGCCTTGGTTAAAGTATATGGGGTCGTTAACATCTAGAAAAGGAAGAAACGTTTAGCTGAGAAAAAAATAAAATTAATAGATTAATTATTTTTTAATAAATAACAAAAGTTTGAGCCGTTTTATTTTTTATTTTTTTCCAGCACATTCGCTGATTTTCTTCAGTTTAAACACAGGTGCCAATGGGCCTTATTTTTGCCTTACATTTCCAAAAATGTAAATATATTTATTCTACTAGCTGTACCCGGCGTGCGTTACGCGCTTAACAAAATTTAAAAAAACAAAAACAGTACAACAATTATTGTAGTATTGTTTGATTTATTTTGTGTAATTTTTTAATTTGAATTGAAAAAAAAATCAAAGAATTAAATTGTTTACTTTTATTCATTTGATTGAATTGCTGATGGTTATACCTACAGTATTTTTTGTTTTTTAATCTCCTGCGTTTACAAATAAATCAGATGGTTTTCCAACGCGTGAGCAGGCCACATAATAAAACTGTCTATGAGAGAAGCATGGATTTTCCAAATTTAGTCCGCACTTTAAACATGAGGTGTCTCGTACTTTTTTTCAATCATCTGGTTTCTCGTTCGTTCACAATAAAAAAAAAAAACATGGGAATGACTCAGCTGTTAGAAGTACACTGATTTGTTGAAGCATTTTTATTAATTCACGATTTTTCCAATTAAGTCACCTATAACTTGTCACCTATGCATCCAATCAATGTACCAATAGGCCTATAATCTTCCCCTGAATGGGTGAGTACCTCTTAGTGTTAAAAAAAAAAAAAAAAAAAAAAAAAAAAAAAAAAAAAAAAAAAAAAAAAAAAAAAAAAAAAAAAAAAAAATACTAGATCAAAAATACCGCATACTTCACTTTTCTATTTCAATCCGTTGCAGATATACGATAAATTAAAGAATCTGGTGTCGCATTATAGACAGTTTACCTTTATTTTCAATGAAAAGTGGTATTCTTCATTACAATCTGCATTCAGAAACTAACGGCAAAATTGAGATCTATGTTCATTATCATTGGGTTTTAAACCTTACATTGAAAATCTAATAAAATAAATCCTAAATAATAATAATAAATAAATAAATGTAATAACATAAGATCCTTTGATCTTGTGTTGCTTTATTGACAGTTTTCCTTTATTTTCTATTAAGGAAAATGCAAAGGCAAAACCCGTGTAGGATGGATGTGCTATGCTTCTAGAAATACACTAATTGTAAGTACGTCTACTGAGAACTTGACCGTTATGAGGTGTGTGAGTTCCGCCGCTAATTCTGAGATGCAGTTCCGGTTGCTGTGTCTCTTGGTCTATTTAGTTTTACGTATTTTATTGTGTCATGAAAATTAATAAGATGGGACCTGTCGCATTTCACGTGAACGCTGAACAAAGACCTAGAATGTCTGTTTATAAACCATTAAAAAAAAAAAATCGTATGTAATAAAATATATATATATTTTCTTCAAATCAATCCGAATAATTGGTATTCTTCAATATCATTTGCATTCAGAAGCTAACGGCAAAATTGAGGTCTATGTTCATTATCATTGGGTTTTAACCCTTACATTGAAAATCTAATAAAATAAATTATAAATAATAATAATAAATAAATAAATGTAATAACATAAGATCCTTTGATCTTGTGTCGCTTTACTGACAATTTTCCTTTATTTTCTATTAAAAAATAATTATTTTCTTTGCTTTTTATTCCAATGAAGAGTTTATAATGTTTAAAATGCACATTTCCATTAAGGGACTCTCATAATGTTTTATTTACACAAGTAACTGATTTGTATGCCAAATGAGAACTGCATGTTTTTTTCGGTTTTAAAAGTAAATTTCTCCATGAATTAGAAACAGAATCATTACTTTTTACATATCATTCGAAAGCTGATTAAATTTGCAAGTTTTTTTGAGATTTGCAGTTTTGTGGATAGTTTATTCCAAAAACGGTCAGCGTTGAAGTAATATAAGACATTGTAACTTTCCTAAATAGGGTGAAGATCATGCTGTTCTTTAGGTCCTAAGTTCGCAAAATTCAAGGTTACATGTACTCTGCTCTTATAAAAAATTTATTTCTAAATCCGAAAATGTGGTCAAAGTTTGAAAAATATTTAAACAAAATGGAGATATTACAGCTTTTATGGTAAAAAAACGTGGTTTCCTCAAAACATTCTTTGATTTAACGTATATCTGCAACGGACTGGAATAGAAAAGTGAGGTATGCGGCATTTTTCTAAATTTTGATCTGTATCACTCAATTTTTTTTTTTTACACTAAGAGATACTCACCCTGTATATAGATGAAACAAAGTGCTAATGTTTTGAAAATTATGTATGTTTCATAACCGATGATGAATGTTTAACCATCGAAACTAGTTTTTGAATAAAACGATACCAATAGAAGAGGAAATTAATTCATCAATTCAAATTGTATTTGATCTCTCTATGCCATCATGCGTACCTCAAGTGAAAAGTTGGCCTTTTTTTTTTCTTCTAAAAGTAATGAATTTGAAATTTAGAAGCATATAATTGTTTTGATATGACAGGAGACCAACTCTGCGCTGTAAGATAGCAAAGATAACAATATTTGTTTAGTTTTAAAAAAATATATATTTAGGCAGCGAGCAAACTACGTTGCACATCTGGCTTAAGTAATAAACATCAAATGTAAAATAAATACAGAATTGATAGCACTTTTAAATGAAACATAATTTGGGAGCTTGTAGATTTATAGGATAATCTACCACTTTCTAATTACAGAAGGACACAAGATGACCTCTTCAAGAACGGTAATAGCCTGATAAAGAACTGGATGAAGGATCTCTTAATAGTATCAAGTGTCAAGTGTACTTAGCTCAAGATATCAAGGCTTTCTATCATGTCAGTCCGGTTTTCTTGTCTTACTTCCTGCACTACGTGTGCTATACATTTTTTTTTTTTTAATAGAGGAAAAAAATGATTTTTTGTGAAACTAATAGAAAATTAGTCGGTTACTTAATATGTTATATAACAAGCATTTTTTAACAGCAGTTTTACAAAAGAAAGTTTCTTTGTAAGGAAAGTTTTGTTAGTCTTTGTATATTCTTAACAGATTCTCTACATTTCTGAGAACTAAGAACCCCTGTGGTTACCATGGAGTTTATTTGATAAGAATTCAAATAACAAAAAACTTAAAGGCCCGTCGAGGCTCATATGTTTTCTATTTTTTATTCGCTTGTGATTCATTTGTCTGTAGAAGATAAATTTTCGAATTAAATAACTTAATAACTTGGAATCCACATACAAGACTAAAGCGACAAGAAACTGCTCGTCGTTACAGACTACTTCAACATTTACAAGACAAACGATCAAACCTCCCAATTCATTACAAAAGACTTATTTACATGACTGTTATTAGACCTATTTGTACGTACGGAGTTGAGCTTTGGGGCTCTACTAAACCATCCAATTCATCTCGTATCCAATCCTTACAATCCAAAATCCTTCGAAAAATCCAAAATGCCCCTTACTTTGTCACCAATAAGCTTATCCATAAAGAACTTAATGTTCAATATGTTGCTGAGTTAGCCCAAACCAGATAACTATCCTTTCATAGTAAGCTCCATAACCACTCCAATCTACTAGTCTCCCAACTTGCTTCCTCCTCCATCCCTGATAATCTGCCGAGGCGTCTGAAAAGAAGATGGCCTAGAGACCTTTTAGTGTAGATTTTGTTGAAGTGCTACTAGTAAGTAGTTTTTCACAAGTTATTTACATGCCATTGTATTCACTGTCAACACATTTACTTGTTGTATATTATTCTGTACAGTTGTAAATATCAATAAATGAAAAAAAATAACTTAATCCTGTTGACCGTATATGCACTTATGTTCTTTATTTTTGCCCACTTATATGTATGATTTTAAATTATTCGAATTAAATTAACAATTTTGTTGATTATTCGAAATAAAGTTGAGAAAAAAAATAGGTGTTCAGTAGTGACTTTTTTTATTCAACCAATATAGCACCTAAACGGTAGTTCCTAGTGGCAAAAGTATAACAAAAAATAATCTTGATTTAATTTCTAATGAGGAAACTACCGGCAGATTTTAGAATCAGAAGAACCTCGATAATCCGAACCTTTGTAATCCGAACGCCGCACAGTGGGGCCATTCGTGAATCTAGCGGGACAAAAGTCCAAAATTGAAGTTTGATATTTTGATGCAGAAAGTGGTTGATCTAACAGGTTAAATGTTGGAAGGCATGAAACGAAGTGAATCAGGCTGAGGCAATGTCAATAAAGCAGTACAATAAATAACGAACTAATACCACTTTAATTCTGTACGATTTAAGAATTACCATAAGTTAGTATTCTTTCAAGCACTAGACAATGAACATCACAATAAGTTATCTTATTTTTTTACATTTTACGATGATTTGCATTCAAAATAGTCAGTATTAGTACATTTTATTTTTAATTTTACGGCATTTTAGATACTCATACGGTACGCCAATTAAAAAGTTCAAAAGTAAAAAAAACGTATTTATGTTTTATTCTGAAACTTTTTACGTAGATAAACGTAGATCTTAAATTATGGTTCTGTGTGTCTGGGGACATTTAATTGTAGTGAATATATTACATTTTACTGCCCGTTTTTGCCCATTTATCAGTAACACCAAAAATTGTGTTTCAGGCAGAGTACTCAGTCGCGCGATTGGAACTGGCTGAAGCGTTGCGGGCAGGAGGTTTCAGTTTTAATAATTCCCAGGAAGAAAAAATATATCTGGTCGATTTTATAATTCAAAAATTTGCAATTGAGCAACTCGCAGAGGATGTCCAAAAAAAGCTAACACAGAGATAAAAAGATACAGGGAAACTTTTTCTCGGAAAATGTCACGCAGAGTAAACAAAACTGATATTATGAATAATTTGTTGATTTCGACTGATCTTTTAATCAGCATTAGCATTATTAGAAAAACATACCACAACCTGAGAAAAATATGACTTTCGGTAATAGTGTTCTCAATTCGCTTGTAATACCAGACGCAGATACGAGTATGAAACCCTTACTTAGTGGAAAAGATAGTGATAATCTCGATCTTAGAAGACAAATCATTATAGACTATAATTTGTTTTTAAGTTTAAAACAATATAATGTGCTTGAGTTCTGCTCGTTTTAAGATTATCAAAGTGTTAAAGCTTATAGTATGATAACACATTGCCCTGATTTATATAAATTATAAATTCACTTTATTTATTACTGTACAAAATTTCAGAGAAATTGTTAGTTGTTACAGAGGAGTTTTTCCAAACATAATATTGACATTATTATCATAAAGTAGATATATTCATTTTTTTATTCAATTTATATAGGTAATCATCGATAAATCTATAAATGGTTTCGTGAATTTATTTTCTTAATAAACCAACCTTCATAACCTTGTTTTAATCATATCAAGTTGTTCTGGATCAGAAAAAAAATAGTACATTATCTATACGTTCGCTTTTAGACATTTGTCCCGCTAGATTCACGAATGGCCCCACTGTGCGCCGCTTTGGGGAAAATAAAAATGATTTTCTGAAAATCCGTGATTTAGCAACCCAAAAAAAGTTCTTTATCCTTAGTTCAGAAAAAAAAATAAGTGACTATTTTCCAAATGTTTAGTTTTTTGTTTTCTTGAATTTTTTTCTATCTTTCTGTACCACATAATTTATTGTGTGTATAAGATTGTATGCATGGGGACTCAATGGCCGAGTGTGTTGGGGCGAGGGTCTCAGCGCACTCGTAACCAGAAGGTCGTCGGTTCGAATCCCACCTGGGCGGGTTTCGTGGCGGACACACGAAATGAATCTTGACTTTCCCACCCAGGCCATCATCCAAAAAAAAAAAAAAAAAAAAAAATATATATATATATATATATATATATATATATATATATATATTTATATATATATATTAAGCCTCCGATTTTATTTATTATTTTATTCATACAAGGAAATATTAGGGAAAAGGATGTAGTATTCCATAAAAACAAACTATTTACGTTTAACAATACAAGGTGTTTCTTATATTATCGGAACTAGTACCTATGTCAGTGTTCATTTTTTGCATGCTACATACTATGCCTGGAAAGCACTTTGTTTGGTAATCCGAACGATTTGATAGTCCGAACCACCCCCGGTCCCAATTAGTTCGGATTATCGAGGTTCTACTGTACTTACAAAACGTAGGGACAACGTGACTTTTTTTTCATTCAAACCAATTTAGCTCCTAAACGGTAGATCCTAGTGATAAATATTATTTAACAAGAAGTATTCTCCATTAAATTTCTGATCAAGAAACTTTCGTCAAATTTTTGATCTGAGCAACATCAACAGAGCTAGAGTGTGTCAAAAAATGCCCTTATACTTAAAAATATAGGTTTCATATGTGACTTTTTTAATTCAAACCAATATAGCTCCTAAAAGGTAGGTTTTAGCGACAAATGTTATATAACAAAAAATAGTTTTCATTAAATTTCCTATATGTTAATACCAAGAAAATTTTTTATCCGAGCAACACCAACAGTGCTAGAGCGTTTCAAACTACGAGTAACGCCCTCTCGTTCCCCAAAATCGTATTCCTTTTGACTAACTAGGTCAAGGGTAAAATATGTTTCAAAATTTTGTACAGCCGAGAGGGATCGAGCAAGATCGGTCAAATCCAGGTTAAAAATTTGTATTTGTATTAGTGGAAACAGAGTCAAAAGGAGCTCAACTCACTAGTCAAAATAGTGTTTATTTAGTATAAAAAGAGTTCTAAAGAAGAGAAGAGCTCCTAACTGCTTCTACTCTCCTAATATCAAACTACGCGTAACGCCTTCCCATTCCCCAAAAAACGTATCACTTTTGACCAACTAAGGCACCGGTTCGTATGGTTCGTAAAACAAGTTCTATGTTAATAATAATAATAAAAAAAATATATGATCTTATTATAAGTTAATTATACTTTCATACTTTAAATGATAGATGGATAGATGTCCAATCTATTCCTGATGGATCTCTAGAACCTATAGAACCCAATGTTGTTCTAAACAAAAAAAAAAGGTAACTGACATTTTAGTTGGGTTATATTCCTTACAAGGAGACCGTGATTACCGAACAGCTTGGGATGAAAGACCCATAGCTTATAATACTTATAAGGTGTAGGTAAAACTAGTGACAAATGTTATAAAATAAAAAATAAAAAAAACTAGAAAAACACGCTTTTATAGCAATCCTAACTAAAAAGCTAACTGTGGTGAACAATCTGCAGCAGTAAGAACTTTTAATTTTTTGAGTTCAAGGTTCGAAGCTAATATCCCTGTACTATTCGTGATTTTTTTGCATTTTTAACACAGTTTATCCAAAATCAACCAAAACAAATTTTTATTTTTTGACATATCTCAGAATAAGAATAAGCAAATTTTTACTTTAAAAATCCTATCTTACACAGAATCTAATGATCTACAACTTTTAAAAATTACCAATACTAAGTTTTTAAAGTAGGCAAAATTCTTCGATGTTTGACAATCGAATGCAGCTAAACGCCTAAATCAAATTTATCTTAAGGGATGTCTTTAGACGCACAATTTAATAAACTTTAATTTTGCAGATAAAACATTTTTTGATTGACAGCATTTTTGTATGTTTTTTTTTTCAAAATCTAAAAAAAATTCAAAAAGTTTGTGTTATTTTGCCCCCAAACATTTTCCCCTTATCAAATTTAGTTTCATTTTTGATATTTTATTCTGAGGACGTAAAAACGTAAAACCTACTAATTTACCTTTTGCAAGGCAAACCCCCCCATTTTTTATGGTAATTTTACTAGACTAAGTGAGAACATTAGAACGAAATTGTGCAATTATTGTATTGCCATTGGTCCTTGAAATGTGTGCAAATTTTCAAGTTAATCAGTTTGCTGGAAATTGGTAAAAAATTACGATGAAAGATTCCGTTACATACAGGTCAAGTTAATAAAAGCATATTAAAAATTATTCTCCATTAAATTTTTGAGGAAGCTTTCGTCAAATTTCTAAAATATTTCTAGAGCCTATCAAACTACGCCTTCGCGATCTTTAAAATTAGTTTTGATCAACTAGGCCATGGGTAAAACATCAAATTCAAGAAATTTTTACGCCGTCCATATTTATGTCAAATATTGGTATGATTCAATATAAACGTTTTGAAGTTTTTTTTTTATAAATATAAGCATTATTTATTTTATTTTTTTGTGCCTAAGTATGTAGAGATAAGAGATAAACAGCCTGATAGTATAATAATATATATATTATATAGGAGAGTATAATAATGACACTATGACTATGACACTCACCTTTGACTACTTGGCCTGGGACCCCTGGATGGACTGATAGCCTACGGGAAGGCTTGCTCCTCCTCCAGGTGGTGGGGGCAGGTCCCTACTCCGCTGGTCTTCGAGGTCTCAAGTCATCCCAGGAATATCCTCGATAAAAGGTTTACCGTGCCAGAGGATCCGCATGGCTGTCAAGTGCATCTCCTAAAACAAATGAACGCCTTAGATTAAGTGATACTCGCTTGTTTTAAATGACTGTATATTTGGAATAACTTGTAATCATGGATAGTTGTAGATAAACGTTATTATTATTTATCCCCTTTCATTTATTTTATTTTATTTATTTATTTATTTTTATTTTTATTTTTTTCCCGAATGGGCCAGCAGAGAACCACGTGCCAATTTCAAATCTTTCTCCCTTGTTTCTTTCTTTTCTTCCAATATGCTTTCATCTGTTCACCATGTTTCCTCTTTCTGTCCTCAGACCATTTTGCACCAGTCCGTTTCACTTTCCTGCCTTGGAATCCCTCCATTTTCAATACTTTTCGCCGAAAGTCTTCTTTATTATTTATTTCCTCTATTTTTTTTCTTTTTTTTCTAAATCCCTTTTTACTTCATTGACCCAGCTTGTTGTCGATTTCTTACCCCACAGATATCTGAAAATCTTACTTGTCAATCTACAATCAGGCATTCGATATAAGTGACCAAAAAACATCAATCTTCTTTTTCTCATTACATCTGATATATTTTCTACATTTTGATATATTTCATCATTACTTCCTAACTTCCAACCTTCTATTGTGTTTTTTGGTTCTAATATTTTCCTCATGATTCGCCTTTCTAGTTTTTCAAATTTATCCAAATTATAGTTTAATTTGGCATTCCGGCTTCACTACTTTGTTGTAATGCCTTATTTTTACATTTTTGGATAGGCATTATTTATTGTAAACATGTTTGGTAATACCATATGCTCTCTCCATTTCATGCAATCTTTCCTCTATTGCAGATTTTTTCAAACCATTTTCTTGGATTATTACTCCCAAATATTTGAACTATTTTACCCTAGGTTGAGGAAATGTGAGAAATTATAATAAAACCACTAGTCCAGTCAATAACACATTGTAGAGTGCATGAAATATGCGATTATTTTTGACCTCAGGGCTGTTCTTTCACCTAAATTCTTTTAGGTGCCATAACTCTTTAGGTTTATTAAGAGACCATTCGCGACGGCAATAGGGCCCAAGCTGGGCAAAACCCGTGTAGGATGGATGTGCTATGCTTCTAGAAATACACTAACAATAAGTATATTTACTCAGAACTTGACCGTTATGAGGTGTGTGAGTTCCGCCCCTAATTCTGAGATGCAGTTTAAAATAAATCCTAAATAATAATAATAAATAAATAAATATAATAACATAAGATCCTTTGATCTTGTGTTGCTTTATTGACAGTTTTCCTTTATTTTCTATTAAGGAAAATGCAAAGGCAAAACCCGTGTAGGATGGATGTGCTATGCTTCTAGAAATACACTAATTGTAAGTACGTTTACTGAGAACTTGACCGTTATGAGGTGTGTGAGTTCCGCCCCTAATTCTGAGATGCAGTTCCGATAAATTAAAGAATCTGGTGTCGCATTATAGACAGTTTACCTTTATTTTCAATGAAAAGTGGTATTCTTCATTACAATCTGCATTCAGAACCTAACGGCAAAATTGGGATCTATATTCTATGGATTTTAAACCTTACATTGAAAATCTAATAAAATAAATCCTAAATAATAATAATAAATA
Organism: Euschistus heros; assembly: GCA_003667255.2. NCBI lineage: Eukaryota > Metazoa > Arthropoda > Insecta > Hemiptera > Pentatomidae > Euschistus > Euschistus heros. The sequence continues at coordinate 1,105,381 of RCWM02000301.1, read as the reverse complement.
AATAAATATAATAACATAAGATCCTTTGATCTTGTGTTGCTTTATTGACAGTTTTCCTTTATTTTCTATTAAGGAAAGGCAAAACCCGTGTAGGATGGATGTGCTATGCTTCTAGAAATACACTAACAATAAGTATATTTACTCAGAACTTGACCGTTATGAGGTGTGTGAGTTCCGCCCCTAATTCTGAGATGCAGTTCCGGTTGCTGTGTCTCTTGGTCTATTTAGTTTTACGTCTTTTATTTTAATAAGTCATGAAAATTAATAAGATGGGACCTGTCGCATTTAACGTAAACGCTGAACAGAGACCTATAATGTCTGTTTATAAACCATTTAAAAAAAAAAATCGTATGTAATAAAATATATATATTTTCTTCAAATCAATCCGGATAATTGGTATTCTTCAATATCATTTGCATTCAGACGCTAACGGCAAAATTGAGGTCTATGTTAATTATCATTGGCTTTTAACCCTTACATTTAAAATCTAATAAAATAAATTATAAATAATAATAATAAATAAATAAATGTAATAACATAAGATCCTTTGATCTTGTGTCACTTTATTTACAGTTTTCCATCATTTTCTATTAAACAATAATTATTTTCTTTGCTTTTTATTCAAATGAAGAGTTTATAATGTTTAAAAGGCACATTTCCATTAAGGGACTCTCATAATGTTTTATTTACACAAGTAACTGATTTGTATGCCAAATGAGAACAACATGTTTTTTCGGTTTTAAAAGTAAATTTCTCCATGAAATTGAAACAGAATCATTACTTTTTACATATCATTCGAAAGCTGATTAAATTTTCAAGTTTTTTTGAGATTTGCAGTTTTGTGGATTGTTTATTCCAATAGTAGTGAGCGTTGAAGTAATATAAGACATTGTAACTTTCCTAAATAAGGTGAAGATCATGCTGTTCTTTAGGTCCCAAGTTTGTAAAATTGAAGGTTACATGTACTCTGCTCTTGTAGAAAATTGAATGCTAAATCCGAAAATGTCAAAGTTTGAAAAATATTTAAACAAAATGGAGATATTACAGCTTTTATGGTAAAAATCGTGGTTTTCTCAAAAATGTCTTTGATTTATCGTATATCTGCAACGGATTGGAAAAGAAAGGTGAGGTCTGCATTTTGCTACATTTTTGATCTAGTTTCACCCAATTTCTTTTTTTTTTTTTTACACTAAGAGATACTCTCCCTGTATCTAAGCAATACAGTCTACGGCCATGTTTATTCTCAATTTATTTGAGCTTCCAGGGTTATCCAACTCTGATGTTTTAACGACTACATTTCTATTTATAAACTATGTAAACATTATATAATATTTAACTCCATGTTTTGATCGAATAAAAAATAAACGAATATATCTAAAAATATGAAAACGGTTACTTTCTCAGAGTCGATTGAATAAGAAATGTGAGAAGATATATTTCATTGTATGTAGCAAGGTCAATAAGTTTCCGGCTTGTCCTAATCCCCTACGATCAAGCAGGCAGAGACCTGCCCAGTCATGAATGTCTATGCCAGCTATATCTTTATCTATCGCCTCCACTTTATAGGTTATATCGATCTGTACTTAACCTTTAAAAGAAACTGTATTATCACAATGTTCAAGATCGATTGTCAGGTTATACGATTTTTTATTAAATTCTTATTTAAAAAACTCATTACTCCAGCGCAAATTAATGAGCACTTGGAAGGTGTAAATGTGCAATCCTTCCTGTCTTATTCCTATGTAATGGCAAAGGTTTTCGGCTTCTTGACAATGCCCCTAAGATTATTTTTGATCTCAGGGCTTCGTTAGGAGTAGTTAGAAGATAAAAAAACTATAAGTCCCGCCCGCTATGGGATGAGCTAACGGAGGGGGAGGAGGAGAGAAGGTCACATTTTTGGGTTTATCGATTATATCTCGAAAACGGTGGACTCTAGAAAAATATATTTCAAATCACAATTAAAGCTCCTTAAATTTCCTATAAAATTGGTTCTATACATGGTTGTCGAACTCCCGACGATTTTCGAGATATCTCTTATTGAAAATCGGTAATTTTCGAGAAAAAAAAATAATGTTTACCTCACTTTTGGTCAAAAATTTACTTCTAGTGCCTCCCACAGTTTTCTCAGAAAACATGTCGGAGTCAAAGTTATAGAGCATTAAATTTACTTTAATATATACGCTTATGGCACTTGGAGAAAATGTTTGACAAAAAGTAAGGTTTTTTTTTTTGGTTTTTTTTTTTAACTTTTACTAACAGAAATCGAAAACAGTAGCCTCTTAAAAAATATGTTACAGATCAAAATTAAAGCTAATTAAATTTCCTATAAAATTGTTTATATACATATTGTCGAACTTTCAACGGTTTTCGAGATATACGTTATTAAAAATCGATAATTTGGGGGAAAAAAATTACTGTTTACCTCACTTTTTGTCAAATATCTGCCTCAAGTGCCAGAAACGTAGAAGAAGAAGAAGAAGAAAATAAACTTTATTCTGGGACTACTTGTCCCCTAAGAATAACATATGATTACAGTACATAGGACAATCGTCTGGCTTTGATAATTAATTATAATAAATAATAACAATAGATAATAATAAAAATTGATAAATAATTAAATTATATGTTACAAGATAACTGTGACATCTTGTAAAATGATACATCTTATGTATACTATTATAATGTATATTACATAAATATTCACGTTTTACATTAGCTCGGAAGATTGAAAATGAAGGAGGTAAAGGAATAAATGATGTTTAAAGGAAGTAAGAGTGGATCTTTTTCGAATTGTGATGGGCAATGAATTCCATAACGAGGAAGCACGGATAATAAAGGATTTCTCGAAGGATGCAGTTCGATGCGCCGGAGTGTATAGGTTGATGGGTTGGGTTCTAGTATTTAAGAGGTGAATGGAGGAGCGCAGAGTAAGGAGGTCATGGATATAGGTGGGTTTTTTGGTTTTCAAGGTTTGAAATATGAGAGCACCCAGGAAGTATTGACGTCGAAAACCGGGGTACAGCCACCCGATTTCAGAATACCTGTGAGATATGTGAGAACGTCTGGAGATCCCGAAAATAAATCTAATAAAACAGTTCATTACTCTTTTACATCTCATCTCGAGCTCATCAGACAGTCCTCCATATACTACGCATCCATAGTCAAAGTTAGGAAAAATGAGTGATGATACTAAAAGTTTTCGAGTACTTAATGGTAATGAATCACGGTAATGTGAAAGTTGCTTAAGAATAAAAATAGATTTTCTCGTGATTTGAGAGATATGGCTATTCCATGCAAGATGTTTATCGAAAGTTATTCCCAGATTTTTAATGGAATTTCGGAAATGAATTGGACGGTTTTTTAGGAAAAGCAGTGGATAGTAGGGAAGAGCTTTTAGGTGAGGTTTTGACCCAATGAGAATAGCCTTTGTTTTTTCTGGATTTAGACTTAATTTATTCTCCACTGCCCAAAGGTTAATGCTATCTATGTCTTTCTGTAGCTTACAAGTCGCCTCTAGCATATTTGAAGGATGAAAGGATAAATATATTTGCAAGTCGTCAGCATAAAGATGATATTGGGAGTAGTGGATGCGATTCGGCAAGTCGTTAATATAAATAGAAAATAACGTATGTATTAAATTAAATTAAATCTAATGGTCTACAACTTTGATTCTGACATTTTTTCTGAGAAACGATCGTGGAGGGCACTAGAAACAAATGTTTGACAAAAAGTGAGGTCAAAATTATTGATTTTCAATAACGTGTATCTCGAATACCGTTGAAAGTTCGACAACTTTGTATATAAACAATATTACAGAAAATTTAATTAGCTTTAGTTTTGATCTGTATCATATTTCCTAGAGTCCACTGTTTTCGAAATATGATCGATAAACCCAAAAAATGGGACCTTCTTCCCTCTCTCCACCGTTAGCTCACCCACCAGGGGTTGATAGAATGTTTACCTTTTAACTACCTCTAACGAAGCTATGAAGTCAAAAATTATCGCCCATTTCATGCACTCTACAATGTGTTTATTGACTGGACTAAAGGGATTCCAAGAAATCTCAAATCCCCCTGCAGCCCAGAATGTGGTCCTAGCAGCAGCGGAAGAAAACTTTTCAAGCAAAGAAGAAAACAATTTTTTTTTATATGACAGAAATGTTGCCTGAGCATTGTAAATACAGCTTAAAAAAACAAAACATCAGTTTTTTTTTCTATCATATTTCCAGCTTCCTAAGGCTATAAACCTTTGGACCTTATTACGTATTTAAACATATTTTTTACGACACACAAATAAGATTTTTTCTGAAGAACAGCTGGTTTCAAATATGAAAGGAGCATTAGATACTGTAAATAGCTTATACATAGGAAACTCTTTCATTACTAAAAATTGCAACTAAATACAGCCGGAAACGATAAATCACTACAACTACCAGAATGACCTCTCAATGTAAAAAATTGTTGTACTGTTATATTTATGTTTTAAGGTCCATTATTATTTATATTTTAATTTAAAAGCTCTTATTAATATAAAATTTAACTGATAGTATGTCCTATACTATTCTACTGGCTATGATTTAAAATAGGCACCAGAATGAGTATTCAATTCATCTGAGCATTTTAGACAGTACTTTGAGCTAACATCATTCATTGAGCCCTAAATCTCTGCTTTGAAAAATCTCTGATTTTAAATCTGCAGATAGAGAAGCAGAATATTAATTATTATTTATATTTACAACTACACTTTATAAATAATCAAGTATACGTTTGGAAAATTATCATAATGATGTGTCAATAACTTGTACAGATCTATTCACTACTATAGGGAGTTGGAATTAATTTTAAAGGATTGATAAGAGATGGTATTACTAGTCTCTAATCCCAACGGGCCAACTTGTTGCTATATTCATGTTGAAGCGTCATCATTTAGCTTTGATTTTCAGTAGGTGTCATTTCTCTGAAGTGTGAACAACATTATTTTTTTGCTCTCTAAACATGTCAACTTTTGTGCCAAGTAAGACGAATTTGCGGGAAGCTTTGCTTTTCTGCTTTCATTTGAAGAAAAAAAAGCAGCTGAAGCCCATCGGTTAGTTTGCGAGGCTTATGGGGACTATGCTCCATCGATTTCCACTTGTGAGTACTGGTTTCGGAGGTGATGGGCGTGGTCTATTATGAGCTGCTGAAACCGAATGAAACGATCACGGGAGACCTCTACCGAACTCAGTTGATGCGTTTGAGCCGTGCACTGAAGGAAAAAAACGGCCGCTATTTGGGGAAAGGCACGACAAGGTGATCTTGCAACATGACAACGCTCGGCCGCATGTTGCTAAACCGGTCAAAACATACCTGGAAACGCTGAAATGGGAGGTCCTATCCCACCCGCCGTATTCTCCAGACATTGCTCCTTCTTACTACTACTTGTTTCGAAGCATGACACACGACCTGACTGACCAGCCGTTCACTCTTATGAAGATTGCAAAAAATGGGTGGATTCATGGATAGCCTCAAAAGACGAAGCCTTCTTCCGAGCTGGTCTCCGTAAATTGCCAGAAAGATGGGAAAAAGTAGTCGCTAGCGATGGACAATACTTTGAATAATATACATTGTACCATTTTTTCTAAATAAATGCTCAAAAATCGAAAAAAATCCTTTAAAATTAATTCCAACTCCCAATAGCAAAACAATAGAAGTTGTACATTAGAAACAAGTGGGGAGATTAGTGAATTCGAGTGAGTATAACGTTTATCATGGAAGGTTAGGTATCTAGTATGGGCCAATTCAGCAAAACATGGGACATTGAGTTTTTTTTTTTTTTTTTTTTTATATTAATTTATTGAAATTTATAACTGTACAAATATACACCAAGTAAAAGTGTTAAAAACGTTTACAATAACATCTCAAAACTTAAATAGGACTACTCATCAGTAGCAATTCAATAAAAAGTCTACACAGGAAGATCTCTAGGTCATCTTCTTTTAAGACGCCTCGGAGGATTAGCGAGATTGGAGTAGAAAGCGAGTTGAGACACTAGTGGGATTAAGTGGTAATGGAGCTTACTATGAAAGGATAGGATTGGGCTAAATCAGCAACACAGGGAAAATTAAGATCTTTATGAACAAGTTTATTTGTCACAAAGTAAGGAGCATTGAGAATTTTTCGAAGGATTTTGGATTGTAGGGATTGGATAGGAGATGAATTAGATGGTTTAGTGGAGCCCCGAAGCTCAACTCCGTACGTCCAAATAGGTCTAATCACAGTAATTTAAAAAGGTCTTTTGTAATTAATTAGGAGCTTTGAACGTTTGTCTAGTAAATATTGAAGTTATCTGTACAGATCTTAATGTTCCATGTGTTGCAGGTTTGGCCCAAACCAGATACCAAACCTTTCTTAGTAAACTCCATACCTACTTGAATCCACTAGTCTTCCAGTTTGCTTCACCCTCAATTACCGACAGTCCACCGAGGCCTCTGAAAAGAAGATGGCCAAGATACCTTCTAATGTAGAACTTATATTGAAGTTCTACTAGTGAGCAGTTCTTAGTATGTTATTGACATGTCATCGTAATATTTTTTTACAAATTTACTTGATGTATATAATGTATACAGCGGTAAATATCAATAAATAGTTTTTAAAAAAATATACGAAATCTTATTTATATACTGCAATTGCAATTTTTCTATTAATTTTTTATGTATGCAATTAGATTGTAAATTATTCCTCAAAAATCTAATATATCATCTAAACAACAATAATAATTTTTTTTTTAGATACTCTCACTATCTTTTTTTTTTTTTTTTTTTTTTAATTATAAATCGATCATTTACACCGTTTAATATATAGTTGTGATATATTGTATTTAATTAAAAAATCTACATATTATCTATTATATTGTTTATCTTTTGTTTTATATATCAGCTGACAGAATCAATGTTTCAGACAGGAGAGAGAAGAGACGGAGAAGTGAGGAGCATTGATGACGTATGGCAATTACCTTCATGACCTTTTAGATTATGATTACAGTAATATCGGATCAATCCAGCAGTGGAGAGATTGCTGAGGATACCATAATCTTAATATCATAATCGAGGCTTCAGATATAGTGGCTTACACATTATGCATATCATTTTAAAATTAATATATTACTATAATCATAATCTTAATATCATAATCTAGAACTAGAATCTGTATTTATGCAATAAATAGAGAGTGTCATATATATATATGTTTAGTAAGGAGGTTCAGTCAGATATAGTGGCTTACACATTATGCATATCATTTTAAAATTAATATATTACTATAATCCAAAAATGTCCTACTTGCAACATTTTTTTTTTTATTAGAATTATTTTTCTAGCTTAGTGTTAATTTATTTTTTAATTATCTTTAAATCACCTTAGCATTACGACACAGCCATAAAACTCGGTAATAATTTACTTTACAGCCTTCTAGTTAACCTTTTTTTCTGAAAGAGCCATAAATTCTCAGCTGATTCTGATGTAAAGAGCAGTTAAGCTAGAACTAGAATCTGTATTTATGCAATAAATAGAGAGTGTCATATATATATGTTTAGTAAGGTTCTTGAGGTTCAGTCAATAAATAAAAACAACTATTTTGGCGACGTTTCGAGACTATATTGTTCTCATCATCATGCCCTACAGTGAAAAAACAGGTTACAATAAAATTATATAAGTTATACAAGTTATTTCAAAACATAAAGTTAGCTACAGTACAAGTATTTAACAACATGCGTTAGAATAATAAAAATATATATAATTACAGAATATAGAGGAATATGAGACTACTTACAATGTTACTAGTGGATATGAATAGACTAACAATTCTATTACACAACTAACCTAGGGGAATTTTGAGCAGACAGTTACAAAGGTTGTGGGGAAAATCCTATTTCTTAAAAATTAAGTTAAAAGGACTGGTTAGGTATTCCCAAAGATGCAGGTACAAAAATATTTCAGTGTAATATACTAATAAATAGAAGAATGATTCATATGATGTGTATAAATGTTGATGTATATTATTGGTCTGAATGTATTAAGTTGGAATAACAGGTGTTAAGATTTAGAACGTCTGATTTTTTGTTTATTGCGCGATTTTAAAATTTTTCTATGGTTGTCATTTCTTTAATATTTCTTTTAAAATTATTTTGTACCTGGTGAATAATTTTGGGGGAATCAAATTTAAAAGAATGTTTTGTTTGCCTGTGATGGCCGCCCGGAGCCCTTCTTCCTTCCCAACGTCGTATCTCTACTTTTAAATTTTTCAAACCAACGCCGCGCGGTGCGTTCTTCAAGAACACCTTCCTCATCATATTTAATAATTTTACGAGTTGCTTAAGCGACTGTCAATTTTTTTTCCAGTAATGTCTTAAAATTACAAGAATTTCGTAGGACACTGTCATGTTTCTTCTTTGAAATAAATAACTGAACTAGGAGTCCAGTGTTTGTAAACAAGCTTAGAGAATGCTCTAAAGGGATTATTAAGTATTGGTAAATAATAAATAGCATTAAGATATTTACAGACTTTTGTACTCAGGGATTTGATAAAACGGTCATTTTTTTTTTTATACGCCCTATTATATATTATATATATATATATATATATATATATATATATATATATATATATATATATATATATATATATATATATATAAATATATATATATATATAGGGGGGGATTATATACACAGTGGAAATCCACTTATCAGGACTCCAATTATCCGGATTGATTTAAAGAAAAAATATATATATTTATATTATTAGTTTATTAGCAGTTATTGTAGGCCGTGGTTCCTAGTTCTCGTAAAATACGATAGGTCCCGCCTTATTAGTTTTCATGACATAATAAAACTGAATAGACCAAGCGGCAGCCACCGAAAATGCGTCTCAGAATTAGGTGCGGAGCCCACACACCTCATAACAGTCTTGTTCTGTAGTTAGTGAATTGTTAAAAGCATAGCACATCCATCTTACACGGGTTTTGCCCATTCTGGGTCCTATTGCCGTCATGAGTGGCCTCATGATAAACTAAAAGTTATGGTACCTAAACGGAAACGTGTTGTATTAACTATGTCTGAAAACTGTTCATTGTAGAACCTATTAGGAAAGGCGAATCGGGAAAAAATTGGTGGATCTGCTCTGAGTCGGAACATCCACGTGTTTCGACATGTTAACTAAACTTTGTTGTTACGTAAATATAATTTTATTAACAGCCACATTTTTTATTATTTAATACAACGCATAGTTGAAACATTACACTTTTTATTTCAATACCCTAATCTGATTATCCGGATTTTTGCGTATCTGGATCAATTGCGGCGCAAATTAATCCGGGTTATCGGAGTGTCACGGTATATAATTATTTTAGACTACTCTTAGATGAAGTAAAGACATTTCTCTGTAAAAACAAAAGTTTTATTTACAATACAAATTTACAGCTATTAAAAAATTTAACTATCTGTAAATACAAAACCTTCTCTAACTTGTAAAAACAAAAGAAACTACATTTAATGCCCTTTTTTATGTTTCTTTATATCTTCAGGAGTATATGATCATATAAATGAATCATAAAGCTTAATTGTTCATAATATGCACTCATAACATTTAATCCCATAACTAACAGCTGACTTCCAGCAGGCATTCTGGGTAATGCGACCATTGTGCATTCTGGGTAACTTAAGGAAATCTCTCATTTATGGATGTCATGATTTTCTTTGCAGATATACATACACACATATACATCAATAAGAGATTGGAATACACACTGACAACAAAAGGACAACCAAGACATAAATGTATTTCAGTTAATCTGTCAGAGTACAAAGTACTGAAAAGTAAACGTACAAACTGACCCAATTTCAACAAAGCATCTACCTATCAAATACTGTTGTAAACGTGTTCATTTTAATGTTACGTATCAATAAATATATAAAAAAATAAGATAAAATTGTTCATTTGTTTTCGATTACTTCAAAATTTACTGGGGAAACGCTTAAAGCTGCTTATTCATTAAAAAAAAGTCTCTTTATTACTGAATACCTATAAATATGTGTGTGTATGTGTAAATGTATGGCTGTTTATATAGATAAATAGTTAAAATGAACATAAAAAGTATAGTTGACTGTTATGATGAATAGAGAAGAAGATAATGAGGGATGCAGTCAAAGAGGAACACCACGTCCAAGAAGTAATTAGCCTTGCAGGTCGAAACGTTGGCACGTATTAAAGAATTCCTTCTTAGGCGTGGTGTTCCCCTTTGACTTCATCCCTCATCATCTTCTTTTCCGTAAAAAGTTAAACTTTATATATTTAAAGAGTCGACCTTTGGGGCTCTATTAAACCATCCAGCCTTTACAGTAAAAATCATTCATAAATTCCAAAATACTCCATACTATGTTTAGGAATTAACTTATACACAATGATCTTAAAATTCTAAATGCTTCTGATTTGGCCGAAAGCTATTCAAGGTACCACATGTATCCTTCCAAGATAAGCTCCAAACCCACTCGAATCCACTAATCTCTCAACTTGCTTCCCTTTCGATTTCCGACACCTTCTAATACAGAACATTTATTGAAGTTTTACTAATAGTTGCTTTACAAGTTACTAAGATGTATATACTCGTTATTCCTTAAATCTAATTAATGTACTTAATTTAAATAGTTATAAATCAATACATAAGTAAAACATATTCATTTATGGATAGCTAAAATTATACAGAATTCCACTAATCCCTGTTGAACAGATCCGCTACCTAGGACTCTACTTGGACAAACATCTTACTTGGAATCCACATACAAGACTAAAACGACAAGAAAACGCTCGTCGTTACAGACTACTTCAACATTTACAAGACAAACGTTCAAAGCTTCCAATAAATTACAAAAGACTCATTTACATGACTGTGATAAGACCTAAATAGGTCCAAATGGACGTACGGAGTTGAGCTTAGGGGCTCCACTAAACCATCCAATTCATCTCGTATTCAATTCTTACATTCCAAAATCCTTCGAAAAATCCTCAATGCTCCTTATTTTGTGACCACTAAACTTATCCATAAAGATATTAATGTTCCATATGTTACTGATTTAGCCCAAACCAGATATGTACCCTTCCATAGTAAGCTCCATAACCACTCAAACACAAAAAAAAAAATTATACAGAAAAAAATACATCATTAATTGAGTAGCTAATTCCCGATTCATATTTATTAATTTAATTAGATATTATTTTAAAAATATTAAATGGTAGAACGCATTTACATAATGAATAAGTATACAAATAAATAATAATGTTTTCATATAGTATTATTCATTTGTAAAAAATATTATTCTCTTTATTTTTCATTTTAATATTTTCTTTAGAAGATTTAAAAAAAAATAAAGCCATTTTACTCTGTAACAGTGATTAATAACTAAAAATAACTTCTGTCAACAAATATTGACTGATTAGTCTCCATTAATACGATTTTATGGCTAAATTTCCTAACAATACCTAACGGTTGCGAAACTTTGCCTCATTTGTTTTCAATTGGTATTAAAGAGACTAAAAGATTTATTTTGTATATTCCGATTATAACCGAATAATTATTATGGTTAGGATTAACTGAATTATTTGACACTTCTATTGTAATTATTTTTATTTGAAAACTAATTTAGAATGCCAAACATTCATCATTAGTTCGAAGGAGGCAAAATGAAAAATAAATTTTAAAGATATCAGGAATTAAATTAGACTGGGTCCTGTTGAGTTCTATTAATATTTATAAACAAATACCTCATTCGCCCATTACAAACGAATTTCTGTCCCGAAGCGATTGTGGTTTCTGCATGAAATTTCTTGTCAACCAACTGTAACAAGTAGCTGCAAGGTACTTACTTACCTCTTACCTCAAAGAACTTTTTCCATGGTTACTGATTTTTTTTCATGGTCATATTTCAATTAAAACGTCAAAATGTACTTCCCTCATGTGTACCATAACATGAGTTGGTAACGTTATATGCGAATAAGTTTTCCATTTCTGCAATTATTTACTTACTTTTTTTTTTTTCTAGTGCCTCTGGTAAGTTGCAATATATTGAATTTTAGAATTAAAACTGAGACTAATTGCTTACAAAAATAAGAATATCTTTCTAATGCCTATGTCCCAGAGGTTCGATCTATTCCCCTCACATTTTTTGAAAAAGCCCGCCAAAGCATAACCAAGATTGAATTATATAAATGATACAGGACATTATCTATTCATTGGATTAATACAGGTTCAAGATCTAACCTTAACTGCATTTTTGATCAGTATGAGCTGAGAATTTATAGCTCATTCAGAGAAAAAGGATAACTAGAAATTGTATTGTGTTTCTAATTGATCCTTCTATAACGTCATGCGTATGTCAAGTGAGTGATTATTGTGACAAATCTATAATCAGTCGAAAACAATAAAGAAGAAAGAAATAGGGACTGAAGAAAAATCAACGACTGTGGATTGGAAAGGTACTAATAACTACTATGGAGAAAGGTGTGGTGTTATTTTTTATATTTTTATTTTTTTCTTTATTTCTTATATAGTTTTTACAATTCACAATTTTAAATGCTGTACAAAAAAATAAACCAGTCTCAAAGTTATATAAAATACTATTAAGCAACTTAAGTATATGCTGATATAATCATAATTTATAATGATAGAAAAATATACAAAAAAACAAAAAAAACCTTCAAAAAAAATATATATAACACCCTAGCAATAAAATAAACAAAATTGTATCGATGCATTCTTAAATATCTATATATTTTTATATGCATATATACTCATACATACACTCACACATAATACATACATATCCAAGTATGTTTAAAATAACAATAAATATAATAGATTACTATACTACATTAATAAATGTCTAGTTCTTTTATGTACATACCGTTTTGTACTATTTTTATTGTAGTTACCAATATTTTTTATAAGTGGGTTTTTATTGTTTCTACACTTATTAACAAATTGTTTACATATTTTCTCAATGGATTCATTAATAAAAGGTACACACAATTCTTTATGCACGATTTTAAATTTTGTAAAGTATTCATACTTACCAGTAATTCTTAGACATTTGTTTTGGAATATTTGACATTTGTATTTGAATATTTAGTTTCATGTTTTTGACATGAAACTAAATATAGAATGCAAGGGCTTGCATATTTTATTATAGGTCTTAAGCAGGCTTTATATAGTAATAGTTTATTATATGTGCTTAGCTTATAATTCCTATTAAAGTATGGGTATATAGTACACAGAGCCCTGTTTGCTTTATTACACACATAATCAGATTGTGAAGTAAACTTCAGTCCTTAGATTCTTATCTAAATTCTTATACACCTTGTTATTAGATTAACATTTAATCTGTGTTGACCAAGGTATAGGCGTTTTGTTCACAGTCAATTGGGGAATATTTTTTGGTCGTCTCTTGTCAATAGTATAATTTTTGTTTTTTCCTGATTTATTTTGATTTTCCATTTATTGTAAAATCTCTCTATTTTTTTTAGTGCAGTAGTCAGTCTGTTAGTAATTGTGTCCGGTCTATAACTTGAAGTATAAAAAGCTGTATCATCGGCAAACAGAGATTTTCGAACTGTGTGGTGTTGTGATATTAATCGTAAGGCGGAACATTTATTGAATCAACTTTTAACTTAAAACTTGTCGCCATTTTAACTATTCACTCAACGGTAGTAGTATAAATAGATCTTTAAAATCTATGACATAACTAACTCTTGCATTCAGAAATATAATCAATCAACAACGACTAAGAAGCCATTTTGAACAGCTGTTGAGAGATTTAGGCAGTCTTGGATTACAGTCGTTCTTGAGGGCCATATTCGGGTTCTCCGATAGAAGGGTCAGGTCTTCCGCCCTTGACCTTTGTGTACTGTTATGGGAAGCTCTGTATCCTGGTCTCTTCTTCATCTGGTGTGAATCTGCTCGATTCATCTGGCCTTGAATTCTGACGAGGCTACGCTTTTCAAGGAACAATTTCTTCTATCGCTTCTAAATTTGAAAAAACAAACGCTGCAGTCGAAGTAATTCGAGGTAATTGAAGACATCATAATCTCGTTCTAAAAATCACCTCTCTATTTGATTCTAATGGAGTCAAAGACCTTCATTGTATTATTTCGTTCACTTGTTTACTCTGAATTGAGTTTTGATTGAGGTTCCAAAAAGTTTTTTTTCAATATTTATTTATCTATGTTTATAACTGTATACATTATATACATCGAGTAAACGTGGGAAAACATGATTAAAATAGCATGTCATTAAACTATTAATCAGTTGTACCTAATTCAATGTAATCTACATTAGGTCTTTAGGCCACCTTCCATTCAGAAAGCCTCGGTGGGTTATCGGGAATCGTGTGGGAAACAAGATGGGAGACTAATAAGTTTGAGTGAGTATGAAGTTTATCATGGAAGGATGGGTATTTAGTTTGGGCCAATACAGAAATATATAAGACATTTAGATCATTATGTATAAGTTTATTTGTGATGTAATAATGGTTAGTGTGAATTTTACGAAGGATTTTGGATTGTACGGATTGGATACAAGAAGAATTTGAAGGTTTAGTGAGGCCACAAAGCTCAACTCTGCATATCCAAATATGTCTAATCATTGTCATGTAAATGAGCCTTTGTAATTTTTCTGAAGCTTTGAACGTTTGCTAGTAAATGTTGAAACGGCTTATAATAACAAGCTATTTCTTTTAGTTTTAGTTATATATTGAATCCAAAAAAGTTAATATAAAAAGAAATAAATATGGTTTGGGATATTGGTGATTATTTGACAAGATTGAAACTAAATAACTAATCAACTAGATAGATGAAATATTATAACGAAAACAAAACAATAACATTCCATACATCATTAATATCGACACTAAATAACTAAATAATTGGGCTTAAATAGCAAAAAAAAAAAAAAGTTATAATACATAATACCAACAAATTAATAGAATAAAATGTTAAATGAATTATACATAATAATAATTAAAAAGTATAAAAACAAAATAATAAGTGGTTGGTGCATGCGATCGGAAGTTCCAGTTAAATATTTTAGGAAATTCTTCACTCAGATATAGTCGATAACAAAAACGAACAGCGTCTTAATCTTGACGTTAACACGTCGCCATTTTTTTTTTTTTTTTTTTTTTTTGCACTCCCATACTAATCAGCCTCAGCTGAAAAATATTACTGTTGCTTAGTTACGCAGCGCCGGTAGTCAGTAGCCATAGTAATAAACTTCATTTTCAATCACATTATTAATGACATAAAATATGCTAATACTGAGATATCGGTCTTTTAAATATTAAAACAAAATTAACACAACTAAATTTAATAAACAAGCAACTAAAGATATTTACAATCCTATGGTATAAACAATGTTTTTTCTTACAATTAGTATTTTTTAAGATAATAGTTTGAGCGGTATTCAATATATAAGAGCGAACTATAGATAAGGTGTCATCTCTAAACCAGATATTTTACTTTTATTGTAACGGTATAGATTATTCATAATAAAATAAACTAATACTAAAATTGCTGTTATTCGAACTTATATAACAGAACACGTAGCTTTTTTTTTTTTTTTTTTTTTTTTTTTGTATTTGTTAAATATTAGAAAAATAAAACAAAAATAAATAGAACAAGGATTAGCTTCTGAAGCTTTTAGAATCAAGATCTGTTAGATAACAAGTACATGGAGACTTAGGTCTTCCAAGCTGCCTTATTGCTTCGCATATCAGTTAAAGAGGCATATATCTTTGCTCCCAAAAGAGCCTAAAAGTTTGTGATCGGCATTCCACTCATCTTCCCTGCAATCTTCTAGTTCGTTCGAAAATTGTAACTTTGCTCTTAAAATGTGGGAAAAAATCTTGTTTGTTTTTGGCCTTTGTACAGAAAATTTGCTGCACACAAATCAAACTCCATTTTTCTCTCCAGAAATCGAAATTTTCAAATCCCGAGTCCATGGTAATTACAGGTTAGAGCATGGTAATTACATTTAATGTTTCTTGGATTTATGTCGGTTCCCATATTGTTATAGCCGTAATGAGGATAACACATTAAACAAACATTAAGCAAAGGAAAATAACTTTTTTTCAGGATCAACATCGAATGTGCAAAGTTTCTTTTTAAGGGCTTCTTTAAGTCTTAACTACATCAGTCTTATAAATTACATTTCACAAGTCATCATATCAGAGGCCAAAAGTTGAGCAGGTTATACTTAGGTAATAGGATTCGTAGCACTGAGTCAGCGCTTATTAATTAGGTAGGAAAATACAAAATCTTATAAACATTAGTATAAAGAACGCTCTTAAAAAGTATCGAAGATGAAAAGTGCCCAACGAACTATAATTTATTATAGTTTAGAGGGATCGAGCAAGATCGGTCAAGTCCGGGTTAATTTTTTTTTCATTTCGTATTAACAGAGTCAAAAGGAGCTCACTCCTTAGAACCAGCCTTCTAGACTCGATAGGAGTAATTATAATATAAGAAGAGTTGAGATCCTAACTGCTTCTACTCTCCTAATATCAGATAAAATTTTCCGGCAGTCATTCGAACCTTGATACGGTACGGTACCAAAATTATTTCATCTCAAAAGTGCCCAACGGGCCAAAAGAAGTTTACACTTCAAAAAGAAGGCACTGTGATGAAATGACCACAATAACACCTCCAAAAGTAATTACCGTGGTCAAAATTTAATTACCATGTTTTTTATACCGCAACCGTGGTAATTATACATTTTATGACATGGTAATTACATATGGATGTTTGAATTGAAATATTTGGAAAACAACAAAATTTTTTGAGATGCTTTTTCTCAACTTCAAATCAGCTGTTCAAGGTCTTCATAATATTAAAAAAAAAAAAACATTAAGTCTAAAAATAAAAGACGTTAAAAGATACCATGGTAATGACAAGGGAAAAGCTACTCACCAGTTTCACATTTGTTACTGAATGCACACTTGCTGGCTTGGTTGGACCTTCTGGAAACTTCAAGATCTTTTTGCCACCTTGGGAACAAAAAGTAGTCCCGTATCACTTATTTACCTTTGTGAAAAGTCCTTAATTTTTCTTTGGTATTTTTAATTATACTATATCTAGGGACAAAAAGTAAACCATATTTATATTGTTACCAGCCATCAAAAGATGAGATTTTTTATGATTCTGACCAATTAAATCTTCCTCTCGCTAGTTCCTCAAATTTTGGGGTGCAAGCCTCACATTATGATGCTGAAGGCCATTTTTTTTATTGGAAAATCTTGTTTTGAGACAGCCACGGTAGTTACGAATATATTTTTTAATTGCAAAAAAAACATAATATTTTTACTGTATTTACACCCAACCATTCAATGGGTTCTTGTATATTATCCTTTCACATGAACAAATAAACAAATAGTTAAGTTATGATTACTGGTTAGCGAGGAATCTCACTTGAACACAGCATTGACCCGTAGCTTGAGAATTAACCATACCTCATAGTCCATCGCTTGATTCTGACGATTTATTAACAGTTCTGACTTTTTGAAGTCACATTCGAAATAATAGATCGAATCTCAAATCGAATAGAATTACACCTTACTATAGTCCCAAGGACATTCGACTGACATTGTTAGTTGACATTAATGAATCATAGCTAAACTATTATATTATATTAAAAAGTACAATATGCGCAATGGCATCTCTCAAAGTACAGATCAAAGAACAATCAACGGAAAGTACTTTTCGATGTGTTACGACCATTGCACTCTAATAGTTTTTAAAAAAAATCTATTTGTTGATATTTACAACTGTACATCAATATACTCGTACACCAAGTAAATTTGAGGAAATGATTATAATGACATGTAAATCACTAGTAAAGAACTACTCACTGAAAAGTTCTAAACTAGAAGGTCTCTTGGCCATCTTCTTTTCAGACAGCTCGGTGGACTATCAGGTATCGAATGAGAAGCAAGTTGGGAGACAAATGGATTCGTGCGGGAGTGCAGTTTACTATGAAAGGATTGGTATCTGGTTTGGGCTAAATCAGTAAAATATGGAACATTGAAGTCTTTTGGATGGAACATTAGGATTTTGGATTGTAAGGATTGAATTCGATAAGAATTGGATGGTTTAGTGGAGCCCCAAAGCTCAACTCCGTATGTCCATATAGGTCTAATAACTGTCATGTAAATGGCACTCTAATATTAAAATCAATAAATCCTTAGAAGTAAAAAACTAAAAATATCAGTTAGCTACCTCCATTGTAAAGGATATAAATCATAGAAACTGGAACTACAGGTCCATCCCTCGATTCATCCTTGAACTCGGATGATCCCGGATTGAAAAAAACTATTTATTTATAAGGAGAGGATACGCAGCCTGTTACGTGCAATTAATTAATCGATTGAGCTCTCCCTATCGACTCAACCTACAATTAAAGTTCATCCGGTTGTCCTAGGACTCCGGTCTCATTCAAATTAGGTAACTCTGTTTTGTAAACAATGTCATCTAATTACTTAATATACCGGTGGTATATTTATGTACCCTTGAGCTGTCGCAATTACCATTTTAGCGGCATTTTTATGAATCACACAAACCTTTGTGATCACTCACAGAATGGAATATTCGTTGTTTTACATAACAACATCCTTTTTTATTCGGTTGATTTAGTTCGCTAAAATAATTTCCATTGGCTATCAATTAATCAAATAACGATCTATGATATCAACGTTAGTTATTGAAAAAAATAAGTAGTATTCAATAAGTCATCTTTTAAAATAAAATATCATTAATTGATGTTGAGTGATTATAAGAACTTTAACCTAACCTAACGTTGCAATAAATAGTAAATAGTATTCTAAATTACAAATTACATAGTTATTGAAAAAAAAAATATCAAAAAATAAAAACTAAATTTCTGCCTGATTGGGAAAAACAATAGGTCGTGGATATGTCTGTATATATATATATATATAATCTACTGCTTTTCCAAATTTACGTTTTAGAATTTAAAAAGCCCTTCGATTTTGACTGCCACAACACTTCCTTGACAAACGTTCAAATCTCCCGATTCACTACAAAAAAACTCATCTATATGGCGATTATCAGACCTATTTGGACTTGCAGTACAGAAATATGTACCATCGAATTCTTCCCGCATTCAATCTCTCCAATCCTTAATACTCCTTACTTTGTCACAAATGAACTGATCCACAATGACCTTAATACACCATAAGTCGCTAATTTGGCACAACCCAGATACCTTCCCTTTCATAATATACTTACTACTCATTCAAATCCACTTGTTGCACAACTTGCTTTCCATTATTCCTGGCAATCCTCCGAGGCGTATGAAAAGAAGATGGCCAAATTCATTTGTAGATATTTCATTAGAGTACTAACATTGGGTAGTTGCTCTACAAGTTTTAAACATGTAATCATTTTTCATTGTAAACCGCTTATTTACTAGATGTTTTTGTAATACAGTTGTAAATTTCTATTAATATAAGATAAAGAAAAGAAAAGAATTAAAAATATCGTATTATTCAAATTAATAATTAAATTACATCAACAATTAATCATTATAAGAAATAAACAAATTTGAGAGAAAGTAGAAGTTTCAAACGTGACTTTTATAATTCAAACCAATATAGCTCCTAAACGGTAGGTCCTAGCGACAAATGTTATATAACAAAACATATTCTCCATTTAATTTCTGATAGGAAACTACTGACAAATTTTCGATCTAACAAGGGGGCGTTTGCAGTTGTAACTCACAGATTTGAATGCCGATTTGTGTGTGGGTAGTAGGGACTAAAAATAGTGCAAAACTAGAGTTATAGCCGCCAATGGGTATAATTTCTAAAGGCCAGACAACTGCTGTGTTCAACCGATTAAAATAGAATAGAATAGAATAGAAAGAAAACTCTATTCTGGGACAAAGTCCCTTAAGAATAATATTAAATAATACGAAGTAAGATCATAACTGGCCGAGAGGCTGTTAAAAATAAAACAACATAGGTAAAATTAAATACAGATATGTATGAAAAAAAAATACAGAGAAAAACTAGAAAAAGAAAAAAAAAACTATTAATAAAAAGAGAGTGAAAAAATAAATGTACAAATAAAGAGATTAATATTGTAAACAAAGTTGCAGAAGAGAAAAAAAAAAAAAACAGAAACTTAAAGAAAAATAAAAGATAGAAAATCAAAAATTAGCATTACAAGAAATCAAAACATTGTCATAGTCAAACTATAATTTTGGCTAATGTTTTATGTCTGACGGTCTTAGTAAATAAATTAGACAATTACATACATAGTACATACATCCTTATAATTAGAGAGCGTCGGGTTGGAGGGAAAGAAGATGGTGAAAGAGTAGTGTTTTGATTGTTCCAAGGGAAGAAGCATTGCGGATACAGGGGGGGGAGGGAATTCCAAAGAGTAGAGGATCGGACAAGAAAGGAACGTTGGAATGCAGTACTTCTGTGGGATGGAGTATAGAGATCGGAAAGACGAGATCTTCTATGCAGTGATTTGATAGCAGATTTGAATTTTAGGTTACTGTAAATAAAGGGAGGGTGACGGGTGTTGATAACTTGGAATAGGAGCCTAGGAAGTACTTTCTGCGTAAGGAGGGGAAAAGCCAATTTAAATCAGCGTAGAGATGCGATACATGGGAACGTCTGGATGTTCCGAAGACAAACGTGATGAAGCAATTCATGATGCGTTTTAATCTGTCTTCAACAACCGTCGAGAGCCCGCCATATATCACGCAACCATAGTCAAATTGGGGAAAGATAAGGGAGGATACTGGAAGTTTGCGTGTGGGTAGGGGAAGGAGGTGACGGGAGCGGTGAAATAGTTTTAGGATACCGATCGACCTTCGGGAGATTTGTGCAATATGGGATTTCCAGGAGAGGGTTTCATCAATGGTTAAGCCTAAATTTTTACACAATAGTAATAAAATCACAAGAATCACGTACATTCTGCTTTTTGTCCATGCATATAACATTGTATTTACTCCAGATTTTAGTGGACAAAAACTGTTGTGAATGAAAAAATCCGAGGTCAGCTATAGCTTGAGATATTTCAATTTGGGGATATTCTGTGACCTCTGGATCACAGAGGAAATCTGGATCACCGATTAAGACCAAATTTTAAGGTCACTTAGAAGCCGTAAAATTGCATAGTTCAGCCCAAATCTGGAGGTCGCAGAATATCCCCAAATTGAGATATCTCAAGTTATATAGCTGACGTCGGATTTTTTCATACGCATCAGTTTTTGTCCACTAAAATATGGAATAATCCCAATGTTATATGCATGGATAAAAAGCAGAATGTATGCTGATTCTTTTGATTTTATTACTATTGTAATCGGTTGAACACAGCAGTTGTATGACCTTTGGAAATTCTTGATGAAATCTCAACTTCAAAATTTTAACATCCTCGAAAGGTGTAAAAAATCAATATTTTATGATTTTGACAAAATATCACATATAAGGGTTTTATGGTGCGTTAAATCGAGATTTGAGGTCAGTTGTTCATGAAAAAAAGTTCCCACTGATTTCCAGCGGATTTCCTTGGAATTTTGTCATTTTTTTGAAGTTTTTGAGCACTCTAAAGCCGGTTAATGATTTGAGCATATCGAAAGTATTTTTATTAAAAATAGCATAAATAACTTCAATTAAACGTGAAACAATCATTTCTCTATCTTGATTGAGAGCTAAGAAAAAAAATAAAACGTGATTTTCATATTTTATTTTTCTTCTCGGCTCCTTATGCCCACTGGCGGCTATAACTAGTTTTGCACTATTATAGGTTCCTATTACCCACACAAAAATCTGCATTCAAATCTGTGAGTTATAACTGCAAACGTCCCATTGTAAGTAAGAACTACAACACTGGAGTGTGTCAAAAAAGCCCCATAACTTATCAAATATAAGCAGGAATGATTTTTTTCATTCAAACCAATATAGCTCCTAAACGGTAGGCCCTAGCGACAATTTTATATAACAAAAACTATTCTTTATTTCTGACAAGAAATGAAAGCATAAACTACATGTAGGGTGTTCGGTAGATCGTTGGCTAAAGAGGTATCTCGGGTAGGGAGGTTCATTGTGAACCTATTTAAGGCCACTTACCTATATGGTATACAAAGTCTTCCGAGTTTTTTTTTATGATTTTTTTTTGGTCAAAACCAAACATTTATGCCTTATGACTTCGTTGTTTACTGATATATCAACGCCATTTGTTTGCTGTAATTACTAATACACTGTCCATGTAAAATTAAAAAGATTTGATGCAAAAAAACAAACACAAAAAAAAACGAGAGATCGGGCTGTTACGCTTACTTTTTACTTTTTTTTTTTTTAACCTATACTTGAAGTTCTTAATTTTTTATTTTATTTATTTATTTTTTTTTTTTGCCTTTAACAAGATTTAACGATCTCCCATTTTTTTTTTGTTTTGTTTTTTTTGTAATTGTTTTTTGCATCAAATCTTTTTTATTTTACATGGACAATACCCGAGATATCGTGGGACCTACCCGAGATACCTCTTTGGCCAACGATCTTCCGAACACCATGTATAAAACCATATCCTCTATTCCCACCCTTTTCCTGAACAGTGATCCTATCAAATTCTACTCCTCGGTCAAAAACCTTGGAGTCGTTTTCGATGAAACCCTATCCTGGAAAAATCACGTATTCGAAATTTCCTGCCGCACCATCCCTATCCTAAAATGTCTCAATTACGTTTGCCAACTTCTTATTTTTGAAACACGCTGATTACTAGTTACCTCTCTCATCTTCCCCTACTTTGACTACTGCTGTATATGGGGTGTTTCTGGAGATCTCGAGGCCAGAATCAAAAGACTATTAAACTGCTTTATCCATTTTATTTTCGGGATCCTGAGAAGCGCTCACATTTTGAAGTTTTATGCGGAGTTAAAGTGGTTTATTCCTTCCTACCGTCGCCAGTATTTCCTGGCATCCTTACTTTTTCAAACCGTTCAATCCCATCATCCACCTTACATTTCCGAACTCCTTCAACTCAAATCCTCAATTCTTACCCGCCAAACCCGATCCCGTCAATCAGATTTGCATACTCCTACTCATTGTTCAGCCACTTTCGACAGATCTTTCGTAATCCGATCCTCTTCTCTCTGGAACTCAATCCCTCTCAACATTTGTCATTCAATTAACCTTTCTACTTTCAAATACCACTTCTTTAACCACCTACTATCCACCCAGATCCTGTCCTCCAAAAACTGTCATTAGCCACTTTTTAGTTGTCATAAACTATAAACTATAATTATAAACAGTTTATATTTAAGAAATCTTTTTCTTTTTGTAAAAAAATAATATAAATTTTCTGTTACTTTTTATTAATATCTTCTTTCTGCTCTTTTTTTTTTTTTTTTTATTATTATTATCTGTTACTTTGTTATGTAAATATTATTTTATTTTAAGGCTCTGAAGGACCTTGATTGTACATTATTTTTTATTCCTAAGGGACTTAAGGCTCTAACTTTATTATTTATTTATTTATTTATTTATAACAGATACGTCGGAACATTAAATTAGTATTATTTAAACGTGTTCCCTTTACTGCAAACCCTATATCTACTTGATCACAAGGTTAGTATATCTGTTTAAAGATGGCTGATAGTTATAAACGAACGAATGATGTGATGTCAATTAAAAAGTAGCATTAGTAAATATACTTATTAATTTCGTGAGATAATCCGATGAAACCGGTCTGCCCACTGAGACATCTATTGTGATGGTGAAGAGGAATGCGACCCCAAATACGGGGATATTATATGCTAAATAAAGCAGTACTTAGGTGCGGCGGATAAAGTAGGTTGCCAACAGCATCTGCTTTCTCCTGTCACCTGGCGTCAGCGTCGTCTGTATGAGGTCTACGCTAACGGCACAGGAACATCAATGAATTAAATGGAGAAGGAGAAGGCCCAATTATTTATGCAAGCTCAAGCAAACAAGTGTGGATTTCAAGTTTATTTTTATTTTTTATCTTAGTCGATTCCTCTGGCGGAGAAAATACTAAGCTCTCTACTTGACGACCCACTGACCCTTCCTTATTTTCAAGTTGGAAGGAGCCGAGATTTATCTTTTATAGAGAGCTTATTGTGACTTCCTGTCCTACAGTGATATTTATAGAAACCGTCCACTACTTCCTGTTGAACTGATTCCCAACCTGTCTAATTACCATGACGCCATTAAGACATAAAAACTGATCTTTATTTTCTACTGCTTCAAAATTTGCAGGACAGACGTTTTAAGTTGTCCATGAGTTAAAAAAAAAAAAAAATCATGAAGACCATGATGGCCCAGCGCGTTGGAACAAGGTCTCTAATTGGCCGGTACGGAATGAATCTCGGCATTCCCATATTAGTGCAGTCAATGAGTGCTAAAATGAGGGGTGTAGATTGTATTAAATATGTGATTGTTTTTGAGTTCATAGCTTCGTTAGGAGCAGTTGAAAGGTAAACATACTAAAAGTCCTAATATAACAACTAGTAAAGACTTAGCTAATTTAAATTTATTATATCTATTTGGTCATTACCTTGTTGATCTTAGTGATTCTATTAATCTAATATATATTTATTCAATGTTTAACATCTAAAAACCTTCGAGAAATCATCATGTTAGAATGGCTCTTTAGCCTCCCAACTTGCTTGACACTCGGTTCACGTTAGCCCTTCGAGGTGTCTGAAAAGAAGATGAATTAGAGTCCGTCTAACGTATATTTAACTGAAGTGCTACTTATAATTAGGCTCTACAATGTATTGATATGTCGTTAGCCGGTTTGTTTATAAATCATTGGCATCTTATTATAATCATTACTCTACAAATTTGTCAGAAGTAATTCTTTTCAGCTTGGTGAGTAGTAAATTTCTATGATAAGGAAGCGTTTAGAATACTCCACAATGCAGAGTTGAGGGAGATTTAATCGGTAAATATAGTTAGGTAATAGCAGTTTTAATCATCCCAAAAAAAAAAGGTAATCAGTTTTAAGCCGTCGGGTAAAAATCCGAGGTGTAGACCGAGACGTAGATGGGAAGATTGCCTCAGGGCTTAACATGGAGATTAGGGATTTGATATTGTGGGTCAGAGAGAAGTTTTTACTTCATAGCTTCGTTAGGAGTAGTTAAAAGGTAAACATACTAAAAGTCCCCATCCCTGGGGAGTGAGCTTACGGTTGGGAGAGAGGGAGGAGGGAAGAAGGTCTCATTTTGGAGGTTTTCGATTATAATTCGAAAACGGTAGACTCTAGAATAATATGTTTCAAATCAAAATTAATGCTAGATAAATTTGCTATAAAAATTATTCAATACATATTTGTCTAACTTCCAATGGTTTTCGAGATATACGTTATTGAAAATCAGTAATTTTCGAAAAAATATTATTATTACTTTAATTTTTGGCAAACAATTATGACTTCTAGTGCCTTCCACGATCGTTTCTCAGAAAAAATGTCAGATTCAAAGTTGTAGAGCATTAAATTTACTTCAATTTCATATATACGTTTCTGGCACTTGAAGCAAATATTTGACAAAAAGTGAGGTATTTTTTTACGAATATTACCGATTTTCAACAACGTACATATCGAAAAACGTTAGAATTCCGACAAATATGTATAGAATAATTTTTATAGAAAATTTAATTAGCTTTAATTCTGATTCGTAACATATTTTTCTAGAGTCTACTGTTTTCGACATATAATCGAAAAAACCAAAAATCGGACCTCCCCTTCCCCACCGTTAGCTCACCCACCAGGGGTGGGGACTTTCAGTATTCTTCTTTCCAACTAATCCTAACGAAGCTATGAAGGCAAAAATAACCGCATATTCCATGCATTCTATAATATGTTAATTGATACAAATAATACATTATTGAAAATCGATGATTTTCGTAAAAAAAAAAAAATGTTTACCTCACTTTTTGTTAAACATTTGCTTCTAGTGCCTTCCACAATCGTTTCAATTGAATGAATAAAAGTTGTAGAGCATTAAATTTATTTTAATTTCATTTATACGTTTCTGGCACTTGAAGCAAATATTTGACAAAAAGTGAGGTAAATTTATTTTTTACTAATATTATCGATTTTCAATAACGTATATCTCGAAAACAGTTGGAAGTTAGACAAATATGTATAAAATCAATTTTATAGGAAATTTTATTAGCTTTAATTCTGATTCGTAACATATTTTTCTAGAGTCTACTGTTTTCGACATATAATCGAAAAAAACAAAAATCGGACCTCCCCTTCCCCACCGTTAGCTCACCCACCAGGGGTGGGGACTTTCAGTATTCTTCTTTCCAACTAATCCTAAAGAAGCTATGAAGGCAAAAATAACCGCATATTCCATGCATTCTATAATATGTTAATTGATACAAATAATACATTATTGAAAATCGATGATTTTCGTAAAAAAAAAAAAAAAAAAAAAAAAAAAATGTTTACCTCACTTTTTGTTAAACATTTGCTTCTAGTGCCTTCCACAATCGTTTCAATTGAATGAATAAAAGTTGTAGAGCATTAAATTTATTTTAATTTCATTTATACGTTTCTGGCACTTGAAGCAAATATTTGACAAAAAGTGAGGTATATTTATTTTTTACTAATATTATCGATTTTCAATAACGTATATCTCGAAAACAGTTGGAAGTTAGACAAATATGTATAAAATCAGTTTTATAGGAAATTTTATTAGCTTTAATTCTGATTCGTAACATATTTTTCTAGAGTCTACTGTTTTCGACATATAATCGAATAATCCAAAAATGTGACCTTCTCCCCTCCTCCCCACCGTATGTTCACTCCTCAGGGACATGGACTTTTAGTTTGCTTACCTTCTAACTACTCCTAACAGAGCTATGAAATAAAAAATTATCACATATTTCATACACTCTAAAATATGTTTATTGACTGGACTATAAATATGAAGTAGATTACTGTCGGATTAATTTAAATTTGGTCAATGCCAATGACTACAAATCCAGAAGAAACAACACAAGGACCTTAAAGACTCAACTATATAATCTTGAGAAGCAGACCCGAAGACATTGACAGCTGAAGATGACACCCGAAATCCCGAAGACAGAGCTCGCACTGGGTCACCCTGGACCCGTTAGTCAGCTACCGTTAGCTGTCCACGCGGCTCAGTCTATTCTCACTGTTGAAGGGGTTTCACTCTCTCTAGCTGGTTAATCGTTAAGTTCATTATGTATATTACATTATTATAAGATGTGCAAGTATTAAACTATAAAAATGTGCAACTAAGAAAAAAAAAACATTAGGTTCCTTAAGCATTACAATTCTGTAGAAACCAGTGTAAATTAAGCTATGGCAATTTTCAGAGCAGATTTCATAAAAAAACATTTATTTTATTGACTGCTGCGGGTTACACATCTAGCTTGACTTGATCTAGAAAACCTTCAACCACAAATCATCAAGAATTCTGTCGAAATTGGAAAATTAAAATTATTCCAAACAAATATCTTCCAATAACGACTTCTCAAACGATATCCTTTAGCGATATTACATTAATCCCTGTTAAACAGATCCACTACCTAGGACTCCATTTGGACAAACATGTTACTTGGAATCCACATACAAAACTAAAACGACAAGAAACTGCTTTTCGTTTCCAACTTCTTCAACATTTACTAGACATATTTAATTTTTCTTATTTATTTCTTATATAATTATTTAAGTTTTCCTTTTTACTTAGGACTAACATTCGATAGAAGAAAGACCTGGGGCCCGCATATAAAACAAAAGTGTCTCAATCTCAACAAGGGACCAAAACTCATGTATACAATCCTTCATAAACATTCGACATTAAAACTCCCACAGTGACTAAATAGATACAGTTACTTACTTAAACCCATACGGACATAAGTCTCACAAATATACGGGACTGCAAAAAATTCGCACCTCAAAAAGTACAAATATTTCAACCAAAAATACTTAAAACTAATCATGAAATCACCTTGATACATTTCAAACCACACACTTCTCTCAGATATATTAGTTATCACAGTAATCAAACATATACATAACCTTTTCAGACGATTTCGCGATAGACTTCACATACAAACATACTCATTAATGACATGGCCACGACTGAGATATCCGGAATAAATTTCAAGAAGTCTAAAAAGAAACTGTATGAGAGATTTGCTCAAATAAACGTTTTTTGTTTTGTTTTTCATGCCAGGAGGAGGTATTACTGTTTTTAGGGATTTAGTAGTTAGTAGTTACTGTTTTTAGAGAAGGATTTAATATTACTGTTAAGTAATACTAAATAAAAATTTGGAATGGAGTAAAGAGGAAACAGAAGATGTTCTAGATCATAATACAGAAACCTATGTAGAGGGTAGTAATGGGGGGGGGGGGCAGCCAGTGGGGTAATTGTTTGGATCGGCGACACCACCCAACTGGCATGACCCGCGCTACACCGACCAGTTCGATCCTTACGCTTCACTTCATGTTTACATTTTTCGATAGTTCATTCCTATAACCTCACATGTAAACAATCACTTCTACAGTTTCAACTTGGATTGTGTTGTTTAGTGGGTTATATTGATATTTAGTCTTCTTAAATGTAAATAGGTGAAACGGAAGTTAACAACACGAGGATTAAGTGTTTTATCAATTCATGTTTTCTTATTTCATCTTATCTTATGTGTAAAAGTCTTACAAAAGTTAAGAAGATTAATTTGTACATGGATTTGGTGTTTTACATATTTATATTTGTTTTATCAATTTAAGTGATAAAATTTAAAACTTGTAAAAGTGTTACAAAACTTAAGAAGATTAATTTGTACGTGGATTTGGTGTTTTATATATTTTTACTTGTTTCAATTTCAGTGATAAAATTTCAGTATATATGTTTTGTGAATGGATTCTTTGTTATCCATATTACTTTTTGTCCTAAACTGAGACAGATTGTATAATTAATTGAATAAAACATATCAGTTTATAAATAAATGTGAAAAAGCATATCACAGGTCTCATGTTTTCTTATTTCCACTTCCCTTGAGAAAATATAGCAGAAATTAACATCATCACTTTCAACTTGGATTCTGTCTTATATTATATAATGGCTTATAACATGGAGAATTGACAATGTGAAAATAATCACAGATTAAGAGGTAAATGACACATTACTATATAATTGTCGAACTATTGGTATAATGTTATAGATTAATGTGTTTTAAAAAAAAAATTAGAAGCCTAATGATGGAACATTGTCTCCCAAACATGTAGCTACAAATGTTAAATAAATAGGAGTTATGCCAAATAAATACTTAAGGATTCTGTGTTTTCCACGTATTTATAATTTATATTTTCACTTCTCTAACAGAAAGTTCATCAGGAATTAACTTTACTGGTGATTCAGTAGTATATTAATTGTTGATTAAATTAATATTAATTCAAAATTGATTTAGTGTCTTATATTTCAATATTTTCTTATTTTCACTTCATTATTTCCTTATTTCTCATTTTAATATTAGAAGGTAATCAGAAATTAATATTACTTTGAACTGGGATTTTGAGTTTCTCAGTAAATGTAGGAGAATAACCTTTCCCCTCTGAAAGCAGCGACTAGAACATCGAAATAAATCGGAACAAGGTTAGAATCGATAAAAGGTATTCTGAGCGCGTGTAGGGGTTGGTGTCGCCGATCCGAACAATTACCGCCAGTGGATATCTAAATTTTATTTATAAAAATCATTCCTCAAAAAACTTTATTTACAATAATTGATCATAAAAACAACCATTTTAGATCTGCAAATAATTATATCTGATCATAATATTGTAAATACAAATTTATCTAGTTATATGTTAGTCTTTATTATTTTCAGTTATATTTTCATTTACGTTCAAAATATTATTCTCTCAGGTAATATTTTGTACATATACTCTCTTTTAAATGTAGAATGGTCAAAACATTTTATTTAATAGATTTCATACAAAATATGGACAAAAAGGGATAAAAAAAAACAAAACAGGGTGTTGTACTTTGTACAACGCGCGACCGCTCGTGTTGCGGAAATTGGCGCGACCGGTGGAAGTTTAAACCAGTCAATCTATCCTTTACAATATCTTTTGCATGATCAGCTTGATTCTGATTCTTAAAAACCAAATTTATTTTCATCCGAAAGAAGTAGCCAAGCTCTGTCGGTGGAACAGAAAATTTCATAGAAAGCGGTTTATTTTGAAGATGCCTATGCGCAGTATTGCGAGGCGATAGAGGGAAGGGGAGGGAACTAATAGCAGTAAGATCAAAGGTTGTAGGGCTATGTGCGGATGTAAGGGATCAAGTGAAGGAAGGAGAGATCAGCAGTCGGAACGACCTTGGCTGGAACGAAACGGGAGATGCAATCTATACCCTATCTAAACCAACGGAACGAAACCGGAGATATTTTGGCGTTGGTTTTCGTTCCAGTTGGAACGAAAAAGTTAGGTAGCCCGCCTCGTTCCAAACCGGTTCAAGGCTGGAACCAGTTCCAAGTTCCGTTCCACTCAGAACGACCCATCACTAGTTGCTAGGTAACTGGACTTATTTATTTAGTTCGTATGATGTCTTATTGATAAATTCCATTAGATTCGATATTTTATAGATCTTCAATCGAATCCGAACTATTAAATACATTACCAACAGGCATCCATTTTGGAAAGCCTTTTTAACAAAAGCTACCGACAACCTGAAGTTATTCTCTTCCGGAAACAGCTGGCCGTAAAGCACCGCTAATAATGCTTATAATGACTATTATTAGTGGCGATTTAGTGAAGTACTAGATAATTAGCATCTTAGCGATTATATCCTAGCAATGGGAGTCTGTTTGGAAACATCAATTATGAAGGCCGATTCATTGGCGTCCGAAACCAGTCATCCTTAAGGTTTTCTCTTCTCGCCATGACATTAATTTGCTTGGGAAATATCGATGTGTTACATAATTCGATTATCCTCTTCAAATTAATATATTGCTAAAAAAGATCACATTAAAATCTATTTAATATTTTTAGTTTACTAAGAGGAAAGTGGTCTTATAAGTCCTTTGGCTAAAGAGAAGTGCTTATATCAGCACACGGTATCATTGACGATGAACTTGCTGCTTAGAAGAGGAATGCTGTGAGAAGAAGTGCAGAACGATGGAGTTGCTGACTGGATGTGATACAGCAAGAAAAGCTATCAATATCTATTTCACGCAAAGTGGAAACCGACCTGACTTAGGGCATGAATTAATAAAAAGAAAACTTTGCTCTGAAATCATTGTTCCGCATCGCTATGCCATGATCAAGTCACATAAATTCGATTGACCAATTTTGTTTATCTAAATTTTTATTTCCAATTTGTAGGACATGTTTATTTAATTTATTTATATATTATTATTGTATTCGCAACTGCGGAATACTCCTCAGGTGAAACTGATGGATAAGATTTTTAAATAGGTACTAATTGTTTTGTTTTTTTTGTTTTTTTGTTGTTTTTTCACGAAACGGCCTTGGAGACCACGCGAATATCAATTTTTGCCTCCTCTCTTGTTTTTTCTTTCCTTCCATTTTACTTTCATTATTTCTCCATGTCTCTTTTTTTCTTTCTTCTGTCCACGCCACTCCCTTTTTTGAACTTCTGCCCACAACAACCTTCAATTCCTTAAGTCTGTTTCTATATCTTTCTCTGTCCTGACAGTCCTGGTCCGTTATACCTAATCTTTCCGTTTCTTCTTTCATCTGTTTCATATATCCTCCTGAGCTTTTATATCCACGGATTTTCTGAAATATTTGCTTATTTAGTCTTTCCGGGACCAAGGTACTACTTTTGTTATTAGAAAAATAAAAATAAAAATAATAACTACTAAGAAATAACAATAAAAGGCGTGTGGCTGTGTTATGGACACGGCCGTGTGTTGTACGTGAATACATTTATGTAACGGGTTATATTTTTTAAATTAAATATTTTTATTTATGTATTTAGAATAAAAGCAAGGAAACTAATAATTATTGTGTTGCAATATAACTTTATTAATTATAGGTCTGTGATACGAAAAGTACTTCAAAAATGGCATACAAGATACATCGAGATTTCTGGTAAACATTAAATCAATACAGGTAATACAATACCTAACGTTGTTGGAGAAGTTTCAATATAAGACAAATTGAACTCACTGAGCATGAAGTCAGACAATGATCGGTTTTGTGAGACTTCAACATTAAAGTCTACAACTATCATAACTGGTGTAGTAAGATCAGGCTCGTATTAGGGTATAATTTCAGCGATGTTTTTGGAATATTTTAACAACGATCATAACATAAAAAGTTTAATTTCTGCTAACGCTTTGCCCGGGTGGATATACACTCACTCGAATACGAGTTGAAGATGCCATTGGCCTTTACGTTAACTAAACAGACATCAGCAGGTTTTGCATCTTTCATTTCCATATAAATTTCCGAAATTTCAATGTTAACTCTATTACAATCAGTGAAGCTGTTGATGTTGAGATATATGGCGACTCCCCTGGCTTTGTGACTTGATGATGATACCGCTACCGATGATGTAGTTACAATTTGTCTGTTCTTCGAAGTATTACAATATGATCTCAGATCAAAGCTAGGCACATTCACTGGCAAGGAATTTTCCATCCAAGTTTCGCTTATTGCCAAAAAATCAGATTGTATCGGTAGAGATGTCTTCTGAGTGTGCGACCAATCTTTGTGCATTATTGACGGTAGTAAGTATAAAACAATGCTCATCAGGAACTTTTACGTTCTTAAATACACTGCTTGCCTCGGTCATATGATGTTTTATTATTACCATTCGATTGCTCTTGAGAAGCCCTTTCCAATTATATACGATCTCTGTATTTGGTTTGGCTTTTCGACGCGTATAGGCCGACTTTATATGTTTTTCATAATATTTTTTTTATTCTAACAAATTATTATATTTACTGGCACTACTTAAAACTAATGTTTTATAAGCAATCGATAGATTCAGTATCCTTTTATTCTTTTCAAAATTCATTTAAATTTGTTCCTGAATCAGAAGTAATAAAATAGTAGTCCGGAGTATTTTATAAATTTCCGAGAGTTTACTCGCACTTCCACCTTTTCTAAGTCGTTGCAAAATTTCATATTTCATTGGTAAATCCAGAGGTTTATAATTAACGGGTCTTTTGGAAGCCATCTCGTAAATGCATACTAAATTCGTAAGGAAATTTAACAGCTTAAAATTTAGACAAAAAAAAAACGGCGGAAAACCGAACTCGTCAATACCTGAATATGAACTGGCAGTCAGAAAGAAACCAGTGAAAGAAGCTTTTTCTCAGATGAGGTTCTACTTTGTACAGTCTTAACTGGTTCCGGGAATTCGTCACTGCACTCATACTTCCTTTTATCTCTTCTTACAATAGAATAGAATAGAAAATAAACTTTATTCTGGGACGATGTCCCCTAAGAATAATATAATGTACATAAATGAATACAATAAGTCTAGCTTTCATAAGATGAAATGAAATAAATTAACAATCTGGTTAACTATTTACAATTTTACAAATAAAGAACAAAAACAGACACAGATGAAATAAAAATTACAAAAATCCAATAATCGTAGGAGAAAAAATAAAAACTTATTTACATCTACTGAATGCTTTTTTTTTTTTCTTTTTTTTTTTTTTAAAGTTTTTTTTTTTTTTTAGTCAGGTTTTGCTAGTCAGTATCATTCTGGAGGGAAAGGAGGTATTGAAAGAGAAGGGATTTAAATGTAGACAGAGATGGATCATTACAAGGTAGTAAATTTCATAAGGAAGTAGCACGGGAAATAAAGGAGTGGTCAAATGATGTACTCTTATGGGAAGAAGTATACAGGTCTGAGGAGCGAGATCTTGTAGTGCGGGAGGAGACCGAGGATCTGAACTGGAAGATGTTTTAGATGTAGGAGGGATTCCGAGAATTAATGGTTTGGTAGAGGAAGGAGGCTAGGAAGTAATTTCTGCGGGATGAAGGATAGAGCCATTTTAACTCTGTATATAGATGTGATGTGTGGGAGGCTTTTGGAACCCTAAAGATAAACCTAACGAAACAGTTCATTAGTCTTCTTAGTTTACTCTCGAGTTCCGCCGTCAACCCACCATATGCACACAGCTGTAGTCAAAATGGGGTAGGATAAGGGAAGAAACCAAAAGTTGACGAGTAGGTTTCGGAAGGGAGTCCTGAGAAGAATGGAATAGTTTAAGGATGGATATAACCCGTCGAGAAATTTGGGAGATATGAGGTTTCCATGAAAGGGGTTGGTCGAAGGTAATACCAAGGTTTTTAACTGTGGGGTGGAATTGAATAGGTTGGGAGTTCATAGACAGGATCGGGAGGTGGGGAAGGGATCTCAAATGGGTATTAGAACCTATAATAATAGCCTGCGTTTTTTCTACATTTAATTTTAACTTGTTATCATAGGCCCACTTGCAAATGCTATTAAGGTCCTCTTGGATAAGGGAGAATGATTTTATTAAATCAGAGGGATGGAAGGATAGATATATCTGGAAATCATCCGCTTTTGGTATGACAATCTATTGAGGGATCGACTCCGAGATTGTTCCGTTTGTTTTTTTCAATCAAATAATTTACAAAATTTATAAATATAGGCGTATTTGTTAGTAACAAACCAAATGAGGCGGTTTAAAGATTAAATAAGTATCAAAGGGGAAAATACATTACATACGTATTTAATTTTTTTAATTTATAATTTCCAATTATAATAAAATAAAAAAATAAATAAAAAAAGCCTGACGAATTATAGCATAAGACGAATTATCGAGTGACGAAATAACGAGTTTCCACTGCAATAACATAATTAGACATCACAAATCTATCCTACCTAATCCAGATCAAGGTTCACCAAAATTCAATCCTTTCGGATTATAGTCAAGTCCTATACGCATGTGCGGAGAGTAGGAAGTAGGATGCCCGATTAATATTACATAGAATTAACTTTCCCCCACCACTTAAAGACCAACGACACCAATATCACTCAGCAGGCGCTGGAAAGAAGATTAAAATCATTTTGTAATATAGAAATCATTGGCAAGAAACGAAAGGAACAATACACTATTAACTATGTGCTGATGTTGAGAGCTGATATCATACGGTGTCTCTCCCATTGCAACACTCCTCGCCTTCCTTCCCACTGGCTTGACACACCGCTGTGATAAGCAGCAACGGGAATAATTATTATCTATTGACATTATGCTCTGGTTCTAGTTATTGAAATGAAATGAAATGAAAAAAAACATTTTATTCTGGGACAGACTGTCCCAAGAATAATTAAACATACTGCCCTAAGAATAATTAAAGTGCACAGTAAAAGGTATAATTGTCTGGCTGAGATTACTTACAAATCAGCACATCAGTATTACAAATTAAATTATGAGAAAAAAAAGAAGAGAGAAGTCGCAAAAAAAAAAAATTAAAGTGAAGTAAAAAAAATAAATAAATAAAAAACAAACAACAGTAAAAATGTTAGCACACCTTATGTACATTTACATTTTTGTGAAAGATTGATGATTGAGGAGATGAATAAATAAAAGAAGTTAAGGAAGAGGCTTTTCGAATATGGATAGGTAAGGAATTCCAAAAAGGGGTTGCACGGATGACGGAGGATTTTTCAAAGGAGACAGTTCTATGTGAGGGGGTATTTAGGTTGGAATATTGGGATCTTGTATTCAGGTGGTGAATGGAGGAACGCAGAATAAGTAGGTCTAGGATATAGGAAGGTTTATTGGTTTTTAATGACTGGAATAGGAAAGTGCCGAGGAAGTATTGCCGTCGAAAATCGGGAAAAAGCCACCCTAGCTCATAGTACCGGCAAGATACGTGGGACCGTCTGTCGACCCCAAAGATGATTCTTATGAAGCAATTCATTAGTCTCCTTAGTCTCATCTCTAGCTCAACTGACAGCCCCCCATACACCCAGCACCCGTAATAAAGCACCCCGTAAAGTGGGGAAAAATGACAGAGGATACCAGAAGTTGGTGGGTACTTCGGGGAAAGGAGTCACGATATCTTTGGAGCTATGTGGACCATAATGCTATTGCTATGCTAGGACCATAATGGATTTTCTGGTTATTTTGGAAATGTGGTTATTCCAGGATAAGTGTTGATAAAAGGAGATTCCGAGGTTTTTGATGGAAATTTTAAATTGAATTGTACAGTTATTGAGGTAAAGTAATGGATAGTAGGGGAGGGAATTAAAGGTAGGTTTTGAACCGATAAGGATAGCCTTGCTTTTCTCTGGATTCAGGCGTAACTTATTTTTCATTGCCCATCCGCTGATGTTCTCAATATCGTCCTGAATCTTACGAGATGCTACGAACATGTCTGCAGGATGGTAGGATAGGTAGATTTGAGGTCGTCGGCATACAAATAATACTGGGAGTGGCGTATAACTTGGGGTGGGTCATTAATATAAGCAGAGAAGAGGATTGATGACAGGGAGGATCCTTGAGGAACACCTCGTGTTAAAGGTAGTGATCTAGATCAATTAACTACAAAAAAAAAACTAAAGGTGTGCAGTCGTCCAGTTGAGCCCGTGCGTTCGAACGGCAGTTATGCGCCGTGTGACGGAAAGCATCAGATATTATTAGAAAAGCATATTTATAAAAAAAAAAAAAAAAAAAAAAAAAAAAAAATATTAGGTTAGATGAAAAATATTGTGTAAATTATTTACAAGTTGTTCATCACTATGCTTTTTTTCCTTTCTAGAAAATATTTTTATTATTTTCCGAAAAAATTAATGCTTATTGATAAACAAATTATGAATTATTAGATGGTTTTTATTAAGTACATATTTATGAGAGAGATATATGCTTTATTGAGACAATTAACAATAAACATAGTGCTGCCCAACTTTATTGGGTTGCTATAAACACAGCATACTCATCTATCCAATAAAAGACAACACTGTAATTTATAATTTAGTTATAGTTATATAATATAATACTTAATACTACCTAATACTAGACAAACTAATAACATTTTTTTTTCTTTTTTTTTTTTTTTTTTTTTTTTTTTTTTTTTTTCCCCTTCTTTTCCTCTTTCACTTTATTCTTTCATTTTATGTTATTCCCCCCTCCCTAATATTCACATATCTACCACACATTCATATACATAAATGCACATAGAATCAGGAATCGGATAAATTGCTACATATTTAATAACTGTAAATTGCAATGGGCTATCCTATGCACCATGTATGTGGTGGTGAATAATTCCCAGGGAGTCCAATATTATATTTTCGGCCATTATCGCTAAATCCCTCACCTCCACGCCAAGGTCCTCCAAAAAGCTCCTTGTTTTTTCCGGGACGACTCCGCGAGACCTAAACCATAATCCTTTCACGGAGAAATCTCTATTTCCGAATGTCTCGCGGAATTTCTCTTTGAGGAAAGGGGACATTTTTCATAAATATCCATTTTCTCCCTTTCTACTTCACCTGATTGATCGAGCTTATTATTTTCATACCTCACAGTAGGATCCACTATGAGCGCTCCGTTCTTCGGAAACGCGACAATGTCCGCATACCTCGTGGATCCGTTGGTATCGATGCAGTATACCTCGTCAAAGCAGGTAGAGCCTTTATTCTTGAGGAGCCCTATCAATTCATTCTTGACCCTGTGGTGACGGCGTGTGATCAGGAGTGAGTTGTTGGGACATTTTCCCAGCACATGGGCTGGTGTTTCGGACTCTTTGCCTGACTTGCGACAAAGGGACCCAACCTCTCCTACCTGTCCGCTGGCACCTGGGACTCCACGCAGGGTTGCATAATTGATGTTGAGTTTTAGGGCGTTGGTCCATTCAGACCCCGAAGGTATTTGTTTTTCACAAATATATCGATTAGCTCTCGGCGTCTCCTTAAAATGAGGTACACCAACGCCCTGCCACCTGCAATTGGCCCATTCCTCAAAAGCGCCCTCTCTCAGCGACCGACGTAGAGCTCTCACGTTTCGGTGGCTCTGATCTACACCCAGTCTCTTAGCACATTCAGTAATCTCTTTTTCATAATGGAATGTGGACTGGAACAGAGCGTCCGGAACATTAGACAGTCGCTGAGCAATGGACCAGTGCTGCAGAGGAGCCTCCCATTGACAGCGGATCAGTCCTAACCCACGGTACCTCCGCGGAGCGTAGAGCATCGCAGTTGAGGTGTTCGAAGGGAGTCCGCCAATGGCCTTAATGCTCCTGCGGATCATCACATCTATACCATCCAACAATATAATGTATAATGCAAGATATTTTATTTCTGTTTTATTTAGTGCTGTATGTTTCACAAAACGATCAGTTATATGGAAACGTAAGTATAAAAATGATACAACTGATGAAATAGTAATTAAATATTATTTTAATGGAGTAAATGTCATTTTATTTGTGTCGGATTCGTAAAATATTATTATTTTTTTAAATATAAATTTTAAACATTTAGGTTTAGAAATTCCATCGTTAGCGAGCGCCGGCTAAGAGATTGCACCATTCAACAAATTGTCAGTTTAGAGTGAGTTTACTGTGTTGGTAACCTAAAAAATAAAAGTTTTAATTATTTATTATCATTTTTTCAGTTATTAAATTTATTTATTTCAAAATTAAATATTGTAACTGTTTTGATCCGGGTTTTTATACTTATATAGGTGTAAACAATATACATATATGTACACAATATGCAATATATTGATGTTTACATACATACCATAATTGGCTCTCAAAGCTAAGATGGTAATAGTTTTGAGTAAAATTTGTAGTTATTTTCTTATTGTTTATCTTTTCTATAGAATTCACAAATTGATCTAAACATCATCATTCTGCAAACGTGATACCGCCACAGCAGTGACCCCATAAAAATAATCTGTTGAAAGAAAGAAACTGTAATTTTAAAAAGCAGCCTTCGTATTTTTTTTCTCGCTGAAACTTGTCGCAACGGATTCATTGAATTCAGCACGACCGAATCATTTCTTATCGCAGAGTGAAAAGGCTACCCGGCTTATTAAATCGACTCACCTATATTTTATTTTCTTAACACGAAACACGGATTATATACAGAAGAAAAGCCAAGTTATCAAAATTCATCAAGAAACGAATTATAAAAATTACTGTCTCACAAACTCCTTATTTCAGAACTTGTCATCAGCCCCTCCTCCCGATCTCTGGTAACCGACATATCCAAACTAAAGAAGTAATATATATATATATATATATATATATATATATATAATATATATATATATATAATTATATATATTTAATTTGTTGTTTTAAGCGCATCTATTCAAGAAAAGAGTGTGCCCTAGCATCTGTATTATTGGTTTGTCTGGAAACTGATGCAGATTTATAGGTTTAAGCCATAAAAACCAAATTCTCCAGCACTCTTAATACGTTTCTGCCAACCAGTCGATGACGTTTCTATGCCCTATGGGGTTGTGTCTCCCACTGTGTTAGCGGCCCAGCTAGTAACAACACTACATAAATTTCAACACTTTCTCATTGTATGCCTTAGTTTTTTTTATATAGCACTGATTTTATAATGTCGAGGACCTTAAAAAAAGTCAAAATAATAATAATAAAAAATAAAACTATTAAAATAAAGATTACGCAGAGGAAATAATTGGAGACTGGCTATCAATGTGGTTTTAGACGGAGTCGTTCAACTATCGATCAAATATTTTTCCTTCGTCAAATTTTAAAGAAAAAATTTAGAATTTAAGAGCGTAATGCATCAGCTCTATGTTGATTTCCAAACGGCTTACGATTCGATTAACCGCCAGAAACTGTTTGATATTTTGATTGAACTGGGGATAAATAATGATCGAATTCCGAAAAAAGTTATCAGTTTTGAGCCGTCATGTAAACGAACGAGGGGTAGGCCAAGACGTAGATGAGAGGATTGCGTCAGGGCCGACCTGGGGGATTTGCGTTTTGGAGGAGTGGATTGGAGGGAAGTGTGCGGTCGACGGTTGGCGGTGTCGTGTGTATATTATTATTATTATCATTAAAATAAAAATGAATAATCTACACAATCATATAAGCTGACCCGATACGAATAAATGGATTAATATATAATTAATTAATTAAATGCTTAGCGAACCCGGGAACACCATTTTCTGTCTACTTGCCTTCCTGTTTTACCTCATAAAACCACGACGTATTTTTCAATCCCTCGGATAATCAAATAACTGTCAACGATGATTATCTTCAAAGCGATTCGATTTTTAATTCCTACGACATTATATTATAGCAATCGAACACTCAAATATATGCTAGACAATCATTCAAAGCCTCCAATCAATTACATAAGGCATTGCAATAATGACATCTACATCATCAAATATGATTATAATTAGATCTATTTAGATATGTAGAGTTGAGCTTTGGGGCTCCACTAAGCCATACAACTCTTCTCTCATCCAATTCGTATAATCCAAAATGCTCCTTTTTATGTCAGAAATAAACTTATCCGTACCGATTTAAATGTAGTATAATTGGCCCAAACCAGATTGCTATCCTTATACGATGAGCTTCATATATAATGCTCTTCAAAATAGCAATAAATAAATAATTTTAAAAATTATATTTTGACTTTTTTTATTTAGAAAAATCAATAATAAATATACTCGCAATGATCTTTCATCTTACTTAGGATTGTTAAAACAATCTAGTGTTTCCTCTTCAAAGCAACTTTCTTGAGAAATGGAAGAACCGACCACAAGCCGAAGAGTAATGGAGGTCCCGAACTCTAACCAGCACTGACCTTGAGGAAGCTGTCAACCGTTGTCAACTCTCTAATCTACCTTTTCCTAGCAGTTGTTGGACAATCGCTAATTTCCCTTCATTTCAGGGACGTATGGTTGGCTCAACTGTCAGCCATTGAAAATAATCGATTATTAGAATAAACATAGAGGTTATATATTGTCAAATAGGAAGTTATTAAATGTTGTTTTATAATTGTTGGAATCAATGAACACTGAGTGTAAATCATTACTGACATTACAGACATGTCTTTCAACAATATACTATTTCGTACCAATAAACATACAAACGTACTTTTTTTTAAGAGTTAATTTATTATAATTTAACTATTACATTTTATGTTATCATTGACCTATTTTCAAATTCTTTTTATATCGCTCAATAAAAACCATATTATACATAAATTGAAATATATATTCAAAACAGCCTTAGTTTAGTAATTCATTCTGTACAATAAAGTTTAAATTTTAATAATTAATCGACTCTAATGTAGGCAGTGCCTGTATGGTTGTTTAACTTAATTTAATATTTCGTTTGTTGATCCTTTATATAATAAGAACACCTGTACTGCTAAGAACCATCTATCATCTGAGGTTGAGTGATTAGTAATACGCGTAATAATTTTCAAAATCAAAATAATTTTCACCACACTTTTTGTCAAAAATTTGCTTCAAGTGCCAAGAACGCACATATGAAATAAAAGTAAATTTAATGCTCTACAACTTTGACTCTGACATTTTTTTTTGAGAAACGACTGTGAAAGGCACCAGAAGCAAATGTTTGACAAAAAGTGAGGTAACAATTATTTTGTTTTAGAAAATTATCGATTTTTAATAACGTATATCTCGAAAATCGTTGAAAGTACGACAAAGATGTATTAAAACAATTTTATTAGGCATTTAATAAGCTTTTATTTTAACTTGAAACATATTTTCTAGAATCCACCATTATCGAGATACAATCGAAAAAACCAAAAATGGGACCTTCTTCCCTCCCTCCACCTCCACGTTAGTAACTACTAACGAAGTCCTGAGGTCAAAAATAATCGGATATTTCATGCACTCTAAGATATGTTACTATACAATATACGCTAGCAAACATATCTAAATTATAAACATATCTCGAAAAAGGTGGACTCTAGAAAAATATGTTTCAAATCCAAATTAAAGCCAATTAAATTTCCTATAAAATTAATTCTATATAAATTTGTTAAAATTCCAACAGTTTTCGGTGATTTTCGGGAAAAAACAAATTACCATACGTTTTGTCAAACTTTTGCTTTTATAACCTTCCACGATCGTTTCTCAGTAAAAAGGTCAGAATCAAAATTGTAGAGCATTAAATTTACTTTAATTTCATTTATATGTTTCTGGCATTTGAAGCAAAAAAAAAGTGAGGTAAACATTTTTTTTTTCTTAAAATTATCGATTTTCAATAACCTATATCTCGAAAACCGTTGAAATTTCGACTAATTTCGACTAAAGATATAATCGAAAAA
Source organism: Euschistus heros (assembly GCA_003667255.2). Lineage (NCBI taxonomy): Eukaryota > Metazoa > Arthropoda > Insecta > Hemiptera > Pentatomidae > Euschistus > Euschistus heros. The sequence continues at coordinate 1,063,021 of RCWM02000301.1, read as the reverse complement.
CCCAAAAATAGAACTTCTCCCCTCCCCCCACCGTTATCTCACCTCCCAGGGCCGGTACTTTTAGTATGTTTACCTTCTAACTAATCTTAACAAAGCTATAAAGTCAAACATTATCGCATATTTTATGCACTATAAACCCCTCATTTCAACACTGGACTGTAAGGATACCCCTTGATACAAAATGAATCTTTTTTTTTTTTTTTTAATCCAATGTGAATTGAATGGAATGCTAACTTTCTCAAATAAATAAATATAGATAAATACAAACGAAACCAAAAGCAGCAACACCATAACCTCTGGGACATGCCCTCTAGATCTCCGACCCTTGAAGATGTTCCGCTCTGGTTCGAGGGATGATCATTCGCTTGGTCCATTGGGAACATATTAGAGAATTTAACGGCCGCCATCTTGAAAACAATCTGAATACAGCGCCCACTTGATTACAATGATCTTCTCATCAGATCCGCCAGTTCTAACCTAGATTCTCGATCTGTCACCATTCGAACTGATTTCCATTTATTTCAAATCAACGTAACCTTCATCCTATATTACAGCTAGTCCCTGCATCAGGATCTTGTTTAAATTCTAGAAAACCTCAAACATTTCAATTTTTTTTTAGTTATAAAAATATAATTAGGTTTAAACTTTAACATTCATTAATAAAAAAATAGGGCGTATAAAAAAAAAATGACCGTTTTATCAAATTCCAGAGTTCAAAAATCTGTAAATATCTTAATGCTATTTATTATTTACCAATACTTAATAACCCGTTTAGAGCATTCTCTAAGCTTGTTTAATAACACTGGACTTCTTAAAAAAAAACCTCAGTTCAGTTATTTATTTCAAGAAGAAACATGACAGTGTCTTAAGAAATTCTCGCAATTTTAAGACATTACTGGAAAAAACATTTCACAGCCGCTGAAGGAAATCGCGAAATTATTAAATATGAAGGGGAAGGTGTCCTTGAAGAGCCCAATGCGCGACGTTGGTTTAAAAAATTTAGAAGTGGAGATAAGACGTTGGAAAGGAAGAAGGGCTCCGGGCGGCCATTGATGGGGTTCTGTAGTCGCGAACTTGCCAGGGAGTGTGGTGTGTCGAAAGATACTGTTAGTCGCCATCTTCTCTCCATGGGGAAGGTGAAAAAGACCTGTATTCTGGTCCCTCATGAACATACTCCTCAACAATCAGCAGAAAAGTTTACAGAATTTCATGGGTTTGAACTCCTGCCTCATCCACCATATAGTCCAGACCTCGCACCTTCGGATTAATATTTGTTTCGATCCATGGCCCATTTTCTTTAAGAGAAAAAATTTGATAATTTTGCGGAAGTTGAAAAGTTCTTTGACAGCCATCCCAAGGAATGGTATCACCGTGGCATCGAGCAATTGGCTACCAGATGGGTAATGACGGTAGATAACAATGAACTATACTTTGAGTAATAATTGTATTTTATATCAAAGAAATAATAATACAAATTTCCGTTTCAAAAATGGTCATTTTTTTTTATATACACCCTATTAGTAGCTTACTGATAGAAATAAATTATCTGATATATATATATATTTTAATTTATGAAGAAAGTATTAAACTTGGGTATAATAAGGCATGTTTAAACGATTTCCCAATGTTCGCTAAGACCGTCACACATCCAGTTACTGACAGCAGATTGATTACACAGCCACTAACGCAGGAGCCTATGAAGCAGAAAGGTCCTCGGGAGGTCGAGGACATGCCGCACGCTTTCCACATTAGCCACATTTCAAGGACCACCCTCGCACAAATTTAGGAGAGGTAACATCGATTGATCGACGAGATAACATAAATATTCAACTTAAGAAGGGCCATAGTTTTGTAAATGGCACATTAAGTATTTATGATTTCATCAAGAAGGCACTGATTTATATATCGACTCCGATCGCCTTTTGTTCAAACTGACAAGCAAAATTTCCACCCAATTGATTTTACTGTAATATAAGTTTCATTATATTTTTGGGGGTTACGTCTCTATTTAATTTAGAGAGAATATGAAACGAATTGGGATTTTTAAAAAAATTAATTATAACTCAATTTATCCCTGATTGGGAAAAATAACACTGGTCAACAAAAACAAAGAAATTGTTTGTTTCCTGTGACTTTTTTGTTGTTTCTAAATCGGTTTGACACATATTTTGTAAATATGACAACAATTTACTTGTGTTTTGCTCCACAGCAGTAACAAGTACGGTTCCGTACCTATTGCCGATTCGACGACTTTGAAAGAAGAATACGCAAATATTTTATGCAAAGGATCTACCTAAAGTCGTTTATTAAAGGAAATCCTATTAAAGATCATTTGATAATAATGTTCAATAAAATTATGTTACCATTATGTATTAATTTCCTTCCAGTTTTTAATCAAAACATTAAAACTTTAAATTTCACAAAATAAAGCTGTTAGCAATCTCCCAGCATTTTTTTCATAGTCAGGGACTTTGAAATACCCAATAACAATAAAAAAAATGAAGGAAACAAAAATTGTGTTGACCAGTGTAATAGATCATGGAAAAGTCTATCTATAATATACACAAACAGAGCTTGAGCTTATAAAAAAAAAATAAAAATTTTTAAATGTAGGCAAAACGTGACTTTTTTCATTCAAACCAATATAGCTCCTATTAATACCAACATAGTAGGTGTTAGCGAAAAATGTTATGCAACGAAAAAAAATCCCATTAAATTTCTGATAGGAAACTGTAGTCAAATTTTCGATCCGAGCAGCACCAACGGACCTAAAGCGTTTCAAAATATAACTTATATAAATTTAAATTCGTACTCAAAAACATACCTATGTAATGAATCATGTGCATGTACGTTACAATATACAGATACGCGTACAGATTATTTATTCAGTGTAATGCTCCTAATATGATTTCAGCGCTATATTAAATTTATCACTTGGACCTATCGTTTAGGGGATATATTGGTTTGAATGGAAGAAGTCACGTTTTGCCTACATTTTTTGTGGTTTTTGACACACGCTCCTTTGGGGTTGCTCGGATCAAAATTGACGGAATATTATAAGTTAATTGATAATAATATTAACTAATTCTAATTGTGAATGGTGAGAGTGGCCAAGGATGTCCTTCGGCCACGAAAAAATCGTCAGATCCTGGTAGATCTGTAAAACAGTGTCCTTATAACAGAATAACTTAAAAACCGTTAAAACAGCAGTCCTTAAGGACGAAAAAGCTAATTCTAATTGTGGATGGAGAGAGTGGCCAAGGGTGTCCTTCGGCCTCAAAAAATCGTCAGATCCTGGCAGATCTGTAAAACAGTGTCCTTATTCCATCTTAAAACAGCAATCCTTAAGGACGAAAAAGCTAATTCTAATTGTGGATGGAGAGAGTGGCCAAGGATGTCCTTCGGCCTCAAAAAATCCTGGCAGATCTGTAAAACTTAACGGTTTTTAAGTTATCCGAAGGATAAGTTCCTTCATTGTTGTCCTCCAGGATACTGTTTTAAAATATTTAACGGTTTTAAGATGGCGGACATTAAAAGGACACTCTTTAAAAAATATTCGACTATTTAACTGTTTTACAGATCTGCCAGGATCTGACGATTTTTTGAGGCCGAAGGACATCCTTGGCCACTCTCTCCATCTACAATTAGAATTATCTTTTTCGTCCTAAAGGATTGCTGTTTTAACGGTTTTTTAAGTTATCCGAAGGATAAGTTCTTTTATTGTTGTTCTCCAGGATACTGTTTTAAAATATTTAACGGTTTTAAGATGGCGTACATTAAAAGGACACTTTTTAAAAAATATTCGACTATTTAACTGTTTTTAGATGGCGGAAGGATATTCATTCGTCAAATGAAACCGTAACCGTAACCGATGTTAGAAAATCGAAGTTGTCTAATTTTACTTTTGAGATTATTTATGTACTTCATCTCACAAACTGTATAGTTCTCTATATATGAGCGAAACACTGAAACAGAAGCGTGTATTATTTATATTTTTTTATATCACAAAGGTATTTAGGTTTGTTTTTTTTCTTCTTTTTTTTTTTTAAATATTTTTCTCTAGCCTAAACGTACCGCTAACTATTTACCTAAAAATAGCAGTACCGTTAAGAAAGGAAGCCTAAGTAGTCCATTTACAGTCGGGAGCTCGTTTCCTCGTTTCGGAACTGGTTGTGATTGAGATCTCTGGAAAGTTGCAAGTGACACTCCGCCATCTTCTTCTCAGATCGCTTCGGTGTCCTAATATCTAAGGCGGTGGTATCAATGTCAGAATATCTGTGGAGTTATTTAGAATCAGTTATTATCAATTTACTTTTTTAATAATATTTTTTTCATCCGAAGAAAACAATATTATCACTATTTTGTATATTATTATTATTATTTAATAATATCATTATTATTTTCCCTAACTCCATTTTTATAAATAGTTAAGGAATAAATGTTTTGAAACATTTAACATCAAGCACCCTACGCTTTTTTACTATTAATTAAATTATTTTGTTAATAACTTAAATTTACTGTAATTTTATTCGAAATTAATTGATCATAATTGATTGTCACGTTATACAAACTATTCATGAAATAAAAATATTTTTTAAGTTTTCAGTTCGGTTTGATATTAATAGGCGCTTTTTTCGTTTTTTTATATCCTTGCATACTATTTAGATCAAACCAGACAGCTATTGACACTCTTAAGTTATTATATATTGTTTATACTATAATTATAAAAAGAACAGTTGAATCAAATTGAAATTTTCAGTTATTTTTCCTTAATTACTACACTTTAAGCTAAACAAGAAAGTTCACACTAAACATTAATACTAGAATGTATATCACGAGATAGTAGAAATAAATATTGCAAAATCAGTTATTGACATCTAAAGAATACCTTTTAAAATATGGTGAAAATTTATAAAGATTTAACATAGTAGAGTTGTAAGATTTAAAAGGAATTTTATTGCAATTTTTTGGTCAATTTCTTATTTAATTTCGAAGTTAGGGTGTGAATAACCGTCTGGTTTACTCTATGCATTAATATTAACATTGATTTAATAAAAATTAACTTATTTTTTTTTTATATCTGTTCATTGAAATTTTCAACTTTTCAAAATATATACATCAAATAAATGTGTTGATAACTATTACAATAATATACCATAACTTAAAAAAAATTACTCATCAGTAGCACTTCAATAAAAACTCTACGAAAGAAGGTCTCTAGGCCATCTTCTTTTCAGACGCCTCGGAGGATTATCGGGAATGGATTGTGAAGCAAGTTGATAAACTAGTGGATTTGAGTGGTTATGGATGGTAGGTATCTGGTTTGGGCTAAATCAGCAACATATGGAACATTAAGATCTTTATGGATAAGTTTATTGGCCACAAACTAAGCAGCATAGAGGATTTTTCGAAGGATTTTGGATTTAAGGATTGGATACGAGATGAATTGTATAGCATAGTGGAGTCTCAAAGGTCAACTACGTACGTCCAAATAGGCCTAATCACATTGTAAATGATTCTTTTGTAATTAAATGGAAACTTTGAACGTTTGTCTAGTAAATGTTGAAGTAGTCTTGTAGTTCTTATCCTTTTAGTCTTAAAAATTAACTTAAAATGAAATATGTAATTGGCAGGGGAAAATGTTGACGCTTGTTCCCAAGCGATGCTCAATTGTATTGCCGATAAGCAAATGTCTTGGAGAATATCGGAAACAAAAATTTAGGATGGAAAATCGGAACACCGATTTGGGGCCTGTTATGCTAAGGGCATAGTATATAAGTATTATAGTTAACGATGGACGGTCAGTGCATCAGAAGTTGGAGAGCAACGAGGACGAATAAACAGGAACAGAACTTAATAGATCTTTACTAATTGGTTTAAAAAAAATAGTCATAAAAATAACCTGTAGGTTAGCTCGCCATTTCTTTCCCAGTAAGATTACATAAGACATTAGGCCACATTAAACAAGTGTACCTACAGCATCATTAACATGGCTTCTGTAAACATTATTGTATCAAGATGATTATTTAATTATCAACATTATAAAAAAATTGCTTAATTAAATTCATTTGCTCCTAACCATCATCATTATGACTAAAGTGAGGCGATCTCGATTACGCATTTAGTACCTTTTTTTTGTTTTTGTTTATAATGAATTATATCAAATATTTTATTGTGTTGTGTACGTGATAAAATACATCTGAAAATGTTCAGTTTATACCTATTTAACTAAAAAAAAAATTAATATCATCCCAGAGTTTTGAACATGATTTACAACACATAGAAATTTAAAAAAAAAAAAAAAAAAAAAAAAAAAAAAAAAAAAAAAAAAAGCATATTTTATAAATCTTCACAATTTAATGTGACACCATTAAGAGAGCCTTATCGCAGTAAATAGAACAGTGTGATAGATTTTTTGTAAATTTTATTCTTATAAGACTTCCAGTTTACTTTATTAAAACGATTTTAAGAAAAACACTTGAAAACTAAAACCATTTTAGAAAGATGGCCTAGTGACCTTCTAATTTAGAACTTTAACCTATAGCTAGTTACTTTAAATGTTATTTTAATCATGTTCCTCAAAAAAGGTAAATACTTTATACAGCTGTAATATCAATGAACGAAAAACCCTTCAGACCTAATTTATCAATCTTTCGTTGGTTCATTACGACAGCCAAGGCTTATTGTTGATTATATAAATCACAGACGCGGATCCAGAACGTGCGAAAAAAGTAGACTTCATTCATGGATGTTCTGGTTCAGTTTTAATGATATAATCAGTTATTCCTATAAATTAAACCGTAACCATGACAAATTGAATAAATTAATGTTTATGTAATGACAAAAAAATAAAAATAAAAATAAATAAATAAAACTTTGGATACAGTAAACATTGGCCGGATCAACGATCAACACAGCCGTGACCTCCTGCACCAGATCTGCTTCTCCTTGGCATTTGGTGGACTTCTCACGAACTTGTTCTGCACGCCAGTGCGTCTATAAGTCCCAGAAACTATTTAGATAACGGAACGACAAATATTTATGAGTTAAAAAACTGTTTTTGTTATTTATTATACTCGCAATAATAAAGTATAGTTAACTGCGAATAAATATAAGAAGAAAATAGTCTAAGATGCAGTTAGGAGAAAGAAAAAACACGTCCAAGCTAAAAAAAAATAAAACTATGGAGTGCCTAGGTTTCGGCCTGCCTTGATCTTGATCTTCAGGGCTAAAATTAGCCAAAAAAACTAGATTTGACAAAAAAAGAAAAAAAAAAGACAGATGACAACTTAAAAAAGAAAGGCAGATAAACTAAATTATAAATTGATATCAAAAGAGCTAACAAAGAAGAGGGTGACATAGATATCACAATAGAGCTGAAAAAAACAATAATAGTGTAATGCCTACTAAAATTAATAGTTATATAAAATAAGTTTTAAAATGGAGTAAGAAGAGGACAAGGAAAAGACAGAAAAAAAAAAGCAGAGAAATATTTTATTGTGTGATGCTGCTCATTTCAAATGAGTAGCTACGTTTCACACAGCTTACTAAATCAATTAAGATAAAAATGTTTTTTTGTTTTTTTATTGATTTAAGCCTATCTAGGAACGCTTATGGCCAGTTCCTTTGGATGCTTTCTTTTGTTCCCAATACTTCCTAAGACCAGCCAATAGTTTTTTCCTTTTTCTCTTCCGTCATAGGTTATCGAATGGTTTTAATTTTGAGCAGGGGGGACCAAGATTTCAGCATACCTCTAAATTTTAACCTATCCAACACATCAAGGTCAAAAATTCCAGCAGAATCCAGGTCTTTTTGCACTTCATTAAGCCACAGTCTTCGAGTATTATAGCCTTTAATTAGCGAGATCTTGATAAGCCTGTTGTTGTCCATTCTCAGCAGGTGCCCGTAGTACTCCAGCCGCCTACGTCACATACTAGTGTTGGCTGTTTCCAATTGGCAGTACAATTCCTGATTCGCCTTTAGTCTGTAGGATCCATCTGAGAGAACTCTCGGTCCATGAATTTTCCTGATAATACGTCTTTCGACATTTTCATCCAAGGGGCCTTTCTTGTTCATTAGTAAGGTTTCTGCTACATATAAGAACTGGGGCCTTACTACAGTTTTGTAATGTTGAATTTCGGCTTTCTTCGAAATGCACCTCTTATTGCATCGATTTCGTGATAGCTGGTAGGCTGCGTTAAGTTTAGCACATCTTGCCAATATGATACCGTCTCTACCATTGGGATGGACCCATTCACCGAGATACCGGAATCGGTTGACCCTCAGAATTAAAATTATTATAATATTAAAATGAGGATATAAAAAAAAAAAAAATCTTTAATAACAATATAAAAATTATTATTGCAGACCAGTGAAGAAAATTGTAACTTCTTTGCCAAATACTTTAAGGACCTGCTCAACCGCGAGGAACCATAGGAGAGAATGACAACCAGGAAAAGTCATGTTGAGCGAAAAGAATCGGATCTCCCAGATGACGAAGAAATAGATGATATCATAGCGGCCTTCAAGAACAACAAAGCATCAGGTGAAAATGGAGTGGTGGCGGAGATGTGGAAGTTGACTGGGGAGGACTTCAGGAAAAGGTTCACGGAGCTGATGATGGATATTTGGCTCGAGGAAAGGATTCCGGATGAGTGGTGGACTGCAGTTATACACCCTTTGCATAAGAAAGGTCCAAAAACTTCAACAACGACAGGGGGATCTCCCTGTTGTCTGTAAGTTACAAGATGTTTTCTAGAGCTCTTTTGAGTAGGTTAATCCACAAGTGGATCTGATGATTGGGGAGTATCAGGGGGGTTTCAGGAAAGAAAGGTCATGCCAGGAACAAATTCTGAGTCTGAAACTACTAACGAATTATTACAACTCCAGGGCGAACAAGAATCTTTTTATTTCCTTTGTGGACTATAAACTACGACTCTGTGGGTAGGAGGGCCTTACTGGGGATCCTGGAAGAGTATGGAGTGGATGGAAAGACAAGGAGGTTGGTAGAACAGACGCTGACCAACACGACCTCAAAGGTGAAATTCCATGGAGTCATCTGTGGGCCCTTTCTGGTGAGGACGGGGCTTAGACAGGGGTATGGTCTGTCTCCGGTACTGTTCAATGTAGTGCTGGATAAATTAATGTAGCAATTGTGGGTCAAAAATAGCGCGATGGCAAAATTAGGAACCAAAAATAATAGGTAATGGGTGGAAATGATATTCACGTGGTCTATAAGGCCGTTTCGTGTCAAAAAAAAAAAAAAAATATATATATATATATATATATATATATATATATATATATATATATATATATATGTATCACGGAGGGGGACTACAAAGATAAGGATAAATTCGGAAAAATGGTTAAAAATATAAAGGTTCTTGTAGAGGAGAAGAAGAAGCATGAAAGTAAGAAATAGACGGAGGAAAGAAAGAGGGAAATGGGCGAAAAAATGAAAAGAATTTGGGCAGAGAGGAAGAAAACCTTAAAATGATATACGCGTGGTCCACCGTTGGCCTGTATCGCGATAAATAAATAAATAAATATATATATATATATATATATATATATATATATATATATATATATATAAATAACTATACTAAATAAATATTAAAATGATAATAAAAAAAAATTAATGATGACAATATAAAAAGATGAAAATAAAAATAAAATAAATAAATAAGATTAGTTAATTAAAACTGAACATAAGTAATTGAAACTGAAACAGGACAAAAGGAATGGTTATATTAGATATAATTATATTAAAACCTGGGTATAAGTGAGGAATCTATACTTATAAATAATGGTAGTATTAGAAAGGCAAGGGAGAAAATAAAAATAGGTAAAACGACAAGCCAGATAAAAGGTTGAGGAAAATAAAGAGAAAATAAATGATAATATATCAACTTATCAATAATTTATTATTATGTATTTTTACTAACTATTATTATTTATTTAGTGGGTTCGACTCCGAATGAAGGCAGAAAATTTACTTAATTTCTGCTTATTCGGCCGTGGACCGACTTCGAGGTCTGCAAACCCTCCTAGGGCACACCTAGCCTCAATAAAGTGGATATCCTTAATTGGGATAAAACCTGACAACTGAGCGTAATTGCTAAGCACATCAGCACCTTGTATAACCGTTGGTAATGAAACAATACTTTCTTACCAAGTACTGAGTCCAAGACAATTCATGGGCTGTAGCGGTGCAGGTTTAATTTATTTATTTATTTTTTTTTTTTTTATCACTATGATCAAATTTTGTATTTATTTATTCATTTTTCCTCTCTTATCTTTCCTGTTTTGTCTTTGTCCTCGTGTTACTCGGTTTACTGTCATATTTTATTAAACTGTTTTTTTCAATAAGCATCATCACGCTATTAATTTATTACTAAGCTATTTCATTGTATCTATGTCATACTTTATTATGTTATTAGCTCTTCCGATATCTACTTGTAATTAATTAAGTGAGCTTAATAACGAAAACTGAAATATTAATATGTAATGTTGATGAAGTACATTACATATTGCATATTCCATAATGGATAAGGTAGTCGCAAAGAGGCTGAGAGGCAGAGAGGTGTGACCTAGAACCTGAAATGAGCCATAGGAACAGGAACAGCAAGAACTGATCAGTAGGCAGGAGGCCATCCAGGATGAGAGTTCAACTTCTACTCGCTCTGAATAACTTTTGTCTTTTGTTTTCTTCCTGTCGACATCTTGGCAGGGAAAGGACATATCAACATTGAATCCTGTCCAAGCGACAATTACTGTTAGTGAATCAGAACGGCCAATAATAGCTGCTTTGTTTGATATGTGCAAGTGTGGAAGTGTACGTTTAGTGGGTTGTCCAAAAATTAATACAGGTTTATAGTTTCAAAATATAAAACCAAATACGTTTGGAAAGGGCTTCTCAAGAACAATCGAATGGTAATAATAAAACACCATATGACCGAATCAACCAGTGCCGGGAACGTAAAAGTTCCAGATCACAATGTTTTTAAACTTATTACTGGCATTAATGGACAAAGCTTGGTCGCGCACTCAGAAGATATCTCTACCGATACAATCATAAACCGATCTGATAAACATTTATCATCACTTCTAAAAACATAAGAAGGGTCACCTGTGGTGTAGTGGTTAGCATAGCAACCTACTAAACCCAAGATCGCGGGTTCGCAGCCCAGCAGATGACCTTAGGATTTTTTAAAGGGATTATAAAATCCTTAGCTATGCCGTCCTTCAAAAGGGACGTAAAATGGGGGTCCCGAGCCTGTGCGATGTCAGGTACTCGTTAAAGATTCCTATCCTAATTATACCTGGATAGGCAAAATTTAGGACTCCCACCGTAGCATCGTCCGATTAGCCATAGCAGCATAAAGTGACATTAAACGAAATAAAAAAACAAACAAAACAGAAGAAAACATACAAATTTCGAAACATCAGCATCTTGATACGCATATTTTACGTATAATTATTATATAAGGCATGAAATCATAATGATAACCACCTAAGGAGGCGAAATGGGAGGTCATTGTGATGCTATTAAGTCTTTAAAGTAAACTGGTATCTAATTGAATAAAGGAGAGTGGTAGAGTAATCCGTTAAATAATCAGGGAAATGAACAATTCCTAATGTTTTCCTTATGACTATTAAGTATTTTCGGTTCGATCTGGAAACAATTTTAAAGTGTCACTATTTCAAATATTTCTCTGATCATTTAACTACATATGATCTATTTATCCTTTCAAAACCGACCAATCAATTTCTAAAATTCGATTAAAAATCTGGGAGTAACGTTTGATCAACATACTTCTTAGAATAATCATATTTCTCAAATCATGAGGAAATCTATGTTTATTCCTAAGCAACTCTCACATTACCGTGATTTATTACCATTAAGTACTCGAAAACTTTTAGTATCATCACTCATATTCCCTAACTTTGACTACGGATGCACAGTATATGGAGGACTGTCTGATGAGCTCGAGATGAGATGTAAAAGACTAATGAACTGTTTTATTAGATTTATTTTTGAGATCTCCAGACGTTCTCACATATCTCACAGGTGTTCTGAAATTGGGTGGCTTTACCCCAGTTTTCGACGTCAATACTTCCTGGGTGCTCTCATATTTCAATCCTTGAAAACCAAAAAACCCACCTATATCCATGACCTCCTTACTCTGCGCTCCTCCATTCACCTCTTAAATACTAGAACCCAACCCTTCAACCTCTACACTCCGGCGCATCGAACTGCATCCTTCAAGAAATACTTTATTTTCCGTGCTTCATCTTTATGGAATTCATTGCCCATTCCAATACGAAAAAGCAACACTCTTACTTCCTTTAAACATCATATATTTCTTTACCTCCTGGATCTTCAATCTTCCAAGCAAATTTAAAACATGAATATTTATATTATATACACTATAATAGTGCACATAAGATGTATCCTTTTACAAGATTTCTCATTTATTTTGTAACTCATGATTTAATTATTAATCAGTTTTTATTATTATTTATTATAATTAATTATCATAGCCAGGCGATTGTTCTACGTATTGTACTCATTTGTTATTCTTAGGGGACAGGTTGTCCCAGAATGTAGTTCATTTTCTTCTTCGTTCTTCTTCTTCTATGATAGTTTTAAAACTGTTGCATTTTAAAACTGTTGTTTTTTTTTTGCACCATTGATCGAAGAAAACTTGAATTTGATAAAAAAAAACGTCTATGGGGGTTAAAATAAGCATAGTAAGAATTTTTAGGGCAATAAGATGAATTATATCACTAGTGAATGTTGCTAAGAAGGTATTGGGATTCGCTAATATAACAGCGGTGAAGGGGATGTCGAACATAGGACCTAGTATGCTGCCTTGTAATGTAATCCGATTGTAAAGAAGCTTTCAACGATCTACGAGTGTACTAGCTCAGAACAAAATCATCTGCAATAAGATCAAAGAGAGAGTGAGCTCTGGAGGGAGATTGTTCGCCGATCCAGAATAGAAACTTCTTCAATAAAAGGAAAGTGTTCAAAGACAATAACTTTAATAAATCAGAAAGTTTCTCCCAATAACAATCTGTTCCAACGGATCGTGATCGCTAACTATCAACTATAGTGCGAAATACTTTTGCGTTTCAGAAGTGAAATTTATCGATATTAATCTAGTAGAAGAGGTTAAAATAAACAACTGACTGAAGTTATTTGAAGGCTTGGTATTAAATTAAAGTTGAACGGTAAAAAGTAAATGTATTGGAGATCTCCTATAATGAGTTCAATGAATTAATGAGTTATAATTTCCTGTTACATATCTTTTAAAAGACTGATGCCAAAGCTAATATATACATGGTGAGTACCTCTTAGTGTAAAAAAAAAAAAAATTGGGTGAAACTTGATCCAAAATGTAGAAAAATGCCGCAGACAGGTGAGTTCCCCTGTGTCGTTTTATTGACAGTATCCCTTTATTTTCTACTAAGCAATAATTTTTTTTCTTTGCTTTTTATTTCAATGAAGAGTTAATTATGTTTAAAATTCAATTTTCCATTAAAGGATTGTAATAATGTTTTATTTACACAAGTAACTAGTATGCCAAATGAGAACACCATGTTTTTTCGGTTTTAAAAGTAAATATCTCCATGAAATCGAAACAGAATCATTAGTTTTAACATATCATTCAAAAGCTAATAAAATTTTCAAGTTTTTGTGAGATTTGCCGTTTTGTGGATAGTTTTTTCCAAAAACGGTGAACGTTGAAGTAATATAAGACATAGTAACTTCCCTAAATAAGATGAAGATCAAGAAAATTGCTCTTCAAGAAAATTGCTCTTCAAGAAAATTTAATGCTAAATCCGAAAGTGTGGTCGAAATTTTGAAAAAATATTTTTAAAAAATGGAGATATCACAGCTTTTACGTTAAAAAACGTGGTTTTCTCAAAAAAGTCTTTGATTTATCGTATATCTACAACGGATTGGAATAGAAAGATGAGTTCTGCGGCGTTTTTCTACATTTTGGATCTAGTTTCAACTAATTTTTTACACTAACTGAGTAAGAGGTACTCACCCTGTATATATGTATATCAGCTGTACCAACAGCTTGGTACGCGCTTAACACAATTTAAAAAATAAACAGTCCAACAATTGTAGTATTGTTTGAATTATTTTGTTTAATTATTTTTTGTTTTTATTCGAATTTATATGTTCAACAATTGTAGTATTGTTCGAATTATTTTGTTTAATTATTTTCTGTTTTTATTCGAATTTTAAAAAAATTTAAAGAAATAATTTTTTTACTTTTATTCATTTAATTATAAGTTCTGATGGATTTACAATATTTTTCGTTTTCTGTTGCGTATACATATAAATCAGACATACAAACACTTAGAGGGAATGGCTCATCTTAGAAATACACTGTTTTGTAGAAGGAATTTTTATTAATTCACGATTTTTATACATTTTGGTCCATAACTTGTCACCTTTGCATCCAATCAATATACCAATAGGCCTATAATCTTCCCCTGAGTATATGGAAAAAATGCCACCTCACATGGAGCATTATCTCTTACCGTTTCAAAGCCTATAAAGAACACACATACATACATTGATTTATATATATACATAGATAATGATAATTGGTTTCTCTTATGTAGTGAAATAAAGACTTAATTTTGTTTCTCTCTTTAACGAAGGTTTTGTTTACAATAGATATTTACATTAATTTCCAGCTGTTAGCTGTTAATACAAGACACTCACTCATCTGTAACAAAACAAACTACATTTAAAGCCCTTATTCCGATCTTCTTTATATATTCGGAATACAATTAATATTAATGTAGTCGTACAGGTTTATAATAACAATCCATTCATATCATTCACAGCTGTTTATTGTCATTTCTAATAGGAATTCTGGGTAAGGTAGTACTGCATCATGGGTAACTTGATAAAAGCACTCGAATGATTTTCTTTGTGGTTTTCTTTACATATATATTTTTATCTTTACGGCTAAGAACAACATAACCTTTTTATTCAGAAACTATTCACACTGCCTCTAAATCACTAAAATATTGAAAATAAATATAAATTAATTTACGTATTCTTCGTCAAATTTTAGAGAAAAAATCAGAATTTAAGGGCGTGGTGCATCAGCTCCATATTGATTTCCAAAAGGCTTAAGATTCGATTAACAGCCAAAAACTGTTTGATATTTTTATTTAACTAGGGATTTAAAACAAGGTGATTTTCTTTCTCCGGTATTATTTAACTTAGCGCTAGAATACGTCAACAGGAAGGTAATTCTTACGGGAAAAGGATTAGAGATGGGTGTTAAATGTCCGGTTCTTGGTTATGCTGATGATTTGGTACTTTTGGGTCAAAACGAGGAAACTATAAAACTAAACGCTACTACGCTCATGAAAACCGGTAACGAAATTGGTTTAGTAATTAATACCAATAAAACGAAATATATGGTTAGTAGCAGGAACGGTGAACATTTTAGTAATGTAGATATTTCCTTTTATATATAAAGTTTGAACACGTTGAGCAATTCAAATATTTAGGGTCTATTATATCGGGGAATAATGTAATTCAAGAAGGCTAGGTTAAAAGCCGGTAATGCTTGTTATTTCTCGGTCGCAAATTTACTCAGTTCGCGCTTACTCTCCAAAAATCTAAAAATTAGGATATACAAAACTATTATACTACCAACAGTTCTCTACGGAAGCGAAACATGACCGCTGACGTTAAGGGAGGAAGAACGCCTTAAAGTTTTCGTAAATAAAGTACTGCGTAGAATATTGGCCCAAAAAAGGATGAAGAAACAGGAGAATTCAAAAGGGGCATGTAAAGCCGTTGGGTTTAATAATGATCGAATTCCGAAAGTAATCAGTTTTGAGCCGTCGGGTAAACGACCGAGGGGTAGACCGAGACGAAGATGGGAGGATTGCGACCTGAGGGATTTGGGTTTTGGAGGAGCGGATTGGAGGGAAGTGTGCATTCGACGGTTGGTGGTTTCGACATCGAACCTTCTGGTTCGCTAAGCCTTTATTTATTATTATTATTCGGTTCAAATTAAAAATCACTGACAGAGGATAAATTCCACCCATTTCCATTTTTTTTCTCATTTTTTCGGCTAAAAGTTGTATTATTTTTTAATTGTTTACGCCACATATACTTAACTTATTTTCCAAATAGCTTTATGCGAGGGACATTGTTTTCAAATGATTTAGTCATTAAAAATTGCTTTTCTGGATTCGTTTCATGACGCAAACTTCTCCAATTCTGGCATACAAAGCTTGGTTAGTCGTCGAAAAAGATGGTGCCTACATATTTTTAATAAAACATATTTGTTTTTGTTTGTTTTTTACATGGAACACATTTTACCCGTGGACCTAGTTGTTCAAAAGCGATACGTTTAAGGGGAACGCGTGGGCGTTATGGTTCATACTTAATTAGTACAATAGTACCAGGTTAAAAATATCAGCTATTAGTAGAAATATCAATTGGGAAATAATTTCATCGATTGCATGTTACAATACAATATTTTTATTGATAATTTTTTTCACTCATTTATTAAAATTTACAACTCTACAAATATATAAATCTGGTAAATGTATTGTTAATAATTACAATTACATGTAAAAACTTGAAAAAACTAGTCATCACTATTCTATACTAGAAGGTCTCTAGGCCATCTTCTTTTCAGACACCTCAGAGGATTATAAGGAATAGAATAGAATAGAACAGAAAAATAATTTTATTCAGGGACCAAGTCCCTTAAGAATAACAAATTGTACAGAAAGAAATGATATTAGTCACATCTGGTCAGAGATATGATGAATAAATAAGATAAAAAAATAAAAAATAATAAAATAAAGAAGAAATAGTAATATAACAATGATAATGTATGAATAGATACTAATGTAATATATTGTTCGCGCCAATCGGCGCTTTTGTGAGGGGGGGGGGAAAGGAGAAAACTTTAATATACCGTATATTGACGCACTCTATGGATCTCTAGGTAACTAGCCCTTATCTGCGTTAATCCCTACTAGAATATTCCCTCTTTCTTCTAGCATCTGCGCTCCAGTACGCACCTATTTAAATTGCCCAAGACCTCATGGTCTTCCATCACTTTTTTGACCAAGACAAAATAGTCTTCCAGGACCCTATTCCTCTTTTAAAAGTGATCTTATTTCCTGTGCCAGTCAGTAAAGATTTATTTCTTCCCTTAATGAGTGGTGATACAAGAGGAGGAGAGCCTAAACAAATTTTGCAGCCTGGGAGAAGCATTCGCCAGACGATTTCGGAGGCCTCTGTACAGACCGTCGGCGGCAATAACAAGGTGAGATGTTTCTTATGTATTATTTGTTTATGCTACCTTCTCAATAATATCTCCCCAAAGGTGCGAAACCTCGCTTTGATATTTTCTCGAGGCCGAGGCGAGTTTTTCGCATCGGAAATTATCATTCTTTTCCTATACATATATGATCAGGAAAATAAGAAAATATTCTACTAATGAAATAATAAATAGGTTATTTTGATACAATGCTAATTATTTACAATATAAGAACCGAAATGTAGTATTCAAGGTGAGAAAAAATTATTATAATAATTTTAACACTGAGTGTGTTTCAGAAAGAGTTAGATATGGGAATCAAGTTGAGAGACTAGCGGATTTGAGTGGTTATGGAGCTTACTATGAAAGGATAAGTATCTGGTTTGGGCTAAATCAGCAACATATGGGACATTACGATCTTTATGGATAAGTTTATTCGTAACGAAATAAGAAGAATCAAGGAATTTTCGAAGGATTTTGGATTGTAAGGATTAGATACGGGAAGAATTAAAAGGTTTAGTTAAGACCCAAAACTCAACTCCATATGTCCAAGTAGGTCTGATAACGGTCATGTAAATGAGTCTTTTGTTGTAAATCGGAAGGTTTGAACGTTTGTTTAGTAAATGTTGAAGAAGTCGAAAACGACGAGCAGTTTCCTGTCGCTTTAGTCTTGTATGTGGAATCCAAGTTTGTCCAAGTGGAGTCCTAGATAGTGGATCTGTTTAACAGGGATCAGGGGAATATTAAAAAAAATTAAATCATTAGTTAATATTATCTAGGCTCTTTACTGATGAGAGCGGGCGAAATCGCGTCGGTAGATGCAAGTTAACTAATATTTTTTTTACATTGTCTGAATTATAATTAATAACATGTTTTATATGCTGTACCTAGATAATAAATATTTATATCTAGCGGTTTACTAATTTAAAACTCCTTAGTTTAAAAATATCGCAAGAATCTATGTCATGGTATCGGTTTTTATAAATATTTTATAAAACCGACTTATCACTGTTTACGTTTTTTTTTTTAAACATCATCTTGATTGTATCAGTTTCTGATATTAAAATAATTTATTGATTTTAAGAGAACCCACTTTTAAAAACAAACACATTTAAGGCAAACTAAGGAAGAAACAGGCGGGATAACCTATAAAGGTTAATATGTTTACCGTCACCGTATTTCAAGGACTATTTTTTTAATATAATTTTTTTATTTGTATATTTTTTTATTCACACCGTTCCATTCCTCCAAGAAAATCCCCTTTTTCTGACCATAGCATTACAGTTTCATGTATAAACTAGCATTCCCCGACGCGGCTTCGCTCGCTCTTATAAGTAAAAGACTAAGATTTTAACTGATAAAATTTCATTAGTTTATCGATAACTATCTTGTATTGAAGTATGTTATTGATCATTATTTCTTCAATGATACTTTCACATATAGCAGTATTTTATAACCTAGTAAAAATAGAACAGATTAAGTGGTTGGAGATTACGTAAAAGCATAATTTGATATCCAATTTTTAATTGTAATATAAGAGTTGGTAATCCAGATGGACAGACCATTAAGAAACTTTTGCGGTTAATCGACTGCAACTAAAGGCCCATGGATCATATGTTTAGACACTATATATATAAAAGGATCGACATTTTGATCTGGTATAACTATTCATTCGGCAGAAATATTTTTATTTATTTCATCTGGTTGAATTTTTAATTTTGAACCATGAAAACCGCTACCTAGGACTCCACTTGGACAAACGTCTTACTTAGAATCCACATACAAGACTAAAGCCACAAGAAACTGCTCGTCGTTACAGACTACTTCAACATTTACTAGACAAACGTTCAAAGCTCCCAATTAATTACAAAAGACTCATTTTCATGACTGTGGTCAGACCAATATGGACTTACGGAGTTGAGCTTTGGGGCTCCACTAAACCATCCAATTCATCCCGTATCCAATCCTTACAATCCAGAATACTTCTAAAAATCCTCAATGCTCCTGGCTTTGTCACCAATAAAATTATCCATAAACATCTTAATGTTCCATATGTCGCTGATTTAGCCCAAACCAGATACGAATCGTTCCATAGTAAGCTCCATAACCACTCAAATCCGCAATTTTTCAACTTGCTTCCCACTCAATTCTCGATAATCCTCTGAGGCGTCTGAAAAGAAGATGGCCTAGAGATCTTCTTGTGTAGATTTTTACTGAAGTGCTACTGATGAGTAGTTCTTTTCAAGTTTTGGAATATTATTGTAAGCGTTTTTAACACATTTACTTGATGTATATTTGTACAGTTGTAAATTTCAATAAATCGTTAATAAAAAGTTAAAAATAAATAAATCATGTAGGTATATGACAGAGGTGCAAATCTCGTTTCTGACACTCAAAATTGTAGATTTGAATTATTATTATTGTAAATTTCATTATCCCTAAACCTTCAAAACTATGGAAATGATCTAGTTGTATTGTAAATTCTATTGCAGAATTTAATATGGTGTTAATCACACAAACGCCATTTTCAAACTTCATTGGGATCAACATGTCGCATCACATATCTAAATCTGTTTTAATAATTTAATTGAATACAAGTGAATGGTATTATATAACACCGTACCTTTGTAACCTCTCATATCGAATAGCGCTCGCTACCAAATGGTCATTTTTCAAACTTCACTGTTAGTTATAAGGATGATATGGTTAAAATTTGGTACAAATTGGCTCAGTGGTTTTCATGGTTAGTGATCACAAACGAAAAAAACCTTGTACTTTTATATAATAGTATAGATATACAAGTAATAATTTTTTCTAAAAGCCGAACTAAAATCCCCGTGAAAATTTTGTTTAATCAGATAAGCATACCAATTGCCATGAATCAGCCAGATAGTTAGGAGTAAATCTTCATTGTAAGTAAAACTCCTATCCAATGAGAACATAAAACTTGAGGTACGCATGATGGTATAGAAGGATCTATCCTAAGAGAACATAAAATTAAAAATAAAAAGCGACCTAAATTATATAGACCTAAATTATTTCACCGAACCAAATAATTTTTTTAACAGTTGTAAAACCAACCTTAGCGTCTCGCACATGTATTTCTGAAGTGACAAAACTCAAAAACCAACTTTTAAAAAATGTAATATTTTCCCTGTTGTTTATGAAATATCGAAAGTGTACCTGAATTATCTTTTAATTTAAGTATCAGGTGGGACTTGGAGTTAATTCTATTCATTTTTGACATTTCTTGGAACACTATTGAACTTAAACATCTATCAAAAAAACAGATTTTTGAGTTGCGTCACTTTTGAAATACATGTGCGATATGCTTGCCCGGAAGCTTTACTAGTTTAACAAATATATCAAAACATATGCCTGAGAAAGAACATCTTAACTATTAGTACCAATTTTAGATCATTTTCATTATATTTTATGTTCAAATAGTTTTCTTCTTAGCTTACATTCCATTTATTATTAACGTTTTTTATTTTGTCTTTACTAATTGTTATTTGTATCTTATTTAATATTTATTTTTCTTTTCTGATCTATTATATATTTGTTAAATACCACTCACTCATTTAACACGAAATCTCAGAAACCACCGAACGGATTGGAATGAAATTCGATATGTAGCTTCCTCTAGGCCCGTAGGTGCTCGCTAAGAAAGGAATTTTAAAAAATCGGCCTCGATCGCGGCTAATTCGCCAAAAATGCAATTACAATTTTTATTGGGTGAATAATAAAAGATTAATTGTCATATGGTATTTGGAGATAAGCTAAGTTAAAAAATAGGTCAGATGTTTAAGTCGCACACTTTGACTACAAATTAAGTTCCTTATAGTTGTAAACAAACAAAAATACAATCGATGTCGAAACCTTATAATATGGTACTTTCTGTGAACTGTGTTGGCTGCAGAGGTGGACCCTTACAAGATTGAGTTGTTTCGTGACGAGAAGCTATTAAAAGACTAATGTTAAAGAGGAGGTTAAAAGACTTATGTTCTCTGGTGATGACATGTAAGGCCAGTGCGATGTGACAAAAACTGATAAGAATCAGTAAGTTCTATCAAGTGTATGATTCTCTTCAGTGTCGTCTCATGTTCTGCCATGTAGTAGATGGGTACAGTATTAACATTAAAACTGTGTCTGCAGCAGATTTTACGCCTAAATGTTAATGGAGCGAGGAGGTGAAGAACCTTATTTACTTTAATTTCGTAATCTCCTCAACCAATTTATGCTTGATATGTACGCAACAATTGAAACAAAAAGACTAAACTTTATTCGAAAAAGTTAAAAAGTTGAGACTATATTCACATTAAGTATGCCATGAGAAAAGCTGATGGTCTGGTATCAGAGCTGGGTAAGGTGGTAGTACTGCCTCGAAGCTTCACCGGAGGACTATCAAAATAATATAAAATTAACTTTTGCAAATTGTCAAATTTACTTATTGAAATTATTCTAAGAATGGAATTCTATAGGTTTACTTACCATAAGTAATAATAATTATCAACGTTAAGCTTTACTTTTACTAATTTAAGTTATCCTTAATCCTAATGATATTAAACCGTAGTTCTGTATATGAAATTTCTTGTTTTTAGCCCCGATGATGAATACCAAGAATATAGACAAAATGTTGACAAATTAAACATATGTTATGTTAATTTCAAAAATACTCATATTTTTTTAATCCCGTTGAATGATCCCTCTTAAAAACCTACTTTATAGGAAGTCTTATTATTCCAGTATGATTCTTATTATTATTATAATGATCCTCCTCGCTCATCATAGAAGACAAGAAGACCATCCGTCTTCAGAGGACCCACCAGCAGCCGAGGACACCGATCTTCAAATGCCGATAGGCAATCCAAGATCATAAACTCTAAGTTCTTGTATGTTTGTAAATAAAAAATGAATGAAGGATTGGAAAAAAAAAAAAATCAGTAAGAAGGTTATTTATCCCACAGACCACATAATGATTGCATTGAACTTATTTCACCCACTTCTTGACTTGCCTAAAGCCAACGTAGACCCCTCCCCCTATATAGCGGAGACCCAAGAAGTGACATGTACTAAAGGAGAAGAGGCTGGGAAGTGGAGGGCTGTACCGCAGGTGTCCTCAACAAGACCAGACCATTACCGCCAGCTGGGGCCTCCCACGTCCTCAGCCCTGCCTGGAACCTGGAGTTCCAGGGCGTCCTCTGCTCAGGGAGAGACCATTCTGTAGTCATCATCATTTATGAGCCAATAAAAAGAAAAAAAAGGATTTTAGGATAAGTGAAAGGGAAAGAGGGAAGATCTCTTTCCTTTCACTGGAACTAATCGTATTACGCTCCTCACCATTTTCCAGGCGAATTTAATTAAGTAAAAAGAAAAAAAAAATAGAAATAGAAATTTAAGTTGACTGATAAATTATTTTCCACTTCTATTGAAATGTTTTATTCGAAGTCTAGCTTTTAATGTTACCTTGGGGGTGAGCTAACGGTGGGGGGGGAAGGGGGGGTAGAATGCATAATATATGCATTTTTTTTTTTATCTCAGTTTTTCATTTATATCTCGAAAACGGTGGACTTAAAAAAATATGTTTCAAATAAAAATTAAACCTAATTAAATTTACAATAAAATTAATACAATTCATATTTGTCTAACTTCCAATGGTTTTCGAGATATATGTTATTGAAAATCGATAATTTTGGCAAAAAAATAATTTTTACCTCACTTTTTGTAAAACATTTCTTTCTAGCGCCTTCCACAATCGTTTCTCAGAAAAATATGTCAGAATTAACATAGAATTACATAGCCCCACAGAACCCACATATATTCCATCTCAAAGCCATTTTAAACCGAGTATTATAGACCTAACTCTTTCTAAAAATATCCATAATATCTCTCGTCTCGTCTCTGTACCATGTCTCTCTTCGAATCACAACCCTGTGATTTTCCGGGTGAATTCTAAAGTAAATAAAAACAAAGCAGCACCTAGAATGAATTTTAAAAATGCCAACTGGCCAATGTTTAGACAAATGATCGATCAAAAATTAGAAATAAACCCCGAAATTACATCCTCATCTGACTTAGAGCATAATATAAATAAATTCAATTCCACAATTAAATCAGCTATGTACACAGCCATTCCTAAAATATCCTACCAACTTAATGACAATTTTCCAATTAATTTAAAAATGCTCATAAAGTTAAAAAACAAAATAAGAAAAAAGTATCAAAACACCAACAACCCAATACATAAAATAATAATTAATAGATTAAATTCACTTGTAAAAAATAAATTAAACGATTGGAAAAATCACAAATGGACCCAAACCCTTAAAGACATTAAACCAGGAGACAAATCTCTGTGGAAATTTCACCGCATTTTTACAAATCGTTCACAATGTATACCACCCCTTAAAATACCGGATAGATTCGCCTACTCTGATAAAAGCAAAGCAACTTTACTAGCAGAATACTTTACTTCCACCTCTCAAATCACTAAAGACCTGGGCACATCCCACCACAATCGCTCAGTAAACCGAACTGTAAATAAATATCTCCAACAAAATGTACCACCTAACTTCCCTTCCGTATCGCCAAAAGAAATAATTCATATTATAAAAAAGCTGAAAACAAAAAAAGCCCCGGGCGAAGACAATATTCCTACAATAGTAATTAAAAACCTTAGTAAAAAATCAATAATGTTCTTGACAAAAATCTTCAATTCAGTCTTCCGCCTCCAACACTTCCCTACTTCCTGGAAAACAGCAAAAACCATACCGATACCTAAACCAAATAAAGATCCTTCAGAAGCCGTCAACTATAGACCAATCAGCCTTCTTAACATTATTTCAAAAATATTTGAAAAAATATTCTTGAAGAGGTTAACCAATTTTATATCTGACAATAATATCATGGTTAATGACCAATTTGGTTTTAGAAACCACCATTCTAGAGTGGCACAATTAGCCAGATTGACCGATTTTATTACAGCAGGTTTTAATGAAAGAAAACATACAGGGATGATCTTACTAGACATCGAAAAGGCTTTCGATACAATATGGCATAATGGACTGATATACAAGCTTATCACTTACCAATTCCCACCCTACATCATTCATATTATTCATTCATTCCTTTCTAATAGATCCTTCCAAATCACAATCAACAACACCACAACACCTAAACATCCCCTATCAGCTGGTCTTCCCCAAGGATCCTGCCTTTCCCCTACTCTCTTTAACCCATATATATCTGACCTACCTTCCCTTCCTTTAGTTGAAAGATCATTTTACGCAGATGACACCGCCATTTACACTAGTTCCTACAGGATAGATACAATAGAAAATAGATTAAAATCATTATACTCAAAATTCAATAAATATTACAAAAAATGGAAAATTCAAATAAATGAAAACAAAACTGCAGCAATAATGTTTACAAAAAGAAGACCCAAAATAGTAGATCATATCATCCTAAATAAAATTCGAATCCCCTGGGCTCAAACTGTTACCTACCGAGGTCTTCAATTAGATAAACTTTTGACATTCACATCCCATATTAATAATAAATGCTGCAAAGCCAAAAAACTTATTAGTACGATGTCACCATATTTATGAAGAAAATCTCCACTGTCAACCCGCAACAAAATCATTTTATATAAATCAGTCATTCGACCATTATTAACATACGCCTCTCCGGTATGGAGATACACATGTGACTCCAACTACAAAAAAATAGAAAGAATCCAAAACCTATGCTTGAGGATCATTAACGACTACCCAAGGTACGCAAAAATAACTGATATGTTGCACGACCTAAATTTTCAAACAATTAAACAGTTTATTTACACCCAGACCCAGACCTTTTTTAACTCAACAATAAACTCAGAGAATCCCAAAATACAAGCAATAGGAAATTATAACAAACTAACCTTAAGAAGATACGTACACAAACGTACTAGATACATTCTACTGGAATAAAAATTTACTAAATAAGACATTCTCAGAATTTACTAGTTTTAGTTAAATTTTAATTTAACAAACCGAAATATCGTATAAGTTAATTTATTCTTTAATTTTGATCAATTTTAACGCTCAAAACTTTTGCTAATTTTTATATATTTATTTTTATTACTTTACTTTATTTTATTATTATTATTTATTTTTTTTTTTGAGTAGGTTTTTTTTTTTTCAATTTTTCCTACAGTTTAAAAAACAAATGTATTATAAATTGTAATTTATCATTATTGAATCAAATCCGCAGGGTGAACTGTTTTATTTCTAAAATCTGTATTATAAAAATATGTTACAAAATTGTAAATTGTTAAATTTCGTAAAATAAAGCTCTTTTATATATATATATATATATGTCAGAATTAAAGTTCATAGCTCCCAATTAACAAAAGACTCATATACATGACTGATTAGACCTATTTGGACGTACGAAGTTGAGCTTTGGGGCTCCACTAAACCATCCAATTCATCTCGTATCTAATCCTTACAATCCAAAATCCTTCGTAAAATCCTCAATGCTCCTTACTTTGTCACCAATAAACTTATCCATAAAGATCTTGATGTTCCATATGTTGCTGATTTAGCCCACACCAGATACCTATCCTTTCATAGTAAGCTCCATAATCACTCAAATCCGTTAGTTTCTAAACTTGCTTCCCCCTGATAATCCTCCGAGGCGTCTGAAACGAAGATGGCCTAGAGACCTTCTAGTGTAGAAGTTTTGATAAAGTACTACTGATGAGTAGTTCTTTTCAAGTTTTAACATGTTATTATAATCGTTGTCAATGCATTTACTTGATGCATATATTCTGTACAGTTGTAAATTTCAATAAATGTATGTATAAAAAACAAAAAACAATTCATATATACTTTTCTGGCAGTTTATTTATCGGTAAATATTCTAGATGTAATTGAATTGATCTGTAAAAACAAGTTTTATTGACAATGCATACCTACTTACAACAATTATTCAATTATATTATCTCTTAAAACAAGAGATTCTCTCACTTGTAAAAACAAAAGAAACGACGTTTGATGACCTTATTTCAAGTTTCTTTCAGAAGTTTATGTAAATGTAAATTGTTAATAATAAAGTTTAATTGTTCACAATGATAACAGCCCACTTTCATAACTAATTAAACGTAACAGCTGACTTTTAGTAGTCATTCTGGGTAATGCGGTCATAATGCATTGTGGGTAACCTAAAAAATCACAAGAAATCAGACGTAGAAACTTCACTAAACACTTACATCAAAACAGCCATAAACTCAATAAACACAAATCGAACAAAGGAGTGAAACTAATACACGTTATAGTATAAAATTAAATATTTATGAAAGTTTATAAATAATAAAATCGTTCAAAATCAATCCATATTTTTGTTTAAACGACCAGATCAATATATCCCATAATCAGATTTTAAATTGTTTCGAGTAGAAACAGAAATACCGACACGTAATCAAGAAAATCTAAAGGAATGCTCCTTTACATGACTGAATAAATGTAGGGATCTTAATGTATTTACCTAAATAAATTAAAACTAGTTTTTGTATTAATTGTTTATTTTTACAACCTTAAGACGTTATAAGAAATAAATAAATTTTTAGCTGTTTCTAAGATCCCTCTAGAGGAATTTTCCCCTTTTGTTGTTCCTCGACTTCGCAGTATCGATAAAATAATGCCCTCTTTTAGTGAGTACAGATTAAATCCTTGGGACAGGCTTACGCTTGTAGTGTTAGAGCTAGTGTACTCAGTAAATCGTTATGTATTGCTGTGTGAATTTATACTTATAAATTATTTTATACTACAATTTAATGGTTATTATTCTAAGCTAATATTTTTTCAGAAAAATTCTGCAGGTTTACAAAAAAATAATTATATAAGTTCTAATACTTAAATTTTCAATGACTAAACCCGAAAGGACTGCTCATAATTATATACTGTTAAAACATGTACTAGACGCTTCCAATTATTACAAATGACCAAAGTTGGTCTTAAAAAAAATAATCATAGTTATTTGACAACTAATTTCCTGGAATCAATCACCTAATTTAATAATGATCAAATTATGTGAGTAATTCCAGAAAATTAGATCTCAAATAGCCATGTTTTTTTTCGGTAGGCCTTTATAGACTTTGGAGATCTGATTAAATTTTATCTATGATAAAATTTTGCCTAGATCTACATAATACTCAACAGTTCTCTACGGATGCGAAACATGGCCGCTGACGTTAAGGGAGGAATAACGCCTTAAAGTTTTCGAAAATAAAGTACTTCGTAGAATATTCGGCCCAAAAAAGAATGAGGAAACACGAGAGTTTAAAAGGCTTCACAATTCGAAACTGCGCGAGTTATATCCGGTAAATATATTTCAAGCAGCAATAGCAGCGCGACGCTTAAAATGGGTATGTAAAGCCGTTGGGTTTAATAATGATCGAATTCCTAAAAAAAGTAATCAGTTTTGAGCCGTTGGGTAAACGACCGAGGGGTAGACCGAGACGAAGATGGGAGGAGAGAAGTGTGTGGTCGACGCACACTGGGGCCATTAATAGGGCGCTCGCGCTCAAAACCCCAAAAGCCGTTTTTTTCTTTTTGTAAATTTATTTTAAATAATACACTAAAGAATAAAGTTGTAATAGTATTTAATAAAAGCCATGTCTTTAATTAATAATAAGTTTTAATTTAATCTTTTAATAATGTACTTATATTTATTTGATTAAACTTTCATTGAGAGAATTATTCTTATGATAAACAAAATTCTATATATTCAAAAAAATACGAACAATCCACTTCTAAATTATAAACAAAATTACAAATAAAATACATATTCATAAAATACATATAAATAGAATAAAGGCATAAAAGTAATACAATTTAGGTAATATATACAAATAGTATAAAGATAATAAAATATTTTAGCTACACATATTTTGTTCAATATCTTCACATAACAATAACAATACAATATAATCAATGTGTATTTAAAATATACCTATATAACATTTTTATATAATTTCTGTGAATTTTTTATTTAATATTTACACAAATTTTGAAAAATAATTTTAAATTTTAATACTGATCAATCAACTAATCAATATTAGTTTTAGCTGATCCCTCCAAAAAAGTTTATTAAGACTCTAATCATAGTTATCCGAATCCGAAATATGAAGCTCCTGTAATGATGTTGAAGCTAAATGGTCCAAGTCCATTGTTAACATGTCACAAACATCGGGGTCGAATGATTTCCTCTTTAATCTTGGCATTTTTCTGAGATTGGTTATCAATGGATCGGACGATACCAACAGCCGATTAAAAACGTCCGTAATATTATCAATTCTAGATGTTTTCCGACTAAAATGTTCCCTGTAGGCCTTAAAATCTTTGTTGCGGGCCTCTTGAGCTTCTTCGCTAAGTTGCCCCATAGGTAATAGTGCATAAGAAATAATTTTCGAGCCATGTATTAAAATCTTGTGCACAGTAGGACTCATGTAGTTCCAAGGATAAAGTCGTATATATAATTTGGCTGTCTCTAAACAATACACATTAAATTTCTTTTCCTTTATGTCAAAACCACTTGATATCGCTTGCAGGATCATATATAATCTGCGTATTAGTTCCTTGTCAACTCCAGATATAGCTGCGGATTCAACATAATTTTGAAAAAATTTTCTAGTTACATTTCCATCATTGCCATAACCTGGCTTAGGTTGATCGACGATAAGCGACATTTTCTTTTTGAACTCTTCCTGAAGAATTTTTTTGTTTTTTTCAACAATATTTTTGTTTTCTTTAGTGACTCGCCAAGATTTTATGGGCAATTTATACGCTAGCTACAGTAAAAATTCAAAAAATCTTATCCAGGAATGTAGGACTGAAATTCCAAACGACAAGAAATCGTCATTTACATTTCTCGTCAGCATTTGGTTTAGGTCATTAAAATCTTTAGATGCGGCACCACACAAAAAGCACCGGAGAGTAGATTTTGTTTTCTGTTATAGCATTGCACAATTTTCCGTCGACAATCGTGAAAATAGGCTTATGTGCTACTGAATATTCCTTAGTATCGATGGTTACTTTTGTAACTTTTAAATTTTGAATTTGTTTATCTATATCTCTTTTTTTATCTTTGGCAAGATCTTTACTCTCTTTCCGATACTGGAGACTAATTGGCCTGCAATAACGAGAAGAAGACGGTCGAGGATTATTCCATACAACATTATTTAGATTACTTTGTGATTCCAATCGCCATGGAACTAGAGATGTTAGGAATATATACTTATCATCATCGAGTTCTGAAATAAATTTTTGTTTGTACTGCGTATGGCTAGAACTACCATCGAAGCCCCACTTTGAAACTAGAATTAGATTAATCGATGGGTCTAAACATTTAACTATATCTGTTTGAGTGGACAAGAGTCGCCTGGCAGTGTGGTCTAAAATAAGCTGTAATAATACCGTTGCTTCACTCTCTGATATTGTATTGTAATATTTTCTGGGTAACATTTCGATTTTTCTTTTTGAATCAATTTATAAGGAGGGAATATCTCTTTGGCATAGCTACGGATAACGTTATATTGTTTTTTTTGATAATTCTGCCTCAATTATCATGGACAGGACATCATTTAGCGGTAGATATTTTAATGGTTTAACAAAACTCTTTTCTGGGAATTTTTCTACACCTTTTTCGGTCGCTTTTTTGACATGACTCGCTTGGATTATTTTACCACTCGCTCTCAATTGCATTTGTGCAGCAAAAGCTAACACATCTGCGGAGTTTTTGTCACGCAGAGATGCGGTTTTCTTGCGCTTGGTTTGCACACTGCTTGTTTTAAAATCTATTGCCAGACGACCTCCTATTCTTTTTCGGTTGGTTGTGAATATGCAATGTCCATTCATCCATCTCTTTTCATTTTGCATAAACCTTTCTGAATGCCTATCGCATACCATCCATTTAAACTTCAATTGATTTTTGAAGTTATTCAAAGGGTAGTTGCGTATATTGAGACCTGAAGTTTTTTGAAGAATAAGTTTTCTAACTTCATTAAACTTTTCATTAAATGAATGACTTTTAGCGCGAATAAAAATTTCGCACATTTTTTCCCTCTTGATGGAAATTGGAGGACAAGAAGCGTCTAAAAATAAAAAATAATACTTTACTACTGAATAAAAATAATACTAAATAAACTTTTCACATTAAATTCAAAATTTTTAATATCTTAATTTTGCGCAAGGGAAT
The DNA here is from genome assembly GCA_003667255.2 of Euschistus heros. Lineage (NCBI taxonomy): Eukaryota > Metazoa > Arthropoda > Insecta > Hemiptera > Pentatomidae > Euschistus > Euschistus heros. The sequence goes on along the minus strand of RCWM02000301.1, from coordinate 1,032,443 downwards.
TGCACTTTTGTATTCATATCTATTTTTACAAAGGTTTCTATTATCATACCACAATGGCAGTTTTGCAATTCCCTTGCGCTAAATTGAATTAATCAAATTCAAAGATTTTTTTTTTAATTTAAAGATTTATTTTCAACTTCATCCTTAAGATTTTATTTATTATTATTTATATGTAATAGGTATGTAATATCCTATTTAATTCTAAGAGTTTTCATACTAAACTTTTCTCTGTAAGCCATAAAATTGTTGTGGACCTTTCATTAAATTCAAAATGTTCAATATTTTAATTTTGCGCAAGGGAATTGCACTTTTGCATTCACATCTATATTCACAAAAGCTTCTATTATCATATCACAATGGCAGTTTTGCGATTCCCTTGCGCAAAATTGAATTAATCAAATTTAAGTTTTAAAAAATTAAATTTTGAATTTCATCCTTAATATTTTATTTATTAATATTTTATATTGCATACCTTCACTTGAACACCACATAGTATTTATTAAAATATAAAACTTTAAAAGAAAAAAAAAAAAAATTAGCGTGTTGAAATGCTTCGCACTTTACAATCGACTGAACAATGCTCCCTAATAATCCGTAACATAAAACGGATTAAAACAATGAAAGTAAACTAAAAAGATCGTGTGTTGTTTACCATCTGATTTGCCATATTATGTAGATTATTTTAGCAACAAAAAATAGTAAAAATACCCAAAAATCAAAAATTGAGTTTTGAGCGGTGTTAGTGAGGAGCTGGCCCCAGTGTGCGACGGTTGGTGGTGTCGGCATCGAACCTTCGGGTTCGCTAAGCCTTTATTCATTATTATTATCTACATAAGACTAATTTACATGATAGTAATTATACCCATTTGGGCGTAGGGAGTTGTGTTTTGAGCCTCCACTAAGCCAATTTCTTCTTTTGTCCATTTCTTACAATCCAAAATCCTTCTTAAAATCCCCATTGTTCCTTATTATAGAATAAGGTTCATCAATATCTGCATCGATCAACATCTGGCTTTGAAATACTGTATTTTCCCAAATTACTCGATAAAACATCTCAATCCTCAAACAGCTCCTAAAATTCCGCGAATCTTTCCCACGGAATATTCGTCAATGATTAGTGTCCTCCCTCATCTCTCCCCATCTTTATTATGGATGCTTAGTATACTGAGGACTGTCTGGAGAGCTTGAAATGAGGCTGAAAAGATTAATGAATTCTAATAAGAATTCTTATAAGATTCATTTTGGGGGTCCCCAGGGGCTCTCACATCACTTACTGATATTCTGAGTTAAGGTGGCTTTATCCAAGTTTTCGACGACAATACCTACTTGGTACCTTTATATTCCAAGGTTTAAAGTCCAAAAAACCTTCATATATTTAAAACATCCTTGCCCTTCGTTCTGTCATTTATCTTCTGAATACCATACCTCAGCCCATTAATTTGTATATTCTTTCTCATCGAACCGCCCCTTTGAAAAACCCTTTACTAATCGTGCAGCCATATATTGGAATTCTATACAAATTTCGATTCGCAATACTCCTTCTCTCACATCCTAAGAGTCGTTCTAGAGATATCACGTTATGACCATGTATCTCACCACTACACAAGATAAAAATGGTTATTTCCTTTCTTCCGAAGACAATACTTCCTTGGTTCGTTCCTTTACAAATCACTTTCCTCTTAGTCACCTTCCTATTTCCTCAAAGCATTAACATTAAAGTCATCAGTGAGTTCCCACAAAACCAGATCCCGTTCCTCATACCTCTACCTAACTTCCTTCAACACAACATCCTTCAAACGTTCCTTTATTTCCAGAGCTTCTAACTTCTAAAACTCCCTCCCTTCCATCATTCGCCATTCCTCCACTCATAATAGCTTCAAATCCCGTCTTTTCGTTTACTTGTTAGATATTCAATCTAATAGTCATATCGATGAAGAAAATATTTTTAAAAATGAAATATGAATATTCAGAATATAATATTGATTTTGTACAACATTATTTTAGTAATGTTGCACTAAGTTTGTATAATTTGTTTCGGCATAATATATATTATTTTATAAGACAAAATGTGTTATTTTTCCGGATAATTTATATTCCATAACTTTGTTTACTGTATTTTGTTTTTATAGATTTTTTTTTATTTTCCTTATTTATTTTTTTTTTTCGTAGCTTATTTTAAATTCTAACCTTAAGATATAATTTAATTTGTTTTTCGTGTGATATTTTAAAACATGTAATATTACTTTTATTACTTTAAATTGTAATTTAATATTTCTTTTAAATTTCTTAACTTAATTTTAATTGTATTTTTTCTTGCTTTACTATAATTATTTCTAAATTATACATACATTCGGCACCTAGGCCGCCATTATGTTCATTATAATTATTCTTAAGGGGCAATGGCCCCAGAATAAAATTTATTTTCATTCATTCATTCATCCTTTAAAAACAATTTATTCACCCACCTCCCCCATATTCAATCTTCCGAAATTGTGTAATGATACATTAGTGTGTGTTTCTTTCTCGAAGTGTTTCTCATGTTTCTTATTTATCTTGAAGATTGGTTCTAAATTTTGAATTTCTATCTTATATATTTATAAGAATCTTACTAATAATTTATTTCATAATTTTCTAATTTTTATAATCCACAGAAGTTGCTGCCTGATATGTTCGCAGCCATACAATAACACCATTTTATTGTACTGTTACGTTATTCTAAGGGGACAAGGTGTCTCGGAATAAAGATTATTTTTTCTTTTCTTTCTTTCAAATAAACTTATTAATAAAGATTTTAACGTTACATATGTTGCTGAACTATCCCAAACGAGATACCTATGCTTTCATAGCAAACTCCATAACCATTCAAATCCACTAATATCTCATCTCTTCATTTTATTCACGATAATTATCAATATCATGAGTAGTTTATTTATAAGTTATTCTACAGTATATACTTACAGAGTTGTAAGTAACAATAAACAAAATTAAAAATTTTAAATCTTACATGACTTCTGAAAATAACTCAGTATTTGGCCAAGGATGACTAAACGATTGTTTATCCTATTGGATGTTGGATGCGGTTATTAATGAAATATTGTTTACAGACACTCGACATCCACAAATGGAAAGCTTGTGTAAGAGAACCCTAAGTGCACACACAGAGGTGTTTGTGATGCGGGTGCTCTTGACAGCGCTACCAGTGTGGCTGACTCAACTGTCGTGCGGTTTAGTGTCTTCTATATTGAAGGAGTTATCTCCAAACCACCTTGTACAGGAAATATTTGGCACACGAACACTTTGATGATTTTTGTAAAGAAGATCCTTACAGGTGCACTATATAATCTTTAACTATTTATTTATTTATTGCTAATTTTCATTCCTAATCTGGTATGTTCTTTTTTTTTTAAACTTTATTCCCCTAATTTAATTTTCATATTACCTCATCATATTTTCATTTCATCATTATTTTATTAATATCTGTCTTGTTCTTATTTAATAATTTCACCTGATTACTAACCCCTTTTTATTATTTTGTTTTGTAATTTATTTTATTTACTGTTACTTTTGTCCTTATTTCTACACTTAAAATTGTTTCTTTGAATGGATTGAAGAGATAAATTGAGATTTGAATAATTCGTTTCATTTTGGTATTGAACTGGAACCTGTTTTTTTTATTGTTTTTGCAGTTCCATCTAAAAGTATGTTTTCTGTAATTTGGAGTTCTCTTAAGCCCTCTGTTCCTTTAAAACAGTTTGGTAAAAAAAAATTTAGTCAGTCTATTTGGGTTCATTCTAAGGATGTGTCCATAAAAATCAATTCTTCTTTTTCTAATTGTGTCTGAGAGTTTTTCAGTTGTTTTGTAAAGGGTTTCATTTCTGTATTGATTAGTTTATTTTTAATTAATTTGGTGCCTAGAATTTTTCTTAAAAATCTTCCTTTCTAGGTTTTCTTTTTCAGGATTGAAGATATTTTTTTTTTTTTATTTCATTCTGGTTTTACTCTATAAAACAACATCCAGATAAATATCAGTGCTCCACCTACATTATAAGTGAATAGTTTTAGTAGCGTTTGTGATTTATCAAGTATTAAACGAAACAGAAGATTTGGAATTGTTCATGTTCTCAACTAAGAATTGGTGAAATGAATTATTTTTGTGTAATGCACTATTTTGTAACAATTTTATAATAAATCCTATTTGCTTTTTACTAATTTATTTCTTGAATTATTAATAAGATTATATAAATTATTGTATTTTTAATAGATTTGGTTAGATTTTTTTATTCCTCATATGGGTCAGGTACGTAATAGGAATTTATTAATTTACACAAAAATTAACACCTAATTTAATAATAGATATTACTCAGAAATTTAATAATACGCATAATATATGGAATTTTGAATATGCCCAGAAATGTTAAAAATTGAATGTGTTTAAATATGCATAATATATGGAATTAAAGTCTGAATATGCCCAATTTTAAAATGTTGGAAAAATATACAAAAAATACATAAAAATGATCTAGACAAGTTTTATTAATCGGGTTTTTGGTCCTTATATTTAACAATATTTTTTCAAAAAATATATATTTTTTTTCTCTTCCTTCTCCTCTCTCCTCTCTTTTTGAAAAATGGAGTCCTCCTCAGAATGGAAAAAAAACAATACCATAAACATCTTTCCCGACATATAATAATATTTGACAATACACACCAAAAACTAAAAACTACACCAGGGTACTGAGCTGCTCGGCGGACTACCCGGCCAAAGAGTCCGAGGTCCAATTACATAAGTTTTCCTTTTTTGTAACTAAAATTTAAAATCTATAACTAAAGAAAAACAATATATAAACATTCACACACACACCCATATATATATATGGATAAAACCCAAGCTTTGAGCTTTGATACTGAGTTAGTTTTTATTATTTCATATAATATATTTATTGTAATTAATATTACAAATATAGTATTAGCTGCTCATTTCAGATATTCCTTACAACTTGAAGTATCCACAACTCTCATATAATGGGGGGGGATATGGAATGAGACACTGCGTTCCTGTGACAAGCAGAAAATGCAGGCCAATGCCATCACAAACTCGACCTGGAATGAAACCATCTGATCTGCATTCGTCCTCAGCCGCACTGGAAATGGTAACTTGATAAGGATTGCTACAATGCTATTCCTAGTTGAATAAATTAGTTGAGCTAGAACAGCTGTTTCCCTAACCCAGGCCACTTCCTCTTGGCAGGTCGGCCTCTTGAATATCAGCCAGGACGTTTTACTTCAACAAGGTTATAAGAATCTCAGCTAATTATCAATGGATCGTATCTGATAATCCTTCCAGCTGTATACTTTAATTATGTAATTTTATATTTTCAAATAGAAATATTATTAATATGTGAAATATAAGATGCCTACCTTTATAATATTTTAATTAAAACAAACATTGGCAGCATAACGATTTAAATTATAAATAATATAAAAATTGTTTAAAATATTTTTTTTTTATCAATATACTCTTCATTACTCTCAATATATGTCTGCCAATGAGTTAATAATTTGTATGCCCTGCGAATAGAAGTTAGAGTCTTTAGTATTAGTCCAGTAAAATAAGGCTCCAAAAGGCCGTTTTCAAGAAAAAACTGGGGAACTTTTATTCTCAACGGATCTTTATGTTTTTTGGGCTGCTGAATCCGAATCTGAAGTTTGCTACCACGGCCCATCGGCTTCATATTCAAAATCGCAAAAAAACGAAAAAAAACAACGTTATTTTTGTTTTGTTTTTTTAAACGCGATAACGAAGCTTTTTTCGAAGAAATTCTTCAAATATTAATTGTAGCTGGAACTAGTACCGAAATCGGACCATTTTTCGCGAAGTTACGTTATTGGGAAAAAATGGAGAAATTGGCCAATTTGCCGTCAGTCCCACAGCTCCGCGAAAACACGTTTGTCGTACTTTTTAGGCTATAACTCTGGAACTATTTGTCAGATACAACATTACTTTTTTTCATCGTAAAGCTGATTAAATTTACTATAAGAATCTATAAATGAAGTTTTAATCAAACTCCGTGTAATGTACATGCCAGCCCGCTAATAAAAGCGTGCTGTTGTAAAATCCAAGTGTTTTTTGGCACATTTGTCGCTCTAACTCCTCAAATATTTGTTCGATCCCAAATTTCCTTTTTCTATCTAAAGCTGATTAAATTTGCTATCAGATGCTATGTATGTAAATTATATTAAAACCTGTAAACCACCCAAGCTAGCACGCTAAATGTGTATGTTTTGGCAAAATATGTAAATTATGACATGTTCAGTAGACTGGTGTGGGTATTTCACGGTGTTAATTGTAAGTTACATATATAGGAACTAATAGTAAATTTAACCAGCTTTTAGATAAAAATATTAAATTTCGGACAAATGGTTTTGGAGTTATAGCGAATAATGTATTTTACAAAAAAAAACATGTATTTTTCAAAAGTAAGTGATTTTCAACGTGATAGCTAGTGTATTTCAAGAATTTTTATAAAGAATTTCATATATAGTATCTAATCGTAAATTTAACCACCTTTCAGATTGAAAAAAAAAACATTTTGAATCGGACTAATACTTTCGGAATTATAATATCCTATATAATATAATATCCTAGACGCCTAAAAACCCGTACTGTTATTAAATCCATGGTTTTCGGCACATTTATCATTATAACTCCGAAAGTATTTCTCTGATTCAAAATGTTCTAAAACGCTTTTTCTATAAAATACTAGTATTTATTATGAATTATCACTTAAAAGCTGGTCCAGGGGCCTAAAAGAATGATATTTAGTTAGTGAGAGGTCTAGAGAGTAAGAGGGATGAGACAGAGTCCCATAGCCAACCTCAAACAATGTTCGTAAGATCATACGTGAGAGAATGGCGGTCAGCTATTGCGTGAGATACCCAAGTTTTCGTAGTTTTGATGTGTTCAACAACGATTGATTTGTTGAATGAGAGATTTTTCCAAGTTCTCGAATAGCTGTTTTAGATTTTTCTTCAACAAAAGCTCTCAGAACATCTTTATCAAAAGATGGAGTCCTTCCAAGACCTTTCTTGTCTTCAAGTTTGAAATCTTCTTTCAGAAAAACCTTAAACCACCGTTGAACTGTGCACTCTCACTGCCATCACCACAGACTTCGTTAATGTTTTTGTGCCCCATTCAGAGTTTAAACGCGGTCAATCAAGTAAAGCCCATTGTTTGAACTAATGCAGGTGTGATCAGGGGCGGATCGGGAATTTTCGGCCCACCGGGCAAATGCTCTTGACCGGCTCGGGCTAAACCCTCCCCCTCCCCTCATCACATCCACAAATGATAACCCTGTTCACAATATGAACTTCAATTCTAAACATACTCACTCTTTCATTTTATGAGGGCGTTGAAAGGTTGTAAATAATGCTAAAGCGTACAATTTAATTCAAACAGCAATTTGATTATAATTTCACCAAAACGATGGAATGATTTTAAGAAACTTTCTAAATTCTACAAAACTTGATACGAAGCAGTGTTTACTTAGACAATGCACGTCAAGAAATTTCGCTTTTTAGGGGGCCAAATAGGGGCTATAGCCAAATATAAGACAATATACAGTCTCGAGTGAAGTTTTTTTTTTTTTTTAAGGATATAGTTTTCCTATAACCGATAAAACGTAAATATTTACTTTTTTCCCTTTCTTTCACGGCCCCACCGGCCCTTTACCTGCCCGGCCCACCGGGCGGTTTCCCGGTATCCCGGTGGCCCGATCCGCCCCTGGGTGTGATTATGGGATCAAGCAATTGGTCGAAAGATGGGAAATTGCTGTGCACTACAAAGGATTAATTTTTTTAAATTAATTTGATGTTACATTAAAGAAAATATATATTCATTTTTTTTTTTTTAATAACGATTATTTTTAATTTATATACCCTATAACTTCAATGCTTTCGATCGCCTAAATAGTTTGACAAAAAAAAACCCTATAGAAAGAAACTTGTAGAAAATTGTAAGTATTTTACTTTTTATTTTTTTTTATTTTTTTATAAAATATTTTAAAAAAATATATTTAAAAAATATTTATCAACAACTAATAATTATTTCGTATTTTACTTTAGTTCGTGATTTTTATTATTTTAATGCATACCTTTTAATTTTTTTTATTTTTTATTTTTCATGGAACGGCCTTAGAGACCATTCGAATATCATTATTTCCGATTGCTCCTTCCTTCTTCCCTCTGTCCACGCTATTCGCATATCTTTTTCCCACTAGAACCTTAATTTCTTTTAGTCTTTTCCTATAATCATCCCTATCGAAACAGCCTTGGTCTTTTATTTTTAGTCTCTCAGTTTCTTCCTTCATTTGTTTGATATACGCCCCCCCTACAGCACTCTTATATCCACTCATTTTATAGATGATTTCTCTATTTAATCTCTTTGGGTGCATCCTCACTGTATGTCCATAGAACCTTAAGAATATGAAGATTAATAAATGATTTGCAAACGGTCATAAGAATAAGAAGATTATGTCCTTTTCTAAATCAGTTATTTCTTTGTATATTTCCTTATTAGGTCTCAACTTATAGCCTTCTTGTGTCTTCTTTGGGCCGTAAATTCTTCTTAGTATTTTTATTAGTGTCTCTAACATTTTCCTTTGGCTGGGGAGGGAAGCGGTTTCTATTCCGTACAGTATCGCCGGCTTGACGACCGTATTGCAATGTCTTATCTTAACTAATTATAAATAAAATACTGAGAAATTGACATGTTTACCTACTTATAATAATGTTATTATTTTAAAAAATAATTACTCTAGAAATCTGATTTCAGTTATGGTTTTATAATAGATTTCAATGTGATAACAAATTTTCGGAATTAACTCAGTCTAGATAATGATATAATTCAAAATACATTGCTAAAATAACTGAATAGCAGTAGTTTTTATAAATGCATAACTATTAATCAAGAGATTTATTTATCTCTATAATAAATTGTGTGAATATATTATCTAATAAACTGAAAAATTCTTTTTAAATTATGAAGTATTATCAATATCATTATCGCTTTTATTATTATATATAAATTTAAAAAATCGAAGCACCTCATTCGTAATATAAGCAACTATTAATTTTTATAAGTTTTAGGTGGTTTTAAATTTTAATGCGTTCAGAATTGGCAATTTCAATATTTTAAATATATTTAATATTATAGCATGAATGAACGGACATCAACATAAGGTGTACCTGGTTTAAGGTCCATGATGATTGGAAGGCTCCAGGCAACCCTGATGAGACTAGGCACCCTTTGAGACTGGAGATATCGACTGTGGGCGTGGCAGGTGGGCGGCTGGGAGAGCCAATCAGCGGCCAGCTTCCTCACCACCGGCCCTGGCCACGCCCCCAACCCCTGGGCCGTAAATCAGTCAAGGAAATACTTCTGCCAGGTAAGTTTCATTCTAATAAAACTACATCCCCTAAAAAAAAATAATACGTTTGTTCTTATTTCAATAGGCAAAGAATAATATAAAATATTTTAATATTTCATAACGTTAATGCACAGATTTGATAATAAACTAAAATTGAATTATCATCATTATCATTAACAAGGAGACGTTTTGACTAGTCACTCGCAGATTTGAATGCCGGTTATTGTGTGGGTAGTAGGGGCCTATAATAGTGCAAAAATAGAGTTATAGCCGCCAATGAGCATTAGGAACCGAGAAAAATAATAATAAAACCAATATAAAAATCACGTTTTGTTTTGTTTCTCAGATCTCACTCAAGATAGAGAAATAATTTTTTCACGTAAAATTGTAGTTTTGTATCTCTTTACCACTACCAAAACCTGATAAATAATTTCTTTAATAATAATATCAGGTTTTGTTTTAAACATGAAATCCCGCACAACGGGTTTCGGTTGTTTTAAAGCGATAGCATACAAAAATACAATTTCACGTTAAAAAATTATTACCCTATCTTGATTAAGAGCTGAGAAAAAAATAAAACATGATTTTCATATTTGTTTCACACTAAAATCGGCATTCAAATCTGTGTTACAAGTCAAAACGTCTCCTTGTAAGAGATTAGCCTTATACTGGTCTTATATACTACATAAAATAATTGAAAAAAAAATAACAGAACGAGAATTTTATAAGGTAAATTTTTGGACGGCGATTATAAAAAAAAAAATTGGCTATCATTTAAGCCTTGCAATAAGTTGTATGCCTTAGGCTTAAAATTTATTCGGATATCATATCTATAATGAATTGCATATAATAATAATAATAATAATAATGTTCTTTATTTAATCTGGGACTTTAAGTACAGCCAATGGCCTTCAGAGACTTAAAATGAAATTATATTTTTAGAACAAAATAACAGGTAATAATAATAAGAAAAATGAAATAATAAAAAGTAACAGAAAATTTAAAATATTTTTTGTTTTACAAAAACAATAAAATTTCATAAATATAAATTACTTATATTTTATACAACTAAAAAATGGTTATTCACAGTTTTCGGGGATCTCGATAGATAGTAGGTTGTTAAGGAAGTGGTATTTGTAAGTGGAAAGGGTATATATATATATATATATATATATATATATATATATATATATATATATATATATATACACACACACATTTTTTTGGCATTTCCTTGGCTAAAGTTTTCATTTTTCTTTAGGTGTTTACGTCCTCATATTCTTGAACTAGAGGAAATAAAACTTAGTAGGATTATTAAAAACGTTAATTAAACAAAAGCAAGTCGTATTTAAAACAAAATTAATACGATTTATCACAATTTTGCATTATACCATATGAGGCACACCCTCAAGAATTAATTCAAAATCACATTAAACCTATACCTCATCGAATGAAACACGTAATGAACACTATGGTTAAATATGAACTTTATTATTTCAAAATTTCGTGAATTTAAGGGGTTCCACTAAACCATCCATTCCATCTCGTATCCAATTCTTACAATCCAAAATCCTTCGAAAAATCCTCAATGCTCCTTACTTTGTCACCAATAAACTTATCCATAAAGATCTTAATGTTCCATATGTTGCTGATTTAGCCCACACCAGATACCTATCCTTTCATAGTAAGCTCCATAACCACTCAAATCCATTAGTCTCCCAACTTGCTTCCCTCTCCATTCCCGATAATCCTCCGAGGCATCTGAATAGAAGATGGCCCAGAGAAATTCTAGTGTAGAATTTTTATTAAAGTGCTACTAATGAGTAGTTTTTTTCTAGTTTTGTGACGCTATTGTAATAGTTAACAGCATATTTACTTGATGTATATTTTTTGTACAGTTGTAAATTTCAATAAATTGTTATAATAAAAAAAAAAAAAAAAAAAAAAATTCGTGAATCTAAAATTACTTGGTAATTTATTTTTAAATTCTGTTTGCTTTTATCGAATTAATTTTCAAATAAGTCTAAGTTACATATGTCCTGGTTAAAGTATAAGGGTACGAATACTGGTAAAAAAAAAAAAATCAAAAAAAAAAATCCGTTGGATTATCTTATACCAGCAGCGACATCTAATTACATGGATGATGGGGAGTTTACTGTGCATACATACAATATAATAAACCAACCTAAATATTAACTATTTTAATATATTTATTATAATTGTATGTACGTTTGTTTTTTATTTTTAATATTCTTCATAAGCCCTGATTATGGCCATAAATGTTGTGGCAGAAACAAAAAATGAAGTGTAGTCGATTTAACAGCTCTTTATCATCAAGTCATATTTAATTACAGTCAACAAATCCACCTCTCTTATTAAAAGTTATACGATTTTTCTATGAAATACTGATCAATTTAGTAATTATCAATATAACATTTTTTCTGATACAAAAAAATGTTACAGATGTCCCAATTTCTTTTTTTTTCGGTCAATATTATTATTATACAAAACTCTTAGAACGCACCAAAAACTGTTCTTGATGAATTAAATTGGCACTGAAACAAAGTCATAGATAATACCAGGTTGAGAATAGTTAACAGTTTCATGACACTGGGGTGTACCGGACCTCCACTGTATAGTGGCGAATTCCTTGATATAGAAGGAAAATTGAAGTAGAAGAAAAATTAAAAATTATTACGGCTTGAATAATTTTCAATTTTTCTTCGTACGAATGGGTTTTACGCTTTACCATTTTCGAGAATAAAAAATATATTGTGGAACAATAGAAAACGAAACGTATCAAATAATTGTTTTATCAGAAACTGAAACAAATGTAAGGATGGGAGTTACAGTTAATCCTTCCTAGAATCTTTGATCGGTCTACTTATTTAACAAATAGACTTCGATTTATAAAGGTTTTCCGATAAAAAGTGGTTTTGTAGAGCTACGGTGTAAGCTAAGGAATCTCAGAAAATTCGTTATATCGAGGTCTTCTTAACCAATCCTTCGATATGTAGAGGTAAAAATAACATAGGAATAGTAGGCAGGTTCAAGGGGAACAGAAAAACTTCGATTTATCAAGGAATTCGCTATATCGAGGTTCCGCTGTAATAATATTTCCATTTATATTCCATTCAACATATTGGCAAAGAAATTAATTCCAAAACCATACCAGCAATACTTTTAGCGAACAACTGTTGCATAAATCATGCCAATTACATATCGAATTGCCTTTAAAATTTATCGTAATAACGACTATATAGGACACTTTCAATAGTCGATTAGTGGGCGAATATGAAACCATCCATGATTGATGTCTAATTACCAGCGACATATCAGGCCGGCCGGTGTATAACCTATGTATAACCTATCAGCCATTATCAGCAATCTTTAGTCCGCCTTAATCACCATATCGATCAATTTAATCATCTTGAGCGTGCCCTATTATTCATGTGAAACCTGTTACCGTTCACATTTTAATGTTTAAAGTCACCTGCGGATGGTAAATTAACCGAATGAAAATTTTACGACGCGTAGGCACATTGTTGAATGGATAGGGAAATCCTAGTTATTCATTTTGCTAACTCCTCTGCAGCCAGTGGTGCCCGAGCTTGTGATACGATATCCTCAGAGTGTAAGAGGTTCGATTCTCATTTAACAATTGACAATCGACATCGAGTTAGACTGCGGTTGGCGAAAATAAGACCAAAGTGAGGGACTATTTTTTTCAACCAATAGCAGTTAATTCAACCTGTTCTCAACTACCTTAAGACAAAAGTAAGTAATTAGCCCAAAAAATATTTTCTGAAATCACAGATAATATTCAAATTTTCACATCAAATCTTTTAGCTGGAAGTTAATAGTTATGTTTTAGAACTGAAGATGAATGCTAAGCATTCGAAACTAGTTTTCTAATAAAATAATCCCAATAGAAGTAGCAATTAATTCATCAATTCTAATTGTAAAAATATATCAGTGGCACCTGTGCATAGTGGGCTAAGTGCGAAAATTGCGATTTTAGGAAAACTGAATTGAATGTTTGAGATTTTTTCCTAAATCGTCCAGTCAAAAAAATTGAAATTTGTGGGGCTTAAACTCTTGATAGTACATTTCTATTTATGTTGGTAAGGTATCTTTCAGTTCTTGCCAATATTCTAATATTTAATATTGATCGTTCCAAAAAAATCGAACTCTTAGCCCGCATTACACTAATCGATTTTGTCTGAAATGGGCTAAGTGATTAATGTTAACGTGATTGACCTCTGAAAGCCAAGTGCTTAACTAATCAGAGTTGAGGAAAATTAGGTATACATTAGATAATATTTTTCCTTTTTCAAAAATTTATTTTTGACATTATTTTTATTTTATTTTTTTTTACACAATATAAAATAAAATAACATACACAGCATGCCTAAAGAAAAAGTAATTATTTTATAGGTAGTTTTTAAAAAACTGAAAAAAAAAAATCACCTATCATTTTCTTTTATTCGTCTTCTTCTTCACCTAAATCTGTATACAGATCCTGCTTAGATGTAGATTTCACCTCTTCATAGAATCGCCTAAATGCTCGACTTATGTAGGGAAAAAGATCTAACAGATCTTTCTTCTTTTCTGCCGCTATCGGAAGTGATTCAACATATCTGATTGCTGGCTCTAATTTTTGTAGCCTGCCCTTTTTCAAAAAACTTACTGTTTTAAAATTAACATTTATATCGAGAGTCGACTTGTAGTAGAGAACACCGCAGCTATCTTTGTTATAGTTAAGCCATCTTACCTTCCCCCAATGCATAGGCCCTTGCATTGATCTTTTTTTCTATGAACTAAAGCGGTTTTTTTAAAGTATGTAGCTGTTCCTTTTTGTGCAAAATTGGGAGTTAGTAAACTTGACTCGTTTTACGCAAGTAAAAGTTCAAGTTTGGAGTATCGGCCCACGATTCACAAAGGAATATCCTTCATTGCAATGGACGGAACACTTAGCCTGTTAGATACAAGAAAAGAGAAAAAAATTACGATTCTGGTGATGTAGATAGCTCGAAATACGCAAATTTCGACTTAGCCCACTATGCACAGGTGACAAAGATATACATATTTTTGCTTCTTTTTTTTTTTCAAAACTCAAGTATTTTGAGAAAGCGAACTTGGCATTTGGCATGTGATGTCGAAGGATTCAATAACACCTAAAACCCTAAGAAGATAATCTGCGTTTAATTGTCTGGCTAACGTCTAGAGTGCGGTTGAACAAGACGTAGAAGGGAGGATTGTATAAGGGCCAATTTGAGTTTTTTTAGGTTTGAGTTCAATGGATGGGATACAGGAGGGTCTGTATTCTCAGACTGGCGTCGGCAACGAGTTTTTTTAAGTACATTTTAAGATTAATTTTACGCTAGGGTCCAAATATTTGCAAGAAACAATAAATGAAACTTAATGTATTAAATTATTTTAGCAGCTACTATATTAAAAAAACTTTTTTTTCAACATAATAATTTTACTCACAACTGTAATATGCTGTATACAATCAGCGAATGTAATCTTAGGCGCAATTCACACAGAACGGACGGGGCGGAGACGTGGCGCTTTTGTCTCTTCGGACATAAAAACAACATTAATAAAATTTGATATTGGAGTTACATACATATATATCAACAATTTAATAGGAGTGAATCATCTCATTTAATTAGGGGTGAATCATCACATTTAATTTTTTTTTCGGGGGGTGAGGGCGAATCGGATATAAAAACAACTTTGATAAAATTTGGTATTGGAGTTACATACATATATACCAACATTTTAATAGGGGTGAATCATCACTCATTTATTTTTATTTTTTTTTTTTTGGGAGGAGGAGGGTAAATCGGACATAAAAAAAAACTCGACTGGTTTTCCCGGAAAACCCGCCGCCACCCTAAAAAAAATTAAATTGGTAATGTTTCACCCCTATTAAATAGTTGGTGTATATGTATGTAACTCCGATATCAAATTTTATTAATGTTGTTTTTATGTCCGATTCACCCCTTACCCAAAAAAAGAAAGCTAAATAAAAAAGAAAAAAAAAACTCGTGGCGTGGAAATGGCGTGCCCGTTCTTGTACGCCACGAGAGACGGCAAAGAGACGTGGCGCGGACTTTTGGCTCTTCCGCGCCACTCCTATTAAACAAACGTTCCAATTCCCACAGAACGGACGTGGCGGAGATGTGGCGCGGACTTTTTTTAGTAGGACAAACCTGGGAGAGACAAAAGCGCCACGTCCGCGCCACGTCTCCGCCACGTCCGTTCTGTGTGAATTGGAACGTTTGTTTAATAGGAGTGGCGCGGAAGAGACAAAAGTCCGCGCCACGCCCTCGCCACGTCCCTTTGCCGTCTCTCGTGGCGTACTAGAAGGGGCACGCCACTTCCTCGCCACGAGTTTTTTTTTGGGTAAGGGGTGAATCGGACATAAAAACAACATTAATAAAATTTGATATTGGAGTTACATGCATACATGACAACAATTAATAGGGGTGAAACATCACTGATTTACTTTTTGGGGGAGAGAAGGGGGGGGGGAATCGGACATAAAAAAACTCGACTGATTTTACCGAAAAACCCGCCACCCCCCCCAAAAAAATTAAATTGGTAATAGGACTTTTTTTAATAGGACAAACGAGGAAGAGACAAAAGCGCCACGTCTCCGCCACGCCCGTTTTGTGTGAATTGGGCCTTACATTAAAAACAACACACATCAGGCATGCGGGAGTCAGCGCCCCCAGTGGTACGATCTCCAAGCTGGAAGTCAATAGTTTTCTTGTATATCTTTCCACTCTTAAAATGTGTACTTCTTTTTTCCCTTAAAAAATGTAATATTTTGACCCTAGCTCTATTGTTTTTGCTCGAATCGAAAAAGTATTCTGTTCAAAAATTTAATCAAGAATATTGTTATATAACATTTGTCAATAGGACCTACTGTTTAGGAGCTATATTGATTTTAATGAAAAAACTTTTTGCCTAAATTTTTTTAAGTGTTGGGGCTTTTTTGACACGCTCTAGCTCTGTTGGTGCTTCTCGGGTCGAAAATTTGCCGTCTGTTTTCTTAGTAGCAAGCAGTAGGTATAAAAACAGTTGAAAAAAGATAGGCATAACCATCATCTACGAGTATTGTATTTCCAGTCAGAGAGAAATTTATTTTTTTTTACACGTTAAAGAAACTTATTTACACAAATGTTCCTTCTTTTTTTTTTAAAGGAAATCTCGTTCAATGAAAACGTCCTGAAAAATAAAAACACCAGGAACAAAAATGTTTTCTTCTTGATTTGGATTTGTAACCGCGTGAAGTAACCATATGCAATAATTTCCGTACTTTTTTCCTTGATTTCGTTTGTACGTTTCTCCTCATCCGTTCACTTTGCTGTCTCCTTCTCTCTTCTCTCCAGATGCTAATTTTTTTCTCTCTTTTCCTTCCTCTGGAAGATCCTACAGTTAAGTAACTTTCTTCTGAAAGCTGTTCTGTATTGTATTACGTTATCTGTTATACCAATCTCTGCCATGTCTTTCTGAATTCCCTGAATCCATTGGTCACCATTTTTGCTCTTATAAACTTCATTGAAAATTTTTTTCGTAAGCATGTTGTTATTCATCCTCATTATGTGACCAAAGAATTTGATTCTCCTTTTCCTGATTGAATCTAACATCCTTCCATTCATGTTCTCTTTGTACAGGTCCTTGTTTTTCCTTTTTCTAAATTCTTCCTTGTCTATTGTCAATGGACTCCAAATTTTCCTTTCTTTTTTCTCCATCAGTTCTATTTCTTCAATTTTCATGGTGAACATACATTCTGTAGCATAGAGACTCTCTCGTTTGATTACTAAATTGTAATGCTTAGTTCTAGTTTTTATGCTTCTCTTGTTATAAATATCTCTGATCAATTAGTAAGTTCGTTCCAGTTTTCTCATTCTTGAATTAAAAATAAAAAAATTATTTATTAAGTATGAGCTATTTATATAATTCTAGTAGCCATAAAATAGCTTTATTTAAGCATAACTAATATATTTTATTTTTCTCTAGATAATTTTTTTTTTTTTCATATTTATGAATGGAATGAAATTTGGAATCCACATACAAGACTAAAACGACAAGAAACTGCTCGTAGTTACAGACTACTTCAACATTTACTAGACAAACATAGCCCCTTACTTTGTCACCAATTAGCTTATCCATTATGACCTTAATGTTCCATATGTTGCTGATTTAGCCCAAACCAGACACCTATCCTTTCATAGTAAGCTCCATAACCACTCAAATCCATTAGTTTCTCAATTTGCTTCCCACTCCATTCCCGATAATCCTCCGAGGCGTCTGAAAAGAAGATGGCCTAGAGATCTTCTAGTGTAGAATTTTATTGATGTGCTACTGATGATCTTTTCAAGTTTTTACATGTCATTGTAATCGTTATCAGCTCGTTTACTTGATGTACATATTTGTATGGTTGTAAATTTCAATAAATTGATATATATATATATATATATATATATATATATATATATACATATATATATATATATATATAAACTTTATTTCATATGGCTATTATTTCAAACAAACAAAAAAATAGAGATTTAAAAACGTAATTTTCATTAATCTTTGTATTATTTTGATTTTAATAAATTATTTTATAAGCAACGAGTCACAGTGCTCTGGTTAAATTAAAAACATAAATATAATTTTTTTTTTTTTGCCTTTGATTTCTGAGTGCTTTTTCTCTTTGATCTTCAAGTTTTAAATTGTTTATAATATTGTACACTTTATTATAACGAAATTATCTAAACATATTTTTACCCTTTCATAACATTCTATAAAAGTAATTTATGTTAGGACAGTAAAGTCTCCTTTTCACTGCAGCAGGTAAATTATCGTCGAGGGAACAGGTTATTGATCAGAGCGGCCATCTTGGGGATCAGCCCATACATAAATAATACATACTATTGCCCCACCACTGCCTCCAATATTAACAGATAGTATCGCTGTCGTTAGATCACAAAGGCGCTGGATCCAATCGAACCAGTCGTTGAAATAGAGATCATTGATGGATGGATTATTTAATAATACTTTTCTAAAGGAAAATCTTTTGTACATTTTTTGGATTTTTCATGCTTCTTTTTTTTTTCTTTTTATTATTAATACATTATATTAGTTATTTAGTAATGATTGTTATTAAGCGTTTTGTAATACCAATCATTCTTCAATGATCAATTATGAAATAACGCAGTATTCAGTATTTTAATTAAATATTGGGTTGTCATACATGAAATGACCGTTTTTAGAACCAGAAAGAAAATAAAAAATTGAGAACAAATCTAAATTTTTTTATTCAAAGTATTTACCATAATTTTCTATACACTTCTGCCAACGGCTTACAATGTTTTCTATCCCAGATTTGATTTGATCACGTTGAGTTACGTGATGAAATGAATTCAGGAAATTCATTTTTAATGTCTAAATCATTGGTAAGCAAATTTCCTAGCAAAAAGTTGTCTAAACTCCGAAAAGAGTGGTAATCTGTAGGGGATAGATCAGGGAAATATGGGGGATGTGGTAAGACTTCATAGCCCAACCCCTTTAATTTATTCACTGTCTGTATTGAAACAAGAGGTAGGGCGTTATCATGAAAAAGGATAGGTCCTTTCCTGTTTACCAGTACCGGCTGTTGTTTGATCAAATTTTGATGCATTTGTTTTTCTCGTCCACGGGGCAGATTTTCTAATGTCGTATCTCCTGAGAAAAATTTTGTAAATGAACGATGGATTGTTCTTTCATTATCACTTCCTTCACCAAACGCATGATAAATATATCTTGCTGCCTGGGCGGCGGAATGACCGATTTTGTACTCATAAAAAACAATCGTTCGAAAATTGCGTGTTTCCATGGCCACGATTAAAATTATACTAAAATCTGTATGCCTACTCAGGTAAAAACAAACATAGTTTACAAATAGAGGATTAACAAGTGCTTATTATAGATAGTAAATATTTTGATAGGAATCAACAGGCATCCCTTTAATCCTCTATAAAAAAAATCGGACATTTCATGTGTGACAACCCAATATATACTGGAGTGTAAAAAGAAAAAAAAAAGAATTATGAACAACAGACAAATAAAAAGAAAATATGCAACCAAGACAACAAGGACAACAGAATTTTCGAAGTAGACACCATGGTTTCACAAAGTCTGTTCATTCTAACCATTCTATTTAACAAATATTAGATAGGAAAGAATTAGACTAAGCGACCCCCTTTCGCTGTATAATAGTTTGTTTGGTAAAACAAAAAAAATTATATAAAGCAACTTTTAGGAGGTAAAATGTAACGTTATAAATTTGGGTTATTTATATCGAATCTACTTATTATTTTAATGCGTAATTTTTTATAAGGTAGCTAAAAAACTGTAAATGTGTAAAACATTTTGGACCTCTTAAATTTTTTTAAGTGTAAAAGTCGAAATTCGGATTAAGCTTATCAGTAACAAATCTATTGAGAAATAAAAAACCAATATTTTTCGACTAATATTCTATTAGTATATGCCTAAATAGTTCGTTCGACAATAAATAATTATTAGGAAATTAAATGTTTATTTTTATTTTATTTTTTTTAAATACAAATAAAACTTTTGAGATTCGAAGAAAAAAAACAAAAAAATTATATAAGGTTCGCATGATGTTATAGAAGGATCAATACAATTAGGATTGATGAATTAATTGCCACTTCTATTGGGATTATTTTATCAGAAAACTAGTTTTGAATGTTAAACAGTCATCTTCAGTTCTAAAACATCCAAAATTTTCAACACATCTAGTACTATGTTACATGGATTATATAAACTAAAGTTTTCAAAAATGTAAGACAAGAAATCAGACATCAGTACTCGCCTTAAGAGGTCTATGAGTTAACTGAAATATACCCATTGTGAGAAATGGAAGGGGGCGGGTAGGTTAAATTTTTGTGATTTTCTATGGGATTTCCCTAATGACTCATTGGATTTTTCCGTTCCTATGTGAAACAAATTTGAAATGTAGCTAATGGAAATTTGATTAAATGACCAGATAAACATTTCCAATAGCAACTTCAAGACCTCCTGAGGTTACTAATGTTTGATTTCTTGTCTTACATTTTTAAAATTCAAGTGTATATAATCCATGTAATATAGTACTGATGTGTTAAACATTTTGTATGTTTTAGAGCTGAAGATGAATGTTAAGCATTCGAAACTAGATTTCTAATAAAATAATCCCAATAGAAGTAGCAATTAATTCATCCATCCTAATTGTAAAAATATATACATATTTTTTCTTTTTTTTCAAAACTCAAGTATTTTGAGAAAGCGAACCTGGCATTTGGCATATGATGTCGAAGAATTTAATAACACCTGAAACCCTAAGAAGATAATCTGCGTTGAATCGTTTAGTAAACGTCCTAGAGGTTGAACAAGGCGTAGAAGGGAGAATTGTATAAGGGCCGATTTGAGTTCTTTTAGGTTTGAGTTCAATGGATGGGATACAGGAGGGTGTGTATTCTGAGATTGGCGTCGGCAACGAGTTTTCTTTAAGTACATTTTAAAATTAATTTTACTCTAGAGTACAAATATTTGCAAGAAACAAATTAAATTATTTTAGCAGTTTGGATTGTGATCAGCTATTGCATTAAAAAAAAACTGTTTTTTTTTTTTTTTTTTTTTTTCAACATAATAATCTTATTCACAACTGTAATATGTTGTATACAATTAGCGAATGTAATCTCACATTAAAATCAAAATACATCAGGCATGAGGAAGTCAGCGCACCCAGTGGTCCAACCTCCAAGTGATACTACCACTACCTACCTTAAGATTAGACAAGTGGATTCCTCATTCAGCAACCATTGAGTTAAGTCTGTAATTCATAATGTTGCCACATTCTGTACGCGTATGGATGTTAGATTATCCACGTAATTTCTTTTAATTTAGTGAATATGGCATCTGAATGTTGGAATTTAAGTCTGTATGTAGTGTTTCATTTGCCAAGTAGGGAGTGGAGTCTGTTATCAACCTTAAGAATTTAGGTTCAAATGTTTTTTTCAATATGTGTTGATTTTGCCGGTACAAAAATTTGGGATTGTTCCAGATGGAACTACGAAACTTAAACTCTTTTTTAAAAAACTATTTATTGACATTTAAAACTGTGTACTTTATGTACAACAATTAAATTTGAGGAAAATTATTTTAATGACATGTCTTATTGTAAAGAACTACTCACTAGAAGCACTTTAGTAAAAGTTCTACATTATTACAAGGTCTCTTGGCCATCTTTGCAGATGCCTCGGATGTTTATCGGAATAGTGTGTGAGGTAAATTGGGAGCCTAGTGGATTGAAGAGGTTATGAAGTTTATTATGAAAGGAAAGGAATCTGGTTTGGGCCAAATCAGCAACATATGGAACATTAAATTTGTTATGGATAAGTTTTTATTGGACATGATAAGGAGGAATGAGGATTTTACGAAGGATTTTGGATTGTTACGATTGGATACGAGAAAAATTGGAAGGTTTCGAGGAGCCTCAAAACAAAACTCCGTATGCCCAAATGAGTCTAATTATTGTCATGTACATAAGTGTTTTGTAATTTATTGGGAGCTCTGGACGCTTGCCTATTAAATGTTAGAGTTGTCGGAAACAACGAGCAGTTTCTAGTTTTTCAATCGGGTGAGCTAAATAACTTCATAAATCCGCTAATCAGAAGACAAGTTTTAAAATATAAATGACAAAATGAAACGTAATGAAATAATATTGGGGAGGGATATGTAACCAGAGACAAGACTACCATGTTAGGACTTTTTTTTCCTCCCGTTTATTGAGATTTACAACTGTACAAAATATATACATCAAGTAAATGTATTGACAACGATTACAATAACAAGTCAAAACTTGAAAAGAACTACTCATCAGTATCACTTTATTAAAAATTCTACACTAGAAGGTCTCTAGGCCATCTTCGTTTCGGACGCCTGGGAGGATTATCAGGAATGGAGTGGAACGCAAGTTGAGAAACTAACGGATTTGAGTGGTACTGGAGCTTACTATGAAGGATAGGTATCTGGTGTGGGCTAAATCAGCAACTTATGGAACATAAAGATCTTTATGGATAAGTTTATTGGTGACAAAGTAAGGAGCATTGAAGATTTTTCGAAGGATTTTGGATTGTAAGGATTGGAATTGGATGGTTTAGTGGAACCCCAAAGCTCAACTCCGTACGTCCAAATAGGCCTAATCACAGCCATGTATCTGAGACTTTTGTAATTAATTGGGAGCTTCGAACGTTTGCCTAGTAAATGTTGAAGTAGCATGTAACAAGGGGCAGTCTTGTCGTTTTAGTCTTGAATTAGGACTTAGTAAAAAAAATGGGAGCTTAAGAGCCAAAGACGTCTTTGTTTAAAGTCGGATGAGACTATGTAATATTGATGTGGAAGAGATAAAAATGGGCGTAACGAATTGGAAAAGTGCTCTGGACAGATATGGCTGAAGAAAGGAGGGGAAAGTTCATCGACTGACTAGCCAAAAAAGAAAAAGAAGTCCTGTGGGGATTAAGAACTTTAATCTTTGAAATTATTTGATGATTTGTTTATGATGTTATACTGAAACTTTTTTTTTTTATTAAGAAAAAGAAGGTGAATTAACTTCAGATTACTTTTTTGTCTTGTTTGCATGATGGAAAACAAAACTTCGAATAACGATGAATTTTGTATTGAACTCATTACTTGTAGATTTAGTTCATACAAAGTGTAAGCTGGCAGGAGACAATTTGCTTCGATCGCTGGTTATGGAGACGGGCGAAGAAAGAAGTCAGAAAAATTAAATCCTGAAGGGAGGGAAGAGCTGTTAATATTTGATAGTGTTGGCGGTGGCAAACGAACCGTGAAACTAGGGACAGGGCAGGTGCTCGCCATTACCTACTCAAACATTAATCAGCCTCTTGACATAAGGCACGAGGTCGGCAAGTCATGATATCGTCCGCTATAAATGCCCCCTCCCCTTCTCTCTCTCTCACACACACACACACACACACACACACACTCTCTCTCTCTTTCTTTGTATACATTTATGTAAAGGAAACCACGACACTTATATATGAGTGATTTTCTTAAGTACCCATAGTTCACTATGACCGCATTACCCAGAATTCCTACTGAAAGTCACAGACAGCTGTGAGTTAAGGAATTAAATGTGATCATATCGTCGCCAATATATAAAACTATCGAATGTGAAAAATCGCTTTTTTTTTAGTTTGTTCGTTTACCGATGTATTATACAAGGCGATATAGTAAAATTTCGAATCTGATCGGCAATTTGAAGACCAAAATCAGTAATTTTTACTAATTTATAGCATTTTATCGGAAGGTGGGCCTTGTAGAATACAACGGCAAACAAACGAAATAAACAAATGCGTTTTTTCACATTCATTTTTTACAAGATGGCGGCGATATTATAAGTATGTAATAATTAAGCTTTATTACTATTTATACAAAAGTAAAACTCCTTAAGATGTAAAGAAACTTAAATAAGGGAATTAAATATAGTTTCTTTTGTTTTTACAGGTGAAAGAATTTTTTGTACTAACAGACAGTTAAATTGTTTTTATATCTGTAAATATGTATTGTAAATAAAACTTCTGTTTTCATTCTGAGGAACGCTATTAAGATCTTTCATCTATGAGTAATCTAAAATAATTATGTAACTACATTTAATACACTTCTTTATGTTTCTTTGTATCTTCAGGAGTTTATTAAGCCTTATAAATCATAATAAGGCTTATTACAAAAATTATTACTCACTTAAAATATGATAACGTTTAATACCTTAACTCACAGCTGTCTGTGTCTTCTAGGTATTCTGGGTAATGCGGTCGTAGTGCATTCTGGGTACTTGAGAAAATCACTCATATATGAGCTCCGTGGTTTTGTTTACACATATATTCACTAACTGTTTGGATGTTTGTGTGTATATCTTGTATATATTGCTAAATTGTAGAAAAAACCTTTCTTTTTTTGAGAGAGAGACTAATTAGGTTTTACTCACAAGGGTACTAACTAGTGTCCAAATGCTGTGGTCTAAGGATTTCTCTTTATTGAGATATCTCAAGTTATAGTTGACCTAGGAATTCGTTTTTCAAAACAGATTTGTCAACTAACATCTGGAGTAAACCCAATGTTATATACATGGATAGAAAGTAGAATGCACGCTGAATCTAGTTAGTGATGACATCACTATTTTATTCGGTTGAATACAACAAACGATCTGGCCGTTAAAAGCTGTTGATAAAATCACAACTTTAAAATTTTAACGCCCTCTGAAAGGAGTAAAAATTAAATATTTTTTGTTTTTGATAAAATTTAACATGTAAGGGTTTTTTTTGGTGCGTTTAATCGAGATTTGAGGTCAGTTTTCTATGAAAAAAAATTACCACTGATTTACAGTGCACTTTTGGGGGGCTTTTGAGCACCCTGAAGGCGGATCAAATAAATAAATAACATTTTAAATTTATGAATAAAAGAAGTATACTTTTAATTCATTATGATATAACTTTCCTTGAACTATGTTTTATTTTTGTTGATCAACCTTCTGTAAAGAATCTCCACAACAAGCCTAATGACCATATAACCCCTTCCCTCATCATTATCCGGTTCGATTAAGCATACAGCGATGTATGACTGACCTATTAAATGTTTCATTGTATTTGCTAGGGAGAGAAGTCAACCACGGCCATGTAAATATTCGAGTAGACAGTAATAAATCAAGAGGGCAGCCAGAAGCGCAGGTGTGTCAGGAGGGACAGGGCTACAATTAAGGTGGCCGCGTGACGGTGGGCGTTCAACATTAGTAAGCCACATGTGTTCGCGTTCGGTGTCATGGCACATGTCATAACTCTCTGGCTGTCTCCATCCAATGTCTAGGGCCCTACCAGATTATGATTTAATATTTTTAAAAAATAACATAAATATAATACATCGTAAAAATATTTCATCCAGTCTATCTTAAATATTAAATCTGTGGTTATTTGCTAAAAGCTTATTATGCTTTACTGATTATGATATTTGTTTATAGTCATATGTATTTTTCTATGTCACAATTTGATATGTCTAAAGAACAAGTTCTTCTTTAGACATATCAAATTTTGGCAATGAAAAATACAACTCTAAACACATATTATGAACAGTAAAGTATAAAATTGTGAAATTTGACATACCGTCGTCTATGGTAAACGACCACAGAAGTTGTTATCGAACTAAAACTATTTGTAGAACTTTCGTTATAAATAATTAAATAATCAAATTAATTTTGAAAATAATTATATTTTTTCAAGGAGGTAATACTAATATGACTGATCCACTGAGATTGATCAACTCCAAGCTTTCAGCGAAACAAGGTCCACTAAAATTCCAATTTTCCATAAATATAAAAAAAAATATGTCAGATATCCCAGGAATACCCATTTTTTACTTTACAACTCAATAGTTTTGAATTCTTTTTTTTTTTTAATTTATTGAAATTAACAACAGTACAATATATATATACATCTAGTAAATGTGTTCACAACAATTAAAATAACATGTAAAAACATTTAAAAAAACTACTCTTCAGTACCACTTAAAATTCTACACTAGAAGGTCTCTAGGCCATCTTCTTTTTAAAAGCCTCAGTGGATTATTAGGATTGGGATAAGAAGGAAGTTGAGGGACTAGTGGATTAGTGTGGTTATGGAATTTACTATGAAAGGATAGGTATCTAGTTTGGGCTAAATGAACAATATAAAGGACGTAAAGATCTTTATGGATAAGTGTATTTTTAACAACGTAAGGACCATCAAGGATTTTGGATTGTAAGAATTGGATAGGAGAAGAATTGAATGGTTTAGTGGAGCCCCAAAGCTGAACTCCGTATGTCCATATAGGTCTAATAACTGTCATGTAAATGAGTCTCTTGTAATTTATTGGAAGCTTTGAACGTTTGTCTAGTAAATGTTAAAGTAGGCAGAAACGAGGAGCAGTTTCCTGTCGTTTTAGTCTTAACTGGTGATCTGGGATGATATGATTGGAATCTAGGATGGGATACAAGCGTTTCAGAATGAGTTTTTTCAAGATTTTGCCCATAATGAGTAAGAGTGATATAGGACGATATGAGGTCAGAAGTCCAGGTGGCGTTTTGAATTTTTTTTTTTTTTTTTTTTTTTTTATCTATTTATTGAAATTTACAACTGTACATAAAAACATACATCCAGTAAATGTGATAAAGACAAAAAATAATAAAATGACAATTGTTTGTGAAGCAACTACCCATTGGTAGCACTTCAATAACAGGGTTGTCAGGAATAGAACAGGAAGCAAGTTGAGAGACTAGTGGATTTGAATGGTTATGGAGTTTACTATGAAAGGATAGGTATCTGGTTTGGGCTAAATCAGTAACATATGGAACATTGAGGTCTTTATGGATAAGTTTATTTGTGACAAAGTAAGGAGCATTGAGGATTTTTCGAAGGATTTTGGATTGCAAGGATTGGATACGAGATGAATTGAATGGTTTAGTGGAGCCCCCAAAGCTCAACTCCGTACGTCCAAATAGGTCTAATCACAGTCATGTAAATGAGTCATTTGTAGAAAATCGGAAGTTTTTAGCGATTGTCTAGTAAATGTTGAAGAAGTCGAAAACGACGGGCAGTTTCCTGACGTTTTAGTCTTGTATTTGGATTCCAAGTTAAACGTTTGTCTAGTTGGAGCCCTAGATAGCGGATCTGTTCAACAGGGATCAGTTTGATATTATTAAAGGATACTGTTGGACAGGAAGTCGTTGGTTTACGACGAAGGGTAAAGGTAATTTTGACACCATTCTTGAAGGTTTATAATATGAGCTTGGAGTGTTTGGGATGCTATGAAGGGATCATTATTTATTGATAACACACATGTGTCATCAGCATACTTAGTGAGGACAGTACTAGGATGTGTAGGGATGTCGTTTTGAATTTAATCGTGATCTTTCAACAGCCTCCGGAGATAATAGTTCAGCTGTAGAATCAGTTTTCATATTCTTAAAATTGAATGATTTGATTGCAGAAGTGTGAAATAAAATATTCCCACGTACAACAACCCAACAGAACATATAAATAGGAATAAATAAATAATATTGACAAATGGACATATAATAATGAAAATGTACGATGGTAATTGATGACCAAAGCAGTATTATACCAAAATAAAAACATAAACCTTCGAGCAACTTAGAAAAGTTACAAAACTGAGTGAAAGTTATTTAAAATAAGTTAATATATACATCAGCCGCCATCTGTGCTATCCAAACTGACATTAATGGCCAAGGGCCGAACCGAAAAGTGCTTATTGAAATTCGATAATTCTGTCATTAAAATGTGCTTTGTGTTGACTGTCAGTGTCAGGTGGCTGGCTATGCCCGATCTACGATAGTATCCCCTCCGTTAGGCGCCACTTGTCATATTCCATCGTTATCGCATTTAGGACAAAACTTTCCTCACAAGAGGGTCATGAACCATTCTGAAGATTTAAATAAGGCATTTGACATCATTAAGTTTACAAAATGAGCTAAACTTTAAAATTATAATGAGCTCAGAAGAAATTTTAATTTACAAGACAAAAATTATACAAATATCAATTAGGTATCATCTTAATAATCAGAATAGAAGAGAAAACGTTAGTCAAGATATGAGACGTGGAGACGCAAAAGGGAGGAAATTCAAAATTGAAAATTTTTCAGTGAACCCAAAGATATGTATAACTGAAATGAAATGAAAAATAAACTTTATTCTGGGACAGACTGTCCCCTAAGAATAATTAAAGTGCACAATAAAAGGTACAATTGTCTGGCTGAGATTAGTTAAATCAGCACATCAGTAGTATAACTGAATTAGGAGAAAAAGTAGAAATGAGAAATAAAAAATAAAAAATAAATAAAAATTAAAATTAAAGTTGATAAAAAAGAAAAAATTAAAAATACATAAACAGATAGAAAATAAAAAATAAAATTAATAAAAACAATCTACTGTAAACATTTTAGAACACTTATTTACATTTTTGTGGAAGACTGAAAATCGAGGAGATGGATAAATAAAAGATGTTTAAAGGAAGTTAAGGATGAGGCTTTGCGAATATGGATAGGTGAGGAATTCCAAAAAGAGGTAGCACGGATAACAAAGGATTTTTCAAAGGAGGCAGTTCTATGTGAGGGGGTATATAGGTTGGAAGGTTGGGATCTTGTATTCAGGTGGTGAATGGAGGAACGCATAGTAAGTAGGTCTAGGACATAGGAAGGTTTATTGGTTTTTAATGACTGGAATAAGAAAGTGCCGAGGAAGTATTGCCGTCGAAAATCGGGGAAAAGCCACCCTAGCTCTTTGTACCGGTTAGATACGTGAGACCGTCTGCCGACCCCAAAGATAAATCTTATGAAACAATTCATTAGTCTCCTCAGTCGCATCTCTAGCTCAACAGACAGTCCCCCGTACACCAAGCACCCGTAATCAAAGTGGGGAAAAATGAGAGAGGATACCAGAAGTTGGCGGGTACTTCGGGGAAAGGAGTCACGATGTCTTTGGAGCTGTTTGAGGACCATGATGGATTTTCTGGTTATTTGGGAAATGTGGTTATTCCAAGATAAGTGTTGATCAAAGGAGATTCCGAGGTTTTTGATGGAAGTTTGAAATTGAATTGTACGGTTGTTGAGGTAAAGTAATGGATAGTAAGGGAGGGAATTAAGGGTACGTTTTGAACCGATAAGGATAGCCTTGCTTTTCTCTGGATTCAGGCGTAGCTTATTTTTCACTGCCCATTTGCAGATGTTCTCAATATCATCCTGAATCTTACGAGATGCTTCTAACATATTTCTGAAGGATGGAAGGATAGGTAGATTTGGAGGTCGTCGGCATACAAATGATACTGGGAGTGGCGTATAGCTTGGGGTAGGTCATTAATATAAACAGAGAAGAGGATCTAGGTGACAGGGAGGATCCTTGAGGAACACCTCTTTGTAAAGGTAGTGAGGATGAGGGAGGTTTGTTGGGAATGATAACTGTTTGGTACCGGTGAGACAAAAATAACTCAGGTGATTCTTTTTTTTGAAACAATTATTATTGGATCAGAAGTTTTTAAACAACATCAGAAACATAGCTTTAAAACATTGTTCAGCTTTTCTAAACTTCAAATTTTTAAACAATTTAAATAAATTGAATTAATCCCAATCTGTAAGGAAAAATTTAAAAAAGGCGATAAATAAGAAAAAACTCAAGACAATTAATACATTTTATTGTTTTATTAATTTAACATTGAACAAACTTTGATGACAAAAATAATTACTAAAAAACCAAACGATTTTCTCGAGATTTCTTTACATTTTTTATATTATTATTTTTTTTTTAAATCTAACACTAGTCTTGAGTTTGAGCCAGTCATTGAAGGAAAATTAACACATACTAAAGTGGTTCAAACTTTATCCGTAGTGGAGTAGAACATGTTAAAGAAAAATCTTATATCACTGCGGCTGTTATATTTATTTCAGGATATCTCTCCATATTTAACACAACACAATAAATTGATTATCACACGTGTAAAAATATATCGACAAAAAAAACCTTTTCAAATGTTCATTTCTACTTTCGTTACAAGCGTAAGTGGCGCTCCAAGCGGCTGTTTTAAGAAGCAGGGATTTACCCGCTTCTGAAACTCAACCTAAACTTTGAAGATAAAATTGGATTGGATTTAGCATGTTTTGAAGGGTGGACGATTTAGCACCTTATAGAGGACGCTAACTTTGTGAAAAAAACCTTTAAAAAATTAAAAATGATAAAAAGTGGATTTATCCCCTTTTGCATCTCGACACCTCATATGTTCTCATCTATTCGGTTTTTTGTTTTACAAATTTTTGTATGCTCCTTCTAAGAACACTCTATTTTTAAAAAAAATAAAAATAAAAAAAATTAAATATGGATAAGTCATACTTTTATAATATAACTAGGATCCCCCGTCGTGACTTCGCCCGCTCTCATAAGTAAAGAACTTCGAATAATTTTAACTGTTAATTGAAGTTTTGTTTGTTTAGCAATAAAAATCTTGTATTGAAGTATGCAATTGAGCATTGTTTATTCAATATTATCACGCGTAGTGGTAATTTTTAACTGGTAAAAATTGCTATTACCTTCTTCTTAGGTACTTAAAGATTACATAAAAGCATAATTGGACATCCGATTTTAATTTTAATCTATGAATTGGTAATCCAGAAGGACAGAGACTATTAAGAAACTCGTGCGGATAATGGACTGTATTATCAGTGCTAACAACTAAAGGCCAGAGCATCATATTTTCACAACAATATCAAAAAGGTCGACATTTTGATTTGGTTATAATTTTGTTCCAGCAAAAATAATTTTATTGATTTTATCTGGTCGGATTTTAATTTCTAGCCATAAAAGTATATGAAAGTTTGGCGAACCTCGTTTCTGCCATTCAACATAGTATAGAAAATTAGTAAATTTTGTTATCAATTTCAAGCTCTAGATAAAAGGTCTATTTGTAACCTCTCTCGAAAAGACCTCGCCATCTATCCGTCGGTATTTAAACTTCGCTGGGCAACACATATTTATCGTTTTTTTTATTGCAATTTAATTTAAAATATGTTAATTTTATTATTGATAACCTTCCTGGAGCTATAAAGATGATGTGGTTAAAATTTGGTTCAGATAGGTTCAGTAGTTTATTGTGCAATAAGAACATGATTATAATCAGAAATATCGGTTTAGAATAACTAATCATAGGTTCCTACCAAAACAAAGAACACCTTCCATCAAAAGCCAATGGGGATAAACATTTATAAAAAGTTCCCCCACTCAGATTATCTCCATTTTTTTCCCTATAATTGGTACCTATTCTACTAACTGTTTCCCGAACTCTGAAAAAAAAAAAAAAAAAAAAAAATCAAAATATTTGAAGGGTAGAGCCAATTCGGATAAAAAATTAGCGTGTCGTAGACGTTGTTGTGGTATTTCAAAGAACAAAATTATGGCGAAAACAAACTTTTAAAGAATGGATATAAATTTTTTTTTTTACTTGTTGCTATTACATTGCCATTAAAAAAAAATACCAAACTTATGCTTGTGTTTCATTGAGCTAGGAAGTTTTAAAAATGTTGACCACTCTAAAGGAACCATAAAATATTTAAAAAATTAAAGAAGAATAACGAACATAACAGTAGAATAGAAAGGTGTTATTGTCTAGCTGCGCACATATCAGGCAGCAACTTCTTCATATTATAAATTAGACAATTATGGCATAAGTTATAAATAAGAATTACTTATCCTGTGGCTAACAAATCTAGCAAAAGTATATTTGACAAAAAAAATCATGGAACGAAGTTATAAAAAATGTTTGGAAATTGTGTCACATTTGAAAAAATTAAAACTAGGAACAATTCTCTTTTTTTCTATTTCGATTAAATCGGTATAATATTTAAGCATAGAATTGTGGTTCATGTGTTTTACAGATTTTTTTTAGCTGCGCTGTAGGCTACATTTTTTTTTTTCTGTGGCAAAATGTTCTCTAATCAGTTAACTAATTGTCATTTTAGATACTTTTGTAAAACTCTCATAATATCCTAACTATATTTTTATATAGTCTATATATTTTTACAATATTTAAACCGCTTGAATATTATAAATCATTTTCGAAAACAAACTCTCATCTCTAGAGGTTAGGTTTTGAGGATTGAAATTCTAGGGAAATAGTTATTTAAAAAACTAAATAATTTAGTTGTCCGAGTATATATGGTATTACTCCACTTTTTTCTACGCTTATTAATAATATTAATCTGTAGACTTACAGTAGCCATATTACTACAAACTAATTCAATAACAACAGTTGCTTAATGTATACCGAACAGACCATTGGAATCAGCTGTTTCTCCTCACTCACAATACAATATCTATGCCTATTTAATCAAGTTCCGTTTATTCAAGTTCCAATGCCTCCTTAATCAAATGAACGTAGACTAGAGGTATTATAGCTCTTACATCAGACGAACAAAATATATGACAGCACAACGTTTACTAATTGAAAAATGAGATACTATTAAAACAGATAAGGAAGGTATAAACTTCTTTTTTATTAATTTTTATTTTTTTACAATCAAACTAACAAATAATAACTAAACAAATTTACTTCTGATTAGTTTCAATTGTTTTATATTATTAATCAGCTGTTTAAACTGCTTTAAATTACAGAGTTAACACTTTAACAGCTGATCGGTAATATCAAGCATAACAAATATCCCTTAAAAAATCCTGTAATTTGTATTAGGCTTTTAAAATGGAATGTACTATTCCTAGTCTGCAATAACATTCTTTTATGTTCTTCAGTCTTGATGTGTCAATCGAAGAAGCATTGGCTAATGTGATATTTACAGTTGTTTGAGAGTCTAAGGACTATTTGAATCTTCTAATAATATAATAACTTTAAATTAAAATGTCTTCTACAACCTCAATATTTTCTTTATTTGTATATATATTTACATATTTAATAAACGCAGAATGGACGGCAAAGAGCGGGAGTGCAGAGTATGCGGGGACAGAGCCAGTGGGAAGCATTATGGAGTTCCCAGCTGTGACGGCTGTAGGGGATTCTTCAAGCGAAGTATACGCAGGTATATTAATACTTAAATTAAGCAGTAATTTTGGAAACAATAATTTTGAAAACAAAACAAAATCAAATTAAAAAAAACATGTATTGCATTCCAGGAACTTGGACTATGTGTGCAAAGAGAACGGAAGGTGTGTTGTCGATGTACCGAGGAGGAACCAATGCCAGGCCTGCAGGTTCCGCAAGTGTCTTCAAGTCAAAATGAAGAAAGATGGTAAATGATTTATTTAGTCTAATATCATTCAACTTAATTATACCAATATAAAACATAACCTTTATAAATTCATAATAATAATATAATTACAAAATAAAATACAATTATAAAAACACAAGCATACCTAGTTGCGGCTTAGCCCGCTCTCATAAATAAAGAACTTACATAAATAACAACTTTGTTAGATTATTTTTACTAATAATTGAATTTCATTTGTTTATCGATAAAAACCTCGCGATATAGTCTATATTATTTCTTCAATGATATTTTCACGCATGGCAGTAATTTTTAACCTGGTTAAAATTGCATTGATTAGGTGTTTGAAGAGTACGTAAAAGCACAATTCGGTAAAAGCACGATTTTAATTTCTAACCATAAAAGTATATGACAATTTGGCAAACCTCGTTTCTGGCACTCAACATTGTACTTTTAAATTATTATTATTATTATAGTAAAAATTATTATTATAAACCTTCCTAGAACTATGAAGATGAATTTAAAATTGGTACAGTTGGGTTTACTAGTTTTACCATTGCAAACTTTGTTGCAGAATGGCCACATATCGGTCGATTTTTAAACTGCACTGGGGTCCACATGTCGCTTCATATATTTGTAACTTTTTTACTAGCAATTGAATTGAAGATAGGTAAATTTTATCATAAATTTTCAGTTCTAAATAACACCGCAACTTTGCAAACTCTCTCGAATAGTGTTCGCCACCTATCGGTCGATTATCAAACTTCACTGTGCAACAAATATTTATCGCTTTTTTATGGCAATATAATTTAAAATCTTTAAATTTTATAAATGCTAAACCTCCCTTGAACTATGAAGATGATGCGGATAAAATTTAGTAGTTTTCGCGGTTAGTAATCACAAACAAAAAATGGCTTTTTCTTTTATATAAAAGTATAGATATCTTAAATAAACACTTTTAAATCAATGATACGAGGTGTGATCAAAAAGTTCCAGGACTGAATTTTTATACATTTATTTATACAACATACAAGTTATTCAAATTTGACTCCTTCGAAGTACTCCCCTTGGGAAGCTACACACTTTTCCCACCGGTGTTTCCACTGATCAAAGGCCCCAGAAAACTCTTCTTTTGTAAAG
This sequence comes from Euschistus heros, assembly GCA_003667255.2. NCBI lineage: Eukaryota > Metazoa > Arthropoda > Insecta > Hemiptera > Pentatomidae > Euschistus > Euschistus heros. The sequence goes on along the minus strand of RCWM02000301.1, from coordinate 997,991 downwards.
GTGTTTAGCAGCTCCGTTGTTTTTTCTTTAATTTCGTCAACTGTTTGAAATCTTCGTTCTTTCAGGTGTCTCTTGAGCTTCGGGAAAAGAAAAAGCTTTCGTCGTCATTTGCCTTTTGAAGAAGTTCCTTAGAAACATGAGTTCGGTGTTGTTTTTGGTCTTCAGTCAACAGTTTTGGCACAAACTTTGCTGCAACACGACGCATTTGAAGTTTACCAGTTAAAATTTCCTGACATGACCCAAATGAAATGTTACACTCTTCTGCCATTTCACGGATTGTTAGTCGATGGTCTGATCGTACGAGAGCGTTCACTTTAGCAACATTGCCATCATTGATTGACGTTGAAGGGCGTCCGGAACAAGCATCGTCGTCTGTGGATGTTCGGCCATCTTTAAACCATTTTAACCACTGATGGCAGCATGATCGGCTTAGACATTCTTCACCAAAAGTCTCTTGTAACATCAAAAAGGTTTCAGAAAACGTTTTGTTCAGTTTCACATAAAACTTCACACAAACACGTTGCTCTTCTTTCACACTATAAAACTAACCTCAAACAAACTGTGCTAATGTTTCTTTCAGTGATGTTATGATTGATCTGCAAACACAGCTGTGTTCCTGTTGAGTCAGGCAATACAATGCTGCCAACCGCATCGCTGTGAGACATTGCATTCCCATAGTATATAAAAAGTCCTGGAACTTTTTGATCACACCTCGTACATTTTAAGTTATTTTTATGAGTATAACGTTTTAGTGAATTGTCGTCATGATTTTCTATTTATAGATTAAAATATTTTCTGAGGTTTTAGATTTCTGAAAATACGTTGTTTTGTTATAGGACAAAGTGCTGAATCATAGGAAGTCGTAATTCGTTAAGCATAGATGTTATTTTGGTGTAGTGAGGGCAGTTATATTTATATTATAACTAGTTATTTTATAATAATAACTTATAACTATAATAACTGGTTATTGATAGAGGGTAGTAAGCTTTGGTCTCTTTCAAATTTCTTCTGATTGCTTATGCCAATTTGAACTCCACAAGGGCACAATGTGTTTTTATTATTGAGGCTTTGCAAAGATATTTTTTTTAAATATGTTAACATTTCGTATATTAATTATTTCATTTTTTGTTTTGTCTGATTTCCGATTTATATGGTATGTAAAAGTAAGAGATCTCAGGTCGAGATATTGCATTCTTTTTGATAAAGGAATTTCAACTGAATGTTAGGTGAGTTGTTTATCTAGATGTATTTATCTAGATTCACAAACTTTTCAGTCAAAAATATTATGAATACTAGAATCAGACTGATAATTCAGTAAGAACATTGCATATAGATTTGCACATGCCAATTATATTCTACTAGCATAACCCGTCACTGCTTCGCCCACTCTCTTTAGAAAACAAATTAGATCATTTTAACTAATTATTAAAATATTAATTGTTGTTTTAATTGTTTAAATTGGCCCTTGAATCATATTTTTACGCGTAATACTAAAAAATCAAAGGATTATGGCAAATCTCCTTTCTGCCACTCAACGTTGTACATTTAAATTTTTATTATTGTAAATATCATTATTGCCAAACTGTCCTTGAACTATTAGAATGTAGTTGAAATTTGGTACATATGGGTACATATTTACCCTTGTTATGTCTAATGCGGAATGGTGGGAACCACATGTGGTCGATTTTCAAACTTCAATGAGATCCACATGTTTCACCTGTAATCAGGTAAGGGAAAAAAAAAAATATATATATATAGAGAACCTATGCTAAATTATCACAATGACATGTCAATAACATGTAAAGAACTACTCACTAGTAGCACTTCAATAAAAGTTTAACATTAGAAGATCTCTTGGACATCTTCTTTTCAGTTGCCTCGGAGAATTATCGGTAATCGTGTGTGAAGCCAGTTAGGATAATCGTGGAATGAAATAATAGGTATCTGGTTTGGGCTAAATCAGCAATATTAAGATCGTTATGGATGTTTGTTTGTGACATAATAAGGAGCATTGGCGATTTTACGAAGGATTTTGGATGGTGAGGATCGGATTCGAGAAGAATTGGAAAACTTAGTGGAGCCCCAGAGTCAACTGCATACGTCAAAATGGGACTAATTACTGTCTAGTAAATAAGTCTTTTGTAATTTTTGGAGCTTTGAACGCTTGTCAAGTAAATATTGGAGTAGTCGGAAACGACAACCGGTTTCTTGTCTTTTAAATCTGGTATGACATTACAAAATAAATAATAATATTTAAATAAATCAAAATCAAGAATATAATTACAGTATAATGAAATAAAATTTAAATTATATATATATTTATAAGTAAGCGTGTTATATATACAATATCTTGAGGTTTGGACAAACCGGTTTCCTTGGGCACCATGCTAAGCCATTCTACTTTAGAGACCGTCATCCTGTTTTATCTATTATCTTCAGAATTTAATGAAATGAAAAAATGAAATGAATAAAAAAAATAAACTTTATTTTTAAAGGGGACTTACTGTCCCCTAAGAATAAAAATAATGCACAGTTAAAAGTACAATTGTCTGGCCTATTATATACAAATTAGATGCTTCAGTAATTACAGCATACATTTTTTACAGGAAAAAAAATTAAATTTAAAAAAAAATTATATGAAATAATATTTATAAAATAAAATACAATCGTATATACAGGGTGTCCCAAATTTAAATGGCAAAACTTCAGGAACTTATAGGGGACCGAAAAACTAAGACAAAAAGTCCTTTAGAGATTTGCTCGTTTTTGCTTAGTTTTAGAGAAATCGCAAAAAAGCGAATTCATGCTGAAACCTATTCTCTATAATAGCTCTGGGATTTTCAAGAGCCCATACATAATAATTTCTTTGATTAACAATTCCTCCTCTTGTAAAGGTAGCTTCATCGCTCCATATAATTTTTAATGGAAATAAATTATCATCGCGAATTTTGTCAAGAAACCGGTTACTAAAATTCAATATCTTGACATAAACTTGAGGTAATAAATTCTGAAATTTTTGAAGATTGTATGGGTAGCGATTATCACCATTCAAAGTTCGCCATATTGCTAATGCATTAGATGCTCTTCGGATGCTAGTCTCAGAATTGTTATCGAAGAGGCGTTGGACACAATTTCTTCTCCGATAATCTGCTCTTATTGCTGCCTGGAATTGGTCGCCTATATTGCGTATTGAGAATGACTCAGTCTCTCGTAGTCTATTAAAAGTTAACGAAAAGACTCATCGATTAGGCACTCTAATATTTTGAAATTGGCGCGCATACTGACGCACCGCTTCTAAAGCATTACCGTTACAGAAACCAAACACAAAAATCATATCAGCGTATTCAACATTACGGCATTGTGGCTGATGCTATTCACACAAAAATATCTGAGTAACTGACTGAAGACTGATTTAGGAAATATAATCCTAGAAGGAAGCCAAAATGTAAACAAATAAAAGAATGTAAAGGATAACATTAAGTGTTTACATATCTCACTGCCTAGCCTGACATACTTTGAAAGGTGATAATCGCTACCTGTAACATTTTTGTTTTGTTTCTTTTTTTGCGATTTTCTCTAAAACTAAGCAAAAACGAGCAAATCTCTAAAGGACTTTTTGTCTTAGTTTTTCGGCCCCCTATAAGTTTCTGAAGTTTTGCCATTTAAATTCGGGACACCCTGTATATATAGGCATATAAAAGAAAGAAAGAGAAAAAAGAAAAGTAATTCTAAGTATTCATTTGATTATTGACATATTTGTGGAAGATTGATTGTCTAAAAGGTACAGGAATAAATTATTTTTATAGGAAGTTATGGAAGCTGCTTTATGAATAGAAGTGGGTAGGGAATTCCAGAAAGGAGGTAACACGAATGATGAAGGCTTGTCAAAGGAAGCGGTTTTATGTGACGGGATATATAGGTTAAAAGGTTGGGATCTAGTGTTTAGGAGGTGGATAGAAGAACGCAGAGTTAATAAATCAAGAATATAGGAAGGCTTTTTGGTTTTTAGGCATTGGTTTAGGAAAGTACCCAGATATTGCCGTATAATTTAGGAAAGAGCCACCCAAGCTCAGAATATCGGCAGTTAACGTGCCTGGGGATCCCGAAGATAAATCTAATGAAACAGTTCATCGTTCTCCTCAGCTTCATCTCGAGATCCCCAGACAGTCCCCCATAAACCAAGCAACCGTAATCAAAGCAAGGGAAAACAAGAGAGGACACTAGAAGTTGACGGGTTTTAATTTAATATTAAAAGATCGTAGTTACAGTGGTGTCCTATACTTAAGATTCACTTACATTTGGTTTTTAGTTAATAATTAAAAAAAAACATTAACTACTCTTTTCATTGTCATAATCAATAACTAAGGATCAATTTAATCGTTCATTGATTACTGTCATTAGCGTCAATTTTAATGTCTTGTTACTTTCTATAGCGAGCGTTGAAAATTATTGATGGCCGTGCCGTTAGAATAAAACAGTTGCTACATAAACAATGCGGAGAGTGTATGGACGAGTGACGAGTGTTTGTTCAGCCTAGGGCCTATACTAGGGACTAATGTGGGAGCTACCCGTCTGCTGCTGACAGCTCCTTAGCGCTCTTTTCTTCTTCCATATTTCTCATATTACACTTCTCTTTTACATCATATTCTACCTTACTCGCCATTTATCCTTATTGTCATAGATCAAAATCTTATTTACTTTTAGAATTATGGGTTGTGTTCTTTCTTTTGGAATCCGCAACACATTTTGAGTATCGGAGCGCCTTAGTTCAGATGTCGGGAATGTGATTCCTCGTAAGCGCCAATTTCCATTAAAAAAAATTTTAAAAATCGGGCTGTGGCTGTGTCATGGACAGTGAATACGTTTATGTAACAGGTTATATTTTTTGAATAAAATATTTTTATTTATGTATCTATATATATAAAAATGAATGTGTGTGTGTCTGTCTGTTCTCGATAGATTCAAAAACCATACATCCAATCGCCGTGAAAATTTGAGAAGTTATTAAGTATATCCCCGGGAAGGTTTTTGTAAATTTTTATTTAAATCAGAGTTGGGGTTCAAGAAATATCCCAAAAATATCAAAATAATATTTATTTTTTATAAATATTACTTTAGTGCAGGTGTTATTACACAATTACCAATAAAACATATGTTCTAAATTAATCTATATCTCCTTAGTTTTTTAGAAAGGTTTTAAGAAGAATAAAATTCCGTAAAACGATTTCAAATTCATTTTGATGTTTCAGGTTTATGTGTAGGTATGTTATTAAAATAACATTTAATTAGTAATATTTGTTAGGAGTTTAACCATGAATAAATTGAATAATTAAATTTTTACTCATAGAATTTACTTTTATAAAACAAAACTAACCGCAAAAAATACTGAACCAATCTTTACCAAATCTAAACTACATCATCTTCTTAGTTGAAAGAAGGTTTAGCAATAAGAAAATATACATATTATCAATTAAATTGTTGCTAAAAAGAGATAAAAATGTGGTATGCAGTAAATTTTGAAAATTGACCGATATGTGGCGAGTGCCATTAAAGAGAGGTTATAGCGGTACAGTGTTATATAGAGCTAGAAACTGATAATAAAATTGGTTTAATTCAAATAAATTGTTATAAAAAAAAGCTATAAATATTTAGTGTGACGTGTGGATACTAGGGATGTTTAATAATCGAACGATAAGTTGTTAGCACCATTCTGCAACAGAGTTTGCAACGGTAAAATTATTAAACCCATCTGAGCCAAATTTTAACTACAAAATTTTCATAGTTCTAGGAAGATTTTAAATAGTATAGTTTACTATAATAATTCTTTAGGTAATAGTCGGCTTACGAGCCACCACCAAGTTTGATCCTTACGCTTCACTTCGAGTTTAAATTTATCGATAGTTCTTTCCTATAACCTCACATGTAAGCAAACCTCTGCAGGTTCAACTTGGATTGTGTTGTTTAGTTTGTTATATTGATATTTAGTCTTCTTAAATGTAAATAGGTGAAACAGAAGTTAACAAAATGATTTTCATAAAGGATGAAGTGTTTTATCAATTCATGTTTTCTTATTTCCTCTTATCTAATGTGTAAAAGTGTTACAAAACTTAAGAACGTTAATTTGTACATGGATTTGGTGTTTTATATATTTTGATTTGTTGTATCAATTTAAGTGATAAAATTTCAGTATACATATTTTTTTGAATGGATTCTTTGTCATCCATAATACTTAATGACCTAAAGTGAGACAGATTGTATAATTAATTCAATAAAACATAAAGATCTAAAAGTAAATGTGAGGAAGTATATCATAGGTTTTATATTTTTTTATTTTGACTTCCCCTAAAAATAATATAGCAGAAATTAACATCCTAACTTTCAACATGGATTCTGTCTTATATTATATAATTCCTTATAACATGAAGAATGGACAATGTGAAAATAATCATAGATTAAGAGGTGTACTGTTGGTAATAACTATTGGTGTAATTTTATAGATTAATGTATTTTTTTTTTAAATTTAGAAGCCTGATGATGGAGTATTTTCTCCGAAACATGTAGCTATAAATGTTAAACAAATAGGAGTTATGTTAAATAAATTCTTATTGATTCTTTCTTTATATATTTATAATATCTGTGGCACCTGTGCATAGTGGGCTAAGTATATTGAAGAAACAATGCTCAATTGCATTCTTCAATACAAGACTTTCATAGATAAACAAATTATTCTTCGTTAATCAACTATTAGTAAAGTTCTTTAATTATGAGAGCGGGCGAAGTCGGTACGGGGAAAGCTAGTTTAGGATAAAAACAAGGAAACTAATAATTATTGTGTTACAATATAACTTTAGTAGTTATAAGTCTGTGATACGAAAAGTATGAGACAAATGGCAAACATGATACATCGAGATTTCTGGTAAACGTTAAATCAATACAGGTATTACCTACCGTTGTTGAAGGAAGAAATTTCAATATAAGACAAATTGAACTCGCTGAGCATGAAGCCTGGCAATGAGCTGTTTTGCGAGACATCAACATTAAAGTCTCCAACTATCATAACTGGTCTAGTAAGATCAGGCTCGTAATCGATTACAATTTTAGCGATGTTTTTGGAATATTTAAATAACGATCGTAACATAAAGAGTTTAATATCTATAAACGCTGTGCCCGGGTGGATATACACACATCCGAGCACGAATTTGAAGCCATTGGCCGTTACGTTTAATAGGCAGACATCACCAGGTGTTCCGTCTTTCATTTCCAAATCAATTTCTGAAAAGTCAATGTTAATTCTATTAGAATCAGTAAAGCTATTGATGTTGCTATATATGGTACTCCCCCGGCACTGCGACTTGATGATGATACCGCTACCAATGATGTAGTTGCAATTTGCCTGTTCTTAGCGGTGTTACAATATGATCTCAGATCAAAGCCAGACATATTCACTGGGATTGAATTTTCCATCCAAGTTTCGCTGATTACGAAATAATTAGATCGGTTGATGATTGTATCGATAAAGATGTCTTCCGAGTTCGCGACTAAGCTTTGTCCATTAATAAACAAACATATTTTCTAGTATATTTACCAGCATATTTCTTTCATTTTATCTTCTTAATTATAGTAAAAACAGCAATCAGTGGTTAATTGAGTATAATAAATAAGTGGCTGTCTATAGAATCTAGAATCTACAGAGAACTGACAAAATTCAATGTTAGTTTAACGAAATAATTGTTTGTTTTTTCAATACAAAATTATTTTTAAACAATCATCACAACAACAATCAGGAAAATGTTAATAAATGGAAAAACTCCATTTAGAAAAAAAAAAAAAACTTATTTTTTATAAACTTATTAATTACTTGGTAGAAATAAATATGACCAAAAACACCGAAGATCGATACAAAGTTTGATTCATTTTGAGTGAGAAATATTTTTATTGATTCTTATAAAATCGAACCTACACAAATACTGATAAGTAATAAAATATTTATTTTTTCAAACAGCTGTCCAGCACGAGCGTTCGCCAAGGAGCAGCACTAGCGCCGTGCCCCCAGGTAGCGGACAGATCGGGTACCAGCTGCCACTCTACCCACCGTACTTACCGCCTACAGCTTCGTATTTCCCTCCACCACCTCTACCCATTGGTAAGCTTACTTTTTTTTTTTTTTTTTTTTTTTTTTTTTTTATAATTAGCATAATTCTGTCATTCAGTAAAGAACAGTACATTCAAGTATCAGGTTTATACAAAAATATTGTAAAGTATATTAAAAATATCTATTGGAGAGACATGTATGTGAATGATAGATGGCTTTTGAAAATAAATAATTAAAAAATATGTGTAACACATTAAATCTATAGTGTCATATGGATCATTCTACCATTTTGTAGGATTTTCGACATTGTTATGATTCCATTAGAAAAAAGTTATGTAAAAAAAAAAAAAAGTTTGTCATCATAAACATCTTAATACAAGCGTATTAATGGCGCTAGCTAAAAATTCCTTCATAGAATGTAGTCTATATGCACATTTATGATCATGATAGAAATCATGAAAGTGAGGGAAATAGAAAGGGTGTCGGGGAAATAGAAAACATTCACAATGCAAATAATAAAATGTTTACAGTACAAAAGCATTGTTAATGAGTATGATATCAACTAGCCGATTAAAAGTTATATTAATTAAAAATTAATTAAACATTTAAACACAAAACTTGAAAGAAAAAAATTAAAATGGTAAGACATTTTAATATACATTTAAACTTTGAAATCGAACATTAGCTTAATATAATGAAAATTATAGTAAATTAATATAAAAAATGAACATATATATATATAAAAAATCTATTTTAATCTTATTTCACTTAACTACAGTTTTTATTATTGTAATATATTTCCCTCACTTTGGGTGTGAGGGAAATAGAATTTTGAGTTTGATCGAAAACCAAAACAATTGAACTTCTCCCCCCCCCCCCCCCCCCCCCCCCCCCAGTGGCGGGGACTTTTAGTATGTTTACCTCCTAACTATTCCTAAGGAAGCTATGAAGTCAAAAATTATCGCATATTCCATGGACTCTACTCCCCTTAATTATAGCAAAATATTACTTCACTATATCCATTCCACCTACATTGACTATAGACTTGATCTATTGTAGATAACTCAAAACCAAGAGCTAAAAGTCTATGAAAATATAATTCTTTTTTTTTTTTGTGAATATTCAAAAAATTGACATAGTTATATTTCTGCGTATTCTGTGGCTTAATGCAAGACTGAAGTTTTGTATTTATGTTAGTAAAAACCGGTGAAACTGAAAAACACAAACCAGCTTAACAATGTTTCTTAATATATAAACTAATTATTGTTTTTGTTTTTTTTGTTTGTTTTTTTTTTCACGAAAAGGCTATAGAGACCACGCGAATATTACGAAGATGGATTTTTAATTCTGTTCCTTCTCATCATCCATATCTCCTTCATTCTTTCTGATCGCCTCTGTCTCCTCTTCTCCGTCCAGGCCATACCCTCCTTCGGCTCCTTCCTGTCCACAAGAACCGCTATTGCTTGTAGTTTCTTCCTATATTCTTTTCTATCAAGGCAGTCACGTTCCTCAATCCTCAGTTTGCTAGTCTCCTCTTTTAGCTGTTTTATTTATCCCTGTGCCCTCTTGTAATCCCAAATTTTCCAAAAAAATATCCTTATTAAGTCTTTCCTCAGGCATTCTTACCATATGTCCATAGAACTTCAGTCTGTTAATTCTTATATCCGTCTCTATGTTCGTTATTTCTTTGTAGATCTCCTCGTTTGATCTTGACCTGTATCCTTCCTGGGCTTTCCTAGGGCCGTAAATTCTCCTTAGGATCTTTCTTTCTACTTTCAGCATTCTTTCCAGGTTAGGGAGGTCCATGGTCTCTGCCCCATATAGTATAACTGGCTTTACTACAGTATTGTAGTGCCTGATCTTTGATTTTATGGACAGGCTCTTTTTATTGTAAATGTTACTGGTTGCAAAGCTTAATCTCTATAGTTTAGCGATCTTTTCCTTCATGCTCTCCCTTTCCAATCCTCTACTGCAGATGATCTCCCCTAGGTATTCAAATTTCTGTGTTACTTTGATTGACCCGTATTTAGTTTGCACTATTTTCTTTCTGAAGTTTGTATCTGTGGTCATCAGTTCTGTTTTTTCGAAAGATATTTGTAGTCCTGTTTTTTCAGCTATTTCTTTGAGTGTGTTAATTTGGTCTACTGCCTCTTCCTCTGATTCTGCTAGCAGAGCCAGATCATCTGCATATTACACATTTAACCTTGATGTGGTTGTATTTTCGCCCCTGCATTGTTGGACTTCCAAAGTTCTTTCATAATTTTGTCCAAAACCACATTGAAGAACATTGGTGACAATCCATCTTAGTCCTGTATTAATCTGAAAGGGTTTGCTTACCGCACATTAGAATTTTACTTTGGATACCGTGTTAGTTAGGGTTAGTTCTATCAATTTTCTGGTCTTTCGGTCTAACCCATACTCCTTCAGGATTTCTATAAGTGTTACTCTGTCAACAGAGTCATACTAATTATTGTTTATTAAATAATACGACATTAAATGTAACGATATTTCAGGATTAGGAAGCTACCTTCGTAGCTATATCAGGCAAGAGAAAGAGGATGAAGTCAGCTCATCGCAAGAGCCCACGACATCTCAGGACACAGGTAACCTCAATGTTACCTACTCAATATAAGTCAATTTGATATTATTACACAAAAAATGTTGAAACAACTTATTTTCTTATAGGTTTCAAATCTTTCTCCCCGGATATGCTGCCGCTCAATCTTCTGTCTGGTGAAGACGTGTGCAGTTCGGCTACCAAACTCCTTCAGCTGACCGTCCGTTGTGCCAGGGCGATACCCTCCTTCCAACAGGTAAATTTTACACTCACGATATTAATAGAAGTTTCCGGTACCTGCATAATGACTATTTTTCTCCAGCTAGGCAATGAAGTCCAAACCTTACTTCTGGAAGACTCCTGGAAGGACCTATTCGTGCTGACGGTAGCGCAATGGTCACTGCCCATTGAGTATGGTAAGGCAATGCTTTATATTGTAAATTGATTGAAGTATTATACGTACATAGTTTTAAATATTGCAAAGACACAATTATATCAGAATTAAACTTATATTGCTTAAGTTAATTTTGAAATTAACACTTGATGTACGCATGATAGTATAGATGTATAATAGATGTATAGATGTATAGTAATGGATCAATTATGGTATAATTCAACAATCCTAATTTTTTTTTTTTTTTTTTTTTTTTTTTTTTATTGATATTTACAACTGTACAAAATAATATACAACAAGTAAATGTGTTGACAGTGAATTCAATGGCATGCAAATAACTTGTGAAGAACTACTCACTAGTAACACTTCAATAAAATCTACACTAAAAGGTCTCTAGGCCATCTTCTTTTCAGACGCCTCGGAGGATTATCAGGGATGGAGGAGGAAGCAAGTTGGGAGACTCGTGGATTGGAGTGGTTATGGAGCTTACTATGGAAGGATAGGTATCTGGTTTGGGCTAAAGCAGAAACATATGGAACATTAAGATCTTTATGGATAAGTTTATTGGTCACAAAGTAAGGAGCATTGAGGATTTTTCCAAGGATTTTGGATTGTAAGGATTGGATACGAGATGAATTGGATGGTTTAGTAGAGCCCCAAAGCTCAACTCCGTACGTCCAAATAGGTCTAATCACAGTCATGTAAATGAGTCTTTTGTAATTAATTGGGAGCTTTGAACGTTTGTCTAGTAAATGTTGAAGTAGTCTGTAACGACGGGCAGTTTCTTGTCGTTTAAGTCTTGTTCAATCCTAATTTTAAAATTAACATTAACAGTGATGTAAAATTACAATTTTGATGTTTCAGGACGTTCTCCTGAGGAAAGCGACGAAGACCTACGAGAGAGGTTATGCTTAAAGAGAGTCACAGAGAGAACTTCCTCGCTGAGACCAGACCACACAGAGTTTGCATGCCTCAAGGCGCTGGCTTTGTTTACGCCCAGTCAGTATGCACATAATTTTGCTATTACTATTATTAACAGAACTTATTCCTAGATATTTATTAAAATAGAATATATTTATATATATATATATATATATATATATATATATATATATATATATATATATATATATATATTCTTGGGAACAGCTCAACAAAAGGACGACCCTTGCACAAATACATCCCAAACATCACACTACAAAATCACGATACACCAAAAAGTACACATCACAAATTTACACAACTGCTAACGGAACATGGACAAACTAATCACACTTGAAACAATTTCACTTCAAAAACACAGACACATGTGAATGCGACGGACAGACTCCACAAACATTTCATCATTTACTATAGGACTGCACCCTTTACGAACACAACAGATATTTACTGATAAAGACAGTACTGATGAATGGGGACACATGGCCTTCTCCGGAAGCAAAGCTATATAAATAAATATAAGAAACCTTTAGTGAAATTTGCTACATCAATTGGACCTCATTCATGAAGAAAGAAGACCACACCTCATCAAAATCTAAGAAAATATTTGAAGACACATCAGAAAATCAACTTGTTTACTCGTTGTTTTTCTTTTCTTTTCTCTTTTTTCTATTGTTTTAGACGTATTTATTTATTTATTTTCAATTATGCCTATTAACAGTTCTTTTTTGTTCATGATTTTTTTTTTCTCTTTTTTTTTATTTCTTTTCTTATTTTTCCCCATTTGTTCTAATTTATATATAGAACTTTTACAATTTGTAATTCATCATAATTAGAAATAATATCACACCTGTTAATTACAGGTAGTATGCAAATATGCATGGAACCTGTAAAAAATATCAAAATAAACGACCTTTCCATAGGGTTACTATGGAAGGGGAAAAAAAAAAAAAAAAAAATATATATATATATATATATATATATATATATATATATATATATATATATATATATATAAGTAACATAAATAAAAAAGAGTGCCTGTCTGAGCTGGCAAGCACATGCTGCGCGAGTCAGTGGCCTTACTGGTCTGGAGTTTCGGGGTGCCAATTTTTATTCTGAAGAGGATCCCATTTGAGTAAGGGATCGAAACGTAAATACAGAAAAAATTAATAAAGCAGATGGTGATTAAATAATGGACTTTTAAATATAGGACTTATTACCTGATTATTATAAAATAGTTGTTGAACTAATTTCTAAAGGTCGGCAAAATAGAATTTTGATATATATATATATATATATATATATATATATATATATATATATATATATATATATAAAATAAGAGGTTATCCCAACCTCTTGCTTAATTCCCGGCTGATATAACAGAATAAATAATTATGTGCGCTAGCCATAATCGAACATGGATCCCGAAATTGGAAGTCCATTGCCTTACCCACTGATTATTATAGTCGGTTTTAGAAATTATGAATAATATATTTCTAAGCGTCATTAATAGATTCGCCTTATAGCACAGAAGCTGACGACACTAAACCTGTCATGATGGGTCTCCCAAAGAAATAAATGTTTGTCTGAAAGATCATAAATTTTTTTGTAAGAAAAACCACTGATGCCGTTTCCAAATACGGTCAAGATGGTGTCTACAAGCTTTATATATTAAATTTTAGCGGGATTTAGTACGTACGAAATTTTAAAAAAATAATACCGAAATTGGACCATTTTTCGCGAAGTTATGGCCTTGGTAACATTGTAGAGATTGCCCAACTTGCGGTCAGCTCCACTTCTCCGCGAAAACACGTTTACCGCTACTCTTTTGGCTATAATTCCGAATCTATTTGTCCGATCCAAAATTTCTTCTTTTTTTTTTTTTCATCCTAAAGCTGGTTAAATTTACTATTAGACTCTGTATATGAAGTTTTAATCAAGTCCCTTAAAATAAACAAACTATTACGCTAAAACCCCGTACTGTTTTTTTCAAACATCTTTGCTATAACTCCGCATATATTTGTCAATTCCCAAATTTCATTTTCCCATCTTAAAGCTGGTTAAATTTAATATATGTGATTTGAATTAAATCCCGTGAAACAACCACTCCAGCTCACTGAACATGTCAAAATTGTCATATTTTCCCGAAAAATTTAACCAGCTTTAAGATGGAAAAATGAAATTTGGAATCGGACGAATATATGCGAAGTTATTTTGGGCATTGTTTGGGTATGAAGCCGACGGCTGAAGCAAACTTCAGATTCAGATTCAGATTCAGCACCCCAAAAAACATTTTGATCCGTTGAGAAAAAAGGTTCAGCAGTTCCTGAAAACGGCCTTATCTAACCTTATTTTGCTTGCTGCCACCATCTTGACCGTGTTTGGAAACGGCAACTGTGGTTTTTCATAGACAAAAATTGATGATCTTTCAGATAAACATTTATATATTTGGGAGACCTATCATGACAGGTTTAGTTTCGTCGGCTCCTGTACTATTACATCTTCTGGTTTTGTTTATTAACATACAACAAACTCTCTTTTACCCAGCGTTCTCTAAAAACCCGCGCTCTCGAACTATTGAAATAACCGTATATGCTTAAAATGTATTAAAAAAACTAAATAAAACACATTTACATAATATTTAACTATTAGTTTATCAGTTATATCATTAGTATATCTATGATAGTGATGTGCAACATACGTTATACGCTATTGTCCACAAACAGAAATCTTTCTAAACTAAAAATAACTTTTTTATTATCATCTATAAGTTATTATAACTATAATTGATGGTTTCTGTACTCGGAGTATCCTTATTCGACGCAGTGTCGGCAAGGCTAAGAGAAAGTTTGCTCGTATTTGACTAAATGAATTATTTGTGAACGAATGAAAGAGAATTTTTTAAACTGTCATAAATCGTTTGAGTAGTTTTACCGTAGGATACTTGTAGTATTATACTGTTCTGGTAGTCAGTATTACACAGCAGCTTATTACATAAGAAATTTATTAATTAAGAAAATAATACACTGAGATAATTAACCCGACACGTACAAAACCTCTCAAAAACCTTCTAATATGTTAATTCAATTATCATATGTTATAACAGCAGGTTACTAAATCTGAAGTGAACAAATTAAAATATTAACAATATACTGAATGAATAACAACTATCAGCTGTTGTTGTAACCAGAGCAACGCAATGGTTGCTTATGTTATTTTTCATGTGATCAATAAAGTGTCATTTTTTGTAATTGTTTTTATTACTATAATACTGTTGCAGACCTTGTGGAGACGACGGAGGTGACCTTGCTGCAAGAGCAGACACTGAGGCTGCTGAGGGAATACAGCGGGGTGGCGAGGGGAGAGGCTCTCATCACAGCGCTCATGTCGATAGCCAGGCTGGCCAAGGCGACCGTCCTCAGGGTCTTCTTCAAGGACGTGTCGTCTCCGAGGTTGGCGGCACTGCTGCAGTCTTAAAATGGCGTCTTCCGTCAAAATGATTTTGTGCTTCGGCCTTCGAGCCGAAATATGGAATGTTTGATTTACATAAATGTCAATTATTTACTAATAGGAAACGCCAAATAATAAAGTGGAATTAAAGTTGTTCCCCATATCGTTGAGATCTAAGGAAATACTTTATTATTGGGTTGTCCCACATGAAATGCCCGCTGTCCTGGACATTTCAAAAACAACTTTAGTCAGAGCGCTGGCTGATGGTATTTGAGGAAAAGTGGAGGGAAAGAGGTGTGGCTGGTCAGGGCCAATGAGAGTGGTGCAGGGTTTCTCAAGGCTACCTTGAAACGTTCATTACAATTCTGCCTCTCGATCAGTTCACATTGAGTTTTGCTTATTATTATTAAACTTTAAGTTATTATTATAAAGTGTCAGCAGCACACCAAATCGTAAGGTGTTCACATCGCAAGCTCGCGAAATGGTTTTATGCTTCCGAAAATAAATTACGACAGTGCTCCTACAATTTAAAAAAAAAAAACATTGAAACATTTTCTATTTTATTTAATATGATGTTAGATTTTTTTCCTCTCCAATAAAAATGAAAAACGGAAGAACCCAACCTTAGATCATCATAACAAATATTCCGATGAAAATTTTGAAAACAAACGACGAATAGTCCTTTCATTACAACTCCCTTATCCTCCAAAAGCTGCCTGCGTATAGTCCAGTAAAATAAGTGTTTGCTGAAGAAAAAATTGCGGAACTTATAATATTATTATATTATAACTCCGAAAGTATTTTTCCGATTCAAAATGTTTTGTTTTTTTTCCACCTGAAAGGTGGTTAAATTTACAATTAGATCCTATATATGAAATTTTATCAAAATTCTATAAATACACAAGCTACCACGCTGAATATCACTTACTTTTGTAAAATACATGTTTTTTTGGCACATATTCCCTATAACTTCAAAACCATTTGTCCGATCCAAAATTTAATATTTTTATCTAAAAAATGGTTAAGTTTACTATTAGATCCTATATATGTAACTTATAATTTAACTCCGTGAAATACCCACACTAGTCTACTGAGCATGTTATAATTTACATATTTTGCCAAAACATACACATTTAGCGTGCTAGCTTGGGTAGTTTACAGGATTTAATATAATTTAAATATATAGCATCTGATAGCGAATTTAATCAGCTTTGAGATAGAAAAAAGAAATTTGGGATCGAACAAATATTTGAGTTATAGCGACAAATGTGCCAAAAAACACTTGGATTTTACAACAGTACGTTTTTATTAGCGGGCTGGCATGTACATTTCACGGGGTTTCATTAAAACTTCATTTATAGACTCTTATAGTAAATTTAATCAGCTTTAAGATGAAAAAAAAAGTAATGTTGTATCGGACAAATAGTTTCAGAGCTATAGCCAAAGAGTACGACAAACGTGTTTTCGCGGAGCTGTGGGGCTGACGGCAAGTTGGTGAATTTCTCCATTTGTTCCCAATAACGTAACTTCGCGAAAAATGGTCCGATTTCGGATTTTTCTTTTTTTTCATTATGTAGGTAATAGTTCCAGTTACAATTAATGTTTGAAAACATTCTTCGCAAAAAGCTTCGTTATCGTGGTATAGATAAAAATAACGGGGTTTTTTGCGATTTTGAATATGAAGCCGATGGTTGCCGTGGTAGCAAACTTCAGATTCGGATTCAGCACCCCAAAAAACATAAAGATCTGTTGAGAATAAAAGTCCGCAGTTTTTTCTTGAAAACGGCCTTTTGGAGCCTTATTTTACTGGACGCGTGTTTCCATTTTCGTATTTGAAATGAACCTAAAATTTATATACCTAAATGGAAAAAAAATAAACAGTGTTAATAAACAAAATATAGAATGAACGAAGACAGATAAACAAAAAATATATTCGACTACCTCTGGAAGAAGAAGACTGGAAGAAGACCACTACAGCGTAGATTAAAGAAGTTAGGAAATAACAGGAACAGTTGAACATTACAGTGCCCCAAATGTTGAAAAGAGGTACATTTAGGAGTAGAGTGGAAGGATTTCAAGCTGAGGGAAGACCTAAGAGAAGCGGAAGATCGTGGACAGAAGATCAAAAGAAGCAGACCAGTGAACGCATGATAGAGTACTGGAGACAGAGGAGACTAAAGGAAATGGAAAAGAAAATGAGGAAATAAATTTGTAGCGTGATCTTAATTGGTTAATTCGCGTGTGATAATAATAATAAACAAAATATTAGAAACAATATATTAAATAATTTGCCGGGAATCAACAGACAATGCTTTAATCCTCCCTAAACATCATTATTTAAATAATCGGGCATTTTCATTTATGACAACCCAATAGATTTTCAATTATTTCCCATAAGAAAATTAATTCGAAATCCAGAAAATTGTTATCTAAATTTGCACAAAATTCCAATCTCTTCCTATCCGATTATGAACTATGTCTATATTTTGAGTAATTTAACATCCAATTGCAGTCTTCCAAGCGTATGAAGTTTAATTTCAAAGATTGTTCACTCCATTTTTCCTTCGCACCCATCCATAAAAATCGAACTATCAAAAAAGTAGTTCACCTCATAAATTGTGTTTCAATGTTCTCAATACCAGTATATTCATTGTAATATTTTTTACATTAAAAACATCAGAATGCTTCATCATCAATCATTATTTATACAATATTAACATTTTTTTTATATTTTGTAAATCATCAGCTTGTCACTTAGTTTACTTTGTGAATATGTATGTTAGTATTTATGTATTTGTGTATTATACAGTTGAATAATAAATATAGTATTCCTTTTTTCTAACCATGTAAATAATTTAAATATTAGGTAATGACATCGAACCACTGCTCCGTCCAAATTACTTTTTTATCGATTGTTACTTTCTTTCAATTCTTCTTCATTCCGCATAAACACTACATCCATGTTGAAACTAATAACTTCTGCTATACCTTCTCAAATCAAAAAAGTGGAAAGATGAAAATATCAAAATAGAAAACACTAAATTAATGTTGTTTACTTCCGATGAACAGCATTACCTTTCTCATATTAAGGATAGTGAAGGGCCGTTCCGGCTTAGAAGTGGAATGAGATTTTATGTTTCGTTCCACGATTTGAACCAGTTCCAGTTTTCGTTCCACGTCAGTTTGACTACCCTACTACATACTAGTGAAGGGCCGTTCCGAGTTAAAAGTGGAATGAGAATTTACTTTCTGTTCCACTAACCTACTACCTATGTACCATGCATTTTCGTTACATACCTTTTTGTGACTTCATGCTGTTTACCTCCTCCTTCTATTTTATAATTAAAAATTTTATAGGTACTATAATATTAAGTAGGTTTAAATAGCTAAGTATACTTATTAAAAAAATGTATACTTTTAAAATAGTTTTATTCAATCAAGAATTTAATTTTTGAGGGAGGGGGGAAGTTAGCTCAAGTATAGTGCACAATTGAGTAAGATTTTTCCAACTATATTGGTTCCGAGAAAAAAGGAGTAATCAATTCTTGTGACTGCTCTATTAGTTTTTAAACAAATAGCGAAAAAATCATTTAATTACATAAGCCTTGAGGGGCTCATTTCTCTGAAACCGAAAGAAGCCGGGCTCTGTCGGTAGAATAGAAAATTTCAAAGAAAGCGGTATAATTTTGAAGATGCCTATGCGTGGGGAGGCAGAGCGATGGAGAGGGGGGAGGATATCAACATCGGAAGGATCAACGCAACAAAGCAGTCGGAATGACCTTGGGTGGAACGAAACCAGAGATGCAATCTAAACCCTACTACACCGAGGGAACGAAACGGGAGATCTCTCTTGGCGTTGGTTTTCGCTCCAGGTGGAAGGAACAACTTGGGCGATTGGCTTCGTTCCAAACCGGTTCAAAGCTGGAACCAGTTCCACGTTCCGTTCCTCTCAGAACGACCCATCACTAATTAAGGTACTTGAAAAAAGAATATATCAAACGTCTGATAAACTTTCTCACATCAGAGAAGTGGAAATAACATAATATTAATATCTAAAACTCTAAATCTAAATTGAAACTGAGTTAGTTAACTTCTGTTACATACTTCTTACATTCGGAAAGACAAAATAAGAAAAGATCAACATAACACATTAATCATTTTTCGTCCATAAGGATAATATGTTTTAACGGTTTGTAAGTTATCCGAAGGATAACTACCGCCATTGTTGTCCTCCAGGACACTGTTTTAAAATATTTGACAATTTTAAGATGACGGACTTCCGCCATTGTTGTCCTTAAAAGGACACTTTTTTTGAAATATTTAACGATTTAACTGTTTTAAGATGGCGGAATTGTATGTTTACAGGTGATTTTATAGGAAAGAGGTATCGATAAATTCCAATCTCGAGTTGAAGAGGCCCAACCACATTGTGAAACATGTCAATCTCCAACGACTATTTTTCTTTCTTTTTTTTGGCCCATGACTTCCATTGAAGTCCTATACTAGCCAGGGTGGGATAGTCAAGGTTTATTCGTGGACTTGCCACGAAATAAATTTTATCCCGCCCAGGTGGGATTCGAACCCACGAACTTGCCGGTGAGTACCGAGCGCGCTGAGACCCTCGTTCCAACTCACTCGGCCATCGAGGCCCCCAATGACTATTAAACACATTATAGAAGATTATACATTACTGCAAACAGCCTTAGAATATAATAAAATACCCCCGATCCACAGAACTTGCTCTAGAGGACAAAATAATAAAGCTTTTTAAAGAAATTGAACTATATCATAAAATATAATACACAACAAATGTATATGCAAGGCAAAGAAAAGTAAATTTTCAACATTAAGATGCAAAGGGCGTATCAACCTAGGTGTTGATCACCCGAAGAAAAACCACAATCTACATCAATCGAAGTGAAGCATCAAACCCCCATAAATAGCCGTCAAATAAGGATTTCACCTCGGAAATGAAACAATGAAGCTGAATTTTTGCATATACCTTTGTTTTGGCCTTCTAAATAAGTGGTAAAAAGTCACCGACCTCAGCATGTTAGTATAATTAGATATTCAATGTTAAAGGTCACAAAAATCAGTTTTTCAAATATCTCGATTTCTATCCATCGGCCGTCAATCAAGAAGGTTACAAAACTTGTAGAATAATATTCTCTATAATTTTGGCTCTATTAATTTTTATTGTTAGATTAACCGTTTTCAAGATATAGCGCGGAGAAGGAGAAGCGGGCACCAGTTAGGACAAACAATTGCTTCTAGTGCTTTCCAGGATCGTTTCACAGAAATATTGTCAGAAACAATGTTTTAGAGCATTAAATTTACTTTAATTTCATATATATGTCTCTGGCACTTGAATCAAATGTTTGACAAAAAGTGAGGTAAAAATATTTGTTCTCCATAATTATCGATTTTTAATAACGTATATCTCGAACACCGTTGAGAGTTGGACAAATATGTAAAGAAACAATTTTATAGGAAATTCAATTAGCTTTAATTTCGATCTGTATATTATTTTTCTAGAGTCTACGATTTTCGAGATATAATCGAAAAACCTAAACATGGAGCCTTCTCCCCTTCCCCCACCATAAACTGGGGATTCCCGTACCCCCAGGGACCGGAAATTTTAGTATATTTACCTTCTAACTACTCCTAACGAAGCTGTAAAGTCAAAAATAGTCGCATAGTTCATGACGTATATATGAAATTAAAGTAAATTTAATGCTCTACAACTTAGTTTCTGACAATATTTCTGAAAAACAATTGTCGAAGGCACTAGAAGCAAATGTATGTCCGAACCGGTGCCCGCTTCGCCTTCTCCGCGCTATATCTCGAAAACGGTTAATCCTAAAAAAAATAAATAGAACCAAAATTATAGAGAATATTCTTATCTTTTGTGACCTTTGACCTTGAATATCTAATTATGCTAACATGATGAGGTAGGTGACTTTTCACCCCTTATTTATAAGGCCGAACCTAAAGTATATTCAAAAATTCAGCTTCATTGCTTCCTTTCCGAGATTTGCTGTAAAAAAACTTCTTATTTGACTGGGCTAATAAACATCTACAAGTGATATGGGGTTTTGACGTATTTAGTGCAGCAATAGATAGGTGTGGTTATCAAATATTAATATAAGAATAAGTATAGTTTTATAATGTCCTTAGTTTAAAAGGAAAGTAAAATAGTATATGTAAGTATAAAATTATATTTATTAATATTTACTTTACAGTATGTTGGATCACATTACCTCTAGAAACGAAATATCTAACCTTGCGAATGTGATAATAGAAGATCCTTGAATTGGTTACCTAAACAAGCTACGACGGTCCGTTTCCGTCGTTAAGAACAACGGTGGATACCCCGTAGTCCTGCTTGATGAAGTCGGCTCCTCGTTCTCCGATCATGATGGTGGGTACGTTGATGTTGCCCGACGGAATGCTCGGCATTATCGAGGCGTCTATCACCCTCAGGTTCTTGATACCGTAGACCCGGAGGTGGGGGTCTGTCACACTGCCGATCCTACAGGTGCAACCAGGATGGTAGATCGAAGTCGAGTAGTTCATTGCTAAGCACCTGTACCACCCCTCGCTCAGCGTAGGGTACGGCTATACAACAATCTGAGCATTAATAATAATACAATTTTAATTCACTAATTTATTTACTAATTTTAATTCATTAATTTTCAAAACACAGAAATCAAAAATTCAATCACAAGCCATAAGAGGCCGTCACTTTGCATGGTCTTAAAATGCCGTATCGTGAAAAAAAAAAAAAAAGAGAGAGAAAAGTTGTAGCGCAGTTAACCATCAAAATACATGGCCGCACTCGTTTGGATCAGTTTGGGAAAAAATTAAAGTTTTGTATTTATTATAACTTTTGCATTGTGAGCTTGTTCCTCATGCATTGGGGTCAAACCTTTACTGTGAAAAGCTAGACAGAGCTTAAGGTGGGGTTCCGCATAGAGCAGCCACCCGCAGCAGCTGCGTCTGCCAGACGCCGCGGCTGGAAGCGAGGCACTGCTTCAGTTGGTTTTAATAGAAGTGCTGCAAGAGGGGCAGCTGCGGCTGCAGCCAGAAAATTGAGAAGCTGGGCTGCTGCGTTCGGACTGCTCTAGGGACCAGTCTAGGCGGTGCTCCTTCGCGTCTGTACTATGCAAACCCACATCACCACAGTTTCTTGTACCATTTTGAACTGTATATGTATATGTATATATAGTATTTTTCAAAAACAATTCTTTAAAATACATTACAGAACACATTTTTCAGGTTTTATAAATATAAATATAAAATATAAATATACATTTATAAATAATTTGATACGACCTCAGGTTGAAATATCACAATTTATTTATATATAAATATCTCTTACATGATTATACTATATCTTACACGATAAAAATTATTTAAAGAAAACAGGGTTGTCTATAAAAATTTCATTGGACAAAACAGTCATAAAGAAACTGGAACTTTATACATCATCTGAAAAAACAATAAAATTGTGGTTCTAGCGAGTTTTGTAAATTGTCTGTCTGTATATTGTAAAATCACCAAAGGGAAAACGTGGGATTCATAGCAATGGAGACTTACAAGTATTGGTTTGTTTTCTGGTCTTCCGCAATTTGCTAGATTCCATTAATTTTGTCAAGAAACCAGTTACTAAAACTCAATCTTTCGACATAATCTTGAGGTAATAAATTCTGAACTTTTTGAAGATGGTATGGGTAGCGATTATCAACTTTAAAAGTTCGCCATATTGCTTGCCGCGATATTGCTAATGCAGCAGATGCTCTTCGGATGCTAGTCTCAGGATTTTTATCGAAGTGGCGTTGGACACAATTTTTTCTCCGATAATCTGCTCTTATTGCTGCCTGGAATTGGTCGCCTTCATTACGTATTAAGAATGACCCAGTCATTCGTAGTCTATTAAAAGTTAACGAAAAGACTCGTCGATTAGGCACTCTTCTATTTGCATACTCCCGCACCGCTTCTAAAGCATTACCGTTACAGAAACCATACAAGACAAAGAGACTTCCAAGAATTGGTTTGTTTTCTGGTCTGCCCGCAATTTGCTAGATTTCATGTCTGCCCACAGTTTGTTAGTTTTAATAATACGCCTCGTTGAGCTCCCATTTATTAAAACGTTTTATGAAATATGGCTCGTTTCAGTACGAGAGAAATAGAAATATAGAGAAATTATAAAATCTAATTGAATGAAGTTCAGCCGGAAAAACTTCCTGAATTTCTCCTCGTCGTTCTGGAGGTGGAGCTCAGTCAATGAAGAGAGAAAACCTTCTCTTCTCCGCGAAAACATTGAGTCAATTGATCTGTTCATAACATGGAACTCCTCTTCCTCCATTAACAATCACACCAGTTTTCTTCTCAATATACTCCGCTGAAGCCAGAATACGAACTGATGAACTTCCAGCCACAGCGTTTGGAAGCTACATGTGGAACCACCCTGAACGAAGCAGCTGCGGCTGGCTGCTCCATGCGGAACCCCATCTTTATGCAGTTTTGAATGCAAAGTACCCCGCTTTGGTCAACAGGAACCAATAACACTGTAACACAATACCTCTGCACATCGTTCTCGTTTGTACAACAAAAAATTATCAATATAAAAATACTTTATTTTAAATATATAATTTAGAATAATGTTAAAGTTGCGCACAAGGACTTATGTAACAATCTATTAGCTAAATAGGAATACAAGCATAAGAAAAATTACAAATTACCAAAAAAAAGATATTTTTAAACAATACGAATGGCTAAAAGATGTGTTTTTAATAATTGTTAAGGATTTCAATGTGATTAAATTTATAGTAACATTATTGCTATCCCATTCATGAAAAACAATTTGTTCAAAAGAAATAATTTTAATTGTTTTCATATTTCATAAATTTAAAAGAAAGATTTGTAATTTTATATTTTAAAACAATTTTTTTTTTTTTTTTTTTTTTTTTTTTTTTTTTAAATGTATTATCAATCGCTGTTATCAATATAGGATTGCAGACACATATCATTTAGTTAATATTAGTATCCATTTGAAAAAAAATAACACTCATTTGGAATATTTTGAACAGCTGATTTGATTGACAGTTTTAAAATCAGAATATTTTTCTCGAAAATTAGATACTTATTTCATAAAAAAAAAAAAAAAATAAAAAAAAAAAAAAAATCCCTGAGGCTGTACTCGAAAGGTACTGCACTTACTTCGCATCGCATCATAACTTCACGGTAACAAATGTTCAAAAAAATATCCCAATATTCTCGGACTGTTTGGACTTATTACGTAAATTAAATGTAGCAACAAATCAATTGTTTTAAATTAAAATTAAAATTAAATAGTTTTTTAATCTTATAAAATCAACCAGCAATTAGTAGACGGTTTCATTATTCCTAGGGCTTCAATCAAAAAGAGGTTGTAGTCTAGCCTAATAAAGAAATGATTATTTTTAAAATAATAAGTGTTCTTATAACGCATGTAAATGTAACGGGTACATTTACATTTGAGGAGGTAACTTTCAAAACGTGTTTGGTCACAGTAATCCCACTTTTCAGCTATAACAAAAAACGTATATTATGAGATGTAATTAGCCTTCAGAAACAAAAAATTCATAATTAAACTGATATCTAAAAAAACACATTACAACAAGGATCGGAAATATTCTTTACTCCTAAAATTAGCATTTTTAATTTTAAATATGGACAAAACATGTATTGAAGGAACACAGTGGACAAAATACGGTTTGATGAAATAACAACAGGACAAAACACTGTTTGAAATGGCT
Organism: Euschistus heros; assembly: GCA_003667255.2. NCBI lineage: Eukaryota > Metazoa > Arthropoda > Insecta > Hemiptera > Pentatomidae > Euschistus > Euschistus heros. Next base: position 972,753 of record RCWM02000301.1, on the reverse strand, counting down.
ATGTTTTATTTTACAGAAGTCACTGTTTGCTCAAAAGTACACAAAATAAAAATTATAATTACATAATAGATAATGTAAGTTAATGGCACTCATAATTTTCGGGAAATATTTTCATTTTCTTAACATTCACTAGTTCTTAAATATGCAGTTCACATCTTTCATTTTCTAAACAGTCACAAGTTTCATCTTCTTCCACAACATTTTCAACATTTGGAGAGTCAAAAAGTACAATCTTTGTAACCCCAGTGTAAGCGATTATTGTTAATGTTATCATTATTGTTAATGTTATCATTATTGTTAATGTTATCATTATTGTCAATAATGCAGCGTTCCTATTGGCTTAGTGGACAAAGCATGGTTTGAACTAAAAACAGGCTATGGACAAAACACTCTTTGCTTAAAGCCCCGATTTTGTTTACTAATTTTCGATGAGCTAATGCTTATTTTGATAGCTAATACTCATCACATATTGTAGGGTTCTGAAATACAAATCTAGTGATACCAAAAACTCAAAAAACATTTTTTATGACAAAACACGTTTTGAAAGTTACCTCCTCATTTATTTAAAAAAATAAATAAATAAATTACCAAGCATGCTGTGTATAAGTCTGCATAAATGCTACAGTTCTGGGCTTGGAAAGCGTTCGTGTAGCAGACCTTAACAGCGTTTTGAATTGCAGCTATCAGATTTTCCACATCAGAAGGAACAGAGAGGTACATAGGGTTGATGATTGGTTGGTCGAAGGGATTGCTCGAATTGAGAGCGATATAACCTAAAATCACAAAGGCATTGGTGAATTCAAAACAATACAATAATTGAAATTTGATAATTTAAGTGAGGCGTTCATATGATTTATCTAGGATCCTAAAGCGTGTAAAAGGCTTAAGGTTCGAAGCAGACGTCATCAGCCTCGAACCATACACATCCCTCCAACCCATCCCATCAAAACTCAAATCAGTCATGAAGTAATCCTTCATCTACATTTCGGTCTACCCCTCGGGCGTTTACCCAACGGCTCAAAACTAATAACCTTATTTGGATTCAAACATTATTTAAATCCAAAGACTTTCCATACCCATTTTATCCGCCGCGCTGCAATTACCTGAACTATACTTATCGGATGAATCTTCCGCTATTCCGCATAGTTGAGCCTTCGAAATTCTCTTGTAAGTGTATCCTTTTGCTGGCCAAACGGACAATTCATTCGAAGCAGTACTTTATTTTCAAAAACTTTATTTTGTCGTTCTTCTATTAACGTTAGCGGACACTTTCCTCATCCATAAAGAACTGTTGGCAGTATTATATATTCTATTTTATAATTTCAGAAGAGTAAGCCCGAATTTAGTAGTTTTGTGACCGATAAATAACAAGCGTTTCAGGACTTTATTCCGTCTTGAATTTCATAGTTCCTTGATCACTAATTCGAATTTAATCACTGAAATATCTATTCCACCAAAATTATCACCGTTATACTCCTAACCATATAATTTGTTTTATTGGATGCCTGTTGACAGTTTACCTTGAAAATTACTAAACGAAAAGCCAGAAGGTTTTAGAATTCGATGGCCACCACGATTGAGATGGCGGGTGTAGTTCCGCAGACGCCCCCATTTTCAAATGCCTATTTCTTCCATGTCACTCCACCAAAACATAAATTCAATTAGTGCTATTTAATCTACATTTGATAAATTTTTTTTAATATTAAACTCATTGAAGTGTTTTAATTTATCAGGTAGAAAATATTATGTTAAAAACAAAAAAAAAACAACTAAGGAACCAGGACACTAAAGACCTTAGAAGTTAAGTGTCCAAAAACAATCAACCTAACCTAACCTCAACAAAATAATCCTTTGAGTAAAAAAAATCATTGTGACTCTTAATATCACTGTGGCAAGAAAATACGAGAAAGCGTATAATCGAGGAAGGATTGTGGACGGGAGTTGGATTCTGGTGATGATAGAACGGGATGGGCAAAAGAAGTTCCGGATGGAAATTTGCCCCCACAATAAGCTCGACGCTTCAACTTTGAAACCTCTAATCATAAAAAATGTCAAACCGGGAAGCACTATCATTAAGACAAATGGAGAAGCTACACACAGCTTACAAAATTGGGAAACACCCACCAGACAGTGAACCATAGTTTGCATTTTATAGATCCTAATCCATTGTCCCACACTCAAAACATAGAATCACCATCAGTTAAGCGAGGAATACATGCGGGCGGAAATCATTTCCAAAATTTATATTCACACTGGTGTGAATATCTTTGGAGACGAGCTGTTAGAGACCCTAATAAAGATGTGTTCAATGAATTATTATATTTAATTATAATCCAAACTTGTAAATAATATTTTTTCCCGGGGGCGTCTACGGAACTTTTTTCCTTGGTAAATAGTTCCGCAGACGCCCCCAACTATTTCAAGTTAATATTTTCAACATAATAATTGTATACACTTTGAATAATTAAGTATTAGAAGAAAATTGGTAAAATGTAGATTAAATAACACTAATTGGATTTATGTTTTGGAAGAGTGACATGGAAGAAATAGGCATTTGAAAATGGGGGCGTCTGCGGAACTACACCCGAGATGGCTAGGTGACGTGGAGGAAGACCTCCGACAGGCAGGAGTGAGAGGATGGCGCTGCTAGGCCGTGGACCGAGATGGATGGAGAAGACTTATTGAGGAGGTCTTGGTCCGGCTCTAATTACTGTTGCACCGAATAAATAATAATATCAATTTTATTTTACTTAAGATCCTAATTGATAGGAATAAGCTGATAAAAAGTAAACAAAAGAAGGTTGCTTAACCCCTGCTGAGATAGCGGAGATAGAAGGTGAGTGCTATGAAGTAGTTGATGTTGTTGGGGTTGACGGGAGGGTAGGTGGTGAAGACGATCTCATGCTGAGGGTACTCCACATTGGTGGCGTTGGGAGGGTTCATGAAGGCGATGGACTCCACGCCCACCGGCGACGTGAGGGGCCCGGTCCTGTTGAGGGCGTACTGGACAACCGAAGACGTCGTCTGGAATAATCCTGCGTTGATCGTACTTACGTTGACCGCTAGTGCCAGCGGGACTCCTATGTGATCCTGAAAACGATGGTTTCCATTAAGTCTTGAATCAAGTTAACACTTTTTTAAAATTTTGATAAGTATGAAAGAAACATAATTGTCGAACTTCATTAAATTTGGATAAGCCGGTTTTAAATTAAAAATTTAGACCCCCCCCCCAAATAGTAAAAAAACTGTTAACACCATTTCAAAATCTTAGTAAGTATGAAAGAAACCTGATATTCAAAATTTCATTAAAATCGGCTAAGCCGTTCTTGAAATACTTATTTAGCTCATATAATAGTTTAAAAAAAACTTTTAATAGCTTTTCAAAATCTTTTTAAGTGTGAAAAAAACATAAAAACGTATATTATTAATGTAATATAATTAATTTTTCTATTAATATAGGCGTAAAAGCAAAATACTTTTTCATTAGAACTTACTCACGTAAATGGTTCACAATAACTATTTTTAAAAAACTTTTATCCAAAAGAGGTTGAAAATAAAAGTTCTAGTGATAAAAGTATAAGTTCCAAAACTAACTTTAATCGATGAAGGTTAACTGTTATTTTAGAACCCTCGTGTTGATACAATATCCTGCCCACCAAGGAGCTGCTATCATTCCAGTATGAAATTGCTAGAAATAAAGTTCGATAAGCAACATTGCAAGTATTAAAAACCAAATAGGAAATGAACAAGGGCGTATACAGGGTGTCCCGAATTTAAATGGCAAAACTTCAGGAACTTATAGGGGACCGAAAAACTAAGACAAAAAGTCCTTTAGAGATTTGCTCGTTTTTTCTTAGGTTTAGAGAAAATCGCAAAAAAAGAAACAATACAAAAATGTTACAGGTAGCGATTATCACCTTTCAAAGTTCGTCAGGCTAGGCAGTGAGATATGTAAACACTTAATGTTATCCTTTACATTCTTTTATTTGTTTACATTTTGGCTTCCTTCTAGGATTATAATTCCTAAATCAGTCTTCAGTCAGTTACTCAGATATTTTTGTGTGAATAGCATCAGCCACAATGCCCCGCATACATATTCTAATGTTGAATACGCTGATATGATTTTTGTGTATGGTTTCTGTAACGGTAATACTTTAGAAGCGGTGCGGTAGTATGCGCACCGATTTCCAAACAGAAGAGTGCCTAATCGACGAGTCTTTTCGTTAACTTTTAATAGACTACGAGAGCCTGGGTCATTCTTAATACGTAATGAAGGCGACCGATTCCAGGCAGCAATAAGAGCAGATTATCGGAGAAGAAATAGTGTCCAACGCCACTTCGATAACAATCCTGAGACTAGCATCCGAAGAGCATCTGCTGCATTAGCAATATCGTGGCAAGCAATATAGCGAACTTTGAAAGATGATAATCGCTACCCACACCATCTTCAAAAAGTTCAGAATTTATTACCTCAAGATTATGTCAAGAGATTGAATTTTAGTAACTGGTTTCTTGACAAAATTCGCGATGATAATTTATTTCCATTAAAAATTATATGGACCGATAAAGCTACCTTTACAAGAGGAGGAATTGTTAATCAAAGAAATTATCATGTATGGGCTCTTGAAAATCCCAGAGCTATTAGAGAGAATAGGTTTCAGCATGAATTTGCTATTAACGTTTGGCTTGGAATTTGGAACGGATTACTGGTGGGACCATATTTTTTACCTGGAAGATTGAATGGTATCACATTTACACATTTTTTGGAGAACGATTTTTCTAATTATTTAGATGTCATTCCCTTACAGCGGCAGATTGAAATGTGGTTCCAACTCGATGGATGTCCAGCTTATTATAGCAGAGTTGCTCGAGCTTGGCTGGATATAAATTATCCACAACGATGGATTGGACGTGGAGGAGTAGTACCTTGGCCACCCAGATCGCCTGATATGACACCCATGGATTTTTTCGTATGGGGAACCTTGAAGCAGAAAGTTTATTCGGTGTCAATCAACTCAAGAGAGCAATTAAGAGACCGAATCATAGATGCAGTGCACCAAATATCATCAGAACAATGTTTAGCTGCAATTTATCAAGTGAGTGCTAGATGTAATGCTTGCATTGGTGCAAGAGGACAACATTTTGAGCAATATTTACATTAAAAAGAACATAACATAAATATAGATGTAAATAAATAAGTATAAAAATGAAAACTTGTTTTGTTTCTTTTTTTGCGATTTTCTCTAAAACTAAGCAAAAACGAGCAAATCTCTAAAGAACTTTTTGTCTTGGTTTTTCGGCCTCCTATAAGTCCCTGAAGTTTTGCTATTTAAATTCGGGACACCCTGTATAGTACAGGGAAATTAGACGAAAATAATGCGCAAACCATGAAACTCAAAAATAAAAAGGTCTGACTGCTGTAAATTATTCAGCAATCTTAACTCTAAACGTGGTAAAAAGTCTTCTAGAAATAGCGTCGGGTTTGGGCGGGGTAGAGTGGAAATCGTATGTTCTTAACAGTTTGATCAAATAACTCGGAAACCGCTACTTTTAGCACATTTTGTATCGTATTCATTATTAAAGCTAATCAAACTTTTAAAAAATTTGGATTTATTATTTTTTTTTCTTATATCAATAATTTTAGAGTTGTGGAGGAGGAAAAAATTAAAGAGATTAATTTGCTTGCGGTAAGTAGTATTTCTCCATGAAAACACGTTTATCGGTAATCTTTTGGCTATAACATATCCGATCCAAAACTTTTTTTTTTCATCTCAAAACTGGTTAAATTTACTACCAGACTCCATATATGAAATTTTTATCAAGTCCCGTAAAACATCCATACCAGCACGCTTAGAACCCTGTACTGTTGTGAAATCCTCGTTTTTTTCGGCACATTTCTCGTTATAACTCAAAACAATATTTATCCGATCTGAAATTTCTTTTTTCCATCTCAATTCTGGTTAAATTTACTATTGGATCTCATATATGGAATTTTCATTAAAATCCTTGAAATACCCAGACAAGCACGCTAATAGTGTAGGTTTTGGTAAAATGTGACGAATATGACCTGTTCAGTGGGCTGCCTTGAGTATTTCACAGAATTCAATCAAAATTTCATATAAATAGGATCTGATAGTAAATTTAAACAGCTTTGAGATGGAAAAATGAAAGTTGGGATCGAAAAAATATTTTCCGAGTTAGAGGGAAAAAATGCCTAAGAAAACCTTGGATTTCACAACAGTAAGTGGTGTGGGTAAAATACTACTACAAATACAAAGATACAGTTTTTAAAACATTTTTTTTAGATCACCAATGGCCATGAGATAATGTGTTAGGTTCCTCTTTTTATTAATAATAATAATAATAAACATAAAATTAATTTTATTTTATTTAGTCCGGGCGCCGTTATATAATAAATGAAAAATGGTTTTTCATAAAATAATATTTTTAAAAAATACAACTTTAATTTAATACTAGTCAGTATAAAGCTTATACATAAAAAACCAATAAACAAACAAGTTATTTTCTCAATAATTCAAATTCAAATAATTCCCTGTCCAAGGATTCTTTATACAAAATGAACAAACATACCTTTATTTTTCTTAAACACAATAAAAATAAAAAGTTAAATTGTCTTGTTAAATGCTTCACCACTTCTTCTCACTAAATAAATTCAAGTACAGTCCTCTTGATCTCCTAATCAACATAAAAAAATATTCATTGTATCACCACACACTTTTCACTATGACTGCTGCACAACATGTGGCCCTACAAACCATGTTCCCTCCAAAAAGCTGCCCCCCCCCCCATTCCCTATTCTATGTATTACCAACTAAATTTATTGAACAAATTAATTTTTTAACAAATTTTACAAATTACATTTTTTTCAGATATTATCCAATACAATTTACATTATTCTAAATTACAATTATATATAAAAACAAAATAAAATAAATATACATACAAAACATTATGAAATTAATTATAAACAACAGTTAACTCAGTTATATGCAACCATTTTTCATTATTTGAACAATTTTAATTTACTAAAATAAGTTTTCTTATATTTATTTCTTTTGAATTATTTGAAATTTCTATATGAAAATGGACAAAATTTTAGACCCCTTACAAATGTGTTAGGTTGGAAGCGATGATCATAGCAACTAAACAGAAATAAAAGTGGACCTCTTCCGGAGTGCCCCCCGCTGATTTCGATCAAAACTTAGCTGGTGATTCTACTGAAAGATACATATTTTTATATTTCGTTTTATATTAGTTTTGTAAATGGAAAATTCATTATTTATTAAGCCAAAAGTTAGATATGAATAGCTTTAGAAAATAGTTTCAATTGAATATGAGGCAAATATGTGTGGTTCGCGGGTGGACGAGTCCGCTGCCGTAAAGATGATGGCCAGCCTGTGATTTTCATTGATCAGAGCCAGGACCTGGAGATTTTCGGCTGACTTTTTAGATTGCATTACCTTCTTGCGCCCTCTCTGTCTTTCAAACTTTATGCTATTGAACACTGTAATTGGTCTTATTGTTCATCTACCATTTCTACCCTAGAAGATAATTTTTATTTTTGGATACAAGGTTATTATTTCTGTGTTTTTTTTTATTTTTATTTACGTTTTACTGCATCACATTATCAGAGTCTATTTATTATAGCTTATTTATTACGGTTGATGATTTTATATCTCTTTATTATTTATATTTTGTATTTCTATTTCTTTATAACCATTGCTCATTATCGTTTTTTGCATGCTTATTACAACTAGAAAGTTTCTTTATATGTTTGTATTTCACTGCATCTTGTTATCTCGGTTTATTTACTGGTGTTTATGCACTTCGATTCATGCTCTCATTTCTCATTAATACATGCGCTTATATATTTATATATATATGTAACCACTCCACATTATCTTTTTTAGCTTGCTTAATACAACTAGAATGTTCTTTTAGTTATTTAAGTTTTATTGCATCTAATTATCTCTGTTTATCTACTGTCGGTCATTCATTGCGTTTTACTTCGTTATACCTTACTATTATATGCAATTGTGCATTCATATACGTGCATAACCACTTCACATTATCGTTTTTTTTCTGGCTAATCGCAACTAATGTGTGTTTTACTTATTTAGGTCACACTGCATCTTACTATCTTCGGTTATTCACTGTCGTTCATATATCACTATTTAGGATGTTTTTGTTTCATTATTATATATATTCATGTATTTATATATCTATGTAACCACCTCACATTATCGTTTCTCGTTTTTTTTATCTCAATAAAAAGTTTATTTTTTTTCTATTCCTGGCATCCACTATTTCATTTCAGACATAGCATCAACCTTCCATATAAAGAAAAAAGAAACATTGTTTCTATTCATTTAGCAAAATTTCTTAAGTTGGTACTAAATATATATTTATTTATTTACTCTAATTACAACGTCTGTTTCCTAAATCCTATAGCATCTTCCTTTACCTCTCTACAGTATGTCTAGTATCCTAACAGCCTGTCACGTTAACTCCCAATCCTTACCAGCTCACTTTGACGAATTCCAACAATACTTTAGTCAAAATTTTTTCCACATCATATCCATTTCCGAAACCTGGCTTAAACCCTACATTCCGTCCTCTTCCGTATTCCTTTAAAACTATTCCCTTACCCGCCATGACCGGGCCGACCGGACTGGCGGTGGAGTAGGAATCTATGTGCATGACAGCCTAAAGACAAGAATTCTTGATTTCTCTCCCTCATCCGTACAACCTCACATAGAGTACTTATTCATTGAAATTTCTGCTGGTACCCAGCATCTACTTTATGGAGTTGTATACCGTCCTCCTCTTGTACCTTTCGATCTGTCCTTTGAATCCTCCTTATTTAACCTAGTTCCTCTCTATCCCAAAATCATTATTACGGGTGATTTCAACACAAATCTTCTTTCCGACTCCAACAACAAACGTTACCTGGATAACTTGATTTATTCCCTTCACCTTTTTATCGTTCCTTTTTCTCCTACTCATCATTCCCGCTGGTCTGACTCATGGTTAGACCTTTATATTATCGATTCACAACTAAATCTCCTGTCCTCCTCCCAAAGTCCTGTGTCTTTTCTATCCTGCCATGACCTAATCCAAATATCCTATGACTTCCGAACCCCTCCGGTCCTTTCTAGAACCATTACCTTCCGCAACCTTGATGCCCTCAACCGTGATAATATCTTACCATTCCTTGAAGCCTTAGACTGGAGTGAGATCTACACCACCTCTTGGTGTAGACTCCATGGTTGAAATCCTCACAACTAATCTCCTCAAAATCCTCCATACATTTGCTCCACTTAAAACCTCCACCTTTCGTCGCCGGCCTGCACCTTGGTTGTCTCAAGAAATCAAAGATCTCCAGCGAAAGCGTGAGGCAGCAAGAAGAAGATTCAGAAGGACGAGACTTGCGGAAGATTATCTAACGTTCAAAGTGCTCCGCAACACAAACAACAATCCGACGTGCAAAATCTTCCTACTTCCATGAAGCCTTTCGGTCTGCTCCCGATCCTAAAACAAAATGGCAGCTCCTTCGCAAACTTTCCCTCCATAATCCCTCCGGATCTTCAACCTCGACCAATTTCCCAGTTTAACCGAACGACCTTAACACCTATTTTGTATCGCCATCTCTAACCACTCCCCCCTTCCACTCAGCCAGTATCTTACCCAATACACCATTCAATGCAAATAATTTTTATTTTTCCTACATTACCCCTTCTGATATAATTTCCTCTGTCATGAAATCCCACACCAACTCCCTTGGTCCTGATGGTATCCCAAATAAACTTATAAAATTATGCCTCCCAGAACTTACGCCGATCCTTCTATTCATCTATAATTTCTCCCTTCAAAACTCCTTATTTCCTACCTCCTGGAAAAAAGCCATTGTTCATCCTATCAATAAAATTTCCAACCCTACCTGTCCTGCAGACTTTCGTCCGATCTCTATCCTTTCAAACCTCTCAAAACCATTAGAACGTTTGGTGCAATCCCAATTATCCAGCTTCCTGGAAGATTTCCTTCTACTCGATCCCCTTCAATCTGGTTTTCGTCCTGGTTATTCTACCCAATCCGCACTAATCAAAATCACCAGTGATATCCATGCCGCAATAGACGAAAAAAAAAAAAACTAACCGTCCTTATACTCCTCGATTTTTCCAAGGCTTTTGATTCCATTGATCATTCTATCCTATTTTCAAAACTTAAATCTTTAAACTTTTCTAACAGCTCTATCCAGTGGTTCCATTCTTTCTTTCCTCTCCAACCGTACCCAACCAGAATCAATCCCTAACCAACCCTTGTCAGACTTCCTACCTCTTTCCTCTGGTGTAGCCCAGGGCTCCAGCATATCACCTCTCCTCTTTAATTCCTACATTAACGATCTGCATCAGTCAATTCTACACTGCTCCCACCACCTTTATGCAGATGACTGTCAAATATATTTATCCTTTTCCCCTGCCGAAATCCTTGATGCTTTCTCCAAGATTCAGGATGACCTTGACAGTATCTGTACCTGGGCCAATTTGAATAACTTAAAGTTAAGCGCAAATAAAACCCAGGCAATAGTTATCGGCTCAAGTCACCTTCTCAGATCAAACTCCTATTATCCCTCTCTAAACCTAAGTAATCAGCCTATTACCTTTTGCTCCTCCGTCAAAAATTTAGGAATCATCTTCGACCAAAACCTTTCCTGGAAGCCTCAAATTGCCCAAATATCCAGAAATTCAATTGGAACCCTGAAGCTATTCAATCGTGCCCGTCATTTCCTCCCCCAAGCCACTCGCAAACTCCTAGTTTCCTCGCTCATCTTTCCTCTCTTTGACTATGGCTGCGTGGTGTTTGGGGGCCTCTCTGTGGGTCTCCGAGAGAGGTTAAAACGAATTATGAATTGCTTCGTTCGATTTGTTCTTGGAACCCCGAGGCGTTCCCATGTCTCACATCTGTACTTGGACTTGAAGTGGCTCTACCCATCCACCCGCAAATCATACTTCCTAGGTTCATTCCTTTATCAAGCCATTTATTACCATCGCCCATCCTACATTTATGATCTGTTAAAATTTAAGTCTTCCTTCTATTCCCGATTCACAACAAGATCTCGTTCCTCTGACCTATACTTGCCTTTCCATAGAACAACATTATACCAGCATTCCTTCCTAGCCCGATCCACTACCCTCTGGAACACTCTCCCACCTGAAATAAGACATGCCCCTTCCTTAAGCTCATTTAAAACACTCCTTTTCCAATATCTCCTCTTATCCCAGTCAGATGCCAGTCAATATGAACAGTAATTACTATCAAATAGGGTTAAATCGAATAAATTTGATATCGGTGAATTGACTCATAAATTGTCTTTCATATAATAACAATCTTTTATTAGTTCCATATTGGTAAATAATCATTCTATCTATTTTTTTATAAAAATTCTTTTTTATTTTTTAACTTTAAATGTTTTTCCTAAACATAGAAATTTCATCTATCGACAGTTCATATGTGTATGGTTATGTGTATAGGTATATAGGTGAATGAGTGCAGTGTATTTAAGTATATATCGTAATCTCTGGAAATATTTTCTTCATCTAATGGACATATAGACATAGTTCATTCTCTGTATATATCTTTTCTCATTTTCTCGGGGTTATTTATTTATTTATTTATTTTTTTTATTATTTCATTTATCCTTCTTATGTTATCTTATTTACTAAAGCTATTTATACAATTATTTACTTAACTGTATTTGCATGTCTCTTGTTCCTCATTTATAAATACCTTTGTATGAAATTATATATGCCAGACAATTGTACTACTTTATGATACAATTTTGTTATTCTTAGGGGACAATACGTCCCAGAATAAAGATTATTTTTTCATTTCATTTCATTTCAAAGAGCAAATGTTTTGACTAGGCTTTTCGTGCCATAAACAATTTGAAGTAGGTAATTAAAATGATTGCGTGGATTAAGTCTTGCTCGAGATAGCTGGGTCCTGTATTTGTTATTACACTCCAAATTCTTTAGATAAGACATTACCTGCATGTTCATCCCGACAGGTAGATCGGCGATGATGGGTATGTTGAGTTCTGACAGGAGCTGCTGGGGCCCTATCCCGGACAGCATGAGGAGCTGCGGAGAGTTGATGGTACCAGCTGAGAGGATCACCTCCTTCTTACAGTATGCTGTCATGTTCTGACCGTTCTTAACGAACTGCACGCCATAAGCGGTACGGTTATTATTTCCGATCAATATCCTAGGAAAGATCACTTCTATAAATAAATGTTTAAAAAATGAATTATTATAAACAAGTTTATATGGAAACAAAAAAAAAAAAAAAAAAAAAAAAAAAAAAAAAAAAAAAAAAAAAAAAAAAAAAAAAAAAAAAAAAAAAAAAAAAAAAAAAAAAAAAAAAAAAAAAAAAAAAAAAAAAAAAAAAAAAAAAAAAAAAAAAAAAAAAAAAAAAAGTAATCATTCAGAAAGACATTTGCAGTATATCATAAAAAAAAAAAAAAAAAAAAAAAAAAAAAATTCCCTTAAAAGTTTTATGAGAATGACCTAGTGTGTAAACAAATTGTCTGATAATGGAAATGTACCCCGAAACATGTTACTATGTTAATTAATAAAAGAAAATTTGACAAGTGATTGCTGAAAAAGTAGATTTATAAAAATGTTAATGTGAACAGCTAGTTTATGCACTTTTAAGTCCAAAGTCCAAGGTCCAAGGACTCTATTAACAAACTAGGACACAAAACCTCGAACAAAATCAGTGGAATATTAGCAATGAAGCCCAAGTCTTACGGGATAAAATGATTCTACATAAAGATCCTGACCTGGATTCTACATCCAGTAAACCTAGAGTAACTTTTGCCATGTTTGAATTTCCGAATAGTATTATCAATTAGATATAAAGCAGAATAAATCAATTACTTGTGTCTCATTCAAACATTTTTGTTATACTCGTAGCTTTGGTAACACTATCGAAATGTTATATGTACATTAATTAGTCAAGTATTTTTGTCTATCTGAGCTCTACCGGGTTACATCCACAATATTATGGTCAACTGATGCTAATGTAACAATTAAATATCAGTCCTCCTCACTCGAATTTCCTCCAAAAGAAGCCTTTGACTTCAACATAGCTATTTGTCTGAGGTAATAAAATATGTATAAACTAGTTCCAAGATCGTACAGTAGCTTAGTGGTTAAGGCGCTACACTTCCTAACTTATGAGGCCATGGTTCAATTCCGGCTGCAGACACAACAGTCATTTTCTGTTATTTCAGCTTTAGCTCAACCACTGGGTCAGGAGACCCTACTTGAGCACATCCAGCCTCTATAATGTCGGTACCCTTAATTTGGAAGAATACCTAGCGGTTGAACAAGATTTCGGACAATTCTCCTTTCACAACCGTTGTCCTATTAATAGGATATCCTTAACATCGTACTAAATTGAAGAACCTTCGAGTGTTGTAGTGGTACAGGTTCAAAGTAAATCTACTTAAGTTTTAAAGCAATGTTACTTGGTCACCATGGAGCCCCAGGATACTTGGATATTGGTTCGATTCCTGGCGGGTCTCAGGTAGGCCTTAGCTGTGGAGCACCTCCTCCCATCCCTCAAAGTGCCCTCTGCGACCATGAACCCAGTCTGGTAGGCGGCATTCAAGTCACCAACGTTGTATCTGAAATAGGAAAAGTTTAATTCTAAACAATGAAATGTAATATTTCAAACGAGTAGAACAGTAATATAATACTCACAAATTAAAGTAGACCACCCATCAAAAGTTAGGTAAAACTTCTGGTCATTTCTTGTTTCTTTGTGTGTATAATTCTTTACTTATGCAATGGTAATGGTATTACAACCAAAATTTGAGAAAAATGTATTTTTAAAATTAAATCAAAAAGTTTTCCAGTATAAACATTTATATTTTTACAAATTGTAATAGATATTGTGTTTTTTTCACTTTAACCGTCTTCAGTAGGATGTCAGACCCTCTCTACTTTGCATTAATTCTTTATATCGTTGGTTCATACTCCTTATTAAGTTCCATATGTAATGTTGAGGTAAAGAAGCCCATTCCTCAATTAAAGCATCAGTAACTTCATCCAAGTTATCTGGGCTAGGTGAACGCATGTATAATTGGTATTGGAGTTTGTCCCAAACATGTTTCATTGGATTCATATTATCAATCAAGTAAACAAAATTATAAAATATCTTAAATTACTTAAGTGGTCCACTTCAATTTGTGAGCAGTTTACATAATGCTCTAATGTCGTTGTATAATGCAAAGCAGCTTTAAGCATGAACTTTGAGAAGTTGACATAAGAGGTATTGTTGTGGGCCGCTCACTAGTGAAGGGCCGTTCCGACATTAAAGTGGAATGAGATTTTACATTCCGTTTCACCATTGGAACCAGTTCCAGTTTTAGTTCCGTTCAATTTTTCGTTCCACGTAAGTATGACTAACCTACTACATACTAGTGAAGATCCGTTCCGAGTTAAAAGTGGAATAAGAATTTACGTTAATTTTCACTTTTCGTTCCACGTCAGTTTGGAAAACCTACTACCTATGTACCATGCATTTTCCTTACATCCATTTTTGTGACTTCGAGCTGATAACCTCCTCCTATTTTATAATTAAAAATTTTATAGGAACTATAATATTAAGAAGGTTTAAATAGCTAAGTACACACTTTGAAAAAATTTATACTTTTAAATAGTTTTATTCAATCAAGAATTTAATTTTTGGGGGAGGGAGGAAGTTAGCTCAAGTATAGTGCACAATTTAGCGAGAATTTTCCAACTACATTGGTTCCGAGAAAAAAGAAGTAATCAATTCTTGTGACATCTCCATTAGCTTCTAAACAAATAGTGAAAAAAAACATTTAATTACTTATGCAGTTTAATATTTAATTACTTAAGCAGTAAACCTTGTGTGTTTATTTTTCTGAACCCGAAAGAAGAAGCCGAGCTCCGTCGGCAGAATAGAAAATTTCAAAGAAAGCCGTTTATTTTGAAGATTTCCATGCGAGAGGTGGTGGAGTAATGAATAAGGGGGAGGAAATCAACAACGGCAGGATCAACGCAACAAAACAGTCGGAACGACCTTGGGTGGAACGAAAACAGAGATACAATCTAAACTCTACTACACCGAGGGAACAAACCGAGAGATCTTTTTGCGTTGGTTTTCGTTTCAGGTGGAACGATAAACTTGAGCGATTGGTTTCGTTCCAAACCAGTTCCAAGTTCCGTTCCACCCAGACCGACCCATCACTACCGCTCACAGGGAAGCGTGGTCCGGGCTGAGGAAGCCACTTAAGGGAATTCCAATTACCGGGACACCTCATGCCAAGAAAAAAAAAACGTTAACAGGCAGTTTTTTTCACTATTCTCTTTATTTTTGATCATTTGTTATATCAATTTAATTAACAAGTTAGTAATCATTATTAGTTAACGAAATGAAAATAGTCATTCACCCGGTCAATGTAATTTTTTTGAATTCATAATTTTAGAAAATGATTAAATTAATTTATTTTTTTTAACAGTTTGTTCCTAATTTTGTTAATTTCTAATTAAGATTTTAATTGTAAAACATCATCATGACATCATCACAAAGGTTATTTGCTATGAACGATTCTATGGCGATTTATCGTATTAGGAAATTAACCAAGCATTGTAGTTTATTTATTAAAAAAATAAGTTGTCTTTTGTTGGATGATTTTGTGGGGAGGGGGGGGGGGGGTTAGGTGCAAATATATTTGCCTCGAAACCCGGATTGACTCTCGACGGCCCTCTATACTTGCTGTAGTTTTGATCGTTAATGCTTAAGAAATGTTTTTTAAAAACATTCTTTGACATCTTACATCTATAGAAACTTGAGAATTTATAATAAAACATGCATTTTAGAATAAATGTTATAGCAAAAAATAGAGGACGATCGACATCTTAAATCAAGGTAGTCTTTATGTCAAGGTTTTCAAGAACATTTTCTTTTCAAATGTCATGAAAGCTACACTTGAGTCTTATTTATGTTAAATCCTGCTAAGACCAAAATAATTATGGAACCTATCTACTTAAAAATGCAGTCTCTAATGAACAATATTTTTTTCCATGCTTCCTCTTATCGATGCGTTAAAACATTCCTTACCCGAGTTCAATGCCAGCTGCTGGAAATGTGGCGCCGACAGCGGAGTAATAACGAGGACGTTCTATAGTCATGTAGCCTCCAACACCATGGTATTCCCTGTCAGCGGCGTAAGGTGGATATCTGGAACAAAATATATAGATTTTATAAAAGATTTTAGCAGTTAAATCACAAACAATCGTCATTAAATTTAGCAACAATTTTTAAACTTCTTTTATTTTAGAGCTATGTAGAATAAGTATTCTTGAAGTAAAACTACTCATTTTATTAACTTCTGATAAAGCCGGAATTCTAAGTTGACTGTACGGAAATAAAATACAGTTTCAGACCTGTTGTCTTCCATCCTCCTGAAGAATGGTAGGACGTCTGCATATGACCAATTTGTCGCTCCTCCGGCAGCCCATCCGTCGTAGTCCAACCTATTTCCTTAAATTCAGATTTTCATATTAACAAAATCATAATAATACAATTATTACTATACTTATTAAAGGATCAAGTAATCGTAATATCCATATAAATCTATACTATTATATAAAAGGACAAGTCATCTTTGTTTTGTGATCACTAACCGCGATAAGTATTTAACTCAAATTTTAACCACATCATCTCCATAGTTCAAGGAGTATTTAGCAATAATAAAATTGAAAGATTTTCAATTATATTGACATAAAAAACGATAAATATGTGGTGCGCAGTGAAGTTTGGTAATCGACCGATAGATGGCGAGCACCATTCGACAGAGCTTACAAAGATACGGTGTTATATAGAGCTAGAAATTTATGATAAAAATTACTTAATTTCAATTCAATTGGTAATAAAAAAAACTATAAATATATAGAGCGACATGTGGATCTCAGTGCAGTTTAAAAATCGACTGATATGTGGCCATTCTGCAACAGAGTTTGCAATAGTGAAACTATTAAACCTAACTGTACTTAATTCTAACTACATCTTCATAGTTCCAGTAAGGTTTATAATAATAAATGTTACTATAATAATAATTAAAATGTATATACAGTCATAAAACCAACAATCCTCTACGCAAGTGAAACACTAACAGGAAACAAAAACTTCAAGAAATCAAAAAAGGAGAGAGAAAGATTATCAGGAAAATTCTAGGAGGAAGACATACCCAGGACGTTACAGGCTACAAACAGTTTTCAAACATTGAAATTGATATTAGGAAAAGGAGAATCAAATTCTTTGATCATCTCAACCGACTACCAGAGAATCGACCGACGAAAAGAATAATAGATTATGTAACTTCACTTAAAAATTCCACACCTTGGCTAGATGAAATTCGAAAGGACCTCAAAAATGCAAACATACGACCAGCAGACAGTTTAAAAAGAAACATCTTTAGACACAAAGAAGACAAATGGGAAGTTGTACCAGAGCAACCAAAACAAAAACAGTACAGACCAAAGTGGTAAGAAGAGCGTAAGCAAGCCTTTTCTGAAAGAATGAAGGTCTACTGGAGGAATAGAAAGAACCCAAAGAAAAATTGATTGAGTTAATTGCTTAAGGTCTTCCATTTCTGAGGAGAATTTGCGGGGGGGGGGGGGGGGGATTAAAATGTATAGTCCTGAGTGGCAGAAACGAGGTTTGCCAAAATATCATATACTTTTATGGTTAGAAATTAGAATCCAACGAGATGGATCGATAAAATTATTTCTGCCAAAGTGGATGTCTAATTATACTTTTACGTACTCTTTAAACACCTTATCAATGCATTTTTAACAAGGTTAAAATTACTGTCATTCGTGAAAATATTATTTAAGAAATACTACTAAATTCCATACTTCAATACAAGATTTTCATCGATAAACAAATGAAATTCAATAATTAGTAATTAGAGTAATCATTAAATTTGTAAGATGTAATCACCTCTAATTGCTGCGAAATCATTTATAACGCTGGAACCCCCTATGATCCGTCCTCTAGGCCAGTAACACGTTGTATTCCATATAACTACAAAAAAAATAATGTCTCAAGGAATTTGTATTAAATACCTCTCAAAGTTTTTCAAATTAAATAAACAATACGCAATATAATTTTCTCTATTACCTCGACAAGCATAAGGTTGTGGGGTTGTCGTATAGTTCCAGTCGTACCTGGAGCGCCAAAGTTTGTAATTAAGTAACGGAACGTCAGTTAAAACAGTTTCATCAGAGTCACCTGCTTCAAGTAGCAAAACCGTCCAATCGCCGATCTCAGTCAACCTGTTAGCCACAACGTTACCTGTAAATATTTAAATAATACATCAGTTATCAGAATACTATGAAGATAATTGTATTACATTAGTAATAAATAATATATGTAAACAATTTTTTTTTTCTATCTTGTTATAGCATAAAAAATATTATTATACATGATTGGTTAAAATCTATAAATTCCAAGTCAAAAATAAAAATTAAAAAATTGTACATTTGTATTTAAAAATGATACTTTTTAGAACTTCCACTGATTTAATCTTTTGGAGGTCAAACCTATAATTCGATGAACAATACAAAATTTGTCATGGGCAGTATCCTAGTTATTGTTTAGCAGATTGTGTTTATTAAATATGTGAAATCAACATGATGATAAAAACAGACCTAAAAGATAGTTTTCGATCTTAAAAACACGAAATGATCTATTTTTTTATTTAAAAAATGACTTGTATTTCTGTTGTATATTCTATCAGTCTTAATTGTAATTATTTTATTCTCCAATCTTCACCATGTTTAAAAAATAAACCCCAAGCTCTGAATATTGTTTTTTTCTTAATACATATATGTACATACACACACATTTATATGTATACATAATTATGTGGCTTCCGTAGAGCGATTTTGATCAGTATAAAATTTCATGAAAACCGACACAACTCCATTTGTAAAAACTTCTCTGTGCACTGCCTTCCTGATTGTCAATCAGTATTCAGAATTTCTTCGTTTATCGGTTAAAACTTATATTTTTTAATTAGATACTAATCTGAAGTATTTTTTTAATATTATTTTCAACATTGACTGTTTATAACCGTTTTTAATTTTATTAGCTCTGTGAAAATTTTTATTTGACTCAATTGATTGTACACTTGTAAAATATTTGAAATATACAACTGTCTGACTATGTAATTTTGAATTCCTAGCTGATGATACAAGTCTTAGGATAAAATGAGAAATTTGTAGTTTTATTTTTTTCAATAATTAAATTCTGATAATTGAGATAATGTATAAAAAATGTCTATCAAAGAGAAAAAAAGAATTAGCACTACCTGATTATAATCTTACGCTATAATTATTTTTTTAAATTAACAATTTCATTACCAGCAGTCCCTGAGCCTACAACGATGAAATCAACAGTTAGATTTAATTCAGCGTTGGGAATATCGAGGGGTCTGTATGCTGGATTTATTTCATTGTAATCGAAAAGAGATACAGTTGCAACAATAAGTGCAGCGAAAAATCCTCCATAAATACTGGAAAATAAAATCTGTGAAGAAACTATACCAACATCCAACATAATGGTAGGTAACTACTGAAATAAACAAGACAAGCCTTAAAAAAAAAACTTTCGAAATAAGAGTTCTAATCGTTACAGTATATTATTCCATATCTAAGAGGAAATTACTTGGCCTCGTTCTTACTTGACTGTTATGCAAGCGTTGTTTCTATTTTAACTTATTTACAGAATATTCTACTTTTGAATAAAACAGAAAAAAGTTTAATTTATTAAATCATTATTTTTATATATTCTCAATAATTTATTCCTCATAGTTCTCAATTATTTCAGAATTTTCAAATATTTACCCATGATTCTTGTGTCACGTCCATATTTCCCTTTTTATTAATTTTTAAAATTATTATTATTATTTTGCTAAATATATTTGGCACTTTTTTCTTTCTTTCTTCTTAATAAATGATCTTTTATATTCATATGGCTTATAAATCTTTAATAATGCATATCATAACCAAGGAATCAATTTTAACACGAAATATGAAAAAGTAGACGTAACGTTATTCTTTACCAAAAATATTATTTAATTCTTGTCGAAATGACAACAAAAGCAGCACGACAACTTCAAGAAATGATCTAAAGGTTCAGGAAAACTCATAAAACGAAAAATTCGAATCCTTACTCCAGCTTGAAAAGATAGGAGACTTGATTCAGAAGACTTGATTGTAACATCACATCTACTCTGATTGGAATGAACTAGGGTTCAGCTATATAATAATATTTTAATGGTTTAACCACCCATAGTACGTGCTCCCGAAGAAAAAAATAAACTAATGATAGTCAATATTAATGAGTATGGACGAATAGAATTCTTTTGGATCTCATAACATAATCGACTTTTTTACTTATCGATATAAATTATCACCAACACCGATGAGAAGGTAATCAGCTGTTTCATCACTGACCGTTTGAGATGTGTCGGTGATAGGAATAGTATGATGTATATGTTTCCTAATCTTCAAGTTTTAAACTTAATTTTATAATAATTACCGTAATGACTTATGAAGAATCATCAAAATGGATATAACAGTTGAGAACTTGGAAAGTGCTGTTTCACAGTTTTATAACAGTGATTCTGCTGTTCAAGCTCAAGCACACCAATGGTTAACCAATGTTCAGAGCTCCCCAGCAGCCTGGGGTGTTGTCTGGGAGCTGTTACAGCCAAACAGGGTAAAATCAAAGCACTCATCAGTTGTAAATAAAACTGAAAAATAAATTACAGACACTTATCCCTCTGAAAAAAACCAGACCTAGGGCTGGCTATCCATATATCCGTTTTTTGTTATGACCAATAAACTATTTGTTTGTATATTTTATTACTTAATTAAACTGTATTATTTACCGTAGGTGTATTGTACTGTTAATTTGTAAAACAAGTATCATTAGGTTGCAAATATTATTGATAACATTGTTAAAGTATAGATGTTTGTAGTTGTTTAGTTTTAATAGTATATTTTGTTTGCACTATGAAGTTGTTAACAGTTTCCGGCCATATCTTAATTTATATGAAGCGAATTCCATGCTTATAAAAAATTATTTAAATCAAATTAATACTTTGTAATAAAATTCAACTTTTTATTTTTTTTTTAATCATTAGTTTTGTTTTACTTTGATATTCATTGGTTGGAATATTTTATTATAATTTTCAGTGATTTCTTTCATTTCACCTAGTTATTGAAGTTTTGAATTGAACAACATACTCATATATTTTTTTAAAATGCCCTTACTAAAATATACTTCTTTAACAGATAGATATGGTTATATGTTCACTGACATGTTTTATTTTTAATTACAATCAAATAGTTGTATTTATCTCAGAAGTTAATATATGACATGAACTTTTTCCCTTATTTTTTAATGTTTTGAACTCTAGATTTTTAACTTCTTGCTGTTTTAATTACAGTCAAGAGAAGGACAATTTTTTGCTGCTACTACACTTCATTTGAAAATCATGAAAAACTGGAATCAAGTGCCTCCTGACCAATATGAAAACTTGAAAAACAAGCTGTTACAAACTATCGTGCAGTACTCTATTGGGCCAGATCTCATACTTAATAGGCTTTGTATTGCTGTGAGTTTTTATTATTTTTTTTTTAATGTATCCATTTATTTATAAACGAAGCTAGGACGGCTTCAAAGAGCCAAAGACTGACTCACTGACACTGCCAGTTATAATTAGCCATCATGATATTTAATTTTATTATAGAATGTCGATTGTGTTATCTATAAACCATACAAACATTGACTTGATTTCTGAGTTATCTGAAGTTTTTTTTTTTCTTCCATTAAGGGGTAGTACCAAAAGAACTCATTTGGTTTTTAATAAAATCTAGGAGATAATTATCATTTCTTACACTTTGTATTTAGTCGAAATAACCAATAAATTGTCATCAGTAACTTATGGACTCTTATCTTATCTATCCAATCTTCTGTTAAATATGACTCCTTGGAATTTTTACTATTATTATGAAAATAATATTTTTTTTTACTCCTTATCATTTCTAATCATGAAATAAGCAATAAACCATTATCACAAGGTTTATGCTTTAATCTCATTTGACATTATATTATTAAATATTCTTTTAAATTACAGTTAAGTATTTATAACAATATGTACATCAAAAGTATTAAAGTATTGAGCAGATGTAGGAGGGTTTGTGTTAAAATCACTCTGGAGGAAAATTATTATTTCCAAAATGATAAAATTTGATATATCAGGTTGTATATGATGTATTAAGTTGGTTAGTGATTTAAATGGTTGTGTTGTGTTAAAAAGTGAAATAAAAATTATGCTGTTAAACGATTTCCTATGTGAATGTTATGGAAACACATATCAATGAATCTGAAACTTGAAGTGAAGGTGCGAGATTGATATTCTGCTTTAGTGCTGGTCTCAAGCATTTTGATGAAGTTCAGGGGAGATTATTAGCACCTGATTTTAACATTATATGAATATATTAAATAAATTCTCTTAACCAAAGGTAATTGATAAAGGGGTTATGTAACAAACTACAATTTTGAGAAATTTATGTTGGAAGTTTTTTTTCTCGCATTTTTCTTAAGCAGGTAAATGTTACTTAGTCCCTTATCTTCATATCTCTTTTTCTTGTTGTTTTGAAATATTCAGATTTTGCTACCTTAAACCCATGCAGATAAATTCTTCATACAATAAACCAGATTTTGTTTATTTAAAAATGTGACATAACCCCTTCATCCACCAAACCCTTCAATAAGTAAGTTATTTTCATCTTCCTCATACACCTTGTAACATACTCAAATAGGAGCAATTGTGAACTAACATTAGTTTTATAGATAATAAGCTTAAGATTTATAGTACTATTTATTTAAAAATGGTAGTTATTACTTTTATTATTTAGGAAATTTCCTTCTGATTAACATTTTTTAAATAACTTTATCATTTGTGTTTTATTATTTTTTTTTTTTTTTTTTTTTTTTTTTTTTAGTTATCTGCACTTCTTATCCAAATGACTCCTAGGTATTGGAAAGATTCAATAGGAGATCTATTGTCTATGTTTCGACCCGAAAATTTACCTTCAGTTTCACCCCAAAGAGTCGTATGGATTTTATTTGAAGTCCTTACATTTATCCCAGAGGAGGTAAGTATTTATTTTGTTTATAAACCTATCCATTCCGTTTTTAGCTTAACTTTAAAATTTCTTTAGAGAATATATTTGGTCATTACTTATTAAATAACTGTTTTGGGGAGGTTCCAAATTAGTACTCTCAGAAGTTAAGTTAAACTTTATATAGGTAAAATTTGTTCTTTTTAAATATATTTTTGCTGAATGTTGGTATAATTAAATAAATATATTTTTTTTTTGTTCACCACCGAATTTATAAAAGAGAGCAGAATATCTTGCAATTTTTAGAAATAATAGCTAATTATGGCTTGTGGAAAAAAATCTGAACTATTTCAAGCTATTGATATTCCATAATATTTAGCATAAATAGTATCGTCTATGGACATTTGTGTTTATTTATTTATGGAAATGTTTGAGAACTAATCATGGCTTCAAACAATTGCAACACATTTAATCAGAATTTAAAAAAAAACAAAAATTCTTTTTCCATTTCTGTTTTAGTTCCAATCGATGCTGTTATCTTCAACTCACAGAACATATGTTAGAAATGAACTAGAAAAACATTCGGAAAAAGGTAATTTGAATGATTTTTATGTTACTTATAATTATGAACTGTATTACTAACCTCTTTTTAATCAGAATGTCCCAATAATATTTTTAAAAACTTCTGTTTGTTTTTTTGTTTTGTTTTTTGTATTTTTTTGTAATAACATAACCTGGTAATTCATATTAAATGTATCATAATAACATACAGAATAATTTTGTAATTGATGAAAAGAAAATATTTAAAATCAATAAGATTTTTAATTTTAATAATAGGATTTTTTTTTTAAACAATTTTATGTCTTTACACAGCATATTTAAATAAATAAAATTCTATTTCTCAAAAATTTAGTAAATTTAGAATTATTTAGAAATATTATTATTGAGAAAGAAAGTGTTATTTGTTATTATTATTATTAAAATGTGGGAAAGATACTTGTAATATGATTTTTTTTTTCATTAGAAAAAACAATTAACTCCTGATTATTCACATAATTATGTGCTATGAAAATCGTCGGCATAAATCAAAACAAAAATTATTTAAATAATTTTTAAAGATCTGCATTTAGGTAGTTGAGAATTTTCTATACTAATCTGTCATTTTATTGATTTCTAATAAAAAAATTAATGAAGTTGCTAAAATGTATAATTTAGTTTTACAAAATACTGAAATTTTTTTCAAAGGACTGAGAAAGACATGTGAATCAGCATGGTATTCATTGGTATAAATTGATAATATTAAATTTTATTTATATTTTATGTTACAAATGTTCATTTTGGTTGGTTTGTAGTAGGTATTGATTGATCAATTTTATGGCTATTTTTTTCAGTAATATCTCTAATTGATAGTGCTCTGGGTAGTGAAGAAGTTAGAGAGGCAGCCGCTAAGGCTGCTGCTGCTTGGTTGCAGTTTGGTGTCTCGCTTCCATCTTGTTTAAACATTGCTAGTTCATTAGTTGCTGTTATTCGATCTAAAACTAATGATATTACTGAGTAAGTTTATATTTGTTTTTTTTTTTCAATCTATATAATCAGCTGTATCGATCATTTCTGTTAACTATGTATATTTAAAAGATACTATATAATAATAAAATATTTAGTAACATTGAAATTTTTCTACTTTATTTAGAAAAGTTACTACAGTCCCACACAAATTGGTCTAGTTATTATTACCAATTAAATGAAATATATGGTTATTAATAGACATTGTGATTATTTTGATGATATAGATAGTTCATTGATAAAATTTGAATATGTAAAACAATTTAAATATGTAGGATGGATGAAGGAAATGAGGGAATATTCAAGAGGAAATGAAGGCAAGATTAAATGCTGAAAACGCTTGTCATTTCTTGTTCGCAAAACTGCTTTGCACTTACTCTCCAGAAATGTAAAAATTAGGACATATAAGACTCTTATACTACCAGCTGTTCTTTATGGATGCAAAATGTGACCGCTTGCGTTGAGGGAAGAACAAAACCTTACATTTTTCATAGATAAAGTACTGCGTAGACTCTTAGGCCCAAAAATGGAAGAAAATAAGGGAGAATTTAGAAGACTTCACAATGTGGAATCGCAGGAGCTTTATCCAGTACATATAGCTTAGTTAATAGCAGGGCAACAGTTAAAATGGGCATTTAAAATCATTGGATATAATAAGAGCCGAATTCCAAATAAGGTAATCAGTTCTGAGCCATATTGTAAACGTCCAAGGTGTAGACCGAGACTTAGCTGGTAAAAAAGAGCTGATCTTGGGATTCAGATTTTGAAGGGGTGGATTGAAGGGAGTTGTGCAGTGAGAGGTTGGTGGTGTCGAACTGCTATTTATTTTATAAGCTATTTATTTATTTATTATTATTAATCATCATTATCATAATCATTTTATCCCCGTTTACCAATGGGCAGATATTTGAAATTATAAACCTGCTCTAATCTTTCTCCACTCACTCTTTTCACTATTATCGCATTATTATTATTATTATTATTAATAAATTTTAAATTTAATTTTAATTGCTTTTTTATAATTTTTCCTTTCCATAGGACATGTGAACACGAGTTGGAAGCCTTGAACCAAATGGTAACGCATCCTGATACTTACAAATTTCCTTCTTGTGTTCTTCAGTTGCTCTCTCTGATCCTACAACTGGCTGCTGATGTTAAATCTTCAGGGAACGAAGTATGATTCTATAAATTTGGTTTATATCAATTTTTTTAATGCATGGTTTTGACATTGTTATTAAAGTTATTATGTACTAAATGTTTGTCAATATATTTCAGTTAGTTGTTTTTGAATTATGCACAATGATATTTTTTAAATACTAATCTTGTCATTTCTACACTATGATGTTTACCCATAGGAAGTCATGACAAACACTTACAAACTGCTGATTGCTATTGGAGAAACACATCCCAAGCTTCTGCTTGACGGATTGAAGTCTCCTGAATCGTATGAAAATGTCAAGTCTCTCATCTCTCACCTTTTAGATTGCACGGCTACTCCAGGCAATTATCCTAAAGATGAGACTCGTAGCCAGCTGGTGCTTAGCTTCTGGTACTTATTGCAGGTAATATAGTTAAGTTTATTCTTAATGAAATACAATCAAAAGTTAATTTTTTTTTTTTTTTCATACCATAAATTCATCAAAGAATTTACCTGTTTAATAAATGTATGGATCAAATTCTCCCCTTTGTTCTATTGCACTGTCTACTCTTTGTCCTTATATCTTCTAGAATCTGTTCCATTTTGCCTCCTTAGATGTGTATCAACAAATTTAATTTATTGTTTTACATTTTTTTAATTTTATATAATATAATCTGTGTTCGAAAATGCTGGTGTTTTGAATGGTTTGTATGTTTTTTTAGAACTAATGATGAATGTTTAACTTTGGAAACTAGTATTTAAATTAAAAAATCCAAAAGAAGAGGCAAACTATTTTAAGAATTTCTAAAAAATCTTCAATCAAGGAAAATTCTTCAAAGTATCTTCAGAGGAGTCGATATTGAGGGTGGAGAAGGCGGAAGAACAATAAAATTTATTCTATTTTTAATAAAACAGATGTTCTAAAAATGAAGCTGGGAAGACTGATGTGCCGGCCACATGGCTAGAATGGACAATGGGGCAATCCCTAAAAAGCTACTGACTGAACCTCACCACAGCACTAGAAGAAGGGAAAGACTTAGGTGGTCTGATGGAGTGGAGGGAGACGCTAGAGATATCTTGGGAGTCAGGAGCTGGATGACAGCGGCACTGAGCAGAGATGGCTGGAGGAATCTGGTGGAAGAGGCCAGGACTCATCGCCGAGTTTTTGTGCTAAGATAATAATAATAATAATATTCGATGAATAAATCAAGATATTAAAATTGAATAACTTTTGTAAAAAGATTTTTTTTTTCTGATATAGCCAACTTTTAATAACTCAAATTTTAAGGAAATTGGAAACAATTTGTTTGTAAGATTTGTTAGCTTTTAATCACCTTTTCTACAAAGTTTGTTAAGAAGTTTTTTTTCCCCTTAATATGAGCTGAAATTGAAAAGTTTTTAAGAGGAATGACTGTAACTTTGTTGATTTAACAAGGTTAGACACTGAAAATGACATTACGGGTGGTGTTTTTAATAGTTTTTGCTTATCTCTATTTCTTTGAGATGGGCCGAGATAGTTTGTTCCTTGGACTTTTTTTTTTTTAATTATTTTCTACCTTCTCTTTATTTTACTCTGTTAGGTTTTCTAAAAGAGAATGAATACAACTTTTCGTTATGACGAAAGATTAATTTTTTCTGTAGGTACTAGTATATGCTAATATTTTATAAGTATATTTATTTTATAAATCTTCCAATAAAATTGGCAAGAGGATTTTATATAAACTTATCTTCCTCTTTTTTTTTATTTTTTTATTTCCAAAGCTAACTAACATACAGTGTATTTAGTATAAAAATATCTTTTAATATGTATTTATGGTGGAATTAGTTTATTTTTACAAAGTAGTAAGTATATATTCAGTTTTGTAAAGTTGAATATATAATCTACTGTTGATAATTACTAAACGCTGATTTTTCTGGAAGCTTTTTTAATTTGGACCACTGAGGAAAGTCTGATTTCAATATACTTTTGTTATTTTTTTGTTTTTTCTTCCAGTCTCATTTATTAATTTTACCCTTAGGGTATAATTTAATTTCCTATTTTAAAATTTTGTATTTTAGTAGAGATGACTATAAATTATGTCATTGTTTTCTTCAATAGGCTTTATGACAATTCATTTTTTTATTGTTTTTTTATGTAATAAATGTTTATATTAAATATTGCTTTTATTTAATTTGACTGTAGATATTTGAAGAATAAATTTTATATTCCGTCAATTAAAGAAAAGTAATAGTTTCATGTTGTTAAAATCTTTTTCACTTGAAATATTTTTCTTATTTTTATTTTTAATAATTTTTAGGATGAAATGATAAATCTTGATAAAGACGATCTTGAATACACATCATCTTATCTTGTTCCTGTGTATGAGAGACTTTGTGAAGTAAGTTATGTATTTAAGCACAGAAATCTCTTTGCTATATTTTTTTATTTATTTTAAGTATTCATTTACTATATTTATTAAAATAGCAACAAAAGTTATAAAAAATATTTTACAGATGTAATTTATCGATATTGATATTGTTATTTAATTTTAGGTGTTACTCCACAAATCGAAGCTGCCCAGTGATATTGATAGTCTTTCATCAGCAGATCAAGAGCTTATAAGAATATACAGACAAGATATCTCAGACACAATCGTAAGTTGTGTTTTATTAAACAATATTAAGAAGTTCATTTTTTCTGCTATGTCGTCCACTTCAGATAGCTTACGCCATCAATATAGCAAAGGTATTCCTAAACGCTCATAGTAAAGAAGAGAGGACATTCACCTGTTTTTCTATATAATTTCTATTACAGTCAATGCACTGTTGTATGGGCTGTGATAGCTTTTTAATGCCCATACCATCGAGAATGATCTGTCAATCTTCAGTCAGTGTTTCTTCGATCTTCTAGGCTTGGCGGTCTACCACTCCTTTGCTGATCATGAATTTCATCATGACCTGCTGTAAATTCCCGATAGTCCAGTCAATGAGTGATGAAAAGGGCGTGTAAAGTGCATGAAATATGCAATTTTTAACTTCATAGCTTCCTTATGAGTAGTTAGAAGGTAAAAATACTAAAAGTCCCCATCCTTGGGGGGTGAGCTTATGGTGGGGGAAGGGGAGAAGGTCCCATTTTTGGGTTTTTTCGATTATATCTCGAAAACGGTGGACTCTAGAAAAATATGTTTTGAATCAAAATTAAAGGTAATTAAATTTTATATAAAATTGTTTTATACCTATTTATCAAACTTCCAACTGTTTCCGAGATATACGTTATTGAAAATTAATAATTTGCTTCAAGTGTTTGAAAAATATATATATAAAAAAATATATCACATTGCCTTTACATTGAGGTTTGAATACGCTAATGTCCTCTTTCTAGTTTGATCACTCCGATGAAGACAAATATGATGGTAATAAATGGCAGAATGAAAATTACTTAACAATATTATGTTTCTTTATCCTATCTGGACCGTCATATCCCCTGGTAAAAATCTATTTTGACAAAAATATAAACCAATCAGTATCAAATAATATTTCTCAGTTCTCATGCTTAAGTGTTTGCCTTTAGTATAGGGTTGACATAACAGTCTAGGTACTGATGGGGACACAAATCAAAACTCAAGAAAATTATTCGGTACAAAGTGTTCCATGCAGTCTGATATGAACTTTACAATGGATACTGAAAAACTAATGGGGGTTGGGAGCATAGAGGAAGGAATATAAAGAGTGCCAACTTAACGCTATGAACAAGACAGCATTCCCTACGATCTGGCAGCGCGAAGCTACAGACGCATAACATCAAAGATCACTCCAGGAATTATGAACGCACAGCAACTACACCGAATATATAATATTACGCCACTGAATTTTACATCACTGAAGGGGTTAACCAAACATAATGTAATTACTATATAATCTCAGATTGGGACATATGATGGGTAAACCAGGATGACCGGAACGGAATTTCTATACCAGTAACATATCCCAGAGTAGCAAAACGTATGGCAACTCTACTTTAGTATCACTGGATGACTACCAGGTATGCAAGTTTAAAATGTCGTTTATTTCTTAAAATAAATACACAGTAATTTAAAAAGAAGTATAATATATTTTATTCAAAGTACTGACCCTCGCTTTCTACACATTTTGCCCATCTCTCGGGCAATATATGGATACCATTCCAAAAGAATGCTTCATCTTTATTTGAAATCCATTCATCGAGCCATTTTCGTACGTTTTCGAAATTCTTGAAGTGTTGCTCCGCCAATGAGTGTCCCATCGATGAGAAGAGGTGATAATCAGAAGGCGCCAGGTCAGGTGAATACGGCGGGTGGGGTAGGAGTTCCCAACCAAGCGAAGAAATCGTTTCCTTAGTCAATCTGGCTGAATGTGCAGGAGCATTATCATGCTGAAGAATGACTTTGGCGTGCCTGTGAGCCCATTCTGGGCGTTTTTTTTTTTTCGATCAATGCGTGACTCAAATTGATCATTTGTTGTCGGTAGCGCTCGGTATTGACTGTTTCGCCGGGTTTGAGAAGCTCGTAGTAGACTACTCCCTTCTGATCCCACCACACACACAGCATTGTCTTCTTCCCAAAACGATCCGGTCTTGCACTCGATGTGGATGGTTGTCCTGGCGTTACCCATGATTTTTTTTCGTTTGGGATTCTGAAAATAAATCCATTTTTCATCGCCAGTTACAACTTGATGCAAAAAAACCCTTTCTTTCGTGGCGTAAAAGCAGCATTTTTCGCACACAGTTTTTCGTTTTTCCATCTGTCGTTCGTCCAATTCATGTGGAACCCATTTTCCAACCTTTTGAATCTTTCCCATAGCTCTCAGGCGATCGGAAATGGCTTGCCTAGTGACATTCAACTGTTCTGCCATCATTTGTTGGGTTTGGGTATTGTCTTCGTCTAATAAAGATTGCAATTCGAAGTCCTCAAACTTTTTTGGTCGATTTTCTCGTTTTTGATCAGTAACATCAAAATCACCACGTTTGAAACTTTGAAACCAACGTTCACATGTCCTGACGGTTGGAGCAACATCGCCATAAGTCTCAACAAGAATTCGATGACATTCAGATGCCTTTTTCTTTTGATTAAATAAGAAAATCATGACATGCCGCAAATGCTCTTTATTTGGTTTAAAATTAGACATTTTTAACACCAAAGAAAGGTATGATACGTCCACGTAAACGACTTAAAAACAACTGACTTTTGTAAACAAATGACTAACAAACAAAATAGCGTTTAGAGATAAGCAAATCCTTCAATAGGCTAAGAGCGCATTCTATTGGAATTAAAACGACATTTTAAACTTGCATACCTGGTATTACTTCCTTTGTTCTCATTGCAGAATACTCGAATCCACTCACGATGGATCTTTAATACCCTTAGTAGTTCAGCTTTGTCTTGTTTTACTTGTGTATGTATGCCTATGGTCTCTTTAATCTGAATATAATATTAAAATTAAACTCATATTTATGTTTTATTTTATAATATGAAGATCATTTTCTCTTTCGGTAAAAATATATATTCATTATACTTTCTCATATCTGTGACAGGTTTATTGTTATCATGTAGCGAGAGACCATCTAATCAGGCTGCTTGTCAGGTGCCAGAGAGAAGCTCGGAGCTGGCAGGAAGCGGAAGCAGTTTTACATATAACTCTAGCACTTGCTGAAACTGCAACTGCACAAGACGATGAAACCGTTATTGGCCTACTGATCAATACGCCCCCTGAATACCTTAACCACAGGGTTATTAATGCTCTAAACCAGGCTGTTGGTAATTATCTTTTTGTATTCTTCATTTTTTTAATTTATTATAGTTTAAATATTTATGTCACATACTGGACTAAAATGACAAGAAACTGCTTGTCGTTTTCGACTTCTTCGGCATTATTAGACAAATGTTCAAACCTTCCAATTAAGTACAAGAGACTCATTTACATGGCAGTAATTAGACCTATTTGGACATACGGAGTTGAGCTTTGGGGCTCCACTTAACCATCTTATTCATCTCGTATATAATCCTTACAATCCAAAATCCTCAATGCTCCTAACTTTGTCACAAACAAACTTATCCATATAGATTTTAATGTTCTGTATGTTGCTGATTTTGCCTAAACCAGATATCTATCCTTTCATAGTAAGCTCCATATCTATTCAATTCCTCTAGTATCTCAACTTGGTTCCGTTTCTATTCCAGATAACCATTCGAGACGTTTAAAAAGAAGAAATGCGTACTTTACAAACAATTATTATTTTATTATATATACAGTTGAAAATTTCAATAAGTAGCTTAAGAAAAAAATATTTATTTAATTTATGTTTAAATTTTTTTTTAATTTATTATATAAATTTGTAGGTGCTTATGCAGAATGGCTTGAACATGCATTACCGCAATTAATACCAAGACTTGTAGCTTCTCTTCAGGTACCTGAGACTGCAACTTCTGCTACGATGGCATTAAAAGACATTACTAGAGAACGTACAACTTCACTTGAACCGTATGCAGCTGGTCTTTTATCAGCTTGTCAGGTCCTTATTTATTTATATATATGTTTTAAATAATTAAATAAATTCGATGTTTTATTTATTTCCTTATTTCACACAAATATTTATAACATCCTTATGATTGATTCTTTTTGTTTAACTTGCAGGAGGCTCTTAACAAAGGTCATTTAAAGCAGGCAGAATGCGTTCGGTTAATGTATTCCATCGGCAGGCTGCTATCTGTTATCCCTTACAATCATATGTTAAGTACCTTAGAACCCTTGTTATCAAATTATGCGTCTGATATACAGCAAATGGTTTCACAACCTCAGGTAGTTCTATTGACATATATTTTTGAAGTACTTATTTATAGTACATTTAGTTTATTTTATATTATGTTAATTTGATGTATTTTCAGATGAAAGGAAATTTAATCCTCCGGTTAAAGATGTTGTCGACTCTTTGTTCATCGTTGTATGCCTCGGAAGTCGGACCAGACCCTCCTGCCTTTTTAGTCCTAACACGTCTCCTCCCAGTACTTTCTGGAGTTAGCCAAGCCTGTGCTGCTGATCGAGCTGTGATAGAGGTACTTATTTATTCTTATAGAAAATTGTAATAATTGTTATTTCTATTGTATATTATATTTTGTCTATTCTAGTGATGTGTCAGTACCAAAATTTGTCGATTCTCGATTCTAATACCAGGAGATGGATTCTTGATTCTCAATTCTGATACCTCCGGTATAAAATTGTTTAATAGTAAACTGCAAATATTAGAGAGAAAAAAATTAACATATCACACATATATTTCAAAAGTGACACAACTCAAAAACTTGCATTAAAAAAAATATAAAATTCTTAAAGTCTTGTAGGAAATATCGAAAGCGTACCTGAATTATCTTTTAATCCCAACCGCAAGTAAGATGTATGAGGTGGAATTTAAAGTTAATTCTGTACATTTGTGACATTTCATAGAAGACTATTGAACTTAAAAATAATGATTGAATAGTCTCTTTGGACTATCCGCTACAGACCTTTTTTTTTATAAATTTTAATATTAACAGTTCACTGATGAATAATTGAACTAAACACTCATCAATATCTTGTGATATTGGGATAAATTGTGAACAGCTGCATTAAATTGTTTTATAAAAACTGAAAACTGAATTATGTCTCCTGTGAAATCGGGAACAGATTGTATTAATTGCTGATGTAATTGCAATGCATCTAAAACATCTCTCGAAAAGGAGGTTGCAGGATGTGAGATAAAACTTTTGCAACCGTCTAACTGTTGTAAGGATATGCCTTTTTTATTTTCCACTATTGCTGCATGAGCGGATTTTAAAGCTAAAATAAATTTGCTCTTCTTTGTTTGTAGTTCATCTAAAACTACAAAATCTAGGGTAGACGACTCTGTGAGAGGTTCAAATTTGTCACAGATGTCGTTAATTGCTTCATCAATACTGCTTAAAATTGCATCAGGGTGATAAGGTGAATTTGGAATTTCTGAGAGCGTTTTTCGAATAAATTGAGAGGCCCTTTTTAGTTTAATATATGGGAGATGGTCGACTGCTTTTAATAATTTTTCTACTTCAGGAAGTACATCAATTATAGTTGGTAATGGATACTTGGATATGTCCACTATCTTTTTATGTTCATCATTGGCCATTTTTTATTTATTGTTGAGGCACAAAAAAAAAAAAAAAAAAAAAAAAAAAAAATGAATTGTAGTACTTACAGGTTCCAATAACAATCTAAAAGTCCCGGGTTTCGGCACCAATGAATAGTCTCTTTGGACTATCCGCTACAGACCTTTTTTTTTTATAAATTTTAATATTAACAGTTCACTGATGAATAATTGAACTAAACACTCATCAATATCTTTTCATAGTTTTATTAAACAAGAATAGCACAGAGCACAAAACAAAAAAAACTATGTTAGATTTTTTTCTAGCATTACGAAAAGGGAATCATCTGTTTATATAAGCACTCAGTGTTGCCAGGTTCAGTAAACAAAATTTATCACAACAGAACTTAAACCCTTTTTAAGAAATTAACACTTTTTACAAATAATAATAATAATGACAAACAGAAAATGAAAGATAAAAAAGAACAATAAACTAATAATATAATAATAAAACCAATAGCAAGCGGCGCGACAATGATAAATCAAAAATACAAAGTTTTGAGTTGTGTCACTTTTGAAATACATGTGTGATATGATACTTGAAAAATAATAATAATTCAATTAAAATGGATCATTTTTGAACAGAGTTATTTTAAATACAATATCAGGTGACACAGCGGCAGAGCGTGTTATGGTGAGGATCTCAACATGCCCAGTACAGAAGGTGACGGGTTCAAATCCCACTTAGGGATGTTGAATTTTATTTCATGATAGAGCCATGAAAACTGATCTTCAAAACAGTGTACCTGCCAATCTTTCTGTATGGGCCCGAATGGTTCAAAGTCGAATAACTGCATCTGAAATGAAATTTCTTAGGAGTGCAGCTGGAAAAACATGACAAGATAGAGTCAGGAATGAATGAATTAAAGAGATGCTCAATATAAGTGCCATCTAGCATTTACTTGAGAAGAGACTGCTGCAGTGGTTTGGTCACATCTGCAGAATGGAACAACACCGTGATCCAGCTGAATCTATGGAATATCACCCAACTGTAAAGAGACCAAGAGGACGTCCCAGAATATCATATATGGAGCACATAAAAAAGCTAGGACAGAATAAAGGGAAAACACTTCCAGAACTGAGAGGCTTGGCAAGAGACAGGGAAGTCAGTAGGACAACAGAATTATAGTAATTAAAATTAATAATCTTTTCTTTATCAATGAATTATAACTCTATTAGTTATAATTGGGAGTAAAGGAGTTGAGCAGAAGTTTCATTAAACAGTCAAAAATGGGATCGTAATTAATAAAATGTGGCCAATATATGCCTATACAACCAATTTTGTGATTATTGCTAGAAACAAATCATATTTAAAGAAACTCTAGAAGAAATCATCAAACAGGTAAGCAAAATTGAGATTATGGTTCATGGGGGAAAACTAAGGATATGAGATTATTGGTGGATTGTATCAGAAGAACTTGCGACCTCTCACATAACACTTCAAACTTTGAGGGCATCATGAACTTTATGCACCTTGGCTTAATATTAAACTGCAAAAATAAAATTATTTCAGAAATAGAATACTGAATTATGCTCCGGAATCAATTATAATTGTTTATATTAATTACACCCCATTGATAAAAAAAATTGTTTCTTTCGGTAATTTGGTTGTAATTATTTTTCGTATTTCTATTAACTAGTTTTTTATTTTATAGGAAGTTTGTCACTTTCTCCAGACAGCAGTATCGAATGCTATTACAACGAAGAAAGAAAAAGAAGTTTTAGTTCCCATCATTAGCTTAGGAGCACATTGTTATGCTTCTCAACCCAACAAGCAAGCTCTTGATCTTGTGCGGCAAGTATGTAAATTAAGTTTTATTGTTTGTTTTTTTAATAATTTAGATTTACATTAACACTTGTTTAAAAGATATCGTACATAAAACCTACTTAACCTCTGAATAATATTTACAATATCATTTTAAATTAAAATCAAATTTTCAGATGTGTATATTGTATGGTAGAGAGAAAGCTGAATGCTTACATCAGCTGCTTGCGTCAGTGAGCCAAGTTACAGTTCAAGTAAACCAAGCATTACCACCGGAAGTACTACAAGCCTATTTCCAGCTCTTGGCATCCGTCGTCAAGAAATCACCATTTTTGCTCTCTCCTTCTGTTGATGTGCTTCATATTTTTAATTTTGGTAATTATTCTTTATAGTAGATTCATTTTTGCTTAGTCATTGTTTACTATTAATTGATGATTTATTTAATTATAAAAATAGACACTCTTGTCTTTCTTTGTGTGTACAAGAATCAAACACATATATGAATAGAAAGGTTGCCGGATTACCTATAATAGAAGATTACAACTGGTGGTTCAGAAAAAAAAAGAACACAATACAGTAAAACTCTGATTATCCGGACCAATTGGGGCTGAAATTGATCCGAATACCCAAAAATCCAGATAATCAGATTTACTATTGAATTAGGGTATTAAAATAAAAAGTACTGACATGTGTAATGTTTTAACTATTTTATTGAATAATTAAAAATGTGGCTTTTTATAAAATTATATTTATGTAACAACAAAGTTTATTTTACTGGTTATTGTCTTAATGTGATTTAAACTACGAACTCACTACCGCTAAAACAATAAGATTTATTAAACAATGTAAATCAAACTCATGGCATGAATTTTGTAATTCGTTAAATAAAGACACCAATCCATCAGTCATTTAGAAACGATTAAAAAAAATAAAAAAACAACAAACAACCTACTGGGAAAGGTGAATGGGTAGAGGATTTTTTAAAATAATATCTGCCCTCCAATAGCTTCAAAAAAATTTAATTTAAATAGTAATGTAGCTGAACATGTTCTGTTTTAGAAAATTTACAAATATCTTCTCATTAAATAATATTTTATTTTATTTTTAGTTGATTCAGTGAAATATTTCATTGAATTCTATTTATTTATTTATTCTTTTATTTTGCAGCAACTGATTCGCTAACGGTTGCTGAATCTCCTGTTGTAAAAGCTGCTGGATTATTTCTGGTAGCATTGATAGCAGCATCTTTTGAAGATCAGTATGCTCCCGTATTCGCCCGTCCAATAGAAAACTGTGGCCATCATTTGGTAGCGACAATGTTAATATGTATTGGTAAGATTTAATTCAAATAATAGTCATTTAGAACATTTAATATTATAATATTTAATTGGTTGCATGTAATTTATTTATTTTAAAATGGAGCCCAGGATACATACAAGGATACACAAAATATCCGTGACATTTCTAGTTAGATCCAGTACAAAATGCCTTCTAACAATTTGATTTATTTTAAACTTATCAGAACTTATATAAAGATGGCACAATTAAAACAAGTGTTTATCGGAAAAATTGTTTTGAAGCCTAAATAGTGATTTATTGAATTTAATTCATAGAATTTTATGTATTTTTTATTATTATTAAGCTAATTAACTACTTTTCAGTTCCTCATTATACATTATTAAAATATTTATTTTAGCTGGTCGTACACCAATGTCAGGCCTTGATATATTTGCGGATATTATACTTGCTCTCAATAAAAGATTTGTGGAACTATTTCCGCAATGGCTCAAAGGTGGCCTTGACCAACTTCCTACACCTGAACCTGCTCAAAAGGAAAAATTTAGTAAAATGATTATTCGGTAAGTGCATTGTATCAAATACATTTTTTTAAAATTTCAAACTGCTAGAAATAATTTACCAAACATTATTTGTATTTTGTCATATTACTTAAGAAAATAAGAAAAAATACTTTCTTCCAAACCACAAGAGACCAAAACTCGAAAATACTAATTTTTTTTTTTTTTTTTTTTTGTTTTCCCTCTTACAGTAACCCTGTAAGAGGGGCGTGTATTTAGATATCTGTACATGCTCCATGCAATTAGCATATTACATGTATCTAACATGTTTAGTATTTTATTAAATATTTTAAATTTAGAAGTAATTTACATTGAAGTATTTATGTTGAATTTTGAATCGGTACAATAAGCAATGTAAAAAAAAAAACAAAACAAAATTAAGTGAAAATTTCATAACTAACACAAAAATAAGTGAATAAACACAAAACAAATAAAAACAAAACTATAAACATCAATGAGATCGGCTCCACGTCGATGGTCGTCTTCTTTACTTCTTTGAGGAGTTCTAAATCACATTCAGTGATAAACTTTTTCATTTCCTTGAGATATTTTTTGAAAATATCCTTCTCCGGAAGCGGCCAATCGTCTCCTTTTAATAATATGGATTTTATTAGGTGTACTCTCTTGTTGTAAAATAGAGGGCAGTTATATAGAATGTGATGAAAAGTCTGTTGTGTTTGTCTGTCGCAATGGCATGTAGATGAGTCAGTTAAATGAAATCGGTTCAAGTAGGCATTACTTTGTCCGTGTTCGGTCAAGAATTGGGTCACTTTGTAATGTGCACTTTTTATTTTATCGTAATTGGTAAGTGTGATATCTGGAATAAAGTTACGTAGAGGTCGTCCTTTTGTAGTTTGTTGCCAGTTTTGATTCCAAACATTTATCACGTCATTCAAAATACATCTCTTGATATAGGTTATAGGGACTTTGTCGTATGTAATAGGGAGGAAACTGTTTCTCGAAGCAGCCTTAGCCAACTTGTCGGCTAGTTCATTTCCCATGTTCCCACTGTGACCCTTAATCCATTTAATTGTTACTTTCAAGTCCATGTCCAGTAATTTTAATATATTTTGTCTTATTTTTTCCGTCAGTAAGTCATGAGATTTGGGGTTTCTAATGTTATATATCAAAATTTTATTATCAGTGTAAATGTTAAATCTTTTTGACGAAAATTGGTTTGAATGTTTAATGATATAATCGGAGGCCATCAGTACGGCTAGTTTTTCGGCCTGATTGTTTGAGCAACATTTTCCCAGCCGGTACTGTTCATCATATTGTGCGTGTTGTCGTTTTAGAGTAAATGCGCATCCAGTATTTTCGCCGTCCTTACTACCGTCTGTGTATGTAGTTCGTCAGTTTCTGTCTCGTCTATTGTTGCAATTAGCTTTGCATGTAATGAAGGATGTAGCTTGTTTTGTATGTCAAAATCTATTTCTATGTTTTCTGTCTTGTAATCGTTGTAATTAAGTCCTTGTTTTTTTATTTTGTAAAGGGTGGATAGTTGTCGTATTTTGTGTTCAATGGGTAATATGCCAGCTAAGATGCAAGCAGCCTCAAACGATACTGTATGGTAAGCCTTAGTTATTCTGATAGCTATTAATCTTTGAGCTCTCTGCAGCTTTCTTAGATTTGTAGGCTTCAGAGCCTCTGATTCCCATACTGGTATCGCGTAAAGAAGTTTTGGTATGATCGCACCGTCATAAATTAACTTTAAGATTTTAGAACCTAGACCCCATTTAAGTTTTGCAGCGCAAGCAAGTGCATTTATTGTCTTTAGGGTTTTGTTAGTTTGTTGGTCAATATGCATCTTCCAATTTAATTTTTTATCGAAAATTACGCCCAAGTAATTGATATTATTTACCTGTTCTATTTTTTGTGAATTTAGATGTATCATCAATTCAGGGGTTATGCGTTTTTTTGTAATAACAACGTAATGAGATTTTTCAAAATTAAATTGCAATTTATTTTTTTTATACCAGTTATCGAGAATTACCAATGTATTATTTATCATAAATTGTAATTGAGAAAATGATCTCTCTATACCTAGTATTAGGATGTCATCAGCGTATGTGAAATATGTATGTAAAACAGTTTTCTATTGATAATACAAACCTAAATACTGCACAAATAGAGATAGACATAATTGAAAAAATTATCAATTATGACTCTGACATCGTTTTAATTCTTTCATGAAAGCGTTAACTAAAGCATGTAATATGTCTTTCAAAATTGTAAATGCTGCGAATAAAAAAACAAGGCGACGCTCAGTACCTTGGTGGAACCAACAACTCACAGAAATAAGAAAAAATACTAACAGACTGAGACGAATATACCAAAGAACAAAGAGTAACAAAAAACTAAGAGAACAACGTAAAAAATATTATCTTGAATCAAAACACAAGTATGAATCGCTAATTATGAAATCAAAAATTGAATCTTGGAAAGATTATTGCACCAACACTTCTAATCCATGGAGAAATACTAATTTATAGATAATTTATAGAAAATACTAATTCTTAAAGATCCAGAATGCTGTTTCAATACTTACAATTAGTACACTATACTTATTTATTAATTTATTGCTTGGCTCTACAGCCCTAGATGGGCCTTGGCTTCTATTCTTTCTAGATGGCCTTATTCTAGACCTTCCTCTTAATCTGGTACTATCCGGTCTATCATTCATGATCCTCTTAGGCAGGCATCCGTTGGACATGTCCCAGCCACCTCAACCTTCCTTCTTTGATGACTGCCTCTATATTCAGTTCCACGAATAGCTCTTCCAATTTTTTGTTCCTCCTATTATTCAATTTCCATGGTCATTTACTGGGCCAAAAATTCTTCTGAGAACTTTCCTTTCACTATACTTAGCGCTAAGATATAGAAATATTCTTACTGTGCAGCCTAAGCTGGTTTAAATATAGGACCGTTGCTTAGTTATGTGATGGTCATTGGTAGCCATATTAATGAACCCCCACTTTATAATTAAATATAATCTATCAAATTTAAGTTCATCTTAATATTTGTAAACAAGAACAAACAAAACAAAGATCTGTTAAAGTCAACAAAACTAAATACAACAAAATCAATTTACTAAAATCTACTTATAATTTTAGAGCTAAGTTGAGTGACTGAGTGAATATATTGTAATAGTTGTTGGGTGGAATCAGTCAAAAAATATTTAAGCAAAGTTAACTAAACATAATTTGTTTTATTTGTCAACGTTTCAGCTAAATCTTTGATGGCTAAAACAAAGCATCATCAGGGCTAAAACAAAGAAATGTCGAAAAAAGAAATAAAAAAAAGTATACAAAAAAAAAACCCAAAAAAGAATCAACTAAATAAGTAAATAGAATGGAAAAGTAATAAAATTATTTCTGCCAAATTAGGATGTCTAATTACACGTAATCTTCAAACATTCAATTTATACAATTAATCAATTTCTCCAGGTTAAAAATTACTGCCTTGCGTGAAAATATCATTCAAGAAATAATGCTAAATTCCATACTTCAATAGAAAATTTTTATCGATAAACAAATGAAATTCAATAATTAGTTAAAATGATCTAAGTTCTTTATTTATGACAGCAGGCGAAGCCGCAATGGCGTATGTTAGTCAATGTATAATTTATCTAAATTTTTCAGATCATTTCAAATTGTTTATTAACTACATTAATTTTTCATTCTATTTATTTTATTCTTTTTTGGTTTCATTTTTTTTTTTTTTTTTTTTGGTCAAAACGTTGATAAATAAAATAAATTATTTTTAGTTAGCTTTTCCTAAATATTTTTTGAATGATCCTGTATGTATTGAACATCTCTTTAATAGATCTAATTCAATTTTGTGTGGTATTTATTAACATTGCTAATTACTAGAGACCGGATTCCCATGAAATTGCACGTTTTAGGGTTTACTGCACAAATTCACACATTTTAGGTTTTAAGTGCCCAAAAGCGCCACTTTTTGATATTTCATTAAAAATATTGAAGTTTCTTTTTATGTTACATTTCGAGAAAAGTTATGATTTATTTTAAAATTTTAAAATCAACAATAAACATTTACCTACATAATTTTCCAAAAAAGAAAAAATAAAACTATGGCTCCCAATTATTTCTTCCAACTCGTTAAAGAAATGGTATTATGTTGAGAAACGTCTTCTTTGTACTAGCTTCGTAGGATTTCTAATTTGATTTTCTCCACTTTACAACCTACTCTTTTATTTTCATTTCATTCTACAGTAGAGTTCAGTTCGGTAAACAAGTAAATAGTGATAAACAAAAAAAGTAAAAATTGATTAAAAAAAAATAAAAAATACAAGTAATAGTGAAAACGCCTAAAATGACAGCCAGTCAATCATAAAAAATTAACATTTGGATAAAACATATCTAGAATTGAAATTAGACTGGAAAACAATATGTACTGTTCTTGCAATAAATCAATAGGAAATCTGAAGTGGATGCTCATTGCAACTTAAGTAAGTACATTCCGTCTTTTCATAAGTAGCACATGATAGCATTTAACTGTTCCCAATATCTTAGGAACTTGAGATAATTAGATGGGAAGATGGATTGAAGTTGCCCTATTTTATTCAGATCATTTTAATAATTTTAAAGAGTTTGTTTCTACTCTTGAAGATGACACAGTATTTGTAAAAAAAGTAAACACCATTTTAAATTTAACATCTGTTGCATCAGATCTAGCATTTATAAGATCCCATTTATTGTTTCCACCTTCACAAATAAAAAAATCTTGAAGAGGACAACTTAACGATGACAACTATGGATTACTATTATATTACTACGATTACTATTATGGAGAAAGTTGGAATAAATTTAAAAAAATTCGAAATCGAAAAGGGAAATTTTTGATAAATTTAAATTAGTTAAAGAAAAAAACACGGGTTACAAAATTATAAAAATCTACAACGAACCTCTCAATGGAGAAGACACAGGTATGGAGTTAGATCCAGTAATATTTAGTAGCTACAAAAGATGTTCCATTACAAGTGTTAATGTGGAGCGCGTTTTCACAGTT
The DNA here is from genome assembly GCA_003667255.2 of Euschistus heros. Lineage (NCBI taxonomy): Eukaryota > Metazoa > Arthropoda > Insecta > Hemiptera > Pentatomidae > Euschistus > Euschistus heros. The sequence continues at coordinate 929,975 of RCWM02000301.1, read as the reverse complement.
GAAACATGTATTAGATGACCGACGATATAATTTTACCGAACATAATCTCGAAATGATCATGATCATGAATTAAAATTTGGAAATTCCTGTTTGATAAATTTAAGTATTTAGCAAAAAAAAAATGGAAATTTGATGTTTTAAGAAATAATTTTTTTATTTAATTATTCTACATAGCATAAATGTTTGTTGTAGTTTTCGTATGCGCATATATGTATATGTTATATTAATTATATAAATATTTGATGTTTTAAATTACTCATTACCTCTTTACACAGTGTTTTTTTTATTGCACATTTTTTAAATTTTTACTGAAATCTGGTCTTTACTAATTACTATTTTTGGTGTGTTGTGGAATCAGATGGGGAAGAGGTTTAGGAAACAGTATTCTGAAGGATCACTATATTTTGAGTTGATTAATGTTTTTTATTTATCACTTGAGGTACGCATGATGGTATAGAAGGATCAATACAATTAGGAACGATGAATTAATTGCCACTTCTTTTGGGAATATATTATTAAAAAACTAGTTTTGAATGTTAAACATTTATCTTCTGTTCTGAGGAGATCTAACAGTATCTAATAGTACTCCAATCAAATAATCCCAATAGAAGTGACAATTAATTCATCAACCCTAATTTGAGAAGAAGTTCTAGCCTATAAATAAAAACTCGATTAATTTTCTAATTATAATATTTTTAAAAATAAGAAACAAGAAAAAATATTTTTAACAGGAAACAAGAATACTTCTGTAGTTGGGGACAAACAGGTGGCCAAAGACAATTTCATCAATCCTAATTTTTTATTTATTATAATAGTATTTTTATTGTTTTAGGGAAAAAGCTGTGAAAAGGAAACTCATTGAGGTCATAAAGGAATTTGCATTGATTTCCCGAGAACTTGTTACTATAGACTATAATCACTGAAATGAGATATTCTCATTTGTTTTTAATGACAAAAATAGGCAAGCTGTAAAAAGCATCAACGAACTCGTCCATCCTTCAATTCAAACGTTTTTTGTTCCTAATGACTAAAATAAAATTTATGGAATAAGTGAAATAGCCTGTAAATAATTGAGGAGTGCCCAGTATACATTATAATCTACCTCTGTGTATAGATTTTAGAACAAATAAACCGCCCATTTTATGAATTTGAATCATTTTTTCAATTTTTTTTTTCTACTTTATATCAACTTACTATCTATAAGGTAAATTTTAGATATGAATAATTCCATTTTTTACATTTACTTCAGTTGAGTTTTTTTTTATGATTGCTATTATACTTTTTCCCTTTGAAAAATTTGTGCTCTCTGCTCACAAAAAAAAAAAAAAAAAAAAATTTTAACCTATTAACTGCCAACTTTTTTTACTTTTTTTTTTTTTTTTTTTTTTTCTGAAAAGATTATCATCTAAACCATGCTCCCAACTGTTTATCACAAAAATACCCAGGATCCCCAAATGGGGCCCATTGCAGGGAATGGGTTAGGTATATTATAACTGTCAAAATGTAATCTTAAAAAATCAAAATTCTTAATTATTTTTTTATTTCATCCTACAGTTTCTCCTAAATTATTATATTTCATGATTTATATTTTTTTCTAAATTACAATTTAAATTTATTTTATAAAAAAAATATTGTAAACAAAAATAAGGATTGATTCATTCAATATATTTAATGTCTATTATTTTGGGGCAAAGAAAACTATTTGGAATTAGAAATATTATTATCTTCAAGTAACAGAAATGATGTTTTTTCTTTCTGATGTTAATTTGAAAAAAAAAAAAAAAAAAAAAAAAAAAAAAATCATATAGTAATTTTAGCTATTTATATACTTACAAACAAGATTTGTAGTTTTAGTTATCAATTAAGCATAGTTTTAAGCGAACAATCATCACTTTATAGGAGATATTAATTTTTGCTTTGATTTTAAGTTATTATATTTCTAACAGCCGTTCTTAAATTTAAACAATCAGTCAATTATCAACATTATTTCATTATTACCTTATTAATTTTATATCTAAATACTAATATCTGTGCCATTATTCAGTCTTACTCAATTTTGAACGATTTCTTAGGCCTTTAATGTTTGATATTTACAATTTATTGAATTATGTAATTATGTATTCATGTTAATATTTATTTTATGGTATTATGAGGTACTTTTTTATTTTATATTATACTGTAAATATTGCTACTGTTAGCGTCCTATATAATCGAGTTTTGTTAACCTTGTTATGTAACGAGACTGAATTATTTTCCTATTGGTATATTATCTTTAGGAATTCATATTGTTAACTTTTTTTTCTTTTGTGAAAATGAAGTATTCTAGAAAATGATGTATATATTTGTAGTTGATTACTTCTTACCCTATTATGATGTAAATAAGTATTTATTTTGTTAAATGATATTTTCACTTTTTGAAATAGAAGAAATTTACAGAAAAATATGTGAAATTTATTAATAAATCGATAAATTAATTATTCCAAAACTAAACTGCGGCAGACACCAATACAGATTGTTTTTTTAATGTGGATGTTAATTTTGTTGTTCTATATTATTTTATGTTTGTGAATTTGAGTACTAATTGTAAATTTAACTGTAAATATTTTTTTTTTTTTTTTATAAGTTTTAGGACTACTTTATTTTAGCAGGTTTACTGCTAATCATGGCACTGTGTTGTCAAAGCTACTCTCTTTCCATGTGTGGTTGTCGAAACGTAGTCACATCATTTTTTATTTAAAATGGTGAAAAAGGCCAGTCTGTCTTTTTCCTAGCATCAAGTAAAGCTTTGAATTGTCCTACATTTTTTGCCGCTCAAATCTACTGTTTATTGGGTTTTTACAACAATTCTTTTAAAGCTAAGTTTCACATTAATTATTATTGCTTATACATACATTATTGACTATTTTAATTATGAACTACTTATATTCATTATAAAAAATTTTGATAAATAATTGTATTATTCAAAGCATTCACTCCTCTTTATTAATAGTAAAAACATGTTTTTACTATTAATAAAGAGGAGTGAATGCTTTGTATAATTCAATTATTTATCAATATATGTAACTCCTTCATTAAAGAATATAAAACATTTTATTATGTTAAAATTAATATTTTTTGAAAACATTTTATTTTTTCCATAACTGTAGCAAGGAAAATCATAAAAAATTTATTAAAAACAAAATATAGAAGGAAGTATTGGTTTTTAAATGCGAAATGTTTGGATACTGTGAATAGATTATTGAAAGCAATTGTTTACCCCATTTTTCGAATAAAACCATATGATGGTGTGTCGTCATTCCCATGAGAGATGGTTTGCTGTACCTGAGGTGGGTGATGGCTCTTTGCCGTAACTGTTTTTGTTTTTTTTAATAAAAAAACATAAATATTCATAGTGCCAGTAAATTATTTATGAAATAAAAACTTTTAGCATAGAGAATGGACCATGTTCTACAGATTTAGCAGTCAATGTGTTAAATAGCAACTTGACGTATAGAAACATATAATAGTTTAGCATGAACTAGGCTTGATTCAGCTAAAGATGATCAGGAACCGGTTCAATTAAACTGGAAAACAGAAGACCAGGAATCATTCTCATTTGATCATTATTTTCATTGAGTTTCAGAAAACTGACTATGTTTATAATTTTACATTCTAAACACAGCTTGAAAATATTAGGATGAGAAAAAAAAGAAAAGATTAATTCAAGGGTTAAAATGAAGTTTATTTTTCTTATTGATTAAAGTTCTTTTAACTTTTGAAGTATATTCTATTATTTTCCATGATTAATTGTCACCTGCTGTTGGATACCTATTCCAATATGGAGTCCATTAATCGCCCCTTGGTGGGAAATTATTGAATCCAATTTTGTTTATAATATTTGGATTAAAAAGATATCAATAAATAACAACACTAGAATTAATGGAACAATAAAGAAATGTCAATAAAAATTTACTAATTAAAATACATAATTTTTTTTTTTGTTTTTTACTCACCCAATACTATTGGGTTGTATCACATAAAACATCCTGTATCTAATTTAAATAATTAAAATGCTATTTCTATGTTTGGTGGATAGGGAAAAAGGTTCTGCATGATTTATCTCAAAACTGATAGTCATATCACTAAGGAAAAATGGCTCATAGTTATTCCACATTAGAGAGGACATTTAGACATGACCATTATTTTTTATCTAACCAAAACGTCATTGTATTATTTTTTTTTTAGTAAAATGGCCCCCAAACACTTTCACTGAGTTAGGAGGAAAAGTGATAAACATCAAATAGATCTTATATCCATTTACCATTAAAAAAATAAATAAATAAATAAAATAATTTTCGTTAAATAGATTCTTTAAATATTGCTTTTAAACTAAATTTTAAACTATCTACTTAATCAGTTTACCAGTTTTAGTGAAGTTAAAATTATGTTCAGAATAATATGGTCAAAGAAGGCAATATACATATTCTTTTCTCGGTCCCATGATTTTTGGAGGATATTTCTTAATGTAAAGATATAATTCTGAGTTTGTCATCTTGGTCTGAACCCCACTTGTTCTTCCCCTATTCTCCTTCTTAGATCTCAAATTAGCTTTCGACTCTCCCAAGAGAGGAAATACGAGCTGCCCTAAGAAATAAGAACATTACTAAGAGCTTGGCAGAGGGCATTAAATCAACATATCAGTAGTCTAAAATTAATGTTAGGATCAATAGATAAGAGTCTGATAATTTCAACATAGCAAACAGGGAAACAGTTTAAACCCTTTATTATTTCTACTATTCATGGACGAGGTTGCATCCATTTGTAAGAGAAGACATTGCTAAGGTGAAGAAATCTAAACTCAGTAGTAATTCAACTTCTCCTGTATGCCGGCGATGTCCTGCTAACTCCTGACTCAGTGCAAAAGCTGCAGTAATGGAATTATATGAAGAACTCTGCCGAAAAGGAATGATCATCAATGCCAACAAAAGTAAGATCCTAATAGCGGGTAAGTGGCAGGAAGATGCACAAATATACTACAATGAAAAAGAAATGGAAGAGTGACTAATTTCACTTATGTTAAAGTTACCGCGCAGGCAATGAAGTTTCTGTGAAGAATGGCAGGGAAGACAAGAAGATATTGCGTTCGAAACGAGAGGATTCACCAGGAACTGAAGATTACCCTGCTAAAAGAGCTCCTGGAAATCCGGCAACTGAAATGGTTCGGCCATTTTATCAGGACGAATGACCACCTGGATCCTCTAAGCGAAGGGCTATATGCCGGATGGAAAAAGATGTCCTATCTCGAGTACATCGATCGTCTTACGAGGAAAGGCTTTCCGACAGACCAGAAGCCTGGCGAGATACCAGGATAAGTTCGGCTCCTGGCTGGACGCTTCCCTACCATGAAAGGCACTACAAGGAGAAGCGAACGAAGAAGAAGATATGGAATATTTGTAACTAATTTGAATTACAAGTCTAAAATACTATAAATTAATTGTTTCGTATTGATTTTATTAGGTAATATAATTATTTTATTAGATATTATAGTTTTTGTTATTTACATCCAAACCTGTCGCATAACCTATAAAACATAACATTGAATTTTTAAAGTTATATGAATTATTCGTTCCAAAGAAAAGACATATTTAGATTTGTTATACGAAGGGTGTTAGTCTAGAAGGGAGAATGTCCGGTAACCATTGTTCTGAAAAAATCGAAAATGTAAATTACAAAGTCTATATTTTCATTACCGGGAACGGGTTCTGTAAACTTCAAAGCACGTGGCAATCCTCTTTCTGGCCTTCATGAGACTACCTTAAGTGATAATAAATGGGACAAGCTAACAGGTGGTTATGAAATCTTAGTTTCGATTTATTTGGGCATTCTCTCTTCTAGCCTAACACCCTTTAAGTATATGGTTGACCACTAATTAAATATAGTTGCCTGTAATTATGGATGTAAGGTCTGAGCATGCTTTGTGCCTGGTTGTGAACGATGCCAAAACGAAATGCACCTTCGCCGGAAGAGATGAGAGGGTTAAGGAATTTACTTATCTGGGATCACAATGCGATCTGAAAACTGATCAAATGACTCCTCTAAAGAAGAGAAGTGTCGAACAGCTTCCGCAAATTAATGTTATTTTGGGTTGTTAGAATGTACGAGGAATCGGCTCATTAGTAAGAATACCAAGTTTCAGTTAGATAAGACCCTCATCCACCCAATTTTTACTTATGCGTCGCAGAAATGTACTCTGGAAATGAAACGAAAGCCAAAGCAAGGAACTATTTATCGCAGAAATGTGACTCTGAAACAGAAAGCCAAAGCAAGGAACTATTTATCTTTATACGAAAATTTCTGCGAAGAATATTTGAGCCGGTGAAGGAAGGAGAGATATTGAGAAGTTGCTAAAACTTTCTGGTTTCTATGCCGAACATGCTATAGTTAGAATTATCGAACTAAGAAGACAGTTGGACGAGAGAAATAGCTTAAGAAATACATACGCGTTTCTGGTTCTCCATATAACTAGAAACGCAGTTTGGCCTAGACTGAGGTGGATGGACAGAGTGGTGGCTGACTGCTATGGGTTAGGAATAACAAAGTAGCAGCACAAGATAGAGCAGAATGGCGGCAACTCATTTAAGAGGCCAGGAGCCATCACGAGTTGTAGCGCAATACAAATAAATAATTGAGAATTTTTAAAATAAGAGCTGTTATTTAAAAAAATAATAAATGATTTTTATAGGCAGCAGTGGTTTACCAATACGTTTTCCCCATTTCTACCAACCACTTCATGGATGAAAAGCTATGGGGATAGAATTAAAATACCACATACATAGGTTTTATATGTATATGTATTTATAGCTTCCTCTCTTAGTATATTAACTTCATTTTAAAAGAAATACAATAGAGGTATGAACTGAATGTGAAAACGAGCGTTGGTTACCTCGACGTTTAGCGCCTTCGACACAAAAGTAACCAACGAATCCTTGAAATCTAGGGAAAGTTTATGTTCATTATTCCAGTAATACTCGAGCAATATTTTGAAATTATGATATCTATTTTTATGTTAGTATTACAGCTCTGACATAAACGCATCTTTAGGTAAATAATCTTAATAAAATTCTATATTCTTGTCTATCTATATCATTTGTTAGTACAACTCTTTCCAATCCGAAAATTGGAACTGCATCTAATTAATTCGATGAATCCGTAACTAATAGATTTTGTTACTGTGATAATATGGATGTATCACAGTGCAATACCGCTTTATGAAAACATCAAACAGGTTTTGGTAGTGAATAGAATCTGTAGCTTTTCTAAATCGATTTAAAAAGCTGGACAACAATAACTTTTCTCAAATATTTAAAATATTTGCTCAATTGTTTATTGGTCCCGCCTAGATTGTGTGACCAATTGGCTTCTGCATTTACAATTGAGTTACTAAATCGTAGATAGGCTAATAAAACAAGTAATGTATGGTAAATAAAGGAGCTGCATTTTGTTAGTCCGAAATGTCTAATTTTTGTAAATTTAACTTGGATTTTTAATTGAGAGCAATTATTTACAATGTTATTTTACAGTTGCATGCCTGTGATATAAAATTTTGAAAGATTGATAAGCTATGTTATGTTGGCTAAAAAACGTCGTCCATCAAAAATATATTTCTAAATACTAATATGTAAATGAAATTTAGTGATTAAAAACTAATAATTAAAAACTTGAAATAACATATCTATATAAAAATGCGCTTGGTTGCCTGTGGTATTATGAACTATTAATCAAAAAAGCATATGTAATGTATTCATTACACATGCTACAAAATAAATAAATAAATATAATAAACGAGCCAGATTGTAAATAATATGTAAAAAAAATTATAAGTAGATGAAACAAGATGAATCTGATTCTTATTTACTGTTTTCTCACAATAATAATGCACAATGAAACTTTCTTTAAGAAAAAACCTTAATTCGAGTGATGGGTTTAGAGGTTCCAAGATCCATGCTGTTTGTCCGTTTTGAGAATAAGATTTACGAATAGTGGCATTAATATAATTCAAACGTAGAACATTTGAAAATACGCTGATGTTGATCAAATAGGAATTTAAAAAAAATTACAAAAGCAATATGATTATAAATAACAAATATTCTTTATTTGCAGTAGCTAAACTAGATAAAGTACTATTTGCTCTCAGTGAAAATGTTGCTTTTAAATGCGCTTATTTTTAGATTACATCCTTACCTATTAAATCATTTATATGGTACAAAGATTATTTTTAAAAATGAATGTAATAAGGAAAATGCGAAGAGATGGAAGGGGAGATAAAAGATTACTTGTTTCTATGAGAGTGATGCGGACGATAAAAGGTATATTTTAATATTTTATATTAAAACATTTTAATTGGTTGTATAATGTTGAATTGCAGTTAGGATTGATTAGAATGACGATTCAGCGAATTTCTGTCCAAGTTACCTCGTTACTACATCAAGAACTCAATGCAACACTGTTAGAGATATTGTTTTGAAGTGGGCTTATGTTTTGAAAAGGTACTAAGCCTGTTTCCCACTCAATGGTCATAACTTTTTTTATTGCCTCTCATTTTTTAGTTTGTTTTTAATTATATTTTTTAGACATAGAATTGACAACAAGAAGTGAAAATGGGTGTACCAAAGTTTTTCAGGTTTATTAGTGAACGTTATCCATGCCTTTGTGAAGTAGTGAGAGAATATGAGGTAATTTAGTTCTTAAGTACTTTTATATATTTGTATGACTGTGAATTACTTGAACTTTTACTGTTTAGATTCCAGAATTTGACAATTTTTACATTGATGCTAATGGGATCATCCACAATTGTTCGCATCCTGATGACAGTGTTCATTTTAGGATCACTGAAGAAGAAATTTTTAAAGATATATTTTATTATCTTGAGGTAAATATTAGTGAAATGTCCACCTGATATCTATTTATGAAATTAATTAAGTCTCAATTCTTGTCTTTAGGTTTTGTTCAGGCTGATTCAACCTAAAAAACTTTTTTTTATTGCTATTGATGGTGTTGCTCCTAGAGCTAAAATGAATCAGCAGAGAAGTCGAAGGTATGTTTCAGTATTACAATACATGACAAACTATGTGTATTTATTTAAATGTGTATTGGTCACTACAATTGGGTCGATAATACTAATTTCTTTGGTAACAGTTCCCGAGTGGACCTCTATCCCCTGTTTATGACCATAATACCTTATATATGAAGTAATATCAGGTCGTAACCTATTATCGCTATTTGTCCATCTTTCAGTTATTCGTTTTGCCTTTTATGTAGTAAATAAGTTGGTCAGCTCTAGTCCCCTACCATAACCAAATACTTACTGAAAGAAACTGTATTTTTTTTTTCAAATTTACGCTAATACTCTTTCTTGTTCACCAACTAGCCAACGTTTTCTTCTTGATTATAGCACTGTTAACGTGCTATAATCAAGAAGGAAATATTTATTTCTTGCTCTTTATCACTTTGAAATATGAGAAAACTAAAAATCATCACAATATTAATATACTCATGTCTTATTTATACACTGCTTTTATTAACAATCCTCTGCAGTTTTTACTATCATGAAGAAGGTTGTGTTTATTTCCTACTTCTTATTTATAACTTCTTCATCACTTGTAAACATCTAATAAATAATAAACCTCACCACAATATTTATTATTCTTATGTATCATTTATGACACTGCTGTTATTAACAATCCCCCACCATTTTATGAGTAGTTTAGAAGAAATCATTGATTTATTATTCGATATTTCTTTGAAACTTGTAATAAATAACAAACCATCATCACAGTAGTTATGTCTTATTTATGCCACTGCCATTATTTATGTTCCTCTGTAGATCACTATTATCAATTAATTAATGGCAGAGGAACTGCCATCTTGACTCCACAAGATATTAGCTCTCCTTTAAAAAATGAACTTCATGATAGGTGGCAGTCCATGTGGAACGAGAGCCCACCTAGTAAACTCAAAACCATAAAAAATCAGTCAAACCATGGACCACATCCGTTAGATCAAATCGTTGAGAGGAAGTAGTCTTGTGCAGGCTAAGGATAGGACACACAAACCTTACACACTCCCATTTAATAAACAAGCAGCCACCGCCAAAATGTCGATACTGCGGTGAGATAATCACTGTTAGTCATATATTCCAAGAATGTCCATACTATATAATGCAACTAAAAAATCTAGGACTTGCACCCGGCATTTTTCAAATTCTTGGAGATAATGAAAAAAATTTAAAAACCTTTTTAAAAGCGCAAAATTTACTTAATAAAATATAGACCCACCAAAAAAAAAAAAAAAAAAATAATAATAATAAATAAATAAAAAAAAAGAAAAGAATTATAAGTGAAAAAAGGAAAAGAAAAATAATAAAATAAATAGCTAAAAGTTTAGAAAAATCCGCAGGCGTTTATGACCTTTGTAGTTTTACGCCTATAAACAATAACAAACAAACAATCAATTAATTATTAATGACAAAGAAGTTATTGTCAATTGTTTTACTCCTTATCGTTTCTATACATATAATAAATAATAAGCTATTATTGCAAGATGTATTACACTTATTACTTACTTATGCCACCACTGTTATTAACGATTCCCTGGGGTTTTCATTATAATTAAAAAGATAAAATTCATTTCTTAATCGATATATCTTTGTAACTTGTAACAAATAATAAAGCATCATCACAATATTTATTATCCTCGCCATTTATCACTTATTCCACCATTATTGTATACAACTCCTTGCAGTTTTTACTATAATGAAGAAGGTAAACTTGATTTCTTACTCATTATTATTTTTCAGCATGAAATAGAAATGTAAATAATTGTAAAAACCTTGTCAGTTTTTGTTATTAATAATTTCTACAACAAAGAGAGGTTGCCACTCGACCTTAACTAGAGTGTGTGTCAAGATTCATGTCGTGGGACCATATTAATTCACTGAGTTGGGATCCAAACTCAAATCACAACTTTCTTTTATTATTACTACAAAATATATTTATATAGTTAGCAAAATATTTAATATTTAGTAAATTGTTTATAATGGACTTACTGATCCACTCATATTTCTTTTCAAGCATTGGATGCTTCTAAATCCATATGTGTTATAATCTATGTTCATTTTAAACCAAGTTTAACCTTAGGAACAAGCTTGTTGTAAAAAGAACTTTCATCAGAAAATCATATTTAATAAATTATGTCAAGATCTTAATCTGTATTCTATGAAATTTTTACACATTTCAAAAAAAAAAAAATAATTGATCTCTTAGCTTTAGTAACTTAGTTTTTCCCTTTTAGTTCAATAAATTCTATAAGAATATTTTTTTAAATATCTAAATTTGTAAGTGATCCTATATTGGTAGTTAATAATATTAATATGCTTATTTTTATTCTTTGGCCATTTAATTGATGCTCTAAATCAGGGGTTCCGAGGGCCAACACCGTTTTAATTTTCCTGCCAGTATCTGTGATTTCTCGATCTATCATTTCAATCACTAATGTGTTGTACTGTATTGCTAAGACCACGACACTTGACGACATCAAGTGGTAACTCGCAGGAATAGGTAATACGATTCTTTGAACTTCCAGGAGTGATCGAAATTTTCTAAAATTAAAATTATTGTAATCCATCCGAATTACGAAATAGCGAATGGCTGTGGAAGTTAGCACTCTACCTACGTCGAATTACCAAAACATATTAATGAACTCAATTTGAGGTTGCAATAAGAAAACCAGCTCCTCCCTGATTTATACACTTATATAAAATCGTTCCGGCAGAAAATAGTACTGTTTCAATCACAATGGCACATATTTTAAAACATGTGAAGTTCCGTCGCCTTTGCAGTCGAAACTTTGAGTGCTTTGAATATAAATTTTGATACTCGTTTCTCAAACTGTCATTGGGAATAAAATTAAGATTTTTCTTAAGCTTCAACTTGAAATTATCGATCTACAATGTTTTTAGAGTTTTGTAGTGATATATTTAAGAAAATATATCAAAAATCATCTTTGTTGAAATTTTAAGGGTGCGTCGTGTAGCTGTCGCGGGCCGGATTGATGACACTGAAGATAAAATTATCTTTGTAATAATGCACATATATTATATTAAAGTGACTAATTTAAATATAATTATAATTATAGTAATAAATCATTCATATATAAGGGAAACTATTTAAAAATATATATATATATTTTTTTTTTTTTTTTTTTTTTTTTTTTTTTTTTTTTTTTTGTAGTTATTATTCATAGTATTAATATTGATGTTTCATATATCATAATAAAATAAAGGAAATCAAAATGAAAAGTTATGTTCCCATAATTACCTTCAAATCATATATTGTTATAATAAATATAAATTTTCCTTTTCTGACTTTGTTATTTAATGTACAGATTTAGAACAGCAAAAGATGCTGAATTAGCCCTTAAAAGAGCTGTCGATAAGGGTGAACCGCTACCAGACAGTGAAAGATTTGATTCTAACTGTATAACCCCCGGAACTGTTTTCATGGATAGATTACACAAGCAGCTACAATATTTTATAAAACACAAGATCTCGACTGATGAGACATGGCAAAGGCCAAAAATTATTTTATCTGGTCATAATGTAAGTTTTCTGTTTTATTTTTTCATGTACGAATTATTTAAGGAATAACTTGGTTTTTATAACATTAAGAACTCTAGAAATTTGTTTACTATTTTGAGAATGTTTCTAGTGTGTGCGTTATTAATAATAGAAACAAAATATGCAGTTTATAAAAATATTGTGTTGTAAATGATTTTTTTTTTTTTTTTTTTTTTTTATTTCTTCAACGATTAAGTTAAAGGTTGTTTAATTGTATAATTAAATAAGGTTAGCTTATTAATTGATTAATTATTTTTAAAGTCAGTTTTTTATCATTACCAGATAATCTTGTTGAATACAAAATCTTAAGTTATACTTTATCAATGCTATCCCCTGCTTTATTTATAATAATATAATAAAAATTATTTTTTAAATTATTGATATTTTTAACAATTTGTAAATAAATGACATATTTAAATCATTCTATGAACATTATATTATTCGTTGTTTTTTTTATTTAATTTACTGTACCAAGACTATTGTTAATTATTTTATTTCCCATTTTTAACACGTAGACGCCAGCTGTGGCAGTAGTGACTTCTTCCTGATGCTGGATGTCTAAGAGTCTTCAGTAATTATTAGTTCCCATTTAATTCATTCTGTGTTTGCCGAACCTTGTCTGGCCACCTTCTCATTCCCCTGAATATTGGAGGGGCCTTTTTCTACCCAGATTTTATTGAGGTATGTTTTGCAGTCCTCAACCAGCTTAGATAATGACATTGCTCAGAGCCCCAAGGCAGCTTTTTGAGTAAATCTTTAGATCCTTTATTAGTTGTTGTGCACAGAAGCAGATTGCCATTACCTCAGACTGGAATTGTATTTCCAATCATCATAGTAACAACTCTAAACTTGCCCTAGCCTTTCCTAATTCGGAGTACATTATCCTCCCCTTTAACATTGAGCATATCCACTGGCGGAGGATTGGTCAATCTTTTTCTCCTCCAGGGCTTTTATTGTCATGTGGGGGGTTCTGTCGAAGGCTCCTTCTATCAATGAAGATGCCCGCCATTATTTCCTTTTGGTCCAATGATTTTTCAATCTTGGATGTTAGTGTTGAAGGGCCACCTCACAGGATTTGCCTGCCTGATAAGCGTACTGCGAGTGGTGTAATGGTCTCAGCAGTAACGTATTGTCCCTAATGTGCCTGTCCACAACCTTTTCCATGGTTTTCAACAGGAAGGATGTCAGACATATGGGCCTAAACGCTTTGGGATTGATATAATTATCTTTCCCAGGTTTAGGTATATAAATGACCTTGGCCATCTTCCATTTGTTTGGTATGTGACCAAGTGCCAAGCTTCCTCTTAGTAGTTCTAGGAGGTGTGGTTTGAGTACAGATAGCCCTTTCTGCAGCAATGCTGGGAAGATGCCATCTACTCCAGCTGCTTATATGGTAAGAAGCTGTTTATTGCCCATGCAATTCTATTGCCGGTTATTATCTCATTTGCTCTATCCCAGCTCACCCTATTAGGGGTTTCGTTATTGCCCGGGAATGAGCTTTGGTTATATTCTACATCGCAACCAGGAAAGTGCGCCCTTGCTAGAACTTCGAGTGTCTCCATGCTATTCATGGTATACCTCTCTCCGTCCCACAGAGTGCCCAACTTATCCTTCTGCGTTTGTTGAGACAATATTTGTTGATCCTACTTTCGCTTCTGCAGTGGATTCAACTTCTTGACAAAACTTGATCCAAGCCTGTCTTTTCGTTTTTCTGACAGATTTATGGTAAGTTGTCAATTGTGCTCTGTACTCTTCCCATCTGCCAGTTCTCTTAAGCATTGTTAAATTTCTTTCTTAGAACTTTCCTTTGATTGCTAAGATCTTTGTTCCACCATTTGGTGTTTCTAGTATTCTCAACATCACATCTTACATTATTTGACAAAGGTCCTCTTTACACCATTGACAATTCCGCCACTAGATTTTTTTTTTTAATTTAATTTTTTTTTTTAGATTAAATTTCTTTATGCCTTTTATCGCTTCTTAATAGGGGATATCAAAGGACATTTTTTTTAGTGACAAATTCAGAGAAATTTGTTATAGTACATTCACGGTATTGTGCTAAGATCATATTTTGACTGAAAAAAAATTCAGACATGGTAACGGGTTTGCTTCATACATCTCAGGCCCTAACATGTTAAAGAAAGTTTTGATATTCAGGAAATATTTTATTCCTTTGATCTTTGGAGTGATTATTTTGGATAAAAAGAATAAATTAATAATTTTTATTAAGTTATAATATTGCTCAGAATAATGTTTCTAAAAAATTTCACACAATTAAAATGGGACTTCAAATACGTTTATTAATTTTTTTAAACTATACTTCTATAATAACTGTATGATTATTCTAATGTCCATTTTTAGGTTCCAGGTGAAGGAGAGCATAAGATTATGGATTATATTAGGTACTTACGATCTCAAAGTGATTGGGATCCGAATACGAGGCATTGCCTTCACGGCTTGGATGCTGATCTGATTATGCTAGGGCTGTGTACCCATGAACCACACTTTGCACTTTTGAGAGAAGAGGTACAGTTTTCATGAGATTATTTTCCATGATCAAATTATATTATATAAATTGTATTAATAATAAATTGTAATCTTTATGGATGATAATAATAATAGATGAAATTTATTTTTGTTTTAATTTAAAATTTTATATATTTATTATTTTGATCAATTTTAGCAATGTTTTTTTCTGGCAAAATCAGATAAATTAAGATTATATTTTACTGATAACCTGATATGGGGAACTGATTATAAAAGTTGAATTGAAGTTTCGACTATTATTTAGTTGTTTCCTTTAGAAAACAACTCGTTCTTTTAGTCGTTCAAATTTTTAATCAACAGTACATTAATTTTGTATTTTTTATTTCAGGTTAAATTTTCACGAAATGCTAAAAAGCCTAAAAATGTCGAAGAAACTAAATTTTTTTTACTTCATCTATCTATGATGCGAGGATATTTAGATTTGGAATTCCGGTCATTAAAGGATAAATTGTCATTTGAATATGATATTGAGCGGATCATCGATGATTGGGTATATTCCTAACAATATTATTATAATTTAAATTTACTTATAAATATATATTTCTTAAATCATATGAAAAAAAAAACATGTTTAATTTTATTGTAATTAATTTAAGGAATTTTATTTATATATTTTTTCTCTTTTTGGATATTTACATTTTTTTTCCCCTCAATTCACTCTCGAGCCTTGTACTTACGGAACTATTTGATATTCGTAGTTTGTCTTTATTATTTTAAATCACTGCCAAAACATGAGGAAAACCAGCTATTATAATTTTAGAATAATTAAGAGAAATTTATATACTTACTGTAATGATTTTTCTTTTTTAAATTATTTATATTTAATAATAATTATGCAGGTTTTGTCGATATTTATTGAAATCTGACTGGGAATTTATTAAAAGTTTTTTGTACTTACTCAAGTTTATTACATTTAACAAATAAAAATAATTCATGATTTTAAAATTAATTTATCATACTTAACACTAACATTTACTTGGCTGACAAGGCTGCAAAAGGGGCTTCAAAAGATCCTTCCCCTCCTCTATCATCTGGTCTGATATCTTGAGACCACTTAAAACACAAGCTGTAGACCAGTGGCAGACACATTGGAACACAACACACAAGGGAAGACATCTACATAACTTCATTCCAGACTTACAGACCTACATTAAATCAAACTCATGGACTAACTTTTACATTACAAAAGAAATCAGAGGACAAAATATACACCAATATACATCACCTCATATATAAATACATTTTTCATATACTGAAAAATAAACCTTTATTATATTTGCATAGTCCTTGAGGGCTGTCTGGCATCAAATAAATAAATAAATATTTATATATATATAAATATATTGTTTATGTTTATAATATAAATATTTAAACAACTCTATAATACTATTATTTACCATGTATTTATTTATCCATTAAGTCTGTCCAACTTTCTATTTCTTCATGTGGCAAGGATAATATTTAAATTGATGTCTTCATCTTTTCCTTTTCTTTATCTCCGTTCTTACTTTTAAGGAATTCTTTTAATTAAACTGAGACTTGAATCTTCACTGATGAATCCAGCCTCAAGTGCTGAAAAACCAAACTGCCAACTGACAACTCTTCTGACGATTTTTAACGTATTATAATTATAACGTATTCCGGAACCACAAGCCAAATTTGAATTTAATAAGTTCATAAATAAAAGTTAATATATTTATTGAATTGGGAGGGCAAACTAAGATTTTTGTAATTGATAACCTAAGTTAAGCATAGTATAGTCGAGGGTGATAAGTACTTGGATAGATAAACCATTCTACAAGTTGTAGCTTCCTACAAGCTTTCTAGTTTTCTCGGCTCAGTTGCTCAAATTCCCCTTCAGATAAATGAGACCATGCATAGGATTGATGACCCTATCTCTTGTATCATGATCTGGAAAATAACCTCCTGGAGGTTCGTTCCTCTGACAGTCTGTTTCAGGAAACGACATATAGGTCCAAGTCACCCCACTGACCATGAGCAACCATAATTTTTGGTTCTAGACCGATTTGAAACTGCCCTTGAACCTGAGTGTGAGAGCGTCGGTGGGAAAGGCATGAGCAAATTTACCCCAAAGATTCATTTGTACATATTTGTATATATTATGTTTATCTCTCTTTATATATAATAGAGTGGCCAAGGATGTTCTTCGGCCTCAAAAAATCATCAGATCCTGGCAGATCTATAAAGCGGTGTCCTTATAGCAGGAGCCATCTCTTAATCCCGCCCCGAACCCCCACTGCCACGGTTCTATATTGTACCAATTTAGTAAAAACATTTGACTGGAAGGGGTCGTCAGTGTTAAAAAACTATCTCCAGCCTCCCATAGAATGCGTTAACAAAGGCGGAATATCCTTCCGCCATCATGAAAAACAGTTAAATCATCGAATATTTCAAAACAGTGTCCTTACAAGGACAACAATAGAGGAAGTTATCCCTCTGACATCTTAAAATCGTTTAATATTTTAAAACAGTGTCCTTACAAGTCTGGCTAGAGACAGCAACCCATGAACATCAGCTCTATATACATCAACTCATTTGAAAGTGTTTTTTGTTCAAATTAGTTCATTTTTTTTTTTTTTTTACCCTAATCAGAACTATATAATTATCATCTAGTTAATGTGAATTATTATTGGTTATTTTCTCTGTATTACCGAAGAATCATCAAGAGAACATTTATTTCATAACCCGTCTGCAGAGCGGTGAGTGTTAATATTTAATCCGTTAGGCATTTAAGACATTGTATTCAAACAGGCACTCTCGCCCGCATCAATATTTATATTCTAGAGCCAACAGCTATTTCTATCTGTATTTTAAAATGGCTATTTGTACTATTTGTGAAGCGTTAATTTCAAGGGATGATAAAAATACCGTGGCATGTGGGAAATGCCGTGTTATTTTCCATGGCAAATGCTGTCAATTAAATGAAAAAGAGTTGGAGTTTATAAAATCATCGAAAAAAGGCTGGTTATGTTCAAACTGTAAAGAAACTAAAAACAGACCAACTAATGAAAAATCAGTCAGTCAGCTATCAAATGAACTATCTGTCTCTGACATACTCACAGCCGTTAACCAGGTTAGAGCTGACGTCAGGGAGGATATCAAAGCTATAAAAAGTTCACTCGAAAAATATGGCGAGCTGAGCTTTGAACTAAATGATAGGCTGGCTAAAATTGAAAAGCACCTAGAGAGCCAAGGAAAACGTATGGAGGAGCTAACGACTGAAAACACTGCGCTAAAGAATAAAATCGGAGAGCTAGGAGTTCGCCTGAATAGGGCTGAGCAGGGCTTGCTCTGTAAATCTTTAGAGATACGGGGCATCCCTCTTCGCTCTGGCGAAACTCCTGCGGCCTTAGTGGCAAGTGTCGGGGCTGGCCTGGGGGTGAGGTTGAACATTGAGGATATTGACTTGGTCGAGCGTCGCAGACCACGAAAAGAAGATCCACGACCACCACCTATCATAGTACGCTTCCTGAGACAGACACTAAGGGACGATCTTATACTAAAAAGAAAAGTGAAGAGAGACTTTTCGGCAAGAGATATGGGATGGCAGGATAATGACGCCTACCGCATATATCTCAGCGAAGAAATGACTCCGGCAAATAGACATTTATATTGGCTCGCCCGCCAGAAGAGGTTGGCGGGAAAAATTAAATATGTCTGGTTTTCTGCTGGGAGGGTTCGATGTCGAAAAGATGATGGCCAACCGGTTGTTATCATAGACCAGTCTCAAGACCTCGACGCCTTCTGACTTTCCGGAACCTGTCGACTTATCTGCCTTCTTCGGTCAATATCAACAGGCTTTGCTCTAGGGTCCTCGTTATATCTCCTAATATTATCACTTTTCAATTATTTCTTATTATTTTTCTTTGATTCTAGAAAATGTAAATATCTTTTGTTGTTTCTATTCTTATTCATTTTTAATTTTCAATTTTTATTTTTATACTCTTACATTCTTATTTGTACATTTAGTACTTTCTTTTGTATTTTATTATTATCCAATTGTTCCCTAATGTTATTTATCTTTCATACTAGTTCGCTTAGTTGGAGTCTTACCAGTTTTCTGAAAGCCTGCGTCTTCCTATAAAATTCCTTCCTTCTCCCCATATCCTCAAAATGACCGATGTCCTAACAACCTGTCACATAAATGCCCAATCCTTACCCGCTCATTACGATGAATTCCTACAGTATTTTACCCGAAATTCCTACCATATCATCGCAGTGTCTGAAACTTGGCTCAAACCTTTCATTCCCTCTTCCCTAGTTTCCCTTACTAACTACACGCTTATCCGCCATGACCGGGTTGGCCGGACGGGCGGTGGTGTAGGTTTATTTGTCCATGAAAGCCTCAAGTTCCGAATTCTTGAACGTTCACATCCAACTGATCTACCACAAATAGAGTTCCTTCTCGTTGAAATTTCCTATAAAACTCTCCATCTCCTGTATGTGGTTGTTTACCGCCCACCCCATGTTCCTTTTGACCCATCTTTTGAGACTTCCCTGTACAACTACGTTCCCTTTTATGCTAATGTCATTATTTCTGGGGACCTGAATTCTAATTTCCTTTCTGACTCATATGATAAATTGTTCCTAGAAAACCTCTTTTTTTCCCTACATCTCTTCGTCGTTCCGTTCTCTCCTACCCACCATACTTCCTCATCCGATACTTGGCTTTACCTATTTATCATTGATTCGGCAAAAAACCTCCTCTCTTCTTCCCAGTTACCTGTTCCTTTCCTCTCGTCTCATGATCTGATTTAAATATCATACAATACTCTAGCACCTCCATTCCTTCCAAAAACTATTTCATACCGCAATATAGAATCCTTAGCCCGTGAGAAGATCCTTCCAGACCTTGAAGCACAGAACTGGGCTGAAATTTACTCCTCCTCCTCGATTGATTCCATGGCAAACATCCTCACCACTAACCTCCTAAATATCCTTGATATCCACGCACCCCTCAAATCCTTCTCAGTTCGTCGTCGCCCTGCTCCTTGGATAACTTCGGAAATAAAGCAGCTCCAAAGAAACCGAGAAGCAGCCCGAAGACGCTTCAGACGCACGAGGATGACAGATGACTACCAAAGGTTCAAGATACTTCGCAACTCAACACAAGCCTCGATTCGTCGAGCAAAATCTAATTATTACCATGAAGCCCTCTCCTCTGCTCCTGATCCCAAATCGAAATGGCATATCCTCCGTAAACTTTCACTCTGTGATTCCCTTGTATCCTCATCTACCTACCCTGTATCTCCCGATGAATTAAATTCATATTTTGTTTCCACCTTTTCTTCTGATTCTCTTCATCCTTCCTCCTATTTTACCCCAGCTCCTACATTCAGTGATTCTAATTTTTATTTTTCCGATATCTCCCCCTCTGAACTTATTTCCTCCATAATGAATTCCCATTCCAATTCTACGGGCGCAGATGATATTCCCACCAAACTAATAAAACTATGTTTACCTGAAATCATACCAGTCCTCCTATTCATTTATAACTTTTCCCTCCAAAATTCAGTTTTCCCAACCTCATGGAAAAAAGCATTAATTCATCCTATAAATAAAACATTAAACCCCATGTCTCCAAATGACTATCGCCCTATCTCCGTCTTGTCTAATCTTTCTAAGCCCTTGGAAAGATTAGTTCAATCTCAAATTTCCAAATTCCTTGAAGAATCTTACCTCCTCGACCCCCTTCAATCTGGTTTTCGTCCCGGCTACTCCACCCAGTCTGCTCTCCTAAAAATCACTAATGACATATTTACCGCAATAGATGACAAAAAATTAACCGTCCTGTTACTCCTTGACTTTTCTAAAGCCTTCGATTCCCTTGATCACTTTATCCTATTCTCTAAATTAAAATCATTAAACTTTTCCTACAGTTCCATCCGCTGGTTTCAATCTTTCCTTTCTCACCGTTCCCAAGCAGTTAAAATACCAAACCAACCCCTATCTTCTTTTCTCACTCTTACCTCAGGTATTGCTCAGGGATCCAGTATTTCTCCTCTCCTATTCAATTCCTACATTAATGATCTTCCTAATTCAATCTATCACTGTTCCTACCACCTCTATGCAGATGATTCCCAAGTCTATCTCTCCTTTTCCCCTTCAGAGCTATCCACTGCTTTCGCTAAAGTTCAGGAAGATCTGGACAGAATTAGTGCCTGGGCGACTTTAAATAAATTACAACTTAACGAAAAGAAAACTCAGGCCATTCTAATAGGCTCTAGCTCCCTCCTTAATTCATACTCACAATACCCTCCTTTAACCTTAAATAATCATCCTATCTCTTTCTACTCCTCTGTAAAAAATCTCGGGATTGTTTTTGATCAAACCCTCTCTTGGAAACCTCAGATTGCCCAAATTTCCCGCCGTTCCATAGGCCTTCTCAAATTATTCCACCGAAACCGTTACCTTCTTCCCCTGTCAACCCGCAAGCATTTAGTCTCTTCCTTATTATTCCCTTACATTGACTATGGTTGTCTGGTTTACGGTGGCCTCTCGACGGTTCTCGAAGACAGACTGAAGCGAATCATGAACTGCTTCGTCAGGTTTGTCTTCAGTAGTCCGAGGCGTTCCCATGTTTCCCACCTCTTATTCCCAACTAAATTGGCTCTATCCCACTTTCCGTAAACAATATTTCCATGGAACATTCCTATACCAAATTATCAATACCCTCCAACCTTCTTATATTTACAATAAGCTCCAATTCAGATCTGCAGTCAATCCAATACATACGAGATCCCGTCTTTCTGATCTGTATACCCCGTCCCATAGAACTTCAATATTCCAACGCTCCTTCCTTTTCCGCTCAACAATCCTCTGGAACTCCATCCCTCCTCACATCAGACAAGCTAAATCCCTGAAAACATTCAAATATTTATATTTCCAATACCTCCTTCTCATCCAGACTGACGCTTGCTAACTATCTAACTACTTAGTCAAAAATTATTATTGCATTGCTGGAT
Organism: Euschistus heros; assembly: GCA_003667255.2. Classification (NCBI taxonomy): domain Eukaryota; kingdom Metazoa; phylum Arthropoda; class Insecta; order Hemiptera; family Pentatomidae; genus Euschistus; species Euschistus heros. Next base: position 907,790 of record RCWM02000301.1, on the reverse strand, counting down.
TCAGTTCTGGAATAATTGAGATTCCTTTTAATAAAAATTTAACTTTCCATGAATATAACATTGGGACTTCTATTGTACATAGAAATCATATCATTGTACCATAAGATTTTTCTATATCATTTTATTTTATTTTATTTTTTTTCTTATTTAATTCTATCTCCTCTAATCTGTAAAATGTTATCTTTTCTTTTCTTTTTATTTAAATATCATCTATGTACATAGTGTCATTAATGTATTATTGTTTTTCTTTTTTGTAGCTCATTATGTCTCTAACCAGATTTGATTTAGTTATACCTGCAATTATTTGTTATTCTGAAGGGACTTTGTCCCAGAATAAAATTATTTTTCTATTCTATTCTATTCTATTCTACAAGGACAACAATGGCGGAAGTTATCCTTCCGCCATCTTAAAATTGTTAAATATTTTAAAACAGTATCCACAAGGACAACAATGGCGGAAGTTATCCTTCGGATAACTTAAAAAGCGTTAACAACATGTTATCCTTAAGGACGAAAAAAACTAATAAAATTGTTAAATTTTGCCATCTTAAAACAGCATCCTTAAGGACAAAAACTAATTATAATTGTGAAAGAAGAGAGTGGCCAAGGATGTCCTTCGTCCTCAAAAAATCGTCAGATCCTGGCAGATCTGTAAAACAGTATCCTTTGGATAACTTAAAAACATATTATCCTTAAGGACGAAAACTAATTCTAATTGTGGAAGGAGAGAGTGGCCAAGGGTTATCTTCGGCCTCGAAAAATCGTCAGATCCTGGCAGATCTGTAAAACAGTGTCAATAATGCCTTATTATTATTATTTATATTTCTGAAAGATCGGATGCAGATATTTTTATTGTAGATTTTTATTTTTAGGTATTGATGGGCTTTTTAGTTGGAAATGATTTCATTCCTAATCTTCCCAAATTTCACATTGCTAACAATGCTCTTCATAAATTGTACCAAGCTTATATGGAGATTCTTCCTTCTTTAGGAGGTTAGTATTTTACCAATATTTGCACAGCTTCCTAGATCATTCCTTTTTTTTTACTTGTGTGACTGCTATGAAAAAAAAAAAAAAATTCTCTTAAAAATACTAATTATTTCATTTTTTTATCTGTGTTTTTATTTTCAGGGTACATAAATGATTATGGGACTTTAAATTTAGAAAGATTTGAAAAATATTTGACGAAACTAGCTGAAATAGAGCTAGAAAACTTTAGGGATATACAAGCTGATATTAAGTATTTAGAAAGTAAGAGGGGAAACAATCTTCTTTCTGATGAAACCGATGTTAGTTTCTTTATATCTTTTGATTTGTGAATTGACTACTAAATTAATTTATTTTTCATAAGTAAATTTATATCTTTATTGTACCTATTGGTTATTATGTTTTCTCTTCTAGTTTATGTTTTAGATAAAAGAAGCATAGTAAAATCATTAAAACCTATTTCCCTGGCTACTGGGAAGAAGTCGATAAGTCAAAATTATGAAAATAAATGAAATGAAATGAAAAAATAATCTTTATTCTGTGACGTATTGTCCCCTAAGAATAACAAAATTGTATCATAAGATAGTAAAATGGTCTGGCTTACATATTTTCATACAAAGGTATTTATATATGAGGAAAATGAGACATGCAAATACAGTTAATTGTAAATAATCGTATAAAGAACTTCAGTAAATATGATTACATAAGAAGGAGAAATGAAATAAACTAAATTAAAGAACCATGAGAAAATAAGAAAATATACAGAGAGTGAACTATGTCTACATGTACATTGAATGAAGAAAATATATTTATATCACTCATATACCCATTCACATATGAATTGTCAAGTTAATAGATAATATTTCTTTGTATTGGAAAAACATTTAAAGTGAAAACAAATTTGAATTTTTATAAAACGCATGATTTATGAACCAATTCACCGGTAATCAGATTTATTCGATTTGACCAAATTTAATGTTAATTATTGTTCATATTGACTGGCATCTGCCTGTAATGCACTTTTCTGTAAGCAAATTTTGAATAGTTTTCCGAAATTTTGTAATTACAAAAAAATTTTGTCAAAATATATATTTTATGGTCTTATTAAGAAAGTCAACTTTACTAATTTTTTTGTAACTGCTAAAATTGAGCCTTGATGGCTCATTTAACTCGTTTTCAAGGTAATTTGACTTATCAACGTCTTCACAGCAACCAATAGTTTAACATATTGTTCCTATGAATATCCAAATTTTCTTATTCAAAGTAAATTTCATTCATTCATTCATTGTCTTTTTCCGAATTTATAAATATTTTCATTTAAATGTGCCACCTCTATGTTTTCCATTGAACTAAATATCATAGAAGTGCTTACTCATTTATTAATTCCATATTAGGTTAATCCTTCTTTACAATCATGTTTATTTCAACTTTTTTTATTTTTATTTTCTAATTTTAGGAAGGCTTACCTGAATTTGATGATGATTTAATAAAACTTGTAGAAGATTCTAACAAAATGGTAATAAATAAAATTGCTTTCCCTGATAATAATATTGAGAATTTATTATTAATGGATATCTTATTGTTATTATTATTTAGTTCGAAGGTGACGATGATCTCGCTTTTGATAGTTCTGACGAAGAACAACTTATAAAGGATGAGTTCACACATTATAAGGCAAACTTCTATATGGAAAAATTGAACTATGAAAATGTTGACAGGTAATCCCATTGTTTTTATCATGTTTTTTTTTTTTAATATGGAACATGTTTTACCAGTGGGCTAGTTCCCCAAAAGCGATATGATTTGTACATGTAGTTTGATAGTTTGATATTAGGAGAGTAGAGCAGTTAGGAGCTCAACTGTTATTATACTAAATAAACATGACCTTGACTAAGAAACAGTTCCTAATGAGTAGCTCCCTTTGATTTTGTTTCTCCTAAAACAACTAAAAAATGTTAACCTGAATTTGACTGATCTTGCCCGATTATAAGTGATTTTGAATAGCGATTCCTGAAATCGGGTCTGAAATGAGAAGAATCAAATACATCGTATAATTCGGTGGACTCTATATCACATTGTAAATAAAAATATGTAGAAACGAGCAAAAACCCCTCTCATTTATATTTACAATAGTTGAAACTATTTTATTCAGGGGCAACGTTCTAGCAACATGATAAACCTAAGGTCATATGTTCTAGTTCGGTCTGTAATACAGTTATAATTCGTAGGACCACCTAACGTACCACCACCTTCCCTCAAAGAAATCGTATTGCAAAAACAGCATTTTATAAACATTTACTTTATTTGCATTTATATTAACTCTGTAAAAAGAAAAAACTGATCATAAATTTCTATATATCTGGTTCTTTAAGATTTTTTTTTTTCATTTATTTAGTTTTTATTTATGGTTGCAATACTTTTTAATTTCAACTCTCGCTAATTTTCATTCTCTGAAGTAACGCTTTCAAAAATGGACAGTGATGAGATTGTTAAGATAAGATTTTTTTTTTTTAAACTCGGTATGTCCAAATAGGTATAATCACAATCATGTAAATAAGTGTTTTGTAATTAATTGGGAGCTTTAAACATTTAACTAGTAAATTTTGAAGTAGTCTGTAACTTCTAAATAATAAAAATTCATAATTGAATCCTCTGAATTCTTTGATAAACTTGTCATAGGGAAAGGAAATTAGTACGTCTTGGTGATGGAAGAAGGGTGATTAATGAAAAATTTTGTTCAATTGATGTTTTCAAAGTTTTACCCATGACCTATTTGGTCTAAAGCGATACCTTTTTTTGAAACGTGAGGGCATTACGAGGGTGGTCTGAAAAGTTTCCGACCTCAATGTGAAGATGGCAGCACTCGTAAATAAAAATCTAGTGAATTCGTTGTGCATCTGTTGACAGTTACTCACCAAAGTTTCAGCCATTTTAGACACGCAGTTGTTACGTAACAGTCATTTGAGTGAGTTGATGTGTTAATATGTTTCCGTTGTCAGATTGTACCTTATGCCTTTTTTTCAGATGAAATCATTCTTACTTATATTTCTAATAAAGGTTGTCTTACTTATTGAACCCGTGTTTACATTTCTTCATATTGAATATGTAATCAAAACAAAATAGGTTATATTGATTTAGTAAACTATATTTTAATCATTACAATATTAGCATATATATATATTTTTTTTATCAAAAAATATCTTGATCATTCATTTACTTTTAATTTTAAGTTGTATTAAGTATGAGGATAATTGTTTCTTATTTTTCACAAATAATGTCATTATAACTTTTTCCAATTATCGTTCGTATTTGTTTTAGTGAGGTATTGAAGAGCCAAGCCGAATGCTACGTTCGAGCGATACAGTGGAATCTGTCTTACTATTATACAGGGTGCCCGTCTTGGTCGTGGTACTATCCTCATCACTATGCCCCCTATGTATCGGATATCAAAGGATTCACCAATTTCGATTTTAAATTTGATTTATCAGCTCCATTTCAGCCATTCCAGCAGCTTCTTGCAGTGTTGCCTTCTGCTAGGTAAGATATTTGTTAATCATACAACATATTCATTTAATGGTATTCAAAGCTTAATTACAAAAGACTCATTTACAGGAAAGTGATTAGACCAATATGCACTTACGGAGTTGAGCTTTGGGGCTCTACTAAACCATCCAATCCTTACAATCTAAGATTCTTCGAAAAATACTCTATGATCCTTACGTTGTCACCAATAAACTTATCCATAAAGATCTTAATGTTCCATATGTTGCTGAATTAGCCCAAACCAGATACCAATGCTTTCATAGTAAGCTCCATAACCACTCAAATCCACTAGTTTCTCAACTTGCTTCCCACTCAATTCCAAATAATCCTTCGAGGTGTCTGAAAAGAAGATGGTCTAGGGATCTTCTTGTGTAGATTTTTATTGTAGTGCTTGTGATGAGTAGTTCTTTTCAAGTTTTGGTATGTTATTGTAAGCGTTTTTAACACATTTACTTAATGTATATTTGCACTGTTGTAAATTGTAAAAAAAAAAAAAAAAAAAAAAAAAAAAAAAAAGTTTTTAATGGTAAAAATAGTTTTGCAGGCCAAGAGATTGATAAAAAAAAAACTTAGAATCTAAGCATTGTTATTTAAACTCTGAATTAACATTTCATTCCTGTTAAATTTTTATTTATTCAAAGACTAGTTTCGATTATTAAATATTCATCTGAATTTTAAAAACATACAAAAATTTAAAATATCGGTTATTTGATATGTTTGCACTTACCTAATAAAGTGAAGAGAGAGGACTTATTGCAGCTAATGTTCCAAAGAGTCAAATATGTGGCGATACAAAGAAAAGTAGGGGTGGTCATGTAAATAGAGAATTATGTAGGCTTTCTATATGACTGGTCAGTTTTTCTGTTTCTCGCAAGAAATTTTCTCTTCAGAACCTCATCAATATCCATTAATGGCCGCCTGGAGCCCTTCTTCCTTTCCAATGTCGTATCTCCACTTCTAAATTTTTCAAACCAATGCCGCGCAGTTCGCCCTTCAAGGACACCTTCCCCTTCATATTTAATAATTTCACGAGTTGCTTCAGGGGCTGTGAAATTTTTTTTTCCAGTAATGTCTTAAAATTACGAGAATTTCGTAGGACACTGTCTTGTTTCTTCTTTGAAATAAATAACTGAACTGAGGCTTTTTTTGAAGAAGTCCAGTGTTAGTAAACAAGCTTAAAGAATGCTCTAAAGGGATTATTAAGTATTGGTAAATAATAAATAGCATTAAGATATTTACAGATTTTTGAACTCTGGAATCTGATAAAATGGTCATTTTTTTTTTTATACGCCCTATTATTTTTAGACTATTTCAAACATGATGTATCAGTTTCACTCCCAAATCTAACAATGAATTAGTTTAGGTTATATGTTGTTTGGCATATAAAGGTTAGGTAGGCCATATTACCAGGATTTCTGAAGAGGAGATCTTGAAAAAGATAATGGACAGCAGGATCCACTGCAAATGCAGTGTCGACAGACCCAAAATGAGATGGAATGATAGTGTTTGCTTTTAGGTCCCTTCTGGGTGTGACAAACTGGAGATCAGCGGCACAGGATAGAGACAAATGGCTGACTATATTGGAGGAGGCCAAGACTCAGTAATTGGTTGTAGAGACAAAGTAGAAGTAGAAGTTTTAGTAATAAAAAAATTAAAAAGGCTTAGCAAACTGGAAGGCTTTATGCCATTAATTAATGACCACACACCTCGCATCGAAACTGATGTCCACAAGATCAGCCTTAACTCAATATTCATATTTACGTCTCAGTCTCTTCCTTGGACTTTTACGGATTTGTTCATTAGCTTTCTTAGTTGTTTGGTTTTAGTGTTGTATTCTCTAAGTTGTTTTAATATTTAGGTTGAAATTTTCCTAAACGAAATGTTCATCTTTGTTTTTGCAGCAAAAGTATTGTCCCTGAACCATTTCAAGACCTCATGGATTCCCCTGAATCGCCTATAATACAGTTCTACCCTCCTGAATTTGAAACCGATTTAAATGATAAATTGAATGATTGGGAAGCAGTCGTTTTGATTCCATTCATTGAGGAGGTAATACTACATTTAATATAATCGTAATTTTATATTATTTTATCTTATAAATTTTATGTTTCTTTACTTTACGGTTCACCTTTAAATAACAATAAAATATAGCAGAATGTTGAACTCCTAGAAATATTTAAAGTATGTATTAACTTGAAAAGTCATCCTAACAGTAAAATTTTTCTTTAAAATTGTTACAAACATGTTCATTTGTTTTTGAATTGACAGAAAAGTCTTCTAGATGCCATGCAACCTCACTATAAAGACCTGACTGATGAAGAAGTGAGGAGAAATTCCGTACAGCCTATGGAAGTTTATGAATATACTTCAGATAATTTAGGTATACTGTTTTCATTACAAATAAATTATTTTCATTTCCTTAATACCTTCTGTTAGATCTTACTCATTAATCAGTCAATAATAAGCTTTTCTAAATTTCACTTATGCTTAATTTTACAGGGCTACTGAACCTCAAAATTCAGTGATAGTAAATTTTTTTTAATAGCTTCATATGTTTGATTCATACTTATCGTAATAAAAAGACAATCAGCATTGTGTTGGGATACAAGTGCTTTTTCAAAATATTATTTGTTAATGCCCCATAACAAATTTATTAGTGTGAATGATATGTTTACTATATTTTTATCATTTAAATTATATACTCATATACCTGTGTATTTAAAAACAATTAAGGAAAAAAAGTGTATTTACTATACATATTATCAACATTTACATAAACAGCTGATATTATTTTAATTAATGTTATTATAATTATCAAAATAATTAACACCTTGGCTATATCAGGTGATTTAGCTCGAATGTTCAGTCTAAACATGGGGATTTTTTTAGCTTGTGCATGCTGAAACTATTTTTTCAATCATCACTTCTCTTTTCACACCATGATACTTATTACTTATATTTCTGCAATTTGATTCTGTCGGTTAGATTTCAATATTTCACTCTTAGTCCGTGAGGTAGTGTCATTTTTGAACATGTTATCGATCTCACAATGAATTTTCTCCGAAGAATAGTTCTCCCATTGCCTGTAGTGAATCCACTCGTCAGCCAGTCTAGCAGTGGTGGTTGTGGACTTGGAAGGGGGAGAGGGGAATAGGTTGAAAATCTTATGTTCTTAGCTGTTTGATCAAATAACTCGAAAACCTTTATTTTGCACACTATGCATTTGTCGGTACTCTTTTGGCTACAACTGAGAAACTATTTGTCCAATCTTAATTCCAATTGTTCTAAAATTCTGAATCCAAAAAGAAATTTGGGATTGGTGAAATATTTTTTTACAAATTATAGTGAGAAATGTGCCAATAAAAAATAGAATTTCACAACAGTATGGGGTTCTCAGCGGTCTGGCTTGGGTGTTTTACAGGCTTGATCAACATTTCATAAATGGGATCTGATAGTAAATTTAACCGGCTTTCAGATGAAAAGCAGAACTTTTGGATCGGACAATGAGTTTCGCAGTTATAGCCAAAAGGGTAGCAACATACGTATTTTCGCGGAGGAGGGGGACTTACCGCAATTTAGCCAATCTCTTTCATTTTTCCTTCCCCCACAGCTCTAAAACTATTGATCTGAGAAAAAAAAAAATAGAATTATATTTGTTGCAAATCTGATTTGCTTTAATAATGTAAAGAACACAAAATGTGCTGAAAGGAACAATTTTCGAGTTATTTGATCAAACAGCTAAGAACTTACGATTTTCTACCATTGACATATCATTGTAATCATATTTCCTCACATTTACTTGATGTATATTATTACAATTTTTATATTAATTTTAAAAGATTAATTAAATTTAGTTAGAGACAAAAATATAAAAGCATGGGTTCAATATAAAATTCAACAATGCCTCTTAAACAATTATATTTGAATTCCAATCATACTAATATTATCAACCTCAGTCGGGTTCACGGAGGGCGTCCTCAACCTTACACTATAAATATTAATTTAAAATTTACAAACATTCCTTCTTTTACTTATTACCAAACTAAAATAATTAAGTTGATTTCACCAATTTTGTTGTACTGCATAGTCTCGGTGCTCTACCCATTACTTCTTCCTATCTTGATAGTTTCATTGGTTTCCTGGGATCGAACCAGGGAGCAGGTGCGTAGTCGGTCAGCTCTGGAGATCAAGTGATCGAGAGATTCCAGGAAGCCTTTTGATATCGGCAAGTGGTGGGGATGCCCATGGCGTGCTTTCGATGGCTTTTGATCGATTTATTGATCATTTAATCGACCCTTTTTTATTTATTAATTCATGAACCATAGTGATCACCACAATATATTTTATATTGCTGTAAATATCAATTAATAAATTGGAAAAAAAAATTCTGTTTCTAGGACTTTGTGAAGCTCCTGAGTACTTTCCAACAATTAAAAATAATCATGCTCTAATGACTCCTCTTTCAAGAACAGACATCGCTGTAGATCCGAAGAAAGTTGTCAAAGGTATTCTCCCTGGGGCTCTTTCAGGAGTACGATATGGATTTCCACAACTGCGTGGTATTTCTTTTAAGGTAAATCAAAACTGAAATGATTTTCTAAATCTAATTTTACCTAATGTTACTATGATTTGAAAATATTTTTATTATTAATATTTTAGGTAAGTTTTATAGGACTTAGGAACTTTCCATGAATGATTCCTTTTGAATGCTATATCAATACTTTTTTTATCTTCCTCCTTGTGACTATTATACATATATAGACAATAATTTTAAAAATAAAAATTTTACTTGCAGTGTATAAAAAAAAAAATATGTTTCATAATTATTTTATTATATACCTAAACGAAATTTAAAAATTAATATATAACAGTACAAATTCAATAAGTTGAAGAATTTAAATTAACTTACTGTTACAATAAATATTTAACGGTTACATGAAATTATATTTAAAGATTTCCATAAATTCACAGCTGTAATCCACTTCATTATTAATTTCCAAATGATTCTTTGTTAATGTTGCCTTGGGCCCAAGAGATGTTCGTCAACTAGATCCTGAACTCCAAGTGCCTCTTCCTCCAAAAAACTTCTTCTCATTCCCTTCACTGCCTTCTTAATCCTCTTCCTCCAAAAAACTTCTTCTCATTCCCTTCACTGCCTTCTTAATCAGCAACCTCTTCATCATCACTACTTATTTTTAATCAACTATATGAACTTTTAAAATATATTTTGTTTCGTTATATTGTATATTCCATATTCCATATATGCAGTTCCATACTCTGATTTTACTACAAATTTAAATAATTACACTGGTCTACAAACAAAAAAAAAAAAAAAAAAAAAAAAATGATTTTTTATCTTTCACAGAAACGAAAATATGGGGATTTCAGTATATTTTTTGTGTTGATTTCAAACATGTTGGCAGATTTTTTCTATCAGGTGGGGTTTTTTTTAAACTTAAATAGAAATATTAATATTAATGAATAAATATTATTCATTTATATATAGGCCTCCATTAGTGAATAAACATCATCAAAATACACTACACCATTTTCTTCAGAGAGGTAGTTTTCAAACCTCTTACAAGCAATCAGTTACGATACCTGTTTACTTTTACGTCTTCCTGGAGTAGATACCATCCTTTGAGCCCAGAAGCTTGAACCTCTGATTGCTGTTTAGATAATTTTAACTCCCGAATAAGGTCATTCAAATCCTCTTGCGATAAGCATCGTGGTTGTGATAAACTTGCTTTGAAAGTAGGATCGGTTCTCAGATTGCTGTCTGCTTCTTCTTCAATGTCTGCAAGGTCTGAATCAGAGCTGTCGTTAACGTTCACAAAATCTGGACACTTAAGTACACAAAGCTCTTCACTATGTAAGAGCATAAAACACTGTATTTTGTTTTGGATTTGATGCCTTTAATGTTTGTTAAGCGGAAATAGAAATGTGTTGAATGGTCCTGCGGTTCCCTCCAAATCATAGGAACAGAAAATGGCATATGATGTGTACCATTTTTCCAACCAGTCAGAAGCCTAACACAAGATAAAAAACATATATGTGGGGCCCAGCCCCTTTCAAGATCACCAACTTTGATCCCGAAATAAAGCTCATAAAACTTTTTTTTAAGTGGTGGTAATCACTTCACTACAAATTTAACAAAAATTGTCAGGATGATTTATACACTTTCTTGGCATATTGGAAAATTTATAGCAGCCAATAGAAGTCGAGAAACAAAGAAAACAATATCAGACTCACTGACTATTCAGTACTGGCTTTCCACTTATAAAAGATGAGATCTATGCATGTACAAACATGTCTGATCATGAATGGAGCAGCATATTCTTGCTGTAATGTGTTGTAATCTTATTCCTCATATCACGCAATGGGTAGCACTAAATAATTTTGTTGAATCATCTGATGACAAATCATACGAAACTATAAGGATCGCTAAAATTAAGAAATAACAAAATGTCTCGCATAAATACCCTACCTGATGGGAAAATTCTGACAGCATATTCTTATTCAGGATGTGAAATACTACTATAACAGGCATTTAATGTTTTTTTAAATGAAAAATAAACATGTTGACCAGTGTTATTTATGGTAAAAGTTTCATAATTTCATGAAGAATGTATACAGTATTTGTTATCAACCCTTTAACGGGCAGGCCGGTAATTTTTGAATACATTTCTTCTTTTTTTTTTCATTTAAATGGCTATAGCCATGCTAACCCCTCCCCCCCCCACATGTATCATGAAATTCAAGGTTAAATAAAGGATATTAGAAGATAATGAGTAGGATAGTGCGTCGGACTTCACATCATTTATTGAGTAAAAGGCAGTAACTATGTGTATCCTCCAGGATACATTGCCTGTTAAAGGATTAAACCAGTTTATTAAAATATTGAAATATTTAAACTATGACACTGCCTTTTTAAGTGATGTTTGAATAATAAAGTTATTAATTTCAAAATTAAATGTAAATTTTCTTTTCCTTAACAAAATGAAATATACTTAAATTTTCCACTCTTTTAAACTAAATTAATTTTGGAAATAATAAAATATTAGATGTAAGAATTGGAGATATTGAAATTTGTTTTTCAAGGATGGTCTTAAAGACCACGCGAATTCATTATTTTCACTTCTTTTCATACTGCTTCTCTCCTCCCTTCTCTCTTCCCACCTCTTCCTCATTCTTTCCCACAAGGACCTTAATTTCTTTTAGTCTTTTCCTGTAGTTATCCCTATCGAAACAGTCCTGGTCTGTTATTTTCAGTCTCTCAGTTTCTTCCTTCATCTGTTTGATATACCCCCAGCACTCTTGTATTCTCTCATGTTATAGAAGATTTCTCTATTTAATCTCTTTGGATGCATCCTCACCATATGCCCATAGAACCTTAATCTCTTTAGATATTGAATTTTATAGTTTTAATTAATCCTTTTTTTTTTTTTTTTTTTTTTTTTTTTTTTTTTTTAATTTATATTCATTTATTGAAACAAATGAAATAAACTTGTAACTATTTTGATCAGTTATTGCATATAATTTCAGGTTTATCAAAGACAATGATATTTTTTTTTTTTTGCAGGTTGAATTAAAAATGGCTAAGGTTAAAGTTTTTGAGCATCCCAGTAGAGGAGAAAACATGATTTTAAATATTGATCCAATAGAAATTGAGAGTGAAGAAGAAGTATTGTATTCAATAGCTGAAAAATTGCGCAACAAAGTAATTTACGTCGGTTGGCCACATATTCAGAAGGCAATGTGAGTAATTAATTTTCACTAATTAAAAGTTGTATTTATTATTTAATTATACGTGACCTTATATTTTTCCAACCTGTAATTCATTCCTCTTGATTCATCATATTATTCATATATTATTGATAATTCTACACTTGGATTATGGTTTATAAGGGTGGTATTTAGTCTTGGTCTTTGTCTCTTGTGTCATTCAATTGGGTGATTCAGGTTTGTTTATCATTATTTCTGTACAAATGTGAGTCTGTTTCTATTATTGTACAGGGTCTATTGTGAAAGTTTATAAACTATTATTTTGTTCAGGTGTTTGATCGGTTGAACAAAATTTTCAAATCATTATACAGGTGGGTGATTATCAAACTATGGCAAATTTTTGGACTAGGAAATAGAATGCTATACCTCTCTATAAAGTGAAAAAAGGTGAATACGAATACGTAATAATGTATTTTTGGTAAAAAATGGACATTGTGTTCTATACCTCCGAGGCACTGATTTACATTTAATTGTCAATTGACGTTTCCATTTGTTAATTATGGTCATTAAGTTTTCTTAATGAAAAGATATGAATATAACATACTTTTCAAATATTATTACTGAAATGATAAAAGTATAGTTGACTGGATGATGGTTGGGGAAGAAGATAGTCAGGGATGCAGTCAAAGTAACACCACGTTAAAGTTTGTTAACACCAAGTCATCGTCCTTCTCCTCACAAGTGTGGTTCAGTGGCCCTGAAGAAGACCTGCAACGCAGGGCGAAACGTTGGCACATATTAAAGAATTCCTTCTTTAACGTGGTGTTACTTTGACTGCATCCCTGATTATTACTAAAAGTATGTCGTCTAATAATGTATGTTGATATTATTACAGGGCTACTGCTATTTCATCGCCACAGTTCCAGTACAGAATTGAGCATAATAAACCACCTGTTAAATGTGAAAATAAAAGACATAAATACGATGCAGAGGATGTTTTAAAAAGGTAATATTATTATATTATATTATATATCATATAGTGAGTATTATTAGCTTCCATTTTATTTTATTTATTTATTACAGTACTTAACGCTAACATGAAATTTATTAATAATCTTTTTCTTTGCCTTCCTCCTTGAGGAGCCCCTATCCAACGCAACTGTGTCTCTCGGACCCTGCTAAGCTGCCTCATTTTTTGAGGGGTTCTTGTTCTCTGTTTTGTATTCCATATAGGAAATTCTAGGTCCACCTCGTGGCCTCCTTCCGATGGATCAAGCTTCTAATGGGGTGTAAAAAAAAAAAAAAAAAAAAAATGACCGTTTCTTAAACAAATATTTGTATTATTATTTCTTTGATATAAAATACAATAAATACTCAAAGTATAGTCCATTGTTATCTACTGTCATTGCCCCTCTCCTAGCCCATTGCTCGATGCCACGCTGATACCATTCCTTGGGATGGCTGTCAAAGAACTCTTGGACAGCATTTTCAACTTCTGCTAAATTATCAAATTTTTTCCCTTGAAGAAAATGGGCTATGGATCGAAACAAGTAGTAATCCGAAGGTCTGAGGTCTGGACTATATAGTGGATGAGACAGGAGTTCAAACCCATGAAGTTCTGTAAACTTTTCTGCTGTTCGTTAAGGAGTAAGTTCGTGAGGGACCAGTCTACAGGTCTTTTTCACCTTCCCCATGGAGAGAAGATGGCGACTAACAGTATCTTTCGATACACCTTTCAACGCAAGCATCTTTCGACTCCCTGGCAAGTTCGCGAATACTTGTGGACGGATTTGACTCAACAGCTTCCTTCAGAACCTCATCAATATCCATTAATGGCCGCTCGGAGCCCTTCTTTTCCAACGTCATATCTCCACTTCTAAATTTTCAAACCAACGCCGTGCAGTGCCCTCTTCAAGGACACCTTCCCCTTCATATTTAATAATTTCACGAGTTGCTTCAGTGGCTGTGAAATTTTTTTCCAGTAATGTCTTAAAATTACGAGAATTTCGTAGGACACTGTCATGCTTTTTCTTTGAAATAAATAACTGAACTGAGGCTTTTTTTGAAGAAGTCCAGTGTTAGTAAACAAGCTTAGAGAATGCCCTAAAGGGATTATTAAGTATTGGTAAATAATAAATAGCATTAAGATATTTACAGACTTTTGAACTCTGGAATTTGATAAAATGGTCATTTTTTTTTTATACGCCTTATTATTACCTTCCACGATTCTCTTTCTTCCTCCATTCAACAGACATGATTAAACCATTTTAGCTGTCAGTTTTCAAGGAGGTCTCTTTAACTCTGTTACTTCCAGCTCCCATCTTGGATTATTGTTGGATTTATATCTATTTTGAAACTTATAACATTTAGTGTATTCTTTTTGCAGCTTTGTTGCTGAAACACGTGATTGTAAACAGTGTCAAAATGAAGTGAAGGATTTTCAACATGGTGTCACCTTGTTCTTCCGACAGCTCCCCACAGGAATTCCATTTCTGTATTGTAACTTGACTGGCTTGTTTATCTAGCATTTCTCAACTTTCACTACCATAAGTGAGAGTTGGGAGGTAACACAGACTTGTATATGTGCATATCTTTTTCTCTGTAGATCAGCTGTATATCCTCTTGAGAAAACCAAGACCTTGCTCTTGGAGGTGTTTATGATCATTCCTTTGCGGTGGAGCTCCTCCTGCCATTCCACAAAGGCTTGCTGTAACTTGAGCTTCATATTAGCAGCCAGCATAATGTCATTGGCATATAATAAACTTTGGACCAAAATATTCCTCGTATTCCACTTTCTGATGACAGTCCAAGCAGTTCAGCACTTACAAATTTTATGGATTTGATCCATAAATATGATAAATAAAAGGGGACTTAAACTGTCTCCCTGCCTCACGCCCATTTCTATGAGAAAAGGCTTGAACTCTTTTCTATTGTTCCTCACTACTCCATTTGCGTCCAAACATTCCTTGTACATATTCTTGTCTCTGTCCCAAGCCTTCTTCTCTGTGATGCTTCTCATTGTAAAGATGAGGTCCTGATCTGTCTTCCGGGATGAAAGCCTGCTTGTTCACCCTCTATTTGCCCCTCAACTATCTTCCTTAGTCTTCTTTCCAGAATTGAGGTGTATAATTTGTATGCCACTGAAAGTAGACTTATAGGCTTGTAATTTTCACAGTCGGTGGATCTACATTGTGAAAGAACTCTTCACATGCAACTTTTATGATCCAACATTTATAAAATGTGCCATTGATCTAAGCAAACCATAATCTGATGCTGTGCAATATTTGAGCTATATGCAGTATGAGCGAAAATATTTACTCCTTACAGTTCGAATAATTTTTTCTTGGTCAAACAAAAACGATGTACAGTGATAGAAAATGTCTTGCTTTATGTTGACCAATGCGAGATACTTAGCAGTCAAAAATGCATAAACTCAGTTGACAGTAAAGATTTGAGTCCACAGGTCAACCTTATGAACTCTTTCTAAGTTCCATCAAACTCAAAATATCACTGATATCCCAAACCGATCAGGAAAAAAAAAAATCAAAGTGCGACAGTACTTTGATGGATAAGTGACTCTCCTGCTATGTCAAGAATTTCTTCAATAGGCTTAGACCTTTTTTTCTTATTTTATTTATAGAGGATTACAAATAATCCCAATTGAATTACTTTTGGAATTAATGTAATTCACTTTTGATTGAATTTCAATTACATCTTTTTCAAATGAAAAGTAATCCAATTATTAATTGGTCTAGCACCTGTGGTGGCTTTGACTGTTCTCATATGACATTAGTATTCATATGACTGCTCTCATATAACATAAGTAAAGAACTTAGATAATTTTAACTAATAATTAAAGTTTTATTTGTATAAATAAATAGGTAGATAAAAATCTTGTATCGATTATGGAATTGACGATTATTTCTTTAATGATATTTTCTCGCATAGCAGTAATTTTTGATTTTAATGTATGAGTTGGTTGGTAATCCAGGTTTACAGAATTACGTAAGAAATTCGTCGAAGTCGTTCTCCAAAAAATGTGTAAATGTGATACCATTCAATCTTCCAGTTAAAAAATATGGTCCCACCAGTAATTCGTTCCAAATTCCAAGCCAAACGTTAATAGCAAATTCATGCTGAAACCTATTCTCTCTAATAGCTCTGGGATTTTCAAGAGCCCATACATGATAATTTCTTTTATTAACAATTCCTCCTCTTGTAAAGGTAGCTTCATTGGTCCATATAATTTTTAATGGAAATAAATTATCATCGCGAATTTTGTCAAGAAACCAATTACTAAAATTCAATCTCTTGACATAATCTTGAGGTAATAAATTCTGAACATTTTGAAGATGGTATGGGTAGCGATTATCACCTTTCAAAGTTTGCCATATTGCTAATGCATTAGATGCTCTTCGGATGCTAGTCTCAAGATTGTTATCAAAGTGGTGTTGGACACAATTTCTTCTCTGATAATCTGCTCTTATTGCTGCCTGGAATTGGTCGCCTTCATTACGTATTAAGAATGACCCAGTCTCTCGTAGTCTATTAAAAGTTAACAAAAAGACTCATCGATTAGGCACTCTAATATTTTGAAATTGCCGCGCATACTCCCGCACCGCTTCTAAAGCATTACCGTTACAGAAACCATACACAAAAATCATATCAGCGTATTCAACATTAGAATATGTATGGGGCATTGTGGCTGATGCTATTCACACAAAAATATCTGAGTAACTGACTGAAGACTGATTTAGGAATTATAATCCTAGAAGGAAGCCAAAATGTAAACAAATAAAAAAATGTAAAGGATAACATTAAGTGTTTACATATTCCACTGCCTAGCCTGACGAACTTTGAAAGGTGATAATCGCTACCTGTAACATTTTTGTTTTGTTTCTTTTTTTGCAATTTTCTCTAAACCTCAGCAAAAACGAGCAAATCTCTAAAGGACTTTTTGTCTTAGTTTTTTGGTCCCCTATAAGTTCCTGAAGTTTTGCCATTTAAATTCGGGACATCCTGTATAAAATGCAAAGGATCCACATTTTAACAAATAACTTTTATACTAAATATGATTTTATTGATTTCATCTGGTGGTATTTTGATTTATAACCGTAAAAGTATATGACAGTGTGGCAAATCTCGTTTCTACCACTCTACATTTAAATTAAATTTTTATTATTTTAAATTTTATTATGGCTAACTCTTCCTAGAACTGTGAAGATGATGTAGTTAAAATTTGGTAAAGATAGTTTCAGTTGTCTTACCATTGTAAAATCTATTGCAGAATAGTACTAACCACATATTGGTTGATTTTCACACTTTACTGGCCTCGACATATTTCACAACATTTTAAATCTTTTTTAATAATTTAATTTAATATAAGCAAATTTTATTATCAATTTCAAGCTTTACAAATGTTATTATCTTTGTAAACTCTCATGTATAGTGGTGCTCGCCACCTATCGGTCAATTTTCTAACTTCACTGCTATCCACGTATAATCACTTTTTTTTTATAAGGAATTAAGTGAAAATTTGTGGATTTTATTATTAATAAACCTTTCTAGAAATATAAAGATGATCTGGTTAAAATTTGGTATAGATTGGTTCTTTTATGAATAAAAGTATATTGAAAAAAGAACCTACAAAACTAAAGGAGTTATATTAATGTTTTCATTACTATAATTTAAACTATAATAAATTAATCATGTTAATGTTGTCTTAATAATGTAAGCAAATACTATATAATTGTTAACCTAGAATGTTATATGCCTAATAGTGGGATTTAAATCCTGTAATATATAGCGGAATATTCATGATCTTGTATTAAAATGCATAAAATCTAAGTAAACTCAATATAAATCTTCTTAAAGTAAAGCTAATTTTTTATTTTATTTTTTAGACATTTCAACAACCTGGGAATAGATGTGGGTAAATTGGATCTTATAATTTACGTTAAAACTGTGGAAGATGTTAGAATACATTTCGACGAGAGTGATTCTTCTAAGACCCAGGGAAAAAAGACTTACATGGCAAGTATTTAGTCTAATTGAATGTAATTTGTTTCTTTCATAACATTTACTTTAATATAGTTGTTGTAAATTATGTCAATGTTTAGTTTTTATAAATAATTTGATGTTTTAGCCAAATGTTTTCCAGTGCACTGGCTTTCTTGTGATAAAAAAAAAATATACACGCAGTCGTTGATGATAATAAATGTGTTTGTTTATAGGAAGCTTTTATGGAATGGATTCATTTTGTAAATTTCCTCTAATTTATATTGAACTATCATTCAGAACAACCCCTCTTCCTCAACTTTCAGATAGGCAATGTAGAGCTGTTGACCTTCGGCCCCCGACTCACTGATCAAAAAGTGATTTTATTTTTATAAAGTTAAACTAAAATTAAAAATTAAAATCATGAAAACCCCTGCTTAGAATCTTTTATTGGATTTGTGGATATAGCTTCACCTTTATAATAAGTTCAGTAGTACCACAGGTTATGTGTGGACTTTGAATTGTCAAAATTATTTTTTTAAAGTAGTTTGTGTCAGATGTTGAACAGAGTTGTATAGGGTTGAAGTTTAACCTTCCGTTTCTCGCGGTAGCTGTATGTACAAGACTAGTCGCGGCTCACCTGTGAGGTGATGAATGGTGATAATTATAATAATAATAATAAGGTGATAATTTGAGTAGTAATAAATTTAAAAAAAATTATTTTATGAAACATTATTATTTATAAAGTACTTAAGAATTTATATTAAAAAAATATTGTAAACTGGAAAAATATACACATACCAATTCAAAAAACTATAGCTATTAATAGTTGAAATTAACTTAGACCAATAAAATATTATAAAGTATGATAAATGTAAAAAAAAATAAATAAAAATAATAATTGGAGATAACTACAATGCAGTGCCAAAAATATAAGCTGAGAAAAAAGCCAAGATTACATATTCTGTTAATTAGTTTTTCTAATTATATAAAACAAAAGAAAAATATCAAATTAATCTTCCTCAACAATTTGATTTAGGGATACTCCCACTATAGCAATTACTGCACTGTGGTGTACCTAATATATCCCAAACATTTATGTAGATTAAAAAAAAAATAATAATAATTTATATTTATCAATATAAATGAATGGAACAGGAGACATATATTAGTTTATAAAAGTATATTGAATTTAAATAACCGACATTAGTGGTCGCGGGTGTGACCTGAAGGGTGACTTTCACTTCTACGTCTATCAAATTCACTCATTGAAACTAACTCTGGTACTGCGTGGAAGTGGAGGGAGAAGGAGGAGGATTGCTAGAATGGGAAGTTTACACGTGCTCTTTTCTCTTAATTACAGAAACTTTACTTCGCTGGATCACCTCACAGGTGACCACGAGTTGTATCATTATACAATTTATCAAGTAAAATTTTTTTTTCAAAATAAACATCATTTGCAGGGAGTTTTAATGCAAATAAAAGTACTATGGAAGTTTATCGTTTGTTTGTGGATATTTATAGTGAACATGTTCCATCAAATATTACTTACAAAGAATGTGTTGGACGATTTAAGAATGATAATTTAAAAAAGATAAGAAAAATAATATTCATCAAGTAGTTTAATATTTATCTTTATTTAGATAGAATTTAATAACATTATGGCAGTCCTATGACCATTATTTGGGCGCCATGATAGCACATTGAGGCCAGGGCCTTATAATGCTTGGTACGGTTGGTCATGGGTTTGATTCCCACCTGGATCAATTGATATTTTTTATGTAGTTGTTTTGTGAACTGAATCTCAGCCTCCTCACTCAGGCTAGAATAGGTTTAGTACCTATAGATAACCAATCTTTCTTGCCCTAGTCAGAGTACATAATGTCGTCAAGCTCCAACAATCTAACAAAGAATCATGAAATCCATGGCTCTCCAATATTTTCTCATCAATAATAACTTCGATAACTCATTTCATAATCGTAAAGATGGTAATCCCGTTATTAACACATCATATTTTTAAGTACGTAAGAATATTATCTATTCAATATTAACTGAAGTATATTTCTAACCAATGCTAATTTTGCTTTGTTTACAGTGGAGTGAACAAAGTTACCCATTTCCTTATCAGACGTATCTGGACCTTGATAATTCAAAATTAATCGAAGATGATGAAGAATTGGAAAAAATACTGGATCTGAATAAAGTCTTTTCGATTGGGAAACAAGTATTTCTACTGGAACCATTACACTACGGGATGTTTGGAAAAGTAAATATTTATTTTAAATATTAATATTAACATATGTTTATAATGATAATCATATTCTGGCTTCTGGCTTAATGATCTTATTTAACTAGGGAGTATTCTCCCTCTAACAGAATTTCAGGGTTTTAAAAAAATAAAAAAACTTTATACTATATAAAGGGCTTTATACTATATAAAGGGGTATTTAACTCTAAACTTAATGAAATTTCATGTATACATATTTCTACCAAAATTCCTCGGTAAAAACAATAATAAGAGAGCATTGGTTATTGAAAAAAAAACTCTTTTAATATATTTTTTTAATAAAAGTAGTGAAGTCAGAAAACAAAATTATGAATGTTGTTTCCAAGAACTTCTGCCAAAAAGTCCGAAAAGGGTCATTTGACTCGTCATTTTGAGTCAAAATTTCTGAGATGTTTGAGAATTATTATAATTTTATTTCTTTTAAAGTCCTAGCTCCTATTAAGTCTTTAATTTTCCTCGACATGTTTCGGAGTACAGTGCTCCATCTTCAGGATCTACAAAACTGTGATTTCTTTCACTTAGTCATTTGTACATGTCCTTACTGCACAAATGACTAAGTGAAAGAAATCACAGTTTTGTAGATCCTGAAGATGGAGCACTGTACTTAAAATTAAAGACTTAATAGGAGTTAGGACTTTAAAAGAAATAAAAATTAATCCTCCTTCAATAAAATAGTTGATTGAATCATTATTTTATTTTATTTCAGGTGAAATCTGTTCTAAATGACAAAATGGTGCAAGTTACAATCCAAGTAGAATCGAATTTGGATCTATCTGGAATCCTTGAACTATCACATAAAACAGAACTCAAATATTACCCAGGTGATTAATTAAATAAATGAAAAACCTTTTTTTTTTTTCTTTGTGAACATTTTACATAAAGATAATTTTAATTGGAGAGATGTGGTTGATGACTGGATGGATATATCAGGGCTAAATATAAGAAATTGTCAAATGCATAATCAGGAGAAAGAGAAAAAAATAAATAAAAAGATACCATGATCAAAGAAGAAATAAATGAAAACATGAACAATAAATGAAATTTAATTTAAGTAGGAAATACAATTTATAAACAATTTATTATTTTTATAAAATAAAAAATAATGATATAAGAAAGGAAATATTTGTTAAACTGGTAAAATACAAATTGTATTATACAATGAAAAAGATGTAGGTAAACTTTTTTTTTTTTTTTTTAATAATTTATTGAGCAATTATTACAATCTGCCACAAATGTGGGCAATAAGTAATATAGATGACTTCATGATTCACATATATATTAATCTGCAGCCGAAATTTCAACACTCCTAAATAAAACAAATAAGCAACATCCATTCTTTTTTTATGAATTTGCTCTAGGTTTTTACTTAAGTCCTGGTGCCTAAGTATAGCTTCATCTCAGATTATATATTTTAAACATTATTGAATACTAGTTATTGGATTTAGTCGTGAATGCTGGTACCACTCCTTTGTTTTTTTGTGACAGAACTCTTCACAGGAATTTTAATGTCCTTGTAATTATCAAAGATCTGACCTTTAGAGAAAATGAACCATAGAGCTAATCGAACTATTATTTGATGGTGTAATATCTGGGCAATACGCAGGATGAGGCAAAATTTTTACTGTTTACATTATGAATAATTTTTCTTTTATCAAACAAGAACAATTTTGTAGGGGTATTGACGTATTGGACTTGGTCCTCTTTGACCAAAACAGGATACTTGGCCCTCAGAACTGCAATAAGTCTATTTAGATGATCAAAGTAAATGTTTTGAATTCATAACCTGATCATTATAAATAGGCTCAAAATTTAAAGCACCTTCGAAATTCTACCAAATACAAAGTATTACTTTTTTCCCAAATTGATCCAAAGAAACCAAAATAACAGCAGTATTTTAATATGTAACTTACTCTCCTATGGTACAATTTTTTTTAGTGGCTAACTTTGCGCTTAGACCTTTATTCTTCTGTCACTGCATGTGCAATTTAAAAATTTATATGATCCCATAAAGCCTACTCAAGTCACAAGGAATTAAAGGATTAGTCGAAGTAAACATTTACACAAATATGTAGGAACATAAACATTTATATAGGATTAATCATGGGAGTAGGAACTAAGGTTTGTGTTCATGCACTAGGTCTTATGTATTAATTTCCTGTCAAAAATTCAACTCTGCAATTTAAAAATATAATCAACATTCATTCTTTTATATATCCAAAATTGTAGAAGTTTAGTTATGTATTATTTTTATTTTTATTTCATTTTATTTTTTATTTTAGGCAGTATAGCTGCTCAGAGGCTTGGTATTGGTAGCCATCTTTTTTCCCGTTTGACTGGATCTATTTTTATTAAGAACGCAGATAAGGATGAAAGGATCAATGTCGGTCTTGGACTAAAATTTACCAAACAAGGAGACGAGGTTAGTTTAATAATTTGTTGTTATCCCCTATGATTATATCGTATATATATTTTTAACAAAAATTGAAATTCACCAAAACAAAGTTCATTAATATTTATTTTTTTCGAAATGAATCTTATTCATACTTCGGTAAGAATGATGATTTAAATTTTACTATTGCTGCCATGTTTGAGATCTGGAAAATAGATTTGTGGAAGTTTCTTATTCATAATATAGATAATAGTTTTCAGGAATATAGATTAGATTGATTTTTAATACGCTTTTATTAACTTCACCTGTATGTAATGGAATCTTGCGTCGTAATTTTCACCAATTTCCTGCTATCTGATTATCTTGAAAATTTGCATATGTGTCAAGGACCCATGACAGTACAATAATTGCACAACTTTGTTTTAATATTCTTACTTAGTCCAGTCGAAATACCCCTAAAAAAGGGCTCTGCCTTACAAAAGGTGGAGTAGTAAGTTTTATGATTAAGTATGGTCCAGGTGGGTAATAAGAATAAAATATTAAAAATGTGACTACATTTGATCAGGGGAAAATTTTTGAAGTACAAAAAAAAACCAACATTTTTACACTTTTTTCAGATTTTTGCAAAAAAAACGTATACAAAAATGCTTTACAGTTCTAAGATCTAACAGATATAGATCTCCTCAGAACTGAAGATGAATGTTTAGCATTCGAAACTAGTGTTCTAATAAAATAATCCCAATAGAACTGGCCTTTAATTCATCAATCATAATTGAAAAAAGTCACGTTTGCTTATATTTTAAATGTTGGGGATTTTTTGCCACGCACTAACTCTGTTGGTGTTGATCATATCGAAAATTTTAACGGCAGTTTCCTTGTCAGAAATTTAATGGAAGGTATTTTTTTGTAATATAATATTTGTTACTACGAACTATTATTTAGAAACAGTATTGGTTTAAATGAAAAAAAGTCACGTTGTAACGTTTTTGTTTTTTTTTTTTCAACATAAAATATGTAATATTTTTTTTTACCATCAAATGTTTAACTTTTTTTCACCCTAAAAAATGTTTCATTTTGCCACGCACTAACTCTGTTGGAGTTGATCATATCGAAAATTTGACGGCAGTTTCCTTGTCAGAAATTTAATGGAGGTATTTTTTGTAATATAATATTTATTACTAGGAACTATTATTTAGAAACAGTATTGGTTTAAATGAAAAAAAGTCACGTTGTAACGGTTTTTTTTTTCAACATAAAATATGTAATATTTTTTTTTACCGTCAAATGTTTAACTTTTTTTTACCCTAAATAATGTTTCATTTTGCCACGCACTAACTCTGTTGCTGTTGCTCGGATTAAAAAAATTTTCGACAGTTTCCTCATCAGAAATTTAATGGAGAAGTTTTTTGGTTATACATATAACATTAGTAATATAATATACAACTCCTGTTTTCTCTCAACTTTGTTTATTTCGAATAATCATCAATTGTTAATTTAATTTAATTATTAATCTAAGCTATTTGATCCTTTTAATTCTAAAATACAAATTGGGGAAAGCAGTAGGTTTTAGATGAACGTATTCATGATCTATGGTTTTTCAAGTCAGAGAGAAATTGATTTTTTTTTTTTTTTTTTTTTTTAAATTGATATTGACCTAAATATTTATATTTGTATTTTTGTTGTTCTTTTAAAAAGTGATGGTTAGGGTCAGGTTGAGAGGCTAGGAATAGAAGAAGTAAAAATAAGTTTTTTTTTGGAAACACATGGCCCTCCTCCATCATTCAAACTCACTTTCAATTCACTTAATACTGATTGTGGAGGTCAGTTCCTCAAGATTTTTGTCAAAATGTGAATTTTGGAGAAATTCATTATTAGTGAATGTTTATCGTCTATTTTTTATTTTTGGGAGACAATGAAAAAAAAAAAAAAAAAAAAAAAAAAATATATATATATATATATATATATATATATATATGGTTATATTTTAAGTTGTAAATAGAAAAAAAGAAGCTAAATATTTTTTTTAAAAACAAAAAGTAATATCTTGTTAGATTTGAACTGATTTTCATAAAGGATGAAATTTATTGAAATTGACAACTGTACAAAATATATACATCAAGTAAATGTATTGACAACGATTACAATAATAATAATAAATAATATGTTAAAACTTGAAAAGAACTACTCATCAGTAGCACTTTATTAAAAATTCTACACTGGAAGGTCTCTAGGCCGTTTCAGACGCCTCGGAGGATTATCAGGAATGGAGTGGGAAGCAGTTTGAGAAACTAACGGATTTGAGTGGTTATGGAGCTTACTATGAAAGGATAGGTATCTGGTATGGGCTAAATCAGCAGTATATGGGACATTAAGATCTTTATAAATTAGTTTATTGGTGATCAAGTAAGGAGCATTGAGGATTTTACGAAGGACTTGAATTGTAAGGATTGAATACGAGATGAATTTGATGGTTTAGTGGAGCCCCAAAGCTCAACTCCGTACGTTTAAATAGGTCTATTCACAGTCATGTATATGAGTCTTTTGTAATTCATTGGGAGCTTTGAACGTTTGTCTAGTAAAAGTTAAAGTAGTCAGTAACGATGCGCAGTTTCTTGTCGTTTTAGTCTTTGAGTTCTTTAAAAAAAAAAAAATTATTGTTTGCCATCAATAATAGCTCATTGATGAATGAATATTAGAAAAAAAAATGTTGTGATTATTTTTAAATAACATATTCTAAAATAACGTTTTAGGTGTAAATATTTGTATGATAAGGCCCCAATATTTGAATTGATCCGCCGACAAACGTATTAAGCGACAAACATAAAATGTGTAATCAGTGAAAGATTTTGTTAGTTTTGTAGGTTAGATTTTATATTTACATATTACTTTGTTATATTTTACATTTATAATAACATAATGGAGTACTATATCATACTATGACGTACTATTATACGTTTTATAACCATTAAAATCGCCACTTTAAAATTTTGTCGCTTAGAACGTTTTTCGGCGGATATTAATTTAAAGATCAGTACACGGTACTACAATGTCGAATTTTCATGTTTACGAGTAAGTAAATTTAGATTGAAGCTTAAGTAAAGGTTCATAAGTAAGGAAAGTACCAAAGCAATAGCATTTTAATTGTTTACCAAGAACAACAAATCCAGGTGTTTCGAAACGAGTTTAATTACAGGTTGCAATGATATCTCTGGAGAGTTCTTTCTTGGAATCGAAGCCATTATTTCGTATTTTTTTTTTTTTTTTCAATTTATCTAGATATATTCTTTTTTTAATATTCTTGTTTTTCCTTAAATTTTTATCTTCATAGATTCTATAAAATATATTTATCGAATTTTGTATAGTAAATTAGTTTTTTTGGAGATATTGAAGGCAAAGTCTGTGTCTGACATTTGAGTATTTCCCGTGTGTATAAATTATTTAAGAATTCGTGTTAATGACATCTTGAAAAATAATATAGGTACATATTTAATACTATCTTTGAGAAGGTTTGTTTAATTCGTCTGAACATATTGAGTATTGAACCACCATTTACTTAAGAATCGTCTGTTCTAAGAGAAGATAGTTCTCAATCGGAAGAAGTTTTATTTATTTTTCAGTTGTATATTGAGTTCTTGTCTTGTAAATCTGTAAATCTGTTATAGTGAGCTCCATTTAAGTTTTTATTCTATGAGAGACCTAAGACACCCTACTGGCCAGATGTATACATTATTATAACAAGGTGAAGTGGGGCAAGTGCGTCATATCGAGTGCAAAATTCAGCTCCAACTTAACATAAAAAATCAGCTATTGATGCTAGGATAATATTTTTTATTGCATTGCAAACGTTGAGCTTTACTCTTTTCAATAATATAGTTGATTTCCCTGATATCCTAAAAATTATTATCAGTGCGAAAGAAAATTGATTTTAAGTCCTATTTATGCACTTGCCCCTCCTTAACGGGGTAAGTGCATAAATCGCTTGTAAACTCCTTAAAAGTGAATTGATTCTCTGACGGGGTAAGTGCATAAATAAGCAACTCCCAGCAATCATTTTCCTCCTTGAAATTAAAAAAAAATAAAGAAAAAGTCAAAGAGTTATTGAGTTTTGCATTACCAAAAACATTATCAAATATGTATTTAATTTACAATAAATCGAGAAAATAATTTTAAAACACAGTAAAATAGATGGTCATATCATTATATATGTAGGATTAATTTACAATAAATTAAGAAAATACTTCGATAAAGACAGTAAGCATTTAGATATATCACAACATTTATTAAGTGGGTATATAATTAATTGACAAGGCATAAATAGAGAAACTGCGTAATTCAACAAAGGCTATAGCCTGAAAATTGTAAATTAAAAATTTGCTTCTCCTCGACAACCGATCTTATGGAGTGGGAGAATGCATACAATATCATTTTTCTCAATTGAACTGATCTCATCTTGTGCTGGATATCTGAATGTTGTAGCTCTCCCTGAGGTTGAATGTTTTCTGAGGAATTTTATTACAGGATCCCCTTTATCAATTTTCAAGACTTGGCTGACAAAGTGGCCAATCATTTTTTTACCAAGAAACTTTGTCAGTACCCAATCGTGAACAGCATATTCTTCTATTTGTTTGAACTCCGTTGTGTCATTTTCTTCATTTTCATTCATCTGTTGAATATAGGATTCTAAATATTTTATCTCTTCTTCTTCTGACTCCCCACAGCCAATGTCTTCATCAGAATATGACTAGGCATCTAGCATCTATACTTTCTGCTTTTTATTTCTTCTTGACTTAAAATATTAGGTACTTCCCTGGGAGGGACAAGTGGAGGGTATGATGCACTTCCTCAGGTTTTATAACACACTTACCCTTTTTCGAAAAATTCTAGGGGTAAGTGCATTATAGGGCTTAACTCCCTCATAAAAAGAGATAAAATTATTTTTTAATTATGTATCCAAAGAAAAACAACATAACAAAATAACTTACCTTGGTAGAATATCAGAAAATGAATTTTCAAAGGTGATACAATTTTATAATTCTAACTCCTTCAACTTTACACAATACCTAGATCAACAGGTTGAACTATGAAATTTCCTAGTGAGTTTATCTTTTACAGTAGAGCACTCTAGTATGTTAGGTTTGGAGGGTATTCTCTCTGCATACAACTGATCGCAGTTGATGTAACAAAATGGCAATATAAATTATGGCCGACTAATGCACTTACCCCACTTCACCTTATATGTATTTTCTTACATTAAATAATTAGTTAGTAAAATAATTTAAGAATATGTTAAACTATACCAATATTTTTTTCACATATATTTGTCTAAATGGCTGTGGGTCAATACTTCATTGGTGTAATGTATTTTTCACATTCATAAATGTAATATTTCGACACGTTCTAGCTCTGATTGAAAACTTTATGACAATTCCTTTCAGAAATTTAATGAAGAACACTTTTTGTTATATAACATTTGTCTCTAGGATCTACTGTTTACGAGTCATATTGCTTTGAATGAAAAAAAGTGATGTTTGGAACCCCTATTTTTAAGTATAGGGACTTTTTTTGACAGGCTCTAGCTCTGTTGGTGCCACTCTGATTGTTAATTTGATGCCAGTTCCCTAGTCAGAAGTATGATAGAGAAAATTGTTTTTCATAAAACATTTGTTGCTAGGACCTACCGTTTAGGAGCTATATTGATTGGAATGAAAAAAAGTCATTTCGTAGCGTTTTTCACCCTCAAAAATGTATAATTTTGACGCTCTGTTGGTGTTGCTCGGATCGAAAATTTTACAACAGTTTCCTTATCAGATATGTCGTGGAGAATATTTTTCGTTATACAAGATTTATCGCTGGGATTTAAAAGTTTAGGATCCATATTGGTATGAATAAAAAAAAGTCACATTTATTGTTTTCTGGCTTGTTTCACACATTCTACAGCCTTGGCCAAAAGTATTAGGCACCATGAAAAATTCTCTTTTTAATTTTAATAAGTAATTTTTCAATCATTGTTACACCCAAAACTCGTCTTGTTGACAAAAATACTTCCTTTAAATAGATTATTTTCAACCATTGCCCCCTACTTCATACGATACACCAGGGGAAACAATAATGTAATATAAACTAAAGGACTCAGTACAGTCGCTGCTCTCTTTACTTCAACTTGAGAAAATTTTTTGAAGGCTTTTTTGAATTCAAAGAACTGAGTGAGATTGAACGTGCAATGATTTTATGTCTTCGGAAGGGTATAATCAATCTTAGATTGCTAAAACTATGAAGTGCTCCCGATGTGCTGTTCAATATACACTTATGAGACAGCGGACCTTTAACACATTTTCCTCGATACCTAGAATAAAAAGAAAGAAAAACAGGTGCACGTGAGGAGAGATTTTTTGTGAGAACATTGGAAGAAAACATCAAAAGAACTGACTGAAGAGTTTAAAACCTTGTCTTCTGGCGATATTTCTGCTTGGACAGTAAGACGAAGACTAGGAGAGAAAGGTCTAATAAAGGGATGTAAAGTCAGGAAGAAACTGTGGCTTAGCGAAGCCAATCACAAGAAGAGGCTTGCCTGGGAAAAACCTCACCAAAACTGGACTGCTGAAGATTGGGCAAAGGTAATTTGATCGGATGTAAACGACTTTGAGGTAATTAAATTATTGTAAATTGAAATTAAAAATGTCGAAAAATCCCTAAAATAAGTTTTAACTGCAAGAATATAATTATTTTTACGAATTCATTAAAATATCTAATTTTGTGCAGATTTCTGGAACTCCTGGAGCAGTTTTTGTACGAAGGAGGGAAGGCGAAGCCTATCACCCAGATTGTGTCGTCCCTACTGTAAAACATGGTGGGGGAAACATAATGTTTTGGGGTTGTATGGGGCTTTTGGAGATCGAGAAATATTTTTGTGCGAAGGGAGGATGAATAACGATACCTACATATCATTACTAAACCAAATTTTAAAGCCTTCATTTGAAAAAAATATTTGAACTGAGGACAGTACCAACATTATTCTCAACAGGATAATGCTCCATGCCACGTTTCACACAAAAGTAGAAAATAGTTCGAAAAAAACAATATGAATTTTCTTGACTGGCCCCCTTAGTCCCCATACCTCAATCCCATTGAACACCTGTGGGCTTAATTAAAAATCAGAGTTGGTAAATGTAATTCTACAAAGAAAGACAATTTGTTTACAACATGAAAAGAAGAGTGGGAAAAAATAGTTAAGAAGATTGTACACAACTTGTTAATTCCATGCTAAAAAGAATAATTGGGGTAATAAAAGCAAATGGTTTGATGACGAAGTATTAAATCGTGTTTTTTATGATTAATAGAAATATATGTTTTAAATGGTTGAAGTTATATTTATTCCCTAATACTTTTGGCCAAGGCTGTAGCTTTGTAGGTGTTGCTCGGACTGAAAATTTGACGATAGTTCCCTTGTCAGAAATTTAATGTAGAATATTTTTTGTTATATAACATTTGTCACTAGGACCTACTATTTATTAGCTATATTGGTTTGAATTAAAAAAGTCACACTGCGTTCTAGCTCTGTTGGTATTGCTGTGATCGAAAATTTTATGATAGTTTCCTTATCAGAAATGTAATGGAGAATATTTTTCTTTATACCAGATTTGTCGTTAGGACTTACTGTTTAGGATCCATATTGGTTTGAATGGAAAAAGTCATGTTTGCTTATATTTTATGTTTTATGGCTTTTTTCACACATTCTAGCTTTGTGGGTGTTGCTCGGACAGAAAATTTGATGACAGTTCCCTTATCAGAAACAATGGATTATAGATCGACATATACATAAGCTATTGTATTTCCCAGTCAAGGAGAAATTGTGTTTTTTCTTTATGTATGCTAGCATGTCATATTTTAGTACATCTATATGCATTTAATTTTCCGAGTGATATATATTTTTCTTCCTTCGCTATCGCTATTATGCTGGTGATTTAATTTTTCCCTCATCTCTTTTATGATGAAGAGTCGATTGTAATTATGTCATAATATTGTACTGTTAAAAATAATTATAATATTTTTGAAACTACAAATAAAAAAGGAGGATTGGTCCAGTCAATGAAGGCCTGAAAAAAAGTGTAGAGTGCGTTTTCTGTAATCCAAAGTTTTTCTTCGGAAACATGTTCAGGATAGTTAGAAAGTAAACTTGGAAAATGTGAAAATCTTCGGAAAAAAAAAATTTCACCCCACATTTTCTGTTAAACTTCCGTCCATATCTTCTAAATCACGCATATATATGCCAATTTATCTTCTACCTATCAAATCAATTTTAACTTTTCTTGGTAAAACATACTAAACGTCCTTGACGTTTGCCAAGTGTATATCTCGGAAACGGTACATAATATGAAAAGTATGTATTATCAGAGTTGTAGACAATTTAATAAGCTTTAATTAAGTAAATAGTCATATTTTGCATACAATGCACCGTTTTTGAGATCTGAGCGCAAAACCAAAAAAACCTTTCGCACCCCCCTTGTTTCCTGTTCCCCAGGCCCGAAAACTCCAGGACTTTTAGTATGTTTACTTTCTAACTACCCTGAACATGTTTCCAAAGAAAAACCTTGGATTACAGAAAACGCACTCTATAATCCTTTATTGACTGTACTAAGGATTGTAACACAATGGTGTACTTATTAGTGACTTCAGTTGGCGGAGAAGATTAAAATAAAATTATAAACAAAAATTTTACCAGGTGATACATGTCCGACCATCGAGAGATTAACTTTGAATAGCTGCTGCAGTTGATATAAATTTTAATATACTTTTTTTTTTCATTCAGCTATAATCATAATTTATGGAATACATTATATATGTCATTTATTTATTTTTTTAATGCTGTGTTGTTGTTTTTTTCTAACTGCTTTGCATGTCCATGGAACAGTACTGTCATAATTTACTTTTTTCTATTGGGTCTTATATTAAAAACTGTTATATTTGTTATGTAGGATGTTTTAGTTAACCGTGAAGTATTGAATATGGAGATAATGATTGTGGATGAGTCAAATGTTGAATGATAAAACTCAATTGTGTGTTGGTTTTCCTGTAACTTAATTTTTCATGACTTTCTATTTATAATTTCCTTTCTTTTTGACTTCTTTGTTGTATCTCCTAACAAAATTCCTAAAAGCCCTATCCACACTCCTCCTATCATCATTTATAATTTAATTTTAATGCACTAACCAATAATTGATTTATTTCCCTTAACCCATTGAGGACCAACTTTTTGTTTCCAATTTTTTTTTTATAATACTAATTTATGAGATTATTTAATGATACCAACAAGGATATTTTGTGTGTAGCGAGCATACACACAAATTTTGTGTGTAGTGAGCATACAACCTCCCAAATGGTATGTTCCACTAGTGGAACGATGGTCCCTAAAGGTCCCATATAAATTACACTAAGAGAAATAATTATATTTATAGGTAAAAACAATGAAATGATAATTTTTTAAACAATACAATGGGGTGTATAAAAAAAAAAAAAAATTACCGTTTCTTAAACAAATATTTGTATTATTATTTCTTTGATATGAAATACAATTAATACTCAAAGTATAGTCCATTGTTATCTACCGTCATTACCCATATGCTAGCCAATTGCTCGATGCCACGCTGATACCATTCCTTGGGATGGCTGTCAAAGAACTCTTGGACAGCATTTTCAACTTCCGCACATTTTTTCTTTCAAATTATCACATTTTTTCCCTTGAAGAAAATGGGCCGTGGATCGAAATAAGTAGTAATCCGAAGGTCTGGACTATATGGTGGATGAGGCAGGAGTTCAAACCCATGAAGTTCTGTAAACTTTTCTTTGGTGCGATGGGAAGTGTGTGGACGAGCAGGTCTTTTTCACCTTCCCAATGGAGAGAAGATGGTGACTAACAGTATCTTTCGACACACCACACTTCCTGGCAAGTTCACGAGTACTTGTGGACGGATTTGACTCAACAGCTTCCTTCGGAACCTCATCAATATCCATTAATGGCCGCCCGGAGCCCTTCTTCCTTTCCAACGTCGCATCTCCACTTCTAAATTTTTCAAATCAATGCCGTGCAGTGCACTCTTCAAGGACACCTTCCCTTTCATATTTAATAATTTCACGAGTTGCTTCAGCGGCTGTGAAATTTTTTTTCCAGTAATGTCTTAAAATTATGAGAAATTCCTAGGACACTGTCATGTTTCTTCTTTGAAATAGATAACTGAACTGAGGCTTTTTTTAAGAAGTCCAGTGTTGGTAAGCAAGCTTAGAGAATGCTCTAAAGGGATTATTAAGTATTGGTAAATAATAAATAGCATTAAGATATTTACAGACTTTTGAACTCTGAAATTTGATAAAACGGTCATTTTTTTTTATACGCCCTATTTATATAGAGGATAATTGGAAAAAAAAAAATTCTAAAAGAATTTATTTTCTATGGAATGCTATAAAATAATACGAGAGCTTTATATTTACATGCTTTATTTATAACTATAAAAAATGCCAGCTAATTCTGAAAAAGGTATACCAACATTCCATTATCTAATGCCAAAACCTTTTCATTTTTTATAGCTATAAAATTCCCTGGTTGTTGTTTTGTTTGACAGTTGTGAGTTCAGTCAATAAAAAAAACAACAAAAAAAATATGTAAATAGATTCATTTAAAATTATTCTTTACTTTTAATTTTGAATGGACAGATTCCCAGTCATCATCCCCATGATTAGATTCCACAGATTAGATTCAACAGTCACTCGCATGATATAATTATTATTATTATTAAATGCTTTTTATGTTGCTGCTTTTTATTTCTTCCCATTACTTCATAATACCTTGAAAATTTTTGTTTTGCTATCATTAGCTCATTGGCTATACAAGAAGAGAAGGCAATGTTTGGTTTTATTCTGAAAAAACTATAGCACTTCTAGATGCATATATGGGTAAATTTCCTGAATTGTTTGAAAACCTTCAAACAATGAAAAGTGATGGCGACATGTTTCTGAATAAGGATATCTTTCCAGAAAACACGTGAGTAACGCCTTTATTTAATCAGAAACATATATATATATTTTTTAAATAAATATTTGTGTTATTTTATGAAATGTAAAATTTTAATCTGTGGCTCTATTATACATAAGTATGCTTTGGCGTTTGCATAAATTAACCAACAAATGCATGATAAATATTATTGTTTTAATGTGTAAGCTTGTTCTATCCATCTTTTTATTTTAATTGTTTTATGCTATATTTTTCGTTTTCATGTACTCATATATTATTCTAGATTTTGTTTCTCTTGTTGTGTTTTGTAAAAACACTAAACTGTTTTGAAGCATAACACTTGCCTTGCATGTTATGTATGGTATGTCATCTGAAGTTATTGGTCATCATATTTTGTCATCCCATATCAACAAATTGGTGATTCAATTAGTCTGAAATTAAAGAGTTTTTCAGATTATTATCAATCCTCTATTTTCCCTCTAAAAATCTTTTTGTAATCTTTTATAAGCACCTCTCATTAAATAGGAAAGTGAAAAATGTTCAGTGAGTAGTAATGTAATGACGTCTAATTTTTAGTTGAACTTAGTATAATCTGCAATAGAATTATTAAATATGTTATAAGAACCGTATACACCATCATCATCTGATTGCCTTGTAGAACGCTGGCCTTCTCCACTCAGACATATCCTTAACTGTCCTCCGTTCTCTTACACCTTGTGTCCAAAGATCATCCTCCAAATCTTCGAGTAAGCTAAGTCAAAGCCTACTTTTCCTTCTCTTTCTACCCAGGTACCCAGGTGTCTTTCCAACATTATTTTAGAGTGCCTCTCTAATTCCATCCTTTGTAAATATGCCTTAGCGATTCTATTCAGCACCTCTTGTTTTATATTAGCTACAGCATCTGGGGCTGCATATAGGTCCTAAGGTGTACTGTATACATAGACAAAGAAAATGTTCATGACAGTTTTAGCATAAAAATTTAGGTTTGTTGCTATTATTATTGAATACAAAATTCCTGTGTAGAGCACCGACTCAACTCATTACCACAATATGTTGCTCCCTCCAACCTCCCCACCATATAATCAAAGAACATATTTGAAGCCTGCAGACTCATGAAGTAAGTTAATCCCGAGGGGATACAAAGATTGAAGAATTTTTAAGGAAGAACTCCATCATACAAGAAGAATCAGGGAATTGACTGTATTGGCTAAATGGTATTAAAAAAATATGAGAAACCTACTTTCGAGTCCAAAACTGGGAAGTGATTGAACAGAACAAAAGCTTGTGGAGAAGGCTAAGTTTTTCTATGGATATGTTACGAGCAGTGAGTATAGAATTAACTATAGCTATAGAAGAGGAGCCTTCCCCTAGCTGGCAGGCAGGCGGAGATGTGCTCCCCTACCCCCTTCACTAACGGTCCCACTTTTCTTAGGATGGGCCCTTATGGAGCACTGAATTTTAACTCATTTCTGTCTTTTTAGTAATATGATCATAATTGTAATTTTTCAACCCATAGTAATTGTTTTCTACCTTTTTATTATTATAATTATGAATAGTATTTTTCATTGTTATAATTGATAAAGAAGGAATGGGAAAGGTGAACTATATTGTAAAACATTAATAAGAGCACGTGAATAGAAATTATTCATGAATTTTTTATTGACCTTTGAAGTGAATAACTTTTTTCAATTTTAATCTTATTTTTTGTTTCTCTATTTCTTCATTATTATTTCCAACAACTTTTTTAATTCTTATAGTAAAATAAATTTTACCAATGCTCTGAAGGAGCCAATGGTTATGGTTATCTTTATCTTTATTATATATAAGGAGATGATCATGGATTTAAAAAAAAAAATTTTTGTAAACATTTTGCAATCAGCATATTATAACAATACAATTATATCGCCCCTAAATGTTTTGTTTCCCCTTACTATTTTTTCACAGGTTTCGATCAAACCCTTATTAATCCTAATGAGGGTTTCATTAATCCTCCACCATCTTTTATGGACAACAAACTGTTGAAAGGATAATGTGATATTTCAAATATCGCCTACTAACAGTTCTAGCAGTTCAATCTGTGATGAAGTCTTTTCACAACATATCCTAAAAAATTAAATAACATCTTGTAGAATAATAAATAAAAAATTGTCCACAATAATTGGAAGTCCGCAAAAACATCATTGAACAAAATGATTACCAGCAATGTATTCCACATTGTCTAAAATTATATTTGAAAAAAATACTCCTACTAGAACAGGATCGTCTTCGTAATAACTAATGATGTGACGACATAATTTATTTTCATTGTTTTTGAGATGTACCTTCCAAGTTGGAAGAACATGGTTTAATCATGCAGGATTTCAGTATTGAAAAATTAATGTTATCCAGTGATCCAGTTTTCCTAGAGCTTTGTATAAGATCGATTTTCCGTTTCAAAATCAGATTCAACAAAATGTTGGTTGCTTAGATAGTTTCCAATTTTTTCTTCTAGTTGCCTGGATCCATTTCTCCTTTAAATCTGAATTTAAACTATGAAAACATTTATTATTGTAGGTAAATAGAAAAATGGGTGCTTTATATTACCGAGGTAGTATCTGTAACCTGAAGCAAAACATACAATAACTAGATACGAATGCATTGTTAGTTTCTTTACTTCATGATCAAAGGTTTTCTTTCTTTTTTTTTGCTATTGCTACAACCGAAGGCTATGCACATACTCATTTTATCAATTTCTAAAGATCAAACTAACAAAATAAGTAAACAAACCACCCTATCAATTGACAACTGACTAGAAAAGGCCCGCTAACCCAGCGCAAAGTGGAGGAAAGGACAGATAGGGGTGGGGGTAAGGAACACATCTTGCCCCAGCTGAAGACAGCTCTATTCTATTCTATACTCACTGGTTACGAGTGATACAAGTCTCAGTGTACAAATAAAAAATGAATAAACTTCCATTTAATATTGGCGATGATTGGAAGGATAGAGTCACTTTAGCTACACATAAAACTGTGAAACATGGGTGTTCCTCAAAATTTTGAAAATAAAAAGAATGAAGCAGTTAAACAGACTTTTGAGTCTGGCCTCGTGATTCTCAGAAACACCCTTATCTGCAGTACAACAATAGTCAAAATGTAGCGGAGGTAATTAGGACCCTTTAGATTAGGGATGGTAAGGCAGGAAATTTTGGATTTGTGGTTTTTCGAGGATGGAGTTTCATCAAAAATGGCTTTTATTTTTGACAGAGGATTAGAATTTGATAGGATCACTACTCAGGGTAATGGTGGAAATAGGAGTCATGGTTTTAGCCTTTGTTTTCATTTATGCATTATGTTAGTCATATCTTGTGACATGTTTATATCCTTTTCTTTTAGATATTGACTTTTTATATTTGAGACCATAAAACTGCAATAAATTAACTCTTTATTTATTTATTTTTTATATTAGAGTTTTAATATTCCTTTATTAGTCGATATATTTGTTTTTGTTGTTTTATTTATTTTTTTTTAATTTGTGTTTAATTAATAGATCTCAAATTGTTTGCATTTATTTAGCAAGCTCAGATTTTTTTTTTTTTTTTTTTTTTTTTTCGTAGGAAAAAAAAAATTGTTATGTATTATTATAATTTTAACTGTTTGATTTGGTCAATTGACCACTTCATAAGTTGTAAAAAAGATCTTACTTCCTCAACTACTTAAGGTAAGATTGCCCTAATTAGTCAGCCATTTTTTTTTTCTATTACTTTGTATTCATGGATTTGTTTTTTAATAAAATGTTCAGGAATTAAAACACAAGTTATTCCCTTATTCTAATGATTCCTATATTCTCTTAAAATAAGACTGTGCTGTGAAAGTTTTGAGCAAATGCTATAAGCACGTATTTGGGAGTCATGAAGAAAACACTTCGAAGTTTTGAAAATAATAATAATTTCCTGAATTGAGGAAGTCTGCAGACTATTGTATAATGATAACTTGATTAGATCAGAACGATTCTTAAGACACAGTTTTTGTTTTAATCCTAGCCAAGATTTATAATTTTTTCTTAAATAAAAAAAAACAATAATTTTTCACTGCTTTATTGTGTTATGATGACACAACTTCTTTCCTTGAACTCCTTGGTCGAATTTACTTATCAAATATAATTTGGTTTATTTTTGTAAATTATAGAAGCATTTTTTTTTCATTTACAATTTTGGTAATAGAATGATCTCAAAATATAAGTTTGTTGTTTTTCTTCATATAATGAATTAAATTTGATGAAAATTCTTTTTAGTTTTCAATTAAGGTATCGCCATAATCTAAATCTCCTGAGTACCATTAAGTACTCATGTTAAGGGTAGCATCCTACTGAGTTTCTGGACCAAGTGTCACGTTCTTCAGAAAAATCATAATATCAAAATTATACACCTAAATATTAGAATGACAATTAAGAATTAAATAAATCACCAATGCTGAATACATTGTAGATTTTTATAGTTTTAATATTACGTTAATATATTTTTTTTTTTCTTAGGGATGAAAAAGTAAATGAAGTTAAAAGTTGGCTTAAAGCGCAGCCCCATAGTAGTGCCGAGAGAAGGCCGTCAGGTTCCCAAATTCTGACCCCTGAAGCTATTAAAGAAATCGAAAAACGTGTCATTGATTACTGCTCTATGAAATCTGACAAAACTATTGACGTTATAATCAATCCTTCGAGTATATACATTGTAAGTTACTTGTTATAGTATAATTTTTTTATTATTTTTTTTTCTTAATATCTAATGAAGATATTTGTGTTATTTTATTATTTTTTTGTTGTCACTATGCATAAGAAATAAATCTCAATTGAAGAGTGTTTGGCTAGAAGAGGGAGTGTCCGGTAATCTGTATATCACAAAAGTAATTTACTAAGTCTATATTCTTTCTCATTGAGAACAGGTTATTGAACTCCAAAACATGTGAAAACCCTCTTTCTAGCCTCCATAAGATCACCTTAAGTGAATAGAACATGGGACAAGCTAACAGCTGATGATGAAATCTTGTTTTGTTTTTTTTTAATTGAATTGAAAAAAACAAAACAAAAAAAAAACAATTTTTTTGGACTTCCATCCTTCTAGTCTGATACCATCTTATAAACTTCATAATTGGTAGAATAACTTTTAAATGTTAGCATTTTGTGATCCATTTGTTAAATATGGTTTAAAAATTTCAGGGTTTTTTTTTTTTAATATTTTGATCTGATTTGTTCAAATAAATTGGTACACACAGATGGCAAAGAACAAACATTCATTCATTATTTTACTTCAATTGTATAAGCGCACTTTTACTTAGATTATAGTTTGTTTTTGTTTTTTTAAGATTCATCTAATATTTACACAAGTTTCAGGTTTAAAAGAGCATGTACCAAAAGTTAGATATTTTAAAAATTATTTCAATACAGGGTGGCCACCAAACTGAAATTCCTTGAAAACCTGTAATTATCTTTGAGTTTTGTATCATAGGAAAAATCAGGGAATTATGCTTAAATTTTACGTATTCACCTGGATTTTTGCAAGATTGTTAGATAATTAAAAAAAAAAAAGAAGGTATTTATTTACTCATCTTCAATTTAAATGAC
Organism: Euschistus heros; assembly: GCA_003667255.2. NCBI lineage: Eukaryota > Metazoa > Arthropoda > Insecta > Hemiptera > Pentatomidae > Euschistus > Euschistus heros. The sequence continues at coordinate 868,268 of RCWM02000301.1, read as the reverse complement.
AATGAAAATAATATATTAAAACATTAAATGCACCAGACATTTACTGAATTTAATTTAATTTAAAATTCACAATCTCTAAAAAACAAATTATGACCAACCGCAGACTATTAGAGTAGCATATTGCAGTGTTAAAATTGAACAGTTACAAAACAAAAAATAAAATACTAAGAAAACAAAAGCAATAAAAATCAACAAAGAACAAAAATATGTCACAGGCTCGGAATAATTTAATAAAATTATGAAACAAACAAACAATATTGACCTATTATCTACAACAGCAACCCACAGCATACATGGAAAAATATCATGTTCTAACCCCATTTGTTTCAAATGTTGTTAATTTGTGTAATTTACAATTATTAAAAACGAAATCATTGATAAAGAAAAAATTTCCCATTAAAAAAATATCAAATTATTAAAACAATAAAGGTTTTAAAATTTTGTATTTCAGAAAATATTGTTCTTATACTTCTATCAATCACACCAAATATACTAAATAAAATCAATGAAAATCATGCCAGAGAAAAACAGAGCACCTTCTTTATATTAAATTTCAATTAGAATTTTATGAAAATTAACTTAGAAAACCTGGAATTATGCCTGAATTTTCTTTTCCTGACTTGGTGGCCACCCTGTATTACTTGTGGTATTTTCTTTTAGTTTATATATATTTCTTTATGTTAGCCAAAGCCAAGACTCAGCAAGTTACCTCCTGATCCAAATACTTCTGTGGACATGCTCGATAGGATTGTTTCCGTTCGAGAAAACCACTGTATACCACTGGGATTAATGGGGACTGTTGTAGGTAAGTCGTATGATATTATGATTTGTTCATTTCAATTGTTTTAATAACTTATTTCAGTAGGAAGGGTAATCCTAGAATGGGAACTGTTGAGAAATTTCGAATAAACACAATTGAATTGCTTAAATAGCCCTTTGTCTTTTAGTTATCTTTTCTAATATCTTCTCTGTGTCAGCTAGTCGCTCCAGTTATGAATTAAAGATCTCCCCTTTACTGATCTAGCAGCCGTTAAGTTCTAAAATGAGAAGGTTTTCTTTTTAGTCTTAAGGCGATAACTCTTCCTTTATTCCTTGGCTAGCTTCTCTCCGAGCCCAATCATAAAGACAACTGAAATGCTTACAAAGATAATCTAATGTGATAATTAGTATTGGTGAATTGTTTGTCACTTCTATTAGGTTTTTTTTTTATTTAAAAAATATTTTCGAATGTTAAACACATTGACCATTAGTTATAAAACCATGAATAAATAAGAAAAGAAAAAAAACTACAAATAAAATCTCACCTAAGAAGGCAAAAATGAAAGGCTTTCTAAATAATATCAGGAACTAGACTAGTCTTAAGCCGTGTTCTCGTGAAGCGTGTCAGTCCTTCGTTTTCTCGTTCGTAGTGCTTGCCTGGAGTGGAGTAGAAAAGTGAACCAGCCGAGAGTCGTGGGCTGTTCACATGACCACTATTCAGTTGGCCCCTTGAAACCTACCTTGGAGGAGCTTCTCGTGGAAAGTTGTGCAGTTTTGAGTTCAATTTTTAGTGATATATTAGCAAAAAGATTGAGAGAGTCACGTGGACATATAAAAAAACGGAAGAAAAAGCGTTGCTGGGTAGAGAACTGGATACTCGCTAGAAAAATCATCGAATATTAGTAAAACAGTATCCTTCCACCATATTAAAATCGTTAAATATTAAAAATATTTTAAAACAGTATTCCTAAGGACAACAATGGCAGAATATCCTTCGGATATCTTCAAAACCGTTAAATATTTTAATATTAATAAAACAGTATACTTATAAGGACAACAATGGCGGAATATCGTTCGGATCCTGGAATATTTCAACATATTATCCATTTTTGTTCTAAATAAACCACCTGTTAGCTCTCTCGACTCGCGTGGTCCACGCCTGAAAATCAAACAGGTTTGATACCGAGCGTGAGCGGTCATGGACTCCCTTCTCGCTTGATGACGTCAGAGGCAAACTCACGCCACCTCGTTCAGACGGAGGAAATTACACGAAGGCGTGGATCATGCTAGTGTGCCACACCCCGTAAGAACGTAGCTTTAGTGTAAGAAATGAAAGAGAGAGTTGTGTTGGTGTAGCTATGTAAATACAGTCTCAGATACATACTTTTCAGATGTATTGCTATTCGTGAACTTCATTTTCGTTCTGAAATTTGAATTTTAAAAAAAATTATCTTGTATTCTAAACCCCACGAGAACATATTTTTCTTACTTTGAAAGCCACAACAATGATGTGTATTGGTGGTGGAATATGACAAAAAAATGTATTCTGTCAAATTTATTATTTTTTTTTTTTTTAAATGCTAAGGATGTTAGTTATAAAATTTGTCTATTTTGAGTTCTTTAATAAAAACGCAATGTAATAAACTTATTTCTCCTTCAGACTTTTTTCAAGTAGGTCATGTTTTTCATCAATTCATTTAGACTCTTTTCTGTTATAATCCCAAAAAAAAAAGTTTAAATGAAAACTATGAGTTCATTGTGGATGTCACTGTTTATCATTTACTCAAAACTGCTGGTATCGTCCAGTCAATGAGTGCTGAAATGAGGGGTTTAGAGTGCATGAAATACGCGATAATTTTTGACTTCATAGCTTCTTTAGGAGTAGTTTGAAGATAAGCATACTAATAAAAGTCCACCCCCTGGAGGGTGGGCTAATGGTGGGGGGAGGGGAGAAGGTGCAATTTTTGGGTTTGTCGATTATATCTCGAAAACGGAGGACTCTAGAAAAATATGTTTTAAATAAAAATTAAAGCCAATTAGATTTCCTATAAAATTGATTTTATACATATTTGCTGCGAGCTTCCAACGGTTTGTGAGATACAGTGGAAACTTGTTATTTCGTCACTAGATAATTCGTCTTGTTCTGTAATTCGTTAGTTTTTTTTTTTTTTTTTTTTTTTTTTTTTTTTTCTTTTTTAATTGACAATTATAAATAACAAAATTAAATACATATGCAACTCATTTTTTCCCCTTGCTACTTATTTAATCTTTAAACCGCCTTATTTGGTACATTCAACCAACATTTTCTTGAAGATGTATCTGAAATGTGTACCAATTCTGACCGAGTAGATAAGCAAGAGGTAAGCAGCTGATTAAACATGGATAGTAGGGACGTGGGATATGAGATTTTAAATGACAATGAAATCATAGAACTAGTGCTGAGTGCTCAAAATGAAGCTAGTGATGAAAAAGATGATGACAATGACGTTTCTAATTCTTCCACTATTCCATGCAATGAAGTAGAGGAAATGTTAATTAAGTGCATTGAGTGGTATGAGCAGCAATGTGAATCAGATATTTCACACCTGATTGTGATGCGGCATGTGCTGGCCGGAGCTATCAAGAAAGGACGGAAAAAGGCAGTACAAAAACAGATATCTGATTTTTTTAAGAACTGATTTATGTGTTATGAAAGAGTTTCTGTTCTTACATTAAAGATATGTATCTATTGTGCAAATATGGTTTGTATGTCTGTTTTTTTTCTATTGTATACATGTATGTACGTTTTTATATAAGGCTTCATTTTTTAAAAATGTTTATTTTTTTTGTCATTGTCACCCAAGTCCAATGTGTATAATGTTTATATGTTTGTTTTTACATTCAATAAATTGCAAAAAAAATTACAATTATATAGTTAAAAATGCTTTTTTGTTACTTTACCAGCAAAGTTCTGTAATTCGTAATTTTTTGTTATTTCGTCACCCCCTCTCCCCACTCATGACGCATTATCGAGTTTCTACTATATACGTTATTGAAAATGGATAATTTAAAAAAAAAAATAATTTTTACCTCTCTTTTTGTCAAACATTTGCTTCTAGTGCCTTCCACGATAGTTGCTCCAAAAAAATGTCAGAATCAAAATTGTAGAACATTAAATTTACTTTAATTTCATTTATACGCTTCTGGCACTTGAAGCAAATGTTTGACAAAATGTGAGGTTAACATTATTTTTTTTTCGAAAATTATCGATTTGAAACATATTTTTCTAGAGTCCACCGTTTTCGAGATATAATCGAAAAACTCAAAAATGGGATCTTCTCCCCCCTCCCCCCCTACCGATAGCTCACCCCCCAGGGGCGAGGACTTTTGTATGTTTACCTTTCCACTACTCCTAACAAAGCTATGAAGTCAAAATTAATTGCATATTTCATGCACTCCACAATATGTTTATTGACTGAACTATCCGAAAAGTACACAATTTTGGCTTATTCACTTCTTCCACGTCAGCCTGGGATTTATAATCTCTTATTTTCATGAAGCATATCCATCCTCTATAGTAAACAATCCGGGTTTGTTAATACTGATTTTAATATTTAATCATACCAGCATTTGAAATCTCGCGATGTTTGTCAAATTGTGCCGTAAGTTAATACAGTTCATTCAATAAAGATGTTTATAATCGTGGTCGTTATTGATTATTTCTTAGTTCATCATTATTTTAACTTTAAATTTAAATTTTAATTTTATATTGTTGTCATTTGCGACAAAAACTTTGTAACGAAAAACATTTATTGAGTTACGTATATCGTAAGATGAAGCTAACTTGCTTTATTGTAACAGTCATTAGGGAGGGAACCTCCCCTGCCGGGATCGGTTGACATTTCCCCTCAAGTTAGTTTCTAATTCTTTTTAAATGAATTAGTAACTTTATTTCAGTTATTATTTTTATATAAATGGATTCTATTTTGTTTTTTAAATCCCTCGCTAGTAGTTCTTTTTTTTTATTGCTTTAATAAAATGTAAGAGGTATGTTTTCTTTGTTTAAATGCTCTCACTTCCTATTCCCTTTGAATTTATGTTTTTTTTTTGTTTGTGAATGACTTATTTATTTGGTATGTTTTTATATTATGTATTTTAAATTTTGGTGAATACTGTAGTTGGGTTGAAATATACTGTGCAAGTTAATGTAGCTAGCTATTATATTTTCTTCAGTTAAGAACTACTTAAATTAAATAGTGATTATTCTGTAATCATGAATATTTGTTGGTTTAGTTTAAAGTTATATAAGTTATTTATTAGGTATCACGTTATTCAAAGTTAACTATTTAATATTGATTTAATATATATCATAAGTTTCGATGGTTTTAGCATCTATCTGCATGTAACTATATGTTTTCCAATTTTTCCTGTCCGTTTGCTCTGATCTCAATAATGCACTAAATAATATGGAAGAATTCTTATCACTGTAATTAATACTGAACTCATCTGAAATTTAAAAATGTTTTCATTAATTTAATTTTTAGGAAGAATTTTCTCGCAAGTAGTTTTTTTTTTTTTTTTTTTTTTATGTTATGAACTATGTGTTATTGATTTTTTATCTTTAAGAATAATTATACCGCACTTAAATTACTTTAAATTAGTTCCACTCCATATGGCATATTCCTGTTGATTAAAATTCAAAATTGCATGCCTTGTAAAATGTTATGAGATTTATTTTAGCCTATTCGGTTAGTATTACATTGTTAGTGCCAGTATTTTGCTGTAATTCTAATAGATTTTTATTTAAATTATATTAAACCTATCTATGGAAGAAGTCTTGCTTATTGTTTTAAATTATCAAGGAATAAGTTAAATACCATAATTTGAAGTTGTCCGCTTTTTACAAGAACTTTAAATCTACCTAAAAATAATTAGCACAAGTTGTTTTCTCTTTCCAGTCCTTTGTAATCTTCAATTCCTCTGTTAATAATAATTTTGAACCAATTTTTTCAATAACTGGCATTTAAACTAAACTTTGAAATTTAAAAATTTTAAGTATCTTTGAATTTTATAAAAGCATATAAGCTATATGATGTTAGCTCATTGGATATTAAGATGAAAGTGGATTACAATATAGGTTTTGTCAATGTACATCTTAAGATAAATGTCAAGTCGATCTCGGCAAAATTATCAGCCATCATACATTGAATTAAATTTAAATCAAGTTTATACATTTCAATAGTCAATATTGTTTTTAAGCTTTTACCATTAGTTTTAAAAATAATTAAGTAAAATCTCTCCTATAATTTTAACTAATAGCTAAAGTTTCATTTGTCTATCGTTAAAAATATTGTGTTGAAATAGAAATTGAGAATTATTTCTTCAATGATATTCATGCAAAGCAGTAACTTTTAGTGTTGTTAAAATTGCACGGATTAGGTGTTTGAAGTTTACCTAAAAGCTTAATTAATTATTATTTTTTATTTTTTTTTTTATTTTAATGTATGAGTTGGTAATCCAGATGGACAGAAACTTTTTAAGAAACTCTCGCGGACAGTCTGTATGTGATAATTGTCTACATTATTAGTGCTTACAACAAAAACACTTACACTTGGTAACAAAAAGCAAAGGATTGACATTTCGATTGAGCTTCTTTTTTTTTTTTTTTTTTTTTTTTTTTTTTTTTTTTTTTTTTTTTTTTTTTTTTTTTTTTTTTTTTTTTTTTTTTTTTTTTTTTTTTTTTTTTTTTTTTTTTTTTTTTTTTTTTTTTTTTTTTTTTTTTTTTTTTTTTTTTTTTTAATTTTATTGATTACATCTGGTTGGATTTTAATTTCTAATCTTAAGAGAATATAACATTGTGTGGTAAAGCTCATTTCAGCCACTCAACATTGCACTTTTAAATTTTTACAATTGTAAATTATATTATTGGTAAACCTTCCTAGTACTATGGAAATGTGGTTAAAATTTAATACAGATGGGTACAGTAGTTATGCCATTGTGGAACACTGACGACCACATGTCAGTCGATCTTCAATCTTCAGTGGGATCCACATGTTGCACCACATATTTAATCGTTTTTTAATCATTTATTTTTATTTATTTCGTTGAACGTCACTTTATGCTGCTATGGCTAATCGGACGATGCTACGGTGGGAGTCCTAAATTTTGCCTATCCAGGTATAATTAGGATAGGGACCTTTAACGAGTACCTGACATCGCACAGGCTCGGGACCCCCATTTTACGTCCCTTCTGAAGGACGTCATAGCTAAGGATTTTTTTACTCCGTTTAAAAAATCCTAAGGTCATCTTGCCGGGCTGCGAACCCGCGATCTTGGGTTTAGTAGGTTGCTATGCTGGCCACTACACCACAGGTGACCCCATTTTTTAATAATTCAATTGAATAAAATTACATTTTATTATAAATTTCTAGCTCTATACATACAGGGTGAGTACCTCTTAGTGTAAAAAAAAAAAAAATTGGGTGAAAGTAGATCAAGAATGTAGAAAAATGCCGTAGGCCTCACCTTTCTATGCCAATACTTTGCAGATATGCGATAAAGCAAAGACTTTTTTGAGGAAACCATGGTTTTTCCATAAAAGCTGTAATATCTCCATTTTGTTTAAACATTTTTCAAATTTTGACCACATTTTCGGATTTAGCATTAAATTTCCTATAAGAGCAGAGTACATGTAACCTTGAATTTTACCAACTTGTGACCTAAAGAATAGCTTGATCTTCACCTTATTTAGGGAAGTTACAATGTCTTATATTACTTTAACGCTCACAATTTTTCAAAAAAACTATCCACAAAACTGCAAATCTCACAAAAACTTGAAAATTTTATCAGATTTCGAATGATATGTTAAAAATAATGATTCTGTTTCGATTTCATGGAGAAATGTTTGATCTACTTTCACCCAATTTCTTTTTTTTACACTAAGAGGTACTATACCCTGTATAACAACATACCTTAGTAACCTCTGCCACCTATCGGTCAATTTTCAAACTTCAATGTTATCCACATATTATCGCTTCTTTTAATATCAATTAATTGGAAATCAGTCGATTTTATTATTGCTAAACCTTCCTGGAACTATAAACATGATGTGGTTCAAATTTGGTACAGTGGTAGTCGTGGTTAGTGATCACAAACAAAAAATGGCTTTTCCTTTTATATGAAAGTATAGATTTAGAGCCCTATGGGTATTAGTATAATTATTTAGGATATTAATATTCTGCCTATTTTATTTTATATATTTATTTTTTTTTTATTTTTAAGGTATTGACAAACCTGCCAGCAATGTCAATGTTTTGTATGATGTCTTATTCGATAGTCCTGTGATTGGCGGCTCGCATCGATCTTGCGAAGAAGCTAGGATTTACAGGCTTCCTAGCCAGGCATTTATTAACCTATCTTATGGGGCAGGAAAGTCAGGAAAAGTAAATGGTAAAGTATCTACAACATCGTACAAGAGTATAATATATACATAGTAAATAAACAAATGTTTTCAAAAAGTATTTTATTGTTAGCAATGTTAATTTATGTTATACTTTTCACATCTCTGAATGGTATTCTATCAGTTGGTTTTATCCCATTATTCAACATCAATACTTCCTAGGTACATTTATATTCCTATCCTATAAAACTCACCTATATTCATGACTTTCATACTCTACACTCCTCCGACCACTTCTAAAATACATGGGCCGAACCCATTCCTCTTTTTAGAATTCCATCTCGATTTGAAAATGCCTCTCTCTACTAACTTCCTTTAAACACTGTCTATTTCTTTGCCTCGTGAACTATCAGTCTTCTGAGAAAATGTAAAAATATTTGCAGTAAGCTCTACCTTTAACTTTTGTAACCTTTAGGTTAACATCTTGGGGAACATGTTATCTCAGAATACAGTTCATTTTCTTCTTCTTCTAACAGCTCACAAGTTGGTACCCTTTCAGAAGTGAGGCTCCAGCTCCGTCACTCGCCCAGAATACCTTTTTATCGATTCTAATCTTCTTCCGATTTATTTCAATGATTTAGTCACTGCTTTTCGAGGGGTTTTACCCCTTAATTTACAGAAAAACTCTAAATGAAATGAAAAATAAAAAAATAAACTTTATTCTGGGACTTACAGTCCCCTAAGAATAATAATAATGCACAGTTACAAGCACGATTGTCTGGCAGTATTATTTACAAATAAAATGCTTCAGTGATTACTATAAAAAATTTACATTTTTGACAGGAAAAAAAAAATTAAATTAAACTAAAAGAAAAAATATGAAATAATGATAATGGCATAAAATACAATCATATACATATCTATATATAAAAGAAAGAAAGAGAGAAAAAAAAAGTAATTCTAAGTATTCATTTGATTATTGATATATTTGTGGAAGATTGATTGTCTAAAAGGTACAGAAATAAATAAATAAATTTAAAGGAAGTTAAGGATAGAAGTGGGTAGGGAATTTCAGAAGGAGGTAGCATGAATGATCAAGGATTTTTCAAAGGAAGCAGCTTTATGTGAGGGGGTATACAGGTTAAAAGGTTGGAATCTAGTGTTTCATTGTGGATAGAAGTGTGCAGAGTTTATTCTTGATCTAATATTAATATTAGATCAAGAATATAGGAAGGTATTTTGGTTTTTAGAGATTGGAATAGGAAGTTACCCAGAAAGTATTGCAGTCGGAATTTAGGGAAAAGCCACCCAAGCTCAGTATATCGTTAAGTAACGTGTGACCGCTTGGGGATCACAACGATAAATCTAATGAAACAGTTTATCAGTCTCCCCAGCTTAATCTCGAGATCCCCAGACAGCCCCCCATAAACCAAGCAACTGTAATCAAAGCAAGGGCAAATAAGAGAGGACACTGGAAGTTGACATGTATTTTGGGGAAAGGAATCTCGAAATCTAAAGAGTTTTTTAAGGATTATGGTGGATTTTTCAGAAATTTGGGCGATATGGTTGTTCCAAGATAGGTGTTGGATCAAAGGTAACTCTTAAATTTTTAATAGAGTTTTGGGACTGAATAAATCCATGTTCAAACTAATATTAACTTCTGTTTACCTTCTAATATTAAAATGAGAAATAAGAAAATAATGAAGTGGAAATAAGAATCTATAAAACACTAAATCAATGTTGAATTATTATTATATTAAATCAGAATTAATATAATGTTAAATCACAAGTTATATTATCTTGTGATAAACTCTCTGATGTTAGGTAACTGTAAATAAAAAAAAAACCTGTACCACTTACAACCCATGAAGGGTCTCGGGTTCAGTAACAAATTATAAATATATAAAACACAGAATCTTTGTTGAAAGTTATGATGTTAATTTCTGCTATATTTTCTCAAGGGCAGTAGAAATAAGAAAATATGAAACTTCTGATATACTTTCTCACATTCATTTTAGATCGATGTATTTTATTGAATTAATAATACAATTTGCCTCTCATTTATTGCCCTAATGATGTAATATGAACAACAAAGAATCCATTCACAAAATATGAAAACTGAAAATTTCTCACTTATATTGATATAACAAATATAAATATATAAAACACCAAATCCATGTAGAAATTGATATTAACTTTAGTAACACTTTTACACATTAGGGAAGAGAAAATAAGAAAACATCAATTTATAAAACACAAAATCTTTTATGAAACCCATGTTGTTAGCTTCTGTTTCTCCTATTTACATTTAAAAAGACTAAATATCAATATAACACACTAAACAACACAATCCAAGTTCAAACTGTAGAAGTGAATGTTTACATGTGAGGTTATAGGAAACAGCTATCGATAAATGTAAACTCAAAGTGAAGCATAAGGATCGAACTGGTCGGTGTAGTAAAATTAATTTAAAAAACAGTTTATGAATATTTTTTTTATTTTGATTAATCTATTTATTTTATTCTTTTTTTGATTTTAGTTTCTACTGCTCCTAAAATGGCCAATGTGAATCAAACTAATGCTGGTATGTTACATTATAATCAGTCAATCATATTTATCTTTTAATTTTGATCTATTATTTGTTTCTTTTCATTTATTAATTTTTTATTTTTTTTTATTTTTATTTTTTTTATTAGGAGAAACATGGAGAAGTATGAATTATAATAGTAGCCCACGTAGTAAGTATTTATTACCTAAAAATGTGTTTTATTTTACTATAATTAGTCAAATCGTAGATAGTAATTGCTCTATGTGACCTAGCACCCTTTTCTAGTTGGTTCTTTCCTTGATTTTTATTTATCCATATGACTTGATGTGCATGGAAATCAAACCTCAAAAGACGAAATGCATGTGTGTAATATCGATACCACACTGGTGTTAAAGTGTATTAAGGGTAGATAATGAGAGATTAGAGCAGGTTACAAATTTCAAGTATTTGGGTGCTCGTCTAAATGAGCCTGGATACACCCTACCGAACATAAATATCTTAATAATATTGTGCTTGATTCTTACTGTTAACCATATCTTAAATTATTATCATACGTAATATTTTCAGATGAAAACAAGTACTATCAAATCCCAAGGAACAGAGAAATGAATATACCAAGTACTACTCCTCAAGGTAATCAATCTTAAATCAAGTGAAAATATTACCTCAGTATTGACAAATGAATGGTGGTGGGATTAATATCTCCTCCCCCGCTCCCTACAATTACAAATATACAAGTTAAAATAAAATAAGTATTTTGTTTTAATATATTTATATAATAATAATAATAATAATAAAGTTCTTTATTTATTCTGGGACCTTAAGTCGTCCCGTAAGAATAAAAAATAATGTACAATCAAGGGCCTTTAGAACCTTTAAATAAAATAATATTTACATAACAAAGTAACAGATAATAATAATAATTGTAATAAATAAAAAAAAAGAGCAGAAAGAAGATATTAATAAAAAGTAACAAAAAATTTATATTAATTTTTTTTCAAAAAGAAAAAGATTTCTTCAATATAAACTGTTTATAATTATAGTTTATAACAACTAGAAAGTGGCTATTGTCAGTTTTTGGAGGACAGGATCTGGGTGGATAGTAGGTGGTTAAAGAAGTGGTATTTGAAAGTAGAAAGGTTAATTGAATGACGAATGTTGAGAGGGATTGAGTTCCAGAGAGAAGAGGATCGAATTACGAAAGATCTGTCGAAAGTGGCTGAGCAATGAGCAGGAGTATGCAAATCTGATTGACGGGATCGGGTTTGGCGGGTAAGAATTGAGGATTTGAGTTGAAGGAGTTCGGAAATGTAAGGTGGATGATGGGATTGAAGGGTTTGAAAAAGTAAGGATGCCAGGAAATATATATAGGTATTGAAAGCTCAGAAATAGACCCCATGTTCTTGTTATTTGTATAATACTGCGTCAAGCTGTTCGCTCACTATGTGTGTAGATTATGAGTGCATTTTTATTTATTTCATCTTAATCAAATGAGTATTATTATAGTAAAGTAGTATGCAACAGGCAAGTTAAGTATATATCCCTTAGTTTAGAACTTAGTTTTTCCCTCTTATTCCCTTACATTGAATATTTTTGGTGGCCTCTCGACAGTGTGCTGCTTGAGAGTAGATTAAAGTGAATCATGAAGTGCCTTCTCCAGGTTTGTCTTTAATATCTAGAGATGCTTCCATGTTTCTCATCTGTATTCTGAATTAAGTTTGATTTACCTCACATTCCACAGATAAGGCAATTCAATGCATATAAGATTACTTTTTTTTTTTTTTTTTTTTTTTACCCATATACCCTATCCCACAGAACTTTCTATCAACCTTCCAGTCCTTTAGACAAAAAATAAATTAGCTTTCTGCCGATACCCATAAACCAAAATTCACAAAAGCAATAACATGCAAAATACACTTAACCAACAATACACAAGTGTCAGAGATGAGATATAGCTTGTTACGGTTAAATTTTCAGCTATAGAAAATTTTCAACTGCACACAGTTGCCTCAAGCCTAGTGGAGACGGTTAGGTTCGGCGTGTAATAACAAACAACAATCTCAGATCCCTTGCTATTTTTTTAAAAAGGAACATAGCGAAAACTTAATCAGATTACCAAAAAGAGAACTTACCAAGCAGCGTTCACTTTGTACACTTAATTACAGAAAATAAATTTTAAGAACAATTTTACTTTTATTTTTCAATTAACTACACTCTGTTCATGAAACACATACCTCCCTGTTTTTTTGTTTTTTTTAAGATTATGTTATAAAAATTATTAATAGAATTTACAACAGTAAATTAATTAGATCAATAATAAAAATGTCTATACGATTGAAACTTAGCCGTTATTGAAGTTGTCCTTCCAGATCCTCACATTAGGTTATTTTATTTTTTTATTCAGGAAAAAAAAACCTGTATCAAGCTTTTAGATACTTTCCTTAGATTTATTTAGATTATTTTGTATTATATATACGGAAACGAGACATAGACCTTGACATCAGATGAGGAAAAATAATTAAACATGTGGGAAAGGAAAATCCTACGAAAAATATATGGACCAACTAAATATGGGCTTAAATCTTTGGCGAATTAAGACGAATGCAGAACTGAAGACTATATGCAGCCCCAGATATTGTAGCCAATATAAAAAGAGGCAGAATATGATGGCTAGGCCATTTACAAAGAATGGAAGCAAGTAGGCTCCCTATGATGATGTTGGATGGAAAGAGGAATAAGGCCTTGACTTTGTTGGCTCGAAGATTTGGAGGACAATCTTCAGACTCTGAGTGTGGGAGGATGGAGAAGGGCAGCAAGGGACAGGTCTGAATGGAAGATGATTGTAGAGGAAGTCAGGGTTCTGCAAGGACCAAAAGTGCGATAAGTTGATGATGATTATTGGAATTTTTTTAAAATTTCATTTGGGGAGTATTTTTTAATTTTTTATTTCTTCTCTATATCTTTAGTTAGTATGCATTTACTATCTTAATTAATTTTTCATTATATATTTTTTTTTTTCTCTGACCTGATATAGTTTTATTTATTTCTGTACTTATTAGTTATTTATAAAGAACATAGCCTCAGAAAAAAATTATTTTTTTATTCTATTTATAAATGAATTATATATGTATTAATATATTTATCAACTAATAATTATTTCATAATTTGTAATATATATGACGTATGTCAACAAGATCCAATTAACAGTAATGTTCAATGAACATTCATCCCCGTTGTGTACATCGCAACTGCGGGGGGGTATGGATCAGTGAAGAGAAAAGATTTCCCTGGTTCGGATACGAGCTCGGTGGCCAAGTGGATAAGGCACCACGCTAGAAAAGTGGAGACTTGGGTTCGTATCCCAACCGAGTAAATCTTTTCTCTTCAAAATAAAAAATATATTAATAATATATTTATCAACTAATAATTATTTCATAATTTGTTATATATGTATTAATTTTTAGGTAATGAATCTGTAAAGCAGTTTATTCAGAATTTTAATCCTGCCAAAGTAAGTTAATTGATTTTTTTTTTATATATATTGATTTATTAATCAATTGTGTGATTTAATTATCGGTTGTTTTTACTTAGCAGGCGCCATTTCCTACCAACCATGTTCCCCATCATAATAGGCCATTAGGAGCCGATTTGGAATTTAAAGCTATGTGGAATTTCCTTCAGGTAATTACCTTATTTTTAGTTTTATTATCCTTTGAATAATGAAATATAATAATTTTTAAAAAATGCTCATCTTATTAAACTTTTTTAACATAATTTATTGTTGATAGTTGGTATCTGTGATCATTAAAAAAAAAAAAATCTTTCATCAGAGCTACAAGAAAAACAAACAAAATATATGAAAGAAAAATTAAGTTAATAAGTATGATATGTCAATACAAATGCAAAGTATCAAATGTAAAAAATGATATTTTTTTTCACAAAGGGTCGATTATGAACCAGTGGCGTAGCGATGGGGGAGAGGCATCATGCCGTGGGCACTACTCACAAAGGTGTGAATGGTCCGCAAAACAAAAAATTGCTGGATAATTTTTATTTTTATTATAATTGATTTCTGGAAAATATATTTTAAATTTAGTGCCATTGTAATATAATAAATGTTAATTCATAAATAAAAAGGAAAGAAAGTGGGGGGGGGGGGCTAAAAAGGTATTGTGCCCTGGGCGCAAGTTAAGCTCACTACGCCACTGTCATGAATTATTTGATTATTTCTAAAAGCAATTACAAACCTAAAGCAAAAAAAAACGTGTTTTTTCATATTCGATACTTTCCATTTGCATCGAGAATATTATAAGAGACTTACAAGGTAAAAAAAGAAAGAAAGATTAAAACAAAAGATATGATTGTTTAGTAATCAGAAATTAAAAAAGTAAATTTATTAATCAGAAATAAAGTAATAATAAAAAAAAGGCTCAATAAAAACCGAAGATTTGGTGCCGACACCACCAACCTTTGACCTCAGGCCTCACTCCAACCCACCCCATCAAAACCCGAATCCACAAGATCAGCCCTGATGCAATCCTCCCATTCAGTCTCGATCTACCCTTCAGATGTTTACCCAACGGCTCAAAATGTACTACTTTTTTTAAAATCTGGTTATCATTACCAAATTCAATGACTTAACATGTCCATTTTTAATCATCCTGCTGCTATTATCTGAACTAAATTTAGCGGATAAAACTCTTGCAGTTCCGTATTGTCTGGAGCCTCCTAAATTCAACCTTACGTTCATCCTTTTTTTGCTAAATAATAGTACTTTATTTTTGAAAACTTAGAGGTGTTGTTCTTCCCTCAACCTAAGCAGCCATGTTTCGCATCTGTAGAGAACTGTTGGTAGTCTTAACTCAATCAGTAATAAATCAATAAAATAGATAATTAGTGTATAAACCATAAATATAGCTAAAATAAAAACAAGTAATAATTAAAGAAAGATTATGCCTGAGTTGTAATGGCAGAATTCATTGATATATTATTATTGTGTATTTAAATGGCCACACACCGCTACGATCTTCTCTGTTTTAACTACATACAATCAATCTTTATCATTATAATTTGTTTTTCTTTTGTTTTTTAAAGAAAAATATTGTATGTACAGGGTAATGAAATGGAAATAATCATTTGAAGTCAGTAGATAAGTTAAAATGTTTATAACTGAGACGTGTTAATTTGAAAATAATTTTTTAATTAATTACACATCTTTCTTATTACATTAATCCTTTTTGTGGATTATTTTTTAATGTTTTATATATTTATTTATTTTTTTAGAATCAGAAAGTACCTGAAGAAAAATCTTTAAGACCTGGTGTTCCTTCCCCAAAGGTTACACCAGTATCCCCTGTCACTGAAACTGTTGTAGTTGAGGTAGATCTCATATTGTATTATTTGAGATATATTTAACTTACAAAAACTTCAATTTAATTTTTTTTTTTTTTTTTTTTTTTCACAGCAAACTATAGCTCTTCGTAAGTTTCTGAAGTTGAATGAAACTCCAGTAGCTCCAGTCAATCAACATTTTACTCCTGACTTTCAACCCCAATTGATCCAGCACGCCAATAACAGCAGTCGAAGAGCAGCAAATATGGCTCCTCTTAATACCAATAATTTTATTTATAATCAAGGGAGTGTAAGTACTTGTATGTCAATTTATTGGATTCCGTGTAGTATAAAAGTAATGCTTCATTATTATATTATATTATATTATTAGGGTAGGGTGGTTTGAAAAGTTCTTGGAATCACCGCTAGAAGTCAGTGCTAGAGCAATGAGGCTCCGGCACAATAATCACACATCCTTTGTGAGTGAACACGTTGTGTGAGTGGTAGTGACGACTCTTTGTTGTTGTTTTTTGCATTGTGATTTGTGACAATGGAAAAAAACTGAGATTCGAGCAGTAATCAACCCCTTAACAGGCAATGTAGCCTGGAGGATACACATATTTAATGCATTTTGCTCAATAAATGATGTAATATCCGACGCATTATCCTACTCATTATCATCTACTATCCTTTTTTCAACCTTGAATTTCATGATACATGAGTGGGGGTTACCGTACTTTGTAAAGAAAGGTATGAAAGCAAAGGAAATTCATGCCGACTTTCAGAACACACTGGAGGACTCTGCTCCTTCATATTCAACTGTTGCCAAGTGGACCAGTGAGTTTAAGTTTGGTCGGGAGAACTTAGATGATGATCTGAGAGATTTCTGAAGCTGTAGGGATGTCATCTGTACGGGTATATCATATTTGTAACCGAATAATTGGGAATGAAAAAATT
Source organism: Euschistus heros (assembly GCA_003667255.2). Lineage (NCBI taxonomy): Eukaryota > Metazoa > Arthropoda > Insecta > Hemiptera > Pentatomidae > Euschistus > Euschistus heros. The sequence goes on along the minus strand of RCWM02000301.1, from coordinate 851,295 downwards.
ATCTGTAAGATGGGTGCCGCGGCTTTTGACATTGGACCGTAAACGTTCATGAACTGAGGTACGAATTGTTGCCATCATCCACCTTATTCATCTGATTTGGCACCATCAGACTTTCATCTCTTCCCCAAGCAGAAAATTTTCCTCGTTTGACGTTGATTTCCTACAAGGGAAGAACTGACAGCCGAATTGGAGAGGAATTTTGCAGGACTGGAGGAATCTCATTTTTGAGATCAAGGCATTGGAACATCGCTGGACCAAATGCATTAGTCTACAGGGAGACTATGTTGAAAATTTCTAGTACATTCCATGAACTTTTCAAACCACCCTCGTACTTAGTTATATCCAGCTATTGTATTTGAGAACTACTAGTAAGTGATGAAGTCAGTTGTTGACGAATAATGTTAATAATTATTCCGTATTAGGTTGACTGAAGTAATCCTAAAGAAGAAGTGAATATTATCTGAACTTTAACTTATTTTATTTTTATAACTGACTTATTTAGACTTAGATACACAAACAAAAAAAAAAAAGAATGATATCCTGATCATTAAACCTGAGAGATAAGTTAAAGTTAAAATAGTGTAAATTGATACTAAGATTACATGAATCATTATTTAGCTATTAATTACATTAAAAAAAAAATCCTTGTAACAGAAATCTGGGTCCAGTTTCTTATTTTCTATTTTATTAATCCAATTCAGCTTCATATCATTCATACAGAGTTGGGCTATTTTCCCGATTCAAAATTATTTTTTTCATCTTAAAGCTGGTTAAATTTACTATTAGTCTATTAAATATGAAGTTTTAATAGTGTCCAAAGCATGCTAAAAAAAAACCCATACAGTTGTGAAATCCACGTTTATTTGCACATTTTTTACTATAACTCTGAAACTATTCATCCGACTCAAAATTTATTTTTTTTTAATCTAAAAGCTGGTCAAATTTACTATTAGACACTATGTATGAAGTTTAAATCGGGTCTCTTGAAATAAACATGCCAGAACGCTAAAGATCCTGTACTTTTAAGCTATCCAAATTTTTTTGGCATATTTTTCGCTATAACTCCGAAACTATTTGTCTGATCAAAAATTTTATTTTTCCATCTCGAAGCTGCTTAAATTTACTATTAGATCATGTATAGTTAATTTATATTAAACACCATGTAACACCCACGGCTGACCACTGAACATGTCATAATGGTAATTTTTGCCACAATCTACACATTTAGCATGCTAGCGTGGGTGTTTCACGGGATTTAATGTAAATTACATGTATAGGATCTAATAGTGAATTTAACCAGCTTTGAAATGAAAAAACAAAATTTTGGATCGGACAAATAGTTTCGGAGCTATAGACAAAAAAGTACGACAAATATGTTTTCGCGGATAACTGGTACTGACCCCCATCTTCACTTTTTCCCTAGACGATATCTTCATGGTAAGTGGTCGGATTTCGGAGTAGTATTTTTCATTTTGTAGGTAATGAATCCAGCTACAATTAATATTTGAAGACTTTCTTCGAAAAAAGCTTTGTTTTCATAACCGGTATTTTGGGCATGAAGCCGACGTCTGCCTTGGTAGCAAACTTCAGATTTGGATTCAGCATCTCAAAAATACAAAGATCCGTTGAAAATAAAAGATTGGCAGTTTTTTCTTGAAAACTGACTTTTGGAGCCTTATTTTACTGGACTATCATGTCGAATGCTTCTTTTACATACAATAGTTTCCCATCTGTATTTGGTCCTTCCTCTGGGTCTTTTTCCTCTTATCTTGTTTCATTTTTGATTTTGGCCATCTTTTGTATTCTTTGATTAGTCAGTCAAACCATTGCAGCCTATTTTCTTCGGTTATCTTTTTGGCTGATTTCACTCTCAGGTTACTTGAAGTATTTTTTTTATATTTTTCCTTCTATGTTATTTCCCACCTGATTCAATATAGGTATATCTTGTCAACATCTTTAGTTATTAATTACGAAACTCCTAAAATGTATAAAAATAAAAAATAAAATATAGTTTTGTTGCAAAAGGTGTGTTTGTTCTGTATTATAAAACTTTTGTTTGTGTTTGCTATTATCTTTTTATGAAATAATTGGCTGTTTTATTTTTCAGATAATGAGACCTAAGACTTGCAATCATATTAATTGTGATTTAGAGTTAAAGAATTTATGTCTTAACAAAAGTAAGTCTTTATTTTTATAACATATTTATTTACTGCTTTATTTTTACTTTAATTATAAATCTTTAGTCAGTATACATTTGAAATTGTTTTTTTTCCGATCGGTAGTAGTATTTAGTGTTTGCTATAAATATTAATTTATGAGTTACTATAGGAGTTGCTGTAAGGAAATGAACTCCTAACTCCCAGGTTCAAATTTGAGAATATCTGCTGAGGCAGATAATTATTTATACTGTTAAATTGGTCAATAATCGTCAGAAAACCTTCCTGGTGAACACCTAGCATATATAAATTAGGTAATCTTGGTTTGCGGAAAAAACTAGGTGGCTGAGCTTGGTTCTGCCCAGATCACATCCTTTTCACAACTTTTTGGCCGAGAAACAGTACACCGTTACCTAATGTCCTGCATGAGCCATAGTGGTAGTTCATTTTTTTTTTTTTTTTTTTTTTGCTTGTATTTTCCCCTTTTGAGAGTACTGTTGAAAATAAATTATTTCCTTGAAGAAACAGAGTATATTATTATTGTTTAGAGTAGGATTTCTCTATTGACGAAATTGGTGATTCTGGAATTTTGTTGTTCTTTCCTAAATTGATATCAATTCATCTGTAGGATCGTTTATTTAATATATTTAGCCCTTATCAATTTATTAGTTGAGGTATGATGATATGGAGGTGTGGTAGCTTAGTGGGTTAGGCACTAGACTGCCAAACTTCTGAGCCTGAGTTAAAGTCTGTCTAAAGGCAGACATTTATTTTCTGTTATTTTGGCCATGGATCAACTTCAGGTTTGGGAGACCTTCCTTTGGCAAACTGAGCCTCTGTTTCTTATTGGGGAAAAAACCTGTTGGTTGAGTGTGATTTCGGCTCTGAAATCTTCATGGATTGTAGTGGTAATGGTTTGATTAGCAAGCGTGTCGCAATATAGCCTTATACTATTATATGAAGTTAGTAGTTTTTAGAGATGTAACGCTGTATTGATTAAAAAAAAAGATATCTACAATTAACATATTAATGAATTAAAACTGTTTTTCCTATTTCAGATATTCAGTTGCCTAAGTATAATTACAAGCACTTACCATCTTCTGGAGAAATAACTTGCATTTTAACGTTTTCAAATGAAATTGGAAAAGTTATCGGAGATTCTTGTAGAAATCAAGAAGAGGTAAACGGATATGAGTTGACTTTCGATCCTCTTATTTCTTTAAATATTGCAGTAATTTCTTATAAATAGAAAAATATGATTTAATTGAAACTATTCCGTTTTCTTTAAAGGCTGCTGAAAATGCTTGTTGTAAAGCAATTAAACAAATATTAAAGAGAGAAGAAATTGTGAGAAGTCCATTAGGCTACAGAAATATTCATCGACCACCTCAGCCTATGATGATGCAGCCGCAGCCGCAGCCACAACCACAACCACAACCACAACAATCCACTTCCAGGTTTGTGGTTTATTTTGTATATTAGGTGTTTTGAAAAATCAATGTAAATTAAATTAATGTAATCACCTTTAGCATTTCTAATGCTATCTCCATGACTCTTCTTCATGGGCAAGTTCGATTAAATTACTTCAGTATTAACTCTTGTGATAGTAAAATGCTTTAAAAACTCTTAAGACAATACATCTTCAGCTTACTAAAATGAAACCAATTAACCATTTTAAAAATCCTGATAATTTAAATTTTTTATGTATTGCATATATACAATATTTTTTGTTTAAAAAAATAAAATTGAATTAAAACAAAAAAAAAAATATATATTACATTAGGATCTTGATAGTTATGGGAAGAAGGGATCATGACCACCTCTATCAAAATTTATTCATGACTAGCATACCCCATCGCCCGCTCTCATAAATAAAAGAACTTAGATTATTTTAACTAATAATTGAATTTCATTTGTTTATTAATAAAAATCTTGTATTGAAGTATGGAATTTAGCATTATCAATGATATTTTTATGCATGGCAGTAATTGTAATCTAGTGAAAATTCCATTGATTAGGTGTTTAAATAGTATGTAAAAGCATAATTATACATCCAATTTGGCAGAAATAATTTTATCAATCTATCGGGTTGGATTTTAATTTCCAAACATAAAAGTATATGACAGTTTGGCAAACCTCGTTTCTGGCACTCAAGAATATACATTTTAATTATTATTATTGTAAAATTTATTATTATATACCTTCCTAGAACTATGAAGATGTTGTAGTTAAAATTTAGTACAGTTAGGTTTAATAATTTTACCATTCTAAACTCTTGGCACATATCAGTCAATTTTTAAATTGCACTGGGATCCACATGTCGCTCCATGTATTTCTCATATTTCTAGTAATCTCTCTAGGATGGAGCTCGCCACTTATCTGTAAATCTTTAAACTTCACTGCGCACCACATATTTATTATATTTTAACAACCATTTAATAGAAAACCTATAAATTTTATTATTGCTAAATTTTCCTTGAAATATGAAGATGATGTAGTTAAACATTAGTACAGATTGGTTCAGTAGTTTTCACGGTTAGTGATCACAAATGAAAAATGGCTTGTCCTTTTATATAATATTAGCATCCCCCGACGCGACTTGGCCCGCTCTTATAAGAGAATCACTTAAACAATTTTAACTAATAATTGAAGTTTCATATGTTTATCAATAAGAATAATGTATTCAAGTATTCAATACTAGAAACTCTTGTGGATATTGGACTGCAGTGTTTTATCAGTGCTACAACTAAAGGCCCTTGAATCATTTTTTTCACACAATATCAAGAGGCAAGGAATCAATATATTGATTAGACAATAATTTTTAGTGCGCAGAAATAATTTCATCGATTCTATCTGGTTGTATTTTAATTTCTGACCTCTAAAGTTTGACAGCTTGGCAACCCTCGTTTCTACCACCTAACCCAGTACATTTAAATTATTATTATTTTAGTAAACTAAAGTATTGTAAACCTTCCTAGAACTGTGAAGATAATATAGTTAAAATTTGGTACAGATGGGTTGAATAGTTTTAGCATTGCTAACTGTTGTAGAATGGTGCTTGCCATATATGGGAGATTTTTAAACTTTATTGGGATCCACATGCTGCTCCATATATTTATAATTTTTATTATAACAATTAAACTGATAATAAGTTATATATAACAATACAATATAACCTATAACCTATAATACCTATAACACCTAACCTATAACAATACCTTTGTAACCTCTCTTGAATGGTGCTCGCCATCTACCAGTTGATTTTCAAACTTCACTGTGCACCACATATTTATCACTTTTTATTGACAATTTAATTAAAAATCAGTAAATTTTACTATTGCTAAACCTTCCTTGAACTATGAAGATGATCTGGTTAAAATTTGGTATAGATTAGTTCAGTAGTTTTCGCGGTTAGTGATCGCAAACAAAAAATGGCTTGTCCTTTTATATATAGTATAAATTAATTTATTGTGGTTAATTCTTTAAACTTAAAATTTTATTACAATGTTACAGAATAGGAATAAACCAGCAGCTTCCTACTCCTCCGATGCAATGGTGCTCTAGTAGAACAGGAGGGGCTATTCCTGAAATGCAGTTTGGACCTGCAATGAGGAATTTCCCTGGCAGACCTCAGGTATGATTTTGTCTGATCAATATGTAGTCATTTATTTTTTACGATTGTTGGGGGTAATTTTTTTATTTTGCATCTGAACTTTATTAGCTTTATTGAATCTAGAATTGATTTAAAAAGAGTATAAAGTATTTGATTAGTAGGTTATAAATTCTACAAGGTTATGTTACTCTACAAAGACCAAGTAAAAAAATCTCTGCCTTAATAATATTTTAATTACACCTTTCTTCTGTCAAGAAAGGCAAAGTAAAGTTTGCATTACAAAAATTGTATCTTAAAAAATTCAATTTTACTTATCCTTTGTTTTATTAAACCAGAGTTCCCCAAACGTTTTTGTGCCGTAGACCCCTTGCCATGTTTTTCCGTGTTGGGTAGACCCCCTACTTACCTGATATTGATTTCCTGTAAATTTCTAACTGTAGTGAAGTTTAGTGTTAAAAACTTAAAGTAAAAACACATGTTATTTTATACATTTATTAATTGAATTTAAATTAAAACTACTCAAAATAAAATTTCGTATCTGTTATGTAAAATATATGTAACAATAAATAAACATAAAATAAACTATAAATAAAATAGCATAAGCAATAAGTCCATGTTTTTAGTAGGAAGGATGAACCTGATGCTTTAATAATAAATTATCAACATTTGGCGTCAATTTTGTAAGGGTTAATCTTAAATCTCCTCGGCTAATGATGTCCAGTCTGTTTCTTTTTTTCGTTAGGAGATTGGTAACAGCGCTGAACCCCCTTTCCACTAGGTATGACGATGGAAAGGGAATTAAAAATTTCCTTGCTATATTCCATAATACGGGATAAGTAACAGGTATGTTGTTTTGCAGCGAGAATTGCTGATATCCGTTTTTAAACTGAACCTTAAGTTCTTCGTTTGTACTTAGTTCAGTCAGTTCCTCTTGTATTATGACATTCGTTTCTTCTATGTCACCATATAATTATCCACGGCGGTATTACCATAGTCAAAATATCCTCAAACCTAGATTCAAAATCTGAATAGAGGGCATTTAAATGTTGAACGTAAGTTGAAACGTCGTCTTCCTGGCAGCTTGTCTGTGACAAATTGGGGAACTGAGAAAATTCGCCCCGTCCAATATTTTGCTTCATTAGTTTAACTCTGGCAAGAAACTCTGATAAGATGGACTTTGTTTTAATCAAATTTAAACTGTCACCTTGTAATTGCAAATTAACCATATTAAATTTTGTAAACAAATCTGTTAAATAGGCGATGTCTGTTTTCCTCTTCATTAAATTTTCTTTCAAAATTTTATCTTTAGTATCCAGAAATTCTAAAATAGTCTCAAAAAGTGCAAAAAATCTTGTCAAACATAAGCCTTTCGACAGCCAGCGTACTTCAGTGTGAAGGAATAATTAATGAAAGTGTTCGTCATTTTCTTCACACAACTGCGCAATATAACCGCGTATTCAACGCATTGCTTCGGATTCGATTTACTGCATCAATGACTAAATGAAGTGATTCATGCAATCTAACACTCAAATTTTTAGCAACTAAATGTTGTCGATGGATGACGCAATGTATTGCTAACACCCCTGACACATTTTGTTTTAAATAGCTTATAAATCCACGATAACGTCCAACCATGGCAGGTGCTCCATCTGTAGCTACTGATATTATATTTGATAAAGGAATTGCTTTTTCAATGAAGTAATCCTTCAAAACATGAAATATTGATTCACCTTTAGTGTCGGTTATCAAAGTTCTTGCGAAGAGCAGTTCTTCGTAGATTTCTTGATTCATAATAAAACGAACATATGCCAATAATAATGCTGCATTATCAGGTAAAGTTGACTCTTTGTAAACACACCAAGAAAAGAATTTTTAAAGTCTGAGGATGGGACATTGTTGTTCCCGAAACATGTAACAAGATTTATTAATAATAAATGAGGAGTAAATGCCATGAATAATGAAATAATTTCTATATATGTAACTCCTTCATTGAAGAATTAAATAATAATGTACTTACTTTTCTCCAGCACTCTCAAACAAAATAACACTGACTCACTATAATTTGTGTGATATACTATCTGTTTATATTTTTTTAAATATTTTCTTAGCACTTTCCTTTTCAAGATTCAGGAAACGAATAAACGTATTTGTCCCACATTCGTATTTATAGAGTGACGAATTGAAGAAGTCAGTGCAAGGTAGCGAAGCTCTGAGACTGGGACTCTCAGGTTTTTACAAGTTCAAAATGTATTGCGACCACAAAGCGAATACCAACATCCTACAACTTACACAATTTTATAAACATATATATATAATAAATTTTTTACTTCATAGGTACTTTTATAATGTATATGTTTTGACATTATAAGATAGTATGATGTAAGTAAATAGGTACTATCAGTGTATGTGTTGAGATCCACTATCGTGGACCCCCATTTTCATTTCATGGACCCCCAAATTTTTTTTCGCTGACGTAGACCCCTTGCAGGTTGTCATAGACTCCTAGGGGTCGATATAGACCACTTTGGGAATCACTGTATTAAACTAATCAGAAAAACAATTTTTTTTTTTTTTTTTTCATGATTGAAATTTACTAAAATAAGTAAAGGTGAGCTCCTGAACTGCTGATGGCGCTGCTAGCTTTCATTGATTACAGCATACATGATTATGTCAATACGATTATTGACTTTCGATCAAATTTTCTAATTATTTTCCTATTGATCCTGCTACAACAGGCATAACATGCCATTACACTGTTGGATCTCAGGACTTATGGCGCGTGCCTTGCTTTACTTTTTTTCGCCTAATGTTGTTTTATGGTATAAAATGTCTGCTAATAATCACACTAGGTTACTTAATAGATATTTCATGGTATGATCACAGCCTAAATCGAAGTGTCTTTAGATCGTGTACTTAAAAGCCATTATCTACTCTGCGAGTAGGTGTCCCATTTTTAAAATCAAATGTAAAATACACCTTTCAATCAAGAGATTTTTCATAAGAAATAATAACAATATGATATTTTGTTATTATTTCTGGAATTACAATAAGTTGGAATACAATGGAAAATGTTGATATTTAAAAAAAATAGTAAACTACTTTAAAAATGATTTAAAGTTTTGTACTGCCAATTGACCGTAATCTGAGAATCACCCATATACTTATGAATATTATGTGAGTTCCTTGCTTATTTTATTAAATCAATTATCTCAACAAAAAATTTTGTTTAGGAACAAGTAAGGTCTCCCCAAAAAGTTCTGAGTCCAGTGATTCCAAACTCTCCGCAGGAAGAATCAAGAGGTTATGGATCAAAAGCAGTTAAAAACGAAGAGACCCTTCAGTCTCCTGGTAATGAAGGAAATCAAAAATCTATCAAGCCTAACCAAGTTCCTCGGAGACCAGCAAAAGTAAAAAGTAGAATTGCTGCAAACTTTTCAGTCCCATTACCAGATAGCAAATAGTCAGCTATTTGTGCATAATCTTCAAATTAATTAATATAGATTTATATAAATATGATATATATTTATAACTGTACATTATGAAGGAAACATAGGCAGTATTACAGCTGCCTTCCATATTACATATTTGTACATAAAATTATTTAGCTCATATCATATGATATATACCTGTTTTAGAAAAATTATCATTGTAATAATTATATCAAAGTGTTCTATTTTAAACTTCAGCTTTTAACATAAATAGATCTTCTAAATCTCTATTCAGTGCATTAAAGTGCTGATATTTTGTGATTAGATGAATAGGTTAATTTGTAAATTATGAAATCGCTCCTTGTGATAATGTTATGTTTTAATTTTATATAACATTAATATTGTAAAAACCTTTTGAAATTTTAGGTATCTAGAACAGTTGTTCTTTTATACCTTTATATTTTAAATATTTTATGTTATAACTTAAATATGGACTTGGCAAAATCACACATTGGAAATGTGTATGACTAATTTTTCTTGCAATATGTTTTATGACTATAGCTACGATTTTATGATTTTTTTTTTTTTGTTATTGTTATTTTCTTCTGTGTAAGTAAAAATTTTATCGTAATAGACACTGGAAAATAATGCATGTAAAAGGAACATTTTAAAATCTATTTCATTAAAAATTATGCCTTTTTGAACTGTGTTGTATTTTTTAATTTTATATACCTTATTTTATTTATTTATTTATTTTTTTATTGCTCTAAAAATTCGTGTAGTATGAACCTTTTAAAAATGTGGAAAATATATTGATTATGTTAGAAACTAACATCCAATAAAATGATTCTGAATTGTATAAGGAATAGATATACAGTAGAAACTCGATAATTCGTCAGGAGTGGCGGAGAGGGGGTGACGAAATAACGAAAATGACGAATTAAAGAATTTTGCTGTGAATGTAACAAAAAAGCATTTTGAACTATATAATTGTAATTTTTTTGCAATTTATTGAATGTAAAAACGACCAAATGAACATTATAAACATTGGGCTTGAGTGACAATGACAAAAAACACAAAAACCTTGGAACACAAACATATTTAAAAACAAAGTAATATACAAAAAGGTACATGTATAACATAGGAAAAAAAACAGACATACATATCATATTCAATACATACATTGTTCCACGCATCAGCTACATTGAAAATGGCATGTTTAATTGTGTATCATTTCCAAAATTCATTTAAATTTGTTCCTGAATCATAAGAAATAAAATTCAGAGAAAGAAGTTTTTTCTCAGATGAGGTTCTACTTTGTTGAGTCTTAACTGATTTCGGGAATTCGTCAACTGCACTCATACTTCCTTCCATCTCTTATTACAATTTATGGAGGGATCGACTCCATAAATCGTTTAAAGATTAAATAATTAGTAAGGGAAAAAATGAATTACATACATATTTAATTTGTTATTTATAGTTGCCAGCAACCATCTGACGAATTATAGAATAAGAACAATTATCGAGTGACGAAATAATGAGTTTTCACTGTATCAACATTGAAATATGCCCTATTACTTAAAAAATAATATTAATCCAAGCAACAGCATTTGATATGCTTTTCCAGAAATACAAGAGCATTCATGAAATAATAACCAGATCCACAACAATGCAGGTAAGTGATCAAGGCCTCCATGATAGAGGTAGAATAATTTTAAAATAACACAGATCCTAACCTGTACAAATAATAATAAATGCAATTATAGTAAATGAAAACCTTTGTCATATTTTGATATGGCACTTACAAATAGTAATACCCGACTAAATATACCTGTAATTAATATACCCTAGACCCAGTGCCTAATTTTCTAAAGGAACCTTAATTGTTATAATGCTTTGATTCACCTGTTACATTGCTGCTACAGCAAATTTTTTAATTTGTTTTGTAAACACTGGATAGAAAAAAAAAATCTAAGAATTAAATGAATAATACTTCAGCATAATGGTTTCTATTAAATTACCATTAACTAAATCCTCCAGGATTTTCTTATTTGACCTAGAGACTAATTAAATTACAGCTTTGATGCTCTGATAGCCAATCATGGAACACCAAATTGAATAGACTGAAAATAAGCGTCCTGGAGACCTTTAAAACAAGCATTTTTTGTTTTATGGGGGAGGGGAGTTTTTAATGTTATAAATTTTATTTGGTTTCACACTATTTCTTATGTTTCAACAAATCTACTCTTATGTTTTTTTATTTGTATAAATATACATCAACAAAATTCAGTTTCTTAATTTTCTGGTGTTTTTACAACCCCAGATAGTTCTCTTCTTTCTTTGATCTTAAGAAGAGTATTATGGACAGATCAAGCATTAAGAAGTTATTACCAAATAGTTCAATCTCATTGCTGAATACTGAGTACATTGTTTAAAAAAGAAATTTAAACTGTTGCTATGACAACTATATATAGCACTGTTTTTGTCAAGTCCAAACTCAGAAAATTATTTTAAAATACTGCCCTATGCTATATGAGATTATATGATTAGGATGTCTTTTGTTATATGAGCCCAATAAGTGCTTAGCTTATAACCAAGCTAAGCGCCTGGTCTAGCCAAAAAGGTCAGATAATTAACAATTCAAAACTATAGTTGTTATTGTTCTATAAAATGACAATAATTATTCGTCTTAATCAATTTTAATCTGATCTAGGCTGTATCTCTTGCCCATTACTGAGGTTAAACATTTTTCTTATCTTAACTATTGTGAAGATAAAAAAAGTTGTGGATTCTTCAACTTTAGTTGGAATGGCTGATTTTTTTTTTTTTTTTTTTTTTTTTTTTTTTTTTTTTTTTTTTTAGTCCATTTCCAGATTCAAATCAGGTGAAGGTGATCAATTTGATTATTTATAAAAACAACAAAAAATTTATTTACATTCTCACAGTCTGCCACATTATGTTCTTATTTACATTGATGTCCAAGTTTGTTTGATGAATGATGCGCCTCGTTCGGCCACCATGATAACAGGAGCGTTTGTATTTCCCCCGGGAATGGTTGGTATTACTGAAGCATCGACGACTCGAAGTCCATTAACACCATGAAGGAGTAATTGTGGACTAACTACTGATCTACTATCAGATTCAGGTCCCATCCTGTTATACAGAACAAATTCTTATTATGCCAAATATTTAATTTATATTTTCATATTTATATTTTATTGTTTATTTAATACATTTTGTGAACATAAATATAATATTTACTGTTCAGGTAGACAAATCCTTTTACTTTTATTGTGTTTAATAATCTATTTTCAAATTTAAACTATTCTTTTTCTGTTGAGGTATCAATGATGGTATATGAAGGATCAATACAATTATGTATCACTTCTATTGTTATTTGTTCATAACGATTTTCAAAAGTTAAACAAATTTCAAATGTTAAACATTAATCATCTGTTCTAAAAACATATGAAAATTTTAAACATCCACAATTCAATATACAGATTATTTATTTTGATTTGAAAATATAAGATAAGAAATCAAATGCTTGACGCTGATGATGAAAGGTTTGGCGGAAGGGCATAGTTGAGTTATCATCACTTGATTTCTTGTCTTAAATTTTTATTTTAAAATTTATAATCTGGTATATCGAACTGTTAATGCTTTGAATTTTTTAATGATAAATGTTCAACATTTGAAACTAAACATCACACAATAAATATTTATTTATTTTATTGTTTTGTTTTTCTTGTCTTGATCGATGATGGCACAATATATTTATGCATTTTATTCTAATTTTAAATGACTACACACCTACGCATCATCTCATCTATTTAATAAAGATGAACCAGCCTACATCTTCTCTATTTAATTTAAAATTGCTGATTAAATTATTTATAAAAGGTTAGTAAATTAGCATATCTGGTTAAAAAAATTAATTGAGATGAAATTATTAGGAAGTTACTTAGTATATGGACCGTTTAGTACCAGGTTGGAGTTTTGGCAATCCTGTTGTCTTGTACAATGATCAAGTAGCTATTTATGCTGTTTAGAAATATATGCTATTTACAGAGCCATAAACTACTGCGAACAAACATACACCAATCAAAGCATAGTCATCTTACTTACTCAGTCACACACCAAACTAGAGACCTTACATATGAATAAGATAAAATCCTATGTAGATACCAAAATTATCCAAACCACAACCCAATCGAAAAAGAAGTTTTCCTTTCAGTGGGTACCAAGCCATGTAGGCCTCTCCGGTAATGAAAAGGTGGACAAAGTAGCTCGAAACAGACAGGTAGAAAAGGATAATGCTAAAGTTCCAACTTCAGACCTACTCAGAGCTATAAAAAAGCAGGCGATAAAAGAATGGCAGGACAGTTATGACTGGGAATCACAATCAAAGGGTAGAGATTATTATCAAGTTCATCCCAAAGTGAGCCTAACCCCATGGTTTCGAACCATCGGTACTAATATTGATAAAAATCATATTGTGAGTATAACAAGGCTCAGGACTAATCACGGCTGTACAAAGAAATATCTTAACCTGATGAAGATGGAAGCCAATGGAAAATGTGAGAGTGTGACTTCCCGAAGGACCCCAAGCATATTGAGATGCAAAAAGCACAACAAAATCAGGTCTGAATTAAAATTTAATTTTGATCCTCAAGAAGAAAAAGCATACTTAAAAGAACTGGACAGGGATTAAGTAACTAGATTAACTGAAGTTTTAGATAAATTAAAAGCTAAACTATAATTAAAGAAGAACTTGATAAATTGCAGCTAAACATTGTTCTGATGATATTTGGTGCATTGCATCTAGGATTCGGTTTCTTAATTGCTTTCTTGAGTTGATTGACACCGAATAAACTTTCTGCTTTAAGGTTCCCCATACGAAGAAATCCATGGGTGTCATATCAGGTGATCTGGGTGGCCAAGGTACTACTCCTTCATGTCCAATCCATCGTTGTGGATAATTTATATGCAGCCAAGCTCGAGCAACTCGGCTATAATGAGCTGGACATCCATCGAGTTGGAACCACATTTCAATCCGCTGCTGTAAGGGAATGTCATCTAAATAATTAGAAAAGTCGTTCTCCAAAAAATATGTAAATGTGATACCATTCAATCTTCCAGGTAAAAAATATGGTCCCACCAGTAATCCATTCCAAATCCCAAGCCAAACGTATAGCAAATTAATGCTGAAACCTATTCTCTCTAATAGCTCTGGGATTTTCAAGAGCCCATACATGATAATCTCTTTGATTAACAATTCCTCCTCTTGTAAAGGTAGCTTCATCGGTCCATATAATTTTTAATGGAAATAAATTATCATCGCGAATTTTGTCAAGAAACCAGTTACTAAAATTCAATCTCTTGACATAATCTTGAGGTAATAAATTCTGAACTTTTTGAAGATGGTATGGGTAGCGATTATCACCTTTCAAAGTTCGCCATATTGCTTGCCGCGATATTGCTAATGCAGCAGATGCTCTTCGGATGCTAGTCTCAGGATTGTTATCGAAGTGGCGTTGTACACAATTTCTTCTCCGATAATCTGCTCTTATTGCTTCCTGGAATTGGTCGCCTTGATTACTTATTAAGAATTACCAAGTCTCTCGTAGTCTATTAAAAGTTAACGAAAAGACTCGTCGATTAGGCACTCTTCTATTTGGAAATCGGCGCGCATACTCCCGCACCGCTTCTAAAGCATTACCGTTACAGAAACCATACACAAAAATCATATCACCTTACTCAACATTAGAATATGATGCTATTCACACAAAAATATCTGATTAACTGACTGAAGACTGATTTAGGAATTATAATCCTAGAAGGAAGACAAAATGTAAACAAATAAAAGAATGTAAAGGATAACATTAAGTGTTTACATATCTCACTGCCTAGCCTGACGAACTTTGAAAGGTGATAATCGCTACCTGTAACATTTTTGTTTTGTTTCTTTTTTTTTTTTGCGATTTTCTCTAAAACTAAGCAAAAACGAGCAAATCTCTAAAGGACTTTTTGTCTTAGTTTTTCGGTCCCCTACAAGTTCCAGAAGTTTTTCCATTTAAATTCGGGACACCCTGTATAGGACTTGGCAACAAATCTAAAATAGCTATAGTACAGTCATTGACTTTTTTAAAAATAAAAACAGTTTTTTCTAAACCAAATAAGATTAATAACTTTTAGTGTCGATATAAGATAAACTCACCTGCAGGTACCTACTGGATGAAAAATTGTAGATGTGTAATATTGAACCATGCATTGAATATACTCGTCAGTCAAAGGAGTCATAGAAGAGCATGCTGTGTAAAAGTCCGAGTAAAATGCTGACCCTAGCTTCTGGAAAGTTGGAGTGTTGGACACAGCGACTGTGTATTTCACACCTTCTATTCCTGTTTCGTAGTCATAATCTGTCTCATAATATCTAAGGAAACAATAAAATGATAAGTTGGGCTCCGATAGAGCTTTTTTTTTATAAAATAAATATAACAAACCCTCAAAATAAAGTATGATGGGGATTAGTAATTATTACCTTGGGTCCATTAGAGGTGGGTCGAATGGGTTGGTGCTCTGTAGACGTATTGTTCCCCTGGTTTTAGGGTGCAACACCTGGGCAAGTCCGAACCACAGCTGTTTGTTGTTATGCATATCTGGTAGCGAGGAAGTGAGATGGATCTCAATATCTGGGTAATCTAGCTCTCTTGGGTTCATGCTCGTGTTAACGAAAGCAAGATTCTCAATTCCTGTTAGAGTGGATTCAGATGTTAATGTACATGGCAAAAGGATATCTAAATAAGGCAATCTTTGATTCAACAATAGTGTTTTATGGTTTGGATTAAGATACTCCAACTGACTGTGATGCTGTTAAATAAATGTGACTATGTTGACATTTTAACACTTCGAACATAAATACATTTTCTCTATTTTTTTGGAAAAAATATGGAATGAATTTTGCAAGCTAGAGGAATTAATTTTTAAGTTTGAACCCTCGACAGAGACATTACAATAAATCCAAACAAATCTCATCAAATAATCCCTATTCTAAACCAACAAACTTCTTTCCTACTGTATCCTTCAATAATATTTGACTAGTTCCTGTTTAACAGATCTTCTGGGACTCCATTTGGATGAACCAGGAATCCAAATAAAAGACTTAAGCAACAAGATACTGCTCTTCATTTTTCACTATTTCTACATTTGCTAGACAAATATTCTCCTCATTAAGTACAAAAGGCTTATTCACATGACCGTTATTAGATTTATTTTGACATGAGAACTTGAGCTACACTAATCATCCTATCCTTACAACCCAAAATATTTTGTAAATCCTCAATGCTCCTTATCATGTAACATATAAACTTATCCATAATGATTTAGATGCCCAATATGATACTGAACAAGCCCAAACCAGATACTTATCCTTCCATGGTTAGCTGGACACCTACGCAAATCAACTAATATCTTAACTTGCTTTCCATTCAATTCTCCATAACCCTCTGAGAGTTCTGAAATGATGATCAATGGATCTGTAATAGAACTTTTATTGAAGTACTACAAATAAGTAGTTGTTTTACAAGCCGTTCATGTTTACTTCATTTATTTCTTTTATACGAGTTTTATACTCGTACAGTAAATATCAATAAATAATTAATAAAGAAAATCGAAATTTTAATTGTTTTTAAATTAAGAAGGGTTAACATAGTCTAGCAGTGGTGGTACCAAATAGAGGGGGGCAAGTAGGGAGATAAATCTCCCTCCCCATCCATTGGAAAAACTGAAATATTAAAATACACACAATATAATGAAACCATTATATTAATTTTAATTATAACTTTTATTATATTTATATTCTTAGAGTAAAAATTGTCTTAAAAAAGGTATTGATTAATTTTTTGCCGACTAATAAAGAAAAATATATATTCACTGTAGGCTATGGTGCTTTTTGTCTCAAGAAAATCCTTCAAATTCAGGAAAATAGAAGTTTTAACTTTTAAAAGAAAAACCAATATTCTTGATCCACAATGAAAAAGAATAAGCAAGAAGGCAGTGCAAGACGAGAGGAAATTTTTTTTTTGAATTTTAAGACAATTTATTAGATTCAGAAGTTGGCTAAACTGGTTACAACACTCGACTTTCATCAGTTCAGTCGTCTGTAGATATATTAATTAAACACTAAATTTTTCCACCATTGTATCCATAATGGTTGTATTTGATTGGAAGTCGGAGTAAAATTGATTTAATGTGATGTGATTGATTTGGTTACAGTTAATACAGCTACCAGTGTTTGTTTGATTTAAAGTAAAGAGGGGAAAATCGGTTGAAGGTAAGTTTTAAAAAAATATAAAATACTGTTTTTATCATATCATAAAAAATAATATTAACTTGTGATTAAATATTTGTTTTAGTTTTATTTTTTTAAACTAATTGATAATTAGAATTGATTGTTTATGTTTTGTTTTGTTTTTTTAGTCCATTTTTAAAAACATTTCATAAGTTTAATTAATTTTTACTGTGAAACTTATGTTTATTAATTTAGATTGTTTGAATTAACTATTTTAAGCCGCCAGTACTCGGATTCGTGACTGCATGAGATTTACTTTGACGACGTTTCCCTTCCTTTAAAAATTAAAATTACCGTTTTCTGCATATATTTTTTTTTGCAAGCTAAGTGGGATTCCATTCATCATTCCCCTCCTTTTCTGCTTCAAATATTTAAACCTTAGCTCGATTTAAAAAAAAAAAAGAGAAAAAAAGTCAAACACATTGAAATATAAACATAACAAACAGATTAGAAATACTTAGCTCTAATGTAATTCTAAATGTTACACTTGAAATGGTATTCAGACATATTTTAAGCTAAATATAAATGTATTATATATATTGGTCAATCTGTCATTTTACTTACTACGCACGATTTTCTTTTGTTTTTACCATAAAAGGTACGGATACTTCTTCCTTCAGATATTTCACTACTTATATTCCCCTCCACTTCATCATTTTCCGGCCTGGCAGAGTGTACATAGTAATAGTAAGTAATAGTACATAGTAAATATACATGTACATTACATTCTACATTTACTGTTGACATCTATTTATCTCATAAACAACGTCCACTCCCCGCTTTTGGTCAAGTTATAGAATCTTATTACTTCCCATTCTCTAAAAAACAACGGACATAATCATATTCTATCATAATATGCAATGAATATGAATATAAATACTTTTATGGCAGCACTGATATCTGACAAAAAGTTTATTGGATAGCGAAAGTCATAACAGCAGCAATCGCGTATGAGACATTTTCTTGTAAATTACGTGTCAACGAAATCAGCAACTCTTTTCAAGAGAAATATAAAACTAACATTTACAAGTGTCTCAACGCTAGCATTCCTTCTGTTGAGGTACACAAGGACCCGCCTTTACAGTCTGAGTTCAGAGCTTGCATCGTATTTTCTAGACGTGTAAGACAAAATGTTGAGGGAGTACCTAATTGCGGATTAAATTTATTATTTTAACGTTAGAATTTATGATTTGTGTTACAGATATTATTATTTATTCGATGCAATAGTCATTTGAGCAGAACCAGAACCTCCTCAATAAGTATTCTCCATCTATCTCGATACGCGGCCTTGCGGCACCATCATCTAACTCTTATTTGTTATAGTTAAGCCCTAAAAATTTAACAAATGATTTTGGATTGGAGAGAATAGATACGAAACTAATCCGATGTTTTGGTGTAACCCTATAATTCTATGCCGTCAATCCGAATAGGCCTGATAATGATCACATTGGCGATTTTATGAATGTAATGAATTGAATGATTGTGTGAAAGTTTGTCAAATAGGTGTTGGGAAAATCGAAACCACCCAGCGACTTCTTGGTTTCATTCCATTGAGGGAAGAGTAAAGGTTACTTGTGGGAATTCATCTTAAATCTCCAACTGCAATACTGCTCTTCAAGGATATTGTGTGGAACGTAGGTTGGTATCAGCGTAGGTTGTGAGGATAGTATTAAGGTGAGTTGGGATGGTAGGTAGTATGTTTTATATTCAAAATGAAATTTACTTTTTACATCTGGCAATATAGAATTCGAAGTAATGAACATACCTATCGGGACCGTGAGAGGACCTTGGCCGTTCATGGTATAGCTCAGAATTGAATCCGGTGACATATATTCGTCCTGCGTGATGGTCAACGGTTCATTAATACTGAATACAACAGGTGTTCCATAGTGATCATGAAGATTATTACCAACCGGAAGGTCCTGAAATAAATCAATGATAGTTTTTTTAAAATAATAATTAATTAAATTATAACAAAAACACAAAATTTACCTCTAAATTATTTTAAAAGTAAATATTCTAGTCAATGGTCTGTCTGAATTCAATCATAAGGAAATAATTATTTTTTAAAATAAAATTATAGCAGTACGAGCCATTTAGGGTCTTAGTTTCAGTACTTGATGAAGAAATATATTTTCTTGACTTATTGTGATAAAAGGTAAAAGGTGGTGTAGAATTACACTAAATGTCCAAGTTTTCTCCGAAGGACCAGAAATCAAATTTATAGACATTTTTTACTCTAAGGAAGGTCTGTAGAAGATAGTCGAAACACGCCAAATATAGTATAAAATCAATTTTATGCAGCAGTCGGGATTATATAAAGACCCAGGAATTTTATAAATTGTCTCCAATTTATTGAGCCATGCCACTCTTTAAAAATGGATCCGATACTAGTTAATTTAGTTTTATAGTTGAAGATAGATAGCGTTGAGTATCTTTATGTAGAGATTAAACCTTGTTTATATGTACCTCGGTGCTAGTTTCTGAATTCAAAAACATAAGAGAAACGCTAGTTTGTTTAGTGGAACGCAAAACGGTTTTAATTTTTAATCGATGTTTGGTATTAAAACTAGTTCTTATAAATAAATCAAAATCTTTATTATCTTGAACATTTACAACTTTTACTTTGACATTGTTGGTCTTGATCCTATTAAATTAGTATTACTCAGCATATTTATGTTGTATAATCAATACATAAACTTTTTTTTTTTTGTATGAATAAAGCTAATTACTATGAAGGGATCAAAACTCCTTTTAACATCCTCTTTTGTTATAATAACACTTGAATGTTTTTTGCATAAAGTCTCGGTCTGACTGTGTTGTAATTAAAGTTGCATGCAAATTAAAAATTTCATGTCCTCTAACTAGGACAGAAAACCAAGGATTGCCGACCGTTTCAGCTTAAATTTGAAGGACTTGATTTATTAAAAGTTCTCTTGAAACTGAAGCCAGTCCTCACAGGTTAACTCAGAAAGGTAAGTTCGCTTTAGACTTGAGCATATGAGGTAGGTAGCCTTGATACGCTATTAAATAAACAAAGTTCCCCATATTGCTTTCAGTTATACAGGGTGAGTATCTCTTAGTGTAAAAAAAAAAATTGGGTGAAACTAGATCCAAAATGTAACAAAATGCCGCAGACCTTACCTTTCAATTCCAATCCGTTGCAGATGCACGATAAATCAAAGACTTTTTTGAGTAAACCACGTTTTTTTTTGCATAAAAGCTGTAATATCTCCACTTTGTTTAAATATTTTTCAAACTTTGACCACATTTGCGGATTTAGTATTAAATTTTCTATAATAGCTGAGTACCTGTAACCTTGAATTTTACAAAATTGGTATCTAAAGAACAGCTTGATCTTCACCTTATTTGGGGAAGTCACAATGTCGTATTTACTTCAACACTCACCGTTTTTCGAAAAAAACTATCCAAAAAACGTCAAATTTCACAAAAGCTTGCAAATTTAATTAGCTTTCGGATGATATGTTAAAAGTATTGATTTTGTTTCAATTTCATGAAGAAATCTACTTTTGAAACCGAAATAACATGGTGTTCTCATTTGGCATACAAATCAGTTACTTGTGTAAATAAAACATTATGACAATCCCTTAATGGAAATGTGCAACTTAACGAAAAAAATTATGTAAAGGAAAATAAAGGAGAACTGTCAATAAAGCGACACCAGATCAGAGGATCTTATGTTATTTTTTTTTTTTTTTTTTTTTATAACGGCTCTACAACCCGGTGACAGGTCTTGGCCTCCTCCAACCGTTTCCTCCAATCGTCACGGTCCCGCGCTGACGCCGTCCAGTTTCGCACCCCCAACATGCTTCTGGCATCTGCAGCGACCCCATCCGACCACCTAAGCTTTGGTCTTCCTTTTCTCCTTGTCCCATGGATCAGTTGGGTCAGCAACCCCTTTGGCATATCTCCATCAGCCATTCTGGCAATATGCCCAGCGTACCTTAAGCGCCTTAACTTGTAGGTTGTAACGATGTCTGCCTCTTCAAAAATCGTATACAACTCCTGGTTTGTGCGGCGTTTCCATTCCTCCCACCAAAGATTCGTCGGAGAACTTTTCTTTCAAAGATCATCAGTTCTTTTTCGGCTGCCTTTGATGCTGTCCAACATTCCGATCCATACAGGAGCACGGGGCGCACTAAGGTTTTATAGAGGTAGAGCTTGGTCTTTCTTGAGAGTATTCTCCCTCTGAACTGCCTTGCTAGACCAAAGTAGCATCTATTAGCGGCGGCTATCCTTTTCCTAATCTCCACATCGGGGGTGCTGTCTTGAGTGACTATTGAACCCAGGTACTTAAATTCAGAGACCTTCTCGAACCTGTGTTGTCCTATTGCCACTGTCTCACCTGGCCTCGGAACCTCTTCTGATGCCATGTATTTGGTTTTGGACTCGTTTACCTCAAGCCCAAGTTTACTGGCCGAACTCGCCAGAGCCAGAAATGCCTCACTCATGGACTGGAAGGAGCGCCCCACGATATCTACATCATCTGCGTATGCCAACAATTGCACGAGGCTGTTAAAGATGTTTCCGCATCGCTCATCTCGGCGCAAGCCCGCATCTCTTATCGCCTTCTCAAGAGCAAGATTAAACAATAAACAGGCCAGTGCATCACCTTGCCGTAATCCCTTCCTTGCATGAAACTCTTCTGTC
This sequence comes from Euschistus heros, assembly GCA_003667255.2. Lineage (NCBI taxonomy): Eukaryota > Metazoa > Arthropoda > Insecta > Hemiptera > Pentatomidae > Euschistus > Euschistus heros. The sequence goes on along the minus strand of RCWM02000301.1, from coordinate 829,074 downwards.
AGTTCACCGTTTATCCTAACTACACACCTCATATCCTTCATAGTGACTTTAATCATCTGTATAAGCTTCTCAGGTATATTAAGACCCCTGAGGCCACTGTACAGTTTTTCATGCTGTATGCTGTCATACGCCGCTTTGAAGTCTACGAAGAGATGGTGCGTTTTTATCTTGTATTCTCGGCCCTTTTCTAAGATGGTCCGCAGACAGAAGATTTGGTCCGATGTAGATTTTCCTTTTCTGAAACCGCATTGGTACGGACCAAGTTCCCTTTCAGCATATGGCAATAGGCGTTTAAATAAAATTTGGGATAGTATCTTATATGCACATGAGAGCAACGAGATTCCCCGGTAGTTATCACATGCATATCTATCGCCCTTTTTGTGAATAGGGCATATTATTGACCTGTTCCAGTCGCTGGGCATCACCTCATCCGTCCAAATCATAAGGAGAAGGTCTTGGAGTACCTTAGTGAGTTCACTTCCACCACCTTTTAAGAGTTCCGCTGGCAGTGCATCGGCTCCAGGGGCTTTATTATTTCTGAGCTTGCTGATGGCATCCTCTATCTCATCCTCATCCGGGGGCTCGAGTTCCACTTCTTCAGTCTGGTTTATCCTGTCTTCCTCCTCCTCCTCCTTATGTATCTTATGTTATTACATTTATTTATTTATTACTATAATTTAGAATTTATTTTATTAGATTTTCAATGAAAGGTTTAAAACTCCATGATAATGAACATAGACCTCAATTTTGGTATTAGCTTCTGAATGCAGATGATATTAAAGAATACTACTTTTTGAGGTGAATTTTATGGGCAGATGAGTCTGTTTTTACCGAGGAAGGCATGGAAAAAAACGTGGTTTCCTCAAAAAAGTCTTTGATTTATCGTACATCTTCAACGGATTGGAATAGAAAGGTAAGGTTTGCGGCATTTTGCTACATTTTGGATCTAGTTTCACCCTTTTTTTTTTTTTACACTAAGAGATACTCACCCTGTATACCTATATGAATTTATGTTTTTTTAAAATAGTTCTTACCGCTATGATAGGAATTCCTAAATTACTAAGATGGTCGGCTGGACCTATTCCAGAGAGCATCAGAAGTTGTGGCGTGTTTAGGGAACCAGCTGACATGATCACTTCTTTCTTTGCTTTTATCTCGAACGTCTTAAAACGAAATGAGAACATCATAATTTGCTTAATATACAATACGTGCTATAGAATATATGCCGTACCTGACCTCCCCTTTGAAACTGTACCCCGAAAGCAGTTTTTGTTGATGGCTCGATTAAAATCCGTGTAACATAGGATCCCTCAGCTACGTGTAAGTTTGGCCTGTTTCGAGCTGGTCTTAGAAAGGCCTTTCCAGTTGAACACCTATTTGCATTCCATATAGCAGGCATTTGATTAAGTCACACAAAAATGATACTAACATAAATTAGGTATAGTTTCTTCTTATACGAGGGTGAATAAAATATAAACGGTAATTTTCAAAATTATATTTTTTGAATAATATTATACAGAAACTATACCTTCAACATTTTTCAATGTAGTCTCCTGCATTATCTACTACACTTCTGCCACCGATTTGGAAGCTTGAATATTCCCTGTTCATAAAAAGACTGAGGGCGAGTTTTTAACCATTCGCGCACGTGCTTTTCGACGTCTTCATTGTTTTCAAATCGATTATGTAAGAAGAAGGTGAAGATTTTTTGAGGCGCATCGTCACATGTGATGAGACGTGGGTCCACCATTACACCCCCGAATCGAAAATGGCAAGTAAGGAGTGGCGAAGGAAGGATGAAGGCTGCCCAGTGGGAGCCAAAACTCGTCTCTCAGCCGGAAAAGTTCTTGCAACAATTTTTTTTGACTCAAGGGGAGTTCTACTCATTGATTTTCTTCACGATCAACGAACAGTGAATGCGGCTTACTACTGCCAGGTGCTACAGTCAGCAAAAACCAGTTACCGGAACAAAAGACGAGGTGTGCCCATTAGAGATGGCATCCTTCTCCATGACAACGCAAGGCCTCACACCGCATTGTTGACAAGGGATAAATTGGAAGAAATGGGCTGGGAAACTCTGGAACACCCTCCTTACAGTCCAGACCTGTCCCCTTGTGACTATTTTTTGTTTGCGCCCCTGAAAGAATCACTTGGAGGAAAACGATTTGAAAACAATGAAGACGTCGAAAAGCACGTGCGCGAATGTTTAAAAACTCGCCCTCAGTCTTTTTATGAACAGGGAATATTCAAGCTTCCAAATCGGTGGCAGAAGTGTGTAGATAATGCAGGAGACTACATTGAAAAATGTTGAAGGTATAGTTTCTGTATAATATTATTCAATAAATATAATTTTGAAAATTACCGTTTATATTTGATTCACCCTCGTATATTTAACATTTGAGTTTCAAAATAATGTGTATCCATTTAACTACATTTTTTCTAATAGTTTAAACTTATTTCAAATTCTAATAACACTGCTAAGCAGAGTTTTTAGTTTCGTGGCTGTAAATTATATCTCTAATTATAAAAGTATTGAACACTTAAGATGAATGTAGAAGAAGATAATCAGGGATGCAGTCAAACCGAAACACCACGACCTAGTAGAAATACTTTAATTGCGTGCCAATGTTTCGACCTGCCTTGCAGGTCTTCTTCAGGGTCGCCGAACCACACTGGAGAGGAGATGAACGACGACTGATCAAAGTCGACGAGCTCAGTCAATGACGAAAGATCAATCATCGTTCTTCGCCTCTCTAGTGTGGTTCGGTGGCCTTGAAGAAGACATGCATGTAGGTTGAAACGTTGGCACACAATTAAAGTATTTCTACATGGTCGTGGTGTTTCTGTTTGACTGCATCCCTGATTATCTTCTCCATTCATTATATCTCTTTTGTAATTTTTAATTGTTATCATCAATCCGTAGTCATAAATCGTTTTTCTGTCACCAGTTTTCCATAAATGCATTTTTTATTGTTGTGGTATTGTCCGATCAGTTTTAATATTTTTTTTAATAAAATATTAAAATAATGAGACTGTAACAACAAGTTTAAGTAGAATAATAAAACTAATTTCTGAACAAGATACATTTTACAATAAATTTAATTAGAAAAGAAGTACGCAAAAATCAAATATAACAGAAAATTTTTTTAAAAATAAATCATTAAATAGGTAACTTATGCAAATATATTTCCATCAAGAAAATCACTGTAAAAAAAAAATATTAATAAATTACAAAAATTAGTTGTTATAGAATAAAGTATAACAAATAAATATTCCCATTGCTTTAAAACCATTAATTAACCAAACAGAAAAATATAAATAAATTTTTAGACATAATAACATGATGGTTAAAGAACATTTAATACCGCAAACTAATTTAAAGAAAATCACTACTTACAATCAAAATTGTAAAAAAATCTTGGAATAATGGTTTGATGTTGGAATGAATTTAGGGAAGAAGCCGGATATGAAGAGGGACAGAAATCAGGAGGTTAATAGAATGAGCTAGAAAGGAACGTTCAAGTGCTTCAGTTCCGTTGATTGAAGTTACAGGTTTAAAAGATGAAGTATTTGTGCTATGAATGGATTGAGATTTTGAAATGAATGAAGATGTAATTATGGAAAGGATGGGTTCAGTGATTTTGTAATAGTTAGGGAAATTGTAAGAGGTCTGGAAAATAAAATGACCGATAATCATATTTCCTAACACTGAGGTAGTTCAGTTAATAATATTTTCAATATTATTTCCTATTTTTGCCAATACTGTATTTTCAATATAAAGGATATAATTATAAGATATTTTTGTACTGAATGAATAGACCTCTTTGTTTATACTACCTTGATCCATTTCTTAGTGTGCCCTGCAAAATGGAGAATCCAGTCTGATTCATAGCGTTTGGATCTACAATGTCAAAACCTAGTTCCTTTCCAGCCTAAAAAATAGAATAAAATTCTTGGTATTACTTGCGAAGAGGTGGCTTGCCCCTTTTAACAGTTACTTTTCGGTAACTAGCTGCTGTTTCACCGCCGCGCATTATAGCGTTATCCATTCGAAATTAAAACTCCCAACTTTTCCGCCTTTCAGTACGAGATCCTCAGATTCAATTCTAGATGCAAATAGAAATCACACTAAGTGCTTTTGTGAATTGTACATCAATGTTTAAAATTTCATTTTATTCAATAAATATGAAATCCTTGTTATAATACTAAATATTAAAATATTAGACATGGTATTGTAAAAGTATGGTAGATAATAAAAATAGCAAGAAAAGAAATGAACAAAAGTGTTTACATTTTAGTATGCTTAAATAAGCCATAAATATTAGAAATAGTTTGTGAATGAAACGGACAACAATTTATAATAAAATGACAATAGTAAAAAGCGTGAGAAGCCATAAATAAATGGCAAGGTGTGAATTTAATTAATAACTAATAATACTATTTTATTATTAGTAGAATAATATTATATAAATAACATATGAAGTATATTATTTATATAGATAAATACAGTATTATATGGATAAATTATATATGAGTATAAGGTATGTATTTTATGTTTAAAAGTGATGTAGAATAATAAATTAACATTCTGTGATTGCTTCTGCTAAAAACGCGGGCCGCAGTGAAGAGCAGTGAAGGAATTTTAAAGGCTGAAAAACATCGGGGCTAAGTTAGTATGTGGTGACAAAACAGAAAATTGAGTTCTAATTTCAACCGCGCCTGTAAAACAGTAACTGGTTACTGAAAAGTAACTGATATAAGGGCAAGCCATCTCTTCACAAGTAATATCAAATTCTTGAATAATGCATAATACAAATCAAATTACACTGTCTCGTTCCAGCTAACGCTAGTAAAATTAAAAAAAAAAAAAACTTTGGTTTGTTAATTATTGAAATTTTACAATAATGTAGATCTATTACCTGAAGAAAGGCGTCCTGTAAAGGTGTGTGAAATGCTGCCCTAGATACTGTTAAAGGTCCCCCCACTCCATGGAACTCTGTTTCGCCATAGTCTCTATTATCTTCAGAATACCTGAAGTATGGCAGAACTTCATCATAGGACCAGCCAATGTTGCCATCAGCTGCCCAGCCATCATAATCTCTCCTGTTCCCCCTGGCATAAACCATAAAGTTCAAAGTACTGCTACCCCCTATCACTCGGCCCCGAGGCCACTCGCACCTTCCTCCAGCCACTGTTGACAGAGCTCATTTGTTTAAACATTGAATTATAGAAATGATATACTTTAAATGATCAGTGACCTACACAAGCAGGCTCTTCTTTGCGGAACTGTTGTGTAGTTCCAATCCAATGGGGATCTCCACATATTAAAAGCAAGAAGTGGCGTATCAGTGATGATATTTTCATCTGGTCCAACTTCCAACAATAAAATACTCCAGTTTGGATTTTCTGACAGTCTATTCGCCAGTACACAACCTTTATATAAGTAAACCCACAACGATTAAATAAAATTATAAACCTAAAAATAACGTGCATAATAATAGATAAAATGAAAGCGAAAAAAATATTTTTAGCAGAAATTAAAATGTTATTAATTTAACCAACTTTCTTTCACATTATTTCACACCCTCTGTGTAAGAATGTTGATAAAAAGAAGTTCCTAATTAATTTTTTTGAAATTATGTACAATATTATTGTTAAAGAACATAGTACAGTTGACTGTATGAAATAATAGTTGAATAATATGGTCAGGGATGCATTCCGCAAGGCAGATCGAAACGTCGCACAGTCAATTTATCGCACGAAACGTCGTGAATCTAGTGGGACAAAAGTCTGAAAGCGATCGTATGGATAATTTAATATTTTTTTCTGATCCAGAACAACTTAAAATAATTAAAAACAAGGTTATTGAAAAATTTGTATAAAATGTTTAAAATTTTATTTGTGACCTGTTGTTTTATTAAGAAAAAAACTTCACAAAACCATTTATTGATTTATCGATGAATATATGAAATTAAAAAAAAAAAAAATGAATATTCCTACTTTATGATAATAATAAACTCCTCTGTAACAAATAACAATTTCTCTGAAATTTTGTACAGTAATAAAGAAATAGAATTTATAAATATATATATTAGGTCAATGCGTTGTCAAACTATAAGCTTGAACACTTTAATACTTAATTTCTATCTTAAAACGAACAGAACGCAAAAACATAATATTGTTTTAAACGGAAAATAAAATTATAGTCTAATGACAAATCACTTAGATCGAGATTATCACTATCATCACTATCTTGTGCACTAAGTAAGGGAATCATCCTCTTATATGCGTCTGGTAATACAAGCAAATAAGGTAAAACTATTAGCGAAAGTCGTATTTATCTCTAGTAGTGGTCTGTATGAGCTAATTAAAGGATCAGACGAAATCAACAAAGTATTCATAATGTCAATCTTGGACTGTGCGAGACATTTTCTGAGGAAAATGTTCTTTGTATCTTTTTATCTCTTTGTGTTGGATTTTTTGGACATCCTCTGCGAGTTGCCCGATTGCAAATTTTTGAATTATATAATTGACTAGATATATTTTTTCTTCCTGCAATTATTAAAACTGAAACCTCCAGCCAATCCCAATCGCGCAACTGAGAGTACTCCGCCTGAAACACAATTTTTGGTGCTACTGATAAAAGGGCAAAAACAGGTAGCAAAATGCAATATATTCACTAAAATAAAATGTCCCCAGACACACAGATCCATAATTTAAGATCTACGTTTTCTACGTAAAAAGTTTCAGATTAAAACATGAATATGTTTTTTCACCTTTGAACTTTTTAATTGGCGTACCGTCTGAGTATCTAAAATGCCCTAAAATAAAAAAAAATGTACTAATATTTACTATTTTGAATACAAATCATCGTGAATTGTAAAAAAATAAGAAAACTTATTACGATGTTCACTGTCGAGCGCTTGAAAAAATACTAACTTAATTCTTAAATCGTACAGGATTAAAGTGGTTATAGTTCGTTATTTATTGAACTGCTTTATTGACGTTGCCTCAGACTGATTCACCTCGTTTCATGTCTTCCAACATTTAGCCTAACCACTTTCTGAATCAAAAAATCAAACTTCATTTTTGGACTTTTGTCCCGCTAGATTCACGAATGGCCTCACTGTGCGTCGGTACTTCTTAGATAAAGTGGATGTGTAGTTCTGACTGTTTTGTAAACTTGACCGCATCCTAGACCATATTCTTCAACTAACATTATTGTTATGTTGTTACACCTACTACCTCCTAGCAGATTATTTTTCAACCTCTTAACTTAGTAACACTTTTGTAACCTCTTCTAAACATAATTTCAAAAATATAAATAAACATATAGTACTGTTTGGTTTTGATTCACCTGCTGATCCTGCTCCGACTATTATGAAATCGTATACTGGCAACAAATCAGTTGAGGGCAAGTTGATGGGACGGAGATTCGGGTCGATGGAATTGTAGTTAAACAACATGGTAGCTCCAAACAATGCTACATAGAATGCTGTTAATGGAGATATCGCTGTGCTAATGTCTATCATGCTGAAAATTAGTTAAAATTTGACAAAATTAACAGAACTGTGATGTTGACAATGATGCTGACTTCCTATACATTAGGTACCTCTACTTAATTTATCTTATTTTTTTTTGTATATTTTAGGACTCAGATCTAAAGCCTTATTTAAACTTTTAACTAAGAATTAGTAACTGTAAATTTTGGATTATTTTTTTACTAACAAGGCATTTATTCATTGCTGTCAAGATCCGTAGTACTTTGATCTAATTTAATTAATTATATTTTAAAATTAATTCTGTTTTAATAGTGTAGAATTACTTATCTTTGCTTTGAAAAACATATATTTAAGCTATTTTTTGTTTTTATTCATTTCTATAAAACCTTTATTTATAATATACATACTCCACCGTAATAGTAATTTCTTGGGTATAGAGTTTTATGCTATTGCATTTTCAATTTTTTTTTTTCTAAAAACTTGTTATATTCCGAATTTTCCCCAAGTGCAATTTCATCCATTTTTATTATGGCTATTTGTTGATTTATTCATTGTTGAATATTTCATTGGAATAGATAGGACAACAAATGAATGTAACCATTTTTTTTTTTGTGATTACAAAATTTTATTTTATTTTTTTATTTAAATGTGAAGCCTGGATGAAACTATAAAAAATTCAAGTTGACAATCGAAAACTTGTTCATAGAGAAGTTAAATGTAACTCCACAATTTTGAACCAATATCTCTGACTATTACAATAATATAAAATTACTTTTCTGCTCGCTGCAGTTGGTTTTGATATAATTTTATATGATATTGTATTGATAGGGTATTTGTTGACTGAGAAGTATTTATAGATTTAGGTAGTTAGGATGTGCAGTCATAGATACACAGCAATTAAAAATAAATTTTAATTTATAATGCGATGTTTCGACTTGCATCGGAAGCCTTCATCAGGGCTAGAAGAAAAACTTAACCTCATTAAAACTTTGTATCTACTTATTAATTTAAAGCTGTTTATATTCAGCCATTAATTTGTTTTATTTACTCATTAACTTTTATTTAATTAAAACTCATTTTAATTCTTTTTCAATTTAATTGTTAATTCAACAGTCTTTATGTATGATCTTCTTGGTATTTTTATATTGCCTTTATGTTATAGTCCTTATTCTTATACAGTTATTCATTTCATACTTTTTTTATACTCTCTGCATTTTTTTTATATCTTTTTGTTTGTTTTCTGTTTCTTCTAGTCCTGATGAAGGCCTGCAATGCAAGTCGAAACGTTGGCATTATAAATTAAAATTTATTTTTAGTTGCTGTGTATCTATGACTGCATACCCCAACTACCCAAATTTTATATTACGTTTATTTATTTGTTTTGTTAAAAGTGAAAGAAGATTATACTTTAAATGAGGCACAGTTTCAAACCAGGTAAGTCCATTTTTGAAAATTTTTCACTGCTGATTGATAAAGGTAAAGGTCTGTCTGGATCAGGAAGAAGCCTTATTTTATGTATAGCCGTTTTCAATGTGATTTAACTGTTTTTGGGAGAAAAACTATTTTAAAAATCTGGAAATTGGACTTTGCTGGTTTTGGAATTATAACACCTCAAATTATTAAATTGAATATTAAAATCTTTTTGTTCATAATTTTTTATGTAGAGCTTTTTTAAATTGTGATTAAGCTCTTTTTTATTTATTTATTTCTTTTTCTTTTTATAATAGATTATTTATTAATATTTTGATGGGAGGTACAGTAGCTTATTTACTGGACCATTTGTCACTGCTGTGTTATTACTAAAGATTAATCAATACCCTTTTCCTGCTAATAGCAAAAAAATTGGGATTTTTTCTGTTCACTGGATTCAAATTCCACATCAAGCTAGTGACTTCATTTACTTTGACCAAAGTTGAGGGGAACTGTGTAGTCCAGTCAATAATCACATTGTAGAGTGAATGAAACATGCAATTATTTTTTGCCTGAGGGCTTCTTTAGGGGTAATTAGAATATAAACATACTGAAAGTCCCTGCCCCTAGGGGGTGAACTACTGGTGGGGGAGAGGGGAAAAGGTCCCATTTTTCGGTTTTTCGATTATATCTTGAAAATGGGGGGCTCAAAAAAAATATATTTCAAATTGAAATTAAAGTTAAATCAATTTCCTATAAAATTGATTCTAAACATATTTGTTGAACTTCCAATGATTTTCGAGATATGTTATTTAAAATCTATAATTTTTGAAAAAAATAATTTTTACCTCACTTTTTGTCAAACATTTGGTTCTAGTTCCTTCCACGATCGTTTCTCAGAAAAAAATATCAGAATCAAAGTTGTAGAGCATTAAATTTACTTTAATTTCATATATACGTTTCAGGCACTTGAATCAAATATGTGACAAAAAGTGAGGTAAACATTATTTTTTTTTTTTAATTTAACAATGGGACCTTCCCCCCTCCCTCCTACCGTTAGCTCACCCCCCTGGGGCAGGGACATTTAGTATGTTTATCTTCAAACTGCTCCTAAAGAAGACCCGAGGTCAAAAATAATTGTATATTTCATGCACTCGTTTCTACACCCCTCATTTCAGCACTCGTTTTCTGGACTAGTAGTTACCTTTGCCAGTATAAGGGATAATCATTCATTTTTATCTTGAGTTGTTAAATTTTTAAATAAAATTCTATTCAGATTGAAAAAAATATGTTTTATTAATTAATTTGCAATTATAATTACTTTTCTATGGAGTGAGGTATTTTTTTTTTTATAAGATGAAGCCATCTATAGCATAAATAGTGTAAATCTACATTTCTGTTTTTACCAGATTGAGTTGTCATTGAGTCCCAGAGATTTTTTAAATAATTTATTAATTTTATGAAAGTGGAAAAAATTTGTAATATTTTACTAGAAGTATACTTCTGTCATTGTATATGGAAAAAAATATTTATAATTCGGTTAGATTAATATAAAAATTGTATCACTGTTGCAATGAAGATGTTATTTATAATTGCTAATTATTTAGTCTCAGAGATAATATTCTTTTTATATTTTAACTACATTGAATGAGTTATTTAGAAATAAACAGAGGAGGAAATTGTGAATTATTTTCCTTATATAAAACACTTATTAGTTTCAATATGTCTTAGCTCTTTTTTTATTTTAAAATTTTAGATTACAAGATAAATTGAATGGATGAAATTTTTACCTTTTAGTTCGCTCCGTCCCACCTGTTGCCTTCTGCCTTGAAGACTATTGCTACTTTGATAAGAGCACAGATCTACTTAGTAATGTCTCATCTTTATATACATGAAGTGTTTTGCTATCAATAGTTTTAAGGTAACTGATTACATATATTAACTTAGTAAATAAGTTTTTTTTCCCCTGTTTTTTATTTAAATTTTTCAAAGTTTGTTCAGAATTGGGGTACATTGTCATTTCCTTCATGTAATATCTCTTCACTTTTATAGTTGAATATTTATAACAAGTTCTGTGTTATTTGAAAAATTACTAATTACAAATTTAGTAGAGTTCATAAATAAAAAAAGGAAAAATAATTTTCTTACTGGTTTAATCTTAAATATGGACCGTGCCTAAATTTTGTTTTTTTTACAAATAACTGATTCAGGTGATATCTTGTTGGTTATTAAGAGAGATAATTCGAAGGGATAAAAATAAGAATTTTTACAATAAATAATAGATTATTTTCTTATTCTAATGTTTCGCTACAGCTTTAACCCTTTTCACTCATTAGCCGGTTATAATCCGTCAAAATAAAAATGCAGTTCCACTCAGACTATAAGTTCCACTTGTCTAGCCCAGGACTCATAAGCCTGGTACAGACCGGCATTATTTTTATTAAGATCCTCTCTTGAAGAGAATATTGTTTTATTGATTTTTTTTTTCAATTTTTAGTGTTTGTATTATATTATTGGCCTTGAAGTAATAAAAAAAAGTTTAAACATTTTTTATATATATTATTTATGCCTCTTAAAAAAATATTGAGTATCATGCTACAGAAAAATGTAAAAAACGATCTGAGTGCTGGGGGAGGAAAATAGTCCCAGCCACTTGAGTGAAAGCCACGAAAAGAATTGCCAGCTCATACCCGGCATATGAGTTCTGTGCCTGGCATTGGGTTCACGGCTTCGGAGTACAAAGGGTTAATGGCAATCATCAGGATTAAAAACAAGAAAATGTCAAATACGTAATCAGAAAATATACTTAAAAGATACATTTAATGAAGAAGAAATAAACAGAAAAGTCAATACAGATCTAAGAATGGTAATATTTGTTAAGTTGAGAATAAACCAAATTGTATTGGTAAAGAAAAATTAAAAAGATGTTGGTAAATGTTAACAATTCTTATTTTTATCACTATGACTGATCCCTCTTAATACCCTACATGATATGTTTATCCAGTCATCAAATACATCTCTTCCATTCAAATGATAGAAATCTATAACGTATATATTTAAGGAAGGGTTGAATCATATTTAGTCTTTAACATTATTAAACTGAACCAATAACTATATTAATTAACCCATTTAAATTTTATTCTAATAATAGGTTTTAGAATCTTTCCAAAAACCCATACTTGATTCTAATATAAAAATTAACTGTATGATAGCTTTTTGAATATGTTATTAGAATGTTTTTGTTTTTTTTCTATCCATTCTTAAAGGGCCTTTTAAGACTAGGTGAATATCATTACTCTTCCTTTCTCATTTTCGTCCTTATTTTCTCATTATTCCAGCTCGCCTTTGCTTCCTTTCCTTCTACCATGCATGACTCTTCCATTTTTCTTTATTCTCCAGAAGAACCTAGATTTCTTTTAATTCCTTTCTCTATTGTTCTCTATCTAGACAGTTTTTTCCTGTTATTTTTAATTTTTCTGTTTCCTCTCTCATTTGTTTTATATCCCCTCCTACTCTCTAGTATTCACAGATTTTGTCAAAGATTTTCTTGTTTCTTATTCCAGTTTGTAGGTCTTTTACTCCCTGTATATTTCCTGGTTGGTTCTTAACCTGTAGCTTTCCTGTGTTTTTTCGGGCCCATAGATTCTCCTCAGGATCCTTCTCTCTATTTTCAGTAATTTTTCTAGTCTAGGAAGACATGTCTCCATCCCGTATAGAATTACTGGTTTCGTCACTGTGTTATAGTGTCTTATATTTGAGTTAGAGGATTTTTTTAATAACATTTTGTGTCTTGTAAAACTAAGGGTTTACTTGATTGTAAAATTTCTAGTTATAAGGAAGTTATAAGATTCATTTTTGAGGTCCCTAGACATTCTCACATCTCCTGCTGGTTTAACAAACTCAAGTTGCTTTATCCTGATTACTGACAGCTTCCTTGGACCTTTTGTTGTCCTGTTCCAACTCCTAAGAACTAAAAAAAAACCCCTGCATTAATGATCTTACCCTGCGTTCCTCTATCCACCTTTTAAATACAAGGACTCAGCCTATCGATATATATCCTTTCTCACATAACTGCTTCCTTAAAAAAATCATTATCATCCGTGCATCCTCATTTTGGAATTCATTACCCATATCCACCTGGAAATAGTCTTCTACAAAACTCTTTTAAACATAATTTACTTATCCATCTCTTCAATCATTAATCTTCCAAACATATTTGCAATGTAAAAATTTTATGACGATTTTATTCTGATTTATTTATTATTATATATTTGTGAGTGTTGGTATAATGACTTTGTATTTGTATAAACTATTGAAAATTATTATTTTAAGTTATCAAAGCCAGACGATTGCTTCATAATTTGTAACTTGATATTATTATGAAGTGCCACCGCTCGCTAATAGCTATATCAAACTAGTATCAAAACTATCAACCTTGTCCATGTTTCACCAAAATATCTTCTGCACAGTTAGTTCTAAAGATAATATTTTTAGGTTAAAAATTAAACAGATCTCTGAATTTTCTGTAATTTGATGAGAAAATAAGCTTTGTAGCTTAAACAATTTTTTCAATTTTTCAATTTCAATTTTTTGGAATTCTCTCAAAAAGTTATGGAAATTGTGAATTTTTTCCGGTTTTGCTCTTTTAATGGTGAGTTAGTTTCCTATAAAACTTACACAGTTTAGTGTTACTACGGCCAATGCTTCTATTTATAAATAGCTGGCTAAAACATATTATTATATTAGTGTTATTATGACTTATGTTTCTATTTCCTTTATTTTTTAAAAATGTAAATTTATAACTTTTAATATCTTCTTCTTCTGGCGCTACAGACCATTTCAGCCTGCTTATTATTATAAAATTTGAATAAGAAGGAACATTGTAGATGTCGTATAGTAGTTTATTCGTATATAGGCAGTTTATACTTTATACTTTCTACTTAGCCACATTCCGTTCTCAAGCACTCCACCAGTCATTCCTTGCAGCACCCTCCTTTCAAACCTGTCAACCTACTTTTAATATGATTATAGTTAATTATAGAGAGAAACACTTTATTAGTGGTGCTGCCCATTTTAAATGGCTTACTAAAAACACAGCATACTTATTCAATCCGAATTTGACATCTTACAATATTTAATATTTAAAAAAAAAAAAAAAAAAAAAAAAAAAAAAAAAAGTCATTATTTTAAAAATATAAAAATCTACATATTAAAATGATCGATCCCATGTGGAACATAAATTACAATTAAAACAAAATTTAAAATATTAAAAAGATAATATATAACCTTATTCATAACAATATAATACTATTCACATAAATAACAATAACAATAATTATACAGTGTGAGTATCTCTTAGTGTAAAAAAAAAAAAAAAAAAATGGGTGAAACTAGATCAAAAATGTATAAAAATGCCGCAAATCTCACCTTTCTATTCCAATCCGTTGCAGATATACGATAAATCAAAGACTTTTTGGAGGAAACCACGTTTTTCACCATAAAAGCGGTAATATCTCCATTTTGTTTAAATATTTTTCAAATTTTGACCACATTTTCGGATTTATCATTAAATGTTCTATAATAGCTGAGTACCTGTAACCTTGGATTTGACAAACTTGGTATCTAAAGAACAGCTTGATCTTCACCGTTTTTCGATAAAACTATCCACAAAATGTCATATAATGTAAGGCAATATATACATCCACAAGATGTATATAATGTCATATGTAATATAAGACATTGTAACTTCCCTAAATAAGGTAAAGATCAATCTGCCCTTTAGATCCCAAGTTTGTAAAATTCAAGGTTACATGTTCTTTAAATTTAATGCTAAACCTAAAAATGTGGTCGGTCAAAGTTTGAAAAATATTTTTAAGAAATGGAGATATTACAGCTTTTATGGTGAAAAACGTGGTTTCCTTCAAAAAGTCTTTGATTTATCATATATCTGCAACGGATTGGAATAGAAAGGTGAGATTTGCGGCATTTTTCTACATTTTTGATCAAGTTTCACCCAATTTTTTTTTTTTACACTAAGAGATACTCACCCTGTATAACTAATAACAATAACAATAACTATATAAAAACTAGGATAAACATGCATTTATATATTTTTGTATATACTTGTCATCTCTTACTCTTCCCAAACCATCAGTTACCATATACCAGGTATGCAAGTTTAAAATGTCGTTTATTTCTTAAAATATATACACAGTAATTTAAAAAAAAGTATAATATATTTTATTCAAAGTACTGACCCTCGCTTTCTACACATTTTGTCCATCTCTCGGGCAATATATGGATACCATTCCAAAAGAATGCTTCATCTTTATTTGAAATCCATTCATCGAGCCATTTTCGTACGTTTTCGAAATTGTTGAAGTGTTGCTCCGCCAATGAGTGTCCCATCGATGAGAAGAGGTGATAATCAGAAGGCGCCAGGTCAGGTGAATACGGCGGGTGGGGTAGGAGTTCCCAACCAAGCGAAGAAATCGTTTCCTTAGTCAATCTGGCTGAATGTGCAGGAGCGTTATCATGCTGAAGAATGACTTTGGCGTGCCTGTGAGCCCATTCTGGGCGTTTTTTTTTCGATCAATGCGTGACTCAAATTGATCATTTGTTGTCGGTAGCGCTCGGTATTGACTGTTTCGCCGGGTTTGAGAAGCTCGTAGTAGACTACTCCCTTCTGATCCCACCACACACACAGCATTGTCTTCTTCCCAAAACGATCCGGTCTTGCACTCGATGTGGATGGTTGTCCTGGCGTTACCCATGATTTTTTTTTGTTTGGGATTCTGAAAATAAATCCATTTTTCATCGCCAGTTACAACTCGATGCAAAAAAACCCTTTCTTTCGTGGCGTAAAAGCAGCATTTCGCACACAGTTTTTCGTTTTTCCATCTGTCGTTCGTCCAATTCATGTGGAACCCATTTTCCAACCTTTTGAATCTTTCCCATAGCTCTCAGGCGATCGGAAATGGCTTGCCTAGTGACATTCAACTGTTCTGCCATCATTTGTTGGGTTTGGGTATTGTCTTCGTCTAATAAAGATTGCAATTCGAAGTCCTCAAACTTTTTTGGTCGATTTTCTCGTTTTTCATCAGTAACATCAAAATCACCACGTTTGAAACTTTGAAACCAACGTTCACATGTCCTGACGGTTGGAGCAACATCGCCATAAGTCTCAACAAGAATTCGATGACATTCAGATGCCTTTTTCTTTTGATTAAATAAGAAAATCATGACATGCCGCAAATGCTCTTTATTTGGCTTAAAATTAGACATTTTTAACACCAAAGAAAGGTATGATACGTCCACGTAAACGACTTAAAAACAACTGACTTTTGTAAACAAATGACTAACAAACAAAATAGCGTTTAGAGATAAGCAAATCCTTCAATAGGCTAAGAGCGCATTCTATTGGAATTAAAACGACATTTTAAACTTGCATACCTGGTATGTGGTGGATATAAATAACTTTTATATGTAATTATAATAAACTTTTAACCATGAAAAATATGTTTCATTGAAATCTCCGGTTGATCTGACCTTTTGGCTATTTCACCCTACCCTTTGGTCCCTTAGGGGTCAGATTAGTCAGGTTCTACTGTAAGTTATAATATTTTGTCCCGTTAAATATTTAGTTATACTCCTGCATGATAATAAGTTTCTTTCCTTGATTTTCTCATTATTTAATTCATATTATTTATCGCTGACTATCAGTGATAGATTTAGTTAAAATAGCCTATAGTTATACAGGGGATGAAAACTGCAAGAAAGTTTTTTAAATTCAATTTATTCACTTAGTTGGTATGATTTAAAAAATAAATAATCACAGAGATGCAGTAACAAAAAATAAACTTAATGTGTAAAAATAAAAACATAAAATTCCTAAACATTTTAAATTTCAATAACTTAATTATTAATTACAAAATGGAAACATTTAAAAATACAGTTCATTTTAACATATATTTTATAATAACAGCTCTGTTGTATATGTACAGTACAATCATTTTTCTATGTTTTCAAATTATGTTTTACTTCCACTTCTTATCAGTGATTAGAACAAAAATTCTGTTAGTTTTCTAGGAATTTTCTTAAACAGTATATATAATTGAGGATAGGCAGTTTGGAGGGATATAGAAGATTATGGTTTCAATGAAATTAATAGGATGAATTAATGATTAATGAACATGAAATTAATGATTTTCAAATGTCACTCTAATACTTTTCATGTGATGTTTATAAATAACTGAGTTTAAGTACTTATATGCTTTAAGATATGAAATATTTAAATAAGTTTCCATTCACAGTATTAGTATAACATAAACATACTCGTATACTTAAAAAAATGTTATTAGATAATGTTTTCATAACTATATTACAATTTTTTAAAATATCTAAATACTTGTATAGAACATAAATATAATTTCTATTTAAATATATAGTTTAATATTTATTTCCAGTTTATTATTTGTTACTATCTTGAATGCAGTCTTTATTTCCTCATCTTCCTTTACATCTTTGGTCTTCTTCTTGCCTTCAAATTTAAATTTACCCTTTGTTATTATTTACTTTTCTGGGGGATCTGTGTTGGCTGATTATAATAAGCTTTAATAATATCAGCTCCATGCTCAGCAATCATTATGACAGGAGCATTTGTATTTCCTCCTGTTACATACGGCATGATTGAGGCATCGATAACTCTCAAGTTTTCAATCCCATGAACTCGAAGGCGTGGATTAACCACTGATTCTGTATCACGGCTCGGTCCCATCTTACACGTACCAACTGGATGGAAAATAGTGGTAGTGTAAGTCATCGCTACGCAGGCATAAAACTCCTCGCTGAAAGCTGTGTAATTATCACATAAAGAAAGTAATGGCAGCTGAAGAACATTATTATAAATTTCCATGGCAGATGTGTTTGCTACAGCAGACAAATATTTCAGTGCTTGTATTACTGTTTGTAGGTCCTGGGGTTCACTGAAATAATTTGGATTTAATAAAGGGTATTCGTAAGGATCAGTCGACTGTAACGTTATTCTTCCCCTGCTTTTGGGATGAATAAGTAGTCCCAAACCAAACCAAATGCTGTTGAAGCTTTGTGAATTTGTATTATATGATGTGAAATGTATTTCAATATCTGGGTAGTCAAGAGATGGATTTGAAAAAGTGGAATTTAAGAATGCCACTGCTTCGATTCCAATAGGTACTGTCAATGGGCCTGTTCCATTAGGCTGTGAATACTCTATTATAGCTTCTATGTTTTCATAAGATGAGGCTGTGATTGCTACTGGAGGATTGGTTTTATAGTAAAGTGGAGCTCCGCAGTGATCTTGAAGATTGTAACCCACGCTGAGGTTCCGAATCACTGGGATTCCAAACCTATTTAATTCATCTGCAGGACCGATGCCTGAAAGCATTAATAGTTGAGCTGAATTGATCGAGCCTGCTGATAATATAACTTCCTTTTTAGCTGTTATGTTTATTTGTTGGTTGTTTCTTATGAACGTTACTCCTACAGCTTTATTGTTGATAAAATTTATTTTAGTTACAAATGATCCTTCGGCTACATTGAGGTTAGTTCGGTTCCTTACTGGTCTTAAAAATGCTTTTCCTGTTGAACATCTCGAACCATTTCTCAATGTTCCTTGTAATGCCATGAATCCAGTTTGTTGCTGTGCATTTATATCTCGTACTTGAAAACCGATTTGTTGTCCTCCTGCTAGATATGCATTTAACAAAGGTGTCTGATAATTTACATTAGAAACGGTCTGATAACCTCCAGTAGAATGGTATGTTGTGTCCATTGCATAAATTGGATTTCTATTATCTTCTGATAGTCGGAAGTATGGTAGAACTTCATCATAAGACCAACCAGTGTTTCCGAGGGCAGCCCATCCATCATAATCTCTTCTATTGCCCCTAACGTATACCATGAAATTGATCGTACTGCTTCCTCCTATTACTCTTCCTCTTGGCCAAGGACAAATCCCATCGGTTGCTGTAACAAATCGTATTAATGAATAGCATTATATTTTTATATTTTATTCATGAATATTTAATCCTTTATATTTATAGTTATTGTATGAATTAATAGTATTAAAAAAAACTTGAAAAATATTATATTAAATTTGGAAATAGGTTAACATTCAAAGGTTAACTGATTAAGCACCAAGGTTAACTCTCTAGAGAATCAAATTAAAAAAAAAAAAAAATGTAATCTTCACCTTATATGTATATCTACTCACCAACTGCTTATATTATTATATATTATATATCACTACATACCAACTGCTGTGATTTGAATTTGTGTATTATGCCATCCTGTAAATTTCTTCTAATTACCA
Source organism: Euschistus heros (assembly GCA_003667255.2). Classification (NCBI taxonomy): domain Eukaryota; kingdom Metazoa; phylum Arthropoda; class Insecta; order Hemiptera; family Pentatomidae; genus Euschistus; species Euschistus heros. The sequence goes on along the minus strand of RCWM02000301.1, from coordinate 809,811 downwards.
GATAAATGAGGCATTGAATTCCAAAACTAGCCAAGTCCAATTTCCAGATTTTTAACATGGAACTAGTTGGTCAAAAGTGATGTTTTTGTGGAATGTGTGGTTGTTAGGTGTAGTTTGACATTTTTTAGCTCTGGTGGTGTTACTCAGATCTAAAATTTGATGACAGCTTCCTGACCAGAAATTTAATGGAGAATTGTTTTTGTTATACGTTTGTCGCTAGGGCCAACTGTTTAAGAGGTACATATATTGGTTTCAATGAGAAAATTCATGTTTGGAACCCGTTATCTTTAAGTGTAGGGGCTTTTTTTGATATGCTCTAGCTTTTTTGTTGGTGTTGCTGTGTTTGAAAATTTGCAGACAGTTTCCTTATCATTAGAGACCGGATTTCTGTGTTATTGCACATTTAGTTCGCTTTGATTTAGCGCTCTCCAACCCAAGTAGTTATCTCATTCATAACCTAAGGATTCTTATTCTCAAATTTTATTTTGCACGAAATTGCACAAATTTGACTTTTTGAGCTTAACTGCACTAATTCAGGTTTTACTGCACGAAATTGCACAATTGAACCAAATTCATCTAATTTTATTCACTTAACCATTTATTTTTTGAAAATTTTACTTAGGATTATTAGGCAGCATTTATAACAATTATTTATATTAAATAGGTTGATTAGTTTTAAATTGAAATTAAAAAACCGCTTAAATCAAATGTATTTGTGACGTACTAATATTAAATGATCGTATTGAATTGGGAGCTTTGAGGATTTAGGCAAACATTGAGGATCGACGTACTTCCTAGAACTAAAACGTTTCCTCAGAAAATTTTACTCCCCGGTTCCCATTTCATTCCCCACTTCTGATTTAGCACAAAGGGCTAGTTGTTAACAAGATTTTAAACTATCAACTCTGAAAATGCCAAAAACGTCCGGGAGTGTTTTTTTCATTCATTGTCAAAATTGAAACAATGGACCAATGAATATCCAGAGCTGATACTTGTTTGAAAATCTGGAAGAAAGCTTTAAACGAATTGAAAATGAAAAGGGAATATGTTTATTTTCAAAATTTAAGTAAATCCTTGAGAAAAACTACGGCTAAATTTGTTTAAAAAAATTAAATTATTGTATCAACGGAAAGGAAATAGAAGCTGATAATCTTGATCCATCCACAATCGCACGCTACAAAAATTGTCCTGTTATGTCCATAGATGTAAAATGTTCCTTTTCTTTGCTAAAGAACATTTTATTAAGTGACAGGCGGCATAATTTTACTGAGAAATATTTTGAAATTTATAATGTCTTCACGAAACTTTTAAAAACGAATTTATTTTTCAAAAACATTTAATTATATTTTGTTTCCAAGTAAAAGGAATTTTAATAAAGATATTTTTTTTAATTAACAATCTTTTTCATCTTCTTTTTTCCCCAAATTTTAAAGTATTTCAGATTGAATGAACACTAAAACGAAACGTTTGTCGAAATGTCCTTAAGTTTAAAGAAGGCTGGTTAAGTTTTGCATATTTGTGTAAATAAATGGATTGCTGCATTTATTAAGTTTTTAGATTTACGTTATGAATTTCTTTCTGCTCGATTTTGCATATTTTGAGTTTTTTACTGCACGATTTTGCATGTTTCGAGTTTTTTACTGCACGTTTTTGGATTTTTTACTGCACAGAAATCCGGTCTCTACTTATCATAAATTAAATGAGAAATATTTTATCTCCTACAGACAAGAGTTAAAATTAAAAATTTAAATTTATCTCCTACAGACAAATGAACCTCAGGTAAACAAGAAAAAAAAAAAATAGAAAACATACAAATATCAACGGTCACGATGGCAACCCCTGCAACATGTTCCATCTTATTCTTTCTTTAGTTGACAGGCTTAAGTGGGCCTTTTAATTCTGTTTTTATTAAAAAAATTTCTAATAGATTATTTACAGACCAGATATGAAAAATTTTCAAAAATGGACTTCGCTGGATTTGAAACTTTTTGCCTCAAATATTTTTACACTCGTGATCAATATAGTAATACTCAGTAATTTAGTTTGTAATCTATCATTTTTTAAAGTTATTCTCAGTCTATTTAAATATTTTATAGCTGTAATTAAAATATTTGGTTGATGCAAAAATAATGCAGGTTTTTTTTGGTATTCAGTAAAAACATCGATTGTTTTTACAATTGCCTTGAGATGGCTTACGATTGTTGGCTGATCCACATCTAGTTCTTCCGCTATTTCTCGAGCAGTTTTGATGGGTTCAGCTTCATCTTTTGCCTTTAACTGGTCGTTGTCAATAGCAGAGGGACGGCCACCACCTTCTTTGTTTGAAAGGTCAAAATTTCCACTATGGAATTTTTGAAACTATCGCTGCACTGTAGATTCATTAATGGTACCTGGCCCCCAAACTTCATTAATATTTTGAGCCTTTGTGCGGCACTTCGACTGAGTATGAACTCATACAAGTAAATTTGCCGAAAATCGCTCCTTGACGTCATTTTGTCTGGAGGCACTGAATGGACTGCATTAAATGTTAAAAAAAAAAAAAGGATTATATAGGAAAGTAAGCGAGGTAAATAGGCTTTAAAATGATATGTATAACTTAGCATTGTGGATTAGTTTTGTTTACACATCAGTAATTAATAATGAAACGGAAATAAAATCCTGCATTATTTTTGCATCAACCTAATAGTAATTAAATATTATTGTTATATTATAAAAATAACAATTGCTTATTTTGAACTTATAAGTTGCTTAGTATGAAATGCATGATTTTTGGATGGCATCAATTAAATGTGAATTAATAAAATAACAACTTAATAATCAGTAATTGGTAATTAGAGTTAAACTATATTTATATAAGAAATGAATTTTAACCCATTGGGATTTGAACCCACGACCTTCTGGTTACCAGCGTGCTAAGACCCGCCACCCCAATGAACTTTGCCATCAAGTCCCCATTTTTTTTTTAGTTTTCATTTGTGATTAATGTATACTAAATATTTAACGTATAGAAGTAAGTAAAAATATTATTATTAATAATTTGAATTCATGTTTTATTAGTTTAAAATAACAAGAAAAATTATATCAACACTACCTATATTATACTTTTCCTGACCACAAAATGATTTTTCTGCTAGTTAAACACTCCATATCTTTATTATATATAAATCATAAATTACATCTTTATTTTATTTTTTTAACACACTGAGCAATTAAGAATTACAGAAAATCTGTAAGTCCAAACATTGATAATTTTACCAGAGGACCTTCTGGACTGTCCTTTGCCAGTTTTGATCAAAATATTTTTGGTGATTCCACGTTTAGAAAAAAATTTCATTTTATTATTTTCATATATTTAATTAAATGGGCTTTCAGAGTTAAAATAGTGTAGTAAAACACTTATTTTATATCTTGTGTTTAAAAAATGATATTCACATCATTCTTTTGCCAAAACCTTTTAATTTTTAAGTAGATTAAGTGAAAAATGTAAACAAAAAAAAGTAACTAATTTTACTTTTTGCTATTTCGAGTAGGGTCGAAATTTTGAGGGACTGAATTCATATTTTATTATGAATATCTGTTACTTATAGCAAGATTATCCAATTTCGTAGTTTGTTGGCTGGTTGAGAAAAAAGAAATGTTCCTCGTTTTATTTACTCAGATAACAATTATATTATCTTAATTGAGATTAAAAAATAAAAACATATTTGAATTTTTTGATGAATAGCTTAAAACATATAGGACCATTTTAGTGAGGTTAAAGGAAATCGTGTATATTAGGATCTATTACATAACATCTAAATTTGGTTTGAATTGTTATAGAGATTATGGAATTATGGGCAATTATTTTAATTATAAAAGAAATTTTTTTTTTTTTTTTTTTTTTTTTTTTTTTTTAACACTTTTATCTCTAGATTCACCAGAAAATTTGAATTTATTTTTTTAACAAATCTAATATAGTGTAACAAATCTTACTCCTATTTTGATTTAAAAAAATTTTAAACATTCTTGACTCAATAAAGGTGTTCTGTTTTCATTGTAGGTAAAATTTAATGGATCATCTAAGTACTGGATCACGCAAAACATTATGAATATTGCTTGATGTTAATTTAAATTTAATTAGCAAATTTGCTAACTTCTGTTTGTTCTACCTGCATTATTGGATGGGGATCAGGAAACCACTGATACACTAATTTCTAATTTAAATATTTATATGTATTAAAAGCCTCTTCTTTGTTAACACTTCTGGAGTTTGTTTTATTTATTGTCTCTGTTTTATTGTTAAGATTATAACTGACCTAATAAACAATTTCTCTTGTAAATCTGATAAATTTGTAAGTTTAAATCTAAATACACTCTACTTTTAATCATGGATAAATTCTCTTGTAAGATTTGTGATAAATCATTTCACAACAAGAGCAATTTAAATCGGCATAAGAAAAGAAAACATGTAGAAATCAAGAAAGAAGAAGGAAAAAATTATTCTTGTTCGGAATGTTCTAAAACTTTCTCTTGTTCATTTACTTTAAAAAGACATTTACAAATTCATGGTGTTAAACTTCAATTTAAATGCCCTAAATGTTTGAAGAATTTTTGTCGGAAGGATATACTGTTGAATCATGAAAGGAAAGTACATTCTAACGAATCCAAAAAGATTTTAAAGAATTGTCCAATTTGTAATTTCTGCGGACCGAAATATTCATTGATTCAGCATTTGAAAAAATATCATGAAATCAACCTTTCTTGCGACATATTTTCATTTGACAGTGAAGATGATTTTCAGAGGTGGAAAAAAATGATTGAAGAAAATCAAAATGAATTGTTTGTTTTGTACCAAAATAGAAAACGTAAAGATGGCTCACGGAACAGAGTATTTAAATGCCAAAGAGATGGAAAATGTGTTCCTAAAAGTTCAAGACTAAGACATTTAAAAGTGCTTGGGACCAATAAAATAAAGGGTTTCTGTCCGGCTCAAATAGAAGTGGTCTCTGAAGGAAGTACAGTGAGTGTAAAATACCAAAAAAAACATGTTTGCCATACTTCAGAAATGAGCAGGATCCAACTATCACAGAATTTTCGTGAAGAGGTTGCCAAAAAAATTGCATTGAAAATTCCATTTGAATGTATTCTCGATAATGTCCGAGAGTCTATTTCAACTGAAAATTTTCAAAGAAAGCATCTTTTAAATAAAAAAGACCTTTTTAATATAGAAAGCGCTTTTAATTTAAATAAAAATGGCGAAAGGTGTAAAAATGATTGCATGATTCTGAATTCATGGATTTCTGAAATGCTTGAGATATCAGATATCATAAGATTTTATAAGCCACAAGGGGAATTGACCACTTCTCACCCACAACTAAACAAAGGTGACTTTGTGCTTATTCTTGCGAATAATGCGCAATTGGAACTTTTATCTATATATGGAAATGACTGCATATGTCTAGATAAAACTCATGGTATGAAGAACTATAATTTTAATTTAGTAACACTGTTAGTTCTTGACGATCTAAGACAGGGATTTCCATGTGCTTTCATGTATTCCAATCGTTGTGACCAAACAGTCATGGAAATATTTTTTAGAATTATACTCGCTGATCTTGATGTCCCAATTAAACCAAAAATTTTTATGAGCGACATGGCCGATTCTTTCTTTAACGCTTGGCAAAAAACAACCGAACTCTCCAACCCCTTATGGTTATTTTGCAGTTGGCATGTGGACCAGGCATGGCGCAAAAATTTAAACAGAATTAAAGATCCACTTCAACGGGCGGACACTTACAAAGTTCTGAGAACTTTATTGGAAGAAACCAACGAAGAATCGTTTAAAAGAAAGCTTCCTGCTGCCATCGCAATTTTGAATGAAAACCCGGGGACCGAGAATTTTGGACAATATTTTGAGAAAGAATACGGAGCCACAGCAAGTTCCTGGGCTTACTGTTTTAGAGTGCATTTCGGACTGAACACCAATATGAACCTGGAAAGGATGCATAACACCATAGAATATATTTATTTACTTGGTAAAAAAGTTGGACGACTAGATAGATCCCTTCATGCTTTGATGAGGTTCATCAAAAACAAATTTTTTGACCACTTGGTAACCTTTAACAAGGGAAAGATGACTTCAAAAATCCCTGAATTAAAAAAACATCATCTAAGTTCCTTAAAATTAGATCCTTCCTTGATTCAGAAAGAAAATGATACATGGAAAGTCTCTTCATCGATCTCCGGAGCAGTCTATTATATTAAGGAACAAAATATTGAATGCAAGTGCAACTTAGTTTGTACAAGCTGTGGGATATGCATTCATGCTTACACATGTTCCTGTCATGACAATTCCATAAACTGGAATGTGTGTAAACATATTCATTTATTAAATCTATTCTTAAAAGAACCTATGCCTGGTACTTCGGGAGAAAATGAAAATATGATGGGCCACCGATTAATAGTTGAGCAAATCCCTCAAGCTGAAGAGCATTCTGTTATTTTAAATCAGCTTAGCGAGAAACAAAGTGATGCCTCAGTGGAGCAGTTAAAACAAACCATTATTGACCAGTGTTTTTCCCTTATAAATCTTGCTACTTCCAATCAAGAGAGGTCTGGTGAATTTTTAAATTTGATTTTGAAAAATATAAACAGTACAAAACAAAACATAGAAGCTGCTAGAGAGATAGCCTCTTCGAATTCTTCTACTTGAACAAGAAAAAAAAATTGTGCAGTTGCTTTGGTAACCTAGTTGCCATAGAAATGCTGTTTTTGCCTAGAGGAAAGCTACTCTTCCCCTGGTAAAAACTAGCCTGAATTTCAAGTTGTAATGTTACCAATTGAACCTTTAAGTGTGAGAAGTCATTTAGAACAAAAAAATATCAATGTTGAATCATTATCCTAGTTAAATATAATTTTGATGTTATTCCCAATTTATAGAATATAAAAAGAGTTTTTTAGGTTTGGTTTTCAGAAATGTATTACTTAAATTCAATAAATATTTATACAAATTTATTTATTATTTTATTATATTTAACGTTTTATTTAATAACTCTATTTACAATATATATTTAAGCTATAACTAGCAATAAAATATATTTGTTACCATATTTATCCTTTTTATCTCTATTTTTTTCTCAATATAAAGAATAAAGATTTTTACTTATTTAAAACAGATTAATTGGTTATATTTTCTTTATACATATATATGCACACACACACTTCAATGGTCATTAAACTTTATTAGCGTTGATGTCATATTGAACATTTTTTCTTTTTAATAATTGTAACCTTATAACTTCTATTTTCCAGCTTTACTTAGAGAAAGATTGAGCAGAATATTTTATTTCTCTTAATTGTAATATTCTAAATATATTATATGTTACAAATATAATATATTAATTTCTGTTTACTAATTTATTTCTTGAATTATTGTTGGGGTTTTTTTTTTAATGTTTTTAACTCTCATATTGATTATTTTTTATAATAGCAATTTATTTTTAAACCAAGGTATCAGAATCAATTTCTTGGTTTCGGTCTTGGTATCCAGAATCAAAACATTTTGTTACAGAAACAACACTTGTATGTATTTTAAAGTTGAACAGTTTTTGGCTTTCATACTTAAGAAATTATTATTTTTGCCTCCCCTTTTTTGTCATTTTGGCTAAACAATCTATCTGGGAGAGGATTATTTTTCATTTCTACAACCTCCCCCCCCCCCCCCCTTTCACCACTGCACTCGAGTTGTTTTTATCAATATTAAAATATTAATACCTGTACCACTATGACGGATGAAATGTCTTGAAGTCAGTACTTCATAAGTTTGTTCTATTTCTCGGCCAACAGTTGTACAAGGAGAAGATTTAATTAGGGCTAGAACTACTCTCAACTGCTAGAGGTTTTTCTCAATTGAGATTACCCTCTCATCTCCATAAAATAGTCTTCGGTAGTCCGAGGCGTTCCCATGTTTCCCACCTCTATTCCCAACTAAATTGGCTCTATCCCACTTTCCGTAAACAATATTTCCATGGAACATTCCTATACCAAATTATCAATACCCTCCAACCTTCTTATATTTACAATAAGCTCCAATTCAGATCTGCAGTCAATCCAATACATACGAGATCCCGTCTTTCTGATCTGTATACCCCGTCCCATAGAACTTCAATATTCCAACGCTCCTTCCTTTTCTGCTCAACAATCCTCTGGAACTCCATCCCTCCTCACATCAGACAAGCTAAATCCCTGAAAACATTCAAATATTTATATTTCCAATACCTCCTTCTCATCCAGACTGACGCTTGCTAACTATCTAACTACTTAGTCAAAAATCAATCATTATTTGCATTGCTGGATTCAGTTCTGGAATAATTGAGATTCCTCTTAATAAAAATTTAACTTTCCATGAAATAAAGATTGGGTACTTCTATTGTACATACAAATCATATCATTGTACCATAAGATTTTTTTTCACAAAAAGGGGAAGCCCAAGCACGAACCAGACAGCTATCTATATCTTTTTTTTATTTACATTTATTTTTCAGTTTGGCTTCATATTTAATTCTATATACCACGGGAGTATTCCTCTAAATCTGTAAAATGTTATCTTAAACTCATTTTTATCCTCGCTTTTACTTTATTTAAAGATTCTTCTATGTACGGAAGTGGAAACTTCAACTAAACCCATCGAAGACGGAAGCAAAAATAGTGTCATTAATGTATTATTGTTTTTTACTTTTTACTCCTGTAGCTCATTATGTCTCTAACCAGATTTAATTTAGTTATACCTGCAATTATCTGTTATTCTTAAGGGACTTCGTCCCAGAATAAAATTATTTTTCTATTCTATTCTATTCTATAGAGGCTGGGTGTACCCTAAAAGGGTCTCCCGACTCTAGGGTTAATCCTTGTATATAAAAAGATAAATAATTATTTGCCTCAGCTGGGCTCAAACCCAGAACCAGGAATTAAAATTTCATTGCCCTAACCACTGAGCTAACATACCTTCTAAAATATAAATAGAGGAAAATTAAATAAAACAACACTCATTGTTATATATTTTAAATACTTTGACTGAGCCCTGATTAAAAAACCATTATACTAGATTAATTTTCAAGTTATGACTTATTTTTAATTCGTTAAAATTATTTTTATTTAAAAATAAATTAAATAAAAAACAAAATTATTTTTACCATGAATGTCTATAAGAGAAGCTCAATTTATTTCACAGAAACTGTAAAAAATGAACTTCTATACATACATACAATTTTTTTTTTACTAAGAACTGTCTACTTAATTAGACCATTTCATTTGTTTCTCTCAATATCTTCCTAATCATTTGGTTGGTAATACATCTCACATCAAGTTTTAAATTGTTCTTTGTGAGGTATACATCGCCTTTGTTATCACTTTTTGTTTTAAAAACTACATATTACCATCCATGCTAACAAAAAGGAAACGAGGGATCTTTTCATTTAAAGACAAATAAATAATTAATTAACTATGTATTATTAATTAATTAAACAAAGACATAATTACGTGGCTAAATAAAAAAAGTGAATTGGGTCAAACATTAGTGATCGATTTCAAGGTTGGTAAATCAACAATAACGGGAATAAAAAATAATTCTAAATCAATCATCAGGTATCCCATAATCTTTACAGTGAGGCAGGTAATTTGAGTCGTAAAACTTTGAAAAAAGCGTAAAGTGAACTGTTGGAAGTTGCTGTTTTAATTTAATTTTTTTTTAAATGTTTCGATTATCCGAACCACTCCTGACAACATTAGTTCAGATTATCGACTCTCTACTGTATTTAAAAATTTGAAAACAAAAAAAAATTATCTAGGCAAGGGTTCTTATAGTAGGTATTAGGGATGTGTTGAATCTAAACATCGATTACTTGTAACCAATCGATACCACTGACATTGGTTATAGATCAGTTATACCTGATTGTGTAATTATCATGCATTAATTTTCTCTGATAATAAAAAATTAACAATAATTTTTTATCTGTAATAAAAGAGAACTCTTTTGTGTATTAGATCAATACTTCTTTATACAGAATTTAAAACGAATTCATTGAAACGTCACTTTGTTTAAGATATGTATTCGCTATTGGATAAAGAAACAAGATTATAACTTTAAGCCAGACAATCGTACCATTTTAATATACATTTGTGTTATTCTTAAGGGGCGATATATCCCAGAATACAGATTATTTTTCTTTTTATTTCATCCTCAGGTTCGATTTTGAGCCCTGATACTATGTTAAAACATTCACATCAATATCAGCGCTTCTTTAATATTTATTGAAAGGTTTTAGTAACATTTTCGCTTCCTTCATCTATCAATGTTTTCATTGATCTTTTTTTTATGTTACCTCCTTAAATGAATTTTTATTTTTTTGCATTGTCTGAATTATAATTAACTATATTTATAATATGTTGTTGATAATAAATTATAATTTATTTTTTGAATTTTTATTATAGTTTTAATTGATTTGTTTTACCTTTTTAGTTCTCATATTGATTATTCTTAAACCAAGTTATCAGTATCGATAATCGGTTTCTTTGTATTGTACTGGTATCTGGAATTATAAAATTTTAGTACTGATACATCACTATTAGGTATTTAAAAGTTGAGCAGTTTTTGGCTTTCGTAATAAGGAATACTTTATTAAGTATTATTTTTTCCTCCCTTTCTTTGCTATTTTGGCTTCACACTATTTTACTTGTCAGGATGGAGGTATAATACAATGCTGCCACCATTGCCCAGATTTGAACTCACGGTCTTCAGTTTGTCTGGTTCCTCGTGTAACAATTTTTTTTTTTCCTGGTGTATTACCAATAGGCTGTGCCCCACCTCTTTCATTATTAACACGAGTGAATTTTTTTTATTTTTTTTTAATAGAACTAGATATCATTATTCCTTATTGGCTAAATGAAATTCCTTCAGGTTCAAATTTATCACCTTCTTTGAGAATAGGTTATCAGTCTCATCAGTACTTTTGAATAACCATTATTTTTTATGTAAAACTTAGTACAAACGATTATTAATAACCAACTGAAAATTCTTTAAGAAGAAATCAGCCCATTTCTTGTAGCTGGAATAATATTTATAGATAATATATATATTTATAAATATAAATAAGAATATATTATTTAGTTTTCAAGAATATGCAAACATTTTTGGGATAAATTTTTTTTTATTAATTATTAAAAAAATTCTATAAAAAGTTTCATTGGAAAGTTAATATAAAAGTTATACCTTAATAATAAATAACAACCCCCTTTTGTGTATATTTTACATAATATCAAGGTCTCATTAAAAATTGTTCAACAATACATTGTTATTCTAGGTATATTGTAGAATTGTGATTTGTAAAGTTCAATCTCACATAATTTGCTTATTGTTAAACCGAAAAAATTCTTTCCTTGATATCTTCAAAACCATCCTATCTTATGCATTCTTTGGAAATTATTAATTTTTTTTTCTTTTTTTAAAAATTCTATGCATTATTCTAGTAAATAATATTTAACATATCAAAAGTATACAAATTTGAAGCATGCTTATAATAATCTGTTATAATATTCTCCACCTCCTCTAAGATATGCAGGGTACCCATAATACCGTTGCAGTTATTCAAGATTAATTTTGAGGGATCAGCGTTGGTTGACCATAATAAGCTTTGATAATGTCGGCACCACGCTCAGCTATCATTATTATCGGAGCATTTGTATTACCTCCTGTTACAAATGGCATGATAGAAGCATCAATGACTCGCAAATTCTCGACTCCATTGACTTGAAGATTGGGATTTACAACAGCTTCTGTATCACTGCTTGGACCCATCTTACAAGTTCCGATAGGATGAAAAATAGTTGTAGTATAAGTTTTTATGACACAGGTGTAAAATTCATCAGTGAAAATAGTATAATTATTACAAAGGGTGAATAATTCATCTTGAAAAACGTTATTATACTTTTGCATCGCTGTTGTATTGGCAACAGCTGACACATATTTTAGAGCTTGCACTAATGTTTGCAAGTCCTGTGGCTCACTTAAATAATTGGGATTTATCAATGGATGTTGACTAGGGTCGTTTGATTGTAATGTTATTCTACCCCTGCTCTGCGGATGGATTACCAGCCCTACACCGAACCAAATACTGTTATTGTTTTCTAAAGTATTGAAAAAAGAAGTGAAGTGTATTTCAATGTCTGGATAATCGATGTATGAATTTGTAAAAGTAGAATTGAGGAAAGCTATTGTTTCAATACCAACTGGCGATGTCAGTGGACCTGAAGCATTTGGTTGAGAATATTCCTGTATCGCTTCTATATTCTCATAAGATGAGGCAGTAATCGCCACTGGAGGATTGGTTTGATAAAAAAGTGGGGCACCAACGTGATCTTGAAGATTGTACCCAACACTTAAATTGCTGATCACTGGTATTCCAAATTTATTTAATTCATCCGCAGGACCAATGCCTGAAAGCATCAATAGCTGAGGTGAATTAATTGAACCTGCTGATATTATAACTTCCTTTCTAGCTGTCACATTTATTTCTTGGTTGTTTCTTATGAATGTTACCCCAACAGCTTTGTTGTCAATGAAATTTATTTTAGTCACGAATGACCCTTCTGCAACATTAAGGTTAGGTCGGTTCCTAACTGGTCTTAAAAATGCTTTCCCTGTTGAACATCTCGAACCATTTCTTAGCGTTCCTTGAACTGGCATGAAGCCAGTTTGATATTCTGCATTTAAGTCTCGAACCTGAAAACCAATCTCTTCTCCTCCTGCTAGATATCCACTGACTAGAGGTGTTTCATAACTTAAATCTGAGACAGTCTGATAACCTCCAGTCGAATGGTAAGTTGTGTCATTTGCATATATTGGATTCGTGTTGTCCTCTGATAGCCGGAAGTAAGGTAGAACTTCATCGTAAGACCAACCTGTGTTTCCGAGGGCAGCCCATCCATCATAATCTCTTCTATTGCCCCTAACGTATACCATAAAATTGAGTGTACTGCTTCCTCCTATTACTCTTCCTCTTGGCCAAGGACAAATCCCATCGGTTGCTGTAACAAAATAAGATTTTCAAGAGTGATAATAAGTCATGACTTTTAAGAGATTATTATTCTCTACTACATGCTTCTTTAGGATTTCCTCGACTGTTGTACATTTTGTTTCTTATCACTGAAATGGTTAGCTTACCTTTCTTAATTAGAAGTTATGTTTAAAATAAAATAAAATTTATTCATTAATATTAGAATTTATGCTACGTGATTAATACTATTTTACTGCAACATTATAATGCATTTAGTTTTAAGGTATTTACTAGTAACAAGAAATAGTTAAATTTCTGTGAGATCTCTAGTTGACCCAAGAGGTAACTAAATAAGGATTAAGGTGAGGTTAGATTCCCCAATTCTCATTACAATAATAAGATAACAATATCTGGAACCGTTTGTGATGAATGTGTCAACTCAAATTACTTTAAAATATTTAAACTAAAACAGTGGAAACACAGGCTGGGCTTATGATGTAGTTCTAAAAGATTAGTATTAATTGTGTTTATTGCTTCTGTTATAAATATTCAATTATAGTCATTTAATTAACCTACATGCAAAGGTTAAATCATGTTATGAATTGGAAAATATTTTTATTTTTGTGGAAGTTTTTAGATAGCTAGTTTAACTTAATCTGTTTTCATGCTTTCTTTTACTGACATTGATATTTAGTTTTTGATTTTGTAGCTTGACAATATTCACGTATGTTTACTTTTTACTGAAACATCACAGTTTAATGCAATTTTTTTTTTTTTTATTTTTTTATTTTTCCATGATTTCTATGTCCCCACATACACTATATTTTTATACTTTTTTTCTATATATTAATTTATTGAAATTAACTACTGTACAAATATATATCAAGTAAATGAGCTGATAAAGATTACAATAACATGTCAAAACTGGAAAAGAACTACTCATCAGTAGCACTTAACAAAAATTCTACACTAGAAGATCTCTAGGCCATCTTCTTTTCAGACGCCTCAGAGGATTATCGGGAATGAAGTGGATAGCAAGTTGAGAAACTAATGGATTTGAGTGGATATGTAGCTTACGATGTAAGGATAAGTATCTGGTTTGGGCTAACTCAGCAACATATAGAACATTAAGGTCTTTATGGATAAGTTTATTGCTGACAAAGTAAGGGGCATTTAGGATTTTTCGAAAAATTTTGGATTGTAAGGATTGGATACGAGATGAATTAGATGGTTTAGTAGAGCCCCAAAGCTCAACTCCGTACGTCCAAATAGGTCTAATCACAGTCATGTAAATAATTCTTTTGTAATGAATTGGGAGCTTTGATCGTTTGTCTAGTAAACGTTGAAGCAGTCTGTAACGACGAGCAGTTTCTTACATACCCTATATAATTAAGAATAAACCACCTGTGCTAGCTTTTTCAATAAAAACAGTGTATAAAGTAAATTAACAATATATATATATTTTTTTTGTTTTATCTTTCTTATTGAGATTATCCCATGCATAAAATCAGCTTTAAATAATTTGAAAAAATTTATTTTACCATCTTTCTAAATTTTACAATTTTTTATAATTTTAAATTGGATCATTATCACTTTGAAAACATTCTCAATCTGATACCGATGGGAAACGGTAAAATACATCATAATGAGTCTTTTTGCTTATTAAACTGTTACTATTGTATTTTTTTAAACTGCAGTTTCTTTAAAATATAAAAGGTTATATATATATAAAAGGTTAGCTTTTTTAAATTAAGATTAAAATGTCTGTCTATTGTATGGAATATTTAATCCAAAAAAAGGATGAACATATGGGAGAATTTAGAAGGCTCCAAAATGTGGAGTTGCGGGAGATTTATCTGGTAAATATAGTTCAGGTAATTATGACACAATGGTTAAAATTAGCATGTAATGTTCATAAAAGGTGGTTTGTTTTGAGCCATTGGGTTATCATCCGAGGGGTAGTTTGAGACATAGATGAGAGGATTGTGTCATGGCTGATTATGGGAATTAGTGTTTTTATGATGGGGAACGGGGATGGATTGGTGGGTAGTATGTGGTCATAGGTTGGTGGTATCAGCATCGAGCTTTCGGGTTCGCTTAGCCTTTTATTGTATTTCTATCATCTATGCATAGAAGCTGCTCTTTTGCCCTTATGAAATTCCCAAATAAAAAGATGACTGTTCTCATCAGTTACTGAAAAATTCAGTAAGTAGATAATATAAACTCATTTTATCTCTGTGTAAATAATATTATCAGTAAAAAAATTGTTTATGCCATTGTTTATTGCCAAAAATGGCTTCTGGGCTTTACTACACTTCAGAAAAATTGGTGTAACTTAAGAAATTAATTTATGCTGTTGGTCTACTCTCTAGTAATACTTTAAAACGATAGAGTTGATTAAGTACTTACCTTTTTGTTATTATTGAATAATCAAAAGTCTTGAAATGCATACTAATCAGACACAGTTTTAATTTTCAAAATACATATAAATGGGTCATAACTAGTAACTGTTATGCTGTTATAGGCTGTGAATTATATGCAATAAAAACTCAAAAATATGTGCATATATATGCAAAGATGTAGGGTAAAATATGCAATTAAATACTTGAAATATGCAACTGTTTACATTACCTATTTAGAAAAAAAAAAAAAAAAAAAAAAAAAATGCAATATATACTTATACATAATTACAATTATTATTATTATGTTAGCGCAACAACTCGGCGACGAGTCCTGGCCTCCTCCACCAGCTTCCTCCAGTCATCTCTGCTCAATGCCGCTGTCATCCAGCGACGGACTCCCAGTACATTCCCTCCACTCCATCAGACCATCTAAGCTTCGGTCTCCCCCTTCTTCTAGTTCCGTGGAGAGGTTCAGTAAGGAGCTTTTTAGGGATTGCCTCATTGTCCATCCTTGCCACGTGGCCGGCCCATCGCAATCTTCCCAGCTTCATTGTCAGAACAATATCCTTTTCATTAAAAATAGAATAAATTTCGTTATTCGTCCGTCTTCTCCAGTTTCCGTCGGTATGGACTCCTCCAAAGATCCTTCGAAGAATTTTCCTTTCAAAGACCAAGAGGTCTTGTTCTATTCTTCTACTTGTAGTCCACGTCTCTGATCCAAACAATAGGACGGGGCGGATCAATGTCCTGTATAGGTGGAGCTTGGTCTGTCGCAATAAAAGGCGGGAGGTGAATTCCTTGCGGAGGCCAAAGTAGCACTTGTTCGCCATCAATATTCTTCTCTTCACCTCAGCCGCAGGTGAATTATCTTGAGTAACCAGGGACCCCAAATATGTGAACTGGGCCACTTTCTCAAAGTTGAAGGGGCCGATATTAATTGTCTCCCCAGGTCGAGCAGCTTCTCCTGTTACCATATATTTAGTTTTCTGTTCATTTATCTCCAATCCAACCACTTTGGCGGCCTCTAATAGAGCCAGAAATCCTTCTTTAACTGACTCCAACGATCTCCCCACAATGTCCACATCGTCTGCAAAGGCTAAGAGCTGGACCAACATAATTACAAACTCAAGTTTAAGTTACTAATTGTGTTGAAAAGGGAAACGATTCGAAGAAGACTATAAAATATATATACACACACATATATAAGGCGAAGATTAAAAAAGAAAACATGTATGGAAGGGTATTTCAGCTGAACATAAATCAGTATCGAAACGAGAATTTAGTGAATCCAGGGGCAGTTTTTTATCGAAACGTTTTTTGAAATTTCGATTTCTTGCCTTTGTTTTATAAGTACTTTGCTGTTTTTATGCGCAATAATAGACACACCTTTATCAAAAGAAACACAATATTAAACGTCTCTATCGTACTTAAAAATCTCAATTTAGAGAACATACATTCTTTCCAACAAGATCTTTTTTCCTTGCTAGAGTAATTTTCAAGAAAAAATAAAAGTGAATTAATATTCCAAGTATTTGAGCAGGGCAAGGACAAAAAATTAATCTGACTAAATAATTCCAAGAGAAGCAAATATGATCCAAAGGGAAGAATCAGCATCTGGATAAACACGATCTTATTCAATAGTTGAAAAAAAAAAAAAAAAAAAAAAAAAAAAAAATAGGAGGAGTTCACATAGCTATTTTTTGGTTTTTATTTATATTTTTATTTTTTTGTCTGCTCAGAAACTTTTTAAAAAAATCAAAAGTCAAATGCTGATATACCGGATATGTAGTTAAATATGCAATTATAGTTCAAAATATGTATTTATGACAAAATATGGAAAATAAAAATGCTATATATGTAGATAAATATACAGTTGAAGTTCAAAATATGCAAAAATATGTATTTATGGCAAAATATGCAAAATGAAAATTCAAACTGATTCCAAATGCCTCAAAACATATACATTTTGACGACATTAGATGTTTTAGTTGGCTAGGAGAAATATACAAATACATATATTTCACAGCCCTAGTCATAACCATCCGACAAGAATGGTTATAGACTTTGCTGTTATTAGTTAGTGAAATATTTACCCAGACATGCCCTCGGTTGTCTCGTTGTTGTATAATTCCAATTTAAGGGTGAATTCCATAAAGTCCCAGCCAATAGCGGTGTATCGCTTATGATGGTCTCTTCACCACCAACTTCTAACAATAGTACAGTCCAGTTGGCGATTTCTGTTAGCCTATTTGCTAGTACACAGCCTACAAGTAATTTAATTATAAAAAATTAGTATTGTGTAGTTGTTTTAAGTTGTAATGATGTATTTATATTATTGATGGTTCTGAATAAATAAATTCTGCTTTATAAATAAGTTCTATGATTATATTTTTATCTAGGAAAAAAAAAAAAATCTGCAGAAAAGATATTTGTGGGATTGACCCTTAATATTATATTGCTTAGTTGGAAAGTTAAAAATAAAAATTAAGATACCTGCAGTTCCAGCGCCGACAATGATAAAGTCATATTCTTGAGAGAGATCTTGTGTCGGGACATTTATAGCTCGGAGGTTAGGATCGATGGAGGGATAATTGTAGTATGCAACACTTGCCATGAGTATTATAAAGAAGTTGACTATATTAGGAGACTGCATGCTATTGGAACATAATTATATTGCTTAAATAGTAATATTGTTTTAATTAACTTTGTATTGTAGATTTAATTGTGTGTATTTCAATCGTAAAGTAATAAGAAGAAGAGGTAGATTTGTTAGATGATATGTCCAGTAGATGTACGAGGGATCAGTTTAATAGGAAAATTAAGAAATTTTAGAATAATAAATCTTTATATTTTCTGCCGATGTTTTGGCCACAACATTGAGGCCAATGTCAGAGCTAAAAAAAAAAACAACAACAAAGAACAAGAAGGTATTTCTGATACAAAATAAGGAAATATAAAAAGAATAAATACAGAAATAAAGATGACAAAAGAAATTCCAAGCTGGTAGTAAAAGAAATACAAGCTTAGTGAGGAAACAAGTTAATAAAAATACAATTTAATGAAAATTAAAAATGAAATATATATAGATAGTTATCAATTGATAACGATAACTTATATCAATTGCCACTAACTTATAACGATAGTCTTAAAAAATACAACCTATTAACACCTGTTTAATTTTTCCAGTGTAAACATAATTTACATTATCTAATTTTTCAATTTATATTCTTTTTATTTCAGCATATGTAATATTAATTTACTAATTCAAGATTTTTATTAACAGGTTATATCTGAGGCTTAGAATTCCAAAACCAGACAAGTCCAATTTCTAGATTTTTTTTTTTTTTTTTTAATAGTTTTTCTACTAGATTATCTTTAGGTGGAAAGGTTTTCTCCCAAAAGTAATTGAATCGCTTTGAAAACGGCCATTCAAAAAATAAATCCTCTTTCTAATCCAGCCAGACCTTTACCATTATCGATCAGCTGTGAAAAATTTTAAAAAATGGACCTGTTTAGATTTGGAATTCTTTGCCTTATTTCATTTACTATTAACTTGTTTTTTATTTACTTTATCAGTTTTTTGGGGTTTTCTTTCTTAATCAGTTTTATATGAATATTATGTGAACATACCTTCAGTTTTGGTTATTAATTTGAATGCTAGAACCATTAATAAATAAGGTATTTATATAAAGTGGCAATACACGATACCTTTTGCAACCTAATTTTATCGTTTTCAGAAAAAATAACTTAACTAATTGATGAAACTTGTTGTGAATAATTATATATTTTTTGGCTATGGATATATATTAAAGATAATATAAATTAAATGCATTTTATTTGTTTCTTATTTACTTTATCATTTCATTTCTGTAATTATTTAAAAAAACATAAGTGCATATCTGTACTTATATTCTTATTCTGTATCTAATATACCTTTTACTTATGACACTGATGGAGTTCATCAATTTTGAGGCCAAAATTTTGGTATAAAAAAATTAAGGGTGTTTAGGCTAGAAGGGGGAATGTCCGGTTACCATAATTTTGAGTAAATTACAAAACCTATATTCTTTCTCATTGGGAATAGGTTCTTAAACTCCAAAACATGTGAAAATCATCTTTCTGTCTGCCATGAAACTACTTTAAATTGTAGTACATGGGACAAGCTAACAGGTGGCAATGAAATCTATTTAGATTTTTTTTTGCTCATTTTCCCTTACTGACTTCGACACTGTTTTACAGATCTGCCAGGATCTGCCGATTTTTTGAAGCTGAAGGACATTCTTGGCTACTCTCCTTCCACAATTAGAAATAGTTTTCGTACTTAGGTATGCTGTTTTAAGATGGTGGAATTTAACGATTTTATTAGTTTTTTGTCCTTAAGGATAATATGTTGAAATATTCGTCCTTCAGATAACTTCTGCCATTGTTGTCCTTATAAGGATACTATTTTATTAATATTAGAATATTTAAAATTTTAAGATGGTGGAAGGAGATTTTGCCATTGTTGTCCTTATAAGGATACTGTTTTGAAATATGTTTGTGTTGCTCCGATTGAAAGTTTGCCGATAATGTCCTAATCAGAAATTTAATATAGGATATTTTTCAACGCCTTTCAAATAATGATTTGTTATTTCAAAATTTCTTATTTTTCTGACTAATCCACAAACAAAGAAAACCTGTTAATATATCACTTTTCTTAGTCTCATATGTTTTTACGATTCCTTTGAGATTAGTATATTTTCTAAAGTATTTCTCTGACTATGGACCTTCGAGACACTGGATTGATTCCTAAATTTAAAAAATATTTTTCATAATAATTATGATTGAAAATTATTTAGCTATGTGCCTTTGAAAATTTAAATTAAATATTAGTTTTTTAGAGACACTTGTAAAGAACTTTGTTTGTAATGTAATTACCAGTTCAATTTAATTAAAAATTTCATTCGATAATAGGAAGCTTTATGAATGATGAGTCTAACCTTTACCAAAATTTAAGTAATATTGGTTTTTTTTTAATATTATACACTGACTGTATTCATTATAAAACTTCTTAGGTTTATATATCAATTTATGAATTTATTTTTTAATAATAAGCATGATAATAATATTAATAATGTTATTTGTGAAGTTATGTTTATGTTTGGCAAAGATGATAAACTCTGATTGAATAAATCACTTCCACCACCAAAATTCAAAATTTTCATGTTAATATATTTATGGCTAGATGTAGTACTACAATTTTGAATTGAATCCCTAACTTCAACATAACTTATGGCATAAAATGTTTTAAACATAATATTTATTAATTTTATTTGAAATTCGGTCAAATAAATCTTAATGCTGTAATGGTAATAAATTATAAGAGCAGCACTGTATTTTTACATAAGCTAAACTGTCTTCCACCATTGAATATACTTTATTTTCAATATTCTTTATTTACTTGAATATATACACAAAGAACTTACATATTGAGAGCAAATGCTATGTGCCGATTGTAGAGGAGAATTGAGTAGTGTTTGCTGTTTCCTTATGGTTGTTCTCCTTCATTAGCAAAACTACTATTCTGCTAAAATATTGGTCACAGGAACATTTTTGTATCTAGATTTATTTATGACTTAGCATCTAGGTCAAGTGTGACTTCAAACCATAAATTAGATATAACCGTTGCCAGTTTACCTTGTTAAAAAATTTGTTTAAGTATCATTTTGTAAAAATTTCATAGTATCACTAATTTCAAGTTAATAAAATAAAAAAATTGTATGTTCTTTCTGTATTTTCCAGTTTTTCTATTATTATTTTATTGGAACGATATACCCTAATAATTTTTCCTCAACCTATAGGATAGCTATATCTAATTTTTGTTAAAATAAACATAAAATAAGAAAACAATATAGAATGGTTTGCTAAAAAATACAAAACTTCCTTTTCAACAGTATGCCCTCTGATATTAAATTTTTTCCCAATATATTTATTTTTAAAGTATTCATATTATGATATATTTTATTTTATCGACAAAATGAATATTAGGTTGCCTTATTGATGGGTGAATTTGTACTGCTACTGATCACCCACCCTGTGATCATTACCTGGACAATAACCTTTTTTTTTTGTTACTTATTCTGAAAACTACTGGTGACCATTATTTTATGAAATGATTGAAACCTATTTATGCCTCTAAGCAGCACAATTGTCAAAATTGTGAAATTTGGCTTTATAGGTAGGAACATATCCTCGATCAAATCTTAAGAAAAAACAAAAAAAAAAAAAAAAATATATATATATATATATATATATATATATATATATATAATAAATTTTTAGTCAAATTTGGGAATTATTTTAAAAAACATTAAGATTATGAAATGAAAAGACAAAAATACCTCCTAATATAAACACTTCATTTGATACCTACCTATGTACTATACATGAAGTGTTAGGCTAGAAGGGGGAATGTCTAAGTAACCATAGTCATGAAAATATTGCAAATGAAGTTAAAAGTCTATATTCTTTCTCATTGGGAATGGGGATCGTAAACTCCAAAACATGAAAATCCTCTTCATAGTCTCCGTGAAACCACCTTAAGTGATAATAGGGTAAATCAGTAGTCGTGGTCATAGTTAAGAGAACTTGTCGATTTAAAAGGGAATTCCGTTGATACAGTTTTTAATATGACATCTTTGGTTTTATACTTGTTTGTTTGTTTATTTCGTTTAACGTCACTTTATGCTGCTATGGCTAATCGGATGATGCTACAGTGGGAGTCCTAAATTTTGCCTATCCAGGTATAATTAGGATAGGGATCTTTAACGAGTACCAGACATCGCACAGGCTCGGGACCCCCATTTTACGTCCCTTCCGAAGGACGGGATAGCTAAGGATTTTTTACTCCCTTTAAAAAATCCTAAGGTCATCTGCCGGGCTGCGAACCCACGATAAGGTGGTTAATACTTGATTAAATAATGGATAAGGTGGTTTTATACTTAGACTCTCAAAAGTTTATTCTTTTGAATGGGAAATTGACGAATACACTAAAGCTTCCTTTCAATTAAATTTTTATATTTTTATAAAAAGATAAATATACCAGTAATGGTCATAGCCAAGACTAGTTGACAAATGTTTTTAATAATTTAAAAATGAGTATTAATTAATGAACAACTAGAACTATTAAAGTAATCTAAATACTAATACAACACGGTCTAACAAAAAAGTAAAAGATATAATTAAAAACACAATCACTTGATGCTCTCATTCACAAACTTTGTAGTTATTAGTTGAGAAAACCATCTTGAAATGATAGTTGAATATGAATTAAAACAACTATTTATCAGAGTATAATTTATAACCACACTTATCGTTGATTTTTCTAAGTAAGCAGTAACGGCATACAATATGGTAATCATTCCCACTAAAACATTTATGAATTAAATGAAATCGGAAAGTATTTTTTGTATATTATCTACTATCAACATTTCCAGTTTTTTTAAACAGCAGTAGCCATCCACGAAGAATAGAATATAATTAACTATATTAACTAGTAATGGTCACTTAAGAGATGTAAGGTCAAACATGACAACTACTAGGAAGGGATGTAGTATTTAAGTTTTAAAATAACATAATCAAATGAAGAAAATTCTATTATTTCTTTATTAGCAGAATAAACGTTTGTAACACCAAAGAAAATTGAAATAGATAGGGGTGACCATAACTTATATCCCGTATATTTATACACTGGTTATGGTCAGTTCAAAATTATTGTTAATTAAAATCAGATAGTCCAACATAATGGAGCTTGTATGGAAGCCTGAATTCTAATGAAAAGTTACATAACTCAGTAACTAAAAATCAGTGAAGAAATTTCACTATAATTCCTTAAGAATCCTCACTTTTAAAAACGATCTTACTAAAAAAAAGAGGTCTTTCAACAGACTATTTGAGGAAAATATTTTTTAATGGCTACTGGAAAGGAATAGGAGGGAGAATAAATAAAATGAAATATTTATCCTGGTGATATCACAAATAAATGATTAGATCCTTATTATCACGATAATTGTATTAGCCTGCCCCATAACTGGTGAGGTGACCATAACTAGAATGCTGGATCCATTATTAAATAACGTATTTATATAAATTGGAATTACACGATACCTTTTGCAATCTAATTTTATCGTTTTCAGAAAAAATAATTTAACTAATATTATAATAGTATAATATTATATAGTATACTATTATAATAGTATATTATAATTTAACTAATATTATAGTGAATAATTATATATATTTGGGCTATGGATATATATTAAAGGTAATATAAATGGAATGCATATTAATATTTTACAAATTGAATGCATAAAATATGTATAATACTTGGATGTCATGACACATATTTTTAAAGTGTTTATATCAGGAGATGACTTTATTGAGATGTAAATAGGCCATAACATTGATGGCAATCAATAAGGCACGAAAAAAACATACAATCGCCTCGGCTTCCCTGAACCAACTGGTCTTTCTTATTATATGTTTTTCTTAACCTTTCTACTTTAATTAAAAAAGTGTTTCATAATGATGCTATTTGTTTAGATGAGTAAGCATCAAATAAAAAAAATAAAAACCATATTCATAAATAAATAAAAGTAAAGATTAAAGATAAGGGTACTTTAAAAATAAAAATTTTAAATATTTGTATTATTTATTAAATAACATTTTATTCCATTATTTATAGGAACATCTCTATATGCTGGTGCACAAAATAAAATACAACTAATCTTCTCAGTTAAATTATATCATCTTAATTTAAAGGACTGACATGTTTTTTCATGTAAGATGTAACAGTAATCTTTTTAATATTAACTACAGGACCAAGTACTGGTCGTTTAAAGAGCGACAGAAGCTTTACTAAGCCAAATACAAAAATACAATATAATCACATAGAAGAATATATATATAGATAGATACTACCAACATTAAAAAAGTTAAAAAAAATAATCATCAAAAATAAAAATTTCTATTTTTTAAAATAAATAAGCAATCGCATAGCTAAATTATTCAAATTTCAGCTCATAGTTAATTTTAATTTCAACATAGGCAAGAATTTGTTCAGATATGGCTAAAATAGTTTTTTATTCGATACAAGACATTGTTTTGAAAAATCAAGACAAATTTATTTAAACAATATTCTTTGCAGTTTGTTTTTACTTTACAAAAAATATTAATTATTATCATTTTTTGTTTAACTATAATCTTAAGCTTAAACGTATTTACTAAATAATGTGAAAAGCTGATATTTTTAACCTCTAAATCAGAGGTTCTCAACCCAAGGCGTGATCTAGGAGACAGAAAAATAAAAAAAATTGCGTCTTTTAATTTTCTTAAAATAATGTATTAATTTCATTATTATCTACTTTCAAAGAAATTATAGTAAATGTAACAAAATATGATCAAAATGTAATAACAAACAAACAAAGCATTATTATAAAACAAATTTACAGAGAGATTTAATTGCTTAGGTATAATGTATTTTGTCAATCTAAAACAGGGGGGAAGGGAAGTAGGAACACATGAAGTAGGAATAATACGAAAAAAAAGTTAAAAAACAATAGAAAGAATGAAAACGTACCAAAACGTCAATCTCAAAGTGGATACATACAGAATATTCGGTGTCAAGATTCTGAACATGAAAGAATAGAGTGACTTAAAGCTCTGATTTAAAACGCTGGTGTCCAAAGATTGTTAGAAAATGAAGAAGTGAGACTACACCGTCTTTCTTTAATGCATCAAAAAGCACAGCAGCAACATCACCGGGTACACGGCAAAGAAGAATTTCTGAATGATATTAAAGACTTTGCTGACAATCAGTGCCCCGTATGTAATACAACAATATAACTACCTACCTATATTTTCTTAATTTACCCATATCTCTGAAACTACTGGACCGATTTTAATGAAACTTAAATTGTTCCCTAAGTTGAAGTGTACCTAACTTAAATTAAAAAGAATCATCTCGATATGACATTTAGTTTTCGAGAAATTCGTGGACAAACATACACTTACGAAATAAAGCACACGTGCTTGGAAGCCTAAATGGATCATCATACTCAAATATTATCCAATTCCAACAATATTACTTACATACATACATGTCGAATTGATAACCTCCTTTTTTTTTAAGTCGGTTAAAAAAAAACTGAGAACCACTGATTTAAATGCTACTGTCAAAGAAAATTTTTTTTTAATGAAAGACAAATGGTTTGGGTGCTTTTTAGACTTTTAAGTACTAACTAAGTCAAACAATAAAATTTGATGATTTTATTGTTTCATGTTCAGTTAGTTACCTACAAGTGCTCTGATATATCTGGGACAGTGAAAGAAATAACACTGATTAAACCAGATCCAAGTAACCAGTCTCACATAGAATACAACTCCAACCTTCACCCTTCCTCATGTTTCTTGATGTTTGTCGCACCACAACACAAACCAAGGTTCCTTGGAAGAGGATTATTAAAAGCTCTTAACATTATCTTTAATAGCTGAGCCCCATGGCCAAGATGCCGTAGGATCCTATTCCCACCTGGGTTGGTTAATATTTTAGTGATTGTTGAAATAAATCCAATTTCCTTGATAAATGAGTTAACTAAACTCCCCGTCAAAAGTATCGTAAAACTTTGAAATATTTGAATTTTACTAAAGCATATTTTTTTTCATAATAAAGAAAGGTTCTGAAGTCTATAATAAACCTTCCTAAACTAGACATAAATTTTTTTTATTAAAATAAATTACAATTTTAATGTTTAAATTTATATTTAATAAGACATACTGCCCCCTCTGGCTTGATGACTGCTTCCACTAGTCTTGGCATATTTGTAAATAACAAAACAAATGATAAACATGGACTGAAGGAAATTTGCAAAAAATAATCTATAATTCCACCGTTTGTTATTAACAGAGAAAAAGATTGATGTGTCTAATTCTTAACGTCTCACTTTTAATAAATAATATTAATATGAATATAAACCAAGTATGGATTAAGGTAAAAACCAGGAAAATCTCGAGAATTATGGGTGTTGCAATACTTTTGACAGGGAGTTTATTAACCCTTAAAGCAGAATTTTTAAGATCTGTGTAGTGAAAAATTGGTTGTGCTTCTTAAAAAGGCCTTGAAGTATCTATTATGGTGCCAAAGGTATTTTAAGAGTAATTACAGAATTTTGGAAAACAATAGAAAATGCCCTGTTAAAAAGTGCAAAATTTTGACTGACTTTACAGTAGCTAGGGGATTATTCTGTGGTAGTTTTGACACTCACAAGACTTGAGTCAATATTAGAAAGCAACTAAAATGATAAATAAATAAAATTGATTGATTGAACACCTTTTTCATTAAACCTACAAACGTAAAAGGATAAAATTATTATAATGAGATATCTACAGCCCGATTTAAATCCCAGTGGGGTTCAGCAGTAATCCAGACAGGGCGGAGCTAGAGTTCCACTGTCTGTGTAGCTTCTTTCACCACCCCCAGGTATTGTGAAGATTCCATCCAAAATTAAAAAAAAAATATATCTATATAATTTTTCTTATTTTATTTTACTAAACATCAATGCTATGAATTTTCTAGCATTTATGGACAACCATAACTGAATGTTGTAAACATTATATTATATCTAGAAGAAAATAAGCTATCTAAATCTAATAGTAGCACTCCAAGGAATTGTAATTGCTGATATGATAACGGATCTAAATCATTATTTTTCTATACTCAATACATAACTAAATAATGGCTGTATATTAAAACATATAATGGATTTTTTCCCTCCTGGTCCTCATTTATTTATTTTTGGTTAAATTGATTCATAAAATCAGTTGAATTTATGATCAAGCATTTAAATTTGATTAACAGCAGAATATCTAAAATTTCATATATATTTATGAATTATAACACTGTTTAATAATATATATCAGTATATTTTTGAAAGCGATTTCATTTAAATATGTATGCTTCCCTTTCCTATATGAATATACCCCAAACAAACCCTGGATATCCCATTAAATTTAATTAACATCAATAAATTAAAATAAACTGTTTTCAGATACAGTGATTTTAATTGGTGCAGCTTTTTTTTTTTTTTTCATTAATTTTAAAATTAAACAGTATAAAAGCAAAAATTAATGAAAACTGTTGATTAACTAAAATGCAGTGACTATAAATCAAGAAATTTTATTATATTAAAATTTTTATACAAGATTTTAAAAAAAAAATTCGTTATCTGTCATCAGTTAATAGAAGGGACTGAAATCCACAGACAGATAATCCTCTCACTTAAATTATTTTAAGCAGTCGTCGGAGCTGCTGCTGTATTTGCGATACCTTCTTGTAATCTGGAACAGGTTTGCGATGAGACGGTATCTTGTTTCACCAGGTGCGTCTGAGAAGACATGTTGCTCTGAATAACGCTTGTAGTTTGTGAAAACTTTGAGTCTTGAATCGGATTATCTTCTGCTGTTTCACTACCTTTTACGGTTTGTGAAGAAATGCTATCCTGAATTATCAAACACGTTTGAGAAGAAGTGCTATCTTGTTTTATTAAACGTGTCTGTGAAGATGTTTCATCCTGCTTAACCAGACAAGTTTGTGATGAGGCACTGTCTTGTTTTACTTTGGCTCCACCATTTTCAATCTGAGAGCAACCACAACTTATGTTGCTCTCTTTGAATGATTGATTTGTTTGTGAGTAAGTACTGTCTTGTTTAATTAAACACGTTTGTGATGACGTGCTGTCTTGTTTGATGATTGCTCCTTCAGAACTAAGCTCATCCATCGTATTTTTCATTTTCCCAATGTCTGGTGAATCAACAGTTATAGTAACTGGACCATCATTTTGTAAGCTTATTACCAAGTGAGCTCCAAATATTCCTTCTACAAACAAAACAGAAAAATTTTATAACAATACAATATAATGAAGTAACAATACAACAATATGATTCAAATTAAAATAATACAGTGACAGAGGCATTCAATTTTTATGCGCAGATATAAGGAAAGATGAATTTCAGTTCATTTAAAAAAGAATATTTAAAACTTTTAAATTGGCTCGGAATGGCAGTGGTTCAAAAGCTAATGATGGTTTACAAACTTATGTTTATGATACAGCATAAACCAAATAATAAAAACATATGTGAATAATAAAAGTGAAAACATATTGTGATTTTTTTTTTAATATTGAATAATATTAATTTTTTAGATCTGCGACTTGTGAATAGTCGGTCAAGTGCAAAAATTATAAGTTAGAAAATACACAATTTTTTCCACTATTCCAGTATTCATATCTGTAATAGACCTCATAACTAAGTCCATTAGACACAAAAAAAGACCAAAAAATTAACTTTTTAGTGATACCCATAATACAAAATTCACAAAAACTCATAAAATGAACTTAACTGACTATTCAAAAGTGATACAGATATAAGGATAAAAAAAAGTCAATTATAGAAACTATTAACATATTAATTAATTAATATAAAATAGCTCTGAAATGTCTAGTAATTATTCAAGAATTTAAGCTGAATAAAAATTGTATAGATTTATAATTTTGATGCTATAATCTATTTAAGTTTAGTTGGGGGGAGGGGTACATAATTTATACACAAAACAAATAAAACAAAAGAAATTATAGAAACATCATGAACTTTGTAGTTTAAATGGAATTACCAAATGTTTTTTCTTTATTCACTATAAGCATAATGTCAACAAGAGCCAGGGTTTACCAAATATATTTTTATTGGTGGTATATATATCATACATTTTATAATATCACACAAAGCAATTTATGTTAGTAAATGGGATTAAAAGATCTTGGAGATCTAAACTTTTATTTTTTCGAAGGCATTAAGTACTAGTAATTTTGTAATATTCACAACATAATTCACTAGGCAATCGCTCATCACAACTTCAACAGTGACATGTTAGACAAATTTGGCAATGACAAGTTAATTTTATGTTTCTCTAAAGTGCACATTTTTCCAAATGAAGTATTCAGTCACTCCGCAGTTTGACAGAACAAAATAATCAAGTTAATTAAGTCAGATATTACAAACAAAGAGAAAAGCTGAAGGAAATCAGTTTTAAACAAAAATAAAATTTTTTTATCATCATAATCTAAATTCCCTTGGACCACAACAAAGTGTGGGTTATCACCTTGCAGAAGAATACAGGAAAAAAAATATATACTAAAAAATATTGTAATTGGTTTGTTTGTTTGTGCTTAACATGTTGAGTGTGGGCGCAAAATTGGAAACCCCTTCCCAGGGACTGAATCTTTTCATTTAATAAATCGATTTCATTACACCTCCATATACTGTGAAAAATATCTAAAAAAATATTAGTTGAATTTTGAGGTATAAGAAATGTTTTCCCAAATTTTTACTGCTCCGTCTGAAAAATATATGAAATGAAATTAGATAAATTCAAGCAATACATTAATTCTCTCTAAGAAATTGTACTTAAAAGAAAAAAATCATGTTTTTGAAAATCGGTGAAAAAATGGCAAAAGTAAAAACGATCTGTTGCACGTAGTTCTGAAACCTCTCTGAGTGCAGAGGAGAAAAATGGAATCCCTAATCTCTTGCTACCTTCATCCCCACCAACTTGTAATAGTAAAGATCCTTGATATGGGCGTGCACATCACCCGCTGGTTTAGAAACGAGGAGTGATGTGATCACTCACATCATTCGCAGTCAACGAGTTAATGTCCTTATGCACTAAAAATATGGCAGGAAGGACACGTTATGCTAAAGATTACCAACTTCTTCTATCCTGATAGGAAGTTGAAGATGCAGGGCATGGGCCTATCACCAAATAAATTTCAACTCGCCTAGGCTGGATTTGAACTGGTGCCAGTTATTTCAGAAGAACCCTTAAATCCAGACACTCTAACTTGCTCGGTCACAAAACAGCCTCATGATTCAGTTGGTACAGGGAACAGACTTAAAAAAGTTGATGGATAGAATGATCTAGAATCTTCTTATATTTACACACTCATCTTAAGAGATCTCTTAACCAGCTCCTTTTGAGCTTTCTTCAGGTCAACTCAGAGGCGTATCCATAGTTGTTAGTTTATTGTAGTGTCTGTGAAGTTTGTCATTGTTTTGTATGGAGTGTAAATATTTTCCTGTATAGTTGGAAATGTACAAAACTATATGTAATGTTCTGATACTGATATAACAGCACCAAAGTGTTAAGATTTCAAATACTTTTGATGGAAAACTTTGTAATTTTTTAGTGGGTCTTTATTAAATTTGTGATATCTAGGTCTAGAAAGGTTTTAGTACGTAAGTATCGTTATATAATCATTGTCTTATTTTGTTTGGGCAGAGGCATTTTATTTTCACACTAGCATTCCTTGTCACAGCTTCGTCCACTCTCCTAAGTAAAGAGCTTAGATAATTTTAACTGGCTGAGATTTAATTTTTTTTCAATAAAATCCTAGTATTGAAATATGCCATTGAACATGATTTCTTCTATGATATTTTCACGTGAAACTGTAAGCTTTAATCTGCTGTTATTCCACTAATTAGGTAGTTGCAAATCACGTAAAAGCATAATTATAATTTATTATAATAATTATATAATATAATTACATCTGAACACCCATCCCTAAAGTCCAAAAAACCTTCGTACATTTACGACATCCTTGCCCTTCGTTCTTCCATTCATCTTTTGAACACTAGATCCCAGCCTATAGCTTTGTATATCCCTTCTCATCGAACTGCTTCCTTTGAAAAATCCTTTATTAATCTTGCAGCTTTATTTTGGAATTCCATACCCATTTCAATCCACAATGCTCCTTCTCTCACTTCCTTTAAACATTTATTCATCTACCTCCTCAATTATCAATCTTCCGAAATTATGTAATAATATATTAGTGTTAGAATATTTCTTTTTTTTTAATTCTGTTATTTATTTATTTTGTTTTTCTTATATAAACCCTAAGACTTGTTTTTAAATCAAAAATTTCACCTTATATATTTATATGTATATAATTTACATTCTATATAAGTTGCTGCCTGTTATGTACGCAGCCAGACAATAATACCTTTTTATTGTACTTTTGTATTATTCCTAGGAGACAAGGTGTCCCAGAATAAAGATTATTTTTCATTCATTTATTCATTCAATCATATTTTTACACATAATATCTAAAAGCAAAGGTTCGATATTTTGATTAGAGAACAATTTTTATTGCGACAGAAATAATTTTATTGATTTCATCTGGTTGTATTTTACCTTCTAATCATAAACGTTTATGACAGTGTTACGAACCTCGTTTCTGCCACTTATCAATGTACATTTAAGTTATTATAGTAAACTTTTCTATTGTAAACCTTCCTTGAACTATGATGATGTAGTTAGAATTTACAGGTGGGTTTTAAGTTTTTAGTGTTGTAAACTCTGTTGCCGAATGGTGCTAGCCACCCAGATATCGATTAATTTTTAAACTTCACTGGGATCCACATTTATTGCTTTTTAATAACAATTTAATTGAAAATCTGTACATTTTATTGTTGCTAAACCTTTTAAGGTTGTAGCGGTAAACTATTGTAAAGATTGTAGAGGGTGAACTATCTTTACCAAAAGCCACCCCTCACCGGGCCAACAGCTGCTATATCAATAGCAATGCATGTTAAAGAGATCTTGACCTTTTGCTGCCGGGGCATTGGGTCCTATCTAGTCATCTGTATTTGTTATCCTAACCACCTTGTATGCAAAATGTTATTGAAAGATAACAAGAATAAAAAAAAATAAAAAAATAATATATATATATATATATATATATATATATATATATATATATATATATATATATATATATATACATACATATATAATAACAATTAAAACTTTTAAAACAATTAAAAGGTTCCATAAAACTATGGAGATGGTGTTGTTAAAATTTGGTGCACAATGGTTCAGTAGTTTTCGCGGTTAGTGATCACAAATGAAAAATGGTTTATCCTTTTATATAATAGTATAGATGTGGGTCCCAGGTCTTTCATCTGTCAAAAGTAAGTCTTAAGCAATGAACTGTATTTGGTTGAATAGGTTCATTGTTTATATAGACTGAAGGGCTGATGTTACGTCTAATAGTGAATGTGATATACTGAGATTCCTAATTGTTGAGTTTAATTTTCCGCTGTTTGAAGTATTCTTGAAATTGTTGTAAGTAATGTTGTGGAGTCAATAAAACATGTGTGATATCGTCTGCATACATAGCTATCTATACTATTATATAAAAGGACATTTTTTTACCACTAACAACGAAAACTACAGAACCAATCTGAACTAAATTTTAACCACATCATCTTTATAGTTTCAGGAAGGTTTAGCAATGATAAAATCTACTGATTCTCAATAAATTTGTTATTAACAAAGCAATTATATGTGAATAACAGTGAAGTTTGAAAATCGAAGTGAGCTCCATTCTACATGGGATGTTACAAAGGTATGGAGTTATGTAGAGTTTGAAGTTGATAATAAAATTTACTTATAATCAATTAAATTATTAAAAAAGATTTAAATATATGGTGCAACATTTGGATCCCAATGAAGCTTGTAAATCGACCAATATGTGGTTGGCACAATTCCGCAATATAATTTACAATTGTAAAACTACTGAACCTATCTCAACCGAATTTCAACAAAATCATCTTCATAGTTCTAAGAAAGTTTAGGAATAATCAATATTTAAATGTACAATTTTGGGTGGCAGAAACACGTTTTGCCACACAGTCATGTACGTTTAGGGTTATAAATTCAAATCCAACCAGATGAGTAAAAATTATAAACAAAATGTCGATCCTATGCATTTTGATGCAGTGTGTAAAAATACGATTCATGGGCCTTTAGTTGTAAGAAATCATAATGCAGTCCATTATCTCAAAGAATTTCTTAATAGTTTTTTTCCATCTGGATTGTTAATTCATACATTTCAAATTTTAAAAATTGAATGTCCAATTATAATTTTACGCAATCTTCAAACACCTAATCAAGGTTAAAAATTACTGCTATACGTGAAAATATTATCAAAGAAATAATACTGAATTGTATTCTTCAATACAAGATTTTTATTGATAAACAAATGTAACTTCAATTATTAGTAAAAACTATCTTGGTTGTTTACTTAATGGACAAAGCCGCGACAGGGGATGCTGGTTATTGTATATTTTCAATCAGAAGTTTAAATATATGTTTTAATAAGTAAAATTACCTTTAACTAGCTCAGGCTTATATTCAGCTCTAATATGTTTCAAAAATTCCTGGTAAAATTCCTTTCCTTTCTCGGGTGCCATAGCGTGGTGGAAGTCAAGTTTGTTCCCTTTGAAGGTATTGTAGAGAGTTACTTGACTAAGACATAATATTTCTCCTTCGCAATCTTTGATCGATCTGGACCATCGTTTCCCGCTAGGGTCTTCAAATAGCTTTGAGTTCAGGATCTTTTTCACTCTAACAAAAAAAAAAATAAATAAATAAAAAAAAATAATAATAAATTTAAAGCAAGAAAACTTTATTTACTTGGACCTTAAGTCCACAATTTGGAATGAACTGTTCTACACAACAAAGAGCATTAACTCCATTTACACTGAACAACAAAAAAGCAAAACCCTTATAAACACAAGCATGGTGTCTACCAATTTTGGTAAATGTAATACCCGACTTTTTTTAGAATATTTCTAGAAATTCTCGACTAGCGATATTTTAATACTTTTGCAATACTAATATAAACAAATAAATCATTTCATACTTTTCTACTTTACATATCGTTGCCACTATGTAAAACTAACGAATATGAAAAATCGTTTTTTTTTTTTTTTTTTTTACCGTTCGTTTTCTGTTGTTTTCTACAAGGACTTATGGTAAAATTTTGATTCTAATCGGCACTTAGAAGACCGATATCAGAAATGTCATTTTTACAAATTTCTAGCATTTCGCCGCAGGTATGCCTTGTAGAATACAACAGTAAACAAATGAAATAAATAAACTATGTTATTTGTTTTTTCAAGTGAGAAAGACATTTTTTAACCAACTAAATTTGATAATTAAAATGACAAGTGTGTTAACAGAACTTTAACATAATTTTTATCCTTAGCGTTGGACCAATGAACCAAAATTTAAGGTAAGGTAGAAGACAAAAAAACTTTCACAGATGCTGCACAATATTTTAATAATGAGTAAATATCACAACAGAAGAGGCAGTTGTTGGCTTAAATTAAATTGTATATTAAAACATGAAAACCTAATAAAGATATTGCAAAGAATTATTATTGATGTCAAATCGTTTGTTATTAGTTCAAAATTTGTTTGTTTTTTCAAATACGAAACAAATTCAATTGAAAATTGATTAAGCTGTTAAAAGTTAATCAGTCGTGCCATTTGATCAGAAAAACATTAATTCCACCAACAAAAATACTTAAAATCATGGAAACAATAAATATTTTGAAAAAATAATTGGAAACTAAACATAGATTAGAGTGTTTGTTTTCATTTTTCCATAAAAATAATTTAATTTTAATTTTTTCAGAGAAAATATAGTGGTATAACTCAATCTATAACACATATTAGTGAGGTTTTCATTTGGATCAGATTCAATGCTCTGTTGATATATTTGCCCAATATACAGTGTAATTTTGTAAATATAAAGAATTTTGAATTAGAAATTAATGCAAAAGAAATAAAGACTATGAAAGACAACATTTGTTATGAAAATTTAAGCACATTAGTAAATTTTAGAATTAACGATGACTTTTTGCAGACTTTCGCAAATTTACTGTAAATTCCTGACCACAATACATATTCTTGCATTTTCCAAGTGGTAAACACTCTGACAAGTTTTACATATTATCAAAATAACTAAAAATAAATACAGATAATATTATTAATTATATGAAACAATTTAAATTAATCTGTCGATTACAGAGCAGAAAATAAATGTAAACATCTGATGCCTCAGCAATAACCAAAATATGTTTGATCACTACTCACTTTAAAGCTTCATTTTAAAACGTAATAAATTAATAACGATGATACATTATAAAGCAAAAAAATGTTATAAACAACCATCGATTACAATTAGAATAATTTTTTTAACACATAATTGAATTAAATTATTTCAATAACAGGTTTTTGAGAATAAAAAATTGTTAAGATAATTGACTACTGTTTTTATTTTACTTATGTATTTATTTATTTTACCAAATGAACAAAAAAGGTGTCATCACAGTTATATCATATCCTGTAATATATCATTGAATTGATATAGATTTGATAGCAAAATGGCTTTTAATGTTATTTTATATTGTCATAGTATTTGCCATAAGAGTAGGTGGTTAATAAAAAACATAGATTCCTCCACTCTAAATTTAAATTAATATGATAAGATGTTATCTTTAAGATATACTTATTGCGATGTTCATGAGTAGGTGGTTTTTTATGGTGTTTCAAATAAAGTATATATTTTTTTAAGAAACACACTTGAAGAAATACTTGTGAAATGTGTTCCAGGAAGTTATACATTTTTTGGAAGCGAAGTTGTAAATTCTCTGTATTTCACATGAAATTAAAATCTGTTAATAACAAAACAATATTTTTTCTCACTCAAAACAGTTAATTTTAATCAAATAAACCCACTGCCAATACCTTCCTCAGAGGCTGATAATAGACTAAAACAAAATGGTGAGCAAAAGAACATTAAACAAACAAAGGGTTTGAAAATAATTGTTCAAATCTTCATAGGATCTTTCATACATGATGAAAATTTACGATTTGAATTTAATCAAAGTATTGATAAGGTATTAGTTGACTGTGAAGTATTTAGAGATGTAGATTGCTGGGGTAGGCAGTCATAGATACACAATCTACAAACAATCTATATTTTATCTATATCAATATCAATTTACTATTAAGCCCTTTATATGAAATTTTGGTTAAACCCCGTAATATACCCAAGCAAGGCCATTGAAAACGTCAAAATCGTCAGATGTTGCCAAAACATACATATTTAGCAGGCTGGCTAGGATGTATGAAGGGGTTTAATCAAAATTTCATATAAAGAGCCCAATAGTAAATTTAACCAGGTTTTAGTAGAAAAAATGAAAGTTCAGAGAAATAGTAATGAAGTTATAGTGAAAAATGTGCCAAAAAAACTTGGACTTCAAAATAGTAAGCCTTTTTGAGGGTGCTGACATGTATACTTTATGGGACTTGATCAACATTTAATATACATGTTCTTATAGTAAATTTGACCAGCTTTCAGATGAAAAAAATATATTCTGGATCAAACTATTAGTTTCGGAATTATAGCCAAAAGAGTGCCGAAAAACGTTTTTTCGCGAAGTACGACCCCAGTGAGAGTGCTGAAATGAAGGGTGTAGAGTGCATGAATTATGTGACTATTTTTCACTTCACAGCTTCGTTAGTAGTTAGAAGGTAAAGATACTAAAAGTCCCGGTTCCTGGGGGTACGGGAATCCCCAGTTTATGCTGGGGAAAGGGGAGAAGGTCCCATGTTTAGGTTTTTGATTATATCTCGAAAACGGTGGACTCAAGAAAAATACACTATGGATCAAAATTAAAGCTAGTTACATTTCCTATAAAATTGTTTCTATACACACTTGTCCAACTCTCAAAGGTTTTCAAGATATACATTATTAAATATCGATAATTGTGGAGAAAAAATATTTTTACCTCACTTTTTGTCAAGCATTTGATTCAAGTTCAAGGAACGTACAAATGAAATTTAATTTAATTTAATGCTCTACAGCTTTGTTTCTGACAATATTTCTGAGAAACAATCGTCGAAGGCACTAGAAGCAATTGTTCGTCCGAACTGGTGCCCACTTCTCTTTCTTTGCACTATATCTCGAAAACGGTTAATCCTAAAAAAAAAATTAATAGAACCAAAATTACAGAGAATGTTATTATCTACAAGTTTTGTAACTTTCATGATTGACGCCCGATGCATAGAAATCGAGATATTTGAAAAAACTGATTTTTGTTACCTTTGACTTTGAATATCTAATGAAGCTAACGTGCTGAGATCGGTGACTTTTTACCACTTATTTAGAAGACCAAAACAAAGATATATGCAAAAATTCAGCTTCTTCGCTTCCTTTCCTAGATTTTGCTGTGTAAAACTCATTTGACTGGGCTAAAAGGCATTGTGGAGAACAAAACGTCAGGATAATCCACTAAACTCATTCCTTATGAAATTAACCAATAAAAGCTTATTTTGGGCTAGGAACTCTTTGGTTCACACAATTTTTGTTTACTTACAATACCGAACAAAAGTGTTGAAAACCCTTAGTTTTTGCTTCTTATAAGATGTTATCTTGAAAATTAATTGACATAGAAAGTTGTCATAATTCTCTTCAGATTTTCTATGATTTTTAATTTGATATAAAGCATACCATTTTTGGACTCATTCTGGTTAAAAATAACTCAATTTCTTCCTGACTGGGGAAAATAATAGATCATAGATATGTCCATCTGTAATCTACTGGTTTTCCAAATTTACATTTTAGAATTAAAAGGATCAACCTGCTTAAATTAAATCAACTATCGATGATTATTCGAATTAACAAAATTGAGAGAAAACAGCAGTTTCATACCTGACTTTTTTTATTAACGCGGTAGGTGAATTAGGTGTAGCTCCTAAACGGTAGGTCATGGCCAAAAATGTTATAAAACCAAAAATATTCTTCATTAAATTTCTGATTAGGAAATCATCAAAATTTTCAATCCGGGTAACACCAACAGAGCTAGTCAAAATGTCAAAATGTTATATTTTTTTTGTATTAAAAAAAGTTGCACATTTCAGGGTGAAAAAAAAATGTAAAACATGACTTTTTTTTATTCAAACCAACAGAGCTATAGTGTGTAAAAGAAAACCCAACACTTCAAAAATATAGGAAAACCTGACTTTTCTAATTTAAGCCAATACATCTCTTAAACAGTATCTGCTAGAGACAAAGGTTATAAAATTAAAAATATTCTTCATTAAATTTCTGATAAGATGACTACTGTCAAATTTACAATCCGAGCAGCACCAACCGCACTAGAGGGTGTCAAAATGAATGTGAAAGAAAACTTTACACCAAAAAAGTATAGACCCTCAGCTGAAAGACATATCCATGTAAAAAAAAAAATAAAATAAAAAAAAAAAAAAAAAATATATATATATATATATATATATATAATAATTATCTACGATTTCAAAGAGCTTAAGTTTTTGCCAAAATAGTATATTGTTTGAGCACTATTCTGTTAGCTGTATGCCAAGTTTCATTGTAATAAAACAACGAAATCTAATTAAATAACATAGAATTATTCAATAGTACATACTAGTTCTTGTTAGTCCAGTAAGAGAGAAAAAAAATAAGTAATCCAGAAAAAACAATGTAGTTTATTTTCAATATATTTATATGTTTCTTGGGGTGTTGAATCTGTATTTTAACTTTGCCACCTCGAAAGAGTGGAGGATTGCAAAATAAATGCTGATTATTCAGTTTTTTGTTTTAAAAAAGAATAAATTATAGTTTAAAAAACTAAAAAAAAAAAATTTTAATAGCAAACCGAATTAAACCTATCTTAGAAAAAATCTAATGATCTACAACTATTAGTATATAACATTTTTTGATTGGAATATCCATTTTTGTGTTATAGACTCATTAACATGACCAAAACTAACTTTTTGAGAAAGTTGGCGAAATTCTTCAATTTTGACAATCAATTGTGGCTAAATGCCTAAATCAAAATCAGCTCAACAGATGTCTTTCGACGCACAATTTAATAAACTTTAACTTTGTAAATAACACATTTTTAGATTTAAAGCATTTTTATATATGTTGTTTGCAAAAATCTGAAAAAAGTGCTAACATTTTGGGTTTTTTTACCCCCCAAAAATTTTCCCCTAATCAAATGTAGTCACATTTTTGATATATTCTCAGGACCCACCTGGACCATACTGAATCATAAACCCTACTACTCCTTTTGCAAGGCAGACCCTCTTTATGGGGGTATTTCGACTGGACTAAGTAAGAAAGTATTTGCAATTATTGTATTGCCATTGGTCCTTGATACATGTGCAAATTTTCAAAATAATCAGATAGCTGGAAATTGGTGAAAATTACGATGCAAGATTCTGTTACATTCAGGTGAAGTTAATAAAAGCATAGTAAAAAAAAGAAAGTATTTTAAACAAAACATCAATATCTTTACAAAAACATCAAATTTGCTAAAAGTAATTTCTTATATATTTTTGTTAAACTATTAGGGCGCTAGTGTGCATGGAAGTTTTGTGCAATCAGATGCAGTATATTGTGAATTACTCTCCCATTTCTTTCTCCATTTTTGCATTGACAAAAAAATTTTTTTTTTAAATTGCTGGTAACATAATTTATTTATTTAATAATACTTTACTTCATTGAGCAGGTAAAGATAAATTAAAATTTGCTTCAGTAATCCAAAAAACAAAAGTAAATTTTAAAAAAATGTTTTGTTTTTTCTTGTTTGACTAAGAAGATACTGGAAAATAACTGAGAGGAACACTAAGTTCTAATCATTTGGAAAGGCAAAAGGCATAAAAAATTACCTTAACCAAATGTTTTCTAGATAAAAACTGCCAATTTCTTACTTATTTTTTATTCTATATTGGAATCAAAAACTGAAAAATTAGGGATTTTGTCGTTTTTTTTTTTAACGCTCCATTTTTTCAAGTTGACAAAGTTGGGATTCAGATTCCAGCACTCAAAAAATAAAATCAATGGAGAATAAACATCTATTGCTGAAGTAAGGGCATTATTTGCAGATGATAATTCTAATTTTGTTTCAGATGAGTTGCTTGACCAATAGAGGGCGTAATTAAAACTATGCAATTCTAATCTTAACTGCTTGGACATCGTAGCTGCAACATGCTTTGCGATCGTGCTCTTAATAAAAGCATAAGAGCCCAAACAAATCCTTCAAAAGGAGATGTAACAGGTAATGAAGTTAAATGAAAAAACCTGCACTTTTGTAAAGCACATCACATTTTTGAATCCAAATATTGATTCACCTCATGAATAAATGTAGCTACCTCCCTTGAATTCAGAAATCCTTATAATTTTAAAAATTATTACACCGAAAATCACTGTGTTAAAAGATGTCATCGTGATAGTTATAATCTACACAGAAGCATGCAAAAAAGCATAAAGAAATGAACATAAATGCAATGTACTATCCATAAACTTACATGTATTCAATATCAGATTTAGTGTCATTTCTTGATATGCCAATGAGAACACATAATCCCTGCCCAATGGATGATATGATTTTACCATCCGCTGCAAAGTAAAAACTAAAGGGTAATAATCACTGACATGGCTGTTTATTTGATCATATTAGTCATAATAAATAGTAAGACTATACTAGAACGTTAAACATTCATAATACTGCCAATAAAAATATGAATAATACTTGTTTTGGTAACAACAGTAGGAGATTTATACCTGATGCATTTGCACTCAGAACCCTTTGAATCACCGCTCTCATGTTTTTTTTTTATTAAAACAAGTTTCAATCAACCCCGGTAACAGAGTAATCAATAAAATAAATTGCAATAGCCAAGCAATCGCTTCTCCACTAAAACTAAACTATCACACAAGTGATATCTATAACCGTTCGTAACCTTCTCAGGTCCTTAACTTCAAAGTATTTTAAAGTTTTTAAGAATATTAAGCTGTCAGTTCTTTATAAATGTTGTCATAATGAAGTCTTGTTGACTTCAAATAATTTAAAAGTGATTAATCATGTAATTAAACAAAATGTTGCGTCATCCTTGTAATATATATTTTTAATTTTAAATTTAAACTTATGAAATGTTTTCCATACATCCGAATCGTGTGGATATTGGAATTAAAGTAGGAAGTATAAAAACCAGGACTTTATTTTTACCAATACTTAAATGTTGAATTCTCTCTCCGTTTGACCGGTTGAATATCGGTAGTGGGAGGCGAGATATATAAGAGAAGCGCTGGTTGGAAGTTGGCCACTCTTACAGGTTTTGCCTTGTTGTAGGTTCCTTTGAGGAAGAATTTCCGTGTAAGTTTACGATATATTTTATGATTTTGTACATACGATGATAAATTTATAATTTATGGCAAAGTGGACAGCAATATGGATATTGAGAAAAGAAATACTATTGAAAATGATTGAAAATAATATAAACAATTAAAAAGATATCTATATGAAATAGAATTTATTGATAATTTTTATTGTTTATTTGGCATTTTGCATTACACAGAAATTTTGCTACTTTATGATTTTATCAGTTTTAAGTCTCTCCCCGTTCACAGTATTTTTATAATTACATGATTGTAGTACAGTTCTCATATCCATGGGCACCATTTTGGCTGCGGAGTGTTAATACTGGCATAGTATTTGATATTATGCTGTGATACATTTAATTTTTTTTATTCTTTCATTAATAGAAATTTACAACTGTATTAAAAAATACATCTATTAAATATGCGGTGTATATAAGATATAATGACATGAATAAAACTTGAAAAGGAACTACCCATTGGTAGTACTCAAACATTTAATTTAAGGGAATGATCTATTTTTTTTTTTTTTTAACTTATATTTTAAAACAATTTCATTGTTATTCGTTATCTGATATCATTTTTATATTTCTGTTACAGGCCTCAGACTGTGATATTCGTAGTTAAGGATGAACAAAATGAATGTATTTATTCTCTACGCCTTCCTCGCAGGTTAGTTTCATTTGTTTATTGTTTATTTTGAAGTATGAAAGTTGCTATCCTTGCCCTGGGACGAACTGATGTAATAGTTACAGTTGGAGGTATTCCAGATCGGTCAGATGGTTTTGCTGCTCGTCACATGACACCAGTATCTCTTATACTTCCGAAAAGCCGATACTGGTTTCGAATGGAAAATGCATTTAAGTGATTGATGTTCGGAGATCTATTTAGAATCGATCCTTGACACAGTTTTAATTGTATTTTACTAGTATCGATCTGAAAAATTAGGTTCTACTCCGAAGCTCTATCACTGCTTCCTTTTCCGGTCTTAAGCTGTTCCTGCGATCTAGTCGATTTTATGTGTTATTAGGTTTAATTTCTTTCTTTTTTTTTCATTTAATCATTTTATCATATCACATTTTTTTATGGTTTTATTATTAACCAATTTTATAATCAAAATATTAGTTAAATTTTTAATTAAGGTTGTTAAATATTTATAACTCGGAAAGCTGATGTTTACATCCGGATTCCTTTATTTTATCTGTCTATAAAAAAAAGTAACGTCATGATTTTTCTTTTTTCATTGTTCCTGAATGAAATTAACGCCTCAAATGAGCTCGTTGATCGATTACATCAATGCCCGTTTATGATTTGGATGTTTTGTCTCACTTAAAAAATTCCGATTATTTCGATTGATTTTACAAATGTGGAAATGTACTCATATGTGGTTTAGTATACCGTTGCATTCAACTAAAATGTTTATTAACAAATCCAATATTATTACACACATTTTCAATATTTACAAGGAAATGACATCGCGAACTTAATCCTGGTGTGTTATTCGTTTAAACCGTAAACAAACAAAATCTATCGACTTCGTTGTCATGGCAATCAATATTTTGTGATTTAAACAGCTGATTTTTTAAAATCTCGTTTCTCTTTCATTCTTTTTTTACACCTGTTATAAATACTACAATAAATGAATTTGTAGAAGTAAATTACTATAAACTATTAATTACTTAGCGTTAACTAACAGGATAAAGGGGTTTGGAATTATCATATTTTAGGCTTTTCTACATGGTTTTAGTAAAAAGCCATGATGCAAAATCCAAGCAATATGTTTCCTATTAGTGAGTTATCCTATTATGCTTAGTTTATGATATATATCTGAGTTATTATATTAATTATAATGCTTACAATTATAAATTATATTATAATCGACTATATATTTGTCAAATACCACTCACTCATTTAACACGAAATCTCAAAAACCACCGAATGGAT
This sequence comes from Euschistus heros, assembly GCA_003667255.2. NCBI lineage: Eukaryota > Metazoa > Arthropoda > Insecta > Hemiptera > Pentatomidae > Euschistus > Euschistus heros. Next base: position 766,314 of record RCWM02000301.1, on the reverse strand, counting down.
TGGAATGAAATTTCTTATGTGGCTTTCTCTAGGGCCGTAGGTGCTCGCTAAGAAAGGAATTTAAAAAAATCGGCCTAGATCGAACGAAAAATGCTATTACAATTTTTATTGGGTGAATAATAATATATTAATTGTCATATGGTATTTGGAGATAAGCTATGTTAAAAAATAGGTTAGATGTTTAAGCCGCACGCTTTGACCACCAATTAAGTTCCTTATAGTTGTAAACAAACAAAAATACGATCGATGTCAAAATCTTATAATATGGTACTTTCTGTGAACTCATGGTGGCTGCAGAAGTGTACCCTTACAAGTTTGAGTTGTTTCGTGATGAGAAGCTATTAATAGATTTATGTTAAAGAGGAGGTTAAAAGACTTATGTTCTCTGGTGTTGTCAGATAAGCCCAGTTCAATGTACATATTCCTTACGAGCAACCCACCAACATTGCTGCACCAGCAGCTTCGTCCCCAACTACTCTTCCTTCAGTTTTTCGGTCACAAGATAATCGGCTTTTCTCAACCAGGCCCAAGTTGTATTTTACAAGTTGTACCTAACATTTCTGAATTTTATTCCTTGAACCTAGAATATGTAGAATAAATAGAGACAGAAAGACTAAACTTTATTCGAAAAAATAAAAAAAGTTGAGAAGTTGAAACTATATTTATTTAAAGTATGCTATAAGTAAAGCTGATGGTCTGGTATCAGAGCTGGGTAAGATGGTAGTGCCGCATCGAAGCTTCACTGGAGGGCTATCAAAATAATATAAAATTAAGTTTTGCAAATTGTCAAATTTACTTATTCAAATTATTCTAAGAATGGAATTCTTTAGGTTTATTTAAGTAATAATAATTATCACCGTTAAGCTTAACTGTTACTAATTTAAGTTGTCCTTAATCCTAATGATATTAAACCGTAGCGGAGCAGGCTACTTTCAGCTAGTTTTAAATATTTCAATATAATTTTTCACATAAATCACTTTTTTCAGTCGAAGTTCTTTTTAGGTTATGTGTCTGTTAAAGCATTGTGTTGTAACAGAATATGGTTCAATTTAATATATATAGATTTTTCTACTTCTTTTATATGTAATTTCCTTTTTGATCGATTACGTTGTTTGAAGAATCAATAATTATAACTTAAATAATTCTCTTCTTTGTAGAATTATTTAATGGTTTAGCTCAATGACAGGGAGGATCTGGTTGAATTGTCAATTAAGGAAATAATATTTTTTTTCTTAAATCCCTTCCTTCTTTTGATATTGAGAACTCGAGGGTTTCTCTAGTCATCGATCATATCATTTTACCAATTGAATGATAACCGGATAGCGAAACGTGAATCATCCTAATCACTTGCAATATGTCTCTTATAACTCCTGGGCTTTAGATGTTTGTTTATCTGTATGTGTGTGTGACTGTGTGCATATATTATATTATTCATTTTGGATCCTCTATGTGTATTCTATAGTATCGCTCTCTAGTTGTAGTTTTAACGCAGGTTTTAATTAATTTAGGTGGCAGCTTCCACTGTTTCTCGTTTTACAGCTGTTTCCAAAATTTTATGGTCTAGGTTGTTATTCAAAAAGCTGAATTAATTTGAATAATGTTAAGAAAATAAATTATTTAATTAAAAAAAAATCATGAATATAATAAAAGTCGGTATATTGTTATAATATATTTTATATGACTGATAAATAATGTTTTTTCCTCTCTTTTTTTCGGCTAAAAGTTTCATTTTTTTATAGGTGTTTACGTCTATATTCTTTAAACAGGGCATATGAAATGTATTAGGATCAATAAAAACATTACTTGAATAAATGCAAGGTGCTAAAAAAAAAATGAAGTTTTAAATTAATATGATTTATTTCAGTTTTGCATTATATATGGACATTATACACCCCTTAAAAATGTGTTCAATATCACATTAGACCAAGACCAATCGAATGCAAGACATAATGAACGCAATGAGCATATATAAACCTTATTTAAAAATGTTTAAAAGAATTTTTTTTTTAAATAATGCCTGATCTATTTAAGTTTTTAAAACTTCTATTATGTTTCATATTCCCTGGTTAAACTATATGGGGACGTAAACCCTTAAACAAAGAACGAAACTAGTGTGTTTTGGATTAGTAATTTTCCCTTGCTTGTGTTTTCAAAACATTTAGTAAAAACAATAATTAAAACGTTCATGAACGAAATGTTCTTTACTTCTTTCCCTGTTTGAGTCTTCTTAGTAGGTGTCAGAAAATTGATTTGGATCCTCTTTTAGCCTGAGCTCATATCGATTAGAGGGCGATGAAGCGGACTAATGCTCCTGATGAAACCATTTGCATTGCATTATCTTTAGTCTCTTTTGTCTGACCTCATTTTTATCTTACGAAAAAAAATTCTAAATGAATAGATCTTTTTTTTTTTACGAAGAAGACGTAGTTTTCGTGGTTCGTTTTTTATCTAAATGAAATAAAATTAAAAAAACAAAACAAAAAAAATATATTAAGTTGAAATAATGTAAAGGAAAAGAATGTTCCGTTGACTTTCATGATCGTTTAATTTTCAGATATATTTTTGACAACATTAGTTTATTTTTTTTGAAACTACGCGTTACCGTTTCCGCTCCCCGATATGAAAACGGAACTGAATTCTGAATATCGAGATGAACGTTGCTTTCGAAGTTTTTGTTTGAACATCAATTGTTTATGGAAACGTGGCTGGTCTGTTGATTATTATTTTAGATGAGAGTTCACTGCCATGATGTTTGTTAACAGACCTTTGTGACCCGTTAATGACAAATAGAAAACAATGTGAAAGCTGTTTATCTAGAAAAGGTGAATCGAATATGATATTAGATAAAGCTCTCGATTTCCAATACTATCATACCAAATTCACCATCAACAATGGGTCAAGATGTCAGAGTTGACATTTAAGTTTAGACTTTTTTTTTCTATTTATTTATTGTTATTTGCAACGTATACTCCAGGTAAATGTTTGGAAATCTGATTACAATAACTTGTAAAGAATCCTCTCATTAGTAGCATTTCAATAAAATGTACATTAGAAGGATCCTAGATCATCTCCTTTTCAGATGCCTCTGAGGTTTATCGAGAATGGAGAGGGAAGCAAGTTGGGAGACTAGTGGATTCGTGTATGTTTGTATTATAGCTTATCGTGGAAGGGTATCTTGTTTGAATGAATTCTGCAAAATAAGGGAAATTTAGATTGTTATGGATAAGTTTATTTGGGACATAATAAGGAGGATTGAGGATTTTAAGAAGAATTTTGGATTTTAATGATTGGATATGAGAAGAATTGGAAGGTGTAGTGGAGCCCCAAACTTCATATGTCCAAATGGTTCTAATTATCATCATGTAAATTGATTAGTAACTTTGAGTGCTTGTTTAGTAAATGTTTGATTAGTCGAAAACGACTAAAAGTAGCTGTTTCTTGTCGTTTTAGTCTTGTATATGGATTCAAAGTCGTTTGTCCAGATGGAGTCCTAAGTATCGGATCTGTTCAACAGGGATCAGTGGAATTTTAAAATTTATTTTTAAAACATGAATTAATATCAATAATAATAACATCGATGTATTCCACTCAATATTACCTTTTAATCCCGTCAAAACTTGATTATTCAAAATTAGATTTAACGCTCCTTTCTACTTCTTGGTTGGATCTATTAATATATAATGCAGAAAATATATAGGTGCTATATAAGTGTGTTATCAGGTATAAACCAAAATGAAAAAGAGGTATTTCAATGTTTCATTCTTGAAAGATTGTGGTTGGCATATTAATCTTGATTGATCGTTGTTTATGCCCGTTTTTTTATTTCATAATTCAAAGTACAAAGAACAATTATTTTATCTCAAATTTGTTATACGTTTCACTATTTTATATTTTGTTTCAACTAGGAGTTTGTGTTAATGGGTTACTCATGTGTAAATTGGAAGCAGTACCACCTGTATCTACGGAACTAGCACTGATTGTCTAAGCAGTTCCCTCTACAGTTGGTTACGTTTTTGACGCCCGCTTGAGCATCAGATTTATTCACCTTTTGTCAACAAGGAATAATAATTGCAAAACAATTTTCTTTCAGATCTGATGAGATAATGCGCACCTTTTAAGATTCCTTCTATTTCATAATTGACCTCGTTGCCTTCCGAATCGAGCTGCTTGAGAATTCGCTCGGTGAGCTCGGGCTAATTTGTGTTTTGACTGGAGGTTGTTTCTATTTAAATCTTGCCAAACAGGATGGGCAAGTCTGCCTTGTCCTGTTGTAATTTGAATGGACAACATCGTTAAAGATCGAGAAAACAGAGTTCTTTTGTTTTGTTTTTCCTTTGTTTACTTTTAATGTTTGTGGCTGATAACAAAAAGACCTATCTGGAAACTTGACTTAATGTTATTTGTTCTCAGCTGTTGAAAATTCGGTTGTGGGATACTTGTTGATTACCAACGAAGTATTTATATCGGAAGCGTTTGCGAGTTGTTAATTATAAATATAACGAGGGGACGTTTTAACTTGTAACTATCAGATTTGAATGCCGCTTTTTGTGTAGGTAGTAGGGACTTATATTATTGGAAAACTGGAGTTATAGCCGCCAATGAGCATTAGGAGCCGAGAAAAAAAATAAATATGAAAAAAAATTGTAAACATGAATATAATTTATGTATATCGGATTACTTGATATATTAACTACCAGAATGCTCCTATGGTTGCCAAAAGATATTTGTTTTGTTGGATGACTTAGCTCCTATTGCTAGTTATCAAGTGATTCAGATGATGAGACCGTCTTTCATGTTTGTTTGTAGCAAGTTTTGCCCAAATTTCAAACTGGTTTAAATTTGTTAACGAAAAATTTATAAGTGAAACTACCTCTTTTTTTGGAGCAAATCTTTCAATTATTAAAATTTATCTATCATGTAGCACACGTATTTCGAAAGTGGTAGTTTCAACTGTTAAACGAATTTATTTGGTCCTACTTTCAATTCCTGAACAGAGGACAAGTTTCTCTATAACCTTCGGTCTGGAAACGAGTTATTAAAGATCAACAAACTTCCTGTGTTTGGTGTACTTCCGACGTCAATGCCAATGCTAAACAGCATTGCTGCCATTTTTAATTCTTCGCATTGCTCATTATACTACCACGTTTATGTTTTTAATTTTTTTTTTTTCATAAATCATGCTTTATGATAATGGCAATTTATATAAAAATTATTTGATTTTAATGAAAATTTCAGTTAGAATCGATGAATTATTCCATGAATTCGCCACTTCTATTGATTTTTTTTATTCTAAGACTAAAAATCTCCAGCTCTTAAAACAAGTTAATGAAGATCAACAAACGTCCTTCGTTTGTTGTACTTCCGATGCCAATGCAGATTGGCCAGATCAGTGCTGCCTTAATCTCAATTCTTCACATAGCTCATTTGTTTTTTTTTTTTTTAAGTTTTTCATAAATTATACCTTCATAAAATGGCGATTTGTGAAAATAAGTATTTGATTTTAATCAAAACTTTAGTTCGGATCAATGCAATAATGGCCGCTTCTATCGGATCTTTATTTTATTACAAGTCTAGTTTCAAATGTTAAACATTCATCATGAACTCTAGAAACATATAAACACTCAAACATTGTGTAAAATTCAATTGTGAACCTGCTTTATTTTTATTTGTTGTTTACTTATATTAACTTCTTGTATAATTGAGAAGGTTTTGCTGCAAAAAGGAGATAGATCCAGTATGAGATTGGAGCGATAAAAGAAAAAAAAAAATGACATAGATTGATATTTGTTTTGTTGGATGACTTAGCTCCTATTGCTTGTTATCAAGTGATTCAGAAGATGAGACTGTCTTTCATGTTTGTTTGTAGCAAGTTTTGCCCAGATTTCAAACTGGTTTAAATTTGTTAACGAAAAATTTATAAGTGAAACTACCTCCTTTTTTGGAGCAAATCTTTCAATTATTAAAATTTATCTATCATATGGCACACGTATTTCGAAAGTGGTACAACTCAAAAATCTGTATTTTTGATTTATCATTATGTTTAAGTTCAATACTCTTTTACGAAATGTCAAAAATGTATCGAATTAACTTCAAATCTTACCTGATACATCTCACTTGTTGGGAATGAAAAATAATTCAGGTACCCTTTTGATATTTCATACAAGACTGTAAAATTTTTACATTTTTAAAATTTTTTTGAGTTGTGTCACTTAAGAAAACGCTACTGCTTGTTCCGAATGGTCTCCTATGAAACATTTGTATTTCTACTTAGGAGACATATATATATATATATTTAGTCTTGATAGATAGTTGTTACCTAATAGTAGAAATGTTAGAAATAAAAGAGTTATTGTCTTTTCATTTTACAAACACATTGATGGTTTAAATAATAGGGCTGACTTTGGATGTCATGCTGAGATCATTAGAGTGAAAGCTTGAACCTATATTAAACAAAATATTGATCTGAGCCGGCCATCTTTCATTGATGCTATCAATATATATTATTAACTATCATATAACATATATTTTATTGGTCGAAATCTTAGTTACATGAAATATGATTCTTGTGTTAGTGTAAAGCGGTATTGCGGTTAGCGACGTAACATTAAGAATTTTAAATAATACAAATTAGATGGTTTAACTTATCTATTCTATTATATAAAAGGACAAGCCATTTTTCGTAAAGTAAAGGACAAGCCATCTCTAACCACGGAAACTACTGAACCAATATGTACCAAATTTTAACTACATCATCTTCATAGCTCAAGTAAGGTTTAGCAATAATAAAATTTAAACATTTTCAATTACATTGCCATGAAAAATCGATAATTAGGTGGTACGTTGCGAAGTTTGTTAATCGACCGATAGGTGGCGAGCACTTTTCGAGAGAGGTTACAAAAGTGTTATATAAATTTTTGAAATTTATGATATAATTTACATATTTTCAATTCAATTGTTATTAAAGCAATAAATATATGAAGCGACATATTTATCCCAGTGCAGTATAAAAATCTACCGATATGTAGACATTCAGCAAAAAAGTTTTAAGTGGTAAAACTATTAAACTTAACTGTACCAAATTTTAACTACAAAGTATTCATAGTTCTCTGAAGGTTTATAATAATAAATTTTACTATAATGGTAATTAAAATGTATATCCTGAGTGCCAGAAACGAGGTTTGCCAAACTGTAATATACTTTTATGGTTAGAAATGAAAATCCAGCCGGATGGATCGATAAAATTATTTCTGCCAAATTGGATGTCTAATTATGGTTTTACGTACTCTTCAAACATCTTATCAATGCAATTTTAACCTGGTTAAAAATTACTGCAATGCGTGAAAATATTGAAGAAATAATGCTAAATTCCATACTTTTTATCGATAAACAAATGAAATTCAATTATTATTTAAAATAATCTAAGTTCCTTATTTATGAGAGCCGGCGAGAGCGCGACGGGGTGTGCTATTATATTTGTAAGTATCCCTAACTGTTTATAATTATGGACAGTCTATATTTGAAGGAGGGTTCAGATCTAATAATAGCAAATTATTTTTATGTTTCACCTATAAAACTATGTAAATAACGAATTTAGTACTATATCAGTATTTAAAAAAAAAAAAAATTTAAGAAGATCTGCCTGAAGAAATGTTTATCCTACCATTTTGACCTCTCCTGACCGACAAACGCATTGTCCTTTTGGAAATTGATCAAATTGGTTCGTTTTTTACAGGGCGCACCCTCCTTTTCCGTTTACTATTTTAGCTCCTAAGGTCAGTGGCCAATATTGTTATAAATGTCACGAGAAAATGTAGAGCGAGGTATGTATTGTGAAAACCCTCATACAAGATTTGGAATACAAGAACTTTTCGATTTCGACTTATTGAATCGAAAAACGTTCCAATCACTCTAATCACTAAGAAAATTAGAATACACGACCATTATGAGGCCTATTAGGGCTTATGGAATAGAATTATATTTCCATCAAACTAACGAATTCTTCTCATATCCAGGCTATGCAAACTAAAGTCCTTCGTAAAATCCTTAATCGCCCTTAGTATGTCATTAATTTAAAATGACCTTGTTATGTTCTGCACATATGTTGCTGATTTGGCATGAACCAGATATCTTTCATTTCATAATAAACTTCATACCCAATCAAATTCACTTGCTTCTCAACGTGCTTTTGTTCCCGACGACTTATGAGACCTCTGAAAAGAAGATGGCCTTGAGATATTTTTATTATATAGAAATTTTATTTGAGCGCTTGCAATGGGTTGTATCTCTACAGGTGGTTGTCTTGTTATATTTGTATTATATTTCCAACTGAACAGATTTACTGGATGTTCAGTAACAGTTACAAAGTTCAATAATATGGTAATTAAATCGGAAGAACCATTGGCTTTGATCTTCGCTGTAGTATTTAAATAAAGATAGCCAGTCAACAAAGTTGATGAACAGTTGATCTAGTAACAAACATCCATTACCTCCCTGAAGAAATAAACTAGAAAAACATATCCGTGTTCTGACCTCTGTTTGTTTGAGCTAAATTTGCATAACAATGCACCCATTCTTATGAACATTGCTTTGTGTAAATAGTTTTCTTTGTCTACTATTTCGGAATTTTATTTAGCTGTGCTTCATATCTAACAATAGATTTTTTATATCGTCAAGCTGAAAAAATGCAGAAGTTGGAACTGCATTATGGTTATTAGATAGTTTTTTTTTTTTTAATTACTATGATGGGAAATCCTATAACATCTCCTATGCAAAAATACACGCCTCACTAGTAGCAAAATTCAGGAGACAAAACTTTTGTAATTTGATCATCCCAATCAAGTTAAGCTGTTTCTATGGTAGTGTTGATCATTATAAAGTTTTTAGTAATCATTGTTTTTTAACTGACTTCAAAAAAAAGGGGAGGTTATCAGTTTGACATGTATGTATGTAATATTGTTGGAATTGAATAATATTTGAGTATGGTGATCCATTTAGGCTTCCAAGCATGTGTACGTTCGTTAAGTGTATGTTTGTCCACGAATTTCTCGAAAACTAAAAGTCATATCGAGATGATCCTTTTTGATTTAAGTTAGATACACTCAAACTGGGAACAGTTTCATTAAAATCGCTCCAGTAGCTTCACAGTTATTAAGGAAATATAGGTAGGTATTTGTGTAGTTATTTACAGACTTAAAAATATACTGTAGGTTGGTACCTATAATAGGTAGATTTTTTTTTTTTTTTTTTTTTTTTTTTTTTTTTTTTTATAGTTATTTTTTCTAACATTTTTTTTAATTTGTGTTTGCACTGTGGTGGTTTATCTTAGACAAATCCGCTTTTGTATTTTGTTTTCCTTTTCCGTAATTCCTAAAAAATATATATTTTTTTCCTTTTCAGTTCACTGGGTGTTTCTAATTTTGTATACCTATCTGCCAATTCGAAGTCGGTTCAATTTTTTTTTAATTACTTTTTCCTATTTCCCGTTTATTGGGTTCGATTTTCGTTTGTTTTGGGATTGATTTGAAGGTATCTATTTAATGCTAATGCAAATATCGTATCGATAAGATATGTTTATCGGAGTGTTAGTAGAAAGCTTAAGTAACCGGGGATTCGTGATGGCATGTTTGACAAGATTATAGACGATCTGTAAATAAAAATATGAGTTTAATTTGGGTTAATTAATAAAACCGAAAAAAAAAAAAAAAAAAAAAAAAATAAAGCAGATTCATTCTCTAGTCTCTTACGTTTGATTTCGAGCAAATCAGGCAACCTTCGTAATCAAAGTTGGAGGAAACGAGAGAAAATACTAAAAGTTGTCGAGTACATTTTGGTAATGCATCGCGGAAATATTGTATGAATATCAGTCATTATCTATACATATTATTTATTTCTATTTTGTTATGTGGGCTTTTTCTTCTTTTTACCTAATGTTAAGAGAACAGCACTAAAATGTAAAATCTATCTAGTGCTGAATAAAACTGTATGAATCATGTAGCAGACGCATGGCCGGAATATGTATGCTTAAAAGAGTTTGAAGTTGTAAATATGTAAATAAAGCTGTATTATTTTTAGTAATTGTGGAAACGCACAAGCTAAGAATCGAAATTAAATTTGGGTGGATTTCGGTAATATAGTTATTCTAGGATAGATATTCATTACGTTTCTCCAGGATTTAAGGAAAAAAAGTACACACTTATCGATTGAAAAACAAAAAAAACCAGTGGGATTCATGTACATTCTTCATCTTTGATTTTCCGGGTTGTTTTTATTGTTAATAACTCCTCATTTTCTTTTATGGACATAAATAAAAGAAAATAATGTTTGAAATGAGTACCTTATAACGCCATTTTTGGAGTGCATTAATATTCTTTGTTAAGGATTCTGATCGTTGAGTTTAAATCTCCGTTGACTATTACATTGTTCCATTTGATAAAAAATGGCAAGGAAATTGTACAACGGCATTGGTCTTTGTATACTGAAATAATATTGTCACAGATGTGTGCTGATAAATAATCCCAAATATAATGGCGATTACGTGAGTCTGCAAACATTTTGTGATCAGCATTGTATAACATAAATAACTACCTGGTATTTAGTTTATTGTTTCTTTTATTAATGGAAATCTTTTATTTTAAAAATGCACTTTATAAAAAAAAATAAGTCTATCTTGGCTTTGAAAAAAAAGAAATTAGGGGAACAATATTTCGGAATTGTTATTTAATAGCGTGATAAGAGAAATGAACGTGTTGTTGACGAACGGCTGCTCCCTTAGAAACGTGATTATATGTTCAAGTTCATAAATTACTCAAAGGCCAATGCTGCCTTTATCTGCCATCTGCTATCTTAATATTATCTTTGTAGTCGTAATTAAAGAAGTATTTAAGATAGAAAATTCCCTCCGTATGTTAGACCTGATGTGTTTGGGTATAATTAAATGATAGACTAAATATGTTTCATTCTTTTATTTTTCATGCAGTTTGTACTCGGAAAGATTATTTTCAGTTTAAATAGTTTCTTACGTAAGAGAACGATCTTGTTTTGCTCAGGCATAATTTTTGAAATTATAATTGAAATATATTTCTTCATCATAAAACAATTATAGACTAACTTTGTATATATGTTTGATATATATATATATATATATATATATATATATATATATATATATATATATATATATATATATATATATATTTTTTTTTTTTTTTTAATAGCTATGTTGGTTGACTGGCTGAAATGTATATGTTGGATGTAGTTGGAGATCAGTAAAAAGAAAAGGAAAATGTTTGATAAAAGCAGACATATTTATTTTTAAGTCGGCTTACTTTGATAGCCATCATCAGGGCTAAAACTAATAAAAAATTACAATTTGTTTTTTAATGTTTACATTTTTTCTACCGCTTCCTTCCTTTGATTATTTAGTAATGGAATCTGTAATAAGAAAATCATATACATTTATACGTAATAAACAGGATTGCGTACATTGTTTTGAAATGTTACAAATTTAACGTACCTGGTTTTATGTTTATGACACCAGCAACTGTATGCCACGTGGTCTTGAAATGCCTCCTCAATTTTTGTTTAAAGCGTTTTTAAATAATTTCTCCTTTTGTTTGATATAAAACTTTATTTTCCTCATCAATTCACCATTTTCTATCTTTGTTTGTGCTTAAAAAGGTCTAATGTGTTTTCATATTGGTTATTTTCATGAAATTTTAAAAATTTAATACAGACAACTCTTAAGTAACCTGATATTTATTTATTTTTTTAATACAGATTTATCTTAATATTTCGAGAATATGATGTGAGTATAGTTTGATGATATAAGTGAATTACTTGTTAGATCGGAAGATCAATCCAACTTTGTTTTGCTACAATATATTTTTTGCACACATTTGCTGTAATGTAAATCGCTATGGTGTTCGATTATAGGGAACCTCTTTTAACTTTAAGTATGACTTCATTATAAGAATTTATTTTTTTATTATTTTTTTACTAATTCTTTTATTTCATTGATTTTTTTTTTTTTTTTTTTTTGGGGGGGGGTTGTAATTTTGAGCTTCTTATAATAATATTGCAATTTTATTACATACAGTCGTTGCATTATAAATGTAAATTCTGCTTTTCTTGATTCAATTTTAATGTTTCATTCTGTTTTATGAGTTTACGTTCTTTTATATGCAGTAGTTAACAAAAATTTACGAAGCAATTTTTTATTTACGAAATTAATAAATAATTAGGTTTATATCCGCCCATTGAGTTAATTACATCTTGCATTCGATGGATATAAGTGATATGTGTTTTTGAATAAATTGTAGAGGGATTATGCCCACATCTAATGTAAAACAGTACTAAATCATGTTAGTTTAAAATTTCGTAATGTTAATTGTTTTAATATGTATATATATATAAATGCTCTGTGGGTACAGCAGTTAGAGATAGACAGCCGACTCATGTTCTGTATCACTTGCCCATGTGCCTCATTTTGAATTATCTTGGCAGCCTTGAGGAGTTGGGTCCCCCTCACCATCGACATTGTTTTGTTTTCGCAATCACGTTCCTTCGATTTCTCCTCATCAATGAGTATTGTTATTGATTAATGATATTAATATAAAAAAAAAAAAGAAACAAAAAAGTTTGACATTACAAAATTCCTATTATACAAGATATGTGATAATTTATGTCGCAATTTTACATTACGACTCGTGTATATTTTGTTATATGATCAAAACTAAAATTTTCTTGAATATAATACGATTGGGTTGTTGAGATTTTTATGACTGAAAATGATTCGCATGAATCCCTGGCTGTCGTCAGTCAAAATAGGTCAACACTGCACTTCTCAGTAGGGCCTTTTTGATCGTTTTCTAAATACTGTAATTACTCTAAAAATATCTTTTGCGCCAAAATATATCCTTTAAGGCCTTTTAAGAAGCACTTCTTAACCAATGTTTCATAGCGCAGATATTGAAAATAATTCTTTGATGGTTAATAGTTAACTCATTTTTAAGGTGATTATACCTATCCACTTCTTCCCACCGAAATATTTTAACGAAATTAGGGAGGAGAGTAGCCGTTGCTAAGCGACATAGACTAGCTTATAAGTATCAACTCGTTGCTTAGCGACCAGTATCGTAATGGCAGCGAATGTGCGATTTCTTGGTGAGATATTTGTGTGAAACTTGTCTGGATTGCAATGTGAAACTATGTATAGTGATGTAAAATAAAGGTGGTGTGACTGTTTTATTGTTATTTTATTGCTTGTTGATGTTTGAAAGTAGTTCTGTTATCGGTATATGTAGAGTCATTCCTCCTTTTAATAAAGATGTTTAAAGAGGGTTTTTCTCAGGCAATAAACACAAGTATATATCTCACATGTATTTCTAAAGTAATACAACTTAAAAACCCTCATACAAAAAAAATGTAAAATTTTAACTGTCTTGTATAAAGATCGAAAGTGTTAGTGAGATGTGTTAGGTTGGATTTGAAGTTTATTCGATACATTTTTGACCTTTCATAGAAGACTATTGGACTTAAATATGAAGATAAATCAAAAATACAGATTTTTGAGTTGTGTAACTTTTAAAATACATGTGCGATATATTTATATAGTATGTATATAATTATATTTTTACCAGCAGTTATATCTGGGAACTGGCGGATGTTTGGACGATTTTAGTAAATCGAAAACTGTAAGTTTTTTGATAATAAAAAATTAAAGAGCCTTACCTCAATTTTTCTTCAACTTACCTAATGTCACTATATCTATTGAAAGTCTTTTGTTTCTCTTACCAATCAATTTTAACATGTAGTGTACATATATTCTTTCATAGCTAAAACTATATAATAAATTAGGTACATCTAATATTTTTTTTAATTTTTACGATGTTTATTTCATTGTGCAATTTATAGTCAATCTGTAAATTATGTATAAATTATTTAGATTATTCGGTTTAATCGCTATTGATAGTGTTTATACATTTTTTCTTGGGAAATCCTACGATCTTTTCCCGTCTACTCAGCGGTAGGTCTGAAAAGTAAGTATAGATACTGGGTGACGTATTGGAAATGAATCTCTTTATTATCAAGAGTTTCTGTTGATTCGACAAATGGTTACCATTTTTAAATAATTACGAGGTTAATTTTATAAGAATACATTAAAAAAATATTTATTTATATAAATTGAATGTATTTCTGATGATTCTTTCAAAGTCATTTTCAGAACTATGATTTCATATGACGGTTTGAATACATGTTGATGTTTCGCAAGGTTGTGATGCTCTTTCAATAGGTTATGTATAGCCTATTCATTATGATGACCTATTTATCTTAAATGAAACATAGATTACATTATCGTAGTTCTAGATGTTATAGATCTATCTCCAGGCGTTAAGTACTTCCTTATCCTTCATTAATAGTTATTTATGATTCTATAACGGAAGCAATATACGACTGTCTGATCACTGAGGCTTTGGACACGTATTTATCCTGGAGAAGAATCCAAGAGTCTCTGGAGTTGTCTCCATCCAGTGGCTTCTCTAGGTGCTATAACCCTGCTAGAGATAATACATACATAGATAATACCATAAAAGACCTTGATGATTGATTCTGCTATATCAGCCGATGATCGACCCTGGGTCCGGCAGACCCTCCTGTGACACACCTGCTCTATTAAGCAACCACTCTTAATTTAGGAGAACTCGTGTAGTTACTGTTATTAGAAATTGATTCCTAGAAATGTGGAAATTTGAATGGCATTTCGAATGTTTTGAAGTGTAGAAGTTAAGATTTTCGGCTACTCCAACATTTACTAGACATGCGTTCAAAACTCCTAATAAATTACTAAAGACCTATTTACATAACAATAATTAGATCCATTTGGATATATGGAGTTGAGCTTTAGGGCTCCACTAAAGCTTCCAATTATTCTCGTATCCAATCCTTTTAACCTAAAATCCTTTGTAAAATCCTCAATGCTCCTTATTATGTCACTAAAAGACTTACCCATAAAAATCGTAATGTTCCATGTGTTGCTTATCTGGCCCAAACTTATCCTTTCATAGCAAACTCCAAACCCACAAGTCTCCCAACTTGTCTCACACTTAATTCCCGATAATCCTCCGAGGCGTCTGAAAAGAAGATGGCCAAGAGACCTTCCAATGTAGAACTTTTATTGAAGTGCTACTAGTGAGTGGTTCTTTACATGTTATTGACAAGTCATTGTAGTTATATTTCTCGAATTTACTTATTGTATATATGTATACAGTTGTAAATATCAATAAATAGCTAAAAAAAAAAAGATAAAAAAGAAAAGATAAGTATGTCTGGACCTAACGATGTTTTAACCTCTTTAGGGTTAGTGTTTTGCCGAAGTGTTTCCATGGCACCGAAGGCTTTAGTTAGAGAAAATAATTTTATTTTTCTTCTCCATGGTTACAGACCTTCCATATATATCCACTCTTGCTTCCATTTCTCTTCTCGCGAATCTTCCGTAATTCTTTATTTTTATATGGCCCAACCATTGAAGTGACTTTTACATCTCTTTGCATCTTGTAAGAAAACCACTTTCTTCCATACTTATTAAACTGATTTATTTATTAAATTGAAGCGAATAAAAACCAAGGTAAAATCGATCCAAGGTAAAATTTTAATTCGCGTCACATTTTGATGATTCTCAGTGAAGTGTGAAGGACACATCAGGAAGAAGTAAAGTATTTTCCGGGGCATTGGCTAAACTTTCTATTCTTAAATTTTATTTTTCTGATACATTTTAAAGAATATATTTATTTATTTTTGAATCGTATAATATCGTTTAATTTAAAAGTTATGTTTAAAATGTTTTGTTGAAAAAATGTAAAACAAGAATACACAATTTTTAACTTTAAAATCGTTGTTCCACTGTTCTATAATATATATGTGGAACTAATTAAACTGAGAGGAGAAATTTCGGGTATTCATTGATAGTTCTGTTTAAATCTTTTATCTTGTTAAAATAACCGTGAAGATCGATTGTTTGTCACGAGCCTGAGATATCGTCAGATGTTTAATGTAACTGTTTTGCGGTGACTTATGATGAATTAACTGTAAGTTCATCGGATGTGTCTCGACTATACAATTAAGTGATAAAAGAGTATTTTTCTTTTATTTTTTAAATATGTCTTTGATCGGTAATTATATAATTAGCCCTGGATGAAGTTTTATTGTTTTTAAAAATACATTAATTAGGTTTACCTGAAGAAGGTTGGGGAAAATATTTAAATTTAATGTTTTTAACTTTCAAATTTTAAATTGCTACCTGTTTAGTTTTTAAATGAAGAGAAAATTTTAATAATAGGTCATCGAATTATTACTAAATTTTTATTTTAATTTATTAAAATCATTATAATTAACATAGCAGTCAGAAAAATAGCCCACTTAATTCTCTTGATAAGCGTCTCAATAGTCGTCTGGGCGGATTGGTAGTGATACTAATGGTTAGAGATGGGTATCGATCTATCGATATATTGAAAATTTCGATATTTTTCTTTGATAGTCCGATATTTTTTCTTTCAAATATTTGTCGCATCGGTACACACGTTATGATATATCCTTTTCTCTGTATTATATAAATTTTAGATAAAACTATGTATTTTTTAAATTTAATTAAGGCTTAGCGAACCCGAAGGTTCGATGCCGACACCACCAACCGTCGACCGCACACTTCCCTCCAATCCACTCCTCCTTAGCCTAAATCCTCCAGGTCGGCCCTGACGCAATCCTCCCATCTTCGTCTCGGTCTACCCCTCGGTCGTTTACCCGACGGCTCATTACTGATTACTTTTTTGGAATTCGATCATTATTAAACTCAACGACTTTACATGCCCATTTTAAGCGTCGCGCTGCTATTACTTGAACTATATTTACCGGATATAATTCGCGCAGTTCCGCATTGTGAAGCCTTCTAAATTCTCTGTTTCTTCATCCTTTTTTGGGCCAAATATTCTACGCAGTACTTTATTTTCGAAAACTTTAAGGCGTTGTTCCTCCCTTAACGTCCGTAGAGAACTGTTGGTAGTATAATAGTTTTGTATATCCTAATTTTTAAATTTTTGGAGAGTAAGCGAGAACTAAGTAATTTTGCAACCGAGGAATAACAAGGATTACCGGCTTTTAACCTTGCCTTTATTTCTTCTTGAATTTCATTTTCCCCGATTTAATAGACCCTAGATATTTGAATTGTTCTACGTGTTCGAACTTTATCCCGGAAATATCTAATAAAATGTTCACCGTTTCTACTACTAACCATATATTTCGTTTTATCGGTATTAATTACTAAACTAATTCCGTTACCGGTTTTCATGAGCGTAGTAGCGTTTAGTTTTATAGTTTCCTCGTTTTCACCCAAAAGTACCAAATCATCAGCGTAACCAAGAACCGGACATTTACCACCCATCTCTAATCCTTTTCCCGTAAGCATTACCTTCCTAATGACGTATTCTAGCGCTAAGTTAAATAATACCGGAGAAAGAGAATCTCCCTGTTTTAGACCCGAATGTACCTCAAACTTTTCGGAGTAAAAAGTCCCGATTCGGATTCTATTAAATTTTTCGGACATGCACATCTTTACGAGATTAACTAATTTCTTTGGTATCCCCAGTTCGATAAAAATATCAAACTATGTATACTGAAAATAAAAGAAATAAAGCCATATCAAATTAATTGAAAAAAGGCGAAGTTTTTAATTTTAGAGGCAGAGGACAGTTGGCAAGACTGGTATTGTTTGCATCTGAAAATGGTACACATATAGGTATATCAGCCTAACTTTTAATTCATAATAAACTACTTTTAAATTTTAAACATTCGAAATAATTTTGTTTCTATTCAAGTTGTGAAATAAATTAATTTAAGCCATAGTATAAACATGATGGTAATATTTAAAATAAAATTTTATTTAAAAAAAATAAAAATAACTCGATATATGAGGCGTTTGCTATAAAAACCAGCTCATTCCATTTTTGGTAATTTTAGAGGAGAGACAAAAAACTTCTCACGTCCACAGTTCTGAAGCTAATTTTTGTTTTTAAATTTTTAATTGTAGGTATAACCGTCTAGAATGAGCTATATCCTTCGGCAGGTTATGAAGGGCCCTCTAAACTTTCAAAATACGCAAAAAAGTGGATTTCAGAAAAATATGGAATGAGCTGGTTTTGATAACAAACGCCTCATATCTCTGTTTCGATATTTGTTGTCAACGATTTATCGTTTATCGATATTTTGCGCTCTAAAAATTGATATTTTTCTTACGATACCCAACTGTAGGATTGATGAATTAATTGCCACTTCTATTCGAATTATTTAATTAAAATACTAGTTTCGAATGGTAAACATCCATCTTCAGTTCTAAAGATACTAAATTTTCAACACATCAGTACTATGTTACATAGATTATATGTACTCACCTGAGGAGATCTAACAGATATCTGAAATATATCCGTCCTGGAAAGCGGAAGGTTGTAGGTAGAATAATTTTTTTGGTTTTACTATGCGATTTCCCTTACGTCTCATTGGACTTTTCCGTTCCTATTGGTAACAAATTTAAAATGGGGCTATTGGAAATGTTTTTTTTTGGTCATTCAAACAAAAATGTGGATCGGTTTTAAACGATTTTATTATTTCTAATGATCATTTTTAATATTCACCCTCACTCACTCAGTGATGGTACTTGAAGTACTTCGGCCTCCTCCATAATTCATAGCCACTTCTGACGATCCTTTGCTTTTGTCTTTTTCTGCTCTCTCTCATCTTTTGAAGGTCCTTTCCAATATTTTGCGATCACGTCACTGAAAATATTGGATATTGAAAATAGCACGTGCCAAAGTTGCTATAAAATCACTGTCTAAATAATCAAATCATTAGTCTGTAATAATTTAGAATGTTTTCAAGAAACCTAGAAAGTAGTCCGTATCGTTGCTACAGTTATTTTTTTCTAAGATCAAAATGACCGTGTTTGTCGTCTGTCCACATAGAAGCCTAAATAACGGGCTGTATCTGACTTTGGTATCGATAAATCGTAGAAATATATCTGAGGAGTGTCATGTCCATGTGTACATAAACTCTGCACAAATCATACGTTTTTGTCCGGTGTCTGACCAAGTAAACTGTACCGCCCAAGTGTGAGAATGATTTAGAAGGCCATCTTTATTAGAAAGTAAATATAAAATAAAAATCCTTCCAATGCAGCTCCTTTAAAACGTTAATATGGATTTTATTACAGTTATAAAAGCTTTATTGCGCTATAATGATAAATCTGTAGTAAAAATGTCAGTTCAGTATTTATCACGTTGGTAATAATTCACCATTTAAAACATTTTATTCCTGTATATAGTACGGGGTTACCGATTCTCGATTGTCATTTCCTATCGATTGTCACAATCAATCGATTAACCATCCAAATATTTTTCAACTGTCAAAATACTATGTTGATGTATAAAAAATTGGTACACCGTTGTAAAATTAAACAGAAAACCTTGTTTTATTTTATTGTTTTCCAAATTAAAGATGTATAATAATGAACAGCATGCATACACAAGGGATAATAAATGAACCACAGTGTAAAACGAAAACTAAGTTTTATTATTCAGGAACGAAAATACAATTGAATGCAGAAAAAAAAAAAGAAAATCTGTTAGAAAATACATTTTTTTAAATTTAGTATGAAAAAAAAACAACTTCAAAGTAAGCTGAAGTTAGACGTTAGTATCAGCTGTGGTAAGTAATTAAAATAGCCAGATAACATTTTTCATTCGTATGAATTACAGAAATTAAATAACTTCTTAAATTAAAAAATAAAACCTACTTTGTTTGTATTCTCTTGAATTTTCAATAGTTCGATTTTCTTGAAAAATTGGTATGCCACCTTTGGTTATGAGAATTTCAAATTATATGAAAACAGTAATTTATTTTTAAAAACGTAACTGCATGGTTTCGTGAGTAGCTCAATGATTATTGGAATTAAATATTTTAAATGTTTATTATAATATAGCGGTAGTTTAATTTTGATAAATAATTAATAACATGAGGGGATTTCTCGACAAGTAAATTTCTAATAATTACAAATATTTTATAATAAAAATAATGCCCCCTTGAGTAGTAGGAACAGAAGCCGACGATAACATGAAAAAACAATTGATAGTTCTCAACAATCGATTGATCGATTGCAACAATTGACAATCGGTGACCCCTCCTGTATAGGAACGTCCGAGTTCCTCTTGATTTAATTATTTCGTCGTGTTGTGTACATATAATATAGACTGGAGTGCTATAATATAGCCATTATGACCTGCTCAAACGGGAACAATTACTGTAGGTTATATAAGGAACCCACTTATTGCAGAATGTTTCTTAACTAGTTATCTCTTAAGTGGTTCCGAATAGTATCATCAGTGTATTCGCTACATCATCCTTATTCCACCATTCTCTGCATCCGTAATTGATTTTTAATGGCATCATTTATTTTCATTTGTGCTAATTGTGCACTGTTGTATTTTATAATATGGCGCAACCAGTTGCGTTATCATGTGAGAGGAGTGACATTTAGTATAAGATAATTTGGAAGTTAAGTGACCATTCAACCGAACACATAAAAAAAAACAAAAAAACAATCGAAAACGGATGTGAAATGAAATAAAAATAAATTTTATTCTAGGGCCATTACCCCTTCAGAATAATTATGCCTAGCTGCCGTACATAAAATTAAATTACGCTATAAAATAATATTACATGTTATAAACATTAAACGAAAAACAAATTATATCTTAAGGTTGAGAATTTAAAATAAAGTAAGAAAACAAAAAATAAGTTAGAAAAAAAATAATAAATTCAATGAAAAAATACAGTTAACAAAACTAAAAAATATAACTTATCAGGAGAAATAAATGTATCTTATCTGATATAATAATATAAGTTATGAAAAATATAAAATTACTGCAATAGTACAAAAATAATACTAAACAAATATTATATTGTGAATATTCATATTTCATTTACAAAAAATATTTTCTTCTTCAAAATGACTTTGATTGCTTATATATGCTTGAAAAAGTAAAGCAAAAGTCGGGATTTAAAGCTATTATGAGTGGAGTAATGGCGAAGGTTGAAAGGGAGTTCCAGATATTGGATGCTATAGAAATAAAGGAACGTTTGAAGGATGTTGTGTTGAAAGGAGTTAAGTAAAGGTCCGAGGGAGGGGATCTGGTTTTGCAGGAACTCATTGATGACTTTAAGGAGAGTGATTTGTAGATACACGAACCAAGGAAGTATTGTCTTCGGAAGGTGGGAAATAACAATTTTACTTTTCTGTAGTGGTCAGATACATCATTTTGCATCCTGAAATTTAGAGAGACCTCCGTACACCACACTACCAAAATCAAAATGGGGGAATATGAGGGAAGAACTTAATAATTTATGAGCTGATTGTGGGAGGAAGTTACGGGAGCAGTTTAGGAGTCGAAGAGTGGAAATAATTCGGCGGATAATGAGGGAAACATGATTTTTCCTGGAATGGGTTTTTCAAGGATGTGCTATCTTGAACTTAAGGAAAATTATTTTTACATATCCTCACTCTTATTACATATCCTAACATTACATAACTCGAAATAATATTTCCTACTGGAGAAACTATAAGTTTTTTATTTACATCTGTAATATATTAAAATTATAAGAAAATGAGATAAAACATACATATAATAGTCCAGTCAATAAACATATTGTAGAGTGCATGGAATATGCGATAATTTTTGACTTCATAGCTTCGCTAGGAAAAGTTAGAAGGTAAACATACTAAAAGTCTCCGCCCCTGGGAGGTGAGCTAACGGTGAGGGGGAGGGGAAGCAGTTCCATTATTTTGATTTTTCCATAATATCTCGAAATCTGTGGACTCTAGAAAAATATGTTTCAAATAAACATAAAAGCTAATTAAATTTATTATTTATAAATTTTTCGTAATTCCAACAGTTTATGAGATATACGTTATTGAAAATAGGTGATTTTCGGGAAAAAACAAATGTCACCTCACTTTTTAAAAAATTTGCTTCTATTACGTTTCACAATCGTTTCTTAGAAAAAATGTCAGAATCAAAATTGTAAAGCATTAAATTTACTTTAATTTCATGTATACGTTTCTGGTATTTGCTTCAAATGTTTAACAAAAAGTAAGGTAAACATTTTTTTTATTTCTAAAGTTGTCGATTTTTAATAACGTATACCTCGAAAACTGTTGGAATTTCTACGAATACGTATATAATTAATTTTATAGGAAATTTAATGAGATTTAATTTTGATCTGCTACATATTTTTTTAGAGTCCACCGTTTTCGAGATATAATCGAAAAACCAAAACAATTGGGACCCACTCCCTTCCCCCCCCTTTAGCCTCACCCCCAGGGGTGGGACTTTTAATATGTTTACCTTCTAACTACTCCTAACAAAGCTGTGAAGTCAAAAATTATCGCATATTTCATACACTCTACACCCCTCATTTCGGGACTCTTTATCTGGGATCGTACTTCTCTGAAAAAACACGTTTATTGATACTCATTCCCAAATTAATTGTTCGATCCAAAATTTCTATTTTTTATCTGAAAGCTCCTTAAATTTACTATAAGAGCCTATATATTAAATTTTGATTTTGTCAATACACTCTAGATTTGAAATTGTTTGAGTTACCTGTTGAAACTAATAAATGAGAAAAGCACTTTTTAATGCCTGAATCATTATGAACAATATTCCTCGCATAAAGCTATTAAGTTCGAAATAGTTAGTAGTCTATAGGGAATAGATAAGGAGAATATTAGGAGGAGGTAGGTCTTCCGAACACAACACCTTATAATTGATTTAATTATTTCGTTGTGTTGTGTATAATAAAGATTAAAGTGTTAGCCATTGTGACTTGACCAAATGGGAACAATTACTGTTGGTTATTGATTCAATAGATTTCTCAATTGCTACTATATTGTTACTAGAAATTGGTTGCAAAGATTTCTGTCTCTATCGAAATTTGGGGTCAAACGTTACCATGCAACAAGATAGTCCCTTTCCTGTTCATGATTGCAGGTTACTGTTTGATAAAAATGATGATTTCGGTGACTTTCTTGGCAGTAAGATGTTGAATTGACAGTTTACATATTCGGTATAAAAAAAGTATTAAAAAAAAAAAAAAAAAAAAAAAAAAAAAAAAGGATGACAATAGCCATATCCAAACATACAGTAACCATGACTTAACCTCCTCAAGTAAATTTCGAAAACCAAAGACGAATGGTCCTTTTATTATAACTTTCTTCGTCAAAAGCTTGATTAATACCCCTTGCTGCCTGAACAGCTTCATTACCAAGTTTAAACTCATAAAATAAAATTACTCGGTAATCGAATATTTCCATTATCACGTTTCAAATGAAACCAAAATAAGTATGGCTGCTTGAAAAAAATAAAATAATAATAATAATAAACTGTTCGTAAAAAGAAGATTAGTAGTTCTTATTCAAAAAGTGTGAATATTTTTCCGGAAATCAACAACGTTACTTGAACATTAACATTTTAGACATTCCATGTAATACTTCCCAATAGAATACATACATTTTTTTTCTCATTATTTAGGCTATTTTATTTACGAATTTGTTGGTTGAATGTTCTTATTCAAAAAGCAGAGAGGAAGTTCCTCGGTCAATGCCTCTTCAATCCTTTCGCATCGATACTGTTTTGTTTTTTATTGTTGACTTTGTGTTTAATGGGTTTGTGTTTGCTCCTAGCCTGAAATCCTTGAGAGTTGGCAATTATTGTATTATAGCGTATGGCTTTAAATACATGTATTTAATTTATGTATAGGATTTACTATTGGTGCATTCGACAAAAGTTCCACATTGCTATTAGAAACTGTTTGTAAAGAAATGATCTGGTCGTTAGTAATTAAATGATAAAGTAAAGACATAAAAACAATGGAATAATCAAACTTCAAGAAAGTGATTTTCAGTTTTATTGTACCCTAATTTCTAAATTAAGAAATATTAAATGTTAACTTCTCTCTCAAAGAATTATCTAATCTGAAGACTTTAAGACTAAGCACGCTGTAATAAACTATTTTTTATGTAATTATAATATTTATAACTAGTGAAATATTTATAAACGGGAAAGAGTGTATCATACAGAAACTGAAATTAATTCATTAGCATCAAAAAGAATCAGTTTAAGTCGCTACGTTGTAAAGGAAATAGATGGAACGGCATTCTATTGCGAAATATAAACAGTTGTTAGATATTTACAACCCACAGGAATCACCTTTAGTACACGTGGAGGTTCATACGTAGCGTTGTGATTGAAATTATCATTTCGGAATGATGGATTGACGTTTTAATTAAATGATGAAATGGGCCTAATATTTATCGAAATTATTTCTCATGGATTTGGGTACTAATTGTCTCTTACATGAATGAGGGAGTCAATGATGTTTTTAAATAATTATATAGATATTTTTTAGAACAATATTATCAGGCAGTTTATAAATACGATTAGTTTTATGGTCTGATACGAACCGAAGAGTATTAATCGAACTACCTGTTCAGCTATATCATAATACTGATTATATAATAATAATAAGGCTTTATTGACATATTTACAGTTACATTTACAAAATCATTTAGAATACATGTGCCGGTCTAAAGTCCTCTAAATGATTAACATAGTTGTATGCTTTGGTGAATAGTTTTACACTTTAAAGTTTATCTGTGAACAGTGGGGGAAAAAAAAAAAAAAAAAACGCATAAAAAAAAAAAAAAAAATTATAGGAAGAAGCAATAATTACAGAATATAAAATAAAATAAGAACTAAATACAATCAATAATTAAATACAAAACAATAATAATAAATATAAATAATCAATGTATAATAACCAGCATACATTAGTGGTGACTATATGAATACATAGCAGTTGAGTAATCTGTGGGGAGGTTTATGTTAAGAGTACATGATTGGTTCTTTTGTGCGTGTATCTTCTGAGGGAATTTTTATCATAATTACCAATTTCTTTTACTAGTGAATTTTCCGAATTTGTTTTTTTTGCAAAGCATGCTTTGGTTTGTTCGAAGACGTGTTGTTTTAAAGGGAGTAAGTTTAGGTCGTGGAGCATGGTTGATATTTTAGTATAACGAGGATAATCATTGATGATCCTCATGAAAATGTTTTGAACTCTTTCCAATTTATTATAGTTAGTGGAGCAAGTTGAGCTCCACACCGGAGAAGGATATGTGATTTGTGCTCGGATTACTGTTTTGTATAGAATGAGTTTATTTTTAGGGCTCAATTTCGATTTTTTATTGAAGTAGGGGAACATTTTGAATAGAAGTTTTTTTAGCTTTATCTGTTTTGTTGTTTATATGATCAGTGTATGTTAATGATTTGTACAGTGGTAAACCTAAGTATTTTATTGTTTTAGACTAAGGGATGTCTTCTGCGTTTAAAATGATATGCTGGTCTATGGGTAGTCTACGTTTTGTGAAGATGATTGCCTCCGATTTGCTTGTATTTACTTTCAGCTTCCATCTTTGGCAATATTTATTATTTTTTTTGTAACTAATACTGATTATGTTATAACTGAAGCGGACGTTTAATCCAACATTGCCATCAATTGAAGCCATTGCTGGAAGAAAGCGTTCTCAGTTGTTTTGTTTTTCAAAATCAGAGAGAATCTTTTCGAAAATTGCAATAAGCCTTTAATTCAATTATGTGCAAAATAGAATATAGAATAGAAATAAAATAATAGAATAATAAAATAAAGATGAAATTGAAACAACTTTATAAATAAAATACTAACGTAAGTAAAAGTTCCAAACAGTAACGCGAAAATTTAAAGATTTTAATAAAAGTGAGTTAAACCTTTCTGCCACCAATGGCTTCAATTAAAAAAAAACTGGTTTGAAAAATGGAAAATTGAACTTAACGACGACGAATCACACCACATCACTTTTACGCTTCGACGTGATACTTAAAGTTACGTCAATTATAAAACATTACATATAGACTTAAGGCCGGTTTACACGCACCAATTTATTTCAACAAACTGGCCAATTTTAGGCTTGTGCAAACTTCAAATATATATATATATATATATATATATATATATATATATATATATATATATATATATATATATATATAGAGAGATAGATAGATAGATAGATATATATAGATAATCCTTGGCCACTCTCTTTCCAAACAAATCAGGTTTCTTCCTTGAGAATACTATTTATTTTTTTTAAATCTTTTAGGATTTTTATTAATTTATTAATTAGTTTTCGTCCTTGCGAAAGATTTTAAGATGGTAGCCACATATATATTAGTATTAATCCGTAAGGATACTATTTTGAGTTCCGCCAGGATTTAACGATTTTCAAGTCATACGAAGGATATTCCGCCATTATTATCCTTTTAGTTTTTGTCCTTAAGGATAGTATTTTGAAATATTGCAGGGTTTAACGATTTTAAGATAGCAGAAGGATATTATACCGTTGTAGTCCGTTGCAAGAATTAGTAGTTCTTCGTCACAATTTCTCATTTTTTAACAAAACAGAGATGTTTTTACTTCACATTTGTGCAAGCAAAACAACGTGTAAACAGTATCGACTTGATCTGCACAAACTGGCTTGCACAAGTCAGTTTGCGCAAATGGCTTGAGCGTGTTAACCGGCCTTTAGGCACACCCATGGTACAAGATAGGGCTGGGCGATAGTCGATAGTTACTATCGATATATGGATGGTCACTATCGATAGTGCCGACTATCGATAGATCTTTTTTTTACTAATGTCAAGTTTCGAAACTCTCGGAATTATGCTGATCTGTCTCTGTCCAGTGTCGAGTTCTTTTGAAGTTAAATTAGGAATTCCTAGAGCTCATGGGTTCTCTCAAAGATTAAGGCAAAGGAAAGAAGAAATGCTAGTTTTTCGAAATTAACTATTTCGTTATTTTTCTTTTCTGAAGATTTGATTTGTTCATTATTATTGTAACCATGTAAAATGTAAATAGGTACCTTTTTTAAAATTCAAATAAATTAGTTTTTTTTCTCTCATCTTTATGATATAATCTTATAATTTATAATCCTGCAAATTTCAAATATTAAGTAGACCATTGAATTTAATTAAATTAGTTGAAATTCTTTATTGAATAGTTTTGGGGGGAAAAAAAGAAACTATCGAAAAACTATCGATAGCAATCGATAGTTCTCAACTGATAGTAGCGGTCTATCGATACTATCGATACTCTCCCACCACGTCCTCCTCGAAGCTGCGCATGCTCTCTCCCATTCACCCTTTGAGCTAGTACAATATCCCATCCAGACTTAGAAAATATTTCATGATATTACGGACATATCAACAATTTAATACAAACAGTCTTATTGAGCAACAAGTCAGAAAATACCCGAAGAAGGTAAAAAGAAGTTGATTGAGTGATCTAATCGGATAGAATTATTAACCGCTGGGTGCTGACCTCCGTCATAGTCTGATTGACCAGTTATCTTTCATATTATCATTGTATCTGGTTATTGTTACTTATATAATACTGTATTAATTTTTAAAAATTATTGATTTAAAATAAACTATAGTAAATAGAAAATGAGATCACAAAGGAATATTTAAAAACGATCTCAACTTTTAAATGGGTGACCACATTCAAGTTAGTGGAAAACCGCAATTACTATCTGTCGACCTAGACTGTTAAATTTAATGGCTGTCTATTAATTTTTACTGTTATTTCTTTTAGCTGCTAATACATCTTCAGGAATTTTTGCCTGGTTTTGAATGTTATTGCATCCTGTTATTTTTGAAATGTTTAATTTTCTTTGCTATTTATTACTAAGCCCTCTGCTATGATGTTTAGTTGTGTTGTTTATATTATATTAAAAACTATTATATTAACCTTCCGATTAGATTAGACCTTCCAACTAGGAGTTGATAAAAAAATAAAAATTAAAAAAAGAAGAAACGTGGCGAAACTCATGTTTTATAACTTATTTGATACCCTCATGGTCAATTCCAAAAAAAATCCAATTAAAAAATATATAGAATAAATTAATCGAAAATTTTCACATTAAAAAACATTGCATATTTTTTTTTTGGGGGGGGGGGGGGCACAAAACTTCTATTGAAGTCCTATACTGGCCTGTGAGGGAAGGTCAAGATTTATTTCGTGGGTCTGCCACGAAATCAATTTTAACCCGCCCAGTTGGGATTCGAACCCACGACCTTCTGGTTACGAGCGCGCTAAGACCCTCGCCCCAACTCACTCGTCCATTGAGTCCCCCGAAAACATTATGCTGTGTTTAAAAAAACATTACTAATATATTTTTTAGTTAAAGGGTAGATTAGTCTTCGAGATTTTTCACTCAACAAAATTATGTCAGATTTTGATTCAGGACACCTAAAAAAAAACTCTTATAGTTGACTTATAATCGAATAGAAACATTTTTGCTTTGAATGAAACATTTTGAGAATATGAATTTATGTTTCCGTTTGTTTAATTGATTTCGAAGTTTTAATACTGGTTGGAAAAAGAAATTTTCCAAATTTTATTCCTATAAATAATCATCACCACAAACGTTCTGTGTGAAGTATGATATTTGAAGAGAGATATATGCTTTATTGAGACAATAAACAATAAACATAGTGCTGCCCAACTTTATTGGGTTGCTATAAACACAGCATACTCATCTATCCAATTAAAGACAACAATATAATTTATAATTTAGTTATAGTTCTATAATATAATACTTAATACTACCTAATACTAGACAAACTAATAACATTTTTTTTTTTTTCTTCCTTCCTCTTCATTTTTTTTTTTTTTTATTTCTTTTCCTTCCTCTTTTTTGCCCCCCTTTTTTTTTTCATTTTTTTTTATTTTTTTCCCCCTAATATTCACATATCTACCAGACATTCGTGATATGCAAATGGACGGCAGAATACATATTGTATATTTATATACAAAAAAAAAAGAAAAGTTTTTTGCTGATCATCAGAAATGTATAATCAAAATGGACGGCAGACGATCCTCTTTTATAGCCATTATTAGACTTTAGTAATCTAAAGTTTTTTTGTTTTTTTTAACAGAATCTTAAACGTTATGACAACTCAGACAATTTTTATGAAAATCCATTTTAGTTGTTCGAATATATAAGATATTAGTGTTAGGTGTTAGGTTTGACCCAAGTTTCTCTTTGATGTTAGTATTGTATGCTAATGAGAGAGAGGACAGTAAACTCTTTAATAATAACGGATCTTATTAATATTATTAACTGGCGTCATAGCTGCGTCTACTGCGTAATGCACAATCGATTTTCATTTGTTCATGAAATATTTTGTTTTTCTGTAAAATTTCAGATGCCTTTCTATTTTTGTGTATCTATTTATTGATAAAGCTGAATATGTAATCAATAATTTTTTTTAAGCATTTTTATACGTTGATTATTTTTAAATTATCTTAATCCATAGGTAGTAGAGTGAAATCTATTTTATAACTGCAATGAAGTTATCACCTCGTTTCTCGTTAAATTAGGTTGTAAAATTGTCACGGCTAACTAATAATATAACAAATAAAAATTATAGTTTAAAAAAATCTAGGAAAACATGCTTCTATAGCAAACCCAACCAAAAGGCTAAGTGTGGTGAACAATTAGCTGCAGTCAGACCTATTAATTTTTTGAGTTCAAGGTTCGAAGCTAAATTCTCTGTTTATTCGTGATTTGTTTGTAGTTTTATTAAAAATCCTATCTTGCACAAAATGTAATGATTGACAACTTTTAGTATATAACATTTTTTGATTGAATTAGCCGTTTCTGCATTATAGACATGATCAAAACTAATTTTTTTTATTTGGCAAAATTCTTCGATGTTTGACAATCATGTCATAAGACCACTACTTACGTACGCCTCACAGTGGTAAAAACGGCCAATCTAGGTGGACATTGCTCATAACTTCTAAAGAAATAGTCGAAATCACTTGAAACTTTTTCAGTATTTTTTATTTTTGAATAAATACAATAAACTATAATAAAATAGAACAATAATAAGAACTAAAACTTTTTTGTAATATATAGAACAGAATGTTCAATTTTTTTTTATTATAACTTAAATATTTCCCTCATCCCTGACATGCCAATTTTACATAATTTCTCATATCACATCCGCT
This sequence comes from Euschistus heros, assembly GCA_003667255.2. Classification (NCBI taxonomy): domain Eukaryota; kingdom Metazoa; phylum Arthropoda; class Insecta; order Hemiptera; family Pentatomidae; genus Euschistus; species Euschistus heros. Next base: position 736,110 of record RCWM02000301.1, on the reverse strand, counting down.
TATTGTCACGATTTGAGTGAAAGGTGTGGATAAAAGAAATAAAGTGAAAAAACAAAAAATAACTTGGATATTAAATTTAACGCAGACTATATTTTATTTACTATTTTATTAGCCAGTTGGCTCAGATAGTAAATTTAACAATTCATCCGGGAAACATTTATCATTAGAATCAGAAGGCAACAAAGCACTGCCTTCATTAATTGACAAAGTTGAAATATATGGGTCAGATGAATAAAGCTGCGTACAAGCTGAGGCGTGCAGCTCCTCATAGGAATAATTGTCCAACAAATGTTGTTTTTTGTCGCTTTTTTTGTTTTTTTCCCCTCAGATCTCTAAATGCTTTGGTAGTATGAGATTTACTGCTACTTGGGCCAAGGGCAAGTGCCTCGGTATCTACCAAGTTTCCCTTCAGCCAATCGGAATTTTGTTTCAAACATTTTGACGGCTCCATCGACTTTGGACCCATCGAGAACGATTATGGATTAAAAATGAATCCACTATTTTCATAACTAATTCCTGAGTGACCTCATCTTTGATTCCTTTTGACCTCAGACAATTTTTCAGTGTGTCACGGCTACTCACACATCAAATACAGCACTTTTGAGGAGGGGCATTATTCGGAAAAAAACAATAAATAGCATAGCCCTATGGGTCTGGACGGGTCAGATTTCCATCGTTATTTATTTCTTAGATGCTATACTTCAAAACCATGCCACCCAGAAGGCGGAGGACTTTAGAGAAATAAAGTTACATAATTTTAATTACGAAAATCTGTTAACTTGTTAAATACGTTTAGTTAACTCAACTAAATACACCCATAAGTATAAATTATTAGATATGTATCACTCACCATAAAACGTTAATAGATAGACCTTTGATATATTATATATGACGTTATTATATATAACACACACTATGAATGGTTGGGCATAATAGAAGTGCCCTGCACTTGATACTGATATGAGAACAACCTGTTTTTTTTTTTAAAGAATATATGTATACACTAGTGTTAATCCGTCAAATCGTATTCTCATTGCTGTTTATATCTCGTCAACCATCTCTTGATAACATTACAAAGTCCATTCAAAGCTCTGTTGACATGAAAATTTTTCTTAATGTCCACCTAGATTGTTGCGTTTTTACCACTGTGCGCCATTCCTGTATGGAGCTACATCTGTAATTCCAACTATAAAATTTTTTTATGCGTGCAAAACTTATTAATTTAATTTATTGAAATAAAAATAATATATATTTTAACCATTCCGAAAAGTTTACTGTTTAAAAAGTTGATTAATTGTGTATTTTAGTTTAGTTAATTTGTATTATCCATTTGTTTTTACCAATTTTTTTATTTTGTAGGTTTTAATTATTTTTTGTACTGTTAACAATGCATTCCAATTTATATCCATTATAGCTAAACTCACTATGTACTGTAAATTGTTTTATTACCAAAACATGTATTAATAGTTTCCTCGTCCAACTTTGACTACGGATGCATAGTATACGAGGTGTGATCAAAAAGTTCCAGGACTGAATTTTTATACATTTATTCATACAACATACAGGTTATTCAAATTTGTCTCCTTCGAAGTACTCCCCTTGGGAAGCTACACACTTTTCCCACCGGTGTTTCCACTAATCAAAGGCCCCAGAAAACTCTTCTTTTGTAAAGGTGTTTAGCAGCTCCGTTGTTTTTTCTTTAATTTCGTCAACTGTTTGAAATCTTCGTCCTTTCAGGTGTCTCTTGAGCTTCGGGAAAAGAAAAAAGTAGGCTGGAGCCAGGTCAGGTGAGTAGGGGGGCTGAGGAATGACAGTCATTGCGTTTTTTACGCAAAAAGGCCATCTTTAAACCTCTTGAACCACTGATGGCAGCATGATCGGCTTAGACATTCTTCACCAAAAGCCTCTTGTAACATCAAAAAGGTTTCAGAAAACGTTTTGTTCAGTTTCACACAAAACTTCACACAAGCACGTTGCTCTTCTTTCACATTCATTTTCATAAAATAGCCAAACTCTATAAAACTAACCTCAAACAAACTGTGCTAATGTTACTTTCAGTGATGTTATGATTGATCTGCAAACACAGCTGTGTTTGCACCTGTTGAGTCAGGCAATGCAATGCTGTCAACCGCATCGCTGTGAGACATTGCATTCCCATAGTATATAAAAAGTCCTGGAACTTTTTGATCACACCTCGTATGGAGGACTGCCTAGTGAGCTTGAAATGAGATATAAAAGATTAATGAACTATTTTATTAGATTTATTTTTGGGGTTTTTAGACGTTCTCACATATCTCACAGGCATTCTGAAGTTGGGTGGCTTTTTCCCAGTTTCCCACGTCAATACTTCCTAGGTGCACTCATATTTCAATCCTTGAAAACCAAAAAATCCACCTATGTTAGGAGACAGGTTGTCCCAGAATAAAGTTCATTTTCTTTTTTCCTTCTTCCAATATCTAATATGTTACATTTGTACATTGTTAAATTTCATTTGAATAAAACTTATTATTAGTATTAGTATTAAAAGCTCAATTCATAGCATTTAAAATAATGAATGAAACTATTTTTTTTTTTCCAAAAATATTTATTTAAGTTTTCTTTTTGTTTTTTGTTATTTAGGGATCCCAATGGCCCTCTGCAACCTGGTCTCTTCAATACAGGACCTTGAAGTCGTTATCGGCCATACAGAAACTGTTACAGTAACCAACACGTGAGTAAATTTTATTTTTCAGATATTATTTTTATTTTTTAAACCTAATTACTTGAAAACTAGAAAATTATTTTCATGTACATTTGAGGGTTATCTCACAACAACTACTGTCGTATGTTCTCCTGGGGTAATCCGACAGTATTATCGTTTCCAGGTAATTTCATTATTTGATCTGCGTTATTTAATCTCTTATTCAATACTTAGATCATGCGATTCTATTTTTATTCGAGGGAATCCCTAACCTCAACATTGGTTCGTCCATCTTCTTCGTCACAAAGAGGAAACAGCTGCTTTTGAGGAAAGTAGCTCATAATTGACTTGAGGTTGGTGATCTTATAGGGAGCTTTTCTTAGAAAAAATATAAATGAACAAACGAGTTTTTAAATTAGTCTAACCACATAACAACTGATTTCAGATATGGAGATATATGCTTCCGTCATTGTAGATAGGAAAAGCCAATAATTAAGGAAATTTTACCAATTTTACTGGAAAAGATCATAGTTTCCCTAAAATTAAAAAAGACTTTTTTTTTATAACAATTTATTGAAATTTGCAACTGTACAAATATACAACAAGTAAATGGGTTAAAAACGCTAACATACCTAACGTAACTTGAAAAGAACTACTCATCAGTAGCACTTCAATCAAAAATCTACACAAGAAGATCTCTATGCCATTTTCTTTTCATTCAGACGCCTCGGAGGATTATCGGGAATTGAGTGGGAAGCAAGTTAAGAAATTAGTGGATTTGAGTGGTTATGGAGCTTGCTATGGTAGGATTGGTATCAGGTTTGAGCTAAATCAGCAACATATGGAACATTAAGATCTTTATGGGTAAGTTTATTGGTGACAAAGTAAGGGGCATTGAAGATTTTTCGAAGGATTTTGGATTGTAAGGATTGGATACGAGATGAATTGGATGGTTTAGTAGAGCTCCAGAGCTCAACTTCGTACGTCCATATTGGTCTAATCACAGACGTGTAAATGAGTTTAAAAAGAATAAAATATATGTCTGGTTAAGGATGGTTAGGAACTTGTTGCTATTCTGTGATTATATGAAAAATCACATCCAGTACTGGAATCCAATATCATTTCAATGGTCCAAAGTTAATTAATACATTGAGATTATCTAGAATAAATGTCATTAAATAATTGTTCTCTAAAACAAAAGAATGACAACTGCTTCTGTGTCTGAGGAGGCAAGGAGATTGAAAAGGAAGTGGATGAGAGATATACTCTAGTAAAATGGGGCATTTAAAAGGAAATATTTGGCACCAGTAATGTGTGTGGGTTTTATTTCCTTATAGTTGGGATTAAAAATGGAATTAAATTAATTAAATGCCCCATTTTACAAAATAAGAATAATGTCACAACTCAGGCTTGCCTCAGATAAAAAAATACAGATTTATTATAAAAATAATATGTACGAAATAGACTCCGAAACCATATGCAACTTAAGTAACCAAAATGAAAAAAAAAAAAAATCTTAAATCATATTCTATTCAACTGCCCCCAATACCTTAATATTATCAATATTTGTTAATAATAATAAAATAAAAAAAGTCCCCCATAATATAGCCAACATTTTAACAATTGAAGATGAGGAAAAAGTTAAAGTATTATATAATTTCATTACAAATGTTATTAAGCTTAGAAAATTCCTTTTGAACGAATAATGACATAACACCCAAGAGGATTAGTAACAGTAATAAGATGTAATTTTTTGTTTTTATTTTAGTTTGGATTTGTTGGTCTAATTTAAATTGTTTACTTGTACATAATAACACCACAAAATTAAGTAAGAAACTACGTTATATCAAAAAATATTGTTAATTAAGAAATTTTGTTTTATATGTCTAAAATCAAATGGATCTATATTTTATTTTCTTGTAAATATGTAACTATACATGTGTATTTTGCTGTATAAATGTAACTATATTGGCCAAACTCTATTGTAACAAGCGTAACGCTTATTCAATAAATGATAATTTCATATTCTAGTAATGTCATAAAGTAACTAAGAAGTTATTTAGAAAATCTAGTATTTCCTATAAGGTTGGTGCAAAAATAATTCATGTTTTTAAACGGTTCAAAAAAAAGTTATTAAAATTTTTTGCTGTTTATATGTTGAGTGATCAGTACTAATTTCTCCCGCAGTGTCCCGAGTAGACGTTCCTTGTCTTGGGGATCAAAATCTCTCTGTCGAAATTTTTGGAACCGTTACTACACTATACATTCACAGATGTTTTCTTCACCCCAAACAATATTGATTACATCTCACTTCGACCAAGTTTAAACTTGTAAAAATACATTTTACGAAAATTTTGTTTTGACATGGTGGATTTCAGAAGTCCTTACTCATTGAAAATGTAACACAAACTAAATCTTTGAGGAAAAACAATATTAATGGCCGTTGTTTATAATCCATTCACTAGACTGGAGGATTGATTGTCTTTGTTTACTTCGCAAGCATTTATTTATCTTTGGTACTCGCCTAAACAAAATGAATATTCAAAACCTGCATTATTTTTGCATCAACCCAATACAGAGCCCGTAATGACAATCATGAAACGTTTTTGAAAGTTTCTAGAATAATGTCATTAGTTCGAAACTGGCGTTGTATCCGTTTCCATCACCACCTCAGTTGTTCCTATTAAATATCTATATTGCTTTATAAATATACTAATGACCAACATCAGGTGGGAAATCCGTTTCTCATATGAATAATCATCTGATGTCATGAGGTTTTGACTCATATGAAGATAAAGATTACATCTAAGACCAAATTATGTTTGAGGAAAAAGTCACTGGAATATCATAATTCCTGGATACATAGTATGTCAGCTTTATTACCAAAGACCAAGAACAAAAAAACAACATTTTTTTTCAAATTTGGGACTTGATAAAAAACGTAGAGATTTTTAGAGAATCTAGAGATATTAGTGTATAATGAGATTTGGATATTAACATCACTAAAATATCGTAAACACCAGTGTAACTATCGTATGTAACATGCCAGTGTAGCATGCATCAAATGGAATCCCTAGTCCATATGCTGCACAACTTAGCTGTTTTTTTCTGTGAAATACCGGGTAAATGGAGGTACTCGTAAGTTTCTCTGGAAAACTGGAAAATTGTCCAATCGCATGTGTGCTTATTTTGACGGAAAGGAAACCAAAGGGAGATGGTTTACAGAAGTGGAAAAAGACTTAACAGGAACTGAGTATCTCACACGAGGACATCATAGAATGTGATTCTCTGAAGAGGAAACTGGAAAAAGCACAGATTTTCAGCCAAAACTCAAAATGAAAACATGCGGGATATGGACTGAAGAATGAAGAGAAGCATACCGAAAAAGAATGCGGGGAGTAAAGGGCGAACGTAAAACAACAAAAGCAGTTGAAATAGCTTGGTCTACAAAAGACAAAAACGAATTTAAAAAAAAACAAAAAAAAAACTGCCATCTTGATTTATTTGGGGCATAATAATATTATGAATAAACCAGTTTTATGTGTTTTCTGTTATTTTGGGAAAGATTACTTATGACATGTGGTTGCTTAAGCGACGATATGTAGTTAATTATACTGCAGGCTGTGTACAAAAATAGTTTTTTTATTTATTTTTTTGATATGGTCACATACATTTTGATGCGCTCTTGCTTTGTGGGTGTTGCTCGGATCGAAATTTTGCCGAAAGTTTCCTCATCAGATATTTAATGGAGAATATTTTTGTTATAAATCATTTGCCGTTGGGACCTACCGTTTGGAGCTATATTGGTTTGAATGAAAAAAAATCACGTTTGCCTACATTTTGAAGTGTTAAAAATTATTTAATGGAAGCCATTTTAAATGAACTTTTAATAAAATAGATAGTCTCTCTTCGAATGGAATCATGTTATGCTTTATTTTTTTACTAACTCTTATTTAAGTGAATCTACAATTTTCACACATTCTGGATCTAAAACATTAATTTTGGGATCAGAAATTTAAACGGCAGTTATAAACAATCTTTAACAGAACACTAACCAGATATTTTACTGAAAGTTGTTTTCGTTATTTTTGATGGATCCAAAACTAGTTTTGTAGAAGGAACTACAATAATTTAATTATTAGGAATCGTAAAACCATTCAAATTATCGTTCACTAATGATTGCGAATTATGGAATCATCTTAGTGTCTTCCAAACCGGAACTGCGACAGCTAATAAACCGGATCTGATATAATTAATAAACTACTTTGGGCCATCCATTCTGAAGAATCGATGTTATCATAAATCGACAAACCCCTATTTTAGGCAAAGTCCCAGGAAAACAAAGGAAAGAGGGACGCCTGAATACAATGGAGATCAATTACCTTAGAATCCTCCAGCCACAAGTTATATAATTCTCTTTCCTTTACTTAAATAAAAAAAAATAAATATTAATGATCTTCATAACCGATTCCAGTAATCATTTAGAGATTGAATAATAATAGATTGTTTGTAATGATGAGGAAACTTCGAAAAGGAAAGTGATATATCCGAAAGATTTTGACCACCAGGTACTTCAATTGCGGTGAGACAATCGGACGGGTTGTTTTCCCTGTATTGGCGTCACCAGTGTTTAATTTAGCTTATTTGACGAGTTGTATCAATAGTTAAGAAGTAAAATATCAATAACATTTTTCTAAGAATTTTTTAATAAGAATTAATAAAACATTTCTGTGTACCTAATTGGCCCTAAGTTATACAAACGTATTGTAACGTAATAAGGAGAACTACCCCCGTTGCTAAGGATTATTTACTGGTTGCTAGGTGACATAGTAATAACAAAATGGAAGGTAATTACGCGGTTATGTTTTTTGTTTTATGTTTGTTAGTGCAGTGATTAGTATGTGTATGTGATTATCAGTTCATGTTGTTATTTAATACTGTTCTATAAGTTTGATTACTCTTAATATCTTGTTAATTATTTGTTAATAAACTGTAAAATGAAAACCCCTGTTGAATTTGTTACTGTATTACATTAAATCAAAGTGATATGTATATTAGAATAATACTGTATCATCAATACGTCCTTACAAATATAAAACCTGCTAAACTAGAAATAAATAAAATCTCGAGATGCACCAGAAAATGTTAGTAATAAAACGTTTTGTGAAAGGTCAATCTGAAAATAGAAATACCAGACGGAATCAACCTTGCTAATTCCGCTATCGTAAAAGAAAAATTCGCTGACAACTCCAAAACAAATACAAGATTCACGTTCTATTTATATAATTTCAGAATATCGTTTTTATTTCGCAAATCTGAATTCGCTTTTTTTTAATTAGTTCGAATCTTTAAGATTTTATGTATACAGTCCGTTATATAGAAAGATCATTTCTTTGGTTTATGTACCGTAAAACATATTTACGGAATATGTTAATTAATAAAACAATATATACTCAAATTGGAATAAATAAAAGAACTATGTAATTTAAATAACGAAAGAAATTAACAAACAAAGTAATTTAATTAAATAAAATAATCAAATAAATTAACAAGCAACATAAGCAAAGTAATATAGTAAACAAGATAGGCAAGGCCACTTAAGTAAATAAAATAAAACGTTTCTTCTTGTCTGCGTATTATATTATTTTTCAGTGTGTATATTTTACGTATATTATACAGGGTGAGTACCTCTTAGTGATGTTCTTTTGGCCACAGTTTTGTAAAATTCAAGGTTACATGTAAGAAATTTAATGCTAAATCCGAAAATGTGGTCAAATTTTGAAAAATCGTTTTATCGTAAAAACCGTGGTTTCCTCAAAAAAGTTTTTGGTTTATCGTATATCTGCAACGGATTGGAATTGAAAAGCGAGGTCTGCGGCATTTCCCTACATTTTTCATCTAGTTTCACCCAATTTTTTTTTAATACTAAGACGTTATCACCCTGTATATTTGTGTGTAAACCCCCATCGCCCTTACGACCTTATAATCTAAAAATAAAAAAAATTGTGTTGTGTTGTAATGTGATTACGTAAGCGCTTCGTTAAAATTATTGCTCAGGGTAAAATGTAACCTGAAAACCCATAAATCATTATAAAATTTGGTATAATAGCACAGTGATTTTTTTTTTTTTTCAAATACTTGTTTCCTTGTATGAATTTTTGAGACATCTCTTTGAGACATAAAAAAAAAAAAACTTTGACGTATCTTTGAACTTGAAATATATACTTTTTTTAAAGTATGTTATTGAGTGTTTTAGAATATATAAATAAACTATTGAATTATATATCTGATAAAAAAAAAATGTTAAAATTTCAATAATGTTTAAAGATGTTTAATAATTAATTTTAAAAATTCTACATTTTACTCCTTTATTATTAATTTATTAAATTTCTTACAATATTTTTCGGTAGAACTTCTTGTCTTTAGGTTAAAAGCAATTTTTCTGTGTTTCAACAATTTCATCAATTAAAAAATAATAAAACAAGGTCTTATTTAAAAATATCTCTTAAAGCACACATGGCGTAGTAAAGGATTAATAAATTAATAATAAAGAAGTGAAATTATGAATTTTGTAAATTAATAAGTTAAAATTATTTAGAAGGCACTTGATTTATATACGGTGAAAAAATCAATTTTCCTAATGACTTCCAAACAAGTTACTTTGTATAACCTGTTATTTTTTAATAACCTGTTATACTTTAGGGTTGCAATAGTCCCAGTGTTTACTCATATTTATAGTATTGACAATGCCATATAGATAACATAAGTCATATTGATCCCTACATTTGCCTTGATCAACTATCTTGTCTTTTTGGGATATTCTCTTAAAGGGATGTTTGCATATGAGATCTATAAGTAGTAAACAGTATTATTTATGAGAACAGGAAATTCTTCGACTTGTAAATTGTTTTCAATATTAATAATATGAACAAATTATTAAAAAATGTAATTGAAACATTCATTAAGAACACTTTTAGTACACCTAAAAGTAAAAGTAATTTATTTTCAAACTAATGATGTGTGCCAGTTTTGCGGTAAGGTATTAATAACCTTCTCAACGAGAGTGTGTTAATAGTACAGGAATGGGGTTGCTCAGTAAATGTGGACTCTTTTGACTAGGGACGCTCCAGGTTCGAGCACGCCTGTGGCAATCAATTCCTTTATTTATTTATTTTTAATAATCTATACCATTCTATTAAAGGACAAGCCATTTTTCGTTTGTGATCACTAACCGCGAAACTACTGAACCAATCTGTATCAAATTTTAACTAAATCATCTTCATAATTCAAGGATGGTTTAGCAATAATAAAATTTACATAGTTTAGTTAAATTACTGTTAAAAAATGGTTAATATTGTAGTAAACAGGGGGTTTCTGAACACAAGATTTATTAACAAAGAAATATGACAGAAAACAATTACGTACACATAGAACAGACTTATTACTACAGACGCAACACGACTTTTTGTACAAAGTTTCACACTGTACTCACAAACATAACATCAAAACATAACAGACTAATATCACTCCCATTTGTTATTAATCTGTCCATGGCAACCAGCAAACACTCCCTAGCAACGGGGGCAGCTCTCATTATTACATTACGATATGTAGGATAACTGTGAAGTTTTAAGTTTGACCGCTAAGTGGCGAGCGCCATTCTCCATGAGAGGTTACAAAGGTACGGTGCTACAGCTTGAAATTGATAATAAAATTTACTTGTGCTAATTAAATTATTAAGAAAGATTTAAATATGTGGTACGCATGTAGATCCCAGTTGAGTTTAAAAATCTACCGATATGTGGCTATAGTCATTCCGCAATAGAGTTAACAGTGGTAAGACTACTGAACTCATCTGTACTAAATATAACTACATCATCTTAATAATTCTAGGAAGGTTTAGCAATGATAAGGTTTTAAATGTATGATGTTGAGTGACAGGAACGAGGTTCGCCACATTGTCACATACTTTATGGTTAGACATTAAAATCCAATGTCAATCTTATGCATTTTGATATTATGTGTAAAAATATGATCCAAGGGTAACTACTGATAATGCAGTCCATTATCCAAAAGAGTTTCTTAATTGTCTCTGGATTACCAACTTATGCATTAAAATTAAAAATTGGATGTTCATTTATGCTTTTACGTAGTATTCAACCACTTTATCAGTGCAATTTTAACCATGCTATAATTAATTGCTGAGAATACCGTTGACAAAATAATTCTTAATTATAGAATTCAACAGAAGACTTTTATCGATAAACAAATAAAATTTCTGTCATTAGTTAAAATTATTTAAGTTCTTTACTTATGATAGCGGGCGAAGCCGCGACGGGAGGTGCTTGTAAATAATAAAATATTTCGAAGATGCAGTAATTAAAAAAAAAAAAAAATTAAATAATCCCTCTATTTCATTTTCCTACTGGTTTAAGTAAAGGTGTACATGAGAAGAATTTATCAGCTGATAGATGGACAAAGTCAACTTTCTATTACTTCAGTTTATATATAGTGATTACAAAGGCCATCATTATTAGAAGATAAAAAATAAAGAAATATCGGGAAAAAAACAAAAGAAAACCGCTGAATATTGTCTTGACTGTTGAAGCTAAGGACTTCGTAAGGACAAGTTCCCTCACGATTCACGAGTTACCTTCATTCATCAAGTTTTTATTTTTTTTAATCTTCGAAGCGAAGGTCAGCGATGATACAAGATTCACTTTCATAAATCTTCTAATAATTAGTCAAATGATTTACGTTTTGTTGTAAATATACTCTTAACAGGCAAAATATTACACCCAATCGATTTTTTTTTTTTTCATTTTCTGGGCTAAAAATTACATTATTCTTAAATATTTTAATCTCTATTTTCATTAAAAAAATATATATGTACTATACAGGGTGAACCCCTCTTACAAGGGGAGGACACACTCAGTCTCTCACGGATCTTGTTGGCAATTTTTTTGGAGGTTCCTGGTCAAAAAATATTAGACACGTGTTTTGCCGTTCCGACCAATGGGCCCTAGAAGCCGAGAAAAAAATAAAATAGCATTAAACTAATTTATTTTTTATCTCGAGTCTAAAAGATGATATCGACATGATTCTTGCACCAAGATTTTCAGTTTTGATTGCGAATTAAAGGAAAAATACAGTCGCTCCAGTTTAGGTTAATTAAATTCTAAAAAAATGATTTTTCAAGCAAACTACCTCTATAGATTTTTTCACACAAAAATTGAGGTCAGATTCTAATTCAGCACCCTCAAAAACATTAAAAAACGGTTATTCAACAAAATCAAAAAATATCATTTTTTTCACCCTCTTCCAGGAAAATGAAATTTTAAAACCGATTATTGGTTGCATACCTTTAAATTACTTTGTCATGCAATTCACTGGTTGGTATAGCTGGAAAGAGGAGGGTCTCAGCTTTTTTTTGATGTATATAAATGTAAAATTCGATGAACAAAAACCTATAAAAAAATTGGAAAATCCGAAAAACATTTTGATTTTTAACTTGAGTTTGAAACCAGATTGGATGATGAAACCAAATACATTTCAAGCGTATTACCACCCTATATTTTTTGTAAAAAAAAAAAGTTGATACGTTAAACCTTCTAAGCGTAATTCATGTTTTTATCAATTTAAACAAAAGTTGCCTACCATTTTTTGGTCAGGCAAACTTTGAAGCTTACAAACTTTTATTTTTCTATTTGGATGAAATTTCGTATTTAAGGGTTCTCTTGACTGCTGAATTCGAATACGATATCGGTTCTTGTGAAAAAATTATATTTAATATACTTCACTTGAAAAATTTTAGCTTTTACACTGTAAAATGTGATGTAGAAAATTCTTTTAGCCCTAGAATTCCATCTCAGCACCCTCAAAACTCAGGAAACGTATGTATATATATAGATATCAATAAAAAAAAAAAAAAAAATATATATATATATAAAATTGGCAACAAGATCCGTGAGAGACTGAGTGTGTCCTTCCCTTGTTAGTGTAAAAAAAACAAAAAAAAAACACCGTGGTGTTGGAAACTCATATTTTGCCGAACTTCAGGTGGAATGTGAAGTGGTGGGATATTTTTTAACAAATCCTAATAATTCTCACCATTCAATCTGTTGGGCAAACTATGATTTTCCAACACTATTCGACAGCAATACAAAAATGAATAAACCAACGATACCCCACATGGATAGGTAGAAATGCCTTCCCATATAATAACACACTTATCTGCCCATAAAATTCACCACAAAAAGTAGTGGCATTCTTCAATATCATCTGCATTCAGAAGCCAACGGCAAAATTGAGGTCTATGTTCATTATCATTGGGTTTTTAACCTTACATTGAAGATCTAATAAAATAAATCCTAAACAATAATAATTAATAAATACATGTAATAACATAAAACCCTTTGATCTGGTGTCGCTTTTTTGACAGTTTTCCTTTATTTTATATTAAACAATAAACTTTTTCTTTGCTTTTTGTAATATTTTTTTCTTTATACAATGAAGAGTTCATTATGTTTAAAATTCATATTTCTATGAAGCGATTAACATAATGTCTTATTTACACTAGTGACTGATTTGTATGCCAAATGAAAACTCCATGTTTTGCCAGTTTTAAAAGTAAATTTCTCCATGAAATCGAAACAGAATCATTACTTTGATCATACTATATGAAAGTTTTTATAAGATTTGCAGTTTTGTGGATAGTTTTTTTTTTTTCGAAAAACGGCGAGCGTTGAAGTATTATAAGACATTGTAACTTTCCTAAATAAGGTTAAGATCAAGCTGTTCTTTAAGTCACAAGTTTGTAAAATTTAAGGTTACATGTACTCTGCTCTCATAAGAAATTTAATGCTAAATCCGGAAATGTGGGCAAAATTAGAAAAATGTTTAAACAAAGTAGAGATATTACAGCTTTTATGAAACAAACGTGGTTTCCTCAAAAAAGTCTTTGAATTATCGTATATCTGCAATGGATTGGAATAGAAAGGTAAGGTCTGCGGCATTTTTCTTCTTTTTAGATCTAGTTTCACCCAATTTTTATTTTTTTTTTACACCAAGAGGGACTCACCTTGTATATTTTTTAGTAATTTGCTTATGAATGGAAGAACAATCGCAGTATATTAAAATTTACCTTGATAACATTTTATTTATTATACAATCCAAGTACGGTTTTTATATAGAGTATATGAGGACCTCAACACCTAAAACAGAATTAACTGTTAGTAAAAAAAATGAAAAAATGAATTGTGTGAAATATTTTTTGGTAACAACGATGTTTTAAATATACTTATATTCAATTATAGCGTTTTGACGGTCCCCCATTAGTTGCTTGCGAATTGTAGTCTCCTATTGTTATTCTTTTATAGATATAGGCGTTCAGTTTGACCTTGGGTTAAGTATTTAAAATCCCTAAGGTCATCTTGGATCGATCACAGGTAAATGACTTGATGATGTGCTGTAAAAGACAGGTTGGCTAGGCAACGAGTTGAGGCAGGTACAAGCTGTTTTGTGAAAGGGGCAGCTTTGGGCGGGACCAGACCTTGCTCGCTCCGGAATTCTTCTACCAGTCCTGCACCGGTGTTAGTTGTTTACGTAATCACTTGACTCTGTTGTCTTGTCTCAGGGGCATTAGGCAGGTGTTGGATGTCAACGTATATCTAGCTAGCGTTTCTTTTATATTATGATGCGTTATTGTGTGTTTCATATATTTCGGCCTATACTAAAAGTATATATTTTTAAAATTTTATATTGATATTTACTACGGTATGCAATATACAGGGTGACTAGAAAATAGATGCAGAGCTTGTAGGGGGAGATAGTGCAGGATAATCTGAGTCGATTTTACTATAAGAACTACTGTCCTTATGTCCATTTTTTAGGTATACATTCTTTGGAATTGTTAGTTTTCATTACTATTATCACTGTTAAGGGCAGTGTTCTGTTTGTTACGCTAGCTCAAGAGACAAGCAAACGGTCATCATGTATTTTTGGTCTTATCAATCAATCAATCAAAATATCGGATAAAAAATCGATTTTTAGACCTGTATCTAGCTTCTCAGTCATTACAGTTTTCGTACCTAAAAAATATTTCATATATTCTTCAGATTTCCCCTACCCTAATTAAGGATACTATGAAACCACTATATAGAGGCTTGGTCTACCACATGAGGGTCTCTCGATCCCGAAGTTTATTTACGGCTGAAATGAGATATAATAGGTTGTCTGCCTACAGCCAGACTCGAACTTTAACCTGGGAATAGTATAGATTAGATAGTCTGATGGGATAATAAATTATTGTGCCATAGCCCATTATACCTTTTAGAAAAAAAAACCTAAGATACAAATGGCATTTGCCATCTTGTAAATCTTATCCTCTTCGTGGATAAACCTTCCACCATATCAATCATACTTATCACTAGATTATTAAGGTTCCCTGAGTCATAGATTAAATTCACCTCACAATTTAGATAATGGACTAATCCTAGGTAAAAAAAAGATTAATAAGAATCGTTTTAACGTTGTTTTAATGTACTAATATGAGGACCATTTAACATATATATGTTCTTAAACAAATTTACATACATATGTAGTTTTTTAGGATTGATGAATTGTTTACCACTTCTATAATTAAAAATTATTTGACTTTTTATTTGAAAGAATAGTTTCGAATGTTAAACATCCATCTATTATAAGTATAAAACATTCAAAATAGCATATTTATACACAGATTTTATGTATATATATATATATATATATATATATATATATATATATATATATATATATATATATATATATATATATATATAATTTTTCTTGATATAAATTAATATTATTAAATATATATATATATATATATATATATATATATATATATATATATATATATATATATATTAAATTATGAAGTGGTTCTTGTTTACTAAATATTTTTTAAATATATTTTTTATTTTTGAAGAGAAATATTTTTTTTTTTATTTTTTTAAAAAATATTTAGTAAACAAGAACCACTTCATAATTTAATATATATATATGACAGCTCGTCAATAGATCTAATTAAAGTAATGTTCAATTTGAACATTCATCCCCGAATTGTACGTCGCAATAGCGAAATCCCGGGGGTATGGATCAGTGAAGAGAAGGGATTTCCCTGGTTCGGATACGGGCCGGTAGCCTAGTGGATAAGGCGCCACGCTAGAGAGGTGGAGACTTGGGTTCGAATCCCAACTGGGGTCAAATCTTTTCTCTTCAAAAATAAAATATATATATATATATATATATATATATATATATTGTAAATATGTAAGTCTAGCAATCAATTGATACTCTCCTACGAAAACAAATCGGAAGTATATATATATATATATATATATATATATATATATATATATATATATATATATATTGTAAATATGTAAGTCTAGCAATCAAGTTGATACTCTCCTACGAAAACAAATCGGAAGGGCTCTTTGATGCTATGAGTTCCTTGAGTAAACTCGGATGTAATAGAAATCAAGAGGATGGGAAATACTTTGTAAGTTTTATTGAAATGCATAGCAAAGTTGGCATTATTCTTGCTATTCTTGTATGTCCTTATATATTCTTTTAAACATTGATTTAGTGAAAGCTTTTCAATTCTTCCTCTTGTATTTAGCTTCACAGTCATTACATTTTAG
Source organism: Euschistus heros (assembly GCA_003667255.2). Taxonomy (NCBI): domain Eukaryota; kingdom Metazoa; phylum Arthropoda; class Insecta; order Hemiptera; family Pentatomidae; genus Euschistus; species Euschistus heros. The sequence goes on along the minus strand of RCWM02000301.1, from coordinate 719,742 downwards.
TTCGTGTATACGGGGTCTTTTCAAATAAAATGGCAATTTAACTTTCCAAAAAACCCAGGAACCTTAAAAAATAATTATTACTTATCCATGTTCTGTGGTATACTTGGATGTTACCGGACTACTTGAGAATATATACCTGAGTTGGTTCGTCAAATTTCCACTTCCTTGATTTTTAACTGAATTTTAAGAGAAAAAAAAAACTTTGACGTACCTTGTCAGAATTATGGTTTTCATTCAGGTTAAGGATTCATTAGGTTGCTAATTTGAATTTCCCAGGAAGAGCAGCAGTAATCAATTTTATGTGAGAAATTAAAGCGTTTGGAATTGAATTTTGAAGTTCTACATTAATTTAAACAAATGAACTCGACCAGATAAAATCGACAACAGTGAAATATTGAATGTAATTTCTTTTTTACAGCTATTCAAACTGATGGGACAGCAAATTGCATTTTATTTTAAAATGACCCACACACCGCTTCTTTTTTTTGGGGGAGGGGGGGAAGCGTATAGTTTAATATTTCGTACTTATTAATTTAATCTCTCCAATCCAAAATCCTTCCTAAAATCTTCAATGTTCCCTTCCAATGTCCAGGATGATCTTAATGCCCTATATATTACTGATTGGGCACGAACAAAATTCCTGTCCTTTCGTTATAATCTACTCGCTCACCTTGATCCACTTGTACCTCAACTTATTTCCCATACAATATCCAGTAATGCTCCGAGACGTCTGAAAAGAAAATGGCCTCGGGATTATCTGATGATGAACTCCAATGAAATGGAGTGATTTTACCCTTTTACTTTTAATTCAGCAAATTTACTGGGTTTTGTTTTGTTTGTTTATTGTATATATAGTTGTAAATTTTAATATGTACTCTTATGTTGTTCGCCTTGCGCTGTTGCATTATATTGAGGGTTGATGGCAGAGTTATCTATACCAACATCTGAAGTACCACAAGGTTTGAAGAGCAGCCGAATGCAGTATTTGGTCATGACTGAATTCTCTGAATATACTTATTGTTTACATTATATCTCGAGTGGCTTTTGTACAGTTCCTCGTAAATCTACTACGTATGCGTACTTCAAACATTATCAGCAAATTTCTTTACTGTTATCACAAATACATTTGACACTTTTGTTTTGTTTCATAACGACAATTTTCGGATTAAAAATATTTTAATTGAACAATTTAGGAAACGAATCGAGAAAAAAATTCCTTTATCCTGGTAACTTGTAAACTCCTGTAAAGCTCTCTTGTCGATAATCCAATTATCGTTCATTTGTTTAGTTATTTATTTATTAATATTAGTCTTTAATTCCTGGCATCCTTACTTTTTCAAACCGTTCAATCCCATCATCCACCTTATATTTCCGAACTCCTTCAACTCAAATCCTCAATTCTTACCCGCCAAACCCGATCCCGTCAATCAGATTTGCATACTCCTGCTCATTGCTCAGCCACTTTCGACAGATCTTTCGTAATCCGATCCTCTTCTCTCTGGAACTCAATCCCGCCCAACATTCCTCATTCAATTAACCTTTCTACTTTCAAATACCACTTCTTTAACCACCTACTATCCACCCAGATCCTGTCCTCCAAAAACTGTCAATAGCCACTTTTTAGTTGTTATAAACTATAAGCTATGATTATAAACAGTTTACATTCAAGAAATCTTTTTCTTTTTGTAAAAAATTATTGTAAATTTTCTGTTACTTTTTATTAACATCTTTTTTTATTATTATTAACTGTTACTTTGTTATGAAAATATTATTTTATTTTAAGGCTCTGAAGGCCCTTGATTGTGCATTATTTTTTATTCTTAACGGACTTAAGGTCCCAGAATAAATAAAGAACTTTATTATTATTAATGCAGTTTAATTGAAAAAAGTGTTAATTTTTCTGCCCATTTTATATAACTTCCATAACAGTTCTATATCGGAAGGTCCTGAGGCCATCTTTTCAGACGCCTCATAGAAATTATCTGGGATCAAATATGGAGCAAGTTACGAGACTAGTGATTGTTAGTTTTTATGGATTATTAATGGGCCATTATTATGTATTATTATTTTTTTATTTTTGGTCCCAAGACTTCCATTGAAGTCTTATACTGGCCTGGGTGAGAAGGTCAAGATTCATTTCGTGGGTCCGCCATGAAATAAATTTTAACCCGCCCAGGTGGGATTCGAACCCATGACCTTCTGGTTATAAGCGCGCTGAGACCCTCTCCCCAACTCACTCGGCCATTGAGTCCCTCATGTATTATTATTGTTTTAAGTTCAAAATAAGTGTCTATTTGGCAGGTCCGTTGGTAATGTATTATTATTTTTACACGTTTTAGAACATTTTAATAAAAGTTCTAAAATAGAAGGTCCCGGGGCCATTTTCTTTTCATAAACTTCGGAAGGTTATCGGAAATGGAACGCGAAGCAACTTGTGAGACCAGTGAATTTGGGGTGTTTTAGGTGTTTATCTAGAAAGGGTGGATATAGATAATAATTTTGCCCAAATCACCAACATATGGAACATTTAGGATCTTAATCTGTCAGCAATGATAGTAGAATTAGTAATTTTCGTTATGATTATTATTGTTTTATAATTTATGATAATAATAATAAAAATATTATTATAATAATTTGCCAGTTTTATTATTTTTATAATATTTGATCTGTGTGGTATATTTTAAACAACTTAATATATTTATACAGCTTCACAGAATAGATGAAGTATCTTCTTCTCTACTTAATCGCTCTATTATATTTTAATAAACTTATAATTTGATAAATTGAAAATGGTAGTACAATAGTACTCTGTTGGGAAAGATTTACGGGAAATTTCAATGCCTGTTGTATCGTTGTAGTGCCAATGCCTTCTTATTAGTCAATAATTAGCACTAATTACTCAGATCTAATTAGCCGGGACAGAGGTCAGCACTTTAATCCCGTTAGAACTGCCCGAGATTTTCATTTATTTTTTAAACGCTCTCTGTTGTCAATACGCGAGTTGAATGGCGTCCTTCAGTTTCATTCACGAACACTCCAAGCGATTGTTTATTTGCTCAGCCGAGGAGGAAATTAAACAGCGCCTTTTGATGATAAAAGGTGGTGATTCATTCTTTGTTGATCCAACTGGTTATTCAACTTTTTCTGTTTATTGTTTTTAGACGCTCGTTCGTGGCGTTCGTATTATTCATTTATAAATATAGAACTTTCTATTTATTTAATTTATAAATAGATTTAGTTATACTGGGCAAATCATTTTTTTTTTTTTTTTTTTTTTTTAACAAAGCGTTATTTTTTTATCTGTTGATATACGAATCAAATTTAATACAATTTTTGTTAACGTTATATATTAAAGCATACAAATAGAATACAAATAATTATAAGCTGTGATATAAGTATATAAAACTATTAATATTGTTGAAAATATATTTAATAGGAAAATGATAGAATACTCAAATTTTAAATTAAACTAACAGAAAAAAGGTAACGGTTCGGATCGGCGACACCACCAAACTAGGTTGACCCGCGCTACACCGACCAGTTCGATCCTTACGCTTCACTTCGAGTTTACATTTTTCGATAGTTCATTCCTATAACATCACATGTAAACAATCACTTCTACAGTTTCAACTTGGATTGTGTTGTTTAGTTTGTTATATTGATATTTAGACTTCTTAAATCTAAATAAGTGAAACAGAAGTTCACAAAATGAGTTTCATAAAGGATTAAGTGTTTTATAAATTCATGTTTTCTTATTTCATCTAATCTTATGTGTAAAAGTGTTATAAAACTTAAGAAGATTAATTTGTACATGGATTTGGTGTTTTACATATTTATATTTGTTCTATCAATTTAAGTGATAAAATTTACAACTTGTAAAAGTGTTATGAAACTTAACAAGATTTATTTGTAAATGGATTTGGTGTTTTATATATTTGTATTTGTTGTTTCAATTTCAGTATGCATATTTTGTGAATGGATTCTTTGTCATCCATATTACTTTTTGTGCTAAAGTGAGACAGATTGTATAATTAATTCAATAAAACATATCAGTTTATAAATAAATGTGAGAAAGTATATCACAGGTTTTTTATGTTTTCTTATTTCCACTTCCCATGAGAATATGAGAAAACTGCTATATGAGAAAATATAGCAGAAATTAACATCTTCACTTTCAACTAGGATTCTGTCTTATATTATATAATGGCTTATAACATGGAGAATTGACAATGTGAAAATAATCACAGATTAAGAGGTAAATGACACATTACTATATAATTGTAGAACTATTGGTATAATGTTATAGATTAATGTGTTTTTAAAAAAAATTAGAAGCCTGACGATGAAACATTATCATCGAAACATGGAGCTACAAATGTTAAATAAATAGGAGTTATTCCAAATAAATACTTAAGGATTTTGTCTTTTTTATATTTATAATTTGTTATTTTCACTTCTCTGAGAGAAAGTTCATCAGGAATTAACTTTACTGGTGGTTCAGTAGTATATTAATTGTTGATTAAATTAATATTAATTCAAAATTGATTTAGTGTCTTATATTTCGATATTTCCTTATTTCCACTTTAATATTTCCTTATTTCTCATTTTAATATTACAAGGTAAACAGAAGTTAATACTACTTTGAACAGGGATTTTGAGTTTCTCAGTAAATGTAGGAGAATAACCTTTCTCCTCTAAAAGCAGCGACTAGAACATCGAAATATATCGGAACAAGGTTAGAATCGATAAAAGGTATTCTGAGCGGGTTTAGGGGTTGGTGTCGCCGATCCGAACCGTTACCAGAAAAAATAAAAAATAAAAGAATGCTAATGAGAATTAAAATAAAATATGTTCAGAATGCAGTTAATAGATAAAACGGTAATGGTTCGGATCGGCGACACTAACCCCTAAACCCGCTCAGAATACCTTTTATCGATTCTAACCTTGTACCGATTTATTTCGATGTTCTAGTCGCTGCTTTTAGAGGGAAAAGGTTATTCTCCTACATTTACTGAGAAATTCTAAATCCCTGTTCAAAGTAATATTAACTTCTGTTTACCTTCTAATATTAAAATGAGAAATAAGGAAATATTAAAGTGGAAATATCGAATTATAAGACACTAAATCAATTTTGAATTAATATTAATTTAGTCAACAATTAATATACTACTGAACCACCAGTTAATTCCTGATGAACTTTCTGTCAGAGAAGTGAAAATAACAAATTATAAATATAAAAACTTCTGTTTACCTTCTAATATTAAAATGAGAAATAAGGAAATATTAAAGTGGAAATAAGGAAATATCGAATTATAAGACACTAAATCAATTTTGAATTAATATTAATTTAGTCAACAATTAATATACTACTGAACCACCAGTAAAGTTAATTCCTGATAAACTTTCTGTCAGAGAAGTGAAAATAACAAATTATAAATATAAAAAAGACAGAATCCTTAAGTATTTATTTGGCATAACTCCTATTTATTTAACATTTGTAGCTACATGTTTCGGAAATAATGTTTCATCATCAGGCTTCTAATTTTTATTAAAAAACACATTAATCTATAACATTATACCAATAGTTCTACAATTATATAGTAATGTGTCATTTACCTCTTAATCTGTGATTATTTTCACATTGTCAATTCTCCATGTTATAAGCCATTATATAATATAAGACAGAATCCTAGTTAAAAGTGATGATGTTAATTTCTGCTATATTTTCTCATGGAAAGGGAAAATAAGAAAACATAAAAAACCTGTGATATACTTTCTCACATTTATTTATAAACTGATATGTTTTATTGAATTAATTATACAATCTGTCTCACTTTAGCACAAAAAGTAATATGGATGACAAAGAATCCATTCACAAAATATGTATACTGAAATTTTATCACTGAAATTGAAACAACAAATACAAATATATAAAACACCGAATCCATGTACAAATAAATCTTGTTAAGTTTCATAACACTTTTACAAGTTGTAAATTTTATCACTTAAATTGATAGAACAAATATAAATATGTAAAACACCAAATCCATGTACAAATTAATCTTCTTAAGTTTTATAACACTTTTACACGTAAGTTTAGATGAAATAAGAAAACATGAATTCATAAAACACTAAATCCTCGTGTTGTTAACTTCTGTTTCACTTATTTACATTTAAGAAATCTAAATATCAATATAACAAACTAAAAAACACAACTCAAGTTGAAACTGTAGAAGTGATTGTTTACATGTGAGGTTATAGGAATGAATTATCGAAAAATGTAAACATGAAGTGAAGCGTAAGGATCGAACTGGTCGGTGTAGCGCGGGTCAACCTAGTTTGGTGGTGTCGCCGATCCGAACCGTTACCAAAACTATTAACATTGTTAAAAATATATTTAATAGGAAAATGATAGAATACTAAAATTTTAATTTAAACTAACAGAAATAATAAAAAATAAAAGAATGCTAATGAGAATTAAAATAAAATTTGTTGAGAATGCAGTTAATAGATAAAACTTTAAGTACATACGATACAATTATTTTTTATACAATTATTCAATGATTTTTTTATTTTAATTATTTTAATTATTTACTAGAATCTCCCGTCGCGGCTACGCCCGCTCTCATAAATAAAGAATTTAGAATATTTAAACTAATAATTGAATTTCATTTTTTTATCGATAAAAATCTTGTATTGAAGTATGGAATTTAGCATTATTTCTTCAATGATATTTTAACGCATTGCATTAATTTTTAACCTGGTTAAAATAGCATTGAATAGGTGTTTGAAGTGTGCGTAAAGGTACGAGTACGACATCCAATTTGGTAGAAATAAATTTATCGATCCATCTGGTTGGATTTTAATTTCTAACCATGAAAGTATATGGCAGTTTGGCAAACCTCATCCCTGGTAATGAATACTATACAGTTTAATCATTATTATTTTAGTAAAATTAATTATTATACATCTTTTAAGAATTATGAAGATATAGTTAAAATTTGGTACAGTTGAGCTTAGTGATAGGAAGTTTTCGTGGTTAGTGATCAACGAAAAATGGCTTGTCCTTTTAAATGATAGTATAGATTTAAATTTACTACTGTATTAGAAAAATTAAATAAAATGCTTTTAGTAAATTTACAGAGTTACGAATATATTGATATGAAAAAAAAAGTATAGAAAAATAACCCATTAGAATCACTCAAGGGAACGTTATGCATTTGATCTCAAGGCTATTTTATTTTTATACACCTCGGAGAATGGATGGGTTGCAAGTTGAGAAACGAGTGGATTAGTATGGGTATGTAGTGAATTATGAAGAGGTTATAATTATAATGTAAGGTTATTGTTGATTAATTAATTTGTAAGGTACATATAAGATTTTGAATTGGAAGAATAACATGTTTTGGTGGAATTCCGTAACTCCATGCCGTAAATTGACAAAAATACATAGATGATTTTTTGGTAATGAATTGGAAGATCGGAACGTTTGTCAGAGGAGGCCCAGTCTCGGTGACGGGATGTAGAGAAACCGATGTATGTATGTATGTATGGAACGTTTGTCAAATAAGTGTTGAGTTTGACGAATTCGATGAACGGTTTCTTGTATCATCTATCTCGTATGAGGGTTCCATGTCGGGCTCTTGTCGAGATAAAATCTAAAAGAAAAGAAATAATATTTGACACAATGTTACAGTAACAATATATATATTCAATTGAACATTAGTTTCCTATTTCATAATAGCCATATCTCTTATAAATTATCTTTCTCCATAAGTCTATTAGATTGGGTATGTTATTATAGGTAAGGTGACCAGATTATGAGAATCTCAAAACGGGACCCTCAATATCGGGGAAGTTAGAGACACCCTTAAAAAAATACTATTTACCAAAATATATATGAAATACTATTTTATTCAATAAGACTACATTTAGAAATAAACTTGATATCACTTAAATAAAAATATTGTCGAAAATACTGACTTCAATGTTTATTTTTCATATTTTTGAGATGAGTGAATTTTTTTTTCAAAATATCAGGCTTTTTTTTTTATGAAATCGAAAAACTGTACACAACCCATTGCAAAGTTACATTTTACTAGCATCATTGCTTAAAGGGTCGACATTTTCATTTGAGATTTTTCTAGTGACCAAATGTCATAAATAATTGAGAAAACTCGCTCGGACAAGAAAAATGAAACCATCAGTGTAATATTCTTGATAGGGACATTTTGATTTGCGAAATGAAGAAATCTTTCAACCCATCTCTGATCCAGAGAAGGTTTCTCTTCGGTCCACTTGGAAATCTTTTTCAATGTCACGTACTTCTCTAGATAAGTCACTTCGTCGAAAAGCTCACTATCGGAAATCTTAAGCATGATAAATTTACTAGCAATCACGTCAATCCCCTCCTCGATCCTTTCCCACTCAGGACCTTCCTTTAGAGCTATCCGTTGGTATTTTTTCATGTTTTAAAGATTTAATCTAGTTAATTCATTCATCATCAATGAATGGAATTTAGGAAGCAATCGCGATGCTGTCAAAAGTACATATGGGACCAAATATTTGTAAAACGGGACAAATAAGCGTCCCGAGCATATATTTTGGGACAACGGGACAGGTCCCTGTAAAACGGGACTGTCCCGTTCAAAACGGGACGTCTGGTCACCTTAGTTATAGGTAAAGGATGAGGAGGGTTTCAAAGATGGTTAGAGTGGGAGAATTGTATGTCTTAGCTGATAAGAAGTTCCAGAATTATACCTGTAGCAATGAATTATCGTTTGAATGTTGCTGTGTGGAAATTATTAAGATAAGAGTCAGAAGGAAATCTGGTTTTGTGGGAATTTTCTGACGATTGTAAACTTAACGCTTCTATAAAAAGATGAATCTGTATAGAGATTTGTAAATGAGACAGTCAAACAAATATCGTAGGAAGAATGAGAATAACTATTTTATGAAGGACAAAGTTATGACGTGAGATCCTTAGAACCAATTTCAGTCAGTTGATGAGTTTCTTCTATTAGTGCATTATATTGTTAGACCTCTATAACATGCATCACCAAGGTCAAAATGGAGGAATGTGAAGGAATAGACTTTAAGTTGACGAATCGATTGTGGTAGGAGATTTAATCGATATAGGATTTGAAGTATAGTAATGTATCGTTTATAAGAGAGACAGATCTCTCGAAAAGAGGATTATGTCTAAGATAATTCAAAAGTTCATAATGGAAGGGTGGAAAGATTATGGGACTGGAGTCTATGAAGAAATTAGGGAGTTTGGGGTATAAAATTAGATTGATTTTATCTATTTTATAACATTTCTTGAAAAAAAAAAAAAAAAAAAAGATAACGAAAATAATGGATCGCTTATTGGCAACTTTGAAATGCCACTTAATAGACAATATTTGTTCAGCTCTTATAAAATTATTGACAAATTTCAATTACGTTATCAGGTAAATATGAGTTACTCTGCTGTATGTGGCGATAACATTCTATCATATCACCATAATAATTATATCCACGTTTCAGATAAGTCATAAGAATTCTTTTAAAATTTCAATTACGCTATCAGGTGAATATGATTAACTCTGCAGTTTATGTTGATAACATTTAGACATATCACCGTATATATGGCTAAATCTGAAAATTTTATCTCCATATTACTTTCTGGGATAAGTTACAAGAATTCTTTAAAGTTTCAATTACGTTATCAGGTGATTTTGAGTTACTCTGCTGTATATGTTGATAACAGTTTGTAATATTACCGCATATAGGGTAATATCCATAACTGTTATCACCATACCAGGGTTTTAGATAATTTATCGATTATTCTCCTAAGATCATTTCAGAAATGCCATTGATTCGAATCCGGCTTTTTTTCTTGTTTTCCCTCTTACAGTAACCCTGTAAGAGGGGCGTGTATTTAGATATCTGTACATGCTCCATGCAATTAGCATATTACATGTATCTAACATGTTTAGTATTTTATAAAATATTTTAAATTTACAATTAATTTACATTTAAGTATTTATGTTGAGTTTTGAATCGGTAAAATAAGCAATGTAAAAAGAAACAGAACAAAATTAAGTGAAAATTTCATAACTAACACAAAACATAAGTGAATAAACACAAAACAAATAAAAACAAAACTATAAACATCAATGAGATCGGCTCCACGTCGATGGTCGTCTTCTTTACTTCTTTGAGGAGTTCTGAATCACATTCAGTGATAAACTTTTCATTCCCTTGAGATATTTTTTGAAAATATCCTTCTCCGGAGCGGCCAATCGTCTCCTTTTAATAGTACGGATTTTATTAGGTGTACTCTCTTGTTGTCAAATAGAGGGCAGTTGTATAGAATGTGATGAAAAGTCTGTTGTGTTTGTCTGTCGCAGTGGCATGTAGGTGAGTCAGTTAAATGAAATCGGTTCAAGTAGGCATTACTTTGTCCGTGTTCGGTCAAGAATTGGGTCACTTTGTAATGTGCACTTTTAATTTTATCGTAATTGGTAAGTGTGATATCTGGAATAAAGTTGTGTAGAGGTCGTCCTTTTGTAGTTTGTTGCCAGTTTTGATTCTAAACATTTATCACGTCATTCAAAATGCATCTCTTGATATAGGTTATAGGGACTTTGTCATATGTAATAGGGAGGAAACTGTTTCTCGAAGCAGCCTTAGCCAACTTGTCGGCTAGTTCATTTCCCATGTTCCCACTGTGACCCTTAATCCATTTAATTGTTACTTTCAAGTCCATGTCCAGTAATTTTAATATATTTTGTCTTATTTTTTCAGTCAGTAAGTCATGAGATTTGGGGTTTCTAATGTTATATATCAAAATTTTATTATCAGTGTAAATGTTAAATATTTTCGACGAAAATTGGTTTGAATGTTAAATGATATAATCGGAAGCCATCAGTACGGCTAGTTTTTCGGCCTGATTGTTTGAGCAACATTCGAATCCGGCTTGTGTGTCAGAATTTTTTTTTTCTCTTACACTTTTTTATACTTTTATTTTATTTTGTTTAATGTGTATAGTGATTTAATATCATTTGATTATATGATGTGATTGATAAACTCATTTATTGAAGGATTGCAATGCAAAATGCGCAATCCAAGCCCTGTCCGTTGCTTTGACCTGACGGGTAAAGTTGCTAAGCAACGGTTCATGAGCAGCTTTTGTTTATAAGACTTTCTCGCTAACCCAGAATGGTCAAAATTTGATTAGAAGACATTATAAAACAAGCGTTTTGGTAGGATGAATCCATTAGGCTTCTGAATGTGTAGATTATATTTTGTTGCACAGATCCGCTACCTAGGACTCCATCTGGACAAACGTCTTACTTGGAATCCACATACAACACTAAAACGACAAGTAACTGCCCGTTGTTTTCAACTACTTCAACATTTACTTGACAAACGTTCAAACCTTCCAATTAATTACAAAAGACTCATTTACATAACAATAATTAGACGAATTTGGAAATATGGAGTTGAGCTTTGGGGTTCCACTAAACCATCCAATTCATCTTGTATCAAATCCTTACAATCCAAAATCGTTCGAAAAATCCTAAATGCTCCTTACTTCGTCACAAACATACTTATCCACAAAGATCTTAATATACCTCACGTTTCTGATTTACCTCAAACCAGATATCTATCCTTTCATAGCAAACTACACAACCATTCAAATCCATTAGTATCACAACTTGCTTCTCATTCCATTCCAGATAACTCTACGAGGCGTCTGAAAAGAAGATGGCCTCGGGACCTTCTAATATAGTACTTTATTATATAGAACCTTTATAAGTGCTACCAATGGGTAGTTGTTTTAAAAAACAAGTGACATGTCATTTTTATCTATGCCATCACACTTGATGTATTATATCGCATGTACAGTTGTGCATTTCAATAAATAACTAATAATATAATAATATAAATATTTTGTAGATATAATTAAGTTCAACTAAACCACTTTATAACCATCCATTGTTAGACTTCAATAAAAGTTCTATATTAGAAGGTCCCGAAGAGATCTTCTTTTTAGACACCTCGGAGGGTTAACGGGAAGAAATGGGAAGCAAGTTTAGAGAGTAGTGTATTTGAATGGTTATGGAGTCATTATGAAATGAACGTTATCTGGTTTGGGCTAAATTAGCTACATATGGAACCCTAAGATCTTTACGGAAAATTTGTGACATAGTAAAAAGGAATTGAGAATTTTTTGAAGGGTTTTGAATTGTAAAGATTGGATACGAGAAGGAAGGTTTAGTTGGGTCCCTTTTATGATTGATTTGGAGCTGTGAACATTTGTCTAGTAAATGTTTGAATTGTCGACGAGCAGTTTTTTGTTGTTTTAATCTTGTATTTAGATTCCAAGTAAGACGGTTGTCCAGATGGGGTCCTAGTTAGCGAAACAGTTCAACAGAGATTATTCTAGACAAAAGTAAATACGACTCCGTTAACCAAGTCAATTAAAAACTTATCAGAGACGGGTCGACACCAACAAACATCTTTATACTGTATATATATTTATATTTGTATTCAGTATGTTTTTGTTTTTTTCACATTGGGCCTCCTGTATCTCCTGTATCTTTTCGCTATCGATCTTCTATTGGTTTTCATCGCGTTATCACTATTTCAGCTGAAGTATATGTAAAAATCCGGCCTACAGATTAAATAAAATTTTCGAATACGAAAAATAAATTCACGTTCTATAAGTACTTAAGTATTTGGTTGGTATGGCGACTCTTTGTGCAATATGGACACATTACGTAATTTATAGGCAATCACTTGTTCAAGAGTAATTTTATGTCTAATAGCTCATTAAAAGGAAGGCTTTTAACGAAATGTTATAATGACGCTGCTTCTGAATATAGAACACTTCTAGATAAGTAATTGTGAGGAATTTTAGCTTTCTTTTTTATTTTATTTTATTTATTTATTTATTTTTATAAAACTTCTAGCCTTCAAAGTAATATATTGTATTAATAGTAAATTATAAAAATTAAGATGCCACATAAATATTTTTTGATTCATATTTATACATAAAGTGGTATTTATATTTTTAGCTTATTAATGGTAGAATGTCTATTAAATTAGGTTGTTTCGAAAATTGAGGGGAGGGGGGGGGGGGTGAAAACGTTTGTATAAATGACTAAATATTTGTCCTATTGGTTTAATTTTGTTAGTGATCGAATTTTATAAACCTCGGCCCTCAATATAACAATGCTAAAATAAATCGTGGTAATGTTATATTTTACCAAAGAAAATCTTTCTTGTTTATCTTCTACAATTCGTTCTGCCGTATTAACCGTGTCAATTCATCGGTCGGGTGACAGGAAAAGTGCAATAACGAAGACCTATTGTTGCTATTTCATGGCCAGGGACAGGATGCAAGTACCGCCATATCGCAACCGAAGGCTGGCCATCACGGGTGCAATGCCGGTGCCTCCTGTATCTTTTCGCTATCGATCTTCCATTGGTCGTCATTGAATTATGATTGATCAGCTGTTTGCTTAATTCGGACCTTTTCTACATATCTTAGATTGTTTTCAATTTGATCGACATGAATAATTAACGTAAAACATAATTATATTGTTTAAAAAATTTATAATATAAATGTAATTAATATATGTAATCATGATTAAAACGACAGAAACATGCCGTCATTTTATACTTCTTCAAAATATACTAGACTATGTTCAAACCTTCTGATTAATTACTAGAGACTCATTTGCATGACAGTAATTAGACCAATGAGGACGTACGGAGTTGAGCTGTGGGGCTCCACTAAACCATCCAATTCATCTCGTATCAAATCCTTACAATCCAAATCCTTCGAAAAATTCTTAATGCTCCTTTATCTTAAACAAACTATCCACAAAGATGTATATGTTGTTGATTTAGACAAAACCAGATACCTATCATTTCATAATAAACTCCATAACCATTCTAATCCACTAGTATTTCAATTTGCTTCCTATTCTCTTTAGGAAATAACCCTTGGACAAAATAACCCACCGAGGCGTCTTAAAAGAAGTAGGCATCGGGACCTTTTAATATTGAACTTTTATCAACTTATAATTCCTACCTATGGGTAGTTTTTTTACGAGCAATGGACATGTCACTATGAGCATTATTATCAATTTTATTAGATGTATTTTTATTTCATTGTATACAGTTGTAAATATCAACTAATTGCTAATAAAAAAAAAATAATATATAATCTATTTGAGTATGTGATATGCAAAAGTAAGTAACTAAACTACAATTTCAATTATTAGCATTTAGACTTTATAGCATAACACCACACCTCCCACTACGTCCAAAATATCAGGCCTATAATGTTTTTTTGTTTTTTTTTAAGTTTGGGTTGTGTTAATTCAATAATAAAAAAAAAATTCTAAATTATGTATTTTTTAATCACTAAATTTGTATTTCATTGTCTAATATCATATTAAATGTTGAAGCCATCGTCCAACTTAAAATGTTTTCTTCTACCTGAGATAACAAATTTTTATTTCTTTTTACATAATTCCCGGCAAGTATTTAATTATTGTTTAGTAGATTTAATAACTGTCTATTCCCACACTTAAGAATCTCATAAAATTACTTTAAATTTTAATTTATTCCTTTGAGGTATTGGATTTCCTCTACGTCCTTGCGTCCATGACATATATTTTTTCTGATGCAACATTATTAGATTCGCAAACTTTAAAAGTGTGATTAAAAAATATTGTAAAAAAAAAAATGAATATAATAATTATCGTAATATTAAAGAAAACAAAGCAAACAAAGATGCCAATTGAAACGAAAACCATTTATTTTATTTAACAATTTTGAAAAGATATTAGTTATAATTTTTTTTTTTAATGTACTGAAAACTTATCTCAAAAATTACCTGTCAACTCATTTTTTATTTCGATATCTCATACTGGGAAATTAATTAATTGTTTTCACTTTAACTTCAGTGTTAAGTGTTTATCTTTCGTTCAAAATCTTTAGGAATTTTGAAGATTTTTCGGAAACAATGGAATTTCACTTTTCAATTTCTTTTTCGTATGAAGAAGATATTAAATATATTTTTCTTTGAAATCCCAAACGTTATAATACAGTCTCCCAGGGCATGAATGAAGAAACTGGCCATTGCCAGAACTCAAACATAAATACATTTTTACAAATATTCTCGGGCCCATTTGCTTTTAAGGAGAATGCATTGGTGTTTTGAAAATTTATTGAATACAAAATTGATTTTATAATATCATATTATAAGAAAAAAAGTTAAAGGAATGGCTCATTGCACTTGTTTTTGTGGACATACTTTTGTTAAATTATTTTATCAATTACATTTATTTTACCTATTACATTTTTTTTTTGTTATTATTTGTTTTTTATTTTATATTTTTTTTTTTATGGTTTCAAAAATATTTCTTGGAATTGTTGCGTTCTTTTGTCACGAGTTACAGAAGAGCCAAGAGATAACTTACCATATGTATCTTAAGGTTTCAAGAGCTCATGAAAGCCCAAGTGTATATAATTATTTATCTGAGTCCTTGAGTGGTCTCTGTTAGGGATCTAATATATATATATAAATATATATATATATATATATATATATTACGTTTGTGTACTTAAAAATTATAAACATTTTTTATTAACAATTTTAACTGTATTCCTTATTGTTATTAAAGATAACACTTTAAGATAATTTTACTTGAACTCGATAGATACCCAAAATTTAGTGTTTTGGTCGTTACTAAAATTTTAACTTAAATACGCACTATAATCTATTTTCTTTTCAAAGGTATTTATTTAAATTTTCCCTATTGGAAAAAAAGAATTATATAAATGAAAGGAAGATGTTGAAGCTATTAATATTGTTAGTTCTTCCAGAGTTCGCCACAGGTTCAATGCCCGACCTGGAGAGCCAGGATATTATGTTGAGCTTTTCTCTTTTAACCTTTGAACATAATTCTAACCCGCAAAGCATTAGAGGAATATATGGGGTGGAATCAGTGATGTGGATTTAAAAAATAATTAAGAAATTAGACGCATGTTCCTGCAACAAGATCTGGTTAAATTTATCAAGAGTCAAACAAGATGGGTGGGAAATGTCGAACGGATGTCTGATGGTCCCTTTATATGGATTGCAGAGAGGACGATAACACACGGGGTGGCCACGAAACAGGTGGATTGTCGGCATCGTGAGTATAATTAAATCATTGGAAATGAGAAGGTAGGGTAGGTGGGGGCAAAGACCACCATTTTTAGGTTTTTCATTTCTTGAGGGAAGGGGAAAACTGATTTTGCTCGGTTTAAGAATGGACTACTTAGATCTGGGTGTTAGCTAAATGCCCATGATACTTGCAACCAGATTGAAGCTAAACATAGTTGGGAATTTAAGTTTATATTGAAAAACCATTTGCGGGGCTTTACCCCGATATAAGGTTTTGGAGGAAAATATAACAAAACACATTAGTGACCTTCTCAAGTCAACTATATTCTACGAAATAAAAGTACAAAAAATTCTTTTAAAAAATACAAAACAAAAATTGGATTTGTATATAGAATATTCAGTAAATCTCAGTGAATGCTGAACTCTGACGAGTATTACGAGAAAGGTATCATTTTGTGAAACCTATTGCTATTGCTTTCTATCATCACAATATCTTTATTCTCAACAAAAGTGTCCTCATTCGTTTCTGGAAATTTGAAAATATTCTGTAGAAATTTATGAGTGCGGGAACTTGCCCCTTTAACAGTGAGTGGCTTTTCCCCATTTTCACCTTTCCAAAATGGCGGTTCCCCCAACAATGTAAACATCTGATGAGAGAAGTTTTGAAACAGGAATGTGAAGCTCAACCATGAGGCTCCTCACTGTAAGTTTGTCTTTGGAAATACCTCAAACCATATTTGAAATAACTGACTTGGAACAAGAAAAAAATGTTACATCAAAACAGAGAAAAATAAACTTACCTCATATTTTCTAGCCAACACTAACACTATCACCACGAGTTTAGGTGTGCAATTGAGGGCTATTAAGACGAAGCCGCTGTCTGGTTTTCATCATAACATCTAACAGATTTCTCTCTAAAAACCCCCTGCGGATCTTTGCCTATATTATTTATTATTATAATTGATCTTTAATTATATTATATATATTGATAACAATGGTAAATAAGGACCATATTCTTTAGGCACTGTAGAGCCAAGGAGTTGTGAGGTATTTAAGTAATATAAGCTTTGCATATGACCTTTCTTTCGTTGCACTCAACAGTATTGAAATATTTAAGTTGATTATTTGATTGATAACTAACAAAGTGAATTATTAAAAAAACACGTATTTCTTTGGAAGTAATTAAATTGTTAAAAAACAAAACAAAAGAAAAACAACATTGAATTAAGTAAACTCTAAATCTCTTCTTGCACTATGGTCCATAAAGCACCTTGCCTCCTCAGAAATCTTCCTCCTCACAGACCAATCAACCGCGTGTCTACTCCATGTCCCCACACCCAGGAATCCAAGATCAGCCTCCGCATGACCCAGCCATCGCTGCCTGCGCCTGCCTCTTCCTTCTGGACATCCTTCACATCCTGGACATCCTGGACATTTGTTTTAGAAGTCTATTTGTATCCATACAATGTACATGACCGAACCCTTTTAATCTCTCCTTTTTAATACAAGAAACTTTATCATGGTTTCCGTATAAGTACTCAAGTTCATGGTCTGTCCTTATGAGGAAACTATTTCCTTTTTTTGTTGGGCCATGTATTCTTTCTCGAATCTTTCACCCCCATGTAGTCAGCCGTCTCTCTTGCTGCTTCGTTAGTTATTATGCCTCACTACCATAAATGTAGTAATCTCTCCTATATTCACAGAATGGGCTAACGTCGATTTTTTGTTTAGGTATATTTGGGTTCTGTGGTGGGAACTTATTACTTGCTCTCTCCTGGAAAGCAGGCAGCATGGATCCCAAAGTTTGAAATCTGGATTCTGCATGTTCCACCTCTGTTAATTAACTCATATCGGGCCAACTGTTTTGAGAAATATATTGATGAGACGCTTTATAGTTCTGTCCACACTTCTCAACAACGTCGATACATTTTTTTTCTAAGATTAACCTTTCTGGTCTTAATCCACTGTTTATCCAAGATTCTAGAGACATTAGCTCAGTGTAAAAAAAATCTCGTTCAAACTAATACGCGGCCAATAAAACGTATATATTAGTTTATGGATATAGTTTATCCTAATCCTTGAGTGACATAGGCTGGATAAATATTATCCTATGACGTGATATTGACGTCATGCGGAAAATCCTTGAGTGTTAAGAAAAATAAACAAATAATCAATAAAGCTAGGTAGATTGATCATGGGAGATATATTGTCTTGCGTGATCGGAGGAATAAATTAATGATGTCATTTATTTGACTGAATTAACGTCGTTTGTCTTTTTCTTTTTTTTTACGAAAAAAAAACACGAAATCAAATTGACACGAAAGTTTGTATTGGGCTTAACATGAGATAAAGATATTAGATTTATTTACTTTCAATTTTAATTACTTTTTCAATAAGACTTCAAAGAAACTTTCGGTCCCAATTCTGAGAAGAATCTTCAGTTCCTGGGCGATGATAATCTTTCAAGTATACCATTTTTATTTTTTATCTTTTATAAAGCCAAGTTCTGAGTTTAAATTAAAAATTCTTGATTTGTGATGTTATTCCCAGATAAGTTGAGTACCATAATTTCTTGAAACGAACGGCACTTGTTTAAATAACTCTTTATTCGTTGTTAAATAATGATTTTTCACAAGAAATATTGTTAAGTATTGGTATTAAGTTATTTGGAGAACTCTGTAACTTTTTGTATGAAGTATCATGGTAACCTATTTTAGTTGTGCGATTTGTTTCTGTTTCCAATTTAGTTTTTTGTAAATAAAAAAAATCTTGAAAATTTTTTTTTTATTGTTATTAAAAATTGGTCAATTACTCTGAATATTATTAGATATAATTTCCTAGTTTTGTTTTTTTGGAATAGTTTAGTTTTAGTTTCTAGCACTACAATGCCGGGCGACACTTGTTCTTATCCTGAACTATCCTCTTCCATGTCGCTTTATCATAGGCTTCCCTCTTCCAATGATTAGTACCTGTTGAACTAAGATTGGATTTAACTAAGAACCAGACACAATTTTTTTCTGATACGTTAGGTATAATATATGTATACTATATAATATAATTGTACAACAATGCAACTAACGTTTTAATATATCACATGGCAGAAATAATTTTGCCATGGATCTACAAATTTAAAATGTCCAACAGTACTTAGTTTCTTTGAATCATTTTCTACTTCATTCTCTCATCTACTTGTAAATCTTCATTTGTTTCTTTTTTGACATGCATATGTCTTTTGCCTGGGGTCTATACTTTTTAGCTGTAACGTTTTTTTTTTTGTTTTTTTCACATTAAAAATTGTAACATTATGACACTCTCAAGCTCTGTTAGTGTTGCTCTGATCGAAAATTTTACGGCAGTTTCTTGGTCAGAAATTTGATGGAGAATATTTTTTTGTTAATAACATTTTTCGCTAGGACCTACTGTATAGGTTTTATATTGGTTTGAATGAAAAAAGTCATGTTTGCCTACATTTTTTTTAAATATTGGGGCTTTTTTTAACATGCTCTAGCTTTGTTGGTTTTGCTCTGATCGAAAATTTGACAATAGTACCCTTATCAGAAACTTAATGGTGAATATTTTTTGACTTATAGCATTTGTCTCTAGGACCAACCGTTTAGGTGCTATATTGATTTGATTTAAAAAAAAATTCGTATTGTAACGGTTTTTTCACCCTGCCGCACAGTGGGGCAAACGGTTTTTTCATTATTTGTGTATACCTAAATAAATGTAGCATAAGGTTGTGGAACTGCTTTTTCGATTATTTCATTACCAAAGTCTGTACACGTCCTTGAAGTTGCCCTTTTCTGGAGTTGAGAAAAAACACGGTTTCGAAGTTCTGTTAAAATAATTTTTTATGAGACTGAATTTTTAGCAAAAATTTTGTATAACACTTTGAACTTCACTATTGATGTTTACTGGTTTATGGACGATTTTTATTTTGTTAATGTAGCCACAACCTTGACTGCCAGGAATTTTCGAAGTTAGCTGTCACGTAAATTTAACTTCTGTTCATTTCACTTGGTCTTTCAAAAAAAGCTACACCGAACTAGGCCCTCTTTAGGGGTTCAAATTGAAGTAGAGGTATCTGAGAAAGCGTGTTATAAATATAAATCCCGGCTTCGGACATATTTGTTCAGGGGATGAATTTATGTGTTATTTTTCATTATACAGAAAATGATTTTTAGAAATTATTTTTTTTTTTTTTTTATAACTAGGATGTGAAAATTGGCTTACTATATATGTATATTTGTTTTTATTAGTCTGTCTTATTTAATATATATATATTTTCTTTTTTTTTTTTTTTCTTAATCCATTGTAAAATGATGTGATATGATTTCTGTTTTTATTTACAAAAATAAGTAACACACACTTAACTCTTCTTGAGAGAATTAGTAACGAAATATTGCAGAAAGATTAATTTTCAAAAATAGCTTTCCAAATAAAGAAAAGAAATCGAATTAAGACCAGATTATAAAAAAAAGAAGTTCCCATTATGAGATGAAACTTCTTATTTACTGTTATAAAAAAAGGAACAATTAAAAATTTTTTTTTTTTTTACTTTTATAGTTAATATATTTTATTTGTGTACATATGTAGTATGAGTGAATATAATCTTTTTTATTATTTTAAATATGATTTTTTTTTTTTTTATCATTAGTTCATTATGTATCAAATTGAAAAATATGAAGATCAAACTTCTTTGTTGATAAAGCATTGACAATTTTAAATAACTGTCCAATCCATTCAATAGAGTTCAACTGAAATCACTTTGTAAAACTTTTTACATTTTTCAAATTATTTAAAAAAATTTAAAAAAAAATTAATTTATTTCCAAATATAACTTAATAATGAATTTTAACCTAATTGAAGGAATCTTGGGTATATTATATAAAATAAATTTCATTCAATTTATCACCTAAAAAACATACATGTAATAATAACAAACTTGATTTTTAATTTTTTTTTTTTTTTTTTTAATTTATAAATTGAAAACATGGCTCAATGCTAATGATCAGATTGCTCTGCTTATGGTTTTATTCTAGTTTAGTTTATAAAGGGCGTAAAACATCTATGGTCATCTACGAGTTTTATTCTATTCAGCAGCTTCTATAGCATATAAATATACCCCAAAATTGCTTTATTAATTTTTTTTTTGCTGTTCTTAAATTTTGACCCTTTCTGATCATCTGATGAAGCTGATTATGGTTTCATTCAATTTAGCACCTCATGAAATAAAAATTCCAAAATTTCAAGCTTATAGCACGAACCGTTTAGAAAATATGAGGTTTTTACCCATTTTGGGCCATTTTGCCCCACTGTGTGCCGTAGCGCAGTTGGTCTGATCGAAATTTTGACAAAAGTTCCCTGGTCCGAAATTTAATGGAGAATATTTTTTGTTATATAAAATTTTTCGCTAGGACCTACTGTATAGGAGCTATATTGGATTGAATGAAAATAGTCAAATTATGCCTAAATGTTTTAAGTTTTAGAGATTTTTTTGACACGATCTAGTTCTTTTGGCGTTGCTGTGATCGAACATTTGACGACAGTTTCCTTGTCGGAAATTAAATGGAGATTTTTTTTAGTTGTATAACACTAATGGTCGCTGGGACATACATTTTAAGAATTAGGTACATTAGTATCAATGAATAAAAGTCGCATTTAAAACAGCTGTTTTTTCTCGAAATTGTTTATTTCGAACTATCAATTGATTCTTAATTTAATTTAATTATTAACTTAAGTAATTTGATCGTTTCAATTCTAAAATGTAAATTAGGAATAGCTGTAGATTATAGATAGACACAGCGAGGAGATATACAATAGAGCAGTCACGAGTGGAGTGGGGATGGGATTCGTTCCCCCTCCACTATACTACCCTAAACTCAAAAGTTACAAGTTTTTGCTTTTAATTACTTATTTTTTACATAAACCTATTCTCGTTGAGTTTTTATTTTGTTTATAAATTCATTCACATTAAGTGTGCCTTTTTGTGCTGCAATTTGATGTAAGAACAACAAGACTGTGACTAAAAATGATAAGCAGCTTAGCTTTCATAGGTAAGTAACTAACGCAAAATTCTTTCATTGTACCTAGCCAAATAGTTCGCGATGGTGTTAAATGCAATTACTTTTTTATAATAATCTCCACATCAAAAGTATCACAATACTTTGAAATATTTGAATTTTTATTAGTAATTATAACTTTTATATTCAATAAAAATCCTTTTTATTAACAAAGTTTAAGTAAAAAATGATACACTGTGTTTGAAGGAATTTTATTACCTATACCTGCATGAGCAGCAGTTTAAAATAATGTTGCTGAGTTGGGAACTGGGTTAACTCTGGGTAGTATAGTGGTGGGGGAATACTGTTCCCGTCTGCCTGTAGCCCCGCCCTGTCTCAATAGCAGCTCTATTTGTATATCTCCTCGCTGGAAAGACACATTTTTTTTTTCCCAGCCTGAGAGAAATTGAATTTTTATTTTAATTTAACACCAATCTAAATTATTACCAGTTGCTTGTCATTTATCCTATTACCTAATTTTTTTCGATTACTTTTTGTTGAGCTGAGTAGCTAATCATTTTTTCGGGATTCGTTTGTTTTCCATCCAGGCAACATGGCCGCCAGCCCTTCTAAGCTCATTTGTTAATATAATATTAACAATATCTTCGTTAGCTCTTAATCTCTATGTTACTGTTTTTTTCGCAATAGTTTACTTAAAATTTGTGTGATGCATATATTTTTTAATTTTGATCGCCTGCCTAATTAAAATCCAAGAAACCTAACTAGGTTGTGTCGATAGATTCTCCTACTTCGGTGTCGAAATTTTCGATGTTTTCCTAAAGTTGATGAACCTCTTCAATAAAAAATTTTGGCTTATTAAATTTATTAGAGATGAATTGAATTACGTTAAGAATATAATTAAGGACATGAAGGTTTCAATGTTACTTATTGTTTTACACCTAATGTTTTATTCAAGTTTGCAGAGAAGGTAATCACGCTGACCCATATACGCATCACATTTAGCATTCAGCCTTTGTAATCAAGTGTTTGTTTAATATAGTCAATACTCTTAGTAATATATTGACATTGACAATATTTATAAAATAATATTATAAAATTTACTTATATTGAATTATTAGAATATGTGGTGCAACATATGGATCCTTGTGAAGTCGACCAATATGTGGCTAGCGCTATTCTGCTCGGAAGATTAAAAATTAAGGAGGTAAAGAAATAGATGATGTTTAAAGGAAGTAAGAGTGGAGCTTTTTCAAATTAAGATGGGCAATGAATTCCATAAAGGGGAAGCACGGATAATAAAGGATTTTTCGTAGGATGCAGTTCGATGCGCTGGAGTGTACAGGTTGATGGGTTGGGTTTGGTATTTAAGAGGTGGATAGAGGAAAGCAGGGTTAGGAGGTCCTGAAATATAGGTGGGTTTTTTTGGTTTTCAAGGTTTGAAATATGAGTGCACCTAGGAGGTATAGACGTCGGAAACTGGGGTAAAGCCACCCAATTTCAGAATACCTTTGAGGTATGTGAGAACGTCTGTTGATCCCGAAAATAAATCTAATAAAACTGTTCATTACTCTTTTACATCTCATCTCGAGCTCATCAGACAGTCCTCCATTTACTATGCATCCGTAGTCAAAGTTGGGAAAAACAAGTGATGATACCAGAAGTTGTCGAGTACTTAATGGTAATGTGAAAATTGCTTAAGAATAAAATAGAAATGCTTAAAACCACATAACAAAAGAAATAAAACTGTTAAAGCCTCTTGAAGACCGGTAAGTATAACCTTAGACCGATTTTAGAAAATTGTAAACGGTAAGGGATTGAGAGGCTCTTCTCCCAAGATACAATTAGAGATGTAAACTATTTATGATTGATTCGTTAATTTGCGAGAGAAAAAAAGAACGTAATATCTGGGATTTTTAAAAAATCACATAGCCAATTTATCTTAGCTCACCCTCAAGAAATAATCAGAGATTAACCTAAAAAAGATTTATTTGATCTCATCTTTATCTCACTAATGATTCCTGGAGCCTTTTATTATATGCTATTAATATAGATGCTGTCCCAAAAATGATTTATGGTCAGCTGTGTCAATCTATGATTAGATAACTCCTTGACAAATTTCTGTGCCTGCTTGATAATCACGTGAGTGAACCAATGAAACCACCTCTCTGAACTTCACACATAAAGTTTTCTTCAACCTAATTCATTTAGTCTCTACCTCCGTTCCTCTCTGTCAACCTTCTCTTCCTTCAAACAATGCCCGGTCATGCTTTAGTGTTTTCAATTTTCCATGTCTTCCTCTCTGTCTTTAAAGTTCATACCCCCTTTTGGATGGATTTATTTTATTCAACTTGTCTTGAATAATCATAATTCGGGTTTATAATTCCGACGGCATAGTCGGGTGTAAGTGTACATTTTATATGGCTATATCTATGTTTTCATTAAAGAGCTCAAGTTACAACTCAGTGGATATTTCGTGATTTAGTAGTCTCATAAACTCGGCGTAATGTTGACTTGACTGAAAATAATAACCAAGGCATAATGTTCGTAGAACGTATTTCCTCTTATTTCTTTTATATAAATACTACATTTACAATGCCATAACATTGAAATACATGTACATAAATTTAACGTGATGGAGAAACACATCATGATCCGCTTTATTCCAAAAAAAAAGTTCATAATACTTGTACTAGCGGCCAAGAAAATCTTAGAAACTAGCAAAATAAATTAAAACAATGTTTAACTGGCGGAATTAAAAAATTATAAATTTCTTGCTCAACGTCTTGCAATTCTTAAAACGTTTTCTCAAGTAGAGAGAATATAGATTGTTCTTGCATTTCATTTGCTGGATTTTCTAGCTATTTTTCAATTTTATGACATTGTTTCATAAAATATGACCCAATGGCAGTTCTATTCTAATTGGCTTTCTCCATTTCTAAATAGTCCTGTCACGGTCGCCAAAAAATGTACAAGCGGCCAAGAAACTCTTAGAAACTAGCAAAATAAATTAAAGCAATGTTTAACTGGCGCAATTAAAAAATTATAACCAACAAAGTCAAACTATATTTTACTATCAATGCATTAACAGCTGGGTGGTAACCACGGAAACAAACAATATATAATATTAAATTGCAAATTCAATTAAGAATCTTCTCTGATTCTGCACAATACTAGTTTGCTTCTCACACTGAACTCGGTTCCTTATAGCTTCATCTCGAAGTCGGTGGAGGAAGAGTATATACATCGGTGAGAAGCTCCTTGGTATTCATAAAGTATAGGTATTCCTCGATTTCTGAAGAGCCAAATTAAAATTGTACAATTTCTTTTCTTGTTAATACTTTTTTTTAATGTATTATCAGATTCAGCCTGTGGAATATTTCTCACACCTGATGATGAGATCAACCATTATGTATGAAAAGAACAAAAAAAAAAAATATTATAAATTGCTCATGATGATTTGTAGTGTCCAGTTCATTCCTGATATGCTTTATGGAATTTTATAATTTCTATTATTATTTTTTTGGTGTTGTATTTTTGAACAGTTTCACAAGAATTATAAAATACGAGATTTTTTTTTTTTAAGTTGATGTAATGCATCAGTGTATTAAATGAATTCAGTTAGCAATTAAGTAGTAAAAATATAATTATCTCTTTATTAATACATAAAAAATATGAGAAATGCCTTATGCCTTACAATGTAGGCAATTGATAATCAAGGAGGCTTAGTGCTTTTATGAACAGCTGTAAAACAATTATAAAACTACTTTAGTCAATTATGGTTGGCCGTGACTAAAGAATTCGCTTCCGTTATCTGTAACTCCAATTATCTCTACGTTTGAACGCTTTGTTTTTACCATATACGAGAATTCTATATCGTCGTCCTAATTCATTCCGATTAACCGGTCTACTTTTTATTGGTGTGATTAATTTTCTAAATAGGAAGTTTAAACATGACATTTAATCAAAATAATGATGAAATACTTTTCCGCCGAAATCTCACGTTTTAAAAATTGTTTTATGGATATCGGGTACGAGTTGCAGATAATAATGGAATGTAGACTTTTCATTTTAAGGTTTTTAATTCACAGATATTCACTTGTTCGATATTTAATGACGTTGACATTCGGCCTTGATAATCGGAACCCCGATCTGGAAGGCAGTGCTCTATGAAGGGCTGAACTGTTTGATAATGGGATCTCTTCCATGGCTGTGTCCTACTTGTTCAAAACAGGAGGTCGTCTTTAGTATTCTTACTAGTTCTTTGGTCCACTTTCTGCCTCTAACTTTCATAGATTTCTATCGTTTTGTTTAGGATTCCATTAGGCCATATTTCTTATTATTAAAAATGTATGTCTTAATATTCTTGATATTTGAATATGTTATCGGAGGATATATATTACTTTTATCTCCGTTTTGGCAGGAATGAAAACTATCAGAAGATCTTAATTAAAATCGGGGGATTCTTTGAAGAAATGAGACAGGTATACTTAATAAGAAATAAGTATGAAGGTTTCATCAGCTGTTTTGTTGTGGTAAAGATCACTGACACCTGTCTCGTGCCCTATCCCACTGGCCGAAGATTGGACCTGGCTGGTCTGCTCTTATCGATGGCTCGATTTCTGGTAGAACCAGAGGATGTTGAACCATAACAGTGGAACCTTCCGCCTCTTGGTAGAAAGAGCATTACAGCAAGTCTTCAGTGTTATTCTTCACGTTGTTCTCTAGTTTCATTTTATTTTATGAAGAGTTGTAAATTAAGAAACTCCATATAAATGTAAATATATATTAACGGACAAAACTAAGCTATTACTGGAAGATAAATAGTAGATTCCTACTCAAACGAATGGAAGCAAGAACTGAAATGTAAACTGCATTGTGGTTACCAATATCTCAACATTTCCTGTTCGACAGGTTCCCAGGGATTCTTATTGAAAATAAACATGAAATGAAAAATAAACTTTTCTGTTTATTTCTGGAACAGAATGGCCTACGAATAAGAATAATGCACAATCATTACTGTCTGGCCGCATTAATTATGTATGAATGAATCAGTTATACCGGTACACATTATTCTCAGAAAAAAAAAACATACATACATGAAAAAATAAAACATAGTAAAATATATATACTATTTACATATTTGCGGAAGATTGCTTAGGAGTTAGGGATTTAAATGAAGTTGATGATGAAGCTTTACGAATGACGATGGGTAGGGAGTTCTAAAAAGAGTTGGCATGAATGATAGATTTTCTATCGTAGAGGGAATACAGGTTGAAAGATACCTTTTATTCAGAAGGTGGATAAAGAAACTCAGAGTAATTAGGCCAAGGATATAGAAAGGTTTTTTTTTAGTTTTTAGTGATTGTAATTGGAAAGTACAAAGGAAGTATTTTAGGAAATCAGAAAAAACCACCCAAGCTCAAAATATTGGTACGAAACATGTGACCTCCTGGAGATCCCGAAGATGAATCTAATGAAACCATTTATCAGTCTCTTCAGTTTCATCTCGGACTCATCATACAGCCCTCCATATACCAAGCACCCTTAGTCGAAGCATGTTTATGGTTAGGTAAAATAACAAGCTCTTGGAACGCATCTGGTTCCGGAATATATTTACTATCCTTGTTCGATATAAAATTGACTTATGGTTATGTTGATTCTTGGCGTGTGTAATCGAGAAAACACGATCAAAAGTATTAATTTATTGTTTTTCCTTGACTGCACACTTCAAGTATCAATGCCATCATTAATTCTACTGTCATTTAAACCAAATCGATGTAAAGTAGAATAATTTTATTTATTTTCCATTACTATCAGCATTCTTTTATTTTTGTTTTTATTGTTTTAAAAAAGAACAATGGTACCACTGCAAAATATATTATTATAATCTATTTAATGACTACACCGATCAACAAACTCAAGGTTAGTTTCTCCTTGAGTCGGAAAGGCGTGGATACGTGATAATTATTACTGACTCCCATTATATCTCTACATCGTGGAACCCCCTGGATGACGATAGTGGTTTATTGAACCCCGTGATAGCTGGGTGCCAATTGTAATAACTATGTGCTGTGGTTATCGCATTATTCTTCTTAACCTCAACCCACCCAGGTAATAAAGTATTTGGCTACCTGTCAGAATACCTGACTTTATTGTTGTCAGATACTAGGCACCTGACTATTAATCTTTTTTGTTACTGTTTTTTCCTATTTTATATTATTTTTATTAATATGTACAAATATTTTAATTTTACGTTGGAATTAGGTCTTTAAGAAGCAAAGTTAGTCAAAAATGTATGAGTTATAAATCTGCAAAAACGTTTATGTAATTTGATTGTTTTATTTACATAGTTGAATAATGCTACATTCGTTGTTCACAAATATGTTTTGTGAGAAATCTAGTTCTATTAGACAGTGTTTTGATGCTCCCATTATTTTATTTATTAAATATTCTTAAATATTTTAGATTATATATTTTTGTTTTTTACTTATAATGCTATTTTAGAGGCTAAAAAAGGTCATAAATCATTGAACGTTAATTATGTCCAACTCAACAGTCATCAGCTTCAGAGTAATGGATTCTATTTTGTTACTCTTTTCAAAAGTCGTTATTAGGGCCAACGCCATTTTGGAATGGCCTTTCTTGTTTTGATGAACAAATAAAACAATTTATGAAGGTTATTTTATAGCTGATGTATCTCCATCTGTCAAGTATAATTACATGTTCCAACGAAAAGATTTGACTATAGCTAGAAGTATTCAGTAGACATTTTCCTACAAGTAGCGCAATCTTGTAATTAGAAGATATAGAACTTCATCTGATCAAGGCAGCGGTGGTTCCTCGGAGACACTGATTGATTACTCTATTTATGAGTTTTCCATCTGAAGTTGCGTTTTCTTTCGTATCTACTTTGTTTTTTAAGCACCTTAAAGGAACAATCAAAAAACATAAGAATTTCTAAATTATATGGTTTATGTTTATTAGGTCATTATATTTACAAATAAGTTTCAACAAAGAGTGCATTTATTCTTTTCATGATATTTTATGAATCTTTTACTATTTTCCAACTTTATTGTTTTGATTAAAAAAAATAATAATTGTAAAAGAAAAGAGTGTTGCTAACATTTTTTTTTTTTTAATTCAATATTTATATTAATTCTTAAAATTTGTAATGCGGTTCAATAAAATATCTAGCAGAATTAATTTGTTTACTTTTAAATAATTAAAAAAAAAAAATTGTCCTAATCCAACTAAAATGACTTTTGTGTACTATATTAAAACTTTTACGAGTATGTAAAAAGTAAATTGTATATATTTTTTTGTTCGATTGTGTTTTTCTCACTTACACACGGGTCTTCCTGGCTGAGAGGGGAAGAATGGTTAATCAATTTTCTAAGCAATCAATACCACCCATACATGGCCGGTTTCGAACTTGTAACCTAAAAAAAAAAGTTTCATTTAACCCTTCGGGAAGGTATGTATGCGTTTTTAAATAGAAATTCTTTACCCACTTCTCCACCTTTAATTCAAAATCAGTGTATGTTTGATAAAAATTTACTCTTACCATTCTTATATAGCTACTTACTATTATATAGATAGCAGATTATTATCTACTGTGGAAACTCGTTATTTCGTCACTCGATAATTCGTCTTATTTGAAATGAAATGAAAAAATAATCTTTGTTTGTTTGTTTGTTTGTTTATTTCGTTTAACGTCACTTTATGCTGCTATGGCTAATCGGACGATGCTACGGTGGGAGTCCTAAATTTTGCCTATCCAGGTATAATTAGGATAGGGATCTTTAACGAGTACCTGACATCGCACAGGCTCGGGACCCCCATTTAACGTCCCTTCCGAAGGACGGCATAGCTAAGGATTTTTTACTCCCTTTAAAAAATCCTAAGGTCATCTGCCGGGCTGCGAACCCGCGATCTTGGGTTTAGTAGGTTGCTATGCTAACCACTACACCACAGGTGACCCCCAAAAAATAATCTTTATTCTGGGACGTATTGTCCCCTAAGAATAACAAAATTGTATCATAAAGTAGTACAATTGTCTGGCATATATAATTTCATACAAAGGTATTTATAAATGAGGAACAAGAGACATGCAAATACAGTTAAGTAAATAATTGTATAAATAGCTTTAGTAAACAAGATAACATAAGAAGGATAAATGAAATAATAAAAAAAAAATAAATAACCCTGAGAAAATGAGAAAAGATATATACAGAGAATGAACTATGTCTATATGTCCATTAGATGAAGAAAATATTTACAGAGATTACGATATATACTTAAATACACTGCACTCATTCACCCATATACCTATACACATAACCATACACATATGAATTGTCGATAGATGAAATTTCTATGTTTAGGAAAAAACATTTAAAGTTAAAAAATAAAAAAGAATTTTTATAAAAAAATAGATAGAATGATTATTTACCAATATGGAACTAATAAAAGATTGTTATTATATGAAAGACAATTTATGAGTCAATTCACCGATATCAAATTTATTCGATTTAACCCTATTTGATAGTAATTACTGTTCATATTGACTGGCATCTGACTGGGATAAGAGGAGATATTGGAAAAGGAGTGTTTTAAATGAGCTTAGGGAAGGGGCATGTCTTATTTCAGGTGGGAGAGTGTTCCAGAGGGTAGTGGATCGGGCTAGGAAGGAATGCTGGTATAATGTTGTTCTATGGAAAGGCAAGTATGGGTCAGAGGAACGAGATCTTGTTGTGAATCGGGAATAGAAGGAAGACTTAAATTTTAACAGATCATAAATGTAGGATGGGCGATGGTAATAAATGGATTGATAAAGGAATGAACCTAGGAAGTATGATTTGCGGGTGGATGGGTAGAGCCACTTCAAGTCCAAGTACAGATGTGAGACATGGGAACGCCTCGGGGTTCCAAGAACAAATCGAACGAAGCAATTCGTAACTCGTTTTAACCTCTCTCGGAGACCCACAGAGAGGCCCCCAAACACCACGCAGCCATAGTCAAAGAGAGGAAAGATGAGCGAGGAAATTTAGGAGTTTGCGAGTGGCTTGGGGGAGGAAATGACGGGCACGATTGAATAGCTTCAGGGTTCCAATTGAATTTCTGGATATTTGGGCAATTTGAGGCTTCCAGGAAAGGTTTTGGTCGAAGATGATTCCTAAATTTTTGACGTAAGTATCTCTTACTACGATATTGTAGTAAGAGATGAAAAGAAGTATAAGTGCAGTTGACAAATTCCCGGAATCAGTTAATACTGGAAAGCTCTTTCTACAAAAACATTTATATATGGCTCAGCAACTTCTGCTCCAGGTTATAAAATGAGGAAAGATAAGCAAGAGGTAAGCAGCTGGTTAAACATTGATAGTAAGGATGTAGGATATTAAATTTTAAATGACAATGGAATTATAGAACAAGTGCTGAGTGCTCAAAATGAAGTTAGTGATGTAAAAGATTATGACGATGACGTTTCCAATTCTTCCACTATTCTATGCAAAGAATTAGAGGAAATGTTAACTAAGTGCATTGAGTGGTTTCGAGCAGCAATGTGAATCAGGTACACCTGATGGGATGCGGCAAGTATTTAGCTTTTTTTGTCTTTTTTGTCATTATCACTCAAGCCCAATGTGTATAATGTTTTAATCTAATTAATATCAGTACAATTATTTTCCTCACTTCCCTGCATCTTCAACTCAAAATGAATAATCAGTCTGGCATTTGTTCTCTCTTATTTTCCCAACAGTAAGTAGACGAGTAAAGGATTATCAAGTCAGTCGTTCACGGTTTTCAATTCTAACTGATTTAAACACTTTAAATCACAATCTGTTCGTATTTACATTCAATAAATTGCAAAATAATTACAATTATGCAGTTTAAAATTCTTTTTTGTTACTTTACCTGCAAAATTCTGTAATTCGTCATTTCCTTTATTTCGTCACCCCCTCTCCCTCATTCATGATGAATTATCGAGTTTCTACTGTACATCTGATCGAACTCTCAATCAGAATTTAAGTGCAAATAATTGGTATGATAAATAATTATTTAGAATATGGTAAAACCCTGAAGGTTGTATTTTGTCAAGGC
The DNA here is from genome assembly GCA_003667255.2 of Euschistus heros. Taxonomy (NCBI): domain Eukaryota; kingdom Metazoa; phylum Arthropoda; class Insecta; order Hemiptera; family Pentatomidae; genus Euschistus; species Euschistus heros. The sequence goes on along the minus strand of RCWM02000301.1, from coordinate 687,447 downwards.
CACTCCGTGACTGCCTTTATCCATGTGGATAGCCTATCATGTAACTTCTCGATTTCATATCGTAATGTTATTTAAGACAAGACATATTCCAGCCTCGGCTAGTTTATTGAGCCTACTCATTCAAGAACGCAACTTATGCCCTTAAATACTTTCTGGTCCCGAGTTGACACTAGATTTATAGATTAATAGGTCTAGAAGTGGGGATATCTATTAAGGTATTCAAGAGGGTCATATTGATTGTCATTTATCTATTTCTTGAGGATTTTATCTGTGATTTTCGTCGGGTATTTCGTCAAAGGAAGACATTATCTGTTAATCACAAGTCAATATTGTGGATTCATCATAGGTTTCGCTCAGGTAAGTGAACTGTACATTTTCTAATTACGTGATGTATTTGTTTTGTTTTGTTTTTAATTGGCGCACTGATGTTTTTGTGGACATTATTAATAAAAAAAAGATTTAAAAAATGACGCACGCACGAACACCATTTTGTATCCGTCGCCAACGTAATCGTTGAATATAAACCATCTGCTCCGTCTGGAATTGCTTCCGCTTTTGAATATTTAGCGTGGTATTAAGAGTAAATGATGCTCAAACATTAGTCCTCGATAAGAGGCCTTAACTCCTTTTTTTTTTATCATTCAGTCTGTGAAAATATTTTCTTTTTTTTTACTGCAATTGGTTGTTTATCATTTTGTATACTTTTTATTTTCTGAAAACGTAACACTAGCTTTTATTAAATTACTGTTATATTAACTACATCAAAATCAAAACGAAATTTACCGAGAAATCCAAATTTTACTAACTGTTCATTATTTTTATCAAGTAATTCTCTGCTTTGGAGCGTTTAAACTGGTTGACAACTCTCCTTATTAGTAAGAGTGTTCTACTTATTAAATTGGAATAATTGTTTCTAATTGCTTAGCGTGTAAACGTCTCGAACATTTAAAACTCTTCTCGCATCTTATTCTCTGATAGTTGAAAGTAAAAAGAAACATTTTTATAAAAACAAAAAAAAATAATCAATGAACGTAGTTATAGTGTTAGATTATCAATGTTTCGAGTGGTTTAGTCCAATGACATTGTACTTTATTTTTAATAATTTTATTGATAAAGATAGATGTTTATACAAAGATTTTTTTTTTTTTTTTTTTTCCTTTTGTTAACTATTTTCCTTATTTATTCAAATACTATACTGAACGTGGACTCTTAGCATATATGCTTTGTACCTATATTATTTTATTCTTGATTTAGTACAAGGTAAAAATGTTTAATTATTAGTATTTGTTAATTAGAAATTAATACAATAAAATAAAAATAGAATATTTATATTAAACAATGACATCATATATATGCTACAGTAAGTGGTAAAAACCATCATTAAAAATATATTCAAAAAATCAAGAAGCATTTTTATAGTTTTAATAATCAAGTAAACAAGAGGATAAGTAACAAATATGATATATGATATATGTTTAATGAACTAATATGTATATACATAAATACATACTAGGTTGTTACAAAAGTCTTAATGCTTGAACACTACCATTAATTCCTTTCGTAATTAATCCTGTAAGAATGTTTTTGTTCCTACTACCTAATTATATCTCTGCTGACTGAGACTAATCCTTTAATTCCTTTTGATTTTAGTTAGATTTATGGGGTCATTTTATTTTTTAAACTCACGTTCAATGTCAGAAGAAATAAGGGTCTAAACTCAAAGGCAGCCGGTGAAGAAATTTGTTAGGTTCTTTTGGATCGATTTGGGAAAGTGATGCTTTGTTCTTGAAGGTCGGGCAGAGGACATTACTGTGAACAGCTGGACAGAGTGTATGCACTATGGGAACTTTTTCTGTCATTTTCCATATAGCCCAGATATTGTACAATCATATTAATGTTTGTTTAGATCAATGACTCTTCTTCTTCTTCTGCGATCTTCCCTTAGATGGCCAGGTCGGGGGTCAAGATGAGGAATTCAGTGGTCCTCTTAAGGTCCTCCAGGTCACCATGGAGCTTGGTCCGCACATCGGTTGGAGAGGGCCATATCCGCTTCCTTTGCTCAGAATAGAGCCTGCAGGTCTGAAGGATGTGCTCGGTATTTTGTTCACCCTCTCCGCACTCGCAAAGGGGTGCCGGATCCAATATGAAGCTTTTTGAACAGGTGAGCTCTGAGCCTGTTGTGTCCCGTTATCAATCGGAAGATGAGTACCTGCTCTTTTTGAGTGAGTTCGTAGATTGCATCTCTAGGATCGTGATGTGGATGTCTCCCAATCCATCGCTGGCTGACTGCGGCTTTGTTGAGCGTTTTTTACTTCCTCGAGACTGAGGGTACATTCGAACTGCCCATTCGAAGCTCCTTCCTTGGCCAGCTGGTCCGCCCTCTCGTTTCCAGTGAGTCGCAGTGTCCTGGAATCCACTGCAGGATGACCTTTTTGACCTTTCCTTGGAAAGATTTTTCAGGCCCGTATATCCATCAATGCATTCGAAGTTTTTTGACTTCTTTGGAAGTATCCTAAGTATTTTGCAGGCTTCCTGTCACCAAAGCCACTTCGAACAGCCAAGTTCGTTGCATTGTATATGGCCGATCCATTGTGGCCGACCCATCAGTATATAGGGTCCACTGGTCTTTTGGCTACTCATTATTTATGTGCTGAAGGGAAAGAAACCTCATTTGCTCTTCGGATGAGTTCTCCTTGCTTGCGATACCAGGGATTGTCAGAACTATTTGAGGTTTCGGAGCCTCAAGCCATGGAGGGTTGTCTTCTACCGCTGTAGACCTTTTTGAGATCCGCGGCTTTCCATCGATTTCCGAAAGTAACCTTGCCGTAATGTGCTTACTGCTTTCCCGCTTTAATCGATTGCTATTTCTTTCAGTGACTAATCAATGGCTCATTTTTAAAAAGTTGGATCTTTGTTGGTTTCGAAAACTTAAAAATAAATGCAAAGGATATTCGCCTCAAAATCGAAGGAGTAGTACGGGTATCAAATCCAATTACTGGCAGAAAGATTGGTGAAAGTTGTTGAAAACAATGGTCTTTACTTTGAAGAATAGTATTCAATAATGTTCATAATGTGTGATCTGAAATTAAGCTATACTTATTCCCAAGAGCTTTTGTAACAACCAAATACATATATACATTATGGTTCAGGATTGATGTTTTTTAACAATTAAAATAATCAAAATTTAATTGTTTTCATTTAATAACTAATCTTTTTGTTACAACACGAATCTATCACCCACTGTATAAATGTCTAGCCCGTTCTTTATCTGCCCTTATCCAATTATCCTTCAGTCTCAATTGAGTCGTATATTGTACTGCAGTCAGAGTTATCATATATAGAAGGCACTGGTTATCATTTCGATCATATTGCACATTGCTCAATACTAAACTGTGAGTGCGTATCAAATTTTGGAGAACCGATGGAATTACCAGAAATATGATGATAAACAAATTTTAAATATTATCTTTGTATCGAACATATAAATAGTAAGTACTTAGATTCTAGGCATTGAGGGGTTCTTTGATCGGAAATAGATGATTCAGGAGGCAGTTTAGGAAATCATTAAGTCAAGAAATCTGTAGGTAAGGTCATGACCTCGTGAGAGTAAGGAAGGCTGTGATCACGCATTCCCATCAAACGATTCTCTATTTTTGCTTTAATGTTACCACTAATTTATTTACTTCTATTTAAAACGGAGCATATTTCTTTAATGATGCATATTACTTCTTGATTAACTCTGAAATCAAATTGCTTCATAAAATCTATAATTTTAATCTTTGATGCTAAAGATTCATTTAAAACAATTGACTGACGTGTAACTGTAATCACAGAGTAGGTAGATGGTTCGTATTTTGTGTACTCGTGTTGTTAATTTAGGTTTCTTATTTATTTTCACTTCAATTGCCGTAATTTAATGTTATAATTATAGGTCAAAATATGGTTTACCATATCTTAATGTGGAGCTAAAATATTGAGCATATTGAATTTCATGAAAAATTGCGATAAACTTTTTCTAAAATAAAATGACCCTAATTATAATGCAATCATAGAAAGTTATTAGAAAATAAATGAAAATCGATAGTACCTGTAGTCAACAGGTTAGAAGTGTACTATTGTAGTAATGACTTCAATGTTTCGTTCATTCTTTCATTAGAAATGCTTATTTAGTTCAATTCCTAAAATATGTGAATAAATAATACTTATTTTATTTAATCCGTTTTGTATTTGAAACATTTCTATTAACATTTAAAGCACTGCTCTTTCAATGTGCTAATGGTCGTGATCAAGGAACTTAGTTATGAGATTTACATTTCTATTTAATATCTGGTATTACGCTCATTAATATTAAAGCTTTTAAGATTTAATTTGATCATGATAATGTTAGCGATATAAATAAATTTTAAATGATGACGAGATTCTGAAGATTAGACAAGGCAGTTTTAAAAAAAAAAAAATAATTACGTCACACCGCCGGGATCAAGAATGAGATAGGAGATGAGTGAATGGTATGTTTGTTTTGTCTGATAATTCCGTTTACACACAGCACTCGATCACAGCTATTATGTGCCGGAAGCCGTAGTCGGCACTATTGTTTTCAATATTTATGCAACTGTGCCTTTCTTTATAACTAAATAAAAAAATAAAAAAATTAACTACTGGCTTTTGTTTTAAATGAATATTTATCCCTCTGAAATAGATTATTGATTAAATGGTTTTCTATCAGGATTGCAAAATGGCCATTTGGGATAAAATATTAATCTGACAGAAATGACATTTGATTTGAATGTTTACTAATCCTTTAAATTGATCGATTATCACTTAAGTATTCCCTCCTGACCTCTCTGTTTATCCACCTGTCACTGCCTGACAAATAGCTAAGTGCTGTTTTCCACAGCCATTTTTTCTATACACAATAATGTTTATTATCTCAAAACGAAGGAATTCAATACGAACATTCTAGTCTCAACATTCATAACATATAGTTTAATGGTACATTGATAGATTAAATTAAAATATAATATTCACTACTGTAATTCGATGTTTTTTGTTTGGATTTCTTGATTTTTAAAAATCGATTAGGGACTCATTGCCTTTATAATATTTGTTTAACTGAGAACATAAAAGGTTCTTTTGGAAAATAATGAAATAAATGTATAGAAATTATTTCATTATTCATGGCATTTACTCCTCATTTATTATTAATAAATCTTGTTACATGTTTCGGGAACAACAATGTTCCATCCTCAGACTGAAACAGTATTTCATTATAATTGCACTTTAAAAATTCTTTTCTTGGTGTAAACACACCGTGTCAGTTCCATTTAAATAAATGTCAGGGTGGTGTATGTTAATATTAACAGAATATAAACTCACATCCTTCAGTAATTATTGATTTGAAATACTGTTTTTTAGTATTTTTCAAAATCTGCGGGATTGAAAAATTTGTACTTGGTTTATGTGAATGTGCTTTGTTCAATCTTGAAGTGTTGATCTCAATGTCCAAGCGGGTTTCAAATTAGCTTTATGGATAATTCTGTTATTTTGAAAAGCATAAAGATCTGTAGCAGAAATCTTACAACTCAGAAAGTTGAAAATAATATTTAGCCAGTATACTGAGAAAGAAGACATTTTTTTTTTTTTTTTTTTTTTTTTAGTTTAATTTTTTGTTAACTTTTTTGCAAATAAAAATTCTTATGGAAATACATTAATCTTTTTTTTTATGAATGAATATTTATTCTAAAAATATTTATTATTCCTATACATCACAATTTTTTAAACGCATTGTTACTCGAAAAAAAAAATACGTTTTTTCCTTCGGAAGGGATCACATATCAGAAATACCCTATCTACCATATCAGGAAATTTATAGTATTTAAAAAGCCATTTCAATGCAAAATTGTTTATAAATCCTGTAGAACATAAAAAAAATTATTTGTTATTCAGAATTAAAGGTTAATATTAACTGAATAAAACATTAATAACGTCGTAGGTTGTTAATAATTAAATTTTGATTAATGGATAAAAATATTTAAAATTTAATAGTTATTTGCTTTTAAATAATATTTTATTCAACTGATTACCAAGTCTGCTGAAATAGAATTACATTATTTATTAGTATAAATTATAATATATAAAAATAATTCAAACTTTTTTTTTTTCAAATTATTAAAACAAAAAACTACCTGAAGCACGATTTGAACAGAGATTTGAAAAAACTAAAAAAAAAGATATGAAGGTATGTTTTTGCTGAAAGTCTGGTGTTGTGAATCCCAAATATGAATCTAGGTGTAGGAAAGCCTGGTATTATTTTTTATTTTAAGTTAAATCACAGTTGTATGATTTATTGAACAAAATGAGTATGATTAATATTTATCTAATTAAATAAAATGTTTTATTATTTAATTATATTATTTATTTTTTCTCAGAATAAAAAGCTCTTATATACATATTATTTAATTGCCCGAAGTACAGTAGTCATGGCACTTGAATAACATATTGTTTTTATTTGAATCCAAATCATAATTTAATTATTTTACTATAAACCATTCAAATAAAAATGAATTCCAATTAAATTTTAATTTTAGGTTACAATATAGATCCTAAATAAATGATTGATGAACTATGTTAAATATTTATAATTTAACTTAACCTTGAAGCTTAATTAATTTTAATGATGCATAAACATATATTAAAAAAAATACCATTATTAAATGCTTCACAAACTATAATATCTAGGGAAAATGTTGCATTAAATGTCTAATTGAATTTAACAACTTTTATTCAATTCCTCTTTGCATTAGTAAACATGATTATTCTGTGTACTTGATTTCTTAATGCTACTAGGCTTTATTAGACTAGGTATTAATATATATTTCAAGTAGGTAAATAAAACTGATTGTTATGAATCCTCAGTTGTTAATTTTAATAGTTACAAAATATTTTTCATTTAACTTATTTTCCAATTCATTTACTTAAGTATATTTTTTTACTTAAAAAAAAAACAAATGCATTAAAGTTTATCTAAAAGGATATGATATTCATTAAATATATATAATATATTACTTTTAAAAATCCTCTTTACATTATTTAATTCATTAAACAATAATCATTTATATTTATTTATAAATTAATGTGTGTATAATATGTTTTAAAAATAATATGTTGTTACATACAACTAAAGCTAATACTTGTGTGTATAATTATTTTCAGATCTGCTTTGGAAAATGGTGTGATCTTAGGATATTCTAGCAACCACGACGGTTTAATAAATGTTAACATCGAAGGAGATGGTAAGAGTGGCCCTCCATGGAAAGTTCTCCTTACTGGAGAACATCCCGGACACGTAGTGGTATCTTTCAACCTGAGTAAAAATATTACTGAGTAAGCAATTTTGACGTAATCTGTAATACTTTAATCTTTACTTCATCTCTTATACTAATGGCATTAATTGTTAATTCCTCGATTAGAAAGTGTAATAAATAATTATCATATCACAGTTTTTTTTTGTTTTTTTTTTTGCAGTTATATAAAGAAAAATTTATAATATTTATTTTCATTTTTAGTGTGAGTAAAGCATTTGTCAGAGTAACTGTGATGAGGTCCTCAGATCTTGAGATCACCAGTGTCATTGTCGGCTGGCTTTATTTTGTTGCTTGGTCCGTTTCGTTTTATCCTCAAGTCTATGAAAATTGGAGAAGGAAAAGGTGACTTGATTATAATCATCTAGTTATATAATTTTTCTCCCAGAAATAATATAAATATTTATATATTTGTTGAATATAATTTTTTACAACTTTTATTTATTGAAATTATATATTACATGTTTTGTTTTTTGTTTTAGTGTCATTGGGTTGAATTTTGATTTCCTTTCTCTTAATTTAATCGGTTTTACATTATATTCTATTTTCAATTGTGGCCTTTACTGGATACCGACTATTCAGGTAAGTTGAATCATGTTTTAAATTTATAATAATTTTATTTTAATTCATTACTCATGCAGAAATCATTCATTGAATGAATGTACACTTTACATATTTAATAATGTTCTAACTGAAAGTTTTGAATTATTTTTGACAATGGTATTGTATTCATATTAAGGTCGACGAAATGATTTAAAAGGTTAATTAAATTGTAGAAAAACACAAAATTTAACTGTTAGTTAGTTAATTTTAAATCAGTCAAAGGTGTAAGTGAAAAATTGAAATATTATCATCAAGTGATTAATTTTTTTATATAGAACAAAATAACTGTGACATTTTTTCCCCTTGTTTTTAGGATGAATACTTTTCATTGCATCCAAAGGGGTTGAACCCTGTTCAGTTGAATGATATATTTTTTTCGCTGCACGCTGTGGGAATTACCATCATTACAATTATACAGTGTTTGATCTATGAGGTATGTATTTCTATCATATTTATTAAAAATGTTTGTGTTTACAAGTATCATATGATGTAATATTTTGTAAGTTTATTTCATTGATAGCTGTGACCCCGTTTTATAAATTTTAATAAAATAAAATAAATATATTTATGATTTTTTTTCATTTATAGTTAGTGACAGTCATACTCGTACACTGTTTTTTTTTTTTTTTCTTCGCAAATACAAAGTTTATTCCTCAATTTTAGGGGGAAAAAAGACACCCAAATTTAAGAAAAACTTATTTTATGTCAAATAACAATAAATTAATATTTTATATTAGAAATAATGAATAAAAAAATAATTTTTTTAATTTATACGACTATCTTTTTCAAACAGTTCGATAGATAATTCATTATTTTAAAATGTAAAAATAAAATCTTATATTTTGTTGGGCGTCCTCTAATCCTAATTACCTCATGATGCCATTTTGGAATTGATCCCAGGCGTTTTTCTAAATTTTGAAAAAAATTGCTATTTTCTCATGATATTGGAATTATTTTACTAATCCCTCTTCAATAAATGAATTCTTTATCTTACTCAACACTTTGCAATGCCTATTAGATCTTTTATTTCATATATAACATTAAATTTATACTTATAGAAAAGGGAAAAGCAAAAAGAGCAAAGAATAGAGATGCTGTGTATGAAAATTACTGTCACTAAGTGTATATTAAAGATAATTAAGTGTTGTTAAGAAATACCTAGCCTTAATTTTGGTATTTGAATATCTCTTTTTAATTCTTTTTTCTTGTGTTATCAGAAAATTCCCCATTAACTAGCAAATTCTTTTAGCAATTATTAGGGATAATAGTGAGTAATGGAACCTGTTGTATTGAATGTAATTTATTATACTAGAGAATGTAGTTTTATAAAATCTATAAAAATAAATTAATGATTTTTGTTTTAGCGAGGTGGACAAACTGTATCCTGGACCGCTCACGGTATAATTGGAGTGTACTTGTTGATAGTGGCTGTGACTTTAATTTTAAGTTTATTCACGTCATTTTTTTCTTGGCTTAATTTTATAAATACCTGTTCTTACCTAAAACTTGTTACAACTCTAATTAAATATATACCTCAGGTATGTTAAGAATTTTAACATTTATTATATATTTACAGTTTATTTACATATTTTTGTCTTTATAATAATTGTTAGATTTGAGTTCTGATCATAGCTATCGTAATTAAATTAATTTAGAATAATTTTAATTGATGAACAAAATGTTCCGACTATAGTATAACGATTGACTAATATGAATTATTTGTTTTACATCTTACCTTGCAACAATTAAATTTTGACTGTGGGTTATTGGAAAATTATGTTTCTACTGTACAGATTGTTATAATTTCCATTTAAAAATATAATAAATAAATAAATTATGTATCATTACCACTTGAGTTAGGCATGATGGTATAGAAGGATCAATATAATTAGGATTGATATTTCTATTAGAATTAAATATATAATAAATGTAGCAATCTATGTAAGAAAGTGCTGATGCTTTAAAAATTTTGTATGTTTTAGGACTGATGATAAATGTTTAACATTCAAAAGTAGTTTTCAGTTAAAGTAATTCCAATAGAAGTGGCAATTAATTAATCAATACTAAATGTATCATTACCTTAATGATACATTTTTTAAAATGTTTTTTTCAGAGTATTAAATTTATGCCTTCTAGATTTTTTTTAGTGGATGGTCTGTACTGAGGTACATAGGTCCTATTTGGCCCTATTTATTACCCTTGGATCTAGATCTATTATTAGCAAATAATTTAAAGTGAAACTTTAAATTTAAAGTAAAAATTAGCCCATTGTTATTCCAATATTTCTGCTACTGTATCAGATTTACAATACCTTGTATTTACAGGCTTGGTGAATTACTAAAAACCTATATTTTTTGAGAACACTTAAATTTTTCTTTTTTTAAACATTTGTTTAAATTTGCAAAATTTGAACTTCTCAGTTTACTTATAATAATTCAATGGAATAGAACTGATATTGCAACACAAACCTTCTGAAGCACCACTCATTTCATATTGTTGACATGGATTCCAATGACCATCCATTTTTAGATGTATTTGGCCAATTACTTAATAAAAAAAAAATTGAATTTTTTTATGTTTGTTATCTGATTGTTTTGTGTAGAATCACTATCTTATCTTAAAGATTTTCAAAGCCAGGTTACCTTCAAAAAATACAAGTATGGGAATGACCTTCCATGCTAATCAAAAACTAGAAGTGATTCAGGCATTGATGACCTTAGCGTTTTATGCCAACATTAAACTAGAAGTGATTTTTGTTATTGACTAAAACATTTGTAAAAATAACAAAACAGGAATCTGATCATTTATATACGTTTTTTAAAACAGACATTGAGTTTAGCATTTGATACAGTTGAACATTTATTCTATGGGACCCAATGAGTCCTAATGGGGGATGGGGACCTTGGCCACTGACCAGTGGAAGTTCCTGTCATTTATTCTGATGTTCCTTCTATTGTCATCTTCAATATAACTGACCAATGCCATTAGTACACATCGTATTTTTAGACAAATTGTACTCCATTTGCCACAATGTTGCCACAGTACGTGTATGTGTAATGCCACAGTGTATATCAAAATTGTATGTTAAAATATGTAGTTAACTAAGAAAACTTATTGTGATCAAAAACAAAAACACATTTTTTGATTTACAAAGCGTAGTCTACAGTAGTGCGATCTATAGGCAGTTACTGAAACTACTTCAAGTAAACATTGTTCCATTAATTAAAATCTATTGAATGGAATTTTAAGTTTTTTTTGCACTTTAAAAATGCAATAGGACATAATTTAGTACAAGGAAAAATGGAGAATTATTATAAGACAGTTTTTATGAATGAAAAATGTATTATTTACAAAATTTTGAAAAATTCATACCTATTACCAGATAACCCCAAAATCTCTTTCCTGTTATAAAAAAAAGAAAGAAAGAAGTTAAAATACTAGTTTTCATTATATTAAATTTAACCAGAAATATTATTTACTGATAAATTAAATTATTGTTTCTTTTTATAATGTTATTATGTTTTTAAAAAATCTTTACATTTATTTACTAAATATGTGTTGTTGATATATATTAATGAAGAATGTGGTTTATTTGAAGGAAATTGATGAAAAAAAAAAAAAAAACTCTAAAAAATATGTAAAAATGTAGCTATTGCTGTAAAGTAAAAATTAAATTTATTGTAAAGCATCCACCAACAAACTGTTGTAAGATGAAAGTTACAACATATAGCAATATTTCTCCCCACTCAACCAGGTTGGGAAGTCAATCAGCATTTATTCACTAAATTTCAATAAAACAGTAAAATAATACACAAACAAAAAGTTTGTTTACTTTTTTTATTTTGTAAAATTTTGTATGCATTTTGTGTTGAATGGGAGCCATTCACTTTTATATTGGTGTAGAATCCATCCTAGAACTATGTTAATATCCATGTGCATCTTTGCTGTACATTTCAAATTGTTTTGATAAGAAGTTTAAAATCAAATTAATATATCATGATTGTCTTATTGAATATTGACTGTGGAAATCATTTTATTGTGTTATCTATTATATATTTTTTTTTTTTTTAATAAACAAATGTAACTATTTATATATTTTCAAATAAAATAGTTGTTATTGAATATATTTATTTATTGAGATTTTTATTTTAGGCATATATGAACTACAAAAGGAAAAGTACTATTGGTTGGAGTATTGGAAATGTTGTATTAGATTTTACTGGAGGTATTCTGAGCATGTTGCAAATGATAATTAATGCCGACAATTATGGTATGTTATATCATTTTTATATTTATATTTAAATTATGCTGTTTAATATAATATCAAATTTAAATTTTATACGATAAAATTTATAAACTAATTCTTGTTTATCTTGTGGACAGACATTTTTGTGTAAATGTCATTTAATTTGAATTATTGCTAATGTATATGACTCTTATTTAGTATAAAATACTATGTACTTATAGTTAACCATACTTTAAACAGTTTGGATGTGGATAAGTATAGAATAACAAAAAATTATGAAGAATACAATGAATATAAAAAAGAGGTTTCAATTTCATATTGTTTTTCTTCATTATTATCGTCCATTTTATTTATAACCTTTCAGTTATCTATATCTATATTTTCTTTTTGTTTTGTTATTTTCATTTAATATCTCATTTTGCTGAATATTTTTTCTTTATTGACCAATGTAATGAGGACGGATTTCCATTTAAACTTGATATTTAGCACCTTTTGTATAGTTTTTGGTAATTATTTCCCAGCTTTCCAAAACTCTCTTTTCCATGAAATGGCTGAAGTAGGCAGCCTCAATTAATTCCTCATTTTCATAATAATCATTGTCATATTCAACAAAATTAAAATTCGTAATTGATCTTTTTTAAAAAAATTAATATTTCATAAATAGTTTTTTGTTTTTTTTCCAGATGATTGGGCTTCTATATTTGGGGATCCTACAAAGTTTGGTCTAGGTTTCTTCTCCGTTCTGTTTGATATTCTCTTTCTTGTTCAGCATTACATCCTTTATAGGTGAGTTTTATTAAAATTTAATTCAAAATTTTTCAGGAAATCGGTAAGTAAAGTTTTATCTTTCTGTAACATCAAGCAACACAGCTCAATGTAAAACGTAGTTTTATGATGAATTTAGTCGGAATTGTTTCAGTTATTGTCGTTTAACTGTGATATGACAATATATCAGTAAATGTACAGACTAAATTGATTTGTACAATAAACTATCGAGATGGATCCTTCCATCAGAATTCTTATATTGATACCATACATGGAATATTTTGGTGAAACTTCATTCAAACATTATTTAGCCTTTATTTTCAAGTTGTTTAGATAAAAAAATAGTTAAGTCATTAAGTGTTTGATCAATTCAAAACTCAATGTATTTACATTTCAGATATATTATACATTTAAGGAGGCGCCATGTCAAAAGGGTACATGTTTGTGAAAATTTATAATTAACATTAAATATTATATATAAAATTCTACCTAAAAAGTTGCTTTTTACTTTTTACCTACCAAAACGTTTTGGTTGGGAGCAGAACCTTATACAATTGTACTGTATATAAAGAGCTGTAGTTAAAAAAAAAAAACTGATGATAGCCTAAACACTCTGGTATCCCTGCTTTAGTGAATGGTTATGTCCATATAACAAAACAAAATAATCATCCCAAGAGAATAAAAAATAATAATAATAATAAACCAGAAAATAGTCTTAAAAATGTTCACAACATAGTTTTAATGTTTTTGAAATTGCTTTTATTTTCATTTTGAAGATGTTGATTTGTATTTCAAATTAATATAACTTTGCAGTAATCCTAAAAGACTTTGAAGTATCTGTTTATTTATTTTTTTACGATTTTGTATCTATACAAAAACGTGATTTAGTAAGGTGAAGTGGGGTAAGTGTGTTTATGGGGCAAGTGCATTAATCGGCCATAATTCCTATTGCCATTTTGTTACATCAACTGTGATCAGTTGTATGTAGAGAGAACTTCATACCCTCCAAACCTAACATACTAGAATGCTCTACTGTAAAAGATAAACTCACTAGGAAATTTGATAGTTCAACCTGTTGATCTATTTATTGTGCAAAGTTGAAGGAGTTAGAATTATAAAATTGTATCACCTTTGAAAATTCATTTCTGATATTCTACCAAGGTAAGTTATTTTGTTATGTAGTTTTTCTTTGTGTACATAATTAAAAAATCATTTTATCTCTTTTTATGAGGGAGTTAAGCCCTATGATGCACTTAACCCAAGCATTTTTCGACCAGGGGTAAGTGCGTTATAAAACCTGGGGAAGTGCATCATATCCTGCACTTGTCCCTCCCGGGGAAGGGCATCTCAGCACAAGATGAGATCAGTTCAATTGAGAAAAACGATATTGTACGCATTCTCCCACTCCCTAAGATCGGTTGTCGACGAGAAGCAATTTTTAATTTACAATTTTCAGGCTACAGCCTTTGTTGAAGTACGCTAAAATGTTGAAGTACGTACGTTAGTTTCTCTATTTATTCCTTGTCAATTAATTATATACCCACTTAATAAATGTTGTGATATATCTAAATGCTTACTGTCGTTATCAAATTATTTTCTTAATTGATTGTAAATTAATCATATATAAATATATATATATATATATATATATATATATATATATATATATATATATATATATATATATATATAAATATATATATATATAATGATATGACTATAATTACTTACTTACAAAGTACTTACTTCTCGGCGCTACAGGTCTGGGTGACCCTTGCCCTCCTGGATTTTTCTTCTCCATCTATCCCTGTCCTCCGCTTCCATTCTCCAATTTCTTACTCCTAATTTTGCGGCATCTTTTGCTACTTCATCCTCCCATCTGCTACCTCCCCTGCTACCACTTCATCCTCCCCTTTTTCTCTTTCCAGTCATTCTCATATCAAGCAGTTTCTTTGGCAATCTATCTGCTGTCATTCTTCTGGCATGGCCAGCCTACCTTCATCTCTTTACTTTAATGAAGTTTACAATATTTTCCCTTTTTAACATGTGGTCTATTTCTTCATTCGTTTTTATTTTCCATATTTCGCCTACTTGTGTTATGACGCATATTCGTCTTATTACCTTTCTTTCAAAAACTTTCAGTTTATTGATGTCATTTTGGGCTAAACACCAAGTTTCAGCTCCATATGTAACTACAGGTCTTATTAATGACTTGTATAGTTTTAGTTTCGTTTTTCTAGATAACAGTTTAGACTTCTATAACTTATAATTTGCAAAGTAGGCTCGGTTTCCTGCCATAATTCTCATATCAATTTCATTGCTTATCTTATTTTTATTATTGACTGAAGAGCCAAGGTAAACGGATCTAGAAACATTTTCAAACTTGAGAAGTCGAAGGATTGAAGTCGAGGATTTCAATGTACCGCACGGATCTTCTATTTGCCGCCGAAGACATTTTCAAGAATTTAGTTTTTTCTTCATTTATAATTAGCCCTACCTTTGAACCGTTTTATTAAATGATTTCAAAGGCTTCTTTAAGTGATGCTTTATTTCTCACAATTATGACAGTGTCATCAGCGTAGGCACATATTTGCCACATTTTCTCTACAATGGTACCACCTTTAACCGCGTTTCTTACTGCATCATGCAAAACCATATTAAACAGAATCGCGGATAGCGCATCACCTTGATGCACTCCAATTTGCACTTCAAAGGCTTCTCCAACTTTATTTCCGATAATCACTTTAGAGGTGGCATTCTGCATTGTCATTCTAATTAGTTTTATAAGTTTTATTGGAGTACCGCTTTTCTCTAGGCTAATATACAACTTTTCTCTATCTATAACTATATAGTAATTTAATGTGTTTTTAAATTATTTTCTCCATTTATTGTAAATTAATTACATATTTAATAATGTTTTTGGTAATGCAAAACTCAATAATTCAGTGACTTTTTCTTTAATTTTTTAATTTCAAGGAGGAAGTTAATTGATTGCTGGGAGTTGCTTATTTATGCACTTACCCCGTCAAAGAATCAATTCACTGCTAAGGAGTTTACAAGCGATTTATGCACTTACCCCGTTAAGGTGGGGTAAGTGCATAAACGGGACTTAATATCAATTTTCTTTTGCACTTATAATAATTTTTAGGATATCAGGGAAATCAACTATATTATTGAAAAGAGTAAAGTTCAACGATTGCAATGGAATAAGAAATATTATCCTAGCATCAATTGCTGATTTTTATGTTAAGTTGAAGTTGAACTTTGCACTCCATATGACGCACTTGCCCCACTTCACCTTAATTCTAATATTTCATTGAGGTTTTATTTATTGCGAGAAACTATTTAAGATGGATCTGTACTTTTTTGAAAAGCACCTCCTTATTTTTCATTTGACCTATCAAATCTTATTATATTTTTATATTGTTTTTAATAACTTATTTTTAGTTGCTATTTAATACAAATTACGTCAACATCATTACTTAAAATACAGTGAAATATTTTGTGAATATATTACATCAATTTACTAATATAAATATATGCATGCAACCTGAATTGATAGTTATAATAGTATGGTTAAGTTAAAGCATGAACTTTCGCACTATAAAATTTCTTCTTCTTCTAACACGCATTTGGTTGGATACTTATTTCTTCTTTTGCTTTATGCCCTATAATTGATTTGAAATCGTATTGCTGTTATCAAATTAAATTTATTGCCTTGCTCAAACAATGCTGCTTATTGTCTCACTGTCTTGATATCTTTTTATTGATAGTACTGCTATTAAACATAAGTAATTTTCTAGCCTCTTATGGAATAGAGTAGAATCTATTTTCCTTTCAACAAGATGAATCCTTAAAAAAAAAGTATTAGAAAATTATACAGTATTAAATTTCTATTCAAAAAGGAAAATGAAACAGGTAAGAAAAAAATATTTTAACACCGACAGGAAAAAGGTTTTGCAATGCATATTTTTATGGAAAAAATAAACAATCGGCGTAACACATTTTTAAAAACATTCCCAAATAGAAAAGTTTAATTTTCATCACAAACATTATCTATTATTCCCTTTTTCATGTAATTTTCTTTTATTGCTGATTCCTATGTATGAATAAGTATGAGAAAGCCAATAAGTTGTATATATACATATTTTGTTAATAAGCCTTTAGCTTTGTCATTAATAATTCATCTGTTTTACCTATGTAATTAGTATCTAATATAACTCTTCTGGCCAATTGATATCGATTTTGAAGTATTCTCTTGCTGTTATTAATTTGTTTCTCTTCTAACAAAATTAATTTGTCACTGCAAGAATATTAATAAAATTTAATTCGAATAAATTATTTTAGCTTTCATATCACTTGAAATAAATAACGCATGCAATGTAAAAAATGCCATAGATCAAAGCTTTAGAGTAATTATAGCCAGTGGAACTCAATTTTTTAAAAACTTTTATTTGTAAGTAATAAGAACTTCAATCCCAAAGACTGTTGCTTGTCTGGATTAAATTTTCAACTGAACTTTTTTTTCTTTAAGGATTTTCTACTTTTTTAATATTTGTCAGTTTATTCAGATTAGATGAATTAGCAGATATCCTTATCTTTTTATATAGCCTTTGGATTTCTGCATTGGATCCTCTTCTCCAGTTTCGTTCAGAACATATTGCACCAAAGATTCTCTGAAGAACTTTTGTTTCGAATCTAAAGAGCAACTTTTGTTTTTCGAAATCGTCCAAGATTCAGATCCTTAAGTAAGGACAGGTCTGACAAGTGTTTTATAAATTCTCATCTTAGCATTCTGAGACAAGTGCTGCTGTAGAACGAAATAGCATCAATTCGCTGCCATAGTACACCATCCTATTTCATCCTCAATGTCATATCGGACATTAACCGTACATGCCCTGATATACAAAAGCTTGGACTAATTTGATGTTTTTTTGTCCTAACTTCACATACCCATTAGATATCTGACAAGTGGGCTCAATACACATATTCTTGGTATTTTCTCTGTTGATGAAAAGTCATAGTCTCTTTGGCGATTTTTCTATCGTAGCAAATATTTTGTACTGCTTTTAACAATCTTCTAACAAGATCTAATTCATCGGCATATCCAAAAGAAGTTTTACACTTTTGTTCACAATAGTTCCTCCTGTCTGGATTCAAAGCTTCAAACCGGTATTATTTACTAAATACGTCTAAAATATTATTTCAGTGACAATAATAATAAATATATAAAAAAAAATTAAGTTTTGATATTTCTTGTTCAATGATCTTATCTTCAATGATGTATGTATGTTTTTATATTTAAAGATGGGAAAGTTTTCTTAATTTAATGTAATCTTTATTTTTATTTTTAAAAATTAAAATATTGTATTGGCTTTCTCACAATAATACTTAAAATGCTTAATGGCATCTTCTAATGGCTAATCTAATGGTGTAGTCAAATTGATTATTCACAGGAGGTCTCGGACAAATAACAGAGGGATTTTAGTTCCACCAATAATCCATCAGAACCTTGGAGAGGTGAAGAACGGAAGCACTGTACCCCTTATCCCATCTCCATCACTCGTTTAAACCCTAACCATCCCCACTCTATGATAAACTTAAGCTTTGCTGTTAAAGCTTGAGCTTTCCTCTTCTGTCGTAGCTTAAACCCAAAGACTTAAAACGAGTTACCTTATTAAGTTTAATTTGCTTCATATAGAATAACGTCTATTAACTGAGTATATAGAGTAAAGACAAAAGTGTGTAGTCCTTAATTTAAGTCATTCATTAGCTATGTTAATTATTATAATTTAGTTTTTTCTTTCTGATATTCATGGTTATATCATTCGACGGATGATATGAGGATAATTCCATTTGAGGAAAGAATACTCAGGTAAATATCTAGATTAAGATCATTATATTTAATGTATCACTGCCATTAAATCATCAAAATCTATCAAATTGATATTTAATTTTTTTTTTAATTACATAGATCTTAATTAGTTAAATGCGATCTATTTAATTGTAATTAACCTATAATTTTTTTTTTTATTTAGACAATGTACTTTTTTTTTTGTCTTTACTCAGATATTTTCTGTTTACCTCATGTTCTTGAATTGCTTTTGGTGTCGGATAAAAAAAGAAGCTCTCACTAGGACGTGATTGGATTGTGCCACTTTTTATAGAAAATATAATCGTTATTCCTATAGTTGATCTAGTCTATTTAAATAATTGAAAAATACTTTTGCTCATTATATATATATTTAAGTAATGGAAAGTTCTATCTATTCGATTATTTAAAAATCTTTCTAGATCCAAATATTATTTTTTATACAATGATATATTGAATAAAAAGTGGCACAATTCATAAGAAGCTTCATTTTGAACAATGTACTATACAAGCATTGAACTTTTAACAGTTTCTGTATTCCAACTATGTTTTATTACTATTGACATCGTTCCATTCCCTGATATGCAAATGACCTTCTTAAAAATGAGTATATTGAGATAATAAATTAGGTCAGTTGATAATTAAGGGATTTAACTCAGCTTTATTATTTTTTAAAAAAGTCATTCAATATCAGTGAACGGAGTCATAATCTGAAATATTTAAGCTGTAGTCTTGTGTGCATGCACCTAATGCAGATCATTCTTTTAGTCTTTGTCCTTGAAAAAAAAAAAAAAATTGTAATGTATTTTGTATTTGATTCTCAGTTTTACGTAATATATTTTTTAAATATTTTAGTTTTGTCTGAAAAATAAAAAACAGACAAGAAACAATTATGGTATGCATTACAGCTTTAATAATATGCATTATTAACCTTCACAATGTACAGATATAATATTCTATAACTATTAGTTTGGTTTTTGAAAGTATTCTGTAATTTATTAATCAACATGAATAACAATTTATGTTATACTGAAATATTCAATTTTAAATGTAATTACAATTACATATTAATTAAAGTTAACAATCAGCTTCTAACTTACATTAATATATTTTTATTACATAATATCTAATATTATTATACTTAATATATATGCTTAGTAATGCAATGCAAAATTAATTATTTAAAAACAAAAATGTTATTGGAACATTTAATAATTTAAACGGAATATGAATTTCTTTTTCAGAGGCATGACTGGAAAAGAATATGACCTTTCTTCACGTATATAATTGTTTCCTTTTTTAATTTATTTTTAATATCTTTTTTAACGTTAGCAAGGAGTGGCTGTATTCAAGAGTGCTATTGCATTTATTATTCAGTATTAAAAAGGTACTATAATACTTTTTATGAAGCATTTTTTCCAGAAGGTTAACTTTTTTTTAAATTTTAATATTTGTATTTGTATTAATTAATCTGTTGCTACTAAGATGCAGAAAGAAAGGGAATACGATCTTCTATGATTAAATTTATGTTTTAATAAACATAAATGTATTTTATTACCAGTGGTTAAAGCAGTGATTATTAGATTAGTTGTTAAACAATATTTGTTTTTTCTAATATTTTATCGATTGGTATGTTTTATAAATATTAATTAAATTTATAGAATAATTTTTATTGAAATGTTAGAATACTTAAATTTATCGCATAAATTAATTTTAAGATAAAATGAATTTTTATTGAAAATCAATGTTATTAATTTATTTAGTCATCAACTTTTTGAGAATTATAATGGAACCGATGATATTATGGCCTATTGTTGATGACTTTATTAGAGTGAATTTTAAAAACAAAAAATCAGTTCCTGAATTATATCTTGAAATTATATTTTTAGATATTAAATTATTTCTATACATTTTAAAAAATAAATGATTCATTATTTTTAAGTAAACTTGGTGCTAGTCAGATTTATTTAGTAATTATGTTTTAATTAGCCCAGAAATTGTTATGTAAAGATGTATAAAATTTGTTATTAAGAGTTATGTATTTCTTCTTTTTCCTATTCCTCTCTATTACTACTTGTAAATAATATTTGTTTCTAAGGAAACCAAGGGTAAATTAATATTAATTAGTAAATCAGCTGATGAAACAATGGACTTTGGAATTTCTTATCACAAGTGTCTAAGTCACTAACCTCAATGAACTGAAGAATGAAGATGAAGAAGCTGTTTTTATAAAATATAACACAAAAAAAGTGGCAGCAAAAAACAATCTGTGAAATTATTTTATTTTTCAACAATACGTTTTTGTTCATAAGGGAATGAAATTTAGATAAATAAATTTATAAAAAAAAAAAACAGATAAGATAATTATTAGAAAAGAGTGACTAGTTCATTTAGAAATGAACATTCAGTAGCATTTATTACCTCTTCTTACCCAAGCATTGAAGGCATAGTTCTTACAAGGTCATTTTGCTTTAAATGACTATAGTCTAAAATCGTCATCCATATATTAATCTCACTTGACTCTTATCTCTAACCCTTCTGACAATTCACATAACGTTGAAATGGTTTTAGTTGAGTCAGGGAAGGTAGTTAAACAAACTTTTGTTATAAAAATTACTTAAAAAATATATATATATATATATATATATATATATATATATATATATATATATATATATATATATATATATATATATATATATATAAAATGTGACTGAAAGTTTATTCTCATTTTAGAAAATTGAAAGGTGTGCTTATTAAATAAGTGCCTAGTGAATTTTTCTCGTTATTTTTTCTATAAATTTTTTTATCTCAATTTTACTCCTTTATTAGCTCAAACTTATTCTTATTTATGAATTTACAGTTGAAAAATAAAATTATTTCACATTAAAAAAAAAAAAAAAATTAATATTTTATAGTATACCACTTTCCAAAGAGAGTGGTAAGAGATAATATCTTCGCCAAGAAAAATATAAACTTACACAAGAATTATATTAGATGAACAATTCTTTGTTTCTTTTTTTAACTATTACAATATAAACAAAAAGAAATATTGTATTTAATAAAAATATATCCAACTGTGTACCTTTTTTCCCTATTATTTGCTCTTTTGTTTTTCTTCTACACCATTGAAACACATATTTAATCTTTACTAAGATTCCTGGAGGTGAGATATCATGTGCTCTTCATCTTTTCTTGTAATCATCTTGAATGTTTTTACATAGTTTTGTTGTGCTTGCATGGCTTTATATATTTGTTTTGTGTGTTGTATTATATTTATTGGAATTATAACATAGCCTGTGATGTATATATATTTTTTATTTTCAGAGATTTGTTATGTTTGCATGATTAAAAAAATTTAAGTTATGTATCCAATAATAATTTATATTCATTCTATTAGAGCGATTCCTCTGATAGATTCTACTACTGAGAAGAAAAGGAAATAAGTTGAAGTGTTGCTATAGTTGTAAATATTTTTTTCTGAGTGATTTTCCAACTGAGAAGGAATACGAACAAGCAGATATTTTGAATTTATGTGCTTAAAATAAGTTTAAAATCGAACCTTATGTTCATCACACAAGCTTTTTCCAATTAAATTAGTGCTTTTTTTCTACCACTTCAATACTTTTTGAAATGTAAAGGAACCCAGTATATCTTCTTCTTTTTTTGGCACAACAGATGTATAAAGCTGCCCTTGGCCTGCTGAAGAGCTGCAAAACTGTCTTTTTCTTGGCCAATTAAGATCCTGAAAAGATCCGACGACACTATCTATCCATCAACCCTTTTACCTCCCACATGGGTGCACACCATTAGGAACGTTCATTTAACGTCCAGCCATTCTTTCATCACTCATCCTCATAATATGGCCAAGCCATTTTATTCTTTGGATCTTTATAAATGAGTAGATGCTGAGATTGTTATAGAGGTGATGCAGTTCCCTATTTATCTCAATATATACTTCCCAAAAATAAGAAAATTATACCGTTAAAATCACAATCTCATAGAGAAAAAAAAAATGAGAATTTTATTTAATGTAGAGATCCTCTATTAAATGTTGTTGGCAATACTTGATACAAGTACTACTGAGCAATCAGTAGCAGTGCTGTTGTTGAATGTACTGCAAATTGTATCTAAAATTCTATATAATGGGGAAAAATGAAACATAAAGTTCTTGTTTTATAGAAGCTTAATATTCAAGATTAAAACATTGGGAAATCATGTTTGTTTGTTGTGGCTTAATGTCCTTACGTCGTCCCACTAGGTTAGAAAGGATGGTTTATCCAGCTGGTTTCCAATCTATCCTAGACAGCGTAGTAAGTTTAATATTCATTTTGTGGATCTGCCAAGAAATAAATTTCAATTGCCCAGGTGGCAATCGAACCCACGACCTTCTGTACAGGGAGCCCAAATGCTCTTGGCCACCAAGCCCCCAGGAACTTACCTTTCATTCTGTTAATAACTACAATAATCATAATCAAAATAAAATTATGAAGATTTATTTTAATGATCTATAATTTAGAAAAGAGGAAAATAAATTACCATGCCTTTATCCACTGACTATGTATGAACAATGTATTATCCGTTGTATAAAGTTTTAATTATCAAAATAGAAGCAACACTACTGACTGCTGTAACTATCTGAGTCCTCTGCATTAACATTTTTCTTTAAAATCTATTATTATAAAAAAAAAGTATTAAACTGGTTAAAAAGAGTATTAAATCAGTAGGAACAAGTACTAATCTGATTAGAAAAAGCTGTAATACATTCATATCCTACGAGTTTATTATGAAATAATTATTTTTGTCATAATTTAAATAAAACCTTGCTCTATAACAAAAGTAAAATTAATAATTAAAATTTAAGAAATACTACTACTTCTGAATTAATACATCTCCTGTGTACTATTATGAAGAACACAGATAGTTTCCATTGTCTGTTTCCACTATTGTAATCTTTAAAACTTTCAAACATTTCCTGTATGTGCAGTGGTTTTTTACTTGATGGCAAAACATTTCTAAGGGATGAGTGTAGCTGAATGGTTATAGAAGGGGTATAGTAAATATTATGAATATCATTTGAAGACATTTTGTTTATCATCCTTTGAATATTTCAGTGTAAATTGTAAATATTCATTTTAATAAAGTATTAAGTAAAGTCTGTTACTAGCTTAAAAAAAAAAAATAAATTAAAACTAAGTCAGTTTTGACCTGCCAATATGCTGGGAAAAACAATTAGTACGTTATTATTACTTGTACAATGTTACTTAAACTTTTCTTGAATATGAGCTGAAATTACTTAGTTTTATGAGATGTCTAATTTTATAAGGAAACTCCGTGGTCAATATCCTACAAAATGGAGAGTAATGGGTAGTAATTATAGCTCAAAGCAGTCCAATAGGGAAATATAGCAGCATCATGAAGGATATTACAGCTGATTAGAGACTATATAGGAACCCTACTTGAACATGGCTGAAAAACAGAATAAAACCAAAGAGCAACATAATAAGTTGAATTAGAAAACTATACAAAAGTTGAACAATTTCATTAAGAATAAAAAAAAAAAAATTGGAAGCCTTTAAAATTGAGTCTTTTGTAGACCCTTTGCTTCAAATAATGAATTTATTAAGACAATTTTTTTATTTTCATTTTTATTAAGAATTAGCTGAGATTCTAAGAAAGCTTTAGCACAGGAGAAAACAATGCCTTCCCCATTTGATTTGAGTTTGAGACATCTGCTGAAACTGACAAAATTGATTGTTTAAAAGTATATAACACACATTGAAATAAAATAATGAGAAAAGGTAAGTAATTGGACATGTCAGATTGTTGAGTAAATAATTACCACTCAAAGTTTAAATATGTTGTCAAATAGAGATTTTTTAAAGAAGCTTAGTAGTATCTCAATTGACTTTTGAAGCTAAGGGTTAATTAATATATTACCTACATATATTTAGTTTGTGAAATCCCGAGATTAAAGCAATTAATAAATTATTTCTGTTCTAATTAAATTACTGGTTTGAGAAACATAAGTCATTATGTTAATACTATGACTTTTGTTGTTTCTCCAATTACTTATTAAATTTATTAGAAGCGTTGCTAGTAATTTTTCATTATAAAATTACCTCTTATATTCATTTAAATAAATATAAACAAAATAATAAATTGTTTGATAGGGTCTCTGCAATTATCATCTACTAAGAATTAACTGGAACCTAATTTCCATATTTGGTAATTGAAAATTCACAAATTTAAATTTTTTATCTTCTTAAAAATAGTAAACATAATTTAAAACTTACTGTTTTTAAGATTTATACTGAAATGACCTTGAGGGAATCAGTTGAGATATAACTTTTAAGTCTGCTAAAATTAGTTTCTTTAAAATACATTACATTAACAAAAACTTTTACTGGTAGTTATTTCATTGGAAGAGAGAATTTTCTTCATTATCATCAAAGCCAATCTCCTTTAAACTGCTTATGGAATGTCAGGAAGTTTATAGAGCGCACACTGGCATAAAATCGTATCCCTGCCACCTCAATTATCTCAATGGCTTAACACTGAGGCTCAACTTAACCATGGATTATGTATCTTCTTATTCTTCCATCAACCATTCAAATAAATATCATTTCAAATGCCTGAATTCTTGGTTGATGTTACCTTAAAATGGTCAATGAAGATTTTTGCCAGATAAAGAAAGCCATGGATACTTAGAAGTATGGAAAGATACCAAGGATATTATCTGAAAAAGAAAGAAAAAAACCAGTGCAAGAACTAAATAATAATAGTTAAAATATTGTATTATTTTTGGTGGCTGTGCTGATGAATAAGAAAGAAATATTTGGAGTCTAACACAGTATACTTATAAAAGAGAATATGATCTTTATACATTAAGAGAGGTAGAGGGAAATTCAATTAGTGTTTAGATTTAAGGAAATTTAAGATATTGTACTAAATGGAAAATTTATAAATATTGTCAACTAATTTTTTGTGAGGATTAAAGATGTCTTTTTAGATTGAGATTTTAGTCTTCAATGCCGCTTAACTTGATATCTGTCTCCAATTGCTTCAAGTTTATTGGATATGCACTCTTAATAATTTATTCACTAAACAAATTACCATAAAGAGTTTCAATTACATAATACCACAATCAACAGAAAAAATATGATGTTGATGAAGAAGAAAACTTTTGCTTTCTCTGGGCTTATATTATTCAATATAATGTTTATAAGGATTATTAAGATAAACATTAAAAGATATTTAATGCTAATTTTCATTTCAACATTAAGAACAATGGTAAAACATGAGAATGGAGGACTAAATACTCTGTGGAAATAGCACTATAGTTATATTTTTTTAACAGTATAAACCTTAATTAAATTACATTTCGATATTTTTTGCACACTGTTTACATAAATATAAAAGTATTTCAGTTAAATAGTACACATTTGGATTCATACTATCATTAATACTACAAGTAAATTAAATGAAAAAAATATTGGGTCTCAGATTTGTTTGTTTGTTTGAGTCTCTGCAGGACCTGGGCCTCTGCTACCATCTTTCTCCATTCCTCTTGGTCCTTTGCCAGGTCCCTCCAATTTGTATGCCCAGCCCCTACAAATCCTCCTCCAGGTCATCTATCCATCTGCGCCTGGGTCTGCCCCTCTTCCTTTTTCCTCCTGGTGTATCATTAAACATTATTTTTGGCAACCTGTTAAGCTCCGTTCTTTTGACCTGACCCAACCATCTAAGCCTACCTTTCTTAATAGCACAGAGTATATCAGGCTCACCATACAATTAATTGCATGATCTCGGCATTGCTTCTTATCCGCCACCTGTGCTCCTCTCTCACTGCACCAAAGATCCTTCTCAATATTCTTCTCTCCCAGACCAACAGTGCTCTTCCGGTATCTTTAATGAGAGTCTACGCTTCACTGCCATACATCACTATTGGTCTTATTATAGATTTATAAATCAACAGTTTTGCCTTTCTTGAGAGAGTTTTACAATGGAGAGCTTTTTGTATTGCATAAAAACATCTGGTTCCTCCAACCATTCTGCTGATGGTTCTTAGATTTTATTCTTTTAAATTGAAATTTATGTTTAATGATTTAGCGTATAGCAGTTCAGTTCTTACATAGTAATTAAATATTATATTGTATTTGTCTGTATAGGGTTCCTATTTATGAGGTGATACCAGGAGACATGAGTTCTGGACCTGAGAATGTATCAGAAGCAGAAACAGACAGTGGAAACAAGTCGATGAATCCATCCATACAGAGTTCACAGGACAGTTCTGATGGTAAAGGAAGTGAAAATGTCTGATAATGGAGTTTTACTAATTGACTACTATATAAATTTCAAACTTAACTAATTGTGCCAAAGATCAAGACAATGAAGATCTTATATTTAATGTGATTATGTTTACTGTGAGCTCTTGTTATCTTCGCCATCATGAAATGGTTGCTATTATGAACGTTTAGAGACTTATTTTTAAAAACATATCCTAGAACTAATTAGAATCTCATAATTTCAGTATATAGAGTAAAATTAATTTATATAATTAATTATTAACAAATATCTGAAATGGGTATTACTAAGAATATTTTTCTGTTAAGACTTTTGAAATTCTAGAATTTAATAAGGAAGTTGGCTTCTTATAATGTCTATTTTTATTAGTAGTGATTTAAAGGAACCCATAAATTTTAGTGACCATTAAATAATAATAATTTCATCAGAAAGAAAAACTTTGGTCTTTTGGTCTCCAATAAATATATCATTGTTTTTAATATTCTCTTGACATCTAAGGCATATAGTTTTGTTACAGCCACTGGTTTAGACATTTTTATCCAGTATCTAAAACATTTTATATCCTATATGCCTTTATTTTATTTTTTTGTTTGATTTTTATAATAAATATAAAAACTATTTGCTATAAAAATATTGCAACAAGCAATATTTTCTTTCATTTAGAATTCAACATTTTTTATTTTTAAAATTATAATTATTAGTTTATAGGCTAAGTGACAATCTAAACTGGACAATCTATGCTTGCTCATCTGAATTAATATCGATTCTGTTTTTTCCTTTTTAAATGTTGAATCTTTTTTCTTGACTATATTTTTAACAATTGATTAATGAATATATATATATATATATATATATATATATATATATATATATATATATATATATATATATATATATTACTGTATTTTTTAGAAATTCATGATAATGAATGAATTTTATAGCTAAATAGTTATTTTTTGTATATGTTGTTGAAGAATAAAAGAAAATTGTTCAGAAATCAAAAGGCCAAACAATTTTTACACTTGATGAAATGTTTGGGTCCATATGTCTGTTAAAATATTTGTACCAATGTAAAATGTATAACAAATCATGATTTAAGGTTTAAAATAGAGGACTATTTATAAGTGTGATTGTAGGGATTTAATTAATACTTTAATTTTAGATCTCTTACTTAAAAATATAAGTGTAGGATGTTATTTTCGTTTGTTAAATTTTGTTTATTTATCATTTCGTTATATAATAAATGAAATTGGATTAATATTTGAAAATAAGTTCTCTTGGTATTTTGATTTTTTTAAACTATTCTCTTGAGGTTTGATAATGCAAGTGATTGATTTGTGTTTTCAAAATTAAATAAGTTCTGTAACTGTAACTGCATACTATTGAATATTTATCCACATTTAGTTTCATTATTATTAAAAATAAGAGTGAACCTTGGATCATTAAAAAAAATAAAATACAATAAGCATACCTTTTTATTGTTTTATACAGGACTCTGTTTATAAACAACAGAAAAGTTTTGAATAAGGCTGAAGGCATTATTGATCAAAATTTTAATTTGCCCAAATGGTGTGTTTTGTATTTAATACAATACAAAAAATTAGGTAATTTGTATTGTTGTTGTTTTTTTTAGCCATTGTAAAAAAAATTTAATTTACTGTTTGCATTAGAACTTTCACTGGGAAATTGTATTTTTTTAAAAATAAGATATTTATATGATATATATTACTATAATTATCAATATTTATGAGAGGTTCTGTTGAATAGATTTAGATCTTATTGCGATGACTTCCATGACTTAATCTAAACTAAATAATAGTTGAGGGTTAGGGAATCAGACTTATTTAATTTTTGATGATTTGTGGCTTATGCCACTCTCATTCAACCTGGTTGCTTTCGTCTGTGTTAAAATTATTATACTCTTCTTATAACTAAGAACATTAAATATTGTAATATTTTACTTGTTATTTTGACCAGGTATCCATATTATTTAATGTTTATTATATTGTTCCATTACTTTTAGGTATAAGATATTTTGTCCTTCAAAGTGACAGCTTTTATACAGGGTGAAATAGTTAATTAGTATGTTTTACTATTAACAGTTAGTTGTTTTTTTTTTGTATTAATATTTCTTTAAGAATCTGTTTGCTATTAATGATGGGTAGATGCTTATAAATTTGTATATTTTTCCATCTGTATACAAGACTACTCTATTGTTAATGAGTTATATTGTGTTTACTATAATAAATAAATATATTTATTGTCTATAAATACGTCTTATAAAACACTAATTAAATACATCCTTGAGATTTACATCAGCTGATTTAAGCAACTACAACTTACTTTAATTCACTTCCTTTGCATAACCAAAATGGATTCTGGCATTAATAACATCTGTTCATCCCAGTGGATCTGCAAACATCAAAGCAGAAAACCCTTTAATGTATTTAGATGAATTTGAACCCTTTGGGAATAACCTAATTGAGTATAAATTTTAATAAAAAAACTTTTGGGTTTTAATTTTAAGATCAAATACTAGTGAGAAAAGAAGACATAATTAATTAATGAAAGGCTTAGCAGAACCAAAGGCTTGATACTACAGACACCAGCTATCTAGCACACCTCGAATCGAAATCCAATCCACCTGATGTGGTGTAGTTAATCAGGATTTTATATAAAAAATTAAGACATTTAAAATATGTTGGTAACTGGGTAAAAAATAATAGCAAACTGGGAATTATAAGTTTTAGGTTAGAAGATAGTCTGAGGATGGGATGCAACTAAAAAAGTTTAATAAAGTACCAAATTATTTATACTTAAAAATATTACCGTTTTTTGATGTCCCTAATAGCACCAGATAGTTCGACTTAATGATTCTTGAGGTCCAGCCTAAAGACTAGTTCCTGAACAAAAAAGAAAATTATTTATAAATAGTTCTTAATTATCCACTTAAAAAAACATGTTTCAATGTTAATAGCTTTTACCCTATATATCCACAATAAATGGGGGATTAACCAAAATTACAATTAAGAAGATAAATTTAAACCGAATATTATTAAATTTGGTAATAACAATATAATTGCTAATAACAATAACATTAATGACATTTCAGGTTGTTGAAATAGGAAATAACAAAATGCTATCAAAACCAGTTAACAACATTATTGGATCTAGATTGCTTTAAGAGCTACTGCAAAATTTATTACACTGCCTATGTTATTATGTTAATGATAAAATAATGTTAAAGGCAAAAAGTTATCCTCAAAAAGGTTGATATAAAAGAAATCAAATAACTGTTGTTAGAGCGTATGTATACTTGCAAAATGTTAGTGACATATTATTAGCAACTCGTGTTAGCCAAGCCATCTCCAATGTGAAGTAATCTTAAGAAGTTTTTAAGTTGCTAACCCATCTAATTGAGTCTAAAAATAGTTTTTACTAATATGCTTTTAGATTAATGAATGTTTTATTCTGAATGTGAAATATATTGTGTTACTGACAAGTATTATAATGATCATAATATGATAATAAATAAAAGAATTTTAGGATTTAGGTAGTTGAGGTATGCAGTCATAGATAAACAGTAATTAAAAATAAATTTTTAATTTACTATGCCAAAGTTTCGACTTGCATTGTAAGCCTTGTTCAGGGCTAGAAGAAAAAGAAAAGAAAAAGGTTTGTTTTCTTTTTCTTCTAGCCCTGACGAAGGCTAGCAATGCAAGTCGAAACGTCGGCATAATAAATTAAAAATTTTTTTTTTAATTGCTGTTTATCTATGACTGCATACCCCAACTACCTACATCCTAAAATACTTCTCAGTCAACTAATACTCCATCGAAATAAAAGAATTTACTCCAGATTCAATTTATATATTGTAGAATTTATTACAGCATCCTTCAACCACCAACAGAATAATCTGAAATTAGGAGAGACGAATGCCCAAAGATGGGCTTAATCCAAAAATTAATTTTTGTAAAGAAAAATATGAACTTTATAACTTGGTTAATTTTTTTTTTTTTGGAATAAATGGTGTATATTTATTTTGTGAATCTTTTGGTAAAAAAGGTCAGCTATTATTGTTATCTATAGTTCATGGGAAAGGGACTGTGACTACCTCAAACTATCATGAACTTAGAGACTGTCAAACTTTATATAGGAAAACAAAAAATTATCAAAATTAAATTCCATTCAAAGTGTTTACAGAAAATAAATAGTAAACAAACCAAGAAGAGGTACTGTTTCTCCATTATGCATTACATTTCATCTTTAATATCTTTCTTTATTAACCCAATGGTCATTATTGAAAATTGAAAGGTGTGAATCAAATCTACTGAGTTATAAAATTTAAAAAAAATTAATCGCACTATAATATATGGGAAACTCGAACTATCAAGACTTCTGTAACCAGAACCGGTACCTCTCATTACAAATTATTTAAATTTATCTTATTTTCAACAAATGTTTTTACATGATTTGATAAATTAAGCAAATTTTAAATATATAATAAATATGTTATATATAAAAATAAAATCTACCTAAATCATCTTATTTTTTTAAATTGAAGATGTAAATTTGTTGACTATATAATATATCCTGTAGATTTTTGAGGAATCAGTCAAAGGGAAAATAATGATTGTGAAAAAAAATAACAAAACATTGTTTTATTATGCCGACTCATCAGCCACGACATTGATGGCCATCATCAAAGCAGATTAAAAAATGAAAATTAAGAACAAAAAAGATTAAGCATAATTTTTTTTTTTTAATTTTCATTTTTCAATCGTGCCTGATTATGGCTATCAATAATCAAATGTTCTGTTAGTTTTAACAATAATTACTTTCCCTTTGACTGGTCCCTCAAAAATTAACAAGATATTTTATATCTTTAAATATGGTTTTACTTAACAATTAAATTAGAGAGTATATAATATTAATGTGGTTTTTATGTATTAAGTTTTTCGCGGAAGTTTTAAAAAGGTTTCGTAAATAAAAACAAAATGTTAAAAAGGAAAAGAAATGGCATATATTTAAGAAAAATACGGTAAACATATTTACTCTTTAAATATAAATAAGCATAAAAAAATTAATCTATAAATTAATAAAAACATATACACTAAGAGAAGGCAATATAATAAATAAAATCTTTGGAATAATGATATAAACATATGAGGAAGGCTTTTACAAGCAAGACAGTCTTAATATTTAAAATAATACAAATTCAAAAACACATTGAGCAGACATCGATAGGAACTATTACCCTTGTTTCCTTGACTAGGGTTTGTACTTAATGTTACATCTTATTTATAAAAAGAGCATAAATAGAAAAATAATTTTTACATTATAGATTTGTACATTATGTCCAATCTTATACTACAAGAAAAAATGCGTATATATACATCTTTTTTTTTTTTTTTATGGTTTACTATCATTTATACTTTATTCAACATTTAATTAATTACAAAAAAAGCACATGGCCCATTCAAAAGTTTTTATCATACAACATAAATAAGTTAATTAGTAACATAGATCATTTAATGGAACTGAGATTAAATACAATGATCATAAAGTGAGTCATTCAGAAACCAATATAAATAAGCCCCCAAAAAATTAATGTATTTATACAGTCATCATTAAATTTTTTTTTTTATTATTTAACAATATGACTGAGTATTGAGGGTGGGTAAAACTAGGCAATACCTACAAAATATTTAAATGCATTAGTTTCTGAACAGCTCACATAACACGAGAGCATAATACTATAACATACTAACCTAAAAGGAATTTTTCAATCTTAAAATTAATAAAAATAAATAATTCAAACTAAATACAGTATAATTAATCTAATTCTAAAATTAGGAAACTCAAATGGAACTAGTGTAAAAGTCATAATTTTATTTCATTAACTCTTAATCAATTAATACCCTTGTGAACAAGCTAAATTAATAACAGAAATAATCGTTAACAATTTATCACAACCTTCAAACCGACTACTATAAGTCAATTTAAGAAAAAATAATAACGGATCATCTAATTGAATTAAACATTCAATAGGCTAGTAGTGTATTACTTATAATACTTCATTAAAAAAAAAAAAAAAAAAAAAAAAAAAAAAAAAATAAAAAAAAAAATACAATAAATAACAACAAAAAAAAAAACACAGGCTTTTATCAGCTGTTTCATTTTAAAATAATTCATATATGTCACCAAATCAGTTTTTAATTAGAAAAAAAAAATTAAAATACTGACTGTAAGTCAAACTGAATGTTATTCAATCTCGTCACGTCAATACTGTATTATACTAATATTATGCTAATGTTTTAAGATTTAGAAAAATCAATAAAATAACAGTTTTGAAAATTATAAAAAAAATAGTTTTAATTCCAAAAGCATATTATACTTCATCTTTCATTAACTATATAGTGCATTGGATTGGTAAAACATAAGGCACAATGGTACTGCATGATCATAACATTAATATGAATATTTCTTTTTTAAACAATCTAAAGCACCAGTAGCATTCCAAAATTAAATTTGAAATGCTAAAAAAGAACATGAATATTGAGTAAAGTAGTATGTTTAGCAATAAAATCATTTGATGTCTCAAAACTTAAATAAAAAATAATAAATTACATTACTATAAAAAATAAATAAATAAATAATCAATACTTTCGTACCATCTAGATCTTTAATTAGCCGCCTAAATCTGAAATCATGGCATCATTATGCTTAGGAAAATGGCAATAAGGCAGACCACTACATCATCACTTTCGCGAGCTACAACCAGCAATATAATGAGCCGAATGTACATGATGCATTAAAGCCATCTTATCGACTGATGAAAATGAACACTCAGAACACTGATATGTTTTATTCAGTCGAACTGAATGGCGGATAAGTGAATGAACCCTAAGACTATCTTCATCGTTGGCTTTGAAATTGCACGAGTCACACCTAAAATTATTTGAAAGTGGAGCATGACAGACGCGAACATGACAAACAGCATTCATTTCACTGGCTGTTTGAAAATGACATTTTTTGCAACCAAATACAGCGTGACCTCCTCGGCTGAAACTTCTAACTATTTCATCTTGTGCCCAAGACATGATGAATTTTTTAATCAAACTCCTGAAAGTTGACTTTGATGCCAGCTGTAAAACTGAGCAGTTTCACTAGAAAAAGATAAAATACATTATAACAACAAAATATTCAAAAATGTACATATTAGATACAAAAATATTTAAACGGCAAAAAATATTAACTTGATTTCATCCATTTCTGCTTACAATCCAATTGCGATAACACATTCTTTGTTAAATTAATACTCTTAGACTTCTTAATTAGGACAAATAATTAGGTATGATTAAATGTGCTGTAACAAGGAAAATAAATATTAAATAATTGTATGATTCAAATAAAAAACCTTTAGCCTCTCAAATACCATTAAATAGTCACAAACCAGCGTCTCTCCTTGTCACTCACATCTAAACAATAGAGACTTCACTAGGCCTGAAGAATACAAACAATTAATGTATATCTCACTGTGAGAGAGACAGCATTAAACTAACAAATAGATCTACAGATACTTTTAAAGGTGAAATAATGATCAGTAAGTAATTAAAAGTATTTCAAAGACTAAAGACTTTGTTTTAGAGGCTTTAATTTAATAGGAAATGTCTAATACTTGTAAATTTGGTAATAAAGAATAGAAGTTAAAGATTCATGAAATTTCATTTAACAATTTCAAGTTTCAATAATGAACTCCCTAGAAAATAATAATCATAGAAATATGAGTGAAATAAAAGCTAGTCCTAAATAATAAAAATAAGTCCAGTTTTAATACAGTGAACTGAATGGTTGACTTTAGTAAAAATAAAATTAAAAAAAAACAATTGATTGACAAAAATTTTGTTTAAGTTTCTCTTTTAGTTGTTCTCACATAACTAATGCAGAATGAAATCAAGAAAATGACTTCAAATCGGTAAAGAAAAAATAGAAATGCACATATCAGCAATGTTCTGGGAGCAATGTACTCCCCCTCCACTCCTCAATAGATCATTATATAAACAATCATAATGAGAGAAATGCTATTGTACTGTGTAATCCAGGCTCCCTATAACTCTTGATGTCTAGTAATACATTTTGACCGCTGATATGAAATGAATTTAGTTACCTGCTAATTCAGAAAAAATAGAGCAATAAAGTAACATAAAAGTAGGAAAGAAAACAATATTGAGGATTCAATTATATATTTTTGAAAATAAAATGAACTTTCAAAACTTATCAACTTTGAAAATTTGTTCAACACACATAATGTTTCCAAGACAGAACAAAATATTGTAACAAAAATTAGAACAAAAATTGAAAGATGTAAGATTAATAAAAAAAATAGCAAGTAAATTTTTAAAATAATCATACTGCCACAAACAACCTGTGACACCTATGGTTTGAAACTTTTTTTTAAATAGAAAGCATAAAATTAAAAAAAAACAAAGTAAATATATAACATACCAAGAATAAAATTACATTTTAAGAACAAGCCCCAGTTTTGAATTAAGACAGTGAAAGTTACAAGCGTATTTTTTTTTTTAATTTACGGAATCGAAAAAATAAAAACGTCTCAAGTCATTTTCAAAACAAGATTCCAACCTACTTCCCAAACCATGTCGCCTTAACCTGCACCTAAAGGTTCTATGTGTAGATTGTTTGTAAATTATGAATCGATTATACGTATTCGCGTTTAGTCCACTGCTACTAAAAACAAAATATTGAAACAGGAAAATACTAAGAATGAATTTTTAAAGTTAAAATAATTATTATCAATGATCGTTCTGTAATTATAACTTAAATTAAAATCAGATTTTTTTTTTCTATTTTAATTAGTAGATGTTATCTTTATATTGAGTTTTATGAATAAGTATTAAGCTAATAGATCAAGGTGTTTCTTTAACACCTTCGTATAATGAAAGTAGAACTGGAAGGGGCGGGTTATTTAATAAGTTAATTTTCGATTTTAGATAGATTGGAAAGGTCAAGATTTAAACCGAAGAAGCCAAATGTAATGAAAATATCA
Organism: Euschistus heros; assembly: GCA_003667255.2. Lineage (NCBI taxonomy): Eukaryota > Metazoa > Arthropoda > Insecta > Hemiptera > Pentatomidae > Euschistus > Euschistus heros. The sequence goes on along the minus strand of RCWM02000301.1, from coordinate 651,223 downwards.
CAAATCAACACCAGTAAGTCAGAATGTTGCCTCAATCCATTTATTTTTAAACAACTTTGATTAACATAATTTATTTTAAAAAACATGAATATGCACCAATATTTATGACTTCCAACGTGACAATAAAACTCATTTTAATTTCTGCTTACAAACTATGAAGTTTGCTTGTTTCTTTTTCTTTTTTTTAAACAATTGAAGATTGACGGAAATGTACACCTATTCACCATACATCTAACCACAAACAGGTGTGAATATTAAAAGCACTCAGTTTATTAACGTATTCATCTTAATTATGCTTATTTTAGCTAACACATCTATCTTTTTATTTTACTTATGACTTCAAATTTACTTTTCATTGTAATAAATCATAACCGTTTGTACATTCTTTAAAATATATTAATTCACTGGATAAATTATTAATTTTACATATGGTTCAGTTCATTTAATATTTAGATTTGGTTTGATTGAATATTTCTGTTATTAATAGATTTTGTTGCGTTTAGAAGGTATGTATATTCAACATAAACAATTACGTTTTGTTTTGTAAACGGTTAAAATCTATTCTGCATTAAGGTATAATATATGCTGCATATCTATGAATATTTTCACAAATTTTTAAAAAATAATAACAAAAATTGGCGATGACTAGAAATATTCACAAATATTTGGTTAAAGAACAGATTGAGAATAAGTCTTAACCACTCCATTGGAAAAAGGTTACTTCTCTTTACACAAGACGCATCTGCAGATCAAGCAAGCTCCATTCCCAATTTACCATTAGCTGCTATAATTATAAGTACATTTATAATTTGTCTTTTTTTGAGCAGAATGCTCTCCTTAAAATATTCTAATAAAGTTTCCATTTTTTTTACTCCATAGAATCGGTTCAGCTAAAAATTGCTAATTCCTTTTTTCAAATTCTACAACTTCTTCCAATATGGTGGTCTTAGTAAATATTTTAAGTAGTTTTTGGTGTACACTTTCTAAAAAGTTATTATTCCCTACATACTTCCCTACTACTGATATAAGTGTTCCCCAAGGACGTTTCCTTTTTACAACATTCATTTATATTTAAACTAACAACATCATACATTTTATTTGATTTACACTTTAAACACTATTTACAAATATATTTAGCCTTCCGCCAGTTTTATATTCTTGAGTGCGTCACCTCAGTAGCATTACAGCAAATAATAAGTTGCGTTTGAACTAATGTTAATACAATGGCGTGTGTTACCAACGATTACACGCTGGACAAAAAAGTGCGTTACCATAGTAACCGTAAAACTTGAAGATTAATTGCTCAAGCAATTCATCTTCCCTCCGCAGTAGGGGAATCCCCGTGTTGCCGTAACACCTAGGAAGGGAAGGACAAACGAACAAATAAACACATTTATTAAACTAACTAATTGTAAATCTTAATCTTCGAATATCTACTACTAACACGTGAACACTCCCCCCAGAGCACTCCTTCCTGTATGATCCCTAACTTTCTTCCGCTTTAACTATAATTTCTTATTTTATTTAGATTGTCTGGTGAACTCAAGACGAGAGAGATCAAATTGATGAAGTGTTTTATCTAATGATTAACACATTTATCTATGAGGTCCTCAGATTCTAGATCTTATATTACTTATTCTTTTATTGTTTGGAATCATCCAAAACAGTTATTTTGCGTTTGTATCTTGGCAATGATTACAAAATGGTTGCAGTTCTGTAACGCGTGCTGATATCAAGCAGGTCAAACTTGTCCTTTGCACTGATTAAAAAACTACTAAACTGACTGTTATAATTTATGATTAATCTCAATTAATAAAGATTAGTCCAAAAACCACATTTAAGGAGGGATTTCTTAGAAATTCTATAAATTTATATAAACTGTATAAATGAATTTAATCACAAATGAATGTCTACGATTCCTATAATCTTTGAAAACAAAAAAATAAAATAAAATAATTTTAAAATTCAACTAATTTATTTATAATTTTAAATAATTAACATTGCAACCACTACTTTAAATGATTATTAGATCCAAAAAGTACGTTAATACCTAGTTTAAAGGTTTAAAAAAAAATAATAATAAGCATTAATTTTTGCAGGAGAACACTTAAAAATAATGGATCCTACGAGGTATTTCATTTATCACATATCATTACTCGTTATGTATATGGAAAATACATAACTAATGTTTATCCTGATAACTTTTGATATTCATATTTAAATTTAAACTATTATTCCAGTGAATTGGAAGGTGAAGAGGACTGTATTTGCAAAAGACCGAAAACGAAAATCATGTGCACCAATTGTGATTACGTAACTTTTGGTCGGGTGAGAAAAACTTGCTCCACTCACCCTCATGTAAGTAGTATATTTATTACCATTGATCAGTACAGGGTAATTTTATTAATTCATTTATAAATTATATATTTAATATAAATTAATTTAACGGGATTATATTAATATCCCTTTTGTCCTTGAATCTATACCTTCGAATTTCCAAAATTTCTCAATCTCTATCCAGTTCCAGAGAGTCCTGATAATGGCCAGCTTAACACTAAACCTGCAATCTAGGAGCCGACGACACTAAACCTTTCATGATAGGTCTCCCAGAAAAACCAAAGCTTATCTGAAAGATCATCAAATTTTTGTGTAAGAAAAACCACTGCTGCCGTTTCCAAACACAGATCAAGATGGCGGTAGCAAGTAACATAAGGTTCCAGAATGCCGTTTTCAGGAAAAAAAAACTGCTGAACTTTTATTCTCAACGGATCCTAATGTTTTTTTCGAGTGCTGAATCCGAATCTGGAATTTGCTACCACGGCAGCCGTCGGCTTCATATCCCAAATCGTAAAAAACCGCCTAAAATAGCGGTTATTGTCGGTTTTTACCTATATCATGACAACGAAGCGTTTTTTGAACAATGTCTTTATATATTAATTGTAGCTGGAACCAGTACCAATTAAATGAAAAAACAATTCCGAAATCGGACCATGTTTCGCGATGTTATGGTCTGGGGAAAATAGTAGAAACGGCCAACTTGCGGTAAATCCTACTTCTCCGCGAAAATACGTTTATTGGTACTCTTTTGGCTGTAAATCCGAATCTATTTGTCCTATCCAAAATTTCATATTTTTCATATTAAAGCTGGTTAAATTTACAATTATACATTAAGTTTGACTTAATTCGAACTCACATTTATATATTTGTTTGTAACAAAGTCCAGTCATGTCCAGTTCTTTTGAATCGAGGCTAAGTCGAATAGAGTCAAACATGATCGACGCAGAGTCTGGACATGAGTCAAACATGAGTCGATTCAAATGTTTTCCAGTTTGTACTAGGCTTTAAGTGCTCTCACTTTGCCTCCACTGGCTCACGAACCAGTGACGCGGCAGGAGAGAAGCAATAGGATCTCCTAGAGCCCTGCTTAATCCTTCACATGGTGGGGGAAGAAGCTGGCTGGGGGGGGGTCTCCTTAGCCTGAGTGTAAATATGTATGATTGGATGTATTTTTTTTTCCTTTTCCTATTTTTTAATTATTTACTTTATTTTATAATTACTTCTTTATTTTCATTATGATTTTTTATTGTATCTATTTATTGATTCATTTATCTTTTTCGTATTATTATTTGGATTTCCTTGTAAATACGATATGGGTGTGAATTTAAAGCACTATTACTTATTGCTCTTGGCTGTGAAATACTATAAATCATCAAAATAAAATATTTAAAAAAAGGAAAAGGTTATTAGCTTCTGTTGGGATCTTCCGACATATTGATTAAATATGTATATGTATGTATATGTAATATCTATATACAGGGTGTTCGGAAGATCGTTGGCCAAAAAATTACCTCGGGTAGGGAGGTTCATTTTGAACCTATTTAAGGTCACTTACCTATATACAAAGTCTTACGGCTTTTTTTTTTTTTTTTTTAATGAATTATTTTGTAAAAATGGCCAAATCCAAACATTTATGCCTTATAACTCCGTTGTTTACAGATATATCAACGCCATTTTTTTTTTCCTGTAATTACTAATACATTGTCCATGTAAAATAAAAAAGATATGGTGCAAAAAACAAATACCAAAAAAAACGGGAGATCGTTAAATCTTGTCAAAGGCAAAAATAAAAATTATGAACTTCAAGTTTAGGTTCAATAAAAAAAAAAAGTAAGAGCAACAGCCAAATCCAAATTGTTTTAAAAACTTCTCTATTTAATACTCTTTAAAAAAATACCATTTGCAGGCACGCAGCACATCTAGATTTTTTTATTTTTTATAAAGTAACAAAAGGGTGCCACCAGCTCACACTGACAATAATAATGAATCGAATCATATTTTTTATGCAAAACGTAAAAAATAGTTGTGTTTCTTTATAGCATAGGTTAAACTGCATATTTTCTCTTTCTCGGAATTTCGATTTTATCAGAGTAAACTTTATCTACATTTTTGTCAACAATAATCAGGGAACAAAATTAAACTAATTTTAAATTATTCATAAATTTAATTTGTAGAGTATCACAGGTATTGCTCAAAATGATCTCCAATATTTCTAATACAAGCACGATATCTTTTTCTTATTTCTGTGGTGGTTGTTCTTAAAACAAGTTCTTCCTTCATTATGGTAAATGCGGCATTGATTTCTTGAATATGTTGTCTTGAAAACAATTCTTCATTATAAACCAAATCTTTGGAACGGTCCCAGGCGTAATAATCGAGCAGCGTGAGGTCTGGAGACCGTGCTGGCCACTCAATTGGACCCCGTCTTCCTATCCAGGATTGTGGGAAACAATTGTTTAAACATTCTCTTACAGCTAAGTTGTAGTGGGCTTTTTCAAAACAAGAACTTATTTAAAAAATCAATGCCACGTTTACCATAATGAAGGAAGAATTTATTTTTTTTTCAGAACAACTACCACAAAAATAAGAAAAAGATATCGTGCTTGTATTAGAAATAGTGGAGATCATTTTGAGCAATACCTGTGATACTCTACAAATTAAATTTATGAATAATTTAAAATTAGTTTAATTTTGTTCCCTGATTATTGTTTACGAAAATGTAGATAAAGTTTACTCTGATAAAATCGAAATTCCGAGAAAGAAAGAGAAAATATGGAGTTTAACCTATGCTATAAAGATACACAACTATTTGTTACGTTTTGCATAAAAAATATGATTCGATTCATTATTATTGTCAGTGTGCGCTGGTGGCACCCTTTTGTTACTTTATAAAAAAAAACAAAAAAAAACTAGATGTGCTGCATGCCTGCAAATGGTACGAGTATTTTTTTAAAGAGTATTAAATAGAGAAGTTTTTAAAACAATTTGGATTTGGCTGTTGCACTTACTTTTTTTTTATTGAACCTAAACTTGAAGTTCATAATTTTTATTTTTGCCTTTGACAAGATTTAACGAACTCCCGTTTTTTTGGTACTTGTTTTTTGCACCATATCTTTTTTATTTTACATGGACAATGTATTAGTAATAACAGGGGAAAAAAAAAAAATGGCGTTGATATATCAGTAAACAACGGAGTTATAAGGCATAAATGTTTGGATTTGGCCATTTTTACAAAAAAATTCATTAAAAAAAAAAAAAACCGTAAGACTGTATATAGGTAAGTGACCTTAAATAGGTTCAAAATGAACCTCCCTACCCGAGATAATTTTTTGGCCAACGATCTTCCGAACACCCTGTATATATATTTATATTCACAAATACATAACATCCGCTTATATCTAAAATGATTTCAGGTAACCTACTTAATGGATCTGATAAACTGCCCCAGGTGTAATAGGCATTGTTACGAGACCGGTGAGCCACGTTTTAATGTAAATAACCTTCGGGTTGAATTGCCAACGGTATGAAATTTTTAAAGTTTATGTTTTTAATTTACGGAAATTACATGATGTGGAACTTGGAAGCAGCAAACCTATGCTCAGGAATGCACTGGAGGCTCAATAAATGGTGTTTGTTGTTAAAAATTTCTTCATTTATAGTTATAAACAAATCTTTCTGGGAGACAAATGTATATATAGGATTTTAATTAAGTTTTATTTAAATATGTATATTATTTATATATTATCATATCTAATTATTTCATTTAATGGCCGCACCCTACGTAACAGCGAATAACAATAAGACCTGAAAAATGATTACAGGCTTTTTTTTTTTTTTTTTTTTTTTTTTTTTTTTTAATAATTTTTGTTTTTATATTTTTGTTTAAAATCATTAGGTTAAGGTTAGCCAAAACAATGGATGATAAATGAAGCGGTCTCGGCAAAGAGGGCTTCAGGCCATTCTTTTCTTAAAATGAGTTAGCAATGAAAAAATAATTTCTGCGGATAAACCCATCATTACATGGAAAAATGACTTCAGTCAACGAAATAATTAATTTCAAGCAGTGCATTGGACTGTAATAATTTCTGCATGTAAAGGTGTAATTATATTCCGAAAATTGTTTTTTAGTGCTAACTCATTATATGAAAAGAATGGAATGAAGCCCTCTTTGTAGAGGCCGATTCAAATCAAAACAATTTATAAATAGAATATTCTAACGTTCGGAAAAGTTCCAAACAGTAAAGCAAAAATGCTTCTCCTGAATATTTTAATAAAAGTCAGTTAGCACCTATTTCCAAACGTGGCTTCAGTTACCAACTATTACCACTTCTGTTTAGACATCCATCTCTAAGAACTATGCTCAAAATTTCCAGAATTTTGATCGGAAGTTGACGCTTGCTCCTATGGTCAAAAGGATTTCATTTTTTTCATTTATTTTTTATATCAATTGATATTTACAACTTTATGCATTATATACAACAAATTAATTAGAGAAAAATGATTTCAATGACATGCCAATAACATGTAAAGAACTACTCACTGCTAGCATTTCAATAGTTCTACATTAGGTCTCTTGGCCATCTTCTTTCCAGACGCCTCGGAGGATTATCGGTATTGGAGTGTGAGACGAGTTGGGAGACTAGTGTATTCGAGGGGATATGGAGTTAACCATGAAAGGATAGGTATCTGGCTTGGGCCAAATCAGCAACATATGGAACATTAAGATCTTTATGGATATGATTGTTTGTGACATAATAAAGAGAATTGAGGATTTTACGAAGGATTATGGATTGTAAAATTGGATACGAAAAGATTTCGAAGGTTTGATGGAGCCCCAAAGCTCAAATACGTATGTCCAAATGGGTCTAATTACTGTAATTTAAATAAGTGTTTTGTAATTTATTGGGATCTTTGAACACTTGAACGCTTGTTCAGTAGCTAGCTGTTGGACTAATCGGAAACAGTTTCTTGTCTTTTAAGTCTGGTATGTATGGCGTTATTTAAACTGCTCTTTTAAGTCGAGTAGAGGATAGTGAAAAGAACAAATTTTATTGTTTAAAATTGTGGCAGTTTTATTTAAAGTTGACTTGTTTTGACGAGGTTTAATGTACAGATACCCACTGATCCACGATGTATGCTCAAACTGTCGAAGGACAGCACTTATTCTGCAAACTACTATAGTGTATGAAAATGATAACGGCGATAAATCAAGTGAAGTAGAAAGGGGGAAAATGGATATGCATGCAAAGTGTGTTCCTTTCCTTAAAGAGAAATTCCGCGATACATTCGGAGATTGAGACTTTATTTTTCTATTATATGTTTATATATGGATATGTAATGGTTTGAGATTTTTTGATTGTCAAGGGAAAATAAAAAAGTAAGGAGATAGGGATTTAAAAAAAACAACAACTAATATTGTATAGATTCAAAGGAAAATTACATTAATTTTAATGTACATACTTTTTTTTTTATTGGCCAACTATGGCCTGAGAATTTCAGAGAACCCAGAGATTTCTTGAATTTTCTTCTCTTCTCCTCCCAGAACCTCTTCACACGGTCGCTTCCGCTTTGCTTGTCCTCGGAAATGATCCGCTTAGGTCTCCTGCTGGCTGGTTTCTCCAGAAAAAGATTGTATTATGTTAATTCTACTCCTAAACTCTTTTCTGTTGTGGGCCATCTGTAGAGTTATTCCAACCTCCTCGGCATCCCTCCTCACCACATCCACCCATTTAGAAGTGGATTTCAACCCTTTGATGTAGTTGAAGATTATTTTGGTCAGGCTGCCTTCATCCATCCTTAATAGATGTCCGTAGAACTTCAAACTCCGCTTCTTCCCGCATCCTAGAAGCAAATGTTTGACATAAAGTGAGGTAAAAAAATTCGGGTCTTTTGCACTTGTTCCCCAAATTTCATTTTGAGTTTGTTATCAAATGTTTAGGTTACGAGTAACCTACCCAAACGTAATAAAATGTCAACGAGAGATCGTTTGATTGTTCCTATTATTAAATAATTAAATAAAAAACAAAAAAAAAAATGAGTTAATTATTTATTTAAATATTTTATTAAGAGTTAATATTATAGCTTGTTAGGTTATAATAAAACATATTTGTTTTCTTATACGCGACATGTCTTTGTTCGATTTAATTCGTCGAATAAATAAAAAAGAAAAGCGATAGAATACAATACAAAAAATGCAATTTTTGTTTTTGTTTTCAACCGACTTCAAAAAAGAGGAGGTTCTCAACTCGTCTGTATTTTTTATTTATTTATTTTTTTTTGTGTATGTTACGCGATTACTCCTTCAATTCTGAATCAATTTTGATGATTCTTTTTTAGATCGGTAGGGCATACTTCAGAGGTGGTCCCACAAAAAATATTTTGAAATCAACGCAGCACTTTTTAAGAAAAATCAAAAAAACAGTTTAAAAAATCACTTATTAATGGTTTTTTTGATTTTTCTTAAAAAGTGCTGCATTGATTTCAAAATATTTTTTATGGGACCACCTCTGAAGTATGCCCTACCGATCTAAAAAAGAATCATCAAAATTGATTCAGTATTGACAGAGTAATCGCGTAACATACACACCCAAAAAAAAGAAAATACAGACGAGTTGAGAACCTCCGTCAATTCTTAATCAATTTTGATGATTCTTTTTTAGACCGGTAGGACATACTTCAGAGGTAGTCCCATAAAAAATATTTTGAAATCAACGCAGCACTTTTTAAGAAAAATAAAAAAAAAACAGTTAATAAAAATCACTGTTATATAACCTTACATTTTAAACATATTTATGATTATGATTATTTAAAATCTCCATAGTATCTAAATCTCCGTCCTAAAGAATAAAGAAATATCGCCACTGGTGGAAGGCGGTGTCTACTTTTAGGCACCCTCAGAAAAAAGCTCAATTCAGTTGAAAGTTATATGATAATTTGGTACCAGGTATTTAATTTTCTTTATCAACGATTTTATATGTATGTACAAACAACATACACATACCCATTAATGAAAAATATACGTAATGATTTCAACTCCCAATTTGTGTTTAATTTTCCCAATTACATGAAGGTAAGTGGAATGATAACCTCGATAAGTCAGTAACTCGAACTATTTTTCAGAGTAGCTTGAAAATCGAGAATTGACTATATAATCAACAATACATTCACCACGAAAAAGTGAAAAATAAAAATAATTTTTAGAGAAAAAAACAAAACCGACTTCAAGATTAAACCTACTTACACAAACTTAACTAAAAAATAAAAAATAATATTTTAATTGCTTCAAAACAAAAACCGTTAAATGAAAATCAATGAAATTATCGATACTTATATACCTATTCACAATTTATGATCAGTTATTTTTGGAGTCGGTGCCAACCAAAACTAACAGAATTTGAAAAGAAATGGTAATTGTAAAGATCCTCCCACTGTTTCATCACCGCCACACCGCTGTCTCGGGCCATTCGAAAGTGTATTGCAGAGGCAGTAGAAAACTGCCATTCTTGGCTGGCACCGACTCCAAAAATAACTGATCATAAATTGTGAATAGGTATATAAGTATCGATAATTTCGTTGATTGTCATTTAACGGTTTTTGTTTTGAAGCAATTAAAATATTATTTTTTATTTTTTAGTTAAGTTTGTGTAAGTAGGTTTAATCTTGAAGTCGGTTTTGTTTTTTTCTCTAAAAATTATTTTTTTAATTTAATTATTTAATAATAGGAACAATCAAACGATCTCTCATTGACATGTTATTACATTTGGGAAGGTTACTCGTAATCTAAACATATGATAGTAAACTCAAAATGAAATGCGGGGAACAAGTGCAAAAGACCCCAAAAAACATTTTTTCTCGTAAATTATCGATTTTCAATAACGTATATCTCGAAAGCCGTTGGAAATTTGACAAATGTGTATTGTATTAATTTTATAGGAAATTTAACAAGCTTTAATTTTGATTTGAAAAATATTTTTCTAGAGTCTACCGTTTTCGAGATATAATCGAAAAATTCAAAAAATGGGACCTTCTCCCTTTCCCACAGGGGTGGGGACTTTTAGTATGTTTATTACCGTCTAATTCCTAATGAAGCTATGAACCTTGAAGTGCAGTAATGTGTTTTAATATTATTAAATCATTTCTTTCTCTATGTTGTACATTCTGCTAGGTTTAAAATAATAATCAACTTACTTCTTCACTTTGTGGAGAAAATTTGGAAGATAATTATATTAACTCATTTTTGCAATTTTTTTTATTCAAAAACTTATTTTAAGTTATTTAAAAAAAAAAGCAATGTGTACATCGGACACCCGTTGAGCACAGGTGTTCATTCTTGGTTGGATGGGTGCATACATTCTGTCGGTCAGCATTGACCATATGGTGTCCCCTGCTTTCTTTAACATGTATTTTTTTACCTAATGTCCTTTAGTGCAATAAATTGGTTTTATGTTCTCTCTAGGACAATTACATTTCTTTTCTTTAATTTTAACGATTTGTATCATTCAGTTTTAGTAATTTTTTATTTTTAGGATTGATGTATTGTTTGCTATTTCGATTGGATTTTTTTTATTCGAAGACAAGCTTCGAATGTTAAAAAAAAAATTTTCAAAACATTAGTACTTTACTTCATAGATCATAATTATTTATTTTAAAAAAAATCAAAGATGTTGATACTCACACAAGGAGGCAATGCAAGTGCTTCTAAAAGATATCAGGACCTAAAGCAGACTGAGTGTAAAATGGTCATGAGAATAAAATATCAAAAATGAAACTAAATTTGATAAGGAGAAAATGTTTGGGGGGCAAAAAAATCCGAACTTATTTTCAGATTTTGGAAGGATAGGAATATGCTTTAAATAAAAAAATGTTTCATTTACAATATTCAATAAATAAATAAATTAAGGCTTAGCGAACCCGAAGGTTCGATGCCCATACCACCAACCGTCGACCGCACACTTCCCTCCAACCCACTCCTCCAAAACCCAAAACCCCCAGGTCGGCCCAGAAAGCAATCCTCCCATCTTCGTCTCGGTCTACCCCTCGGTCGTTTACCCGACGGTTGATAACTGATTACTTTTTTCGGAATTCGATCATTCAAACCCAACGACTTTACATGCCCATTTTATTAGTTGATAATTTACAATCAACAGATTTTGTAAACAAATCTTATTTATGTTGTGAATAAGTATAAACTCAATGTTTGTTTTCTATTGACCGGAGTATTAAGGATTAAAATATCACTTCAGTTTTATTCCTGCTGTTAAAGAGTCTTCATCTTTGATACCATAAAGCTTCATTTAGTAATTAATTTTTTTTTAATAATGCCGCGGGTGTTACAACTCACGGAAATTGAGCAGCAACGAATAATGGACTTAGGGAGAGCTGGGATGACCCAGAGGCAAATTGCTCATGAGATAAACCGCTCCCAGGGAGTAGTCAAAAAATTTATAGTGCGGCCCTCAAAATTACGGGAAAAAGAAAAGAAGTGGAAGGCCTCCAAAAATTTCTAAGCAGGTGTGAAACCGGCAGTTTTGAGAGAAATTTCGAAAACAGGAGCTTCCTCTGCACAGATTGTGAGGCGATTCAACTTAGGATGTGATGCTAGTTTGGTGAGGAAGTGGTTAGCTGAATCCAAGTTCTTCAAATATCGTAAAATTATGAGAAAACCACAGCTTAAAAAACATCATTTGTAGCGACGATTGCAGTTTGCAGAAAGACATATCCAAGACAGCAATAAATGGTCAAGAGTTATTTTTAGTGATGAAAAAAAATTTAACATTGATGGCCCAGATGGATTTAATTACTACTGGCATAACCTTAGAAAAGAAAAAAAAAAATTATCACGAAGAACACATTGGGGTGGAGGAGTAATGGTCTGGTGCATTTAATGAAAAGGGAAAGTCTCAAGTTGCATTCATTGCTGGCAAAATGAATGCTGTCAGGTACCAAAATGTTTATTACAATGTTAGAAGAAGAAGATCCCATTTTTCAACAAGATAATGCGCCAATTCATACAGCGCGCTCAACAAGACAATGGTTTGAAGATTTCAGACTCAATGTTTTGGATTGGCCAGCTCAGATCTCAATCCCATTGAAAACTTGTGGGGAATCATGTCTACAGAAGTCTACGACCCTCAGAAACCAGAAATCCAAAACATTGATGAGCTCAAGGAAAGGATTACACAAGCTTGGGAAAACATACCAGAGAGCACTTTACTTAATTTGGTAAGAAGTGTTCCTAAAAGACTGTTGGAGGTGATTAAAAAACATGGTGGAAGTTTTCATTATTGAAACGAATTTATTCTGAGTTTATACTTTTTCACAGGTGTATTTTGTTATTTTGCCCCAGTTGTACCTAATTCTAGCCATATGATGAAATTATTTATTAAAATTGTAATTAATCATTCACTGTATACATTAAATAATATATTTTGTTACTCAGATTCCAAAATTAAAGACTTAAAATGACTTGAAGAAGTTTTTTTTGTCTTGAGTTTATATTTTTTCACAGCACTGTATGTCAAAAAAATAAAAAATGTTAGCTAATTTTGGATATACTGTGTTAAAATTGGATATACAAATTTGCCACTTAAACAAGTCTTAACATTTTGTCAGAATATTGCAAATCTAACCTTCTTACAGTTAACACTGACAAAACTAAGATCATGGTGTCGCAGAAAGGCAACCGTTTAGGGAAGCTTAAAAGTTTCAAGTACGAGGGCTCGGTCATCGAACTTGTAAAATCATTCAATTATCTCGGCATTACCATTTCTTCTTCTGGTAAACTTAGGCAGGCCTGCAGATCGGCTCTGATAAAGCATTTTTCTGCAAACGCAGTTGTAACCAACATTCTTCAAGCATGCAAATCCGATAATTGGAATACTAAATATCAGATGTACGAATCATTATCGGAAAGCATACTCCTTCACTCAGCTGAAATGTGGGGGAGTGAATGCTTGATTTATTAGAGCAAGGCAGATTAAAACACGTGAAGTACCACCGATTGGAAGCTTGAATATTCCCTGTTCATAAAAAGACTGAGGGCGAGTTTTTAACCATTCGCGCACGTGCTTTTTTTCGACGTCTTCATTGTTTTCAAATCGTTTTCCTCCAAGTGATTCTTTCAGGGGCGCAAACAAAAAATAGTCACAAGGGGACAGGTCTGGACTGTAAGGAGGGTGTTCGAGAGTTTCCCAGCCCATTTCTTCCAATTTATCCCTTGTCAACAATGCGGTGTGAGGCCTTGCGTTGTCATGGAGAAGGATGACATCTCTAATGGGCACACCTCGTCTTTTGTTCCGGTAACTGGTTTTTGCTGACTGTAGCACCTTAAAAAACCAGTTACCGGAACAAAAGACGAGGTGTGCCCATTAGAGATGTCATCCTTCTCCATGACAACGCAAGGCCTCACACCGCATTGTTGACAAGGGATAAATTGGAAGAAATGGGCTGGGAAACTCTCGAACACCCTCCTTACAGTCCAGACCTGTCCCCTTGTGACTATTTTTTGGAAGAAGTTCCATTTTTTTGGTTTTTCGATAATATCTCGAAAACTGTTGACTCTAGAAAAATATGTTTCAAATAAACATAAAAGCTTATTAAATTCAGTATAAAATTAATTATATATACATTTGTCGTAATTCTAACCGTTTACGATATACGTTATTGAAAATAGGTGATTTTCGGGAAAAAACAAATGTCACCTCACTTTTTGTTAAACGTTTGCTTCTATTACGTTCCACAATCGTTTCTCAGAAAAACGCCAGAATCTGAATTGTAGAGCATTAAATTTACTTTAATTTCATGTATACGTTTCTGGTGTTTGCTTCAAATGTTTAACAAAAAGTGAGGTAAACATTTTTTTTATTTCTAAAGTCGATTTTTAATAACGTATATCTCGAAAACCGCTAGAATTTCTAGGAATACCCATATAATAAATTTTATAGTAAATTTAATTAGCTTTTATGTTTATTTGAAACATATTTTTCTGGAGTCCACTGTTTTCGAGATATTATCGAAAAACCCAAAAAAAAAAAAAATGGAACTTCTCACCTCCCCCCCCCCCCCCCACCGTTGGCTCACCCCCGGGGGCGGGGACTTTTAGTATGTTTACCTTCCAACTATTCCTAACGAAGCTATGAAGTCAAAAATTATCGCATATTCCATGCACTCTACAATGTGTTTATTGACTGGACTACTATTTATGTATTTGTAACCAATGCATTTGTTTCAGATGGTGATTAGTTATCTCGAAGTATTTTGTTTGTCTAAAATTTTGTTAGTTTTTTTTATTTTATATTATGTGTGATATATGGATTTTATATATTGTTTTAATTTTGTTTATTTATGTATATATATATATATATATATATATATATATATATATATATATATATATATTTATTTTTTTTTTTTTTGTTTTCATTTTAACTGTTCATTCTGGAGTCAGACCTCTTGTGATTGTAATTATTTTTACAAAATACAGTAATTCATTCATTCAATTATTGTATTGTCATTGGTCCTTGAAACGTGTGTAAATTTTCAAGTTAATCAGATTGCTGGAAATTGGTGAAAATTACGATGAAAGATTCCGTTACATACAGGTCAAGTTAATAAAAGCGTATTAATAACGGAGCACAATATTATAAACATCCATCCGTAAAATACATAATCAGATGAGTGCAAATACCTGAATTTATGATCGTGGTAAAACACCGCGAGAGGGGAGAAGAGACTGAGCTCGCGGCCGGCAGATGTCGGGACTGAGGGAGAAAGGTGCCGCCTTCAGTCAGTGCCGTAGTGCCGGTGATCGTGGCTTCATGTTGGCGCGGATGCCCTTGTTCAAGAAGACAGTCCCTTCGAGGAAGGAAGAAGAGAAGAAGAAAGAGGATATGGCCGAGCAGAAGCATCGTTTGGTCTTCCACTGCCAGCAGGCCCAGGGCAGTCCGACGGGGCTCATCAGTGGCTTCTCCAACATCAAGGAGCTGTACCAGAAGATCGCAGACTGCTATGACTTCCCACCGTCAGAGGTGAGTACAGGCACTCTCGTAATATCAGTAATTATGCTAATATATTAAGAATTATATATGTCTTTATGACAAAGTTCATTTGGAACCATTTTGATTGGTATTGCAATTTAATAATACTAATTACATTCTGTAATTAAGGTGTGCATTTATTTAATTACCGTCTTATACAGTTTAAAATAATTTAAAGAATAAATTCATCGAGCGGACACTAATGTTGGCAATACCTAATATCGGCCCCCGAACAGTTCCGGTAGAGCGATTTTACTTGCGGTGCTGTTGCCGATCAAGTTAGCATGAAGTAATTTCACCCCGGATCACTGAGCGATTAGTTACGAATGCCACGTCTCGGGGCTAACAGTAATTTCTCAAGTCATAAAGATCATATTCCAATTAACCTTGATGATATTCTTCCCATCTGAGCACAATGAACTATTTGTCTAAAGGCTAGAAATGCAATGTTAAAACTTTTCCCCTTCCTTTGAGATTATATTACATTTAGAGCTTGTGATAAGGTTGCTAAGGAGCTCGAGTTAGTTCTAGTTACAGATGATAAAGATAAGGGCAGTATTCACAGCTGTTATAGATAAGCGTGAACCTTGTTAAAAGACACCACTCACTGTTCTGTCTCGACTATTTAATATTTAATCATCTATCCAATTAAATATTATTCTGCACCAACTTAATTGTCTGATTCTTAATAGCAATTTAAATAGATTCTCTTGCTATTGTTTTAGAGAGGTTTGAAATGAGCTGTTGTTAGCATTGTGAAACGGTTTTGTCTGTACTAACAAAAATTACATAATGCGAATAGTTTTCCTGTAGCCGATCATTTGGCCCGGTAGAGGAACTGCTGTGTCGTGTAACATTGGCGGGACATCTTATGGTGATAAGTGTTATCAGCTCTTATATCATGGCACCACTTGGACTTTCCTCAAAAAAAATTAAATTAGCTGTTGTGTATTGTCCTTAGTGACAAAATCACAGCTGGTGTTACAGAATCGGGGTCTTTTGCACTTGTTCCCCGCATTTATCATATGTTTAGGTTACGAGTAACCCAAATGTAATAACATGTCAATGAGAGATCGTTTGATTGTTCCCATTATTAAATAATTAAATAAAAAACAAAAAAATTACAAAAACAAAAAATTTTTTTAATTTAATTATTTATCTAAATATTTTATTAAGTGTTATTCGATGTAAAATACCTTTTTCCTGAAGAAATTATATCGCTTTTTCTTTTGTATTTATTCGACGAATTAAATCGAACAAAGACATGTTGCGTATATTAATAAATTTATTTTTTGTAATTTTTTATTTAATTATTAAATAATAGGAACAATTCAAACGATCTCTCATTGACATGTTATTACGTTTGGGAAGGTTACTCGTAACCTAAACATATGATAACAAACTCAAAATGAAATGCGGGGAACAAGTGCTAAAGACCCCAGAATCGTTTTGGAGTGATTCGTCCGGTTCATCACAATAAAAAAAATTATGAAATTTGATTGTTTATTGACTACAGTAATGAACAACAATGGTATTATGATAATTATATCAAAGAGAGATAAACAGTCATTTCACTGCGGTTTAACGTAAAAATTAATCCCTGATGCGTTCTATCTAGACGGCTTCCAAGTTAGTGTAAACATAGTTATCAGTAGATGTAGGATGCTTATCCTAATCTGTTATGAAGTACTTTCCATGTGTTTCCCGCTTGCCTTTTTTTTTTTATTACTATCATGTCTTTTATGTGTCATTGCTATTGGGTGCAATAGTTTTAAGGTTCAGTTAAATAGATAAGGTGATATCGTACATATATTAAATGTAGTTACAAAACTGATCTACCAATTCAGGAAAAGTGAAACAGCACCATTTCTATTAAACTTTTTATTTTTAATATTGTGGGGTTACTAGTGAAACACAATAAGTCAAAAAACATGGTATAGATAATTTGTACATGGATTTTTTGGTGTTTTATATTTTTTTGACATTATTTATCAATTGAAGCGATAAAATTTCTTAATTCTTTGAAAAGGGATTTAAAGTTTCTCCGTAAATAAAAGAATAACCGACGTTTCTCCCATGTCGAAAAGTAGCGACTAAAAACACCGAAATAAATCGGAAGAAGGTAAGAATCGATAAAAGGTATTTTACTCGGCGTTCGGCGTAGGAGCTGCCTCCTCTTAACCCGACCGTTACCCTTCGGACACATGTTCAAGCTAGTTAGAAAGTAAACAAACTAAAAGAGAACTAAAGAGTTTAGGGGCTGGGGGCAGGAAGGGGGGAGGGCACAAAAGGTCCCTTTATACGGTTTTGCGCTCATATCTGGAAAACGGAAAAGCGTCGTATGCAAAACATGACTGTTTACTAAATTTATGTTGATTAAATTTTCTACAACGTTTATTAAATACACATTTTTCATATTCTGTAGCGTTTTCAAGATATACGCTTAGAAAGTGTGAACATTTTCGAAAAAACAAAAATTCACCTATCATTTTCTGTTAAACTAACCTCCATATCTTCTAAACCGTTAATCCTACGACAAAAGTCTTCATTAATAATATTGTATAAAATTAAATTTCCTTCAAAATAAACTTATATATACTAGTTTATCTTCAACCTGTCAAAAGTTACATAAATTGTAACTTTTCTTGGTAAAACATACTAAACGCCCTTCACATTTGCCAAGCATATATTTCGGAAACGGTAAAGAATATGAAAAATGTGTATATAATAAAAGTTGTGGAGAATTTAATCCACATTCATTTATAAATGAAGGACGTTTAACATGTTTTACCAAGAAAAGTTACAATTTATGTAACTTTTGACAGGCTGAAGATAAATTAGCATATATGAACTCTACAGATCGTCATCCACAAAAACGAGCAAACTTAATACTGAACTCAAAGGAGGAAGAGAAATAAGATTTATCCAAATAAGACATAAAATAGAGAATGAGTACATAATATATAAGATTAAATTCTTTAAGTGTTTCGAATCTTTTTTGAGCTTACCTAATGAAAACAAACGCTCCTTCCTTTGGTATAAATGAAAAATCCATAATACTAGATAATTTTTGTATCTGAGATTTGTGTTAATAATTGCCATGAATAAAATTATGAAGAAGAAATCAGTAACTGAGCTATGAAAAAATAATTTAGTATATGGACTTTTTTGAGACTGTTTACATATATATCAAATATGGCGTCGTTGATGCTTATAGTTACTTCATGAAATATATTTTAGCAGATATATGCAGCTATCATACAAAACTAAAACCTATGTGCTTTTTGAGTCAAAATTATAAAGTTTAAAAGTTTTTTTATAATGGGATTGCTTAAAATAACAAATAAATGACCCATGAGAGCTGTCTTGGTGGGATTTGAAACTGCTTTGGTATATTTTTGATATTTCATTGCATATTTTCATTTGAAGGGTGTTTGGGTAGAAGGGGGAATGCCCGGTAACCATATTTCTGAGTAAATTAAACTATGTTTAAATGTATTCTTTCTCATTGGGAACGGTTTCTTTTACTACAAAACATGTAACAATCATATTTCTAGCCACCATGATACTACCTTAAGTGATAGTACATGGGACAAGCTAACAGGTGGCGATGAAATATTAGTTTCGAATTTTTTGGACATTCTCCCTTCTATTGGACATTCCCCTCTTAAAAAGTTATCGTAATATCAATTAAGGAAAGCCCTATTTTTCCCAATCTTCAAATCCTATTCAAGAAGTAGTGGAAAGTACTGCGCAGTACAACTAAAGGTAGCACTGACTCCATGGTTTGTAACTCAAAGGCTAAATCTCGAACGCCCAAGCTTAGTAAAACTTATTAGACTGAAGATTAACCATGGCAGAACCAATAAATACCTCAATTTAATGGGACCAGCTCAAAGTGGCATGTGTTCTAAATGCCAATGTCTGGAAGATCCAAGACACATCGTGTTTAAGTGCAAACATTTTGTGAATGAGAGGATAAGAACGCTGGGTACAGTGACTCTTCTAAACGTCTTTGATTTTTTAAGAACTACGACGACGATTTAATTAAATTTTTGCCTGAAACCAAAGTTCTCATATAGTAGAGGAAGACAAAAAAAAATTAAACTGAGCATAAAATTAGATAGTGCTACATTGGCAATATAGGACTTGTGTTAAGTCTTAAGGCCCCCCCCCCCCCCCCAAAAAAAAAAAAAAAAAAAAACCTATTCAAATCGAGTTCGATATAGATTTTTTTAATTATGTCACTTATTATTTAAAAAATAAATGTACCTTTTTGTTGTAAACCATTATTGTTGATCTATATCCTTCGTATATATTTAACGATTTCATAATTTGATGATCAGAATTCTATCATATTATTGCACGTGTTATTATGAAAAGAAATATAATTTTCAGTTACATTGGATAAAACGTGCGTGGACCTCACGTGCTACCACCGCGACCGTTACCACCGGCAAAAATATCAGTTTATATTTACTGTGTTGCATTTCATTTTGTTGTTTTATGTGTTGGATTAAAATAAAAAAATAAAAAAAATAAAAAAAAAACGTGCTAATAATTTATTCCTTTGTTTAAAGATATTTCCGCATAATTAAGTGGATTTCCATATTCATATATGATCGGAGGATACTCATTTATATGTTTTATTAATTTTATTTTTAATAATAGTTATGAGGATATTTGAGAAAATATTTAACAAATAAAAATCGTTGAAAAAAAAAAAAAATGTTTACATAAAAACATTAACCATGATTCATGTTTTTATGTAAATATTAAACTTTTTTCTTCGGTGAATCTGACCTTGAGAATTCTGAGAAAAAAATTATCAGACGTCTTGCTAAAAGATAGCGGAAAATTTCAATTTTTTTTTTAGATATCTTAATTTATTAACCAAAAAATATTTAGTGATAGAGTTGTTAAGTTTTGAGAAACCATTCAAATTTATTAAATAATATTAACGTCAAATAAACAAGATTTAATTTAATTACTAACGTTTTAGCCATAATATTGGTAGCCATCATCAGGCCAAAAAAAAATTATACTGGATTTGAAAAATACTTATTGGTACAAGCGAAGCTAAGTAAAAACTTAGTTTCTCTTAGTCCAACAAAGTTTTTTTATATTCACCATTTGATTTTTCGGTCTTGATGATTGGAAGTTTTGTTTGATTGGCATTACTTTTATTTCGGTATACGTTGATTAAATGACTACGGATCCTGTGAATTGTGTGACCAGTTTTGCTTAAATTTGCTTTACTTTGAACTGCTGACAATGAATCAGTTCAAATTAAACTTTTTGAATATGCACAATTGACGGATGAGTGAATAGCTGTGAAAATCGTCTGAAATTCTGCAGTGTATATTGTTGAATATGAGTGTAATTTATATTTGTAAATTTTGTAATTATAATGTTTAAAATTTAAGTTATAGTTAAGTTATATAATGTTATATAAGTTATAATTAGAATGTATTACCATTTGTCTACCGGTAAGTCTAATTAGTTTGTTTCGTTTAACGTCACTTTATGCTGCTATGGCTAATCGGACGATGCTACGGTGGGAGTCCTAAATTTTGCCTATCCAGGTATAATTAGGATAGGGGTCTTTAACGAGTATCTGACATCGCACAGGGTCGGGACCCCCATTTTACTTCCCTTCCGAAGGACGGCATAGCTAAGGATTTTTTACTCCCTTTAAAAAATCCTAAGGTCATCTGCCGGGCTGCGAACCCGCGATCTTGGTTTTAGTATGTTGATATCGTACATATATTAAATGT
Organism: Euschistus heros; assembly: GCA_003667255.2. NCBI lineage: Eukaryota > Metazoa > Arthropoda > Insecta > Hemiptera > Pentatomidae > Euschistus > Euschistus heros. Next base: position 630,075 of record RCWM02000301.1, on the reverse strand, counting down.
AGTTACAAAACTTATTCAGGAAAAGTGAAACAGCACCATTTCTATTAAACTTTTTATTTTTAATATTGTGGGGTTACTAGTGAAACACAATAAGTCAAAAAACATGGTATAGATAAACATCGATAAAAGTATTTTTTGCTTTGTCAACTTTGGTACTGACATTATTTTATCGAATAAGTTAAATTGCACAAGCAATTTCAGGTGTTATTAGATAAAATATTGTCAGTACTAAAGTATACAAAGCAAAAAACTCTTGTACCGACGTTTATCACTACCATGTTTGCGAATGTATACGGAAGTATATCTGGAGGAAAACTCGAAATGAGGGTGAAGATATTCAAGTTTTCGATGACAATACTTCTTTGGAACCTTTCTATTCCAATCTTTTAACTCCAAAAAACCTTCGTATATTTACAACATCCTTCGTTCTTCCCTTCATTCTTTGAACAGCAGATCTCAGCCTATAGATTTTTATATCCCTTCTCATCGAACTGCTTCCTTTGAAAAATCCTTTATTAATCGTGCAGCTTTATTCTGGAATTCCATACCCATTTCGATCCGCAATGCTCCTTCTCTCACTTCCTTTAAACATAATTTATTTATCTACCTCCTCAATTATCAATCTTCCGAAATTATGTAATAATATTTTAGTGTTAGAATATTTCTTTTTATTTTATTTTAATTTTGTTATTTACTTATTTTGTTTTTCTTATGTAAACCCAAAGACTTGTAGTATATAATTTACATTCTATATAAGTTGCTGCCTGATATGTACGCAGCCAGACAATAATACCTTTTTATTGTTCTTTTGTATTATTCTTAGGGGACAAGGTGTCCCAGAATAAAGATTATTTTTCATTCATTCATTCAAAAACTGTCCTTTCGATCGAGATGTGGATCTAAATGTGACAAGCACGTACATGTTTGACTATACATACTTATATTGTTATTTATTCAAGTTATTTTAACAGTTATTTATACACGAAACTGTCTTTGTTCCTCACGATCACAAATGCCAGAGATATACCTTTAAAAGTATCCACTAAATCTGTCCAACAATTTAGTAGATAGTGAGGTCCTTAGGATCGGAGAACGGCAGTCAGGGGACAACATTTTTTTTAATAACTTTTTTTGGACTCGGGTCTTCTCTAATGGGTTAAATTAAGTGAGGTCACGAAAGACAAAAGAAAAACTACGACTCTTTCACATCCTTCCTGTATCTTACGTATTCGAGGAAGTCAAACATATTCCCATGACCTATTTTTGTATGAATACACCAAATTATGTAACTTTTATTAGTTATATCATTATTATTATTACTATTGATTATAATCCGGGATGGGCGTAGGAAAATACAGGAGCGAGTGTTTCTTGTCGTCCCTTGCACGTCCCTTTCCAAACCGACCTTGTACAGTGTACTCTCTTCAGCCATTTCTAAAGAAAGATACCTCGGATCATCAAACATTATTTCTATATTTTGTTTTATTCGTCGGTTGTTTTTGATGCTATGCAAACTGAATTTGCATAAGTTAAGGCCCCGTATGTAACACAGACAGACGTTTAGCTTTAAGGCCATACTACCGTTACAAATGTTGGTAACAAATTTTCATAATTAAATTAAACGGTATTGGCTAATTATCAAACCGATTATCTCAGAGAATTATTATGCAACTATGCCAAAATTTCTCTACTTCTATTTCCCTGGTTATATCAAAGAAGTAAACAAATAAAATTACTAAAATAGTTTAGAAATAATAAAATCGTTTAAAATTAATCCAAATTTTTATTTAAATGACCAATAAAAGTTCTATTTTAAATTTCTTTAAAGTATGGACTGAAAACTGACAGCTCATAAAGAAAACCTACAGGTTATTCCATTAACCTGAGTACTCACCAACCCTTTCTTTCTATCACGTCAATTTCCACTAAATGTAAGTTACATTGCCTCTCCCTCCCCTTGATGACTGCCGACATTTGATTACTTGCCTTAGATTTTTAAATTAATATAATAAATCCCTTGGGGTCGTGAAGAAGTCGACAAGTCAAAATTGTGCACATTACAGCAGGGCATTTTTGATCGTTTTCCAAAATTCTGTAATTACTCTAAAAATAAGATTTTTGCCAAAATAGATACGTTAAGGTCTTATTGAAAGTACAACTTAACCATTTTTTAAATTTAACGCAACTTAGAAATTTAAAAAATCCTGCTTTCAATGTTAATAATTGTTTTTTATTGGAGCTTAACGTCCTTATGTACTCCAACTAGGGCAGAAACGGCGGGTTATCCTACAGGTTACCAACCTTTTATAACCGGGGTAGGAAGGTCAAGATTTATTCGTGGGTTCGCCACAAAATAAATTTTAACCCGCCCAGGTTGGAGTCGAACCCACGATCTTCAGTATTGAGCGCACTGAGACCCACGGCCCCAACTCACTCTGCAATCGAGTCCCCAGAAGTTAATAGCTATTCGTTTTGGAAGTATTTTGACCTATCCGCTTCTTCTCGACAACCACCGATTTAACTCTATTCGTTTATCTCCAAGGTTTGCTTTTAAGAGGGAACGGAAATTTATAACATAACATGACTCAGATATGTTGCGAATCAGATAGCTTTGTATAGTTTAACGCAATAAATTAACTGCAAAAAATTCATTTATATGTACATCTATTTCGATTACGAAGTACATGTAACGATAGCAATCAGACATTGGTCGATTTTTTAGAAAGGTATCTATCTAGAGAATATTTGTCGATTCTTAGGTACAAGTCGATATCGCTGATGTTTGGTTCTGGGTTTTTATCGTACGAGAATTATGGGATCGTACTTTTTCTTTCTTTATGAAAATCAATTACCGAATCAAGAGCACCTACATCTAATAACTATTAAAAATAAAGTAAGAGAGGTTTTTAGTTTTGGTTCAATTTCGTGTGAACACTAGAATGTTTACCCAACCTCCAGCAATTCACTTAACAGTATCAGATCCGTATCTAAACTTAGCTGGGTACTTAGAAGAATCAAAATCTTGAAGGAAAAGTTCCATCCCGGTATCCTAGCCTTTAAAAACAATTAAAACAATTTCTAATGAAACATATGTGCGTTCCTACCGTCTCCAGTGTTTAGTGAAAGTTTGTTGACTACAGCGGCTGGTACCATTTGGAATACCACAAGTAATATATTAGCCTCAAAACGTGTGAAAATTTTGGTCTTCTTAAATAAATGAGAATTCCCAAAAAATTTCTCTTTTTTTACACTGCCTGAATTGTAATAAACTATATGTAGGTAAGAAATGGCACATGTTTAATAACTTATTTCCTGAATTATTATTTTAGTTTTAAACTCTTATATACGCTATTTTATTGTAATTGCGATTTATTTTTCATCAATTAATATCGGAATTGAAAATCGAAAAAAAAAATTGGTATCATACTTCTCTAATAATAATTATACCTTCTTTGTATTGTCGTTTATGTATATATTATGCCGAATATAAACACAACTATTTGTTGGGTAAAGAAAAATCTTTAGTATCCTCGTAATATTTATAATGCCATGTACATATATTATGAATAGTTATTCATGAGATCAAGAAAAATTTAGGTCGAAGAAAAACAAATAAATTCAAATAAAATAAAATAAATTTACTTATAAGAATATCTTCATTTTCCTGTTGAAAATATTCATTAGCAATTTGAAACCTTTTCCGTAGATTTTGTTTTCAAATAACTCATGTGACCTATTTCAATCTGATTGTTTTAAATCTTGGTTTCCTCCTTATAAATTAATAAGAATAAATTTCAAATATGATTTTTTTTTTTTTATTATATAAACCAACTTCCTTCACTGATCATTGTTGTTTTTTATTTGAAATTCAAACACATTTATTAAATTATGTTTTAATTATCATTTCAACAGCAATAATAACCCGTGTTTAGTATTTCTTAAAAAAATTAAATATTTTTATGTAACTCCAGTCAAGATGATTACAAGCATAATTTCTTTAATTAATGTAAATTTATATCATTTATTCAGAACGATTTTGAATAAATTATAATTATAATTTCACATAAACAAAACAACCAGAAATTTTAAATTGAAATCTAAATAGTTCATTTTTTCTTTTGTTGATTCTAAATTTTTAATACTTTAAATTAATTTTATGTATTACCATATAATGTTTCTTTTAAAATTATTTTTCCCATAACTTAATTAAACCTTCGCTTAGCCTCAAATTTATCTTTCTTTTTTTTTTTTTACTTGCCCACTACAAATATAGATAACACAGGTAAACACACAACCTGCCTAATTTAAATTAATAAATCATCAAGAATAAAAAGAAGAATATATTAACCAGTAATGTTGGCTTCTATTGCTCTAGACGTGATTCTTTTGTTTTTCTTCAATGTAGTAATAAAAATCGATATTTTCTTTTATTTCTACATTTCTTTTATATTACTTACAGAAGCATCCAAATTTTTGAAAATAAAAAATAAAAAATACATGAAAAATATTACACCAACAAAAAATATTACAGAGTATATAGTGGTATTCCACTAACCCCTGTTGAACAGATCCACTACCTAGGATTCCATCTGACCAAACGAGTTACTTAACTGAACCCACATACAAGACCAAGAAATTGCCCCTCATTTTCAACTCCTTCAGAATTAACATGGCAGTAATTAGACCTATTTAGAAATACGGAGTTAGAACTAAATTTTCTAATTATTCTCGTATCCAATCCCTACAAAATCCTTTGAAAAATCCTCAATGCTCATTACTTTGTCATTAATAAACTTATCCATAAAGATCTTAATTTTACGTATGTTGCTGATTTAGCCCACACCAGATATCTATCATTTCATAGTAAATTCCATAACCGTATCCACTAGTCTTTCAACTTGTTTCCCATTCTATTCCAGATAACCCTCCGAGACGTTTGAAATGAAGATGGCCTCGAGACGTTCTAGTATAGTTTATTAAAGTGCCACCAATGAATGGTTGCTTTACAACTTATTGTCATGCTACTGTATTTATTTTCTCACACATTTACTAATGCAGTAGAGCGTCAATTATCCTAACTAATGTTATGAGGGTTCGGTTGATCAAAAATTCGGATAATCGAAATTCATTGAAAAAAAATATTATGTGTAAACAGCATCTTCCAACAGTTCACTTACTATTTAAGACTTAAGGTGAGATCTATTACCAACCAAATGATTAGGAAGATATTGAGAGAAACAAATGAAATGGTCTGATTAAGTATACAGTTCTCAGTAAACAAAATTATAGGTATTTATAGGAGTTCATTTTTTGCAGTTTCTGTGAAATTAATTGAGCTTAAATTATAAACATTCATGGAAAAAATAATTTTGTTTTTCATTTAATTTTATTTTTAACTAAAAATAATTTTAACAAATTATTATTTATTTTTTATATTTATTAAGTAACTTCTAATTCCATTTATTAACTATTGTTTATACCAGGTATGCAAGTTTAAAATGTCGTTTTAATTCCAATAGAATGCGCTCTTAGCCTATTGAAGGATTTGCTTATCTCTAAACGCTATTTTGTTTGTTAGTCATTTGTTTACAAAAGTCAGTTGTTTTTAAGTCGTTTACGTGGACGTATCATACCTTTCTTTGGTGTTAAAAATGTCTAATTTTAAGCCAAATAAAGAGCATTTGCGGCATATCATGATTTTCTTATTTAATCAAAAGAAAAAGGCATCTGAATGTCATCGAATTCTTGTTGAGACTTATGGCGATGTTGCTCCAACCGTCAGGACATGTGAACGTTGGTTTCAAAGTTTCAAACGTGGTGATTTTGATGTTACTGATCAAAAACGAGAAAATCGACCAAAAAAGTTTGAGGACTTCGAATTGCAATCTTTATTAGACGAAGACAATACCCAAACCCAACAAATGATGGCAAAACAGTTGAATGTCACTAGGCAAGCCATTTCCGATCGCCTGAGAGCTATGGGAAAGATTCAAAAGGTTGGAAAATGGGTTCCACATGAATTGGACGAACGACAGATGGAAAAACGAAAAACTGTGTGCGAAATGCTGCTTTTACGCCACGAAAGAAAGGGTTTTTTGCATCGAGTTGTAACTGGCGATGAAAAATGGATTTATTTTCAGAATCCCAAACGAAAAAAATCATGGGTAACGCCAGGACAACCATCCACATCGAGTGCAAGACCGGATCGTTTTGGGAAGAAGACAATGCTGTGTGTGTGGTGGGATCAGAAGGGAGTAGTCTACTACGAGCTTCTCAAACCCGGCGAAACAGTCAATACCGAGCGCTACCGACAACAAATGATCAATTTGAGTCACGCATTGATCGAAAAACGCCCAGACTGGGCTGGAATTATATTCCAAAAAAGTAAAAGTTTCGTTAATTGAACGTTCCGATAACTGGCGTTAGGATAATCGACGCTCCATTGTATATGTTCTATTCAGTTGTTAATATTAATAAAAATATGAAAAAAAAATTAACAAATAGTATTGTAATTCACAAGAATTTTTAGAAAGTAATTCTTGATATTTTCTCAGCAAATAATTTAATGTCCTTAAATATTAGATAATGGTAATTCTATCCAAATTTGGTATTTTTGGTCGGTGTTCCAGTAATGGCTTCCTTCATCGTTTTGTGGAATGATTGATCGTAACTTTTTTTTAAAGTAACTTCCTGTAAATTGCATTAGGTCATTACTTTGTTTTTACCCTGCTATCAACGTGTACAAGGATAAAAGCTAATGTTGGTTAAATTATGTATGACGATAATTGTGCCTGCCTTTAAGGTTGAAGGTTGAAGAAATACTCTTGCGCAAAATGCCAGCAACTACAACATTCATTCTTAGTTCCACTGTCCTCTTCCTTCTTTTGTAAAAGTTTGGATTATCACCAAGATAGATTCTGGCTGCTCATATAAATAGCAAAGTTCGTGCTATTTTCAATGAAATCTGAAAACTTTTCTAAATATCTTTCTAAAAAAGGTATTCTTATCCTTCTTACAATTAGGATTGATGAATTAAATGCCACTTCTATTGAGATTATTTTATTTGAAAACTAGTTTCGAATGCTAAACATTCATCTTCAGTTCTAAAACATACAATAAAATTTCCAACACATCAGTACTATATTTCATAGATTATATATACTAAAGTTTTTTAAAAAGATAAGACAAGAAATCAAGCACAGGCACTCACCTTCGAGGTAACTAAAACACTGAATTTGTGAGAAGTAAAAGGGGGGGGGCAGGTAGGTTAAGTTAACCACAAATTCAGTGTTTTAGTTACCTCGAAGGTGAGTGCCTGTGCTTGATTTCTTGTCTTATCTTTTTAAAAAACTTTAGTATATATAATCTATGAAATATAGTACTGATGTGTTGGAAATTTTATTGTATGTTTTAGAACTGAAGATGAATGTTTAGCATTCGAAACTAGTTTTCAAATAAAATAATCTCAATAGAAGTGGCATTTAATTCATCAATCCTAATTGTATTGATCCTTCTATATCATCATGCGTACCTCAAGTGACTTATCCTTCTTATTAATGACTCTATATAAACTTTGTATACTCAAGAGTATCGATACAAAATCAGCTGATTAAATAAAACAACAGCTAATTAATAAAAAAAAAACAATGAAATAAAAACGTGTTATATATTTTTTACTTCTATGTTCTATTGGAGTTATACATGAATTAAATAATGAATTTTTTTTTTTTTTTGCGATTCTGAAACTGTACCCCCTATGAATATGTCAATACATAATATAGGGGATATATCTACATGTTTAACAAATATTGAGTTACTTTCAACGTATCACTGCAGTTAATTTTTATTGTGGTTATTTTTATTTTTTTGTTTTATTCCTGAGTTGTTTTTTCGATGCTTGAAAAACTGAATTTGCTTGCAGTTATGTATGCAACACGGACAGAAGTTTTGCTTTTAGGGCATACTGCCGTTACAAATGTTAATAGCAAATCTTCATTTTTAATTTAAACGACACAAGCTAATTATCAAACCCATTGTATCAGAGAACTATTGATTTAAATGTTAACTGTGATGAATTCGAAATTCTTCACTACTATTTTCCTGGCTTTGGATAAAAAAGTGGACAAGATAAAAATTTATCATAAATTCTGTAATTACTCTAAAGATACCATTTCCGCCCAAATATATGCTTTAAGGCCATATTAAGAAGCACCAGGTAATTTGACTTATCCACTTCTTCAAGGCATCCACCATTTTATCTCTAAGGTTTGCTTTCAAAAGAGAACGAAAATTTTTAACATAGCGTGACTCAGATATGTTGCGATTTAAATAACTTTAAATAGTTATTATAATAAATTAACTTTTGTATTTTGTATTCAGTTAAAAAAAAAAATTATGTTTGCGATTCTGAAACTAGATATAGATATAGATTTTCTATATAGATACTAGATATAGATTAGAATTTCTGAAACTAGAAAATAGATATTGGAAATATATCTGTATGTTCAATGAATATTGAGTTTCTTTCATCATACCATTTATTTTAATTTTTATTGTGGTTATTTTTATCTTGTAATCATTGTTTGAACATGAAACAGTTAGATCTATCATTTATCGCTTATCAATAAAAAGTTAAAACAAAAATAAAAATACTTATGAGATATGTATATATATATATATATATATATATATATATATATATATATATATATATATATATATATAATATATACTATATATTTTTTTTTCACGGAACTGCCTTAGTGACCACGCGAATATAATTATTTTCACTTCTTTCATTACCCCTTCTCTCTTTCCTTCTTTCCTCGGTCCACGCTATTCCTTTTCTCGCATCTCTCTTTCCCACTAGAACCTTAATTTCTTTTAGCCTTTTCCTATAGTCCTCCCTATCGAAACAGTATTGGTCTGTTATTTTCTGTATCTCAGTTTCTTTCTTCATCTGTTTTATATACCTATATAAACTTATGATATTTATTGAAATGAATATTATTTTGCACAAATATTCTTACTACTTTAGAAAAAAAAAAGAAGTAATTCTCTATTGAAAATGTATGCGTCGGTTAAAGCGGTTTACCACTCTTTTGAAATCAATGCCAGTTGAAATATAAATATCGCTGATTTAAAAAAATGTTATAATCACGGTGCCTGCATGCTACGGTTGAGTTTGTCTGATAATAGCGGTTGCTGGTCAGTATCTATTTACAACAGATACCTCCCTAGTTTAGTAAATTTAAAATAATATAATAACTAAATAATATTAAACTAAATACTGAAAAATTTAATCCAACATTATATTGAAGCTTTATACCAGTTATCTCCTATGAAATTTTTCATCATTTACCTTATTTATACTTTTTAAAGAAACGTTTATGATAATTTATAATGCACGTTTATATGTTTCCTATATACCTCGTGTAAATGCACACCATAAATGAAACATTGCTTTATCTAGTTTGAGAAAACTATTTATTTATATAATAGGCCTGAAAAGTTTTGCTGATTAGTTTATTTAATCATTGAAAGGTCACGACAACCCGCCGAGAAGGCGCCCTCAGGAAGATAAAGTCAAATCAAATGGACCAAAATGTTAATGATTACATTTAATAGAATTTTAAATATTAAAAAAAATAAATAAATAGAAGTAACTGATATCTTGAAGGTCATAAATAAGGATAGATTTTTTTTTTTTTTTTTTTTTTTTTTTACGTTTATATCTTTCATTTTTATGCTCTGATTCACTTAAGTTTCTTATCTGGAAAAAAATTCACCAATATAGATTAAAACTTGACTTAAAACTTCGTTTTTATTTCTAATGATGAATTAATGGAATACTGAAAAGTCCTGATCCCTACAACTCTAGTGCCATCAATATATGAAAAAATGTCATTTTTTTTTCTTTTTGTGCCCAAAAAACAAATGGTCACGCCCAAAAACAAAAAAATCAAAGCTGACTAAATTTTCTTGAAATTTATCACATGCATATTTTTTGTATACATAAAAGTTATTGAAGCTGTTAAAAATAGATCTTTTCGTGTGCCAGTGCATTACTTGCCAATATTTTAAAACTTGAAAATAAATAACCATTTTTGATTATCTACTATCGTTTAAAAATAAAAAAAAAACGATTACGTTAATTTTTTACGTCTTTTTTTTTTTTGGATCTTACCGTTTCTGTTTTGACTTAAAATCACTTGAGAATGTTCTAAGCTTTAAGTTAATTATAAACACTCATTTACATGACAGTAATTAGACCTATTTGGATATACTGTGTCGAAATTTGAGGCTTCACTAAACCATCCAATGCATCTCATATGCTTACCATCCACAATCCTTCCTAAAATATCCAGTGCTCCTTACTTTGTCAAAAATAAACAAATCCATAAAGACTTCAATGTTCACTATGTTACAGATTTAGCCCAAACCAGATACCTATCCTTTCATAGTAAATTCCATAGAAATTCAAATCCACTAATCTCTCAACTGGCTTCCCATTCTATTCCTGACAATCTTCCACAGGGACTGAAAAGAATATGGTCGCGAGATCTTCTCTTATTATGAAGTCCTACCGCTGGGTAGTTGCTTTACAAGCAACTGGCTTAATATTATGAACATTATAATCACGAGTACTAGATGTATTTTTATTTTTTTTGTATTTCTAAATTTAAATAAATAAACTTATCTATAATGATTGAATGTTCCATCGGTTTCTGATTAGGCACAAACCACATACATACCTTTCCACATGATTCTAGATAACCGTCCGAGGAGCCCAAAAAAGAGAAATGCTAGGCATCTTAAAATACAATAATTCTATTGATGTGCTACCAATGGTTAGCTCTATCGTGATTAACATATTTTATTGTAATTATATCTTCTCACATTTACTTAATTTATACAATTTTAAATATATATAAAGAAAAAAAAAAATATATATATATATATATATATATATATATATATACATAAAAAATATATGTATTTTGAACTATACATGTATATCATTATTTCAGTAAAGCGGTAATTATTAAGTTATTTCGGGAACCCGCTTGTTGAAAACAGGATTGTTACACGCGTATAATCACTTATTACTAATAAGTGTGTCGTTTTTGTTTTTTTTGTCATAATATTTTCATTTATTATTATTGCTTAAATACACAGCTATAAAACACAATGGCGATCTGTGTATTTTATGGTAAAATAAATGATTAGATAATGGCAGATGAGAGTCATGATTAAGAACGTTGCCCTCTGCCACATCCATTAATGGTATTTATTTTTCATTTTACTACAGGAGATGTCTTCTCATCCAGCTCCTTCCATTTTTGTTTCAATTCATTTTTTTTTTTTTCAAATTTATTTAATGATTCATGGAGCAAATTTCATTACCATACTCCTTCAATATTTGTCACTCCTGTTTACTAGAACCTGCTAAGAAGATTCTGTGCTGTGTAGGACATATCTAGGTCCTAGAAAGTGCAGTCCATTATGACGGGAAGAAAGTTCATTTGCAGCGATGTTAGGGAAGAGGTAGCCTTATTGGTTGGGCAGTGAACGGCTCCAGCTTGACCTGCATCCATCAGTCAGGAATACATCGTTCAATATGGTCCTAAGATATCATCCATAATATGGTCCATAGAAGTATTGACATCAATCAAATTGTGAGTTGGAACTTGTCATTTTGATTTGATAAAAAAGAAGAGTCTGTTGCCGTTAAAATATTACTTTTTAAGAAAAAAAAACTGAAAACATTTTGCTATAGTTGATCACGTTTGGACACTCATTTATATTTTCACATTGACCTGTGGCAGATTTCAAAGAACTTGAAAACAGAACTTGATTTTTGATAAATATTGGTATTTCATAATTGAATTGGTGGCAGGAATAACGTATGTTGGATTTTTGTTTTCCTTGGGAAAACGTTTCATGGAGTCGCAAAATGTCATATGCACGGTTATTTAGCCTATTCCGCCTCCAGAAACGATATACATCCTGAATCTGAGCTTTTTATTGTAGAATAAAGTTGTTGGGTACTCGCTGGCCGAGTGAGTTGGGGCGTGAGTCTCAGCGCACTCGTAACCAGAAGATCGTGGGTTCGAATCCCACCTGGGCGGGTTAAAATTTATTTCGTGGCGATCCCACGAATAAATCTTGACCTTCCCACCCTGGCTAGAATATATTGTTAACCTGTAGGATAGCCCGTCCTTCCTGCCCTAGTTGGAGTACATAAGGGCGTTAAGCCCCAAAAAACAAACAATAAAGTTGTTTAGAGATTCCTAACCTTCCCCCTTTCCATAGCGTTGTGTTGTTGTTGAAGTGGTTGAACAACGTTTTATGTTCCTCTCAAAGGTCTATTTAGGTATCGCAGTAATGCTATTTTAGTTTTTTCGCTCTCCTGTAAAGTTGTCCAAAATGTCATACAACGTTTTTCTGGCCACCCATTTAATTAAGAATTTTTTGAAGAGGTATTCATTAAAAACAATTTTGAGCAAGGTTAAGTTAAATATAAAACTGGTTTTGCTAATAAACCAATGAGTGGTTTTTAGAATGTTGAAAAATTGGAAAACGTTTTGGAGCATTGCTGGAAAATGTTCACATAGTATGTAGGGATCTATATAAATTATGTTGTCGGCATCAAACAATGAACCACGAATACAATTCTGTCGTTCCAGTAGCATTGGCAAGTATGAACATAATCGGAAGATCGCAGAGATCTGCCAAATGAGAAAATAAACTCAAGAAAAAGCCCAAATTACAATTTTCTAAAGTTTTATTTTGCTGATTGTATGATGCTAACGCCAATTTTATTAGATATGAGAGATTTTCGGTTAGGCATTAATAATAATTAAAATTATTCTAATATGAACTTGTGTTTTTATTATTTTATTTAATTGTAGCAATGAATAATTATATTTTTTGCACAAAAACACTAGTTCATAGAGACAAAAATCTTTTTCTCTATTGCGTAATAGAAAGCCTACTAACTGCGACTGTCTCTTGTTACCTCCAATCTCAGCCCAATTTCGCTGCTACAAACATAAAATTTGTAATATTTTTTTTTTTTTTTTTTTTGTAATTTTATAATTAACAAATTCGTTTCAAAAACGTTTAAGTTGAAAACTAAAATCCTCTTAGCAAATTACATTTAATTTTGGAAAATAAATTGTTCCTTAAAAATTAATGTATGGTAAATGTTTTTTTGTTTTTTTTTTTACTAGAAATTAATCAGACGTGTACGTCAAAGTAACGTTTTAACTCTAAAAAAATAATGTAACTATTTACATTTAAAAAATGTAATAAATTATTTAAAAGAAAAAAAAATCATTTGAAGGGGTTTACAACAGTGTATTCCGATAATCTAAAATTAACTCTGCGCTTCTATCCACCTCCTAAACACTAGATCCCAACCTTTTAACCTGTATACACCCTCACATAAAACTGCCTCCTTTGACCAATCCTTTATCATTCCTGCTACCTCCTTCTGGATTCCCCTACCCACTTCTATAAGTAAAGCAGCTTTCCTTACTTCCTTAAAATTAATTTATTTCAGTACCTTTTATACAATTAGTCTTCCGCAAATAAGTAAACAAATAAATAAATACCTAGAATTATTTTTTTTTCTTTTCTTTCTTTTAGCTATGCTGTCCTTCGGAGAGGACGTCAAATGGGGATCCCGAACCTGTGCGATGTCAGGTACTCGTTAAAGATCTCTATCCTAATTATACCTGGATAAGTAAAATTTAGAACTCCCTCCGTAGCATCGTCCTATTAGCCATAGCAGCATAAAGTGACGTTAAACGAAATAAACAAATTTTATATATACGATGATATTTTATGTTATTATTATTATTTCTTTTTTCTTTTTAATTAAATTAAATTTTTAATTTTTTTTTTCTGTTAAAAATGTTTGCCGTAATTACTAAAGCATTTAATTTGTAAATAATACGTAGGTAACAGTAAATCCCAGAATAATTTTATTTTTTTCATTTCATTTCATATATCAATATCAGGAATTAAATTTTTTTTAAATGGGAATGAAAATAACATGAGTAAGTGAAACTTCCATTTTGCTTACCGGAGCGAAAAAAGTCCGGTACGAAAAATGTTGGTTTTTAATTTTAATAGATAGAAAATCATAAAGATGGAGAATATACCTCAAAATCTATTTTTTAATTTTTCTGTTTTTTTCTTTAATGATATGGCTGCTCATCTTCAACTTACGATTAAAAATTCCAATATTAGCTGTATTTTTATAAAAAAAAATCCATGGTTACATAATCTTTAATATTGTCAACTTGAAATAATAACTATATCCTGGACTATTTACCTTGACCTAGTTAATTTCACCGACCACTAACCGAAATACTTTGTAATTCGTAATGTAGGTCATGAATCCCTCTCTTAGAATAATGTTACCTTCATGCAATAACCAGGTTAAGACTGTAAAAAAAAGAAAAAGTTCTGGCTTTAAGGTCATGCATTATTAAGAACAGTACCCATCTTCAACTATTTTAGTGATTTTGTTGTAATCTTCAATAATAATACTTAGGTAGCCCATTAGGAAACTATTCAGACACCATTGAAAACGAGAAAGGGTTGGAATTATCTAGTGGTCTCATTCTTTGACCCAAATAAACCTGCAAGATAGTGTTTTGTTTAACTCTTGGAGTTCTTCATTGAGCAGCCATGTTTTTTATCCCAAGTAAGAACAATAGAAAATAAATCCATTATGTAATCTGATATAAACAGTAATTTTGAAACATTGCTTTTTCTGGTATTTTCCTAGAATATAAATGAAAGCGGTGCTGTTATCCGAGAATAAGGTAATTTGGTTTTAACCCAGATAGAGAGAACTAAAAGAGAATCAAGCAGGTCATTAAACCATTGAAAGTTTGAGCCAGAGAGCGGTCTATTTTATACTTTTTGAAAACAGGGGTTAACGACTTCCCATCACTTCTAACCAAAAATCGTTATTTTAAAACTTTAAATCACCTTTAAGTACACTTTTGAATATCTTATTAAAGTTACAATTTGCTGGTTATAAAGTGGTTGTGGATAAACCACAGCATTTATGATATATTGACTACAAATGCACGATCATCAAACCACGTATTGAAACCTTGAGAGAATTTCAATGAATACATTGCATACTGGAAAAAACACATATTTATACAAGTTATTACCCAAAATATCCTATTTTCTTTTCCTTTTTCTCAAAAGGAGAAGAAATCTCAGTTTTACTTTACTTTGAGATACACTAGTCAAAAAAATTCTGGAAACACTTACCAAAATCTTACACTTATGCTCCTCCTGTCTAAAATAGGCAATTTCCCATAGTGAAACTACTCTTATTTTACACAACGAACATTAATATTTAATTTTAACATAATATATCATTGAATGCATATCAACAGTAGTCAACAGAAAACGTTGAAGTAAAAAAAATAAAAAAAATATCCTTATAGAAAAAAAAGTCTGGAAACACTTTTGTAACGAAAGAAAACAAAGTCTTATGATTAGAAATCCTTATAGTCTGTGATTAACATTCATGATGGAAGTGCCAAAATTCATTCACGAGTTAATTGTTTCCTTACGAAATCAAGACAATCCTGTGAGGGAAATTGGGAGGACTGTTAATAAAAACGTGGGCACAGTACCTAAAATTATAAAAAGAAATAAATAATTCCGCTGTGCATCCAGCAGACCACGGAATATAAATAAATTGCTCAAGCGGGAAATTTTAAAAAATGTTCCTGACAAACCGTGCACTAGCACTCCGAAAATTTTGCTACAAAAAATAAAAGTTTTATTCAAATGATTAAACAGTTTTCAATTTCACATATTAAACATTGTTACATGTTTTGGTATAAAACAACTTACTCTACATTGACAGCTGAGCTTAGCTAAAATGGGTATAATTTGGAATGCATTTATTTTAACAGTAGGAAAAATACTAAAAAACCTACAAAATTAGAAGAAAAAAAAAGAGATTGATAAAAGCAAATACCTACATAATAATATTTACTAAACTAAAATGCATAATTTATTAACTTTTTGTACAATAAGTTAATCAACATTTTGGATAATTAACTTATATATAATTTGTGTTCCAATAAATTTAATTTCAAGCCGAGGCAATAATTGGAAGTCTTATTAGCAAAATATTGTTATAGTAGTATGTGCTTTGTACGTTTGTGTATGTATCTTCTTAAGGATTTCTTGTTATAATTGCCTATTGTTTGAATTATGGGATTTCCTGAATTGTTTGTGGAGTTGAAAAAGTTTCTGGTCTGTGTGTGAATAAATTGTTTAATAGTTTGAAAATCTAATTCGAGTAGCATGTCGGTTATTTTTGTGTATCTGGGGTAGTCATTTATTATTCTCATGCATCGGTTTTGCACCCTTTCCATTTTTTTATAGTTTGAACCACAGGTGTAGCTCCATACGGGAGAGGCGTACGTCAGTAATGGTCTTATGACTGATTTATACAGAATGATTTTGTTTTTGATCGATAGAGGGGATTTTCTTCTGAAATACGGAGCCATAGTACTTAGGAGTTTTTTGGCTTTGTCGCATTTGTTATTTATATGAGGTGTGAATGTCAATCGTTTATCTAGTTCCAAACCAAGGTAGGTAACAGTTTGAGTCCAAGGGATTTTAATATTTTTTAGATTGATATGTTTTGGTATGTTGGGCCTTCTTTTTGTAAAAATTATTGCAGTTGTTTTTTGTTCGTTTATTTTTATTTTCCATTTTTTATAATATTTATTAAATCTGAAGTATAATGATTTTAATCTGTTTTCTATTGTGTCTATCCTGAAGGAACTTGTGTAAATCGCCGTGTCATCGGCATATAATGATCTTTCAACTGAAGGGAGAGAAGGTAGGTCGGATATGTAGATATTAAATAGCGTTGGTGAAAGACAGTATCCTTGAGGAAGACCTGCTGATAAGGGGTATTTGGTACTTGTCTCGTGGCTATGTTGTATAAGTTACGGAATTGTGGTTTATTTCGTCGAATCGCCAGACAGAATCCATTCATTAGGAAGTTAAATCGTTAGCGCCATTTGGAATTTGTTAAAGAGTATGTACAAAAGCCTCCATCGTTCTGGAAATCTGTTATTTTCTCGGACGAATGCCGATTTATCATTTTTGGTTTGGACGGCCGTCAGAAAGTGTATCGAAAATCGAAAAAAAATATTGGAAACAAAAAACTTGAGGCCTACATTTAATTTATAATATTTTGTTTTTGTAAACATCTGATAACGGTGACTTTATAGTAATATCTTTACACATCATTTCAACTTGTTTTTATATTTTTACTTGCCGGGCGGGCTTATCACCTTTGAAGGCAGCTGGCCATAAATTATGTCAGTCATAAAAGTTTTCCTGTTATTTCTCCTGGAGAAAAATGTTATACTTTCAACTTAACCATAAATTTTATTGTCTCTTATATTGTTTCCATAATCGCATATATAACTGGGCCCATTCGTTCAATAGGTATGGAATCATATTCAACTCTAGGACTGGTCAGACAATGAATGTATTTCTTAGAAAATATATATTTATGTTTTTTATCTATAGCTATACTATTATATAAAAGAACAAGCCATTTTTCGTTTGTGATCACTAACCAAGAAAACTACTAAACCAATCTGAACTAAATTTTAACCACATCATCTCCATAGTTCAAGGAAGGTTTAGCAATAATAAAATTTAACTTTTTTTCAATTATATTTCCATGAAGAAGCGATAAAGGTGCGCTGTGAAGTTTGGTAATCGACCATAGGCGGCGAGCACCATTCGAGAGAGGTTTCAAAGATACAGTGTTATATAGAGCTAGAAATTTATGATAAAAATTACTTATTTTCAATTTAATCGTTAATAAAAAAAAACTATAAATTTATGGAGCGACACGTGGATCCTAGTGGAATTTAAAAATCGACCGATATGTAGCCATTCTGTAACAGAGTTTGCAATGGTAAAACTATTAAACCCAACTAATTAAACTATTAAACTTGACTATACCCAATTTTAACTATTTCTTCATAGTTCTAGGAAGGTTTTTAATAATAATTGTTGCTATAATAATAATAACAATGTATAGTCTTGAGTGCCAGAAACGAGATTTGCCAAACTTTTAAGGTTAGAAATTAAAATCCAACCAAATGGATCGATAAAATTAATTCTGCCAAAGTGGATGTCTAATTATGCTTTTACGTACTCTTTAGACGCCTAATCAATGCAATTTTAACCAGGTTAAAATTACTACCATGCGTGAAAATATCATTGAAGAAATAATGCTAAATTCCATACTTCAATACAAGATTTTTATGAAAATCAATTATTCGTTAAAATAAACTAAATTCTTTATTTATGAGAGCGGGCGATGCCGCGACTAGTTTGAAAATACTTATGTGAATGCTCTTATTCTTTTTTATTTATAAAAATGAATAAACGGCATGAAACATTAGTTCTTTTTATGAATATTATCTAAAACTAGTGGTATAAGTTTTAATTGAAGCTACAACAGTTATAATTAACTGTTTTGTTTTCTCAATACAATCCTCAAAGAAAGTCACTGCTTTCTGTATATGACAAACGATAAAGTGGCCATACTGTATTCAGAAACGTGCCACCCTCAGCATGAGTATGGTTATGGTGCCACAGCTGGTCTAAGTCATGTATCCTCTTCCACCATCTTCACTTTCTCCTTTCTCGCTCTTCCTTCATAAACGGAAGTCTTCTCGACTCTCCATTGTTCTCCTTTTCCGTATAGATCCACACTTTCCATACGTTGATTTTCTTGAAGGAAATTTTATAAAATATGCTAAGAAAGTTTTTTTTTTTTTTTTTTTTTTTTTTTATTTAAGTATGAAGCTTTAACTTTCTGACTTTCTCGTAATTAATTGAGTGTTTAAGTGAATTTTCAGGCTATATGAAAACTCTACAATTATTATGCTTTATAGGCTTAAAATTCTTGCTGCCAAAATCGTTGTTGTATTTTAAAGATTAGCGAACCCAAAGGTTCGATTCCGACACCTTAAAACTCTGACCACACACTTCCTTCCAACTCATGCCATCTAAACCCAAATCCACAAGATCAACCCGACGCAATCTTCTCGTCTAACCCTCGGACGTTTACACAGCTCGAAATCGGTTATTATTAAATCTAACGACTTCACATGTCCATTTTGTTATTATAAGTAATAAATATATAAATAAGTAATGGCTTAGCGAACCCGAAGGTTCGATGCCGACACCAACCGTTCACATCACACCTCCCTCCAACCCACTCCCATCTCCCAGGTTGGCCTTGACGCAATCCTCCCATCTACGTCTTGGTCTACCCCTCGGTGGTTTACCCGACGGCACAAAACTGTCACTTTTTTTCGGAATTCGATCATTACTAAACCTTACGACTTTACATGCCTATTTTGACCGTCGCGCTGCTATTACTTGAATTATATTTACCGTATATAACTCGCGTAGTTCTGCATTGTGAAGCCTTCTAAATTCTCCGGTTTCTTCATCCTTTTTTGGGCCCAATATTGTACGCAGTACATTATTTTAGAAAACTTTAAGGCGTTGTTTCTTCCTTAACGTTTCACATCCGTAGAGAACTGTTAGTAGTATAATAGTTTTATTTATCCTAAATTTTAAATTTCTCGTCGAGAGTAAGCGCGAACTGAGTAGTTTTGCGACCGAGAAATAAAATGCATTACCGGCTTTTAACCTAGCCTTTATTTCTTCTTGAATTTCATTTTTCCTCGATATAATAGATCCTAGATATTTGAATAGCTCAACGTGTTCAAACTTCATCCCGAAAATATGTACATTACTAAAATGTTCACCGTTTCTACTACTAACCATATATTTCGGTTTATCGATACTAATTACGAGACCAATTTCGTTACCGGTTTTCATGAGCGTAGTTGCGTTTAATTTAATAGTTTTTTCATTTTTTTATTACCTGGACTAAATTTCCCGGGTAAAGTCCCTTCAATTCCGTATTGTGGAGCCTTCTAAATTCTCTCTATGTTCATCCTTTTATGGTCCCAATATTTTACGAAGTACTTTATTTTCGAAAAATTTAAGAAGTTGCTCTCCCCTAAACCCAAGCGTTCATAGAGAACTGTTGGTAATATAACAGTCTTATATATGCTAATTTTTAATTTCTTGACAGTAAGTGCGAATTGTGTAATTTTGTAACGAGAAATAACTAGCATTTTCGAATTTTAAATTGAATTGTTGTTACTTAAATGAAATACATTTATAAATTTAGGCGTGGAATTTCCAAACCATCTAAGTCCAATATCCAGATTTTTTTTTTTATTGAATAGTCCTACTAGACTATCTTTAGGTGAAAGGTTTTCTCAAAAAATTATTTAAATCGCATTGAAAAAGTTCATACAAAAAATAATTCCCTTTCATATTTCAGTCTGACCTTTACCTCTATCGACCACTTTTGAAAAATTTCAAAAAATGTACTTGAATGGTTTTGATATGGAAAATGGTTTTGGTATTCTACACTTCAATTGTAACATTTTAAACTACTTGCTTGTTATCTAATTGTTTTTATTATAAGAGGAAAATATTCTCGTTCTTTTAATTAAGATATCAACTTTCGGGTTCCTTGAAAAGGTTTTTAATCTTGGTAAGGTTTTTTCTTGACTATTCTCATGGGGATTGTCAAGTTTCCCCTCTTTCTTCGTTCTAGAGGAAAGCCTTTCTGTCAAAAGTGTTTCTCTTTCAAAAGATCTAACCAGTCATGACAAGACAATAACTCAGATGGCATGGTCTAAGATATTTTATCAATTTAAGGAGCAAGAACAAAATGCCTGCAGCATGCAACATAATTCTTTTATTCTTATTTCTGGTTTTAATATTATTCATTATTTCATTCATTCATTAATTCATTTTTTTTAATTTTAATTTTCTGTTTCATAAGTTGTTTATTTATTTTTATCTGATTGGAATGACTTCATAACAAATGTTTAAAAAAAAATATTTCATTTCGCCATATTAGAGTAGCTTTTGAAACAATGTACGTGATGGCCGGATGTCAAAAGGTGTTAAATAATAATGTGATAATGATAGATTCGCGTGATGGAATTTTAATTGATTAACACGACTATCTAGCAATGAGGTTGAATAAGGTTTTCGCAGTTGACACGATGAAATGAATGTTAAAAAATATTTATTTTATTTTTAAGTTTTTAAGCATCTATAGATCCAATTTTCATTATATTACTTTATTTTTAATACGCTTTTATTAACAGACGCTGTATGTAACAGAATCGTAATTTTTTTCACTAATTTCCAGCTATCTGATTAACATGAAAATTTGCACACGTGTCAAGGACCAATGACAATACAATAATTGCACAACTTTGTTTTAAGATTCTTACTCTGTCCAGTCGAAATACCCCCAAAAAGGGGGTCTGCCTCACAAAAGTTGGAGTAGTAGGTTTTATGATTCAGTATGGTTTAGATGGGTCCTGAGAATAAAATATCAAAAATGTAACTACATTTGATTAGAAGAAAATATTTGGGGGGGGGGGGGGGCACAACATTAGTGCACTTTTTTCAGATTTTGCCATATACAAAAATGGTTTAAATCGAAAAATATGTTATTAACAAAATTAAAGTTTATTAAATTGAGCGTCTAGAGAAATATCTTAAAATGAATTTGATTTAGACGTTTAGCCACAATCGATTGTCAAATATCGACGAATTTCCCCAACTTTTTCAATTAGTTAGTTTTGGTAATGTTTAAGAGTCTGTAACACAAAAATGACTAATCTACTAAAAAAAATGTTATATACCCAATAGTTGTAGATCGTTAGATTTTGTCTATGATAGAACTAGTTCAGTTTGCTATTAAATCGTGTTTTTTTAGTTTTTTAAACAATAATTGTTTTTTATGTAATGGTGCTAATAGCAATCTTAACTAGTTAGAACAAATCGTTGGTTTAACTACCAAACCTTGTAACCACCAAATTCAAAATTTTTGTAGGGAATTAAAAATTTGTTTTTAAAGGAAACCTATGCGTTGAAAAACTATCTTCAGCCTTTCGTAGAATGAGTTAACAACGAATTAATATCCCTCCGCCATATTAAAACAGTTAAATAGTCGAATATTAAAAAAAAAGTGTCCTTTTTAGGTCCGCGATCTGAAAACCGTTAAATATTTTAAAACAGTATCCTGGAGGACAACAATGGAGGAAGTTATCCTTCGGATAACTTAAAAAAAAAAAAAGCGTTAAAACAGCAATCCTTAACGACGAAAACTAATATCTAATTGTGGATGGAGAGAGTGGCCAAGGATGTCCTTCGGCCTCAAAAAAATCGTAAGATCCTGGCAGATCTGTAAAACAGTGTCCTTAAAAACAGTTAAAAACAGCAATCCTTAAGGACGAAAAAGCTAATTCTAATTGTGGATGGAGAGAGTCAAGGATGTCCTTCGGCCTCGAAAAAAACGTCAGATCCTGGCAGATCTGTAAAACAGTGACACTTAAGGATACTGTTATAAAATATTTAACGGTTTTAAGATGGTGGACCTTAAAAGGACACTTTTTTTTTTAATGTTTAACGATTTAACTGTTTTAAGATGGAGGAAGGATATTAATTCGTTGTTAACTCATTCTACGGGAGGCTGAAGATAGTTTTTCAACGCTAACGACTCCTTCCCGTTTACTCTTTTTGCTAAAAAGGTACGATATAGAAGAGTGGCGGTGGGGCTTCGGGGCGGGATTAAGAGATGGCTTCTGTTTTTAAGGACACTGTTTTACAGATCTGCCAGGATCTGACGTTTTTTCGAGGCCGAAGGACATTCTTGGCCACTCTCTCCATCCACAATTAGAATTAGCTTTTTCGTCCTTAAGGATGATGTTTTAAAATATTTAACGGTTTTAAGATGGTGGACCTTAAAAGGACAATTAGAATGTCACAAAAAAAATTGAAAAAAGTGTTATTTGACTCAAAATGATATATTTTTTTTCCAGCTGGTTCGCAAATTTAAATCATCATTTTTTTTTTTATGCCAAAACATATGTTTCATTTCGTTCAACTATTTGACTGTTTTCATTTGTTTTTATTCTCTGTTAAAGTCGCAAATAATCAAGTAACCAGTTTTTAGTAATTTATATGAAGTATTACAAAATTATATATAAGACTATTATACTACCAACAGTTCTCTAGGGATGCAAAATATGGCCGCTTACGTTAAGGGAGGAACAAAGCCTTAAAGTTTTCGAAAATGTACTGCGTAGAATATTTGGCCCAAAAAAGGATGAAAAAAACGGAGAATTTAGAAGGTTTCACAAAGCAGAACTGCGCGAGTTATATCCAGTAAATGTAGTTTAGGTAATAGCAGCGCGACGGTTAAAATGGGCATGTAAAGTTGTTGGGTTTAGTAATGATCGAATTCCGAAAAAAGTGACCAGTTTTGAGCCGTCGGGTGAACGACCGAGGGGTAGACCAAGGCGTAGATGGGAGGATTGCGTCAGGGCCGACCTGGGAGATTTGGGTTTTGAGGAAGTGGGTTGGAGGGAGGTGTGTGGTCAACGGTAGGGTTGGGCGATAGTCGATAGTTAGCACTATTGATAGGCCGATACTATCGTTTGAGAACTATCGATTGCTATCGATAGTTTTTCGATAGTTTCTTCTATTTTTTCCAAAGCTATTCAATAAAGAATTTCAACTAATTTAATTAAATTCAATTATCTACTTATTATTTGAAATTTGCAGGATTATAAATTATAAGATTATATCATAAAGATGAGAGAAAAAAACTAATTTATTTGAATTTTAAAAAAGTTATCTACAATTTACATGGTTACAATAATAATGAAGAAATCAAATCTTCAGAAAAGAAAAATAACGAAATAGTTGATTTCAAGAGTCAAGTATGCTCCTTGAGCCACATATTTCTCGAAAGAAAAACTAGCAGTTCTGCTTTCCTTTGGTTTAATCTTTGAGAGAACCCTTGAGCCCTAGGAATTCCGAATTCAACTTCAAAAGAACTCGACACTGGACAGAGTCAGATCAGCATAATTCCGAGAGTTTCAAAACTTGAAATTAGTAAAATAAGATTTATCGATGGTCGGCACTACCGATAGTTACCATCGATAGGCATGACCTATGGATTTATCGATAGTAACTATCGACTATCGCCCAACCCTAGTCAATGGTTGGTGGTGTCGGCATCGAACCTTCGTGTTCGCAAAGCCTGTATTTATTTATTACAAAATTATAATAGGTAGTATTGTTGGTTTTGCTGAGAGGATAAAAAATTTTTGGAAACCAGCTAGAGATGAAATTTGGTGGGAACCCTGTGAATAAAGTCCCTTTATCTTCTTCGCGAGGTATTAACTCCCTCAACTTTGTCTAGTGAGTTAAAAACCATGGTTTCCCTGGCGAGGCCTTGGGTGACCAGCTGATATCACTCTGGGAATAATAATCTACTCTACTTCCTTGGTCCATTAATAACTATTGTGTCTCTTTGCATCATCTCTTTCTTGGTAATCAGTTTTTTCGGGAATTCCTATAGTTCTCGTAGTTTTCCTTAATTCCTTACAATTTCACTTGCCTGCTCAACGCCTAAGAAGAAATGGTCTCTGTTTTTATATTTCCTCTTCGGATTGCGTGGCAAAAACATGTGATAAAAGGTGGGTCTATTTTCCTGAAGCCACCCTGTAGTCCAGTCAATTAGTGCTGAAATGAGGGGTGTAGAGTGCATGGAATATGCGATAAGTTTTGACTTCATAGCTTCGTTAGGAGTAGTTAGAAGGTAAACATACTAAAAGGCCCCTATAAAAGGATTCTAAAATTTCCTATAAAATTGATTACTTATAAATTTGTCGAAATTCCAGCTGTTTTCTGGACCTACGTTATTGAAAATCGGTGATTTTCGGGAAAAATGAATGTTACCTCACTTTTCGTCAAACTATGGCTTCTAGTACCTTCCACGATCGTTTCTCAAATAAAACGTAATCAAAATTATAGAGCATTAAATTTACTTTAATTTCATATATACGTTTCTGGCATTTAAAGCAAATGTTTAACAAAAAGTGAAGTAAACATTTTTTTATTTCTAAAATTATCGATTTTTAATAACGTATATCTCGAAAACCGTTGTAATTTCGACGAATATGTATATAATTAATTTTATAGGAAATTTAATTAGCTTTAATTCTGATCCGTAACATATTTTGATAG
Organism: Euschistus heros; assembly: GCA_003667255.2. Taxonomy (NCBI): domain Eukaryota; kingdom Metazoa; phylum Arthropoda; class Insecta; order Hemiptera; family Pentatomidae; genus Euschistus; species Euschistus heros. The sequence goes on along the minus strand of RCWM02000301.1, from coordinate 604,836 downwards.
AGTCCACTGTTTTCGAGATATAATCGAAAAACACAAAATTGTGACCTTCAACCCTCCCCCCATCGTTAGCTCACCCCCAGGGGTGGGGACTTTTAGTATGTTTACCTACTAACTATTCCTAACGAAAATACGAAGTCAAAAATTATCGCATATTTCATGTACTCCACCATGTGTTTATTGACTGGACTACTGATAGTTCTCATGTAGTGTATTCCAACTATGCCTTTACATTTAGCAAAAGCAATATTCCTCTATAGTTATCAGTTTAATATGTCTACCTTTTTATAAAACTGCTAGATTCCATTCTTCCAGTATACTTTTCCATGGGTACACAATGCAAACCAGTACGAAATAATTGTTATATGTAGTACTCGCATTATTCAGACCAGGAAACTTCGGCGGAAGTAGCAGCAGTCATTGCTCTGAGTGGGGCACTGCTATTTTCTCCTCATGTTGTAATTATTCATGTTTAGACAAATCGTAATCGAAATAGTGGAATCCACAAAGATTCACGAGTAAGACGTCGGACGACCTTGAGTACAGAGGATCTGTATTCGTTGATAACATAACACAGTCATTTCAATTACAAATGAGTTTGTTACATCAGAGTTGCGTCTATTATGACCGTTGCTAACTGTTTAAATTCAACGGAGTGTACAGTGACTGAACCTACATTTAAGGTATTGGCTAGACCGGAATTTAAAGCAGATTTGTGGTTTAAAAAAATAATAACATTTTTTATTAATCTTTAAATAAATTTACAAGATCATATATAATAAATTTCTTCCAACACTTAGTTGCAACTAAAGCCCATAAGTTTAGTTTTATTTAAGACTAGCTGAAAGTACCATGCTCCGCTACGGTTTAATATCATTAGGATTTAGAACAACTTAAATTAGTAAAAGTTAAGCTTAACGTTGATAATTATTATTAATTAAATAATCCTAAAGAATTCCATTCTTGGAATAATTTCAATAAGTAAATTTGACAATTTGCAAAAGTTAATTTTATATTATTTTGATAGTCCTTCAGTGAAGCTTTGAGGCAGCACTACCATCTTACCCAGATCTGATACCAGACTATCAGCTTTTTTTATGGCATACTTTAAGTGAATATAGTCTCAACTTTTTTGAAATACAACTTGGGCCTGGTTGAGAAAAGCCGATTTGAAAAGGGCCAATTATAGTTCAGAACAATTATCTTGCGACTGGAAAGCTGAAGGAAGAGTAGTTGGGGTGAAGCAAGGTTGGTTTGTTGCTCGTAAGGAATATGAACATCGAACTGGCCTTACATGTCATAATCAGAGAACATAAGTCTTTTAATAGCTTCTCGTCACGAAACAACTCAAACTTGTAAGGGTACACCTCTGCAGACACCATGAGTTCACAGAAGGTATCATACAACAGGATTTCGACATCAATCGTATTTTTGTTTGTTTACAACTATAAGGAACTTAATTTGTGGTCAAAGTGTGCGGCTTAAACATCTAACCTATTTTTTAACTTAGCTTATCTCCATATACCATAGACTATTAATCTATTATTATTATTCACCCAATAAAAATTGTAATCGCATTTTTTGCGAATTAGCGGCGATCCAGGCCGATTTTTTAAAATTCCTTTCTTAGCGAGCACCTAGGGCCCTAGAGGAAGCTACATATCGAATTTCATTCCAATCCGTTCGGTGGTTCCTGAGATTTCGTGTTAAATGAGTAAGTGGTATTTGACAAATATATAGTAGATTACATATTTTAAATAATATTTAATACTAACCTTCAGAGTTAAGTCAATTGTTTTCAACTACTTTCACCCATATTTCTGCCAGTAATTGTATTTGATACCAGTCCTGCTATTAGTATAGATGCAAGTAACTTTTCACATAAATTGTTGACCTCTCGAAATTACTAAAAATTCGAACTTTTGAAAACGTAGCCATTGATCTAAACAAATCATAATCTTATTTGTATTTCTTGCTCAAACGAGAACTATGAGTAGAGAAATTGTCGCGTAATAAAGTGGCTTGGTTCCATTTACCAAAACGGCGTACGTCAAAACTGCTTAAACTCTGTCTAGCTCTTCATAATAAAGGTATAAATCTGCTGCTCAGACCATCAGGAACAAGCTCTAAATGCAAAACGCCTTTTAAATTCTAACAATCATTTTTTTTTTCAAAACCGATCCAAAAGAATCAAAGTCTGGCAATATTTCGATGACTCACTCTTCTTCTCTGGCATAAATTTCTTCGGCGGCCGCCTTTGCGCTTAGAACGTTTTCTAGTAATGTCACAAAAGGCCGTTTAAAATTTTTTAATGGACATGTTTTACCGGTGACCAAATTGGTCTTAAGCGATACGTTTTTAGGGTCTGCGAGGGTGTTACGTGTATTTTGATAGTTTGATATAAGGAGAGAATAAGCAGGTAGGAGCTTATACTAAATAACACTATCTTTGAGTGAGCTCCTTTTAACTCTGTTGCTGCTACGAAATAAAAAAATTTCATCTGGATTTCACCGATCTTGCTCGATCCTTTCTCGGCAGTTCAAAATTTTGGTTTAAATAAAAAAAGTCAATTTTGAAACCTCTATTTTTAAGTGTAGGGACTTTTTAATATAGAAATATTTTACCCTTGACCTTGTTAGTCAAAAGTGATACGTTTTGGGGGAACGCGAGGGCGTTACGCGTAGTTTGGCACGCAGTAACTCTGTTGGTGTTGCTCAAATAGAAAATTTGCTTGATGTCAACTTAAAAGAAATTAAATCGAAAATATGTTTTGTTATATAATGTTTGTCGCTTGGATCTACCATTTCGGAGCTATATTGATTGCTTGAATGAAAAATTAAATCATGTTTTAAACCCCTGTTGTTTTCTTAACTTTGTTTATTTCAAATAACCATTAATTGTTAATTACTTAAAATCATATAGGTAAGCAGAAAAAAAAAAATAATAAAGACCTCAAGGGCACAGACGTTCAGCAGTATTAAGTTATTTAATTTGAAAATTTATCTTTTACAGAAAAATGAATCACAGGTAAGCAAAAAAAAACAACAAAAAAAACGGTAACGGTCGGGTTAAGAGGAGGCACCAAACTGGCCTCACCCGCGCTACACCGACCAGTTCGATCCTTACGCTTCACTTCGAGTTTACATTTATCGATAGCTCTTTCCTATAACCTGACATGTAAACAATCACTTCTACAGTTTCAACTTGGATTGTGTTGTTTAGTTTGTTATATTGATATTTAGTCTTCTTAAATGTAAATAGGTGAAACAGAAGTTAACAACACGAGGATTAAGTGTTTTATCAATTCATGTTTTCTTATTCCCTCTTATCTAATGTGTAAAAGTGTTACAAAACTTAAGAACATAAATTTGTTCATGGATTTGGTGTTTTATATATTTTTATTTGTTGTATCAATTGGAGTGATAAAATTTCGGTATGCATATTTTGTGAATGGATTCTTTGTCATCCATAATACTTATTGTCCTAAAGTGTAACAGATTTTATAATGTAAATAAGTGAAACAGAAGTTAACAAAATGAGTTTCATAGAGGATAAATTGTTTTGTAAATTCATGTTTTCTTATTTCTTCTTATCTAATGTGTAAAAGTGTTACAAAACTTAAGAACATACTCATCTATCTTTCCCCAGACCGCTGGTATTCCTCAAGGTAGTATCCTGGGTCCCATCCTTTATACAGTGTATACAGCTGATATCCCAACCCATCCTAATACTATCCTCACAACCTATGCTGATGACACCAGCGTGTTATCAGTCAATGAAGGTCCATTTGCTGCATCCCAGACACCTCCAGTCACATATCACTTTGCTTGAAGAATGGTGCCATAACTGGAGAGTTAAGATAAATCCTAGCAAATCCCAGCAAATAACCTTTACTCTCCGTCGAAAACCTACCTCATCCTGTCCTCCTGTTTCCTTTAATGGTGTACCGCTAAATAATGTGGAACAAATACGATACCTGGGATTTTATCTGGACAAGAGACTTACCTGGAACCCTCATACAAGATTGAAAAGAAAAGAAGCTGCACGTCGATTTCGACTGTTACTACACTCACTTGACAAACGTTCAAATCTCCCGATTCACTACAAAAAACTCATCTATATGACGATTATCAGACCTTTTTGGACTTACGGTATAGAGTTATGGGGATCCACCTAACCATCGAATTCTTCCCGCATCCAATCACTCCGATCCAAAATCCTTAATGCTCCTTACTTTGTCACAAATGAAATCATCCACAAAGACCTTAATATCCCATATATCGCTGATTTGGCACGAACCAGATAACTTTTCTTTTCATAATAAACTCACTGCTCATCCAAATCCACTTGTTGCACAACTTGCTTCCCATACCATTCCTGGCAATCCTCTGAGGCGCCTGAAAAGATGATGGCCTCGGGATCTTCTTTTGTAAATATTCATTAGAGTACTACCAATGGGTAGTTCCTCTTCAAGTTTTATTCATGTCATTATATCTTATATACACCGTATATTTACTAGATGTATTTTGTAATACAGTTGTAAATTTCAAATAATAAAAGATAAAAAAAAAAAAAAAAAAAAAAAAAAAAAAAAAAAAAAAAAAAAAAAAAAAAAAAAAAAAAAAAAAAAAAAAAAAAAAAAAAATTTATATGGATTTGGTTTGGTTTTATATATTTTTATTTGTTGTATTAATTTAAGTGATAAAATTTCAGTATGCATATTTTGTGAATGCATTCTTTGTCATCCATAATACTTATTGCCCTAAAGTGAGACAGATTGTATAATTATTTCAATAAAACATAAATGTGAGAAAGTATATCACAGTTTTCATATTTTCTTATTTCCACTTCCCTTGAGAAAATATAGCAGAAATTAACATCATAATTTTCAATAAGGATTCTGTCTTATATTATATCCCTTATAACATGGAGAATGGACAATGTGAAAATAATCACAGATTAAGAGGTAAATGACATTATATAATTGTAAAACTATTGGTGTAATGTTATAGATTAATGTATTTTTAAACATTTTTAGAAGCCTGATGATGGAGCATTGTCTCTGAAACATGTAGCTGCAAATGTTAAATAAATAGGAGTTATGTGAAATAAATACTTAAGGATTCTGTCTTTTAAATATTTATAATTTGTTATTTACACTTCCCTCACATCACAAAGTTTATCAGGAATGAACATTACTGGTGGTTTAGCATTATATTAAATTTCATTTAATATAAAGTTAATTCAAAATTGATTTAGTGTCTTATATTTTGACATTTTCTTATTTCTCATTTTAATATCATAAGGTAAACAGAAGTTAATATTACTTTGAACAGGGATTAAAGTTTCTCCGTAAATAAATAAGAATAACCCATCCCCTCGAAAAGTAGCGACTAAAACACCGAAATAAATCGGAAGAAGGTAAGAATCGATAAAAGGTAATCTCGGCGGGCGTAGGAGCTGCCTCCTCTTAACCCGACCGTTACCTAGAAAACATATGAGCATCGACGGTACAGGGGACAATTCCTAAAACAGGGGGCCAGTTTTTTTTCTTCTGTCATTGTACGTACGTTTTAAAAATGCAATAACGACATGTCACAGGGGATAAAAGTATCAGTGAATATTAACATTGACACATATAGTAAGAATAAAAACATTCTCATAGGATCGATAATGAGAGTTGAAATTAAGGGCTGTACTCATGCACAAGGGCTTTCGTAACAATCTAGTACAATGTTTCATTATGAGTCGTCTTACCTTTCCACGCCCATTCCAGTGGCCACAATGCTGCAACTTAAATATTACCGGCTGAAGGTCGCGCAATTCCGCGTTGTGTAATCTTTTAAATCCATCAGTCAACTGATCCTTCTTGCTGAGAATGCTTAATGAGTAATACAGACGGCAAATAATCCATTCACAAAATATGCTAAAAGAAAATCCCTCATATAAGTCAATATAACAAATATAAATACATAAAACACCAGATTCATGTAGAAACTAATGTTAACTTCTGTTTCACCTTTTTACATTTAAGAAGACTATCGACATAACACACTGAACAACACAATCCAAGTTGAAACTGTAAAAGCGAATGTTTACATGTGAGGTTATAGGAAAGAGCTATCGATAAATGTAAACCCGAAGTGGAGCGTGGGGATCGAACTGGTCGGTACATCGCTGTTCGAGCGCCTTTTTTCTAGCACTAACTTTTTTTTTTTTAATAATCTACTTATTCATACATTAAAAGACATATATTATATAAATGGGTTGGAAAATAATTACTATAACTTGTAATCAAACTAACAATTGATAATATATTCAGTAAATGTTCTTCAGAAAATCCCTACGTCATTTTTTTTTCAGCCACCTCTGAAAGTTATCAGGAATCCAGTAAGTTGTTTTGGGAGACTTGCTCCGAGGAGGTTTAGATCTTACCATGGAAGTACAGGTTTCAGCCACATTAGAAATATATCGGACATTAAAATAAATATGGACAAGTTTATTTGTAAAATAATAAGGAACATTGAGGATTTAATAATGCAGGATTTCATGTTTTCATTAAACCGCCTCTAGATAACAAACAGTTGACGGATCATTTCTTTGTATGAATTTTTTTTTTTTATTAATCTTCTTCCAAACAAAAATGTTTGGTTACCTCTGCAGCATGGCACTGCTTGGATATAATCCAGTTTGTACTAAGATGCCTAAGATTTTCGCCTTATTTCGTTTTATGACTATATACTCGGTTGGAACAGGGTTCAAACTGCCAAAAACATTATTGAAGTCAGGTTTGATGGCAGTATGATCAGTCAAAGTGCAATCACTTGCACTCTTCAACAGTGGTTTATAACATTATTTACATATTTATTTAGTCCATTTCAACCGTCACGTTGCTATTACCTGAACTATATTTGCGGATAAAGCCCCTACAGTTCCGAATTATAGAGAACGGTTGTTAGTAAAATAATTTTATGTATCCTAATTTTAATAATATGTATATACATGCTCATTTCGACATATATTAATATGTCGGAATGAGCGTGCAAGTTATCACAGTCACCCTTTGGTTCTCAAGTTACGACTACGCACATTCATGATCTAAGGTTGACAGTTGTCAGAAGAATGACCTGAATCCTTGAACCAATTAATGCTTCCGTGCACTAGGCATCAAAGGCTAAATTAAAACCGAAACGAAAGCCAAATGGCATGCAACTTATGTGCTAGTTGCGCTGCCTCTTAATACAATAATTTTTTCTACATCTATACCCATGGGCACAACTTGCGTATGTGCTGGCCAACAGAATGTGATTTGAAATTAATGGCTGGGGCATTTGGACTTGACCTATTCATATATTATTATTTTTTTTTTTTTTTTTTTTTTAAATCTTATTTATTTTTACATTTTCAAACGCTCAACGTAGCTGTTAAATAACATTCCAATGTTTCATTATTTTTTATAATGATTTTTTGCCGGAATTTCTGCCCAACTAAAGGTGTGTTTAGACGATGTCTTTTCTCGTGCAGCGTCCCATGCAACAAGGTGCATCAGTTTCATGCACCCTGGTGCATGATGCCCCTTACTGTTCACACGCAATTATAAGCTGCAGTATCATAAATGCCAATATCACGGAAAAATGTTATACGCTGCCGGCGTAGCTGCTGTTTATATTACAATTGAATATTCTCGTAAAAAGAAACGAAAGTTATGGGTTTGTCGTTATTTTGAAGATAAAAATGTCAGTGTTATTGATTTTATTACTATGTTATTGTTATTGAAGTTCGGACTGACGTTTTGTCAATTAAATATTTTTCACTTAGCTCTCGAAGATTCTGTTGCACTAAGTTCTTCTGATGAATCTGTTTGTGTACTTCGCGTTTGAGGGTTGCCACATTACAAAAATAAAAAACATAAACACTTGTGATTTAAGACACCCCAAGAACACGAAGGTTGCGCGAAGGGACGCACAAGACTGAGAACGGATTGCAACTCCGTGCGACTTGCTTACTTCTCGAGTTGGGGCATACACCTACCTCTCTTGCGCCTAGTTGCATGTCTCTAGTAACTTTAGTGTATGAAAAGTCAAAAACATGACTAGTTTAATTTGAGTTGGATCGTATTTTGGATTTGCTTACAATTTGTATTTTTTTTATTTATTTTTTTTTTTTTTTTACTCTACATTAATCAACTGTATGATCTCCTAAAATTGTTTTATATTATCAATACATAGTTAAACACATACCAACTATTTAACAAAACTGACAAGTGATTAATTTATCTTGAGAAGGCTTGAATATATATTGCATTTTATTTATGTACTATTAGAATGTTAGTTTATATTTTTAAATTAAAATTAACTAATTAACATCTAAGTCAACTAAACAGTTAAAGGTCACATTATGTATTCACTATAATATCGTGTTTACAGATGTGTCTTATGGCCGGATATTATAAAAATTGTCTTTTACTTTTATTCTATTCTATTTTATCTATTTCCGTTTTATTTAAATGCGTCAAAGTATTGACGGAAAGCAGCTCGTTGGCAGGTGTCGAGACCATTCATGGTCTGATGCTTCGGACATCGGACCCTGTTGCACTGGGAACGTAATATGGAAACTGTATTCCATTTAAAATTAACTTCAAGTTATATTTATATTTCAGGTTATAAGTTATATTTATATTTATATTTATTTAATAATATTTATGCAGTTAAGATTTTCTTTATTAATAAAGAAGGAGTAAAAAAGGTCAAAATTTAAGCGATAAAAAAAAAAAAAATCCTAAAATATGCGATCAGAAAATATCATCGACATGCTAATGGGAATATTACTTACACAAGGTAGTTTCATGACCTTTAAAAGTTTGGTTAATTGTTTTTTAACGGCTTCTGTGACGGATGACTTACGTTACCGGTCGTTAACTTTTATATATATAGATATATTTTTTTTTATTGTTTGGCAAATTTATTTTTATTAAACGATAAATTATGAATAAATCCAAAGATATTGTATGAAGATAAGGCACAAATTATGAGAGTTATATCCAACATTAGTTTAGGGCAATTTATTTTTTTAGTGCTACAACTCTTATTGTGCTTTGGTCTCACCAGGATTCGACAGCCATTACTGTCTGTCTTTTACCTTCTTTCCCAACCACTCACTCCCAGCCGTCTCATGTCTGTCTCCACCTTGATGCCCCCTGAATCTCTTTCCGTCCAGCCTGTAGTACATGATATTTTTTCACATCTTATCATCCGAAATCCGCTGTTCGTTACCGATAGTGAAGGGCCGTTCCGACTTAAAAGTGGAATGAGATTTTACGTTCCGTTTCACTATTGGAACCAGTTTCAGTTTTTGTTCCGTTCCATTTTTCGTTCTGCGTCTGTTTGACTAACCTACTACATACTAGTGAAGGGCCGTTCCGAGTTAAAAGTGGAATGAGAATTTATGGTCTGTTCCACGTCAGTTTGAAAAACCTTCCATTTTCAAAGTGCCATGCATTTTCGTTCCATCCCTTGTAACTTCGAGCTGATAACCTCCTCCTTCTATTTGATAATTACAAAGTTTACAGGTACTATAATATTAAGAAGGTTTAAATAGCTAAGTATACTTATTAAAAGAATGTACGCTTTTAAAATAGTTTTATTGAATCAAGAATTCTTTTTTTATGAAAAAGTTAGCTCAAGCTTAGTGCACAATTGAGCAAGAATTTTCCAACTACATTGGTTCCGAGAAAAAAGGAGTAATAAATTCTTGTTCTTTTTCCATTAGCTTTTCAACAAATAGCGAAAAAATCATTTAATAGCATATGCTTTTGTGGTTCATTTCCCTGAATCCGAAAGAAAAGCCGAGCTCTGTCGGTAGAATAGAAAATTTCAAAGAAAGCGGTTCATTTTGAAAATACCCATGCGTGGGGTGGTGGAGCGATGGAAAGGGGGGAGGGAATCAAGAGCGGCAGTATCAACGCAACAAAGCAGTCGGACGACCTTGGGTGGAACGATACCAGAAATACAATCAAAACTATTACACCGAGGGAACGAAACGAGAGATCTTTTGGCTTTGGTTTCCGTTCCAGGTGGAACGATAAACCTGAGCGATTAGTTTCGTTCCTATCCGGTTCAAAGCTGGAACCAGTTCCAAGTTCCGTTACACCTAGAACGACCCGTCACTGTAGTCCGTAGTCACTCCTCTTTAACTATAGTCACACTATTAGATTCATCAAATAGCTATTTTTTCTTGTCCTTCAATTTCCGCAGTTATTTCTCCTAACTCCTCAGTATCCTCTCACTCTCCCTAGTCAGAACCCATCACTTCCACATGTCGCCACTGGTCTTATTACTGTTTTGTAAATAGTGGTTTCTACAAATCGAGTCAATGCTCAGAATTTTAGGATCTTATTAAATTCCAGAAGGCATTTGCTAACAGCCGCTCTGCTCTTTTGTGCTCCGATCATATAATAATTCTTTTAGTTATCAGAGACCTAAGTCATTTAAAGCTCTTGCAACGCCTAAATTTATTCCCATTAATTTGTACTTCTTCATCTTTAATTAGAAAAGCATAGTTGACTGTTAAATATGATATTAGAAGAAGATAATCATGGGTGCAGTCAAATAGAACAACTCATCGTCATCGTTCATCTCCTCTCCTGTGTGGTTCGGTGGCTCTGGAGAAGACCTGCAATGCAGGTCGAAACGTTGGTACTCAATCTATGGTTTTTATTTTGACGTGTTCTTTTTGACTGTATCTCTGATCATCTTCATATTTCTTCATCTCTGCTTCCTAGTGTTCTAGACGCCTTCATATCTTCCGTTTTATTATTATTTATTTTTAACCTCTTTCTGGTTACCGCCTTTTCAAATTCTTCTAATGGGGCGTTTAAAAAAAAATTACCGTTTTATCAAATTCCAGAGTTCAAAAGTCTGTAAATATCTTAATGGTATTTATTATTTACCAATACTTAGTAATCCCTTTAGTGCATTCTCTAAGCTTGTTTACTAACACTAGACTTCTTAAAAAACAAAAAGCCTTAGTTCAGTTATTTATTTCAAAGAAGAAACATGACAGTGTCCTACGAATTTCTTTTAATACTAAGACATTCCTGGAAAAAAATATTTTACAGCCGCTGAAGCAACTCGTGAAATTATTAAATATGAAGAGCGCACTGCGCGACGTTGGTTTGAAAAATTTAGAAGTGGAGATACAACGTTAGAATGGAAGAAGGGCTCCGGGCGGCCATTAATGGATATTGATGAGATTCTGAAGGAACCTGTTGAATCACATCCGTCCAGTACTCGCGAACTTGCCAGGGAGTGTGGTGTGTCGAAAGATACTGTTAGTCGCCATCTTCTCTCCATAGGGAAGGTGAAAAAGACCTGTAGACTGGTTTCTCACGAACTTACTCCTCAATAATTTTACAAAAGTTGAGAAAAGTTTACGAACTTCATGGGTTTGAACTCCTGCCTCATCCACCATAAAGTCCAGACCTCGCACCTTCGGGTTAATATGTTTCGATCCATGGCCCATTTTCTTCAAGGGAAAAGTTGAAAATGCTGACCAAGAGTTCTTTGACAGCCATCCCAAGGAATGGTATCGGCGTGGCAGCGAGCAATCGGCTAGCAGATGGGTAATGACGGTAGATAACAATGGACTATACTTTGAGTATTAATTGTTTTTTATATCAAAGAAATAATAATACAAATAATTGTTTAAATAACGGTCATTTTTTTTATACACCCTATTAATATTCCTTGAAAGTTCTGGTAATGTCCGCGCTATGATGACTACATCATCAACTTAAGCTATATGTTGGTTGAGTCTACTATAAATATCTTCTCCGTGATTGGTTCTTATTTGCTCTAATCGCTTTTTCGAGGGTCATATTGATTACTTTGGATGATAGAGGATCACCTTGTCTTGACCGCCTCTCACTTCAAATTCTTTTAATAATTCTTCTCCTATCCTTACCTAAAACTTATTTTTTTTACTGTAATCTCACTTTGGTAGAGCTCCTAGAGATCTGATATCCTTAGCCATATTTTCTTGTGTTGTACGCTGCCTCGAAATCTTTAAAAAGGTTCTGTTTGCTAATGTTATCTTTAGAGGACATTTTAGTGTGCATAATTTATATTGCAAAAAAATATATATTAAGTTAAATATGATGTATCGAAATCGACTTTCTTTATTTATATTTCGCATCATTTCTATCGATACGCCCTGCGTATATTTATGAAATATCTTATATACCTCTATAATGATATGTATACCTGATTCTGTTCAAAGACGGAACGCTATGACAAACCGCTATCTTCAGTGGGCGTGACTAATACCTGAACCAGCTCCGTAAATATTATCAGATTTTCTTATCACTGTACCGTGTCGATGGGAACTTGCAAAATTGACAATAAAGTCTCCTTGAGTCATTCATCCCATTGCGTAATATTTATATTACGAGCAAATATCAAAGTTGAAATTATGATCTGGATAGCTATGTAAACAAATTTGGAAGGGCTTGCTTGGAGCTGCCATCTGATTGGAGGGGATCGTGGAATAGTTATAGGCTAAAACAGTAAGAGATAGCTTAAATTCTAAGAAAAATGTGGTATCGATTTAGAAATAAAAGTATACCTCTACAACCCATGAATTCTTTGGTTCAGTAGTTTTACGAGGACGTATTGTTTCTTCGTAAGCAGGTCATTTAGCATGGATCATGAATAACCACTTTATAAAGGTTCTGTATGCCTCAGGAGGGTCTCCCAACCCTAGGATCGAGAGTTCATACAACTGAATGGGTCCGCCGGAAAACGTTATAAGCGACAAACATAAAATTTTGAATCACTTGAGGTACGCATGATGATATAGAAGGATCAATACAATTAGAAGTGGCACTTAATTCATCAATCCTAATAAAATTTTGAGTAATCAGTGAAAGAAAATCATAATTTAATGTTTTTGTTAGTTTTGTTGGTTAGATTTTATATTCACATATTAATTTGTTATATTTGCATCTATAATGACATAATGGAGTACTATATCATGCTATGGCGTACTTATTATACATTTTAAGAACTTTAAAATCGCCACTTCGGAAATTTTGTCGCTTAGAACGTTTTTCGGCGGAGCCATTCAACTAAATAAATATTAGGTTGTTAAAAAAGTTCTAATGCATAACTATATCTTTATTTAAGATTACATATTTTAAACATACATAAGATTTACATATTTTACTGAGTACTAATTTTCAAAGTCCATTGTTTTCAACTACTTTCACCTATATCTCTACCAGTAATTGTATTTGATGATGATGATGGTGCTACTCCTGTGGTTTTGAGCCAGAGAACTCTTCACGTCCAATTTTTACGCCCTCATACTCATCAAAGATTCGATCTTTTAAAAAAATTGCCGTTGATCTAAAGAAACCATAATCTGAGACAAAGTGTTTACTCCCAGCAGTTCTGATTAAATTTTATTGATCGAATGAGAACGATGCTCATGGGCATTAATGCAAAATGGTCTACTACACAGTAAAGATATGAGACCAGTCTGATTGCCGGATCTAGCTCAAAATGTAAAACGCCTTCGAAGTACTAACAAACAGCATCACTTTTTTCGAAAACCGATCAAACGAATCAAAATGCGGCAATATTTCGATGGATATCTGACTCCTTTTTCTGCAAATTTCTTCTGCAGCTGCCTTTGCGCTTGGACTTGGAATTTACTACAGGTAAATCAATTTACAAGGAATTAAGGGATTAGGAACAGGCTAAATGTAAATGAGTATATATAAATACATTTAAGATTCCTATGCGAGTAAAAAAATTCAATAACTGATGGAAGATTCTCAATTGTTGTAGTACCTCGCGTATTACTTAAATCTGAACAGTGAAGATGAGCTAATTCTCCCAAGTTTGATTGCAGTGGTTCGATCGGTTACCGAGAAGCAGGAGAAATTGCAGAAACGTTGCACATTGCTTTGGCCTTACCACACGAAATCATTGCATTGCCAGCAGTTTTTCGTTTAACGTCCCCAAACAATGAAAATTTTTAGAAGTAAAACTTCTACTTCTAAAATTTTCATTGTTACTGGACAGAATAGGATTATACTGTATGAATAAAATCTAATGTTAAAGACATTATTAATCACTAGCTTCACTTTTGCTTTATTGTGTCGATCACATGAGGTAAGCGTGATGTTATAGAAGGGTATTGAATTTGGATTGATGAATTAATTGCGATAACTATTGGAATCGTTTTATTTAAAAACTAGTACCTATTTTAAATGCTGCATTTAACTAGATAAACCATTGTCATCATATTACCCTTCACCAAAAGACAAAATAGACCCTTTCCAAGGAAGCGGTATTGAACTAAAATAATTTTGATGAACCGAAATGTAATGACTGTGAAGCTAAATACACGTGGAAAACTGGAAGATCAGCAAATCAAAAGAACATTAAGGTAAGAGCTTACACCAATAAGACACAGAATTCCAACTTCGCTTCGAATACAAACGAAAATAACCATAAATTCAATAAAGACTTGATAGTGAAACTGGTTCATCAAGTAGAAAATAGCCTAAAATTGAATATTTTTGAATCATTAGAAATAATAAAATCGTTCAAAACCAATCAGGATTTTTGTATAAATAACCAGATAAATATTTCCAATAGTCCCGTTTTAAATTTGTTTTCAATAGGAATGAAAAAAAAAAAAATCAGTCATAGGGAAAACCCAAGGATTTCTTAAGGAAAAACCTACCCAACCCTTTTCTCCTTGCCTTCCACTTTTTTTCAGAAGTCCGTTTTGCCTCTGTGGGCGAGTACCAATATATTTGATTTCTTGACTTGCATTTTTAAAATACTTTAATATATATAATCTATAAAGTGCTGATGTTTTGAAAATTTTATGTGATTTAGAACTGATGATAAATGTTTTACATTCGAAACTAGTTCTTGTAATAAAAAAATTCCAATAGAAGTGACGATCACTTCAGCAATCTTAATTATTATGTTGATGATTTGAGATCGCAGTTTTCAGGGAAGGGAATGATTCATTCATTGCCAAGAGTTTTTACTCGCAACTCAGAAAAAAGAGATCTTGGAATCAATTGTTTAGGGAATCGAAAATATCTTCCATCATCTTTTATTTATTATCACTTCAATGAAATATTTTACATTGCTAGATGTACCTTATTAGACATAAATCGTATGATCTTATTATTGTTATATGATCTTAGTGACTGAAATGAAAGTGTCCTTTGTTCATTAACAGCTTGGATCTGAGTCCATGGTAGCTGCTCAATATTGTTTTAAATGATGAGTCGACACTTCCAACATTATTTCATTTATTAATGACTAATTTAAATGTTATTTTAGTAATTTATTTAGTAAAAAATAAAATAAATAAATAAATATTAAAAAAACCTTTACATCTACAATCCATGAAGGGTTTTTTGGTTCAGTACTTAGGAAATGATGTAGTGTTGCTGGGCCAACGGTTGTGAAAGAGGCGATCTAGTCGAAATCACGTTCAACCGCCACGCTTTTCAACATTTATGGATACCCACTTTATAGAGGCTGTGTACACCCTAGTAGGGTTTCACGATCACAAGGTCAATCCCCGGCCCAAATAACAGAAAATAAATTTTCTGCCTTCGTTCAGACTCGAACTCGGGGGCTTGTAGTCAAGTGCTGCTTTCCATCTTAGCTACCGCGGCCTCTCCTGACAATCTGAAATCTGACACAAATGTTCGAAAAATATTCATGAATAACTAAACACTTCAAAATAATTGGATATATGATTAAAGTGACCGTTTTCCAACGAAAAATTAATATATTTTCTTCTTTAATGTAACAAAATTAATATTCAAAATATAAGCTATTGTGGTGCACTGTCTTTTCCCATCATTCAGCCATTTGGTTGATCCTATGCAGGTACCTCTCTATGGGATCGAAAAATGTCTGAACCGTTGTTTCGATTTCTCGAAATGTACTGAATGTTTTCTCCTACAAGAAGGAGTATGGATCGAAATGAATAAAACTCTGATGAAACAAGGTCCGGAATGTATTATTGGTGTGGAAGAAGCTCAATACCAGCAGGATTTTAAAAGTTTTATTTGGCCTGATGGGAAGTTATGCGGCCGAATAACGTCTTGCTGGAACGTAACTCCTTTGCGGTTGACCAAAGCTGTTTAACCCTACGAGTTTCGGGTACATCTTATGTAACAGTTCCTAATAGAGGTCAGAGTTTATTGTGCGTCCATTGGAAACGAATTTATGATAGATTACTTCTTTAGAGTTAAAAAAACAACAACAGAGTATTGATTTTTGGACATATTTTTGCTGGAAAATTGTTTAAACCGACTTTGTGCGAATCTGTCATTGATTTCACGAGCCGATTTGGTGGCTGAACAAGTTTATTTTTGTAATAATGTCTTGAAATAACAGGAACTTCGTAAGACACTTTCGTGTGTTTAAAAAAAAACTTTTGAACTAAGGCCTTATGAAGGCAATCCATTGTTGATAAATAAGCTTATTTCAGTGTTCTAAAGCAGACTACATTGTTGGCAGACATTTTTTTTTTTTATTATTCTTGGGATTCATGCATTTGACGGAACGCTCACTTTTGTTTGTACAGCCTATTAAATATTTATCTATACTATTATATAAAAGGACAAGCCATTTTTCGTTTGCGATCACTAACTACGAAAACTACTCAAACAATCTATACCAATTTTTTTTTTTTTTTTTTTTTGATTGATATTTACAACTGTATAAAATAATATACAACAAGTAAATGTGTTGACAGTGAATACAATGACATGTACATAACTTGTGAAGAACTACTCATTAGTAGCACTTCAATAAAATCTACACTAAAAGGTCTCTATGCCATCTTCTTTTCAGACTCGGAGGATTATCAGGGATGGAGGAGGAAGCAAGTTGGGAGACTAATGGATTGGAGTGGTTATGGAGCTTACTATGGAAAGATAGATACTATGGATGAATCTGGTTTGGGCTAAATCAGAAACATATGGAACATTAAGATCTTTATGGATAAGTTTATTGGTGACAAAGTAAGGAACATTGAGGATTTTACGAAGGATTTTGGATTGTAAGGATTGGATACGAGATGAATTGGATGGTTTAGTAGAGCCCCAAAGCTCAACTCCGTACGTCCAAATAGGTCTAATCACAGTGATGTAAATGAGTCTTTTGTAATTTATTCGGAGCTTTGAACGTTTGTCTAGTAAATGTTGAAGTAGTCTGTAACGACGGACAGTTTCTTGTCGTTTTAGTCTTGTTTGTGGATTCCAAGTTAGACGTTTTTCCAAGTGGAGTCCTAGATAGCGGATCTGTTCAACAGGGATTAGTGGAATATCTATACCAAATTTTAACTACATCATCTTCATAGTTCAACAAAGATTTAGCAATAATAAAATCTAATGATTTTCAATTAATCTCTTATAGAAAAAAACGATATTATGTTGATAGTAGTGAAGTTTGAAAATTGACCGATAGGTGGCCAGTCTATAATAGAGGTTACAATAGTGCGGTGTTATTTAAAGCTTGGAATTGATTATAAAATTTATTTATTTTCAATTAAATTGTTATTAAATAAGTTATAATTATGTGGTGCGACATGTGGATCCCAGTGAAGTTTGAAAACCGCCCAATATGTGGTTAGCACCATTCCGCAATAAAGTTCACAGTGGTAAAACTGCTGAACTCAGCAGTTTTTTAAC
This sequence comes from Euschistus heros, assembly GCA_003667255.2. NCBI lineage: Eukaryota > Metazoa > Arthropoda > Insecta > Hemiptera > Pentatomidae > Euschistus > Euschistus heros. Next base: position 587,102 of record RCWM02000301.1, on the reverse strand, counting down.
AATTTTTTTTAACTACGTCACCTTCATAGTTCTAGGAAGGTTTAGTAATAAAAATAAAAAAATTTATTTTTGAGTCATTTTTATTAATTTAATTTAAAATTTATTTCTGTTATCAAGGGTTACTTGTTTATTGTTTATTAGAGATTGACGTCCTTATGAACTCTCACCAGTGCATGAATGACGGTTTATCCTACAGGTAAGCAATGCTTGCCAGGGTGGGAAGGTCAGAATTTATTCCGTGGGTCCACCATAAAATGAATATTAACCCTCCCTGGTGGGATTCGAACCCATGACCTCCACTACCGAGTCAGCAATGGTTACTTTAGATTGAAGATTACCTTGATATTTAACATTATCAAGCCTAATAAGGTGTGCTTTCACTTAGGATCTGTATTCAGTTTCCTCGCAACCTTTACTGAAGGTAATTTTCAATAGACACAATGTTCAAGAATCTCCTTAATAATTCCTAACTTAATTCACGAACTAAGGAATTGAAAATTTTATTTAATTTATCATGTTCTATTTTTTTATTTTGACTGCGTCAATAACACACTTGAATAAAATACAACTAATTACTCAGAAAATAAAGGTATTTGTATTTATTTTCTCAGGAAATTCTTGTAAATTATTTTTATTCTTCTGTTGGGAATATAATCAGTTGGCGCCTACTTTCCTGGAAGCATTGAACTTTTGAGACTACAATACTTCACATTATTGTCTTTCGGGGATGCTATACGTGACCGAATACTTATGGTTCCAATTTATTTCATATATTATAATCACTGGACCCAAAGAATAATTAATTCATTGCGTAAATGTTAAACTTATTGGTTGAACGAGGTATTTTGGCTTGATGGTAACGAAATCAAACCACTGTTCCACCCCTGCTTCCGTCCTAATTACCATAAGGTATTATTGGGTTGTTTCACATGAAATGTCCGATTTTATAATATTTGAAATACATAGAGGATTTTGCGAGTCTCTGTTGTTGAAAAAGCTCGATACCTCACGATCTCACTGAGCGACAGCAATTGAAACGTCTTGAGACCTGCGTTTCGTTGCTTGCTAGGCAAAAAACCGACCCTTTCCTTGTAAGAATAATAACTTGCAACGAAAAATGGATTGCTTATGACAATCAGCGTCGGTCAGGGCAGTGGTTAGACATCGACGAAAGCCCAGGACAAATGCCAAAACCAAATTTGCACCCGAAAAAATTGATGGTTACAGTATGGTGGTCCATGGCTGGAATCATACATTGTTCCTTTTTGCCTAGAGGTGAGACCATTACCTCTACAACCTACTGCAATGAAATTGGCCAAATGCACGAAAAATTATTGAAAAAACAACCTGGATTGGTAAATCGGAAGGGCCCTATACTCCTACACGACAACGCTAGACCCCACGTTTCAAAACTTACCATGCATAAATTGAAAGAGCTGGGGTACGAAGTTCTTCCGCACCCACCATATTCTCCCGACTTGTCTCCAACAGATTATCACCTTTTCAGGAATTTAGACAACTTCTGCAGAGGAAAAATTTTTGCAAATGATGCTGAAATCAAAAGTGCGTTTTCAGATTTTGTTTCACTTTAAAGCTCAGAGTTTTTCAAATCCGGGATAAAAAAGTTGTTGTCATGTGTCATGAAAAAGAAGGTAAATACTTCGAATAAAATTATATTGTTTTCATATTGTATTTTTACTAAAATCCCTATACCTTGAAAACGGACATTTCATGTGAAACAACCCAATACTTGCGAAGAGGTAGCTTGCTCCTTTTTAACAGTTACTTTTTGGTAACCCGTTACTGTTTAACTGGCGCGCATTGTAGCAGTAGCCATTAGAAATGAAAACTTCCTACGTTTCCTCCTTTCAGCACGAGATCCTAAGATTCTATTCTAGATACAAATAGAAATCACACATGTTTTGTAAATTGTACTTCAATGTTTATAATTTTATTTTATTCAATACATGTGAATGTTTTATTATAATATTAAATAGATATAGTATTATAAAAGTATAGAAAAAATAGCCCGAAAAAAATGAATAAAAGTGTTTAAATTTGTTATTTCTATAAACAGTCTCTAAATGAAACGAACAGCAATTTTTAATGAAATGACAATAGTAAAAAGTTTGAAAAGCGATAAATAAATGGCAAGGTGTGAGAATGATTTAATTAAAAACTAATAATATTATGTTATTTATGGACGAATAATATTATATAAATCATATATGAAGTATATTGTTAAAATGGATAAATATAGTATATTATAATATAATGTAGTAAATTATATGGATAAATAATATATGAGTATTTGGTGTTTATTTTATTTTTAAGTGGCTAGTGAAGAGCGTTGAGGAGAATTTTAAAGGTTGGAAAACATTGGGTCTAAGTTAGAATGTAGTGATGAAGGGAAAATTAAGTTCTAATTTCGAATTTCTACCGCTAGAATGTGCGTCGGTAAAACAGTTACTGGTTACGGAAAAGTAACTGTTAAATGGAGCGAGTCACCTATTCGCAAATAATACCCAAAACGTGTTGTTCACTTCTGTTGCATCTTATATTTTAGAAGATGAAATAAGAAAATATCATTATAATATACTAACCAATAGAAACCTAGCTGAAACTATAGAAATGGTAGTTTACAGGTGAGGTTATAAGAAAGAACTATCGATAAATGTGGAACTCGAAATTAAGAATCGAAATCAATTTTTTGACATGGATATGTGTTTAGCTAGGGTCTGTTGCTTTCTTGAGTAACGTTTTATTTTTTTTTTTTTATTTATTTATTTTTTTTACTCAAAATGCTTAAGGTTTTTTCACATTCAAAAATGTAACATTTTTTAGCTGTCTTGGTGTTGGTCGGATCGAAAATCTGAAGAAGGTTTTCTCATCATAAATTTAATGGAGAATATTTTTTGTTTAATAGCATTTGTCGCTAGGACCAGCTGTTTAGGAGCTATATTGGTTTGAATGAAAAAAAGTAACGTTTTGCCGACATTTTTTAACTTTTGCGGCTTTTTTGACACGCTCTAGCTCTGTTGGTGCTACTTGGATCGAAAATTTGCCGACAGCTTCATAATCAGAAACATTAGATTAAAAAGCAGTAGGTTACAGAAGATATATCGTCCTTAAAACTGATAAGTATCGAATGTGAAAATACGTGTTTTTTGGATTCTATCTTTAGCGATTCGTTACATTGATTTGTCATAATCAAATAGTTTGTATAATCGACCCTTTGACAGGGTTATTCCTCCCTATAATAATATCAGTCCAAAAAGCAATTGATAAAGTAATACAAAAAATGTATTTTTTCAAATTCGATATTTGCAGTTGTAGGGATGGTATTCGTGATCTATTGTTTTTCCCAGTCAGGGTAACTACATAAAAACTGCATTAAAGGACTGACCTGAAATTTTATATGAAGCAGATTCTATATGGAGAACGGAAAATAAAACGTATTTGTTTTTTGTATTCAAAGATCCTATTTATTTATTTTTTGAATACGCTTTTATTAACTTCACCTGTATGTAACAGAATCTCTCATCGTAATTTTCACCATTTTCCAGCAATCTGATTAGCTTGAAAATTTGCACATGTTTCAAGGACCAATGACAATACAATAATTGCACAACTTTATTCTAATCTTCTCACTTAGTCTATTAAATTTCCCACAAAATAGGGGCCTGCCTTGCATAAGGTGGAGTAGTAGGGTTTATGTTTTCACATGTTCGAGATGGCCTCTGAGAATAAAATATCAAAAATTAAACCAAATATGATGAGGGAAAAATGTTTGGGGGGGGGGGGGGGGGGGCAAAAAAACCTACACTTTTAGACCTTTTTGCAGATTTTGAAAAAAAAAAAATAAAAAAATGCTTTCAATCGAAAAATGTTTTATTTACGTAATTAAAGTTTATTAAACATTGCATCCTAAGACATCCCTTAAGCTGAATTTGATTTAAGCGGTTAGCTACAATCAATTGTCGGAATGCGACACGGCTGCTTGGGCTAATTTTGCTCCAAACCTCGTGGGGATGTGGACTTTTCCATCTAGAATAAATGTAAATGGTTTTTATCCACATTCCACAAATGAGCTTTGTATATTAAAAAAAAAAAAAAAAAAAAAAAAAAAAAAAAAAAAAAAAAAAAAAAAAAAAAAAAATGTATATATGTACAGATAAGCAAGCCGTGGCGTTTTTCCTTCTCGGCGGGTGCGACTCGTCTCTCCTCGGGGCGCGCCTCTATCCGCAGCACCCATTCCGGGCCAAATTATAATTATAATTAATAAAAATTACCCAGGCATTGATGACCTTAGGGTTTTATGCCTATAAACCCAAACAAACAAACAAACAATCAATTGTCAAATATCGAAGAATAGTTTTGGTCATGTTTAGGAGTCTATAACGCAAAAATGGCTAATCAAATAAATAAATGCTGTATACAAAAGTTGTAGATCATTACACGTTGTGCAAGGTAGGATTTTCAAAGTAAAAATTTGTCTATTCCTTCTCTGGGATATGTCAAAAAAACAAAAATTGTTGGTTGGTTTTGGGTAAACTGTGTTAATATTGCAAACAAATCACGAATAGTGTAGGGAAATTAGCTTCGAACCTTAAACTCTAAAAAGTAAAAGGTCTTACTGCTGCAAATTGTTCATTAGATTTAGATTTTTAGTTATGTTTGCTATAAAAGCGTGCTTTTTTAGTTTTTTGAAACTATTAAATTATTAAAGATTTGAAGTTGTTTAAGACAAAAATAACTAAAATAGCACTTTTTTTCATACATTTTTTATATTTAATAATCCTCAAATCAGTTAGGAATTCAGCTACTTCATTGAAAGATTTCTACATTTTACAGATGTAGACAGAAAGAGTTCACATGTCTACTTATTTAAAATATGTTTCTCCTCCATAGGAAAATAGTACATTGTCAAATGGATTCCTAACTATCCAGGTACTTCTGCTTAATTTACAACTTCCACTTACTAAGATGACAACCCTTGGGAGATGCGGGCTGCGATCCGATACGGCTGTGGTTATACTCGTAGAATAGCGTGTCATGACAGGCGTCCTTGGAGAGCAAAAGTTATGCTTCGTCTAGCGGTAGTCTTCTTCGCCAGGACAACATCCTCTGGGTGTTCTAGTCTCTGTAGTTCAGGGCTGATGCTATCTCAAAACTATCATAATATTTCATTAATTAAGTGTCCAAAATATCAATTATATTTAGATTATTCTATACTATCATGTATATCCCAAATGGAAAATTCATATATCGATAATAAAAAATTTAAAAATAAATTACCTCAATATGAACTTATGTGTAGTAGTAAAATTACAATGAAAAACATCGCCCGTCATGTCTATTTATTTAAAGTTTAAATTTATTTATTCGTCCATTGATTTAACAACCTACGATACCAGACTTGATTTATTCATGTCTACTATGAGAAGACAATGAGTAAAGACCATTCCACAGAAACCTAAGATTCAGATGTGAAGCAAAAGCCGAAAATAACGATTTTGTAATGAACCGTTCTGTTATAAAACTTAGAGCAGGAAGTAAAATTTTTATTTCTTGACAAATAGCTCCCCTCGGACTAATGGATGCCCTAAGCCGACATTGGGAAAGATTGGCCATTAATCCTCTTATGTTGTTAATATCGTTCAGATTAAAGCTTGCATCTGCTTAAGAGAATATTTAAGCTAGAAATGTTCTGAATATGTTAATGTTTCTCAGAAAATTTAACGGCGTTTCTTTATATAAAATTTGATAATCATCCATATAATTCAAGTAAGTAATTTTTTAATTTTTTCCTTTTTGCGGTCAATTTTTTTCTAGATTCTGATCCAAAGATTAAGTTTTTGTCCGAAACCCATGCTTAAAATTTATCTTGCGCAGTTAAACGTGGAAGGGAATCCTTGTTTCTTAGAATCCACTACTTCAATTATTCAAACTTGAAGAGACATTCGTATAATACGTTGTTCTATAATTTTATTTTTCCGTGACTGTCGTTTCGTTTTCAAAATATCTATCAATACGTGTTTTATATAAAATATTTCATCACTAGGGAACTATTGAAGATGTAGGTAGTTAAGTTATGCAGCCGTAGATGCAAAATTAAAAAATACATTTTTAATTAACATTGCTGACATATAATGTAATATAATGTAAGCCTTCATCAGGGCTAGATAAACTAAGTGTTCTTCGCCAGGACAACATCCTCTGGGTATGTTGTGTTGAGATAGCTGATGCTATCTCAAAACTATCATAACATTTCATTAATTAAGTGTCCAAAATATCAATTATAGCTGTAATTTTCAACCTGGTACCTATGCAAAGATACGGTAGTTAAATATCACGTAAAAACTTATATGTACAATTAATTTTTTGAGTTTGAGTTGGTAATCGAAATCGAAAAGAATAATCAACATATTATTATCGAAACATCAGTCGAGTTTCAAACTTCACTAGTACCCACAAGTCGCACTATATATTTATCTATTTACGATTTTATATATTTATAATTTACGATTAGTAAATCGTTCGTTCCTCCTTCGTTCGAATACCAACTTCCCAATATTATTCCATGAATGGTCACCCTATAACTTTCCACTCCTTTGTTAAAAACTTAGGTTTAACCATTGACCAAACCCTTTCCTGGAAATCCGACACAGCACAAATCTCCCGACGATCGACTGGCATCCTAAAATTATTCCACCGTTCCCAATACCTACTTCCCCTATCCACTCGTAAACTCTTAGAACCCTCCCTTTTCCCCAAGGTTGGATATTCAAGAGAATAGATTAAAGCGTATCATGAATTATTTTATAAGGTTTATTCCAGGAACCTTAAGATGCTCTCATGTGTCCCATCTTTACACCGAGTTAAATTGGCTCTCCCCTTCCTCCCGTAGAGATTACTTCCTTGGTACATTTCTCTTCTAAGCTATTAACACACATCACCCTCTGTTTATTCATAAAATCCTACATTTCAAGTCCTCAATCCAATCACTACTTACAAGATCCCGTTTCTCCGTTCTCTACACTAGAACTACTGCAGTATGCATTAAAGTCCCAACCACTGGGAGCAGAGTTGAATGGGATTGGAAAGCAGAAACAAAAGAAAGTTATACAAAAGTTTCAGAAAATTGGCTTTATTATTTCTTTTTTTTTTTTCATAGTCATGAGTTTAAGAGATAGAAAGGTAAAATTACAGTTTGAATTAAGTTAGACGAGCTTCTTTCACTTGTAAATCTTTGATTTTGATATGAACTTTCAACTAACATCTCATTCTTATCTATCTCCAAAAATAGACTTTGACTGAAAAAAAATTATAAAGTCTTTCTTAATCAAAATTTTGCCTACTTTAATCTTATAACGTAATGCACGTTTTACTGAAGTTTATAGTTCGGTTCTTTGAGGAAAACGCTAAAAAGAAACATTTAAGCACTTTGTTTTTTTTTCTCTTGCCTTGCTTATACTATGTACGCAATAGAGATAAATAGTTTAAATTCGTAACCAGTTAAAAATATTCATTTCAGAAATAAAATTATCAAAAATTAATAAATAAATCTTGGGTTTTCTATTGAAAACATCAATCAACAACAGAAATCCATGATTTTGATTTCATATATATGGTCTACCACACTTGTTCGTGCATTCTCTTTGTGTTAAACCCTGCTCAAGCGAATTGAAATTTATTTTCATTTATTTTAGTAATTGTCTTCCATGTTTATTTTTTCCCGATGAAAATCCACTCATGTCATTCCAATCCTGTTTTCCTGATTCAGAAACCTACTCAGAAAAACTGGTGGCTGATCAAAAGGCTTTGTTTTGGATTCGTTTTCATTTTTAAGTTTTGCGTCATATATTTTTTTTTTTCCGCTTTCATTTTTTTGTCATAAAAAATTCAGGTTTTCCTTTAAGAAATTTGCGTCGTTTTCTATCTACTTCTCGTGTTTTGAGGCATACAGGTTGTAGCCATTGTTTGTATACCAATGTATTCAATAACTTTCTTTCTTTCTTTATTGGCGCGACGGACGCATGAAGCTGTCCTTGGCCTGCTCCACAGCCTTCCTCCAGTCGTCCCGATCAGCTGCTCGCCTTAAATATATATTAGATAATTTTAGGTCCTCGGAGACGCCATCGAACCATCTTCTCTTCGTTTTCCCACTAGGCCTCACTCCATCCCGTCTATCCCAGAGCAATTTTCGGCATGTTCTGTTCTCACCCATCCGGTATACATGCCCCATCCATTTTAGCCATTGAATTCATGTGAATATCGTCAATGGCAAGTCACCATACAAATCGTATAGCTCCCGGTTCTTCCTTCGCCGCCACATACCGTTATCCTTTATCGGGCCAAATATACGCCTCAGTTCTGGCGTACTGTCCACTTTCGGACGAAACAGTCCAGTTTCGTGGCTACCGACTTATTAATAGTCCATGTTTCGCTACCGCTCGCACTAGAGTCTTGTACAGTCTTATCTTGGTTGCGCGGCTGGTGAGTCTACTCTCAATAATGCTTTGTATGGAGAAGAAGGCTCTGTTGGCTGATAATATCCGACTTTTAATTTCCTCATTTTCATCGAGGTGTTCGTTTATCCGTATTCAATAACTGTAGCATACATAAATCAAATTGTCAAGTTTTTTTTACTGACGTATTAAGAAACTTTTAACTCTCAAAATTAAAGTAATTACCAATTATATTAACAATAAAAACTTCTAGATATGTGTATGAAAGAGAAGTACGGCAGTGGGTTTTCAGTTCATGATTGAGTAGGTTGATTAATAGGTGAAGAGGTTCCTGCCCACAGGTATTTTATCCAACATCAAGCCTACATTCTCAACATCGTCTTCACTATCTTTTGTTTTAAAACTATGTCTTGTATTTAAAACATTTTCAATTCTCTGTTTTATATATATATATGTATATTTAAAAAATGGTCTACATTTGACATTTTTCGTTCAATTTCATAGCAATACTTTTTCGAATGTTTCGTTTCTCCTCTGTAGTCTAAATTTGATAGAAATAATTTACAATTACTTTTCCTTTTATAGTAGTGTAATAATTAACAAACGTTGAATTATCAGTATTTCGAAGATATAATTATCTTTTTAGTATTTTTGTTAATAAGTTACTATAATGTTTTGTTATAATATTTACTGAAATACGAATGCAAGAGATCAGGTTATTTCAATAGAAAAACTGCTAATATCCGACCTACTTTCTGTGCACTTCCTCGACAAAAGAATACGATCATTGTTCAAGGTGACCTAGATTGGTATTAGGTTAAAATAGAGATTAAAATGCATTTGAAAAAGTAAATTACTTCGTTGAATTATAACTAATTACTTTTTTCTTTTCGTGATCAAAACCACTGGCTTTTCTGTAATTTAAGTAACGAATATTAATGGATAAAATGAGTGAAGGTGTTCATTATTATCGTGGTTTGTCGGTACTAAACTTTTTCGATTCTCTGTACTGGTTCCTCGGTTTTCTCCTATGACCTAAAAAAAAAAAAAATATTAAAAAAAAAATAAATAAAAATAAAAATAAATAAAAAAAAATAAAATCCGTTCAAAACCAACCCAGATTTTTGTTTAAATGACCAGATCATCATTTCCAATAGTCTCATTTTAAATTTGTTTCCAATAGGAACGGAACAATCCAATTAGCTATAGGGGAAATCCCAAGGTAAAAATCCCATTACATTTAACCTACCTGGCCCTTTCCCTTCCGCTATGGATATATTTCAGATATCTGTTAGATCTCCTCAGGTGAGTACCAATGTATTTGATTTCTTGACTTACATTTTTGAAAACTTTGTATATATAATCCATGTAACAAAGTTCCGATGTTTTGAAAAGTTTATATTTTTTAGAACTGAAGATGAATGTTTACCATTCGAAACTAGTTTTCAAATAAAACGATTCCAATAGAAGTGGCAATTGATTCATCAATCCTAAAGCTATTTTTTTTTTGTTTGTTGATTGGGACTTAACGTCCTTATGTACTTTTAGTAGGGTAGGAAGGACGGGTCATCTTACAGGTTACCAACCTATTCTGGCCTGGGTGGAAAAGTCAAGATCTTTTCCGTGGTTCTAACACGTAATGAAGTCCGGCCATTTGGGATTCGAACTCACGACCTTCTTACCGAGCGCGTTGAGGCCATCGCCCCAATTCGCTCGCTCATTGCGGGGACTCTTGATTGTTTATTTCCTTATTTATTTCTTTTAATAATATTATTATTCTCAACTATTACATATAACCAGCGAATGTGATGTTTCATTAAAATCAACATGATAAGGGAGTGCGGGTGTCAGCATCCAGTGTTACAATATTCAGGGGTGATTACTGCTACCTTAGTGGTTAGGTAAGGGGATCCTCATCCATCTTCTTTTTAGGCTGTTTATTGATGAGTCCTTCTGGGTGGAACGGAACTTGGAACTGGTTTGGAACGAATCGAATCGCCCAAGTTTTTCGCTCCACCTGCAACGACAATCTACGCCTAAAGATCTCTCGTTTCGTTCCAAACAGGTTCAAACAGTTCCAAGATCCGTCCCCCGGTATAGCTTAGATTGCATCTCTGGTTTCGTTCCACCCAAGGTCGTTCCGACTGCTTTGTTGCGTTGATTCTGCCGCTCTTGATTCCCTCCCTCCTTTCCATCGCTCTACCACCCCACGCATGAGCATCTTCAAAATAGACCGCTTTCTTTTAAATTTTCTATTCTACCGACAGAGCACGGCTTCTTCTTTCGGATTCCGAGAAATGAACCACACAAGGTTTCACTGCAAATGTAATTAAATATTTTTTTCGCTATTTGTTCAAAAGCTGTTTACAAGAGTTGATTACTCCTTTTTTCTCGGAACCAATGTAATTGAAAAAGTCTCGCACAATTGTACACTATACTTGAACTAACATTTTTCTCCAAAAAAAAAGCTCCAAGTCACAACAAGGGATGTAACAAAACTGCATAGTAAGTAGGTAGTAGGTTAGTCAAACTGACGTGGAACGAAAACTGGAACTGGTTCCAATAGTGGAACGTAACATAAAATCTCATTCCACTTTTAAGTCGGAACGGCCCTTCACTAGCTGTGTTTAGTCTTACCTGGTATTTCTAATAGTTCCTTTATTTTGATTTAATATCCATCTCAACACTAATCAGAGCAGGAAAGTTAACATGTTACTAACCTATTCTAGCCCGAACGTGAAGTTCGATATTCATTCCCAGGGTCTGCTATAATAGTGAGGAGTAGTCACAACACTCTCAACCCACATTACCAACAAATCAGCTGTTTGCTTATAAATATAATTACTCAGATAAGAAACAGTTATGAAATTAGAGGCGTGTCTAAATTAGTTAATTGTTGATTGTACTGATATTAAAGCTGTGTAAATTGTTGAGCAATCGTCAATGATAAGACAATTGAAGTTATTCCTGTTAAATAATTCGTCATCGGAATTTTTTTTTTTTTTTTTTATCTGAATACTTTTACGATGGCAGTAGAGGAAATAAAACATTGTTATTAGCCGATAATACATAGATTTAAATTTTCCATTATTATCGTTATCATTGTTTATTTTTGTAGGAACCAAATGTTTCTATTCATCGTGCAACCAAAGCAACACATGGTTCTGCAATCTTCATCACAAATAGTTTGTGAATAAGTTCAGTTTCCCTGACAATAAGGTGAGAAGCAGGGTGAATTGCAAAGTTATCGTTCCGAGACAGCGCACTTAATGTTATGTTTACAGATGATCTAAACTAAACTCGAGTGTTGAGATAAGACGTTATCTTTAAAAGTATCCAATTTCTTTTATATTTTTTTTATTACGCTTGTCCATTGTTGTGTCCATTTCTTTCATTGTTTAGGCTTCAGTTATTAACTTTCTAGAAACAATTTTCTCAAGTTTTCAGCTGTCTGGCATAATAAGTATGCAGCTACAATTTTCGATTTTTTTTTTCGAATCTAACGATTGAAATTTATAATCGCATAAAAAAAAAAGCTTGTTCCGAGGCCATCTTATTTTCAAAATCCTCGGAGAATTGTTGGGAATAGAATGGGAAGCAAGTTGTGTGACTAGTGGATTTAAATGGTTATGGATTTTACTATGAAATAATTGGTGTCTGCTTTAGGGTCTTTTTCGGAAAAGGCATGCATAGTAACCTGTTACTTATGCTACTCAATAAAATAATCATAACAGAACATGTGTTTATTTTTTTATAAATAACACAAAAGCTCTTTGTGTGGAAATTGACGAGTCATGCTTTTCAAAAAGGAAATATAATGTTGGGAGGTTATACCCTCAGCAATGGGTGTTCGGAGGGGTTTGCAGAGAAACTAGGGAATGTTTCCTATATGCTGTCCCATGTAGAACAGCTGAAATGCTGACTTCTTGCATCGTAGCTAATATAAGAAAAGGAACGACGATATATTCTGATTGCTGGAAGGCCTATAAAGGAATAAAGGAAATCGAAGGAATGAGGTATAAACATTACCTGGTCAATCATTCCAAAAACTTCGTTGACATAAACACAGGTGCTCATACCCAGAGGGTGGAATCACTTTGGGCTTCAGTTAAACGTAAAAATAAAAAAGAATGTGGAACGAGTAGAAATATGTTAGACTCTTATTTATGTGAGTTTATGTGGAGGAGAAGGTACGAAAAAGAGTGTTTGTTTAATAAGATCCTAAAAAACATTGCTGATTTTTCGCCGGTCATTTAATTCATATTATGTTTTGAATTTTGGTTATTTATAAAAAAATAAACACATGTTCTGTTATGATTATTTTATTGAGTAGCATAAGTAACAGGTTACTATGCATGCCTTTTCCAAAAAAGACCCCTGCTTTGGACCAAATCATCAAAATTGGGAACACTAAGGTCTATATTGTGACAAAGTAACAAGCATTAAGGATTTTGAACTGCAGGGACGGATACGAGATGAATTGGATAGTTTAGAGGGCTGGTTCCCAAAAGGGGGTTCGCGGGCCCCCGGGAGTTACTATCGTAAACTGCTGTCGAAAAATGTTTCGTCAGAAATTTCACTTATATTTACAGTTCGTAGTCAATGTTACAAAGTAAATCAGTTTTATCAGGATCTAACCGTGAGAAACGAAAATGGGCAGTAATAAACCTGAATAAAAAATCATTATAGAATGAAAATAGTTTTAGCAAATTTTTAGTATATTAAATTTAAATTTTTTTAATGCATTTTAAAGTCGATTTACACTTTTTTTTTTTTTTAATAAATAACAGCCGTTACAGGTAGGCTACGCACACACTGTATATAGTTAATATCGCTCATGGGCTGCAATAGTGGAACAACCCAAAAAATCATTTTTTGAAATAAGTAGTTTTAAAGTTTTTATTGATTAGGAAAATGCATAGAAAATGCTTTAGTTTACTTAAACGAGAGAAGGTATAACTTGAAGGTAATATCTTTCAAGCAAAATAAAGGATTCCCTATGCATTTTCCTTAGCAATGAAAATTTTAAACCCACTTATCTCAAAAAATAATTTTTTGAGTTGTGCCGCTGTCGCAGCCCATGAACAATATATCCTTACAATTAAAGCGATTTTTTCAGGGCTCCTTGACAATTGTTTTTTGGGAAACCTTGTTTTACAGGAAACCAAAGCTCAACTCTGTATGTTCAAATAGGCCTAATTACTGCCTTCTAATTGAGTCTTTTGTTATAAATAAATCGGCATATTAGAGCGGTTTTACTAGGTAAATATTGAAGTTAAAAACGACGAGCAGTTTCTTGTTGTTTTCGTCTTGTATGTGGATTACAAGTAAGACGTTTGTCCAGATGGATTCCCAGGTAGAGAATCTGTTAAAAGGATCAGTGGAATATTATAATTTTCGACCATAATTGAATGTTTAATAAATTATGAAACAATTTATTGTTATTTGTTACAAAAGTGACGTGTTTTTGTTGCTCTAATCTTTCGGAATGTCTAACCTTATTGTTTACTTCACCATCTATGACATTACTCAATTGTTGACCAAACAAAAGAACTTGGACTTAGTTCTAGTTCCTGTTACAAACGGGACTTATTGTGAAGAACTTCCATATCAATGAAGAAGAACTTGGGCTAGGTCATGTTTGGAGTAAAAGTAGGTAGGAGAGATAAAAAAAACGGAAAAAAAAAACCAGTCCGTCCTAAAAGACTGGTTTTTTTATCCGTGGTGTGTGTGTTTTTATATATATTATATGAAAAAAGTATTTTTGTTTTTTAATTTTAAACGAAACGTAACTTCGGTGTATTCATTTCATTTGTATGAAAATTTCAAATTTTAACAACCCTCAGACGGAAGATTATTTAAAATATAACATGAACATAACCAAACTGAGAACAATTAACCAACAGAGAATAGCCAAAGATGACTATTTAAAAATAATAGTAGAAAAAAAAATAAATAAATAAAATCAACGAATCAACTAAAAATATGAAAATTGTAACTTATTCATCATAAATAGCTTGAAACATCTGCTGTTGGATTGTCAAAGACATGACAACTGTGAAAAATGTATTTTTTAAAATACATAGTTCAAATACATAAAAGTTTACCATCATAAAATATTTCGGATTAAAATAGCGTAGAAAAGACAAACAACGTTTTAATATTTATTTTAAATATTTTAAATGCTTGTAAGAAGTTATGGATTTCTTTCATATGAATAAACTAAATAAAGTTTAGATTATATTGCGATTGCTGCTACAATTTTCTTGACCTTAGACATTATTGTCATCATAATCAATATCAATTATTATGGTTTGTAAAAATGTATTGATTTTTTTTTTTTTTTTTTTTTGTATATATATCTTGTAAAAAAAAAAAAAATCTTTTGTTCGTATTAATTATTATAATATGTAGAAATGCTCTTTTATTAGTGTTAATTATATAAAATGTTAAAATATTCTTCTGTTTGCATTTATTCAGGGTGTCTACTAGTCGGGAATTCGGGAATAAGTCGGAAATTTACAGAAAATTTGCAGAAGTCGGGAAAAAATCATCGTTAATGCTAGAATTTCCAGTTTTTGCCCAATATGTGAGTTAAGGAAGCGTCTGATTGTTATAGTCACTCCACATACTTTTAAAGTAAACTAAATTTTCTACAATTTGAGACCAGGGTGAGCTCTATATAGCCAGTGGTTCCCAAGATACAGGGATATTATCATCGAAAAGAGGCCATTTTTTTCCAAAAAGTTATTTTTTTTCGATATGGTCATTTATTTTGTGAAATATCTCCTGAAATACATCATTTGAGACCAGAATGGTACCTGTGGGCCCAGCGGTTCTCTCAAATACGGCAGATAACAAAAGCCAGTCAAAAGTGGGTTCTGGGGGAAAATACTGTTCTGTCTTTTTATGGTCTATTTATCAATCAAAATTAATTTATTTTTGTTATTTGAAATAATTGATTGATGAAAAAGAAAAAGAAAATCATTTTTACCTTACTTTTCGCTAAATGGTCGTGGCCGGCACTAGGTTTGCTTCTTCTGCACTGAGAAGAATAGTCAGAAACAAAGTGATAGAGCATTAAATTAAATTTAATTTTATGTATAACTTTCCTACTTTATTTTTAACTGGATCTGGAATAACTGGAACATTGTTTACAGTTATAACTTGTATTTAAATGTTTACAAATCAAACAATAATAACGAAAATATTTACCTGTACTAGGTAATTATAATTAAAAATAATAATTATATAATAAAGAAAAATAATCATTCAAAGTTTGTCATCGACACATTAAAGGAAATCGAATTTGCAACAAATTTGATTCTATTCATTTTTTTTTCTGCGCATTCAGTAGTGGGGAAGGGAAAAATACAATATTTAGTTGAAAACTGTAAAACGTCACATTAAACTTACTTTTTAATAATATTACATTAAAATCGGTTCAGCAGTTTGGCCACTACCAACGCCTAAAGATTGGCTAAGTTGCGGTAAGTAACATATCACGAAAACACGTTTGTCGCTACTCTTTTGGCTATAAATCTATAATTATTTGTGTGATGCAAATTTCTTTTTTTCATCTGAAAGCTGGTCAAATTTGCAATGAGACCTCTTATATGAAATGTGTTTTAAATCCCATGAAATACCCACTCCAGCACGCTGAGAATCCCATGCCGTTGTGAAAAAAACTTTTTTTCAGTACAATGCTCGTAAATAGTTTCGAAGTTATAGCGATAAATATCCTTAAAAAAAAGTGGATTTCACAAGAGTATGGGTTCTCAGCGTGATGGTGTGGGTATATCATGGGGCTTGATCAAAATTTCATATATGAAGTCTCATAGTAAATTTAACCAGCATTCTGATGGAAAAAAAAAAAAAAAAAAAAAAATGAATATTCTGATCGGACATATATTTTTAGATTTATTTTATCCGACAACCTCGTGTAACCTTCTATTTTCGAACCGAATGGCAATACTCGACATTGATGTGTTTCTTGAAATTTATCTAGAGTAATCTGAAATTTAAATTTATTTTTTTTATTATATTTAACTGTGATATGTTAAGTAGCAAAGTATGCATAGATTGATTTGTTTAGATTATTATTGAAACACCATTAAAATATCGATTGGCTAGAATTTCTAAAATTGTTTTTGAAAAAGTCGGGAATTTCTAGAAATTTTTTTGAAAAAGTCGGGAATATGTCGGGAATTTTGATAGCTGAAATTGGTAGACACCATGTTATTGTTTATCTATTATTATGTATTGGGTTGTTTCACATGAAATGTCCGATTTTATAATATTTGAAATACATAGAGGATCTTGCGAGTCTCTGTTGTTTACTTCCAAAGTTCACATATCATAATCAAGCAGTTACTAATCCTCTACTTTTCTTTTATAAACATTAGCTTCCCAATCCATTACACACTGTTTAGTATACCTTCAAATATGAACATGGAAACACGCGATTTTCGTGTAATATTTTTATATGAGTTTAAACTAGGTCGTTCGGCAGCTGGGATTGCTTATGACAATCAGCGTCGGTCAGGGCAGTGGTTAGACATCGACGAAAGCCCAGGACAAATGCCAAAACCAAATTTGCACCCGAAAATATTGATGGTTACAGTATGGTGGTCTGTACATGGCTGGAATCATACATTATTCCTTTTTGCCTAGAGGTGAGACCATTACCTCTACAACCTACTGCAATGAAATTGGCCAAATGCACCAAAAATTATTGAAAAAAAACAACCTGGATTGGTAAATCGGAAGGGCCCTATACTCCTACACGACAACGCTAGACCCCACGTTTCAAAACTTACCATGCATAAATTGAAAGAGCTGGGGTACGAAGTTCTTCCGCACCCACCATATTCTCCCGACTTGTCTCCAACAGATTATCACCTTTTCAGGAATTTAGACAACTTCTGCAGAGGAAAAATTTTTGCAAATGATGCTGAAATCAAAAGTGCGTTTTCAGATTTTGTTTCACTTCAAAGCTCAGAGTTTTTCAAATCCGGGATAAAAAAAGTTGTTGTCACGTTGGGAAAAATGTGTAGAAAAAGAAGGTAAATACTTCGAATAAAATTATATTGTTTTCATATTGTATTTTTACTAAAATCCCTTTACCTTGAAAACGGACATTTCATGTGAAACAACCCAATATTTATTTATTTATATATTTTTTTTAAATATTAAAAAGTTTATACTTTAAAGCAATTAATACAATTTTAAAAAAACAATAAAACTTCGGTGTATTCATTATTATTTCTTCTGTGTTGCAGATCATCAAAATTTTATACATGTAATAAAATTTTTCATTTTTAAAATGAGAAACTAAAAGAGTCACCTTCTATTCAATAAACTATTAGATTAAAATTTTGAGCTTTGGGGCTTCACCAAACCATCTAACTCATCTTGTATCCAATCCTTGCAATCCAAAATCCTTCGAAAAATCTTTAATGCTCCCTACTTTTGTCACAAATAAACTTATCCATAAAGATCTTAATGTTCCATATGTTGCTTATTTAGCCCAAACCATATACCTATCCTTTCATAGAAAAATCCATATCCATTCAAATTCACTAGTCTTCCAATTTGCTTCCCATTCTATTCCTGACAACCCTCCGAGGCGTCTGAAAAGGAGATGGCCTTGGGACCTTCTCAAATAGAACTTATATTGAAGTGCAAAGCAATGGGTAGTTGCTTCACAAGCAATTTTCATGTTATTATTTTTTGTCATTATCACATTTACTGGAAGTATGTTTTTATGTACAGTTGTAAATTTCTATAAATAGATATATAAAAAAAAAAAATTATAATTATTATGAATATGTGTGAACAAATTATTTCACGAATACTTTTAGTTTCTATGTAACTTTCATCGATCGGCTCTTATTTTGAAATATATATTATAATAAATATCGGTGTTTCCTGAATTAAATATTCCCCAGTCCAAGATATGAAATAATTATTACGTAATGGATACATCTATATAGAACTGGACACTACAAAGCGGATGAAAGTACCGTAGGTCAGAGTCTTGACGAAATAACGGTTCGAAAACTTTCACAGCAGACAAACGTGAACCTACCAGCAGAGACATTTATTGCTGACACACCTCGGTAATCTACTTCAATGGCTACTCTATAGGATTAGTGTCAACCATGTAATTTAATAATGTACTTATGTATATATTTTGTATTTATATAATACATACATACAAAATATAAAAACGAATAATGGAATACATTGCCGAAGTTGTATTTAAGTTTAGTATTGTGCCACAAAAAAAAAAAAAAAAAAAAAAAAAAAAAAAAAAAAAAAAAAAAAAAAAAAAAAAAAAATGAGACGCAAAAGGGGGTTAATCCAAAATTGAAAACTTTTCAGTAAACCCAAAAATATGCATAATTCAAGTGATTCTTTTTTTGTAACAATTATTATTGGATCAGAAGTTTTTAAATATCAGAAACATATCTGTAAAATATTGTTCAGCTTTTCAAAACTTCAATTTTTTAAACAATTTAAATAAATTGGATTGATCCCAATCTTCAAGAGAAAATTTAAAATATGCGACAAATAAGTAAAAAACTCATGAGAATTAACACATTATATTTTTTTATTAATTTAACCTCGAACAAACTTTGATGAAAAAAATAATTAATAAAAAACAAACTTAAATCAAACGATTTTCTCAAGATTTCTTTAAATTTTTTATAATTTTTTTTTTATCAGTCGAACACTAGTCTTGTTGTTTGAGCCTGTCATTAAAGCAAAATTAACAGATACAATAAAAGGGTTCAAACTTTTTGTTTAGTGGAGCAGAACATCTTATATCACTGCGGCCAATAATCGGGCCAATAAAATTGTTTGTGCTTGAGGTATATATTAGGTTGTTTCACATGAAATGTCCGTTTTCAAGGTAAAGGGATTTTAGTAAAAAATACAATATGAAAACAATATAATTTTATTCGAAGTATTTACCTTCTTTTTCTACACATTTTTCCCAACGTGACAACAACTTTTTTATCCCGGATTTGAAAAACTCTGAGCTTTGAAGTGAAACAAAATCTGAAAACGCACTTTTGATTTCAGCATCATTTGCAAAAATTTTTCCTCTGCAGAAGTTGTCTAAATTCCTGAAAAGGTGATAATCTGTTGGAGACAAGTCGGGAGAATATGGTGGGTGCGGAAGAACTTCGTACCCCAGCTCTTTCAATTTATGCATGGTAAGTTTTGAAACGTGGGGTCTAGCGTTGTCGTGTAGGAGTATAGGGCCCTTCCGATTTACCAATCCAGGTTGTTTTTTTCAATAATTTTTCGTGCATTTGGTCAATTTCATTGCAGTAGGTTGTAGAGGTAATGGTCTCACCTCTAGGCAAAAAGGAATAATGTATGATTCCAGCCATGGACCACCATACTGTAACCATCAATTTTTTCGGGTGCAAATTTGGTTTTGGCATTTGTCCTGGGCTTTCGTCGATGTCTAACCACTGCCCTGACCGACGCTGATTGTCATAAGCAATCCAGCTGCCGAACGACCTAGTTTAAACTCATAAAAAAATATTACACGAAAATCGCGTGTTTCCATGTTCATATTTGAAGGTATACTAAACAGTGTGTAATTGATTGGGAAGCTAATGTTCATAGAAGAAAAGTAGAGGATTAGTAACTGCTTGATTATGATATGTGAACTTTGGAAGTAAACAACAGAGACTCGCAAAATCCTCTATGTATTTCAAATATTATAAAATCGGACATTTCATGTGAAACAACCCAATACATTCAAGAATCCGGGCACAAGTTCCAGGGGCAGCATATCTGTTTAAGTTCAATTTTATTAAATTAGATTGGAATCGACAGATGTAAGAACAGATAGGAAATAGGATATGAAGATTGTACAAACCTCTGATATTTGACCACGTCCGCATCCAATTACCTTCATTCCTAGATTTTTTTCTCGATACTGTTATATTTATTTCAGGAAATCTCTCCATATTTAACAAAACACAATAAATTGATTATCACACGTGTAAAAATATATCGACATCTAAAACCTTTTCAAATGTTCATTTCTACTTTCGTTACAAGCTGTTTTGAGAAACAAGGATTTACCCGCTTCTGAAACTCAACCCAAACTTTAAAGGTAAAATTAGATTGGATTTAGCATGTTTTGAAGGGTGAACGATTTACCATCTTATAGAGGTGAAAAAAACCTTTAAAAAATTAAAAATGATGAAAAGTGGATTTACCCCCTTTTGCATCTCCATCCCTCAATATATAAATTTTGTCCAGGCAGTCAATTAGTTACATTTTTTTTTTTTAATATTCCAGATATTTGAAATCTGTTTCGTATATTAGAATGATAAATTTAATAAATTGAGGAATGATAAATATGATGTAGTATTCTGTTTTAAAATTTTTTAGAATAGTAGGAACTCCCAAATTGCAATAGCGCGGAGAATGTAGCACTATCAGACGGTTAACCACCCCTTTATCACATAGCTATCAATTGATTTTTTTCTTTTAATAAACGAGTCTGGGTATCAGTCGCGTACAGAGTGCTTCTTGATTAGTCATCCATCTCTACTCTTAGGTTCAAAATCATTTGGATATATTTTGTATGTAATAATAGTTATTACCAGCGATGTGTTGGTACCAAAATGCATCAATTCTCGATTCCAGTACCGGCACTTCGTTTTAAAATAAATTGTTATAATAAAAAGTAATCTATATCAGACCTAAAAAAACAATAATTATTCAAGAAATAAATTATAGAATAGACTCTACATTAAATATATATGAAGAAATCACAACATTTCAATTATATCATGAATTATTTATATTAATGTTGGAAAATGCCAGAAAAACATGATATTGATATATAAAAGAAGGGGACTACTATGGTTTATCCCTGTCCTGTGAGTGGAATTATGACCAGTGGTCTTAAGGACACATCAGATCTTAAAAATGTTTACTATCATTCAATTTTTAACGATGGGATGGAAAGAAAACGGAATTTCTGCTGAATTACAAAAAATAAATAAATAGAATCGATAATGAGCGCAAAAGTTTGCGTGAAATACAAAAATTGTTTAACTTATGTCACGTAAGATATGGAGGGACCTTTAACAGAAAACGTGAGGTGAAATGTTTTTTCGAAAATGTTTACATTGTATATCTCGGAAACTGTACAGCATATGGAAAATGTGTATGGAATAAAAGTTATAGAGAATTTAATTAACTTTAATGTGGTAAATAGTTATGTTTTGCATACGAAGCACAGTTTTCGAGATATGAGCGCAAAACCAAAAAAAAGGACTTTTCGCGCCCCCCTTTCTGTCCCCAGGCCCGAAAACTCTAGGACTTTTAGTATGTTTACTTCCTAACTCCCCTGAACATGTTGATTACAGAAAAATCTTGGATTACAGAAAACGCACTCTATAATCCTTAATTGACTGGACTATTAATTCTTGATACATCTAAGTATATCACCGAAATTATCAACGATAATATTCCTAACCATATACTTTATTTTGTTGGTATTTACAGTGGAAACTCGTCATGATTTCGTTTTTATTCTGTAATTCGTCAGGTTTTTTTCTTTTTTTTTTTTTTTTTTTTTTTTTTTTTTTTTTTTTTTTTTTTTTTTTTTTTTTTTTTTTTTTTTTTTTTTTTTTTTTTTTGTGTGTGTGAGTGTGTGCCATGAAAGAGTTTCTGTTTTTACATTCAAGATACATATGTACTTATGGTATGTATGTCTGTTTTTTTTTTCTATTTTAAACATATATGTACGTTTTTGTATATAACTTCATTTTTTTTTTGTGTTCCAAGGTTTTTGTGTTTTTTGTCATTTACATTCAATAAATTGCAATCAAATTACAATTATTAATTTTAAAATGCTTTTTTGTTACTTTACCAGTAAAATTCTGTAATTCGTCGTTTCCGTTATTTCGTCACCCCCTCTCCCCCAATCATGACGAATTATCGTGTTTCTACTATATTACTAGACCAATATCTTGACAGGCTTTTATGAGCTTTGTTCTTTTGATTTTAATAGTTTCCTCATCTTCATACAAAAGAACCAAATCGTGAGATAAGCAAGCACGGCAGTTTTATTACCCATCTTTTTATACTTTTTCCTGAATGCATTACCATCCTAATAGTGTATTTGAAATCTAAACATAATATGGCTGGAGAAAAAGAACCTATTATGACTGTATAAATTTTATTTTTTAACGCTTATTAAAATCAGTACACTATGATTTACATGTATACTTCAATAATAGTTTTATAGAGAGCTGATTGAAATTCAAATGTTCATTTCGTTTAATAATAGTTAAATTATTTGATTATTTTGCTTAAGTTGTACATTGTATATTCTAACAAATTTCTAAAACACGTGGACGAAAATATAATAAAACTATGTAATTGCACGATGCAGTCATTCTTCTTAGATCTATATTTCATGCTTAAACCATGGGATATCTTTTTGGTACTGGCTGGCAACCTGCTGCATTTGCTGGAAATTTTATTCATTTCCGTAGAGTCATGGCCACAGAGTCATGTAGAGTCATTTATTCTTTACTAAGCCCGAGGGCGGAACATTACGCAACGCTGAATGATACAAACGTTTCAGTTGTAATCATCACAACAGGATGATGTGGCAAAATCTTTACAATCCGATTTTCTTTTTTTTATTTTGTTAAAAGGCTGCGATTGAGGTTTAATGAATCACTTTTTTTTTTTTATTAGCTCCAGGAAGGCTGAGTATACCCATGTAACACCCCGCACCAAACAGAAATCGAATTATCTACGCATTGTTTTGGTTTATTTCTGGTTAGTTTGTTTCATTGTTGCATAAGTTAAACGATCTTTACGCTTATTATCGATAATGGATATTTTGATGTTTTATATCCTGTATTTTTTTTTTTATTTAGTGGGTTTCTCCAGCAATCTAGGAGTCCCTTGGTGGTGTTTAGCAGTCCTTTGTAGGCGTTCTCTTTTTTAAACCTTCCTGTTCTATAATATAGTATATTCTTGATATTAATGGAATATTGAAACTAGATGGATTTAATGGAATATTTCAAAGTTTTTGAAAATTAAAAAAACTTCTAAATTTTATTTTTGAAATAATAAAATCTAAACATTTGACCTCATTATTAGGTCGTTTCATATGATTAGTGAACTTCTGTTTTTATTACTTGTATGTTTACAGATAATAATGAGTGGTTATTAATATGTTTGATAATATTTACTATCACTCCAATCGATCGCACATTGTTTAGATTTTAGAGTAATTTTTCTTTTAAAAGTTTACTCTCGGACACTTGGGAGCCCAAACCGCAAGACACCACGGCGTTTAGGGCAGCTTTGTAACGAATTACCACTTGACACATGCCAAAACCAAATTTGCATCCAAAAAACATTATTGATTTCCGTGTGGTCAATGACAGAATTAATTCATTTTTATTTTTTATTCAGATGTGAAAAAAAAAAAAAATCATCATCGGGATGTTGACATAATGCTTCAAAAACTTAAACCAAAAAAACAACGTCGATTGGTTAATCGGAACGGACCTATACTCTAACACGACAGGGATAGAACTTAGTTAAGAAACTGAGCCGTCTGTGTTATGAAGCCCTTCTTCATCCCCTTTATTCGACAGAATTATCTTCAACAGATTTTCCATTCTGTTCAGAAATTTGAAAAACTTCCTAAACGTAAAATCTTTATAAACGATTCCGAGTAAAAAAATGCATTTTCTGAAGTTATGTCTTCACAAATCCCTGTATTTTTCAGTTCTGGGATGAAAAGTTAATAACACGTTGGGGAAGATAAAATGCCAAAAGTATATTTTTTTGTTTACTATTGTATAAAGACTATTATTAATAAAAATCGTTCATGAAAAGAAAATCTGGTAGTAATCAAGTGGAGCTAACAACTTTTCGACAATGCTTGTGTCATTCGTCCGACTTCGCAACCTTCATGTCCTAATCCCTTAACCAACTAAGGACATTTCAGGACTTCAATCCTTTACTTAAAAGCTACTGGAGGTAGTCTTGTCCTTTTAACACCTTGTATGTAACCGATTGTTCACGTGATAGCTTCAAGGTTGTGCAGTATTTCTAACCTGCAAGTTTCAATTTAAAAAAAAAAAAAACTTCAATTAGAAACTTTATCACTACAATTGAAGTTTATTTAATTTTGCGACTAAAGACATCCGTTAAGCTGAATTTGATTTAGGTGTTTAGCCACAATTGATTGTCAAACATCGAAGAGTTTTGCCAACTTAAAAAAGTTAGTTTTGGTCATGTTTAACAGTCTATAACGCAGAAATGGCTAATTCAATCAAAAAATGTTATATACTAAAAGTTGTAGATCATTACATCTTGTCCAAGATAGGATTTTTAAAGTAAGTAATATTTTTGTTTGTTTGTTTGTTTGTTTGTTTTGTTTTAATGGCGTACAACTGCATAGGTTATTAACGCCATATTTGCTTTCTTATTTTATTCTCCACATCTGTATTGTATTATTTATCTTATTTTTATTGATATCTTTCATATCGAATTATATTTTATTGCTTATTTATCTTTTATGTCAAACTTCTGTCAACAAACCACTCAATTTCAGAAATTTGAACACTAGTTCTATTTTTTCATTGTTGTCTCCCAAGATTGTTGGAAGGTCTGTATTTAGTCCTAAGCTATTTAGGCGCGATGTAAAAAAAGGACATTCCTGAAAAATGTGTATCACCGTTAGTATACCAAAACAGTGTTTGCACCTGGGCGGAGCCCCCCTTGTGAAAAGATGGGAGTGTGTTAATCTGGTGTGGCCTATCCTGAGTCTCGTCAGTACTACTTCCTCTCTACGACTTTGGCGGCTGGATGTATTCCAGGGTTTGACACTTTTTTTAATCATTTTCAGTTTATTCGGAGGGCTTTCGTCCCACATTGACTGCCATCCAGCATCGATTTCCCTCTCTAGGGCTCTTCGTAGATCAGATGGAGTTAGTGCGATCTTGCCTCGCCCCGGTAGTTCGAGAGCCTCCTTTGCAGCTAGATCGGCCAGCTCGTTGCCCACAAATACCCACGTGGCTGGGGATCCATATAAACTTTACTGTTTTGCCTAAACCTTCCAGTGTGGATAAGTAGGAGTGTATAACCGGGATTTTGGGATGTTTCGGATACATACAGTCTAGGCCCTTCAGAGAACTCAACGAATCATGACTATCACTATAATATTGTGAGTAAGGGTCATGCAAAAGTGGAGAGCTGCTGCTATTGCGTTAAGTTCGGCGGTGTAAATATTGGATAATTTGTGAAGCTTTATTTTGTGAGTGGAATCTTTTGTAACGAAAGAAGAAGCTGCTGATTTATCAGATTTTGAACCGTCTGTGTAGATTATAATGATTCTGGCATGCTATTAATAATGCTGGAAAAGAGGTCTTTGAATTTAGATATTTCGGTATTATTTTTTAAGTATTTTGTCAGGTCAAGCATTGTTTGAGGTCGCTGGTGGGTCCAAGGTGGGGTATCATTGACAGATGGGGTAATTTTTATCGTTTTAAGGAAAGATATAGCTGAGGAGATTCTTTCTGATAACGGGAGAGTTGAATTTTGTTTTTGTCTGAAAGAGTTAGAAAATTTAGAGTTAAAAATATATTTGTAAGTCGGATGTCCTGTCTGTGGGTATATTTTAGAAACATAGGTTATTGCCAATTTTAGTCTTCTAAATAAGAGTGGTGATAGTCCTGATTCGGAACACAAGCTAAGAATTGGACTTGTTCGAAAGGCCCCTGTAGCGATTCGGATTCCGGCGTGGTGAACGGTATCGAGTTTGGAAAGAACACGGGAACGAGCAGAGCTGTAAACGAAGGAACCGTAGTCCATTTTGGAACAAATTAAAGCTTGATATATTCTGAGTAGGCTCACTCTATCGGCACCCCATTTTGTATTGCTGAGAACCCGAATAATATTTAGTTTTTTTATTGCAGTTATTTTTAAGGAGGATATATGTATTCCCAATTTAGTCTTTTGTCAAAATTAAGACCCAAAAATCTGTGATGATTAGTATAGGTTATCGGATAGTTTTCCTAAGAACAGTTCTGGTGAGGAAGGTGTGTTGCGTTTTCGGCTGAAATGGATACATTTTGTTTTCTCTGTTGAGAATTGGATACCTACAGTAGTCGACCAGTGATGGATTCGGTTCAGTGCTTCTTGCAATTTTAGTCGGATAACCAGAATGCTTTCTGATCGGTAGAATATTGAGAAGTCGTCGGCGAATAGAAGAGGCTTAACTCCTCTAGGTAGGTTGAGCCCTAAATCATTTACAGCCAGTGAAAAAAGTGTTGGGCTAAGCACACACCCTTGAGGAACTCCTTTGTTCTGTCTATGATCTCGTGAATATTGGCATCCGATCCGTACCCTAAAATGTCTATTTCTTAGAAATTGTCTAATGAATGAATACATTTGTCCCTGGATTCCTATCGATGATAATTTTTGTAGTATGACAGCAGTATCTAAAATCAATACTTGATCAATTGTTGATCGGCCTTTTTTCGGAAACCTGATTGAAACGATTGGATAAAATTATTCTTTTCCAGGATCCACATCAATCTTTTATTTACCATTCGTTCCATTACTTTGCAGAGGCAACTTGTCAGGATATTGGACGGTAAAATGGAATGAGCTTGTCTTTTCCCGTTTTGAGGATTGGAATAATTATGGAGTCTCGCCAGGTGTTTGGGTATTAAACCGGAATGCCAAATGTGATTATAATAGTCCAGTAACCATTGTTTAGTATTGTTAGGAAGTTTAATTATCATTTCATAATGTATATTATCGGGACCGGGTGAGCAACCTTTTACAGTGTTTAATGTATATTTAGTTCCCACATCGTAAATGGTGTGTTGTAATAAGTTGAATGTAATGTACTATTTTCATGTTCTATTTCTTTAGAGTCCACATTATCAGAGAAATTATTATTTCTGGAATTGAAAGTTTCCGAACAGTGATCAGCAAACGTATTTTGAAACTTTTAATGGATCATCGGACAGCTGGTCATTGACTAAAATTGTGAAGCGGGGTAAAGAGTTTTTGGAGTGGATTTTTCGGATATTGTTCCAGACGGTGCTAGTACTAGTAGAAGTATTTATGCTATTTACAAATTTTTTCCAAGACTCAGTTTTATGATGATTAAAGGTAATACGGCAGATGGCTTTTTGTTTTTTGTATTCTATTAAATTATCAGATGTCATGCGTCTAAGGAATTTTTTGTAGGCTTTACGGCGGTTTTGAGGGCTTGTTTGCAGGCGTTATTAAACCAAGGAACGGCTGGTCTTTTTGGGTGACCGGACGACATCGGTATCGCTGCTTGTGCTGCTTGGATGATAGTGCTAGTTATTGCTAGGCATCCCTCTTCGATACTCAGATCACATGGAGAGTTTAGGGGTGGAGTAGTTAAAGAAGTAAATTGAGGCCAGTAAGTAAAAAGTAATATTTTTAATTTGCCCATTCCTACTCTGATACGTCAAAAAAACAAAAAAATTGTTGGTTGATTTTGTTGAACTGAGTTAAAAATGCAAACAAATCACGAATAGTACAGGGAAATTAGATTCGAATTTTGAACTCAAAAAATTAAAAGGTCTGACTGCTGCAAATTGTTCACACTTTTTAGTTAAGTTGGCTATAAAAGCGTGTTTGTATAGTTTTTTTAAAAACTATATTTGTTTATATTTAATGAGATTTATTGTATTTATTTAATGAATTCACCAGGAGCTTTTTATCAAGTCTAAACTTTTGATTTATTCGTCTCCCAAGCTCTGAAAATAAGACGACCGTAAACGGACTGCGAGAATGGAACGATATTTTAATGAATGTAAGTTACGAGTTTGGAATACTAATGTGAACTAAATTAGGATAGAATGACGTCCCGTTTGCTAGTTCATTAACTTCACGGTAGGCTTTTCAAGACATTTTCTTTTTAAATAATTTTGATGTCATTTATAAATTTGCAATTATATATCATTTATTATATGTAGGACTGGTCACCTTGGGAAGTTTAAGTTAATTTATTGTTTAATTGTTGATATTATTTAGTTGCATGATAAAAGCTATTTTCAATTCATTTCTTCATTTGCTACATTTTGATTTGTTATTATAAACTAGCAGCCATACGTTATTGCTATTCTTCTGCAACCTAATTATGTAAAATAAGTAAACCTTGTTTATTTAGCAGCTGTTTCTTTATTCTTATTTTTTTTAGACCACGCGAATATCGTGACTATGGATTCTTCCCTCTTTTCTTTCTTTCTATCCATTTCTCCTTCATTATTTTTGATCGCCTTGGTTTCCTTTCGTCCGTTCAGGCAATCCCCCTCATAGACCTGCCCACAAGAACTGTGACCTCATGCAATCTCTTTCTGTATTCCTCTTGGTCCAAACAATCTTGGTCGTTTATCCCCATTTTTTTTGTTTTTTCTTTCAACTGCTTGATGTATCCTTGTGAGCCCTGGTAGCCCCAGAGTTTCTGCAATATAGCTTTATTCAGCCTTTCCGGAGGCATCCTAACCATGTAGAATTTTAGTCTCCTGATCTTTATCTCAGTTTCCATGTCTTTGTATATTTCCTTATTTGCTCTTAACTTGTAACCTTCTTGCGTCTTCTTAGGACCATCGATCCTTCTCAGGATCTTTCTTTTGGCTTTCAGTAGCTTTTCTAGGTTGGGAAGGTTCATGGTTTCCGTCCCATCCAGTATCACCGATTTTACCACAGTGTTGTAATGCCTGATTTTCGCTTTTGTGGACAAATTCCTTTTGTTTTTTATGTTTGCTGGTTGCGAAACTCAGTCTTTCCAGCTTGGTAATCCTCTCCTTCATGCGTTTTATTATTTAAAAAAAAAAAATGGGTAGAAACAGGCGATTGGATATATTCAATTCAACACGCAAAATTGTCGATTATAATGTACTTTTTTTTTCTTTTTTTTTTTTTTTTTTTTTTTTGCTAGAGAAAAGTACCTGCAGACTGGACTAGATTATCAATTTGGAATAATCTCCTTTCATCATAGAACTTGAGTTATAAATACATGTGCCTACCTCCTCAGGGAATGAATACACTGTCTTCAACAACCATTAGTTTCGTTTATCATCGAAAAGCTCTTTTGTAGGGAAAATTATTGTTGTCCACTATGGAAATAATTACTAGTAGTAGAGTAGTATTCGATTTTTTTTTTAATAGTATATATTATTATAAAACGAACTTTGATGTAGTTAAACATTTGGTTCATTCTTATTTTACTATTGTCGCTTGCTATTTAAAGCTTTTTGGATACAATTTAATTAAGTAACTTTAATCAAGCTAAAACACCGGATCGTCAAATGGCATGACTCCACATATTTATCGCTTTTTAAAACAGTTATTTTATAGAAAATATATAAATTTTATTATGCATTCCTTGAACTATGAAGATGATGATTTTCAAAAACGAACGAAAATGGCTCTTGTCCTTTTATTGGCTTCGCCCGCTCTCATTTCTTTTGCTGTGAGACTAATTATTAACTAAATCATAATATCCAATTGAGAAACATTATCGGGTACTGCTGCATGCTCAGCACGAAGTGGGTCAGAGTAGCAACTTCATGAAGAACATTTATATGTTCCCTAGTATCTTATTCTGATATTGTTCTATACCTTACCAGAGGTATAAAATAACTCAGCTGTTACTGAAAGAAAGTGTTATGCTGGAGAAAGACATAAAAATGTATTCTTAAAAAAAAAAAACAATAATGAATATGTGAAATCAGGGAAAATTATTGTATGGAAATAATAGTAAGATTTTTTTTAATATAAAACGAATTTGACATTCTATATTTTCTCCTAAAAAAAAAATCAGCAGTACACACATTTTGTATGATTTTCAAAAACTTTGATTTCTTTTGCTGTGAGACTAATTATAAATCATTATATTGGTACTGTTAAATATTTTGTGGAATAAAAACAAATATTGTAAAGTTACCATTGTATCAAAATTAATTTAAAATACTACTAGAGGATTTTTTGGTTAGCCACAACTAGGCTGATATTCCTGTTTGGGAAGTGAAAATTGTACACGTTCTTTTCATTTTTTTTCACACAATTTTAATGTGTTTTTGGTAACTATACCATATTTTTACCCAGGCGCCAAGAGCCTATTAGCTTAAGCCCTTCTATGTGTCTTTAGTACTTTTTTGTTGTTTTTTAAATAAAAATATTTCAAACATCTCCATGACCCATGACCTGAAGCCTCAAATTGTTAGTTACGAATTATCCATTTTTCAGTAATAGAAACTTTATTTATTTAATATTGGACATATTGATAGCTTATCCTGATAATCGATTACCAATCTAAACTTATTTATAATGAGTAATTTTTTTTTTTTAGATTCCGTTGGCAGTGGTAAACATATCTTGTCCACCATGTAATGTGAATGTTTAAAAATTAAATTAAATTAAAACAATGGTTTTCGACTTTATTCTATGTGTTGATCATGGGCCCGATTGTAAACTTTCGAAGTTGTATTCGTTTCGCGGCGAGAGAGTGTTCAAAGGTTACGATTGTGGTCACCTCGCTGACATTCGTGAAGCCACGACTTTCGTTATTGTACCTAGACCTACTGTTGTCTCCTGTTGTATAATTCTTTATTTATTTAGATTATTTTGGTTTTGAGATGGAATAAATCCTAATAGGTCTGTTAGGAACCTTCAATTCAGTAAGAACTTGCTGAATTATTTTCCACTTCTTTGATATTTAGTTAAAGACACTTTTAGCTGATTAAGTGAAAAATTCAATTGGGGGAATGTTTTACTGTGAGTATGTATTGTTAGAAAAAGCACTTATTTTTTACATTTTAACAAGTGTGAATAAAGAAATGAAAGAGAATAAAAATTTATGTACTGTTTAATCTTAGAAGTTCTCTAAGCCCGTTTCTCTACAATATCTTATCAATAACGATCTTGATGCACTTTCATGCTCTATTTTCATATCCCATACACTTAAATAATTATTTTTATGAATTTTTTTAAGTTCATAAAAATTATAATTAAAAAAAAAACACTAAAAATGGTGTACCAATTTGCAGCAGTCAGATTTTTTAATTTTTTGAGTTCAAGTTTCGAAGCTAATTTCCCTGTACTGTTTGTGATTTGTTTGCAATTTTAACACAGTTTATCTTAAATCAACCTACAATTTTTGTTTTTTTGACATATGTCAGAAAAGGAATGAGCAAATTTTTACTTTAAAAATCCTATCTTGCACAAAATGTAATGATCTACAACTTTTAGTATTTAACATTTATTTATTTTTCTTTGGGCCTTCTAAGGACCACGGGCTCGTAGCTATTTTTCAGTGAGGATCTTCTTCTTTCTCTTCCAGAATTCTTTTATTTTCTTACTATGAGACAGCTTTCTCTCCTCTGTCCATTTGGTCCCTGTGGTCTTCTTACTGGTAAGGGACACTGGGAAAACTCCCTGTCGGATAGCTTGTCGGAACTGCAGTCGGTCATGTGTTTTATGCTGTGGGATCCCTAGTTGTTCCAGATCTGACTTCACCGATGTTATCCACTTGTTCTTGGAAGCCTTACCTCTACCTGCCACTATAAATACCCTGTTTGTTAATCTTTTGGGATTCATGCGGGTCAGGTGTCCATAAAATGCCAGTCGCCTTTTCCTTATGCATGTCAGGATATCCTCCTGATGTTTATACAGCTCATCATTGTGCCGTATCCTGTAGGTGCCATTCTCTTCCTTGACTGGTCCTAGTATTCTCCTCAGGATTTTCCTCTCCTTGATCTCTAGCTTCCTGAGTGGACGGACCCTTCCTGGCCATTACAAGGCACTCAGAGGCATACAGAACAGCTGGTTTTACTACAGTGTTATAATGTATTTTTTTGAGATTTTTGGAGAGGCATTTAGATTAGTAGACATCTGTATTATGTATCTGTATTATTTAACATTGTTTGATTGAATTAGTCATTTCTGCGTTATAGGCCCTTAAACATGATCAAAACTAACTTTTTAAAGTTGGCGCAATTCTTCGATGTTTGACAATCGATTGTGGCTAAACGCCTTAATCAAATCCAGCTTAAGGGTTGTCTTTAGACGCGCAATTTAGTAAACTTTAATTTTGCAAATAAAACATTTTTCGATTGGAAGCATTTTTCTATCTGGTTTGCTCTAAAAAAATACATTTTTCTTTAGTGTATTTTTTTTTTTTTTTTTTTTTTTTTTTCACCTTCAAAAAGTTTGGGTTTTTTTTTTTGCCCCCAAACATTTCCTCCTTATGAAATTTAGTTTCATTTTTGATATTTCGTTCTCAGGACCCACCTGGACCATATAAAAACGTAAAACCTACTACTTCACCTTTTGCAAGGCACCCCCCCCTCCCCATTATGGGGGTAATTTAACTAGACTAAGTGAGAACATTAGAACAAAGTTGTGCAATTACTGTAGTGTCATTGGTCCTTGAAACCTGTGCAAATTTTCAAATTAATCAAATAGCTGGAAATTGGTTAAAATTACGATGAAAGATTCTGTTACATGAAGGTGAAATTAATAAACGCGTATTAAAAAGAAATTAATTGGAACGATTACATAAAACATGTCAAGATTTATATTTTTATATTGGCATTGACATTAGATGTTCAATAAAGATCTAGAGTGGTGAAAATGAACATTAAAGACGATAGTAGCTAAGAATAGATTGTTCAAGTGTCCAGTTTGTCATTGCCTTCCTTCTCCATACCTTCTTATAATTAATTTAATATATTAACGTTTAATGTTATCACTTTATTATTTCGTCAGTAATCTATAAATGGTAATAATAATATACAAAACCTATGCTGTGTATGTTCTTCGAGATGACTTCAACTCGGTGCGCACATGATCGGTGAACCTGACCTATGGCTTCTGGCTCTGCACGTGCGTGTATGATGTGTGCATTATATTGTATTGTATGCGGGGGAGGGGAACTGTATTGGATCATGTTTTAGATATTGTTTAGTTTAAAGTTATATCTTCAGTTATTTATTGATCTCAACTCCGAAGAAAACTCAAACATAGATGCAAAGTACTATCTAAATCTTTACTATTATACAAGGTGAGTACCTCTTAGTGTAAAAAAAAAATGGATGAAACTAGATGAAAAATGTAGCGAAATGCCGCAGACCTCACCTTTCTATTCCAATCCGTTGCAGATATACGATAAATCAAAAACTTTTTTGAGGAAACCACGGTTTTTACCATAACAGTTGTAATACTTTTATCCATTTTGTTCAAGTATTTTTCAAATTTTGACCACATTTTCGGATTTATCATTAAATTTTCTATTAAAGCAGAGTACATGTAATCTTGAATTTCACAAACTTCTAACCGAAAAAACAGCTTGATCTTCACCTTATTTGGGAAAGTTACAATATCTTATATTACTTCAACGATCAACGTTTTTCGAAAAAAACTATCCACAAAACTGTAAATCTCACAAAAACTGACAAATTTAATCAGCTTTCGAATGATATGTTAAAAGTAATGATTCTGTTTCGATTTCATGGAGAATTATACTTTTAAAACCGAAAAAACATGGTGTTCTCATTTGGCATACAAATCAGTTACTCGTGTAAATAAAACAATATGACAATCCCTTAATGGAAATTTGCATTTTAAACATAATAAACTCTTCATTGGAATAGAAAGCAAAGAAAAAAATTGTTTAATAGAAAATAAAGGAAAACGGTCAATAAAGCGACACCAGATCAAAAAATGTTATGTTACTTCATTTATTTATTATTATGTAGGATCTATTTTATTAGATTTTCATTGTAATGTTTAAAATCCAATGATAATGAACATAAACCTCAATTTTACCGTTAGCTTCTGAATGCAGGTTGTGTTGAAGAAGACCACTTTTCGAGATGAAGTTTAGAGATAGATGAGACCTTTCCATGTGGAGGAGCATCATGGTGTTGGAAAATCAACTCACCTCGATCATGGATTAAAAGTATGTGCAGACTACGGACTAATCATAGTTTATCAGGATCATATTTATTTAAAATAAAGGAGAGAAAATCAGAAGTATGTGAGTTGTGTGGAGACAGGGAGGACCTAGAACACATTATGAATTGTAAAACATACGCCTTAGAAAGAATAAAATTTACAACGCAAATTAGAAATAAATTAAATATGAATACAATAACATATGCAACTATTTTGCAAATCCTGCTTCACTAATCAATGAATTTGGAGCCTTCTTAAGTGAGACAAATATTAAAATTTAGATTAATTTAATTTTAATTAAATCGAAATATTGTTTTTTTTTGTTTTGTTTTTTGTAATTAAGCGGTCTTAAATTTAAGTCGCTACTTATAGTAATGACTAAATGAGAAAGTGGCTAATGGCTAACGCTAAGGCCTTTATTTAAAAAAAAAAATAAATAAGATGAAGATCAAACTATTCTTTAGGTAACAAGTTTGTTAAATTCAAATTCATTTTTTTTTTGTTTTTTTTTTTTTTTTTTTTTTTACACTAAGGTACTCACCCCGTATAAAAGGACAAGCCATTTTTTGTTTGTGATCACTAACTTCGTAAACTAATGAACCAATCCGTACCACATTTTGACCACACCATCTTTATAGTCCTAGGAAGGTTTAGCAATAATAAAATCTTCTGATTTTCAATTAATTTAATATTAAAAAAGCGATAATATGTGGATAAGAGTGAAGTTTGAAAATTGACCGATGTTTGGCGAGCGCCACACTACATGACAGGTTATAGAGGTATTGTGTTATATAGAGCTTGAAATTGACAATAACATTTACTTATATTCAATTAAATTACTAAAAAAGATTTAAATGTGTTATGCGACATGTGGATCACAGTAAAGTTTGAAAATCGACCGACATGTGGTAAGCAGCATTCAGCAATAGATTTTGAAATGGGTAAAATAATGAACCCATCTGCACCTAATTTTAACTCCTGCATTTTTATAGAACAAGGAAGGTTTAGCAATAATAAAATATACAATCATAAAAATTTAAATGTGCAATGTCGAGTAGCAGAAACGAGGTTTGCCACACTGCCATCCATATAGTTTTATCGTTAGAAATTAAAATCCAACCTTAATTAAAATACTGCCTAATAAAAATTATTGCCAAATCAAAATGCCGATCCTTAGCTTTTTTATACGGAGTATAAAAATATGATTCATGGACCTTTAGTTGTAAGCACTAATAACACAGTCCATTATCCGCAAGAATTTTATAATTGCTTCTGTCCATATGGATTACCAACTTATGCATTAAAATTAAAAATTGTATGTCAAATTATGTTGTTAAGGGGGGTACACACTATTATCCTCGTTGTCAACAGTGTTGAGGTTGTTGCCACAGACTAGAATTTCAACCGCCAACCAGCCCATAGACACTCAACACCGTCTTCAACATTGCAAGTTGTCGACAAGGTTGACAACCAGGTTGATAGTGTGTATCCCCCTTTAGGTAATCTTAAAACACCTAATCAGTACAATGCTAACCAGGCTAAAAATGGCTGCTAAGCGTGAAAATATTATTGAAGAAGTAATGCTCAATTGCATACTTCAATATTTTGAACATTAGAATTTTTTCGATGAACAAATAAAGCTTCAATTATTAGTTAAAATTATCTAAGTTATTTACTAATAAGAGCGGGCGAAGCCGCGACGGGGAATGCTAGTAGAACTATAAGTATATAAAAACAAATGCTTCTGGGATTAATGAATTATTTGTTCCTTCATTCGGATTTTTTAAAATATTAATTATGCATATCAATTATTTACTAAAGGCATGCTTAATTTTTTTAAAATATAAAACAAGAAATCAAACATGTTGATATTCACCAAAGGAAACAACATGGATGAAATTTTTAAATATATCAAGACATAAAGAAGACTGAATGTAAAGAAACGTGATGGGGAGTTGGGTAGTTAGGTAAATACAATTTGATCCTTACGTTTATAAGTTAACCATCCCTCGAACCATCATTGCATTTTGTGACAAGACTCTACAAGAACTCAGATATCCTAAGGGTGATTAAAGTGGGACGGCTTCGATGGGCGGGTCATATAATTAGATTGGCCCAGGATCAGGTTCATAGGATGGTCCTAGACGAAAGGATTTATAGGACTAGAAGATTGGGAAGACCTCGGCTCCGATTTATCGATGGAGTAGCAGCGAATGCCAGGTCCATCTTGGGAATCCGCAATGGAAGAGCAACGACAACCAATTGAGAAGACTGGCGGACCAAGCTGCAGGAGGCCTTGACTGCAAGAGTTGTAGCGCCACGGATGATGACTTATTGGTCAGTCTTTAAAGTCTTTTTCAGAAAGTCGGATCTTTAATAATTACGAAAACGTAAAAATTGGATGTGAAGAGTTTTTTGCCTCAAAAAACAAAAGTGGTATTGCTATCAAATCCAATTTCTAGCAGAAAGATAGATGAAAGTATTTTTAAACAATGGAATTTACAAAAGAAGAATAGTATTCAATTATTTTTAAAATATTTAATCTGAAATAAGGATATTGTTATGCATAGTGATGGGGTATCGTTACACTATCAAAAATAGAGAAATATTTCTTCGACAGTCCTTTATTTTCATTTCGATGTTTTTTCTTTTAAATATTTGTCATATCAATATAAGACATTATAAATCGATATTGGGAGGCTCGTCTTCAGATGGCTAGCTGCCACAGAGGGCATTGGATAAATAAATAAATAAATATCAATATGTACATTACGGTACACCGTTTTCTACATATTATAAAAATACAACACACAACTATATATATATATATATATTTAAAAGTAACAGAACTGTACTCTTTGTATTTAAGTACACAGGAACCTTCTGTACTGCTGACTGGAGTTAAACGCTACTTCTACAATTTTCTGTAGGTTAGCTATGAAACATATTGCTATTGTTGCCACTTCAGTGCCAGGAGAGAGTGATTATTCTCGTAAGCATCTTACCACCGAATCATCTCACCCTCAAGAAAAAAATTAAGCAGAAAACATTTTGGAAAGTTACTTTTCCTACAATCCATTTATGACGATAAGTGGGATTAAAATTGTTGACATCTTAATATTGATATCTGATTTATTGTTAGTATATGTACCTACTGCCCACTGTTTAATTCGACATTCAGTAATAAAAAAAAATGTCGATATGGAATATCGATTTTTTTGTTTCGATACCAACCCTTACTTATGAACTAAGACTTTTGAAACAACCCAGTTAATGTAAATAAATACTCAGCTACTACATAAATACAAGTACCATGTTTAACTATAATTTGAAGCCATAGAGAAATAAATCCGTGGACTAAAAAGAGTTGAGAGCTGAGAGGGACGGATGTAGATAGTTGCAGGTGACAGTACAGGATGTACCTCGGATCGATATGCAGCATATGGTATACCTGCACTTATATCGGTTCCCATAACGTACCTCCGTCCTGTTGCTCAGCCATTCATCACTTATTTATCCTGTATGCTTTATTTTTTATTTTTTTTTTAATCGTTTGTTTAATTTCTTAAAAAAATAAATATTCATATAAATTTTGTGATTCATTAATGCCATTTAAATACTGACCGAGAAACCGCTTGAAATTTCTAATGCTACAATGACTGATATGTCACTTTTCCTGCATCCATTATTTGTTTCTTAGATTTCAAATTTCAATGTTATTTATTTTTTGTAAATAATAAATTAAACACAACAACGCTCATTAAACCTCCTCCAGAGATAATTAAAGAACAATATATTCTGAAATATTATCTGAATATTAGTATTATTTTAATCTGCGATTAGTTTTTTTGGTTTTATCTCATCGATTAAAGAGACAATACATGACCTACTCAATCCACCGCGACATTGTATTCCGAAATAACCTTGGCGATGTCCTTCAAACATGGCATTATCCTTACTCCCTACAAGATTCTGAACCAATCATAACCTGGAAATAAAAAACTCCTGCGCTCAACAAGCTGTTTGTATTCATCCGAAGTGAAATAATATGTCGTTAAAAAATATATTAGATTTTTGTCACAATAATTAGTGCAGAAGATTGATCTCTCGTTTCTATAGAAACTAATTGTAAGTATAATAAAGAATTTTACGGTGCAGAAAATCTTTTTAAATCTGTACATTTGAGAAAAACTAGATAAGTTTATTTTTGTCCACAGTAAGATAAATATTTGTAGGAACTCATATTGGTGTCCTACTCATCATGTATAAGTAGGCTTGTAGTATAATGGCAATGGTATCCTTTTATACCATTACACATTACAACTCACCTATTGGGTTGTTTCACATGAAATGTCCGATTTTATAATATTTGAAATACATAGAGGATTTTGCGAGTCTCTGTTGTTTACTTCCAAAGTTCACATATCATAATCAAGCAGTTACTAATCCTCTACTTTTCTTTTATAAACATTAGCTTCCCAATCAATTACACACTGTTTAGTATACCTTCAAATATGAACATGGAAACACGCGATTTTCGTGTAATATTTTTTTATGAGTTTAAACTAGGTCGTTCGGCAGCTGGATTGCTTATGACAATCAGCGTCGGTCAGGGCAGTGGTTAGACATCGACGAAAGCCCAGGACAAATGCCAAAACCAAATTTGCACCCGAAAAAATTGATGGTTACAGTATGGTGGTCCATGGCTGGAATCATACATTATTCCTTTTTGCCTAGAGGTGAGACCATTACCTCTACAACCTACTGCAATGAAATTGGCCAAATGCACGAAAAATTATTGAAAAAACAACCTGGATTGGTAAATCGGAAGGGCCCTATACTCCTACACGACAACGCTAGACCCCACGTTTCAAAACTTACCATGCATAAATTGAAAGAGCTGGGGTACGAAGTTCTTCCGCACCCACCATATTCTCCCGACTTGTCTCCAACAGATTATCACCTTTTCAGGAATTTAGACAACTTCTGCAGAGGAAAAATTTTTGCAAATGATGCTGAAATCAAAAGTGCGTTTTCAGATTTTGTTTCACTTCAAAGCTCAGAGTTTTTCAAATCCGGGATAAAAAAGTTGTTGTCACGTTGGGAAAAATGTGTAGAAAAAGAAGGTAAATACTTCGAATAAAATTATATTGTTTTCATATTGTATTTTTACTAAAATCCCTTTACCTTGAAAACGGACATTTCATGTGAAACAACCCAATACTTTTAGAAGGTGTGTAGGACACCAATATGGGTTGCTCAAAATATTTATCTTATTGTGGACGAAAATGAACTCATCTAGTTATTCCCAAATGGTACAGAAATAACTATGGACTTTATAACTATCGATTTTCATCTGTCGTGAAAATCGATAGTAATAACTAATACTTATTCATAACTAAATCTATATTGCTGATTGTATTGC
This sequence comes from Euschistus heros, assembly GCA_003667255.2. NCBI lineage: Eukaryota > Metazoa > Arthropoda > Insecta > Hemiptera > Pentatomidae > Euschistus > Euschistus heros. Next base: position 547,184 of record RCWM02000301.1, on the reverse strand, counting down.
TGGAATCATGTAGTTCATTGCAAATGGCTTATGTCTTCTGTCATATTAACTGCTTACAAATTGTAGTGGACCACTCATCAAAAGTTAGTTTCAACCATAATTAGTTTCTTTGTGTGTATAATACTTTACTTGTGCATTGTTAATGGCATTAGTTTAATAAAAAAAAATACACTAAATAAAATTTAAGTAAAATGTATTTTTTAATACGCTTTTATTAATTTCACCTGTATGTAACGGAATTTTTTATCATATTTTTCATCAATTTCCAGCTATCTGATTAACTTGAAAATTTGCTCACGTTTCAAGGACCAATGACAATACAATAATTGCACAACTTTGTTCTAATGTTCTCACTTAGCCTAGTTAATTTACCCCCAAAATGGGGGGTCTGCCTTGCAAAAAGTGAAGTAGTAGGTTTCTATATGGTCCCGATGGTTCCTAAAAATGAAACTACTTGATAAGGGAAAAATGTCTGGGGGGGGCAAAAAAACCCAGACTTTTTGAACTTTTTTTCAGAATTTGAAAAAAAGCGTATAGAAAAATGCTTCAAATCGAAAAATGTTTATATTTACAAAATTGAAGTTTATTAAATTTTGCGTTTAAAGACATTCCGCAAACTGAATTTGGTTTAGACGTTTAGGCTCAATCGATTGTCAAACATCGAAGTATTTTGCCAGCTTTAATAAGTTTAAGAGTTTGGAAGGCAGAAAAGGCTAATTCAATCAAAAAATGTTATATACTAAAAGTTTTAGATCATTACATGTGCAAGATAGGACTCATAAAGTAAAAAATTGCCCATTCCTGCTCGTAGATATGTAAAAAAAAAAAAAAAAAAAAAAAAAAAAAAAAAAAAAAAAAAAAAAAAAAAAAAAAAAAAAAAAAATCACGAATATTACAGGGAAATTAGATTCTCTACAAATGTTTCACCACACTTTATAAAAGCGTGTTTTTCTAGTTTTTTTAAACTATAATTTTCATTAATATTGAATAATTTTTTTTTTAAATATGAACATTTATATTTGTACAAATTTTAGAAAGTATTGTGTTTTTTTTTTTTCACTTTAGCCTCCTTCAGTAGGGTGTTGGACCGTATTTGCTTTGAATTAATGCTTGACATCAACGTTTTATTCTCCTTATTAAGCTCAATATGTAATATTGAGGTACAGAAGCCTATTCCTCAATTAAAGCGTCAGCAATTTCTTTCAAGTTATCTGATATAGGTGAACGCATACGTAAATTAAACGCAGCTAAAACTCGAGCAATTGCCATAGGATCACATTCCCTTCTCCATTCAAATGCCAACTTTCCCACATTATTCCTTAATGGTCATCCAATAATTTTCCATTCCTTTGTTAAAAAATTAGGCTTAACTATTGATCAAACCCTCTCCTAGAATCCCATATTGCACAAATCTCCGGAAGGTCAATCGGTATCCTAAAACTATTTGACCGCTCCCGTCACCTCCCTCCCTTACCCACACGCAAACTTCTAGTATCCTCCCTTATCTTCCCCCAATTTGACTATGGTAGCGTGATATATGGCGAGCTCTCGACGGTTCTTGAAGACAGATTAAAACGCATCATGAATTGCTTCACCAGGTTTGTCTTCGGAACGTCGAGACTTTCCCATGTTTCGCATCTCTACACTGATTTAAATTGGCTTTTCCCCTCCTTCCGCATAAAATACTTCCTAGGCTCCTACATATTCCAAGTTATCAACACCTGTCACCCTCCCTTTATTTACAGTAACCTGAAATTCAAGTCTCCTATAAAATCACTGCATACAAGATCTCGTCTTTCCGATCTCTATACTCCATCCCACAGAAGTACTGCATTCCAACGTTTTTTCCTAGCCCGATCCTCTACTCTTTTGAATTCCCTCCCCCCCTGTATCCGCAATGCCTCTTCCCTTGGAACATTCAAAACACTACTCTTTCACCATCTTCTTTCCCTCCAACCCGACGCTCTCTAATTATAAGGATGTATGTACTATGTATGTAATCGTCTAATTTATTTACTAAGACCGTCAGACATAAAACATTAGCCAAAACTATAGTTGGACTATGATAATGTTTTGATTTCTTGTAATGCTAATTTTTTATTTTCTATCTTTTATTTTTCTTTAATTTTCTGTTGTTTTTTTTTGTTTGTTTTTTCTCTTCTGCAATTTTGTTTACAATATTAACCTCTTTATTTGTACATTTATTTTTTCAATCTCTTTTTATTAATAGTTTTTTCTTTTTCTAGTTTTTCTCTGTATTTTTTTTCATACATATTTTTATTTAATTTTACCTATGATGTTTTATTTTTAACAGCCTCTCGGCCAGTTATGATCTTACTTTGTATTATTTAATGTTATTCTTTAGGGACTTTGTCCCAGAATAAAGTTTTCTTTCTATTTTATTCTATTCTAATTGGCGTTGGGATTTGTCCCAAACATGTTCAATTAGATTCATACTATTAATGAAGTTAACAAAATTATAAAATATCTTAAATTCCTTAAGTGGTCCACTTCGATTTGTGAGCAGTATAAATGAGTTTTATGTTGTGAATCTGGAGATTAGAAACTTTGTTATGTACGTTTGAGGTAAGTGTTAAACAGTCGAAATCTAGGTACAGCTGCTTGTCTTTTGTTTTCAATATTATATAAGGGTTCCATATGATTCACTTGTCTAGATAAAATCCAAGATATCCTATTTGTTCAACATTATTTAATGGTACTACATTGAGGGATACATGACAGGGTGTGGTAGGTTTTCGAGATAGTGCAAAGGTTATTTTGCTGAGATTTTTGTTATTATTGTAAATTTAAATTTCTTTCACCTACATACTTAACTACGCAATCCTATCTCAGTGACAGAACATTCAGAGTAAGTCACAATTCCGCCCTTTCATCCCTCTTTAGTCAGTCTGCCGGAGTTCCTTAAGGAAGTATCCTAGCACTGTCCTCACCACTTATGCTTATGACACATGTGTGTTATCAGTAAATAATGATCCCTTCATTGCATCCCAGGCACTCCAATGCCACATAATAATCCTTCAAGAATGGTGTAAAAAATGGAGAACTAAAATAAATCCAAATAAATCCCATCAAATTACCCTTCATCGTAAACCTACGACAGATTCTGTCCTATAGTATCCTTTAATGATATTCCTCTAATCCCTATTGAACAGGTCCGCTACCTGGGACTCCATTTGGACAAACGTCTCGCTTGGAATCCACATATAAGACTAAAATGACAAGAAACGGCCCGTCGTTATAAACTTTTCCAACATTTACTAGACAAACGATGAAAGCTTCCAATAAATTACAAGAGACTCATTTACATGACAGTTATTAGGCCTATATGGACATACGGAGTTGAGCTTTGGGGATCCACTAAACCATCTAACTCATCTCGTATCTTGCAATCCAAAATCCTTAATGCTCCTTACTTTGTCACAAATAAACTTATCCATAAAGACCTCAATGTTTCATATGTTGCTGATTTAGCCCAAACCAGATACCAATCCTTTCATAGTAAACTCCACTCCCACACAAATTCATTAGTCTCCCACCTTGCTTCACATATGATACCATATAACCCACCGGGGCGTCTGAAAAGAAGATGGACAAGAGACCTTCTAGTTTAGAACTTTTTTGAAGTGCTACTAGTGAGTAGTTCTTTACATGTCATTATAATCATTTCCTCAAATTTACTTGATGTATATTGATGTACAGTTGTAAATATCAATAAATATTTTTTTTTTTTTTAATTTTCTTTCATTTTATTGTTTTTTTGCTTTTTTTTTATTTTATTTTTTTTTTTTATTATTTCCTTTAACTAAACGTATCAATAACTTGAGTCAAATATTTGTAAGTTGCCTAATTTATTGTACTTACCTCAATAACAATGGTGTAAATAAAAACAGTTTGAAATTGTGTCTGTTTTCATTCAGGGTGTGAGGTATGTTATTTACTGTACTATTTATTTATCGTATAAATAAATCAGCTGATCGCGAAAAAAATATCAGTTATATATTATTATTTCGCTATCAGCTGTAACAAATCAATTAGCAGAATGTTAGTTAATATTGAAAACCTTGCTGATTCAGTTGAATAATAATTCCCGAAATTCACTCGGAAATTATTCTCAAGATAGTAATAAAAGTAAAAGGAAACAAAAGAATAGGTTTGCAGATAGCATTTTTTGCTAATTTTGTATCTAATTGTCTATTAGTTGGTGAAAGATACCCAAGGTGCTTACTATTCAGTTAAGAAATTATGCAACGAGATAGAAATTACGACGAGGAAGTCTCAGATCGTCGAGATTGCAAGGACCGCGGGAACGAGTGTTTGTCAAGTTACGACAGAATATTAGGGAAAAGATTAGAATTTCAATTGTCGCTTAGTTTAAGGTGGCTTTCTCCCCATTGAGAAAACTCTTCATATCTCGTGAGGAAAACCCGTTTTCAGTATCGTACTACTCCAGTTTCCCTCGTCTCAGTGTGTAATTCGCTTTTAATTGAAAAGAAAGATATTAAATTAGAGCATAGAAGTTGTGGGATTCCCGAGATCTCATTGAGAAAGTTGAAATCTGAGCTTCTCATAATCTGGCACATCATTTAAAGTTTTTTTTTTTTTAAATAACAATTTATTGATATTTACAACTGTACAAAATTTATACATAAATGTGCTGTTAACTATTACAATAACGTGACAAAACTTGAAAAGAACTACTCATCAGTAGCACTTTAATAAAAATTCTACACTAGAAGGTCTCTGGGCCATTTTCTTTTCAGACGCCTCGGAGAATTATCAGGAATGGTAATTTGAGTGGTTATGGAGTTTACTATGAAAGTATAGGTATCTGGTTTGGGCTAACTCAGCAACATATACAACATTAAGGTCTTTATGGATAAGCTTATTGGTGACAAATTAAGGGGCATTTAGGATTTTGGATTGTAAGGATTGGATACGAGATGAATTGGATGGTTTAGTAGAGCCCCAAAGCTCAACTCCGTACCTCCAGATAGGTGTAATCACAGTTATGTATATTAGTCTTTTGTAATTAATTGGGAGCTTTGAACGTTAGTCCTCGTTAGTTCTAATAAATGTTGAAGTAATCTGTAACGACGGGCAGTTTCTTGTCTTTTTAGTCTTTTATGTGGATTCCAAGTAAGACGTTTGTCCAAGTGGTGTCCTAGGTAGCGGATCTGTTAAACAGGGATTAGTGGAATATCATTATAGGATACTGTAGGACAGGAAGTCGTAGGTTTACAACGAAAGGTAAAGGTTATTTGGTGAGATTTTTTTTGGATTTATTTTGATTCTCCATTTTTGACACCATTCTTGAAGAGTTAGGATATGGGATTGGAGTGTTTGGGAGGCAATGAAGGGATCATTGTTTACTAATAACACACATGTTTCATCAGCGTAAGTGGTGAGGACAGTGGTTGGATGAGTTGGAATGTCAGCTATGATTTTAGTAAAGAAATTCATCGTGATTGACAATAATATAAAATTATTAATTATTGTATTTTATTTATATACTTGCATCCTCCGTCTATACATTTATGGGACTCAAGACAATACATTTTTATTATTATTATAGTAAAATTTATTATTACAAACCTAATTAGAGCTATGAAGATGTTGTAATTAAAATTTAGAACAGTTTGGTTAAATATATTTATATATTTACATATTCTTATTTATTTTTTTATAACAATTGAATTGAAAATTAATAAATTTTATCATAAATTTCTAGCTTAATATGGCACTGTACCTTGTAATTTTGCTCGCCACCTATCGGTTAACTATCAAATTTCACTGCGCACCACATATTTATCGCTTTTTTATGGCAATATAATAGAAAATTTTTAAAATTTTATTATTGCTAAACGTTCCTTGAACTATAAAGACGATGTTGTTAAAATTTGGTACAGATTGATCAATTAGTTTTCTTGGTTAGCGATCACAAACGAAAAATGGCTTGTTCTTATATATAATAGTATAGATATAGATCTTGAGAGACGATGAGTTGTATTAAAACAATTTTTATGATGTTATATTTTTTATTTCTTAGTTTTGGCTCCAGGAAGTAAGAACTAATCGTAGTTAATGACGTTCATGGAGAGCTTTCAGAAAACATGAATTTCCGTTCAGTGAATTGAAGTGACTGCATCACGAAATATTGATTGTATGATTAAAAAAAAATGCCGGTGACTCAAAGTTGGGAGAACTGTCGCCTGGGTGTCTCTTTGTTTCATTGTATTTTACTCAGTGCTCTATAGAAACAATTATCAAACTAATGGATTAATTTGATATTATGAAGAATGGATGGGCAATAAGCTGTTATCGATTGTTTCTTGATGAAACAAATTTCAAACGCCTTGGGAATTTAATTCTTGTTTGGAATTAATTTTTAAAAAGATTATAGTTTAAAAAAACAAAAAAAAAAATCACGCTTTAATAACAAACCGAACTAATGCTATCTTAGACAAAATTTAAATATCTACAATTATTAGTATATAATATTTTTTGATTGAATTAGCCATTTTTGTGTTATAGACTCTTAAAAAAGACCAAAACTAACTTTTTGAGAAAGTTGGCAAAATTCGTCGATTTTGGCTAAACGCCTCAAATTCGCCTTAAGAGATGTCTTTAGACGCCCAATTTAATAAATTTTTATTTCATAAATAATACATTTTTCGATTTAAAGCTTTTTTGTATAAGTTTTTTTGCAAAACACTGAAAAAAATGTTTTATTTTCAGGCCCCACCTGGACCATACTCAATCATAAAGCCTACTAATCCACCTTTTGCAAGGCAGAACCCTTTTTTGGGGGTATTTCGACTCGACTAAATAAGATTATTAAAACAAAGTTATGCAATTATTGTATTGTCATTGGACCTTGATACGGGTACAAATTTTCAAGACAATCAGATAGTTGGAAATTTATGAAAATTACGATGCAAGATTCCATTACATACAGGTGAAGTTAATAAAAGAGTATTAAAAAAATAATTATAATTACTGAACAAAGACTATTTAAACTGCAACACATTAAACATTTGTCTTGTTTTATCCGGTAAGCATTGCATTAAACCTGCGTTAATTTCCGGACAACCCAACAGTTCACGTTGAGCATCAATATTTTTTTAATCTCCTACTGGTTTTGGACGAAGTTTTCAGAATGAATCGATGAGCGATGTACGATTATGATTGAGTTAATCACGCCTTTACGATGGGAAAGGGTATGGCTTTGTCACAAAAAGTATGAATTATTTAAGCTATGAAATTAGTACAAGCCAATGTGGGTCAGTTGCCGTTAGAGTTCAAGCACGGATTGAGTCAGATATAATGAGGAAATATGTTTTGTGTTCTAATAACGAACTGTTACGTGAGTCCGTGCTTCAAATAAAGAAGCCTATAGACGCTTGCCGATCTGTTTGTAGAAACAACGAAGGACACTAAGTAGAGACTTTTAGAAATCGGTAGAAAGTTTTCTTTTAAGTACTCCATGCTTAGGAGGTCAAGAAAGCTTCGTGACTCAGCTGACAGCATGATCAACTTGTTCCTGGAAACTGGCTCTTAGTTACTAAGTATTTTGGATGCAAGTTCGTTATTTCACCACTCGGTCAAAAAATCGATCATACCGTTTTGCAATAATATGAACGATTGGAACCAGCGAAATGTTTACTGAGGAAGGTTATTGTAACCATCTATGTTCCATAGATTGGAAAAAAAAGTCCCCCTGAGTCCCTCTTAGTGAAAAAAAATATGGGTGAAACTAGATCAAAGATGAAGAAAAATGCCGCAAATCGTACCTTTCTATTCCAACCCGTTGTAGATATACGATAAATCAAAGACTTTTTTGAGAAAAACATTTTTTTTTTTTTTTTTTTTTTTTTTTTTTTTTTTGCCATAAAAGCTGTAACGTCTCCATTTTGTTTAAATACTTTTCAAATTTTGACCACATTTTCGGATTGAGCATTAAATTTCCTATGAGACCAGACTCTATGTAACCTTGAATTTTACAAACTTGGGATCTAAAGAACAGCTTGATCTTCACCTTATTTAGGGAAGTTACAATGTCTTATATTACTTCAACGCACACCGTTTTTCGAAAAAACTATCCACAAAACAGCAATTTTCACAAAAACTTGCTAATTTAATCATCATTTGAATGATATGTTAAAAGTAATGATTCTGTTTCGATAGAACATAGACCTCAATTTTGCCGTTGTTGGCCTCTGAATGATAATGAAGAATACCACTTTTTGAGGTGAGTTTATAGATGAGTCTGTTTTTACAGGGTAATACATTTTTGAGATCTATGATCATTATCATTGGGTTTTAAACCTTACGTTAAAAAATCTAATAAAATAAATCCTAAATAATAGTAATAAATAAATAAATGTAATGACATAAGTTTCTCTGATCTGGTGTCGCTTTATTGACAGTTTTCCTTTTATTTTCTATTAAACAATAATTTTTATACAAATGAACAGTTTGTTATGTTTAAAATGCACATTTCCATTAAAGGATTTTCATAATGTTTTATTTACACAAGTAACTGATTTGTATGCCAAATGGGAACACCATGTTTTTTCGGTTTCAAAAGTTAATTTATCCTTGAAATCGAAACAGAATCATTATTTTTAACATATCATTCAAAGGTTGATTAAATTTGCAAGTTTTTGTGAGATTTGCTGTTTTGTACATAACGTATGACCTACCTGAAAATATTGGCTGTCAGTCAATGCATGCGGTACTCAAGCTTCGAGCTTTTCTTCATTCCCGATTGCCTTGAGTTGGTCAGCGACGGCCGATTTGCTGGCTGAGAGATTCTCAGCAAGTTCTTGAACTGCTGATCTTGGGGTTTTCTTCGATAAAATTTCACTAAACATCTTTATCGAGAGACGGAGTTCTCCTACGACCTTCCTTGTGTTCGAATTTCCCTCTCGAAATTTTTTAAACCACCGTTATTTTATATGTTTTTGGCTGTCTGTGCCCCGTTTTGACCAAGTTTTAAACTCATAAAACGAAATTATGCGAAAATGTCACACTATGTCATCTTAGTACAAACTCGATCATATCTAAGCAGTTACATGCTACAGAGGTAAAGAAACATTTTTGTTGGAAAGAAGGTTATAATAAATGAAGATATCCTTGTAAAGAAATAATCTGTGAAACGTAAACAGTTTATTATCTAAAGAGCTGATTTAATAAAAATATAAACCACCTGTATTAATTTCCTGACAATCGTATATCAATTGTTTTCTAATAAATTATAATTTAATTCATTTACAAACGTTGATATTGTCTCTGGATTAGGTTTTATACTAGACCGTGAGCGCAAAGATACTGTTGTCCTTTGAGATTAACTATAATCTTTTATATTATTAATTGGGGTTATTAGTTATCATTAAGCAGATTGCTTGATTTGTATAAATCTGTGAAGGCTTTTCTTTTTTGTTATGTTTTCTTAATTTCAATTGTATAGTAATCGCATAAAACTTCGTATTACGGAAATCATTAATTATTATTATAATAACTTAACGATAAAATAAAAAATAAATAAATAAAATAAAAATTATAATTTAGGTTTTCCGTTAAAAATGTGACGTGTATGGTATATCCTTACAAAGCGAAATTGATCGTCACCATCGTTGCTTTATTTTCTTTTCTAGAAAACATTTTTAGAATTTTTTTTTTTTTTTTATGGCTATAGTTAATAATAATTTATTGATTAGATATTATTAATTACATATATAAGTAATAAAATATTGTATTACTGTTTTTTTTATTTCAGTATTTTATTTTAGTATGTATCACTAAACGATCTGTTAAATATAATTACACGGAAATATATAAATGATACTACAGATAATTTATAATTAAATAATATTTTAATGTAGTAAATTTAATATTATTTGTTACAAATACGAAAAACATTTATTTTTTTCTATTTTAAACATGTTTTCTCGTTCTTTAGAGTCAGTTAAGAGAGAGTTCGTTTATAAATCTAAAAGTTTATAAACCAAATATCAGACCAAATACTTCGGTATTTACTGTTATATACGGTATATACTGATATAAAGACACTGTTTTACAGATTTGCCAGGATCTGACGATTTTTTTAGGCCGAAGGCAATAAGGCAAGCTAGCCGAATCAGGAATACCTCGAAACATCTCAAACGAGCAACGACGAAAAAATTATTGAAAAAGTAATAGCCCTCCTTTATAGAGAAAAGCTATATTACAAAATATAGATAAATTTCCATCGAGAAAAGAGGAGCGTTGATGACCAATATACTACTTCGGGCCATCACATTTATTTTGTTATCTTCTTCTTTCTTCGTATAGGCCAGTTGAGCTTTTTGTTTTTTTACGTGGATCTTTTTTTTTTTTTTTTTTTTTTTTTTTTTTTCTTTTTCGCAGGAGGGTCTTTAGTTTTCTTGTTTAAATATGTTTTCACCTTTCACCCTAAAAATGTATAACGTTTTTTCACACTCAAAACTGACATTTTGGCTCGCTCCAGATCTGTTGGTTTTGCTCGGATCGGAAATTTGACCAATGTTTCCTGATGAAAAATTTAATGAAGAATGTTTTTTGTTACGTGTATTATTTAGAACCTACTAAACCTACCTTTAGGGGTTTAGGTTTAGGGGCTATATTAGTTTGAATGAAAAAAGTCACGTTTTGGTTTAGGGGCTATATTGGTTTGAATGAAAAAAGTCACGTTTTGGTTTAGGGGCTATATTGGTTTGAATGAAAAAAGTCACGTTTTGCCTACATTTTTTGTGTTGGGGTTTTTTTGAAACGTTCTAGCTCTGTTGGTGCTGCTCGGAAAAAAACATTTGCCGGCAGTTTCCTGATCAGAATGGTCTATTGTTTTTCCCAGTCCGGAAGAAACTGAGTTTTTTAATTAATTACGTTTATATTCGCCACTCACATTCATTACTTTTTTTTTTTCCTATTGTAAGTTCTAACCTATATATTATTGAAACCAATGTGATCATGCCCGAGTGGATATTTATAGACATTCACTATATAATAGTGGCAGTGGGGATAATGAATCAGGTTGGCAGTGGTCATTGTCTAACAATTGCTGACGACTGAGAAGGAAGGTCATTGAATTGCCTCATCCATATCAATACCTTCCGCCATTGGCCGCTCCGAATATAATTATCATAATCAGGTTATGAACTTGAAATGAAAACGAAACTGTCAGTAGAAAGTGGTCAAAAATAGATCGGTTGTGTCTATACTAAACTGCCGTTGTGTATTTTAGCAACTTATCTAAATTAGTGAATTGTCGAACAGGTGATTACAGAACAGCTGACGAAATTAGTAGCAATAAATATTAAATCATGCCGCCGTTATCTAACGAGGACATAACTGGAATAAATTAGATTACTTAATACTATGAGATATTGTTGAAGTTGCGACATTTATTAGGCGAGGTGAAAGGTGAAGAGGAATGAACTGGGGCAGCAATAACGCTGCCATCATTTCTCTTTTCTTTTTTTATGTTACTTTATTTACAAGTTTTAAAATCCTCAGAGTAGAAAGAGGTTATTTTTAAAAATATGATTACTCTTTTCTCTCTACTACCCGAAAAAAATAATTGCTGGTGTGAAAAATGACTAAATGGCTAGTTTATTACCTAGCACTTTCTCTTACCATACATAATTTTGAATTCATTGGAACGATAACTTACTCTCTAAGTAGGATATATTGGAGAGTACTCTGCAAACCCCCACATTCTACATATTAGACATTCCTTGCATTAATATAGTGTAGATTTGACTTTATTATATATATATATATATATATATATATATATATATATATATATATATATATATATATATATATATATATATTTTTGTACTAAAAAAAAAGGAAAATACAACGGCTACCTTGCTGTTGTCTTGGCCCCAATGTTGAAAAATGTATTGGTCTAAAAACAAGTTTTTATACCCACTTTTTATAAATACCGATTTATTATAAATATAATAAATAATTGGATTGAATTATAATTGTAGAGGGTCGGATATTTAACTAGAATTAATAAGATACAAAAACAAATTCGTAAAAAAAAACGTCCAAAGCAGACTAAATATGGGGTTCAAAAAAAGGTATAATAAAACTTTAAAGGGGCTTTCCTGAAAAGAATCACTTTTTGAGTTGCGCCTTTTCCATTCTGGATGTGCGATATCATTCTTATATTTAAAAGTTCTTTCAAAAGATTATTTTAAATATTATAGTTTTTTTTTTATTAAATTTTGAATTATTTTTTTATTAATTTTTTTTTTTTTTTTTTTTTTTTAACTTTAATGATATCTCAGTTCAACGAAAGTAGTTCCAGTTAATCAAAACGACTTTTGCAACTTCGATTTGTTTTTTGACGGACTGATTAGTTATATTGTTCAATTATTACTTATTGCTGAGATATATTCTAAAAAAAAAAAAATAATAAATGAATAATAAATAAAAGTATGTATGATAAAAAATATTACAATTCAGGATGAGTTGGAGCATCCTTGGAATCCCTTGAAACTTAAATAGAAAGTAGTTCGTAAGTAATTGAGATGTGAACTCATAATTAAATACTGGTAAAGAGAAAATTTGAGTTTATATGAGAGATAATTCAAGAAAAAAGATTTGAGGAATTTATCACACGAGCCTGGAAATTAAAAAGCAATTATGAAACATAAAAAAATAACAGAAGTGATAAAGGGAAGAAGATTGATGTTTTTGGGACATCTATCCATAATGGATAACAACAAGCTGAATCCGAAAAATTGAAAATATTTAGAAAAAAACACAATATAAAAGCAGAATAAGGAGCTCAGACACCTTTTCTCTGACAAAGGCCTTCAGAAAGTGTTTAACTTAAGATTCCGAGGATGAAGCTATAAGAGAACGGTACGAAGGTGGTCGGAAGAAAGAAAAAAGAGTCATGGTGAAAGGATGAAAAGAAAACAACTAATGGGAAGAAACTGAAATCGGCACGTGGTCTCAAGTTGGCCAACATTGAAAAAAAAAAAAAAAAATGCAATTTAAATTTTGTTTTTTGCTACTCTACAATAATTTCTCAAATCAGATCAGTTCAATCATTTTTGTATGACTTCGAGGATTGACTTATGACCCTTGTTAACACTAAGTAACAAAATATTTCCACCATAATTAAACATGTAATTTCCTTTAAACTACAGTGTATAAATATTCAATGTAAGCTAGGATTTCGTCAGCCGGTAATCTATAGTCGTGTTTTGTTTTTGGTTTTTTTTAAACTTATTTTTGGGGGCTCAGGAGAAAATGTGTAAATTAAGCGAGATCTTAAAATCTTACTTTTTGATTGATCACAATACTTTCTCTACATTAGGCAGTTTAGGGATTAAAAACCAGATCTGGCAAAATAATAAACTTGTTTCTCTCTTCTTTTTTTTTTAACGGAGCTTTCATTTTTAGTTGGAATTTGGCTTGCTAATTTATTGAGAAAATTTTGCTAAGGGACTGATGTTTGTTTTGATTTTTTTACAACTCCTATGCTGCATAATAAATGAAAAAAAATACCTCTTGTTGGTAATCTGACAGCCGGATACCTGACCTGTCCTCACTTACCTGCCCTATCCTTTACATTGTGCTCTAGATCTCTGTATTATCTTCTGTTGTCATATCTTATCAGTTCTCTTATCTCATCTGTAGGGGAAGAGGAAGGCAACAACTGAACATCCCAAGTCGCTAATGTTAAGTGTGCTGGGCTATTTTCTCTTCTACTGCCAGAGAGCCTCCTCGTATACATACATATACACAATCATACATAAGTATGTATGCATATTTTTTTTTCGTTTTTAATTAGTGAAATTTCTATTGCTTGGGAATTCGGCAGTCGATTGATGAGGACTCCAGCGAATATTTTATATGAGGCTGGTAGGAGAAACATTCCTCAGTAATGTCTATGAATTGTCTAAACAACATTTTTTTTTTCATTATTTGAACTATTCTTTTTAACGAGATATAAACGACAAGAAATTGGTGTATTTAGACCCATTTGTATATACGAAGTTGTGTTTTAGGGCTCCACTAAACCTTCCAGTTCTTCTCGTATCCAATCCATAGAATCCAAAATCCTTCGAAAATTTCTCAATGCTTCCTAACTTTATCTCAAACAAAATTATCCATACAGATCTTAATGTTACATATGTAGTTGATTTAGCCCAAACCAGATACCTGTCCTTTTATAGTAAACTCTATAACTATTCAAATCCACTCTTCAATCCAAACCTCCCAACTTGCTTCATACACGATTTCCGATAACCACCGTCATCTCAAGTGCTAAAAATTAGTTCTTTACTAGTTATTGAGAAGTCATTGTAATCATATTTCACAAATTTACTTGTTTGTATGTTTTGTTTACCGTTGTAAATATCAATAGAGTAAAAAATCAAAAAAAAAATCTAGTCTTATTGTAAGGAATGTTTTACAGATCTGTCAGGATCTGACGATTTTTGAAACCAAAGGACATCCTTGGCCACTCTGCTTCCACAATTAGAATTAGTTTTCGTCCCTGCTGTTTTAAGATGGCGAAATTTAACGATTTTTAAGTTATTCGAAGGATAACTTCTGCCATTGTTGTACTTATAAGGATACTATTTTATTAATATTAGAATATTTAACGATTTTAAGATGACGGAAGGATATTCCGCCATTGTTGTCCTTATAAGGATACTCAGCGAGGTTGTGTTGTAGCATTATTTACAAAACGGTACGAGAATCGAACCTGGTGAGAACTTCGTCTCAAAAGGACTTGTAGAAAAGATTTCTGAACCATGCCGGGCAACAAAATAAACTCAACAAAGAAAAATAAGTTGGAAGAAAAAGCGATTTTAATCGAAGAAGTTCTAGCTTTGTCGAATAGTCATGAAATATAGTCAGCAACTCTTCAATAATTAAATAGAGCTTAAATTCATAACAAAATTTGTATTTCATTTGCTCCGAAATTATGGCTTTTAATGATCAGAAATAATATTTGAAGTTATAATAAAAATAAAAGGAACTATGCCCAGTAGCGTGCGTGCCAAGTGTCTACTCTCCAAGGTGGTACCATACCGTGACACGTACTCTTCCCTGACGAACAGCCAATCACTACCTTTTACTCTGACAAAATAAGCATTCGATACAGTATAAGTATTCGATCTGGAGTTATTTCCTGATTTATCTTTGTGTTTAAAACAAGGAAAGAATTATTAGTTCCGCAATAGAGTTGAAGTCTATATTTTAATTTGGGTTTAGACAAACTTTCATATCAAAAGAATCGAAAACAGATTGTAAGGTTGTCGGGGAATCTAACAATTGTTATCCTGTTATCAAGTATTCAGCCTAATTCCGATAATTATAGTATCGAGAAACAAATATTTAAAACCCGTGATTTCCAGCGAAACCGATTAGATATCAAAATATTTAGAAAAAGTCAAGATTGTACAAGCAACTTACAACACTGAAATACGCCGTTTGAAAGAGAAAACAGATTAAAGCTATTCAAAATAATTTTAAAGGGAGGATTAAATCTAATGATTTATGGGTAATGCTCTACAAAAAACAGTGAAGTTAAAGATTTTTCAACTTTTTTTTAGATACTTGGTGACATTTCCTACATCTAGATTTTTAGCTTTATTTATCGCTTGTTTTTAAAAGTGAAAACTTTCAGTTACATATTTTTAGTTACGACGCATTGAAATTTTATGGAGTGGCTTGATAGCGGACTCCCCTCTTTGCGTGTCAAACGAAACACTTACGTATCCCAAAAGTTGGGGACCTTATTCATAAAATTTACATACATTTTCATGAAAAATAACATGAACACTCTAACAAATAGTTGCAGAATATGCCAGCATTACAAATTCCAGATATAACTCAACGGACACTGAAAAGGAGCTGGATGAGAGACCTTCTTGTCTAAACAAACCCTAATAATTTAGTAACACGCCTAGAGATTCTACCTTTGGGTGCTGACTACCTGATCATGTCTGTTGTTTTTAATATAACATCACATTCGCCGGTTGTTAACAAATGTATTACAATTGTGAATAAAATTATTATTTAAAAAAATATTAAATGCCACATTGAGCCTGTCGGCTAAAGAAAGAATAACATGAATCATGTTTTAGGGATTGCCTCATTGATTGTCGATACTCATATGGTTTTTTTTCGCTTACCTGTGATTCATTTATCTGTAGGAGATAAATTTTCAAATTAAATAGCTTAATCCTGTTGACCGTATATGCCGTTGTTCTTTTTTTTTTTTTTCACTAACCTGATTTATTTTTAATTTTTTAAATTAAAATAACTATTGAATGGATTCGCCGAAAAACGTTCTAAGCGACAAACATACGATTTTGAGTAATCAGTGAAAGAAAATCATTTTCTAAAGTTTTTGTTAGTTTTGTAGGTTAGATTTTATATTTCCATATTAATTTGTTATATTTACATGTATAATGACATAATGGAGTATTGTATCATACTATGACGTACTATTATACATTTTAAAACATTTAAAATCGCCACTTCGGAACTGTTGTCGCTTAGAACGTTTTTCGGCGGACCCATTCAATTCATGATTATTCAAAGTAAACTTGGGGAATTATTTTTAAAAAATAAATGTTTCAGACGTGACTTTTTTTATTCAAACCAATATAGCTCATAAACGGTAGGTCCAAGCGAAAACTGTTACAAAATAAGAAATATTCTCCATTAAATTTCTGAGTGAATGTCTATAAATATACTCGGACTTAATCACATTGTTTTCAATAATATATAGGTTAGAACTTCCAATAGAAAAAAAAAACAAAAAACGAATGGTGGATATAAACCTGAATAAATTAAAAATTGCAGTTTCTCTCTGACTGGAAAAAACAATAGAACATTCTGATGACACTGTCGGTAAGTGTTCTTTCCAAGCTGCACCAACAGAGCGTGTCGAAAAAGCCCCAACACAAAAAAATTAGACAAAACGTGAATTTTTTTATTCAAACCAATATAGCTTCCAAACGGTAGGTCCAAGCGAAAAATATTACAAAATAAAAAATATTCTCCATTAAAGTACCTATCGTCAAATGTTCGAACCCAGCAACAGAGTTAGAGCGTGTCAAACTACGCGTAACACCTTCGCGTTCTCTTGAAAACAACTTTTTTCACTTTTGACCAACTAGGCCACGGATAAAATATTTTCCATGTTAAAAAATGTATATTATTGTTTGAGTCCATTTTTATTTATTTATTTTTTATTTATTTATTTATTATGATAATGTTCCTTGTTCAGATAACCCTGTCTTGGGTAGCAGCCTAGAATCTATGCTCTAATTATATTGAGATTACAAACAACTGACGAAAACGTGACATATGACTACCATTAGTCCAGGCAATGAGAGTTGTAGAGTGCATGAAATATGCGATAATTTTTGACTTCATAACTTCGTTAGGGGTAGTTAGAAGGTAAATATACTAAAAGTCCCCGACCCTGGGGGGAGCTTACGGTTGGGGGAAGGGGAGAAGGTCCCATTTTCCGGTTTCTCGATTAAATCTCAAAAGCGGTAGACTTTAGAAAAATATGTGTCAGATCAAAATTGAAGCTAATTAAATTTCCTATACAATTGATTATATATATATTTGTCGCACTTCCAACGGTTTCATAGATATACGCTATTGAAAATCGATAATTTTCGTACAAAAATAATTTTGACCTCACTTTTTGTCGAACATTTGCCTCTAGTTCCTTTCACGATTGTTTCTCAGAGAAAATGTCTTAATCAAAATTGTAGAGCATTAAGTTTAACTTACATTTAAGTTCATATATATGTTTTTGGCACTTGAAACAAACGTTTGTAAATGTCAAAAATTATCGTAAATTTCATGCACTCTACAATGTGTTTATTGACTGGACTACATTACAATGTTTGATTCTAAGCTTCTGGTCTAAGCGTAGCTGAAGCTATGCTTTCATTCGATGTGTTTTACCCAAATGAACCCTCTTACTTACTTATTACGCAGGTGCGGAATCTGCGTTGGTTTTTGTTGATGAGGAAGAGGCTTGGAAATATGTAGCCATGCTGGAGTGGGGCTGCTTCCGGCCTGCTAACAATACTGCCAACACAATTCACTTCCTCTCCACTGACCCCCAACTGGGCCAGCCTGTCGACTTCCTTCGCCCTCCAGCCTGGACCGCCATCTCTTCATTAGGCGACGCTATTATTTCAGTGGCATAAAGATATATAAGTTATCTAGTATTCATAATAGTCTGCATTCTTCATTGGTACTCTTTACACATTTGAAGATCGAGGAAAATTATATTTCAAATATAAAGTAATTATTTAGAATTATTAAAGTTGAAAGGCAATCTCTCAATTAATTCCAGATAGAATAACCTTAAAACTCATTCAGCAGAAAACTTGTAAGTAGAGATACTAATCAACAATAAGACGAGGAACGAAACTCTTATTAATTAAAATTTTTGTAGAAGAAAGGCGACAAGAAACTGCTCGTCCTTACAGAATACTTCATCATTTGCTAGACATACGATCAAAGTTCCCAATTCATTACAAAAGACTTACAAAAGATTTACATGACTGTGATTCGACCTGTTTGGACGTACGGAGTTGAGCTTTGGGGCTCTACTAAACCATCCAATTCATCTCGTATCCAATCCTTACAATCCAAAATCCTTCGAAAAATCCTAAATGCCCCTTACTTTGTCACCAATAAACTTATCCATAAAGACCTTAAAGTTGCATATGTTGCTGAATTAGCCCACACCAGATACCTATCATTTCATCGTAAGCTCCATAACCACTCAAATCCATTAGTTTCACAACTTGCTTTCCACTCGATTCCCAATAATCCTCCGAGGTGTCTGAAAAGAAGATGGCCTAGATATCTTCTAGAGTAGAATTTTTATTGGGGTGCTCTGATGAGCAGTAGTTTTCAATTTTTGACATGTTATTGTAATCATTATTAACACATTTACTTGATGTATATCTTTTTACAGTTGTAAATTTCAATAAATTTATTTAAAAAAAAAAAAAAATATATATATATATATATATATATATATATATATATATATATATATATATATATATATATATAGGTATGTTAAATGTAATATGTTAAAAATAAAATGTACTAAAAATGCTTTCTAGAAAGGAAAACAAAGCTACGATGGTGATGTGCGATTTCTTCATACTAGGTACAATCCGAACACGTCATATTTTTCATAGAAAATTTAACTTACAATTAATTTCTTTTGTTATCGTTATGTTTTTGTAATTATTATTTATGATTTCCTTCATCCAGCGTTTTCTCTTATCTTTCGCGACTTCGACACCGGTACTGCTCGATAAGGGGAGTTTACTATGCTTTAAACAGAATATAACATAATAGCATTTTTGCAGTCTTTTATTTAGTATCTTACATTTAGCAGAGATTAGAGATTTTCTTTGCTCAATGGATTTTCCAATTTTCCTCTACTCCTTTTAAAACGAAGTTGGGAGGGTATTGTAAATATTTGTTAATCCCTGTTCAATAATAAAGAGCTCTTCTGATAATTTTCTAAACATGTACACAGCCACCAGCCATTTTTATTTAGGCAAAACACATAGATGGAAGAGCTGAGGCAGGGGAGGTATATGGAGCGCAGGTTGGAACGGAAGAGGGTATATTAAATATTATGAGAGGGAGTAGCGCACTGTAACGACATGTTCCGCCGAGTGGGGTCATCGGGTCCAGGATCAACATTGAGAGGTCGTAGGCCCCGTGGGGCTCTTTGTGCCCGCTACTTTCATAACTCCATTGTGCTTTATCCACAATAAAACAAAAGGGCTTCGCGACTTAGCTTGAAAACATATCTCCTCGCGTGTGAACAATTGAAGTCGGCGACTTGCTTTTGTTTCTTGAATGCATCCCACAGTGGAAACAGAAGTGCAATCTAGAACTAAGAAATTCAACAGAACATTATTTACAAAATATCTGGTTAATAGAGGATCAAGCCATAATTTGAATAACGATGACCGTGCATTGTTGGCTTTGGCATTTTTTTTTCTTTATATTTCTTCTACTCTCACATGTCGCTCAACCCGCGACAATATAAGTTTGTCTTAAAGTCTGTGAAGTTTGTCAAAAAATCTTTTATATGAAATGGGAATATGGTCCTATACAGTGGGTATATTCAAGTCGGTATGCAGTGTTCTATTAATGACGTGCCAAAGTGCACGTTTTATATTTCTTACTACTTAAAAAAAAATTAATAATCCCAGAGAATGAAAATAATCATAGTAATAATAAATAAATAAATAAAACTAACAACCCATGACAAAAGGGCTCAGTACTTAAGTAAGGATATACTGCCACTAGGTCAACGATTGTGAAAGGAGGAATTATTTTTCTGGAATTTGATTTAATAATAAGAAATGTACAAACAAACAAAATAGAAATATACCCTCTACAAAAACAAAAAATAAATCACTAAATATAATATTAAATATTTACAATATGTACATTATTAGATTCGGGCCCGAACATTCGTTGATAAACAAATATTTGTTGAAGCCTCCACTATATAATTGTTGGACACACCTACCTATACGTGACAGATTCACAACCATCGACTCAAAAATACTCGGAATTATTGTGTTGTTTTGTTTTCCTTTTACATAATCATCATTAAAGATATCACATCAGCAGAAATTCTCACGTGGGAATACTCTTCCAAGCAACATTTATGTACAGTTTTGTTTGGCAGCATATTTGCTGTTTGTACAAATAGACGAAAATGTATTTAAATTATTTTATAAGGAGAAAAAAAATGGGAAATTACAACTTCAGAAAGTAATCTTCATAATATCTTAGTTTGAGGATCATATTATTCATTTTTACAAAATTTTTATTTTTATAAATACTTTTTTTTTTATTTGTTAATGTTGGAGCCCCTACAAAATTGACGGGGTCTTTTGAATGAGGCTCCAAAACCTAAAATAAAATAAACAAGAGGAAAATAAATAAATAAACTAAGGTTCCGATTTAGTATCTATTTGAGAAAACCGAAACTATACACCAAACATACATAATATATTTACTATAAAGAAAACAAATATTAACTATTTACAAAAAATGAATTAAATAACAAAAAATTATTGAACTTTTGAATTAAAACTTAAAGTAACCTATTAATAAAAATTACGACAATTATACCCATTAAATTACTAAAGAAAACCAAAATATAAATAAATAAAATAAAAAGATACGATATTATTGATGAAGAGCATAGCTGAGGGAGCGAGACGGCTATGACTTGTAACCGCCGCAACATGATGGTGATGATGTTCTTGATGGTCTCGATGAGTGAGGAACCTTCGCAAGATGTTCTAAAATGTCGAGAACGCTGCACGTCTTCGAAAGAGGTCGAAGAGCTAGTGGGCCCACGTCTACATTCAAACTATCAACGATGAAAACACATCGTCTTAACAATGACGCCAACTAATCGCCATATTTTGCACTCCAAACAACTATTTATCAACTTAGGCCAACTATCATTTGGCCGTTGCTAGGTAACGGCAGCCAAAGTCTACAGCCGCAGCAGCGACCTCCTATATCGCTCACCTCACCGATAATATATTGTCTTTTAATTTAAAAATGAAATTCAAATTAATGCTGCAACCACCATTAAAAAAAAAAAATACAGTTCAAATCACACAACATACAATGATCATTTGTTCATCACATAAACATCAAATATTATAAACATCCTAATACATTTGCTCAGATAATGGTGTCTTATTCTATGTTAACATTGTAACACTTTATGTCCTCGTAACAGTAATCTCATGTTATTTTAACTTTTATTATTTTTAATTTTGATTTTTATCTATTTTTATTTAATCTGCATTTCAGAATTACACTGAATAAATTAAAAAAACAAAACACGTATTACATTTATTTTTGGAAAATACCATGTGAGATTAAAAAAGTTTCTAACCTCATATTATCCGTTGCAACCACCGTCATAAAATCTTTTTATTTACAACACCATTATAAATATTTGAATTATGAAATAAGGAAATTATCCAGTATAACAGCATACAACATAAACATTCTGAATAATATGGAAAATATGAAATGCAATACATAAACTTATTACGTAATGCAAAAAGTTCTAACAACAAACTTTGTCAAGTATTTATTATATGTGAAGTATATCTGCTAGCGACATTCACAGCTGATATAACATTCTATGGTTTCAAGATTAGTTGAGAATAGAATCATCGATAATTTACACAGCTGAGTCAAGTGTTAGACCATTTTACACAGTCCTGTTGAGGTGTTTATTGAAGTTGTTTATAAAAGCATCGTCCAAACTAACACGGAGAGTTTATAATGTGGAATTGATGAATTTAATATTTATATCATAAATTGAGTCAAACCTTCTGAAAAACTGTATTTCTAGCTGTTAATTTTTTTAAAAAATTCCCAGAATACAATAATATAAAATAACTTCTTTTTTCTTTTTTTTAAAATGTTTTTACTATGTTGTTTTGTATTTTCAAGTACGATCGCTCTTTTTTGTTCTTCCGATAATTTGGATTTACATTGTATGATGGGTTGCTCTGGTAGTGTATCCTAATTATCGATGTCCTTTCTTTAGACGTCATGATTAAAAAATATCGTTGATGTTCGTGATTTCCAATTGTTTTCAGGTTGTGAAAATGAGTTTCGTGTTTCTGTGATCCATGTCGTTGACAGTTTAAAGTTTAATAATGAGGTGTACCGAGTTAATTTCAACAGTCTTTTCCTTGTGTCAATTGCAATGTTTGAGTGTTTCAACTACTCGTTTATGTTGAAATCTGTAGCCATCTATATAGGTCTTTCTAGTCCATCTATACATCTGTAGCCATCTATAGGTTTTCACTGTCACAGAATCCTGTCTTCTGTATAATCTGTCCTTCTTCTTTCTTGATGTTCTTTAAACCGCTCTTTTTTTTGTGGTTAAATACTCCAAAATAAATGAAAGTGCCCTCTCTGTTAATTTTGATCTATACTATTTTATAAAAGAACAAGCCATTTTCCGTTGGTGATCACTAACCGCGAAAATTACTGAACTAATCTGTACGAAATATTAACTATATCATCTTCATAGTTCAAGGAAGGTTTAGCAATAATAAAATATACCAATTTTCAATTAATTTATTATTAAAATTGCGATATTATGAGGATTACAGTGAAATTTAAAAATTGACCGATAGGTGGTGAACACCATTCGAAAGAGGTTACAAAGGTACGGTGTTATACAGAGCTAGAAAATTATGATAAAATTTATTTATTTTCTATTCACTTGTTATTAAAAAAGCTATAAATATATGGAGCGACATGTGGATCCCAGTGCAGTTAAAAAATTGACCAATATATAGCCATTCTGCAAGAGAGTTTGCAACGGTAAAATTATTAAACCCAACTGTACCGAATTTTAACTAAAACGTTCTAGGAAGGTTTATAATAATAAATTTTACTATAATAATAATTACAATGTATAGTCTTGATACCTGAAACGATGTTGCTTACCTGTCATATACCTTTATAGTTGGAAATTAAAATCCAACAAGATGCATCGATAAAATTATCTCTGCCAAATTGGATATCTAATTATGCTTTTATGTACTCTTCAAACAACTAATTAATGCAATTTCAAACATTTTCTAAAAATTTTAAAATGACTACCATGCGTGAAAATATCGTTGAAGAAATAATGCTAAATTATATTCTTACAAATACAAGATTTTTGTGTTTAACTAATGAAATTCAACTATTAGTTAAAATAATCTTTTTTTTTTTTTTTTTTTTTTTTTTTTTTTTCATTTATTGATATTTACAACTGTACAAAATAATATACAACAAGTAAATGTGTTGACAGTGAATAAAATGACATGTAAATAACTTGTGAAAAACTACTCACTAGTAGCACTTCAATAAAATCTTCACTAAAAGGTCTCTAGGCCATCTTCTTTTCAGACGCCTCGGAGTATTATCAGGGATGGAGGAGGAAGCAAGTTGGGAGACTAGTGGATTGGAGTGGTTATGGAGCTTACTATGGAAGGATAGGTATCTGATTTGGGCTAAATCAGAAACATATGAAACATAAAAGTGGGAAGTGAATAGAAAATAAATAAATTTTTTCATAATTTTCTAGCTCTATATAACACCGTACTTTTGTAACCTCTTTCGAATGGTGTTCACCACCTATCGGTCAATTTTTAAACTTCACTGTAATCCTCATAATATCGCAATCTTTATGGATAAGTTTATTGGTCACATAGTAAGGAGCATTGAGGATTTTTCGAAGGATATTGGATTGTAAAGATTGGATACGACATGAATTGGATGGTTTAGTAGAGCCCCAAAGCTCAACTCCGTACGTCCAAATAGGTCTACACTGTCATGTAAATGAGTCTTTTGTAATTAATTGGGAGCTTTGAACGTTGGTCTAGTAAATGTTGAAGTAGTCTGTAACGACGGGCAGTTTCTTGTCGTTTTAATCTTGTATGTGGATAAAATAAAATAAATAAATAAATAAAAGGATAAAATAAAAAAGTTTTTTATTTATGAGAGCGGGCGAAGTCGCAACGGAGTATGCTAGTAGAATTATATTTATCAAACAGATGTCTGAGAATTTTGAATTGCATTTTGAGCAGTATGTCATTATTTTTTGGCTACGTCACTTCATTGAGTACCGTGTTTTGGGATGTGCTGAAGAAACACCAGAATACTTTTTACTGGTGGTCAATGCTAGCTCTCCTGTTGCAAATGCCATTTCCATACACAATTGTGTTACTATAATGTCTACCAACCGATGTCCTAGAGCTATGCGAAAAATAAGCGAAGGCTATTGCTCAATTTCTCGTGCAGTCCTTCAGGGTAAAGAGGACACCCCCTCCAAGAGGTAGGATAACAGTCCCGAAGATCGATTCGTCCCAGTTCGACCTAGTTGAGGAGAGCCTCTCCATCGCTCTGACCGCCGATTTCTCGTATTTTTGCCACCGGATGGTAACAGTCTCACTTTTCGAATAACATCCCATTTTTGAGTTCTTTTGGCATGGCCTCCAATAATGGCTTTCACCATCAATAATGAATGGCTTAGAATTACAGAATTTAGTTTTACCAATAAAAGTTAACCACAAGCAATTTCTTTTCTTTGAAGAACTCTAAATCTGTAAAACGAACTGTAAATCAACAAGTATTGTGGGATGGGTGGAAATTAGGGGAAATCGAAGTGAAAATCCATTAAAACCTAACTCACCTGTCGGTTATTAACTAGCAATGCCTGTTATCGGTTTTGCTAAAAGGTTGTATGTATAAGTACCAGAATTTCATATTTTTTTTAGTTGGTTTTAAAATTTCTATTTAATCAGTCTTCTATTAACTTAAAAGTAAATAATTCCAAATCTATAGCATTAACAGTTCTTCAAAATTAGCTATAGATATTAACTTATTTACATAAAAAAATAAAATTTGTATTTAATCATGATTGATGAATTTTAGCTTCTTCTACCGGTATTTTTTATCGAAGTATTTTGTTTTCTAATATAAAATACCAACAGAAGTGGCAAATAATTCATTAATACTGATTGTACTGATCCTTCTATACCATTATGCGAACCTCAAGTGATCATCAAAACATATACGGGTGAGTCCCTCTTAGCGTAAAAAAAAACAATTGGGTGAAACTAGATCAAAAATGAAGAAAAATACCGCAGACCTTACCTTTCTACTCCAATCCGTTGCAGATATACGATAATTCAGACTTTTTTTTTTTTAAGGAAATCACGTTTTTTGCCATAAAAGCTGTAATATCTCCAATATTTTTCAAATGTTGACCATATTTTCGAATTTAGCATTAAATAAATTTCCTATAAGAACAGAATACATGTAACCTTAAATATTACAAACTTGGTACCTGAAGAACAGCTCTTGATCTTCACCCTATTTAGGGAATTTACAATGTCATAATACGCTCACTGCTTTTCGAGAAAACTATCTACGAAACTGCAAATCTCACAAAAACCTGCAAGTTTAACCACCTTTTATATGGTGTGATCAAATTAATGATTAGATATCGATTCAAGAGAAATTTACTTTTAGAACTGGAAAAACATGGTGTTTTCATTTGGCATAAAAATCAGTTACTTGCGTAAATAAGACATATGATAATCGCCTAATGCAAAATTTGTGTTTTAAACATAATAAACTCTTCATTGGAATAAAAAATTAAAAAAATAAAAAAAAATTATTGTTTAATAGAAAATAAAGGGAAACTGTAAATAAAGCGCCAGATCCAGGGATTTCATGTTATTACAGAATACCACATTTTGAGGTGAATTTATTTTATGGACAGATGAGTCCATTTACAGGGATTACAGCATTTCTACCTATCATTGGTTTATTCATGTTTGTACTGCTTTCGAATAATGTGGAGGAGCACCACAGTGTTGGAAAACCATATTTTGCCGAACTTCAGGTGAAATATTGTGATAAAGTTGTGGTAGGATATTTTGTAACAAATCCTAGTAATTCTCACCATTCAGTCTGTTGAGCAAACTATGATTTTCCAGCACTATTCGACAGCAGTACAAAAACGAAGAAATTTGAAAAATGGTTAAACAAAGTAGAGATATTAAAGCTTTTTTCGCAAAAAACGTTTTTTCCTCAAAATTTTGTTTTGAATTATCTTATATCTTCAACAGATTGGAAGAGAAAGGTAAGGTATGCGGTTTTTTTTTTTTTTTTTTTTTTTTTTTCACCCTGCCTACATAGGCGTACACACGGGGATGCCAGAGATGCTCAGGCATCCTCTAGGGACCCTAACTAAATTGACATTATAATTATGAAATAATTAATTGTTGTTGATAAATTGACATTAATTCAAATACGTGTTATTTAAAAAACATAAGAGCATGCTGCGGTAATTTAAATGAGGTAGCACTAAACTTATGTATGGCAACACATTCGTGTTCTTTGGTTGAAATCTTAATCTACATAACAGTCACACTTTTTTGCTTCTTTTTTAAAGGATGTATTTAGCGCGTATATTTAATGTCAGCCTACTGTCTATGATTACACCCAAGTATTTAAAAGATTCTACCGATTCTGAAATAAATTAAACTTAGCTATTCATTTAAATATGTGCTTATTTTTGGTGGGAGAGGAGCCAGCGTGCTCCACCTAATAAAAAGCGCTGCTCACGTTTATGGCTATAAAGTAAATAGTATATGCTTAAAAAGTAAATACTTTCAATTATACATCACTAAGAGTTCTTTAAAAGTTAACAGCTGATATTAACCGATGTTCAGAAAAAAAAAATCACGGTGAACAGATGAAAGCATACTAGAAGAAAAGAACAAAGGAGAAAGAGTTGAAACTGGCGCGTGGTCCTCTGCTGGCCCATTCGAAAAAAAAAAACAAAAACAAAAAGGATGATGACACATCAACATGATTTTTTAAAACGTGATAATTGTTATTCTAGTCTGCAATAGAATATTTTTTTCAAAAAGGATTCTTTTATTGAAAACTATTGACTGATGAAAATTTACATATAGTCTTCAAAATACATTACGAAATTAATTTAAAGTCATCTGCTTGGTTCGTGTAACGATTATTTGATCACGTATGTATATTTTTTATAACGAGTTTCGCAATTCTAAGGCTATATAGTTCAAATAAAACAAAACGTATATTGAACAATTTATTTTCTCTTAAATCCTTTTTCTTAAAGGTCCATAAAAAAATACTACAAACTGAATAGAAACTTCGCCATAATTAAAAAATATTTTTTTAATGATTCTCAAAGATTACTGCATTCAACAATGGACAATCTTGTATTTTTTGGGAACTAAGATCATTTAGCATTTTTTGTACTAAATAAAGTCAGGGCTGCCTTTTCCAACAATGAAAAAACTCTAATGAAATAAACTGATTTTTAAATAAAGAAAGTTCCTCTTAGTACCCAGTTATTAGTTATTATTTGATTTAAAAACTAAATAGTTAACAATAAATTCATATTTTATATGTTACTACTTAATTCCATGTTTCAGCTGTTTGAAAGTACGTAAATTCATATTAGTTAATTTACATATAATTAAGTAACCCTGACTCTCCCATAATTCTATTTAATCGTTTTTTAAATTGTAAATTTTAATTTTTTTCTAACTTTTTTCAGAAGTTATTCCCATCTCTGTGAGATAGATATAAAATTACAGTTTGACAGTGCATAATTATCAGATCAACAAAGTTCTAGATCTTTGAATTAATGATCGAACTAGAATATTATTCTAGTCAGTCAATTGGACATTAAAATTTTATTGTTGATCGTAAATTGTTTATTTCATTCCTGAAAATGAGATTAATCCTAAACAAAATTCAATTAATGATGGAATAACGCTCTAAAAAATTTATTGCAAATTTCATTCAAAACTATTAACTCAGTTTCATAGATTATGCCAAAGTTGTATAATATATTTATAATAAAAAGAATTATTGTTTAGGTGTAAGCAATAATGGAACAGTTAGTTCAGTTCAGAAGCTCAAATATAATTCTTTGGAAGGAGTAAAGAGAGATATAGATGGCGCTGGGTTCGTGACACAGCTGATGTTAGACATTTTACCTGATGTTGTTTATCGTTGTAGGTTATTTGTTATAGTGGTTGTGCTTTGTGATTATTGTATGCTCCTTTTAAATGTATAGCTGCGTTTTATCTTTTAAGTTGTCTACAATTTTACTCAGTCGTTCGTTTGTGTTATAGTTTTCAATAAAAGTGTTGTGTGTTAAGGAATAATTCGAGGACCCTTTGTTTGACGCAATATCACTTATACAATGATTATCTCCTTAAAATGGAATAGTTTACAAATAATATGTAATAATTTCGTTCCTGTTTCGGAAAATATTGGATAGCACAAACTTTGTTCTAGAATTACTTCTTAAAATGTCTGGAGAAGAAGATTCTAGTATGTATTATTCTGATGAAGAGTGTGGATATGAGGAGTATTACCATATGGATGAATGTGAAATTGAGGAGAATGAATCAGCTGTACAAGACCCAGAACAGTTCTCCTATGAATGTCTTTCTGACGCTGATGTGGAAAGACTTCTAAATGAATCTGTTGAAGCCTTGAGTAACAATCTTGGAGTTACCCCTTCACTTGCTAAAGTTATACTTCACACAAATGAATGGGCAGTTTTACCATCTGCATTAGCTTATAAAAACAATGAATGGATCCAGTATTTGATGATGGGTGGTCAAAGTAACCCACAGAGCTTAGAACCTGTTGGCAGTAGACTCAGATGCCCTGTATGTTTAGTTCCTAGCCCACCTGACAAATTCAGTCATTTAGCATGTTTGCATCATTTTTGCAATGATTGTTGGGCTACCCATTTTGAAGTTCAAATAACGCAAGGGGTAAGTACTGGTATCAGCTGCATGGCTCAAGATTGTGGTCTTTTAGCTCCAGAAGATTTTGTTCTTTCTCTATTAAATAGGTTTTCTTTACGTGAACGTTATCAAAAGTTTGCATTCAGTGACTATGTCAAATCTCATCCTGAACTGCGTTTTTGTCCAGGACCAAATTGTAATGTAATTTTTCGTTCAAAAGAGCCCAAGGCAAAAAGGACAATTTGTACACATTGCAAAACATCATTTTGTTTTAGGTGTGGTATGGAATATCATGCTCCAACAGATTGCGTTACTATCAAAAAGTGGCTAACTAAGTGTGCTGATGATTCTGAAACAGCGAATTATATTTCAGCTCACACCAAAGATTGCCCTCGTTGTCATATATGTATTGAAAAGAATGGAGGTTGTAATCATATGCAATGTTATAATTGTAAACATGATTTCTGTTGGATGTGCCTTGGAGATTGGAAATCTCATGGGTCAGAGTATTATGAATGTTCACGATACAAAGAAAATCCTAATATAGTTAATGAATCAGTTCATGCCCAAGCTCGTGAAGCTTTGAAAAAGTATTTGCACTATTATGAACGCTGGGAAAATCATTCAAAAAGTTTAAAGTTGGAAGCTGAAACATTGGAAAAAATTAAGTGTAGGATAAATGCTAAAGTAATGAATTCTTCTGGAACTTGGATTGATTGGCAGTACCTTGTAGATGCTGCTGGTCTTTTGGCGAAATGTCGTTACACACTACAATATACTTACCCTTTTGCATATTATATGGAACCTGGGCCACGCAAAGAACTCTTTGAATATCAACAAGCTCAATTGGAGGCTGAAATTGAAAATTTATCTTGGAAAATTGAACGTGCTGAAACTACTGATCGCGGTGATTTAGAAAATCAGATAGATATTGCTGAAAAAAGGCGAACTACCCTTCTGAAAGACTTTCTTGATGTATGATTTTCATTTCCTATCTGAAATGCCATTGTTCTGAAGTGTATAGGCTTAAATCTTCTTACTATATTTTTCAGTATTTATACTTTTAACTAGTTGTATTTATTTTTGGATAGAGGATTATTTTATTTATGTTTGTTATTTATCAAAAAGTCTTTTATTCCAATGTTGATAATCTTTTGTTTTTGTTTTTTTCTTCCCAAAAGTTAGGAGAAGATTTTAGCATGTAATAAATTTTAAATCATCACATATTTAAGGCCTGTTTATGTTTATTATTCACATTGTGAGTAGCTTTTAAAGTGCACTGGCAAAGAATGCAGTATGTGTTTTAAAATAAAAATAATGTATTCACTATAAAATTCTAAATTTTGTCACTTTTTCTCATTAATTTTTATGGTATTTAGCAATATTGTTAGTGAATTACTTATTGCAGGCCTATATTATTCTAACTTGTTTAGTATGTAGTAATATTTTATAGAGGACAAGTACTATATATATAAGTATTTGCTTTGTTTTTAGTGTATATACATGAATATTTAAAATATAAAAAAATAGCTGATAGTTCCTGTATATATTAAGTTATATATCGATTGTGTGGCCTCTTGAATTTCTCTTTTTTTATGTCATGGAACATCTGATTAATGTATATATAAAAATATGTTTGTTGACATGTATGTATTTATATATGTTAATCAATAAATAGAGGCTTCCATTGTACAGAGTATTTAACTTCTTTTTCTTGTTCTGTATATAAAATAAATAAAATATAAATATTTACAACTGAATGTTGTTGTTTTTTTTTTTTCACTTAAAAAGCTCTGCATTTGTTCTATTTATATATGCATTTATACATATACAAATTTCACAGGTTTTTAGATTAAGAATATTACTGTTAATAAAAAAGTTCATCCAAATTATTAAGTATTTAATTTATAACTTAGATTTAATTATAAGGAATATTAATCAGCAATATTACCTCCCATTTGTCATTTTATTTAAACAATTATGTTACATAATTCTTTATTTGGGCGACGTTTCATGGCCTATACCATATTTTTAAGCCCATTCTATGCATAGTAGAATGTGATCCTTTAAGGAATAATTTAAGATTTTTATTAATAAGATATGATGTTTTTTGGATGTTGTAAACAAGTGACGAGACTTTTCAGTCGAAAATAATTATATTCATTGACTATGTCAGAGTGGTTGGAGGTGATATAGAATGGGCTTGAAAATGTGGTATAGGCCATGAAACGTCACCCAAATAAAGAATTATATAGCATAATTGTTTAAATAAAATTATAAATGGGAGATAACATTGCTGATTAATATTCCTTATATACTTAAATCTCCTTAGGTAATATAAAATACAATATATTAGATATACTATATTTCATAACATGTGTTATGAATAATTCATGTTTCTTACATAACATCTTTAAGTTCTCGTGGATAGTTATAATTATATCTAAGTTCCCCTTGTTCAGTGTGTTGCTCTTTATTTTTTTTATTTGTTCGTTTATTTGGGCTTAACGTCCTTATATACTCCAATTAGGGCAGGAAGGACGGGTTATCCTACAGGTTACCAACCTATTCTAACCATGGTGGGAAGGCCAAGATTCATTTCATGGGCCCTCCATGAAATAAATTTTAACCTCCCCAGGTGGGATTCGAACCCATGACTTTCAGAACCGAGCGCGCTGAGACCCTCACCCCTACTCACTTGGCCATTGGGTATCCCCTTTTTTAAATTTATTTTTCTTGATTATCTGTCCTGATGATTTCCACCATTCTTATTGATAAAACGTTGGCATGGACAGTAAGGATTCATTAATTTAGTATCTCTTATTTTTCTAATTTGACTGATCTCTCAAATATCTGTATAGTTATATTTACCAACAGTCAAAAAATCTACCTTTCCTATTAGAAATTATGAAATTGTTTTTGAGGACATCAATTACATCAACAAGAGATTAGGTAATTCAAAGTTCTTCTTTGGGAAACTTTATACGTAGAGATTTGATAGTCAGTAGTGCTAAACCTTGACTCATATAATCTGTCGTTCTTAGTAACTGCCATTTAACCCATATCTGCTTGAAAGTTGGTGAAAAGGATCCAGAAGAATCATTTCAATTTAACTATTTATTTAAGATAAAAATAACCACTCAATTTACTATAAAAACCATAATGAAATCTATTTATGATTCATATCTAATTTAATTTTAGTTAGTTGATACTGTTTTATTCAGCTGTACATAAAGCCTTGTGCACGTATGTAAAGTTTACTAAATACTTTTAAAAACTAAATTGTTCTCTATTAAACCACTTATTTTTTTTTTAACTATTATTCAATTGAACTTTAGTAGCAATGGTGTTGGATACATTTGGAGATTTAGTCTTAATAAGATATTGATCTGGACATCCACAAATATTTCATAAAAAGTAAAAAAATATAAGCCCTTGATTGTTAAACAAAAGCCCTTAAAATTTGTCCTGCATGGCATCGACTGTATACTAAACATACTATAAACAGGTAATAAGAATTTTTATTAATTTTTTTTCAGAATTCAGACTGTGAGTGCTCTTTTTACTAAATATTTAATTATAAAAAATAATTTCTTGATACTTAAGAGAAGCACTGAGATGTTCTTATATTTTTGGGCAACTATTGCTCTTTGTTTATATGAAATAATTTTGTTTTCACTGTCATATTAAAAGCACGCTTGAAACACACTTAATATTTATATTATTATTATTTTGTCAAAACAACATATCGCACATGTATTTCTAAAGTAACACAATTCAAAAAAATGTATCAAATTAACTTCAACATCTCAATTAACAACTTCAAATCAACTTATACATTTCACTTGCGATTGGGATTAAAAGATAATCCCAACATAGTTTTCCTATACTTTCCATATTTCATAAAAAAAAACTGAGAATTTTACATTTTTTTAATGCAAGTTTTTGAGTTGTGTCACTTTTGTAATAGATTTGCGATATGAACTTTTATATGTTACTTTAATTCACCAAATTGATTCAATCAAAGAATGTTTTGTACAATCAAAAAGATAGTAGGCTAGAAGCAACTGGCCCTTCCCATGCTTATACATTTAGTTTTTAAACACCTTTTTTTTCTGATTTATATGACTCTAATCAAGTGTACTATATATACCCTGCTTGGAATGCCTAAGTTTTTAAATCTTATTTTTTTTAACTGATTTTTCTTGATAGACAACACTATTACTTTAAAGATAAAATATTAAAGTATTGCTACAAGTTGCTTTTGAATTATGTTAAATTATTATTATTTCATTATATTATTTATTAAAATTTAATAATTATTAAATACCTATTATTTTTCAGATTCTTTTCTGCACTCTGAATACACATAAAGTTGACATGACAAAACTTCTTGGAGGCCAAATTGGCTTGGAAGATTTTATATTCGCCCACAGGAAAGGTAAGTTTGTCTAGTTATCCATTTATATTGCTTGTAGTAACATAATGTTTCAAGAAACTTAAAATCCTAAAATGAAAAATGAAATATTAAATAAATTATCAAATATGTTAATTTATTTTTGTATATAGTTCCTTAATTTTATTACTTTATTGTGGTTAGAAAATAAGTCAATTTTATGCTGCTGTTTTCAAACTGTATTAAAAGTAATTAACTATCTGTTGTGTTTGCTAAAATATATTATAATAATCATATTATATCTTATTAATTTCCAACCCAAGTTGTCAAATCAACCCCTTGAAATTTAGGCTACGTCCGAGTCGCCTATCCTCCTCTCCGCCTAGGGAGGGGTACTTTCCTAATACTACGTGTTCACTCACCCAAGGGTGTTATTCCTTCTCCCCGCAATATCCACTTTAAAAAAATACCGCTTGGCTAAAAGCTACCTATTTACAAAACCTTGTAACTCAAAAAAAGAAAATTTTACTAGAGAAACAAAACATGTTTGTTGCCATTTTTCTTTTGTTTGTTGGCCATCTTTCTTTATATATCAAAGGTGTTATGAAACTAGTGAAGTCAAAAAGGAATAAAATTGATTTTTACATAAATACCTGAAGGTAAATATTTTTTAGGTAAAAATGTTCTACATTTAAAGGTAATTTTGTAGTATTTTATTTAAAGTGATGATATGGATTCTAGATAAATCCATGTAATTACTAGAAATGTATTAATTTTATTTATTCCCCTGTAGAGACCACAGTTCAAGACAATTTAAGTTTTAGAAAAACAGTTTGATACTATGTTATATTTTCCCTTTTCTGACATGTTGCTTGAAATGTCTTCAACCAGTCTAAGGAGTATATTAATGTCTGGGTGGAGTACATCGGTAGAGAATGGAAGCCTCAATACGGCTATGAAATCATTACACAAACTAAAATCTTTATTAGAACAACTGTAATAACATTTGTTTATTATATTTTTTCTAGGAAGACCTAAGGAATTCGAGATAACGAAAACAGAAGATTCCTTAGGACTTACAATTACAGATAATGGAGCTGGTTATGCATTTATTAAAAGGATAAAAGAAGGGAGCATTGTGGATAAAATATCTTACATTCAGGTTGTTTTGATCTTACAAAATATTAATATTATTTAATTAATTTGTGTGTTATTTGTTAACCATATTATAAATATAACTTATTCAAAAAAACTTTTTTATTAGGTTGGAGATCATATTGAAAAAATAGACAACACAAACCTTGTGGGGAAAAGGCATTTTGAAGTAGCTAAAATGCTGAAAGAAATACCTCTAGGCTCAACATTCATTTTAAGACTGGTAGAGCCTATCAAAGCTGGATTTTGTGAGTATATGAAAATTAACAAGTTTAAATTATATATTAAGTAGTGATACAATAGGAAATGACAATTTTATTGGATTCGAGGAGGTTTTAACAATTTTGATCAAGTATGTATTGCTTACAAATTAAAGTCTTTAAATTTGATTGTTTCACTCTTATAAAAGATTTCTAAGAACTAAAAATGACAGATTCCAATTATGTCTGTATTTTATTCTTTTGAATTTATTGGGATTAAAATATAAAAAAATATATATTAGTGAAAAAAAATCATTATTAGTGCATTATAGTCAGCTTCTAGGATTAATTTCTTAATTTTTTATACATTTTGAAAATTTAAGTAAGAGTCTTTCTCTCTATTCAGAAGTTTTCTTTATTTCAGATGCTACTTTTGTACTTCAGAGATAGTACAACCGTGGAGTAAATGATGTATTTTTCATCGTAGATTACATTTAAAGAACATACCAATATCTGTTGTGTGTGTTTTATTTGTGCTTCCAATAAAGATTTTGGAGATTCGCTTAAATCTCCCTAATAGGGATTTTTGAGGTAGCTGAATCCAAATCTGTCGTATTTTAAGAATTAAAAAAAATTTAAAAACAAAACCAATATTGGTAGGTGAAAATCGACCAGATTCACTTAACAATGGACGTAAATATTTTAGTTCACTTACACACACACACAAGCGCGCGTGCACACACACACCGCACGCACGCACACACACGCACACACACACACACACACACACACACACACACACACACACACACACACACACACACGCATGCACACACACGCACACACACACGCGATTATGAAACATATATTTTGTTTATTTTCTCTTTACAGTACTCAAACAAACAATATCGCAACCATTAAATAGAAATAAAACAAATTTATTTATTAAATATTCACACATACTAGTTGCAAATGAATTTAAACTTGAATAATGCCCATACTTATGTTTCACTAATATGTGCAAAATACATCACGGTAATATTTGATCGCTTTCAAATTTTTCCAAAAATTTGTTTAAAAGTAGAAAGATACAAATAATTTATATTTTTTGTAATTTTTATAATTATTTATATTTATGACCTTAGTGGCCTCACAGAAAATTAAATATTATTTTGTTAATTGACTTGATTTTCCTTACTCAAATATTTTTTAAGTAATATTTGATTGATAACTAATACAGCAATATATCGCTATCAATCGTTTCATGTGAAAAAATTTATATATTATATAATCTTTAAAAATATTTATTTAATAATATTAATATAATTCTCTCTTTAGCTAACATTGAACCACGGGGAAGTGGAAGACGGGGTAAGAAGAGTTTCGGAACTGGAAAAGAAACATTACGGTTCAAAGCCAACGGACAAGTACAAATTCAAGAAGAGGTGAGTTGTATAAAATTGTTCAATAAATTAAAATCTTGTTTCAGAATGTTATTTTATGATGGGATAAGTTGACGTCAACTTGTTAACATTTAATAAACAAAAAAAATTATTCAACCTTTTGTTTTGCCTGTACATGATACCAAAATTGGATATAGTGTTATAAAATCATAAATTTTGTTGATGTTTTTCTTTTCATTATTGTTACAATAAGAACATTTTATTTTAAGATATAATATGCATTGAAAAATTAGGTTACTTGTTTAATGAAAAGTATCAATTTTAATGTAATTTTCAATATGTTTATTATGATATGATTATAAAACACTTGTTATTTTGTTTTATTTATTAATATTTTTCAAATTGAAAAAATAAAGTTCCCTTTTACAAAGAGAATAAAAACATTTCTTCATTTAATGAATCATAAAGGAATCAACAGTCGTGTTTTAATAATTAATAAAATTAGCATTAACCCATTCATGTTATCTTGAAAAAAATGATGTCTGGATAAAATAAAAAATTTCATAAATTTATCGATTGTAGGAGTTAGTAGAGCAGTTTTATCCAGAGTTAAAGGGATATTTAATCCATAAAAATGTTAAACATTGTCATTTATAAGATCTGAGATCATTAATTATGCCAAACAAAAGTAAAGTTTGTATAAAACTAGTAAAACTAATTATAATTTCCAGCCTAACAAGGAGATGCAGTTGGGTATTGATAAGATAAATAAACTTCTTGAAAACTACTTGGGAATTATGGATGTTGATTTAGGTAAGTTTATTATAAGTTAAAATTAAAATATATAGCAGAATATTACCTTACTTCAATCAACTTACATACATTTTTTTTTATTATTTATTTTATGGCACAACAACTTGGTGAGGAGTCCTGGCCTCGTACCAGCTTTCCCCAGTTTTCTCTGTTTTGTGCAGCCACCATCCAGTTCCTCACTCCCAGGATATTTTTCGCGTCTGCGGCCACACCATCCGACCACCTTAGCTTTGGTCTTCCCCTTCTTCTCATACCATACTGAGGTTCCACTAGGAACTCTTAGGAATGGCCTCATCCTCCATTCTAGCCACATGGCCATACCATCCTAGTATACACTGTCCTGTTGGTTTGCAGACCAGCATCCCTCACTGCCTTCTCAAGTACATTATATAAATAGAATTCATAAATCTGAATATTTTTAGATTATTGATCATATATTTTTATTTATTATATGCTTTATTGATATTTACATCTGTATACAATAAGTAAATGTGAGGTGAAATGTTTACAATGACACGTCATTAACTTGTGAAGAACTAGCCATTATTAGCACTTCAATAACTGTTTTACATTAGAAAGTCCCTAGGCCATCTCCTTTTCAGACGTCTCGGAGGGCTATCGTGAACCAAGTTGGGAGACTAGTGGATTTGAGTGGGTAAGTAGTGTGTCATGGAAGGGTAGGTTTCTTGTTTGGACCATATCTGCAACATATGGGGCATTTAGATTTTTATTGATAAATTTATTTGTGTATTAATAAGGAGCATGGAGGATTTTATGAAGGATTGTAGGATTAGATACAAGAAGAATTGGAAGTGGAGCCCAAAGCTCAACTCCTTTCCAAATGGCTCTAATTGCTATCATGTAAACTAGTCTTTTGTAACTTATTTGGAGCTTTGAATGATTCTCTTGTAAATGTTTGAGTAGTCGGAAACGACAAACAGTTTCTTTTCTTTTAAGTCTCGTATTAATCATATTTAAAATAATATTATTGACACTAAATAGTTAATTAGTTCAAGTCACCTCATTACCAAAGCTTGATACACTCAAAGATTTGTAGAAACTGATAATCTCTCTTGTTCCTTTGACTTTAATTCCGTAACTTAGTTTTGGTTCAAGATTAATAATATTGCCTACTTCATCCTGGCACATTCATATGCTCTAGAGAGATCACACTTTCAATAATCTTTTTTACATCTATTACCATGGCAACTTTCTACCTGAACCTGAGCTTTATAATATGAATACTAACTAGTTCATGATTCATTTCCTCTTTTTACTCAAGATTACATTTTTAGTATATATACACATATATGTATATTTAATAATGTTAATATAATTCCTTTTTGTTTTACACTTGTTATTTCTTTCTATTTTTTAAATTTAAATTGATTTATATTTCATTCTTTACTTTGACTCTGAAGCCTACTATAATTTTATTTTATTTTTATTCTAAAATTACCAGTCTCAGAGTAAATAAAGAATTATTATTAATATTATAACTAATTTTTCAGCAACTCAAATCTGGGAGCACGGTGAAGGCAAAGCAAACAGTATGGAATTCGCTGAGTCTATAGACAACTCTGATCTTGGAGATCTGTCATTTGCCGAAGACATAATATTTGAGATGTGGGGAGTTATCACTGATGTAAGGGCTGGAAGGATAAATTAAGAGAGTGAAAAGGTAATCAATGATCAGTTTGGATGTGAATAATATTTGTGAATATAAGTTAAAATAGAATATAAGTGAAGATTCTCACTTCGTTTCAATCTGAACTTCTTTATATATGCTCAGAGGATAGTGTTGTCAGTGGACAGCCATTGCCTAAGTTCGGTGAGATGTCATCTGAGGAAGATAGTGTTGACTGGGTTTATACATGATGATCAAGGTAGGGCCTTCAAAGTAGAACAGACTTCAAGCAGGATTTTTCGTATAACCTTTAATAGAGTTGGGATAATTATAATAAAATGTTTTTATGAAAGCCAGAGCTATGTGTATGTACAAATAATTGTTATTAATAATTAATGTAATTGTTTAGGGATGATTTTATGTATGCTCTTAAAATGGGGCCTGTTGACAGGCAATATCACTCTTTCTGATTTCCTGGAAGCCTGGTTATTGACCCAATACTGTTAAGGGGATTACCAATTTCTGCTGGATGTTTTCCCATAATATTATGAATAACATGTGCTTAATACTCGCTACAAATAATTCTCTTTTGAATAGGCTTTGAAGGCCTAACTGTTGTCTCTGTTTTCTTAACCAAGAATGGTTATGGATTACATATCACCACAAATAATTCATATTGTTATTTTAAAAAGCATGAGTTCAACTAATAACATTTGGTAATTCGCCTTATAAGAATCAAAGTGGACTAAAGACCCTTTAGCAAATAGGCAATGTTATAATAAATTAGAGAGGATTGGATGTGGGAGTTATGGATGAAAAGGTAAGAATAAAAAGCAATAGGAGATGAGTTATGCATCAGTGGCTTGGATCAGGTTGTTATGAAAGATGGGTCTGTAAACAAAAGAATGTAAACTATATATTAAAATGGTGTTTGAGCAAGATATTATCTTTCATATTGGTCTTGATACTATTGATTTTATAATGAGAACTTAAATTTAAGGATCAAGTGAGTAATAATTAAATATTAAAATTAATTATTGGTATAATCTTAAAGGGCCTATATTAAGAAATAGTAGGAGAAAGTGAAGGATCCAGACTAGCTGGTTGAAGGAAATTAATTAATACGTATGAGGTTATTTGTTTAGGCATGGATTATAGAAATGTTTAATATTTAAATTAAAATTCTATAAATTTAAATCAAATTAGATACAATCAATAATTCCATTTATTGCTTTTCCAGCCATGAAAAAAATAAAAGAATATCAAATTTGCTTCAATTGTAAAATTATTTTCAAAATGTTTAATCTTAAAAAATTATCTCTCATTATTATTAAGAGGAAAACTATTAGATTGAAACATATATATATGTTTATATTACTTCTATGCCTGTTTTATGGTAATCAATACATTAAAATGGATTAAGTTATTATCGAGAGTTCCTTAATTGCAATGAAATCTATCAAATTTATAATTTAATAAAAAGTCCTAAATATACTAGTTTTTACTCATATTTATTTTATGAAATAGCTATCAAAGTTTTCTTTTCTCTTTCAGATTGCAAACTGAACCTTAGGCTGCTGGGATTAAATTCAGCATCTTTCTTTCCTAAATAAGGTCTTGAGGAGAATTAATAAAAACGTCTACAGATATTTGTTAATTGCTGGTGATGAGCAATTATTTGCCAAAAAAAAAAATCCCAGGCAACCCAATTGTAAAATATTTTTATTAAATTGTATATTATATATGTATAATTTATGTATTTTTAAAATAAATATAAATATTTATAATATTTTTTCCCTCTAAATTTCCCTATTATTTTTTTAAACTAATCACGTATGACTTTTTATCCATGTGAATGACTGATATATATACATATATTTTTTTTTTCCTCTTATGGTAACCCCATAAAAGGACCGTTTATTAATGTTTTTTTACATGTATTATATTATATATATATATATGTATATATATAAATATATATATATATATTTGGGAGAATAAAAATAGATCAATTCATAATATTAATATAGTATCTTTTTAAAAAAAATAATTAGTCATTTTTGCATATATTGTTGGCTTATTTTTCTAAAATAAAATTAATAGACTATAATATAAAATCAACAGATTATTTAAAATCACAAAAAAATATTTTAACTTATTTAAGGATTTCCCACTAAAGTTTCCCTCATATAAATTTTCAATGCCCTTCCACATTTTGAATTTATGGTTATTCTGCATCTTATTATATGACCAAATTTGTTCCTTTTATCTTCAATTTAGCTATGTATAAATTAAACAGTACGAGTATATCCATGTATCTGTTTGAACATAATGGTCCTAACCGTTGGAAACCAGAAAAAGCATTATCCAAATTCGAGCATATATGTGTGTATGTTTACTATATAGCTCGACTTCTTGATAAATCTGAGGTTTATTTCAGTTGTCAAGTTTTTCAAGTAATACAAACTTGGATGTTTGCACCATAATTGTGCAAATTATGCTGATGAAAGAAGATAAACGTATAAAAAAATGTTAAATGACAATGTTACCATTAATAATTACATTACTTGCTTTTAGAAATGCGCCTCTAAGAAAAAGAAGCATATAAGGGTAAAAAATATTACCTGGTTCAGTACAGTATGGATTTAATATTAAATTATGATGGTAATATTTACAAATAATAGGTATCTTCAAAGAATATGGCAGCATTGAGATAGTTGAATCTAATTTGATAATACGCCTGAATTAAAATTAAGGATCACAAGAAAGCATAAAACTTCAAAAAATTAAATTATAACATATATGTTATTGGTTTAAGATGATTAAGTTCAATAAATAAATTAATCCATGCTATGTATAAATATAAGGCATAAGTAGTAAGGTTTGTTAGTAATGACAGAACTTTTTAATATAAAATATCTACAATGATAATAAAAAAGAAGTTTAAATCCTGGCATTAGCGATAATTTAATTTTTAAAAACTATATTGGAGATA
This sequence comes from Euschistus heros, assembly GCA_003667255.2. Lineage (NCBI taxonomy): Eukaryota > Metazoa > Arthropoda > Insecta > Hemiptera > Pentatomidae > Euschistus > Euschistus heros. The sequence continues at coordinate 505,133 of RCWM02000301.1, read as the reverse complement.
TTTAAAAAGTAATGATAGTGTAAGAACTTAGTTATAATAACCAAAATGTTTTAGCAACCTAAAACTGTGCACAAGAATGAAAAAGACAATTGAGAGGATATTCACAGCTTCCATGATAATTTATTTTAAAAATGAAAGATGAAAGGTTACAAAATTTATATAATTACATTTATACAAACAATATATAATTACACAATCATCATTATAATTTACATGCTGTGATAGTTTTATAAAATATAATAAAAGAGACTAAAAAAGATTTGTTTTTCCAAATAATTATAAGTTTGGAAATAAAGTAACAAACTTAATTAAATGGCAAATAAAACCGAAATGCTTAAAACCAAATAAGTGAAAATCTAGTTTAAATATTTATTAAATAATCTTAATAAAACTGGAGCCATTATAAAATGCTATTTTCAAAACAGACTGGATGTAAATGCAATCTATACCAACTACTAATGAATTCAGCTTTTTACTTTATTTCCAAACAATGTATAAAATAATTTTTGAAGAAACATGTTCTAAAATAAAATACAAAAAATAATACTTTAAAATTAAAATTTTAAGTAATGAAAGTAATCTTATTTTTAATACTTTAACAATTAAACTTTTAAATAAAAAATACAGCTTTCATAAGTACACGATACCATTTGAACACAAAATAATGAAAATCATTTTCAAACAACAAGAATATAATCCATAAGATAAAAGCTATCAAAATGTTTTTAATACTCTATTTTATCCATTGACTTAATAATTTTCCCCGCCTTTTTCATATCAGATATTCTCAATAATATTCAATATAACAGACAGTGAATATGATACAAATTTAACTTGCATTATATTTGAAAATAAAAAATAAATCACCTCGAACAACATCATTTTAAAAAGAGATTATTACATTTAAGTTAATAACATGGCGATCAATTTTTCAAGCATATTTCTGTTAAGATTAATTAGAGTTTTTTCAGATGTATTAGGTATAAAATTATGGACAACAAAACTTAAGACAAAATATTAAGGTCATTACAAAAAAAAATCTAAGCGGATTCTAAAAAATATTTATTACAATCTTTATTTACAAACGCCATTATTTCTTCATAAAATCACATATATCGAGACTGGGGAACATTTGCTTGGCTATAGACAAGCCTTCCTGTAGTTGGTGATTGACTTGGGTAAACAGCATGTGAACGAGGACCAAGATGTTGGGTTGGTGCCAGAGTTTGTTGCCTTGATGGAGGATATTGTGATACCATAGGATAATGATAGCCTGGGCTAGAGTGTGTTGTGCTTATTCCTGGTGTCACATGTTGAGGAGGTGGTGCAGAGGTAGGTTGTCTGATAGGATATCCAGATGTAATGCCACCAGTTTTTGTTTGGGGTGGTTGGATTGGAATAGCTCCTCCATGAAGTGCAACATGGGTAGCAGGTCGAGAAGCAACAGAATAATACTTATCTTCAGCATATAATTTAGTATGCTCCCCTGCATGCATATATGGCTGATTTGAGTAGTGTTGTTTCATAGGTTGAGGTTGAGCATCAGTTCTAATCGGAAGGGCAGTGTATGGAGGTCCAGGATAATATGCTTGACTACTTCCTGGATTTGGATAATAACCTGTAAAGCTTTTTTGATACGGCAGTCTTGTTGCTTTTGGGTTGTATGTTTGATAAAGATGAGGTGGAGAAGGACTTCTTGGTCTTTTCATAGATCCCTGAACAGGCTGAACTTTATAAGATGAACTAGGATATTCTTGTTGCATTAACAAATGTGAATGGCCAGGAGCAGAAACATTATAAAGTTCTGTTACTTCAGAGTTAACTCTACTTTCTTGTTCCCTGCTATTTATCTGTCTACGACGAACTTCATCTTCATTTAGAACTTTCTTTAACTGCAAAAACAACTGATGTTTCTCATCCTTTAATTGGGCAAGCTTTTGTTCTAACTGAGTGATTTGTTCTCGGTTTTCTGAAAGAGTCATAACATCTTGTTTTTCTTGCAATTCTCTTTCTTTACGTTGTCTTTCATTTTCAGCATCTGCTTCTTGCTCTTCTTTCTTTTTTTGCCTCTCTTTTAAAATATGTTTCTTAAGAGCCTGGAACATCTGCTCATTGCACTGTGGGTGGGGGGCCACCGCTCCAGGCATGGCTTTAGCCTCTTTAGTTTGTCGCTCAATTATAGCTTATTTTAATACACAACCGGAAAATAAGTCTTAAAACTATGTTCACACTAGAAAATTAATATTCTTGAAAATTAATGAAACATAGTAAAAAAATTAGCATGCATGGGACTTGTTCATCTATCAATATAGGACAACAAAAATAGAGGACAAACTAAGAAATACACATAAATTAACAGAAAAGTCTTTTCCCTGTGTTTTTCAAAGAATTCCATTTTTTACACAAGTTCAACTATTAATTCGACCACAAATACAAATCACACATTTCATCAAATTTAAATCTACCATTTCGTCGCACTCATAATAAAATATTTTCCTTTTCAAAATAGCGATTGTTCTTGTTTACGTTTTCAACATAAGCACTTGTGAACATAAAAAGCAGCTTCATTTCAATCTTACTTCATAAAGGATGATAGCAGAAATGTCTAGTGGTAAAAACAATTCAGTTTTGAAGAAGTCACAATTTTATTTTGATTTATGAGATAAAAATACTTAATTCAACCGTTTGGAAAAGGAGCAAAAGGTTATTGCTTCTGACGTCACTAGTACATACCTCCTAAATCTGAAATAAAATAAAAAATATATTCCAAAGAGTTAATATTAGAGAAAAACAATTTTATTAAGTTTACAATATGAAACTTTTTAATTAGCATTAAAATATTTCATTGTTTACTTTTTTATATATTAAAACTTTTAGCGACGAAGGCCTCCCTTCCGTGCATCGAACCTTAGAGTACATTACTCAACCAATGTATAATGTTTACAGCGTTTCATTCTTCGATATAAATTTTTTTATTTAAAGAAAGAAAAGTCCTATATATAAAATAAATAATAACAATAAAAAAGTAGATAAGGCTTAATTTTGTATAAATATTATGTGTGCAGTTAGTAAAAATATATTTATTAAATAAAAAATAAAAATATTTTAGGTATGAATTAATTAGTTGTGTTGATGTCTCAGTTTCAGTTGTAAGCCTTCTTCAGGGCTAAAACATATATGAAAAGGGTGAATTTAAACAAAATAAAAAAATAAAGACATTATGTATGACATAGTATGTATCATATAAGATACTTATGAGGAAAATAAAACAGTAGGGTTCTGACATAAGTGGACATCATTTCTAATAAAAAAAATAACAATACAAATAAATTCGTAATAAAAAAATGACATTTCATACACGATATGGTGAAAATGTAAGGGGTTTTTCGGAATTGTTCTTAACATACATAAGGGCGTAATTCATCATCAGTAAACAATAAAAATGTATACGAACTTAAAATAATTTATTTCATGGATAACGCGCTATAGAATGTTGAATAATTATTCACTGAGTATAAAAAAAAATAATAGTAATCAATATATGTTTTAAATACAAAGCTTTTGTTTTACTTAATCTGCTGTATTTGTATCTGTACTCCTGGGTGGAATAAGTTAAAATACAGTTATTAATGAGTTGACGAAGTGTAGAATAGAATAGAATAGATTAACTTTATTCTGGGACGATGGCCCCTAAGAATAATATAAAGTACATAAATAAATACAATGAGTCTAGCTTTCATAAGATGAAATAAAATAAATTAACAATCTGGTTAACTATTTACAATTTTACAAATAAAGAACAAAAATAGAAATAAAAATTACAAAAATCCAATAATTGCAGGAGAAAAAATAAAAACCTATTTACATCTACTGAATGCACTTCTTTTTTTTTTTTTTTTTTTAGTGAAGTTTTGCTATTCAGTATCATTCTGGAGGGAAAGGAGGTATTGAAAGAGAAGGGATTTAAATGTGGACAGAGATGGAGCATTACGGATATTACAGGGTAGTGAATTCCATAAGGAAGTAGCACGGGAAATGAAGGAGGGGTCAAATGATGTACTCTTATGGGAAGAAGTATACAGGTCAGAGGAGCGAGATCTTGTAGTGCGGTAGGAGACCGAGGATCTGAACTGGAAGATGTTATAGATGTAGGAGGGATTCCGAGAATTGATGGTTTGATAGAGGAAAGAGCCTAGGAAGTAATTTATGCGGGATGAAGGATAAAGCCATTTTAGCTCTGTATATAGATGTGATGTGTGGGAGGCTTTTGGAACCCTAAAGATAAACCTAACGAAACAGTTCATTAGTCTCCTTAGTTTACTCTCGAGTTCCGCCGTCAAGCCACCATATGCAACACAGCTGTAGTCAAAATGGGGTAGGATAAGGGAAGAAACCAAGAGTTGACGAGTAGGTTTCGGAAGGGAGTCCTGGGAAGAATGGAATAGTTTAAGGATGGATATAACCCGTCGAGAAATTTGGGAGATATGAGGTTTCCATGAAAGGGTTTGGTCAAAGGTAATACCAAGGTTTTTGACTGTGGGGTGGAATTGAATAGGTTGGTAGTTCATAGACAGGATCGGGAGGTGGGGAAGGGATCTGAGATGGGTATTAGAACCTATGATAATAGCCTGCGTTTTTTCTACATTTAATTTTAATTTGTTATCAGAGGCCCACTTGCAAATGCTATTAAGGTCTTCTTGGATAAGGGAGAATGATTTAATTAAATCAGAGGGATGGAAGGATAGATATATCTGGAAATCATCCATGTATAGATGGTAGGAACAATGGTGAATGGAATTTGGTAGATCATTTATGAAGGCACAAAAAAGAGTAGGAGAGACACTGGAACCTTGGGCTTACCCCTGATGTCAATGAAATGGAAAAGGAAAGTGGCTGGTTTGGTATGGATACTATTTGAGTTCTACAATAGAGGAAGGAATGAAACCAGAGGAGAAAGCTTGAAGAAAAAGATAGGGCTTTTAGTTTCGTGAGGAGAATAGAATGGTCTAGAGTGTCAAAGGCCTTAGTAAAATCTAGAAGGATAAGGACAGTTACTTTTCGTTCGTCAAGAGCAGTATGTATGTCATTAGTAATTTTTTTTAAGGCTGTCTGAGTTGAATAACCAGGTCGGAACCCAGATTGGAACGGATTAAGGAGATGAGAGTTTTCTAGGAAATTGGAGATTTGTGATAGAACTAGTCTTTCAAGGGGTTTGGGCAGATTGGAAAGTATTGATAAGGGACGGAAATCATAAAGTGAAGATGGGTTAGATTTCTTTTGTAAGGGTTGTATTTTAGCTTTCTTCCAGGATGAAGGAAAGGTGGAATTTTGCAAAGAATAATTATATATATGTAGGAGGACTGGAAGGATAGTAGGAAGGCAGAGTTTGATTAATTTTAGTGGAATACCATCATGTCCAATAGCTTGCGTTATACATTGGAAAATGGCATCAATGAGGTCTGAGGGTGTGATATAGGAAAAATAAACATTGGAGGAGCTAAAAGGAGGACCGCTTGGAGCGTAGCTGGCGGAAAGAGATGAGGAGTTTGATGATGAGGTAGCAAAAAAGGAATTCATTTCATTAGGAGTAAAAGAGTATGAAAGCGGAGCATTTGAGGATTTACTAAAGGAAAGTTTTGATAAAATTTTCCATTTTGATTTTGGATCACAGGCACTGGAGAGGGCTTCATGAAAATATTGTGATTTAGCTTTTCGAATGGCAGTTTGTGTCTGATTCCGAAGGGATTTAAACAGAGTGTAGTCGTCCTGAATTCCGTCGAAAACGTCTTCGGGCGGCCTCTCGTCTCTTTTGAAGGTTTTTGATTTGTATTGTGATCCAGGGTGCTGGTGGACGTCGGATTAGGATGGTTTTTAGGGGAGCATGTGAGTCGAGGATGGATAAGAGATTGGATGTGAGGATGTCAACCATGTTGTCGATAGTGTGGGAGGAATATATAGAGTCCCAGTCCAGAGCGTCAATATCATTTTGGATTGAGGAAAATGTTAAGGAATCAAGATTGCGATAGGAAATGGTTTTTGGAATGAATGTTGGAGTTTGAATATTTTATGACAGGGATATTAAATCGTGATTAGAAAGAAACGTGATTGGTAACTGGGAAGAGGAAATGAGGTTTTTAGGAGAATCAACGATTAGGAGATCAAGCCATGTATTAGATGTAAATGTGTGGTGGGTAGGAGAGAATGGTACCACATGTAGGTTGAGGAAAAAAAAAAAGGTTTTCAAGATAAGACTTGTCAGAGGAATCGGTGAGGAGATTGGTATTGAAATATCCAGCAATAATAACATGTGAGTAGAGAGGAACAATGTTGAATAGAATGGTTTCGAAGTGGGAGTCAAAAGGAACATTAGGAGGGCGGTAAACTACTACAACTAGGATAGTTTGTGAATGCATGGTTATTTCGGCAAACAGGAATTCAATGTGGGGATGTTCAGAAGAAGGGGATAGGCTTAGGACTTTGGTTCGGAAATTATTATGTACTTCTCACTTTTCTGAGTCGAATCAGCTCGTCCCTCACTGATTGCCTCACAAATTTAGCAATGATGACCGGGGGACGTGGGTCATCTTTTCTAGGTCTTCTCCGTTCCACGGTGTCAATATCTTCGGGAGTGAGCTTTAGACCCAGGCCAGCGCCTATGTTCGTAATTAGAGCTGCCGTGGATTCTCCTGGGCGAACCGGGATTCCCCGTATCTCGGCCGATCTACAAAGTTGACCTTGCTCTACCTTATTTAGCCGGGCCTCAAGCTCAGACACTCTTTCCTTAAGAAGAGTATTTTCTCTTAACAGGTCTTCTAAGAATTTCGTTTGTGACTCCAAGGAGGTTTCAATTTTCAATAAACGTTCCGAGTTTTCGATACTAATCTGTCCCTGTTTATCGAGGGATGATTTTATTTCTTTCATTTCATCTTTTACCTCAGCAATGAAAGTGGTTTTCATCCCCTCGATATCAAGTTTTAGATTTACGAGGGCGCCTAAAATCGTGTTAGTAGAGTCTTGATCAGTAGATGTGGGGTTGGTAGGCCTGTCACCTGTCGGGACACTTTTTTTTTTACTTTTTTCGCACTTTTGATAGTGCCAAATTTTTTTCGGCGTATTTAATTTATCTATGTCGCTAGCACTGATGCTGGAACATTTAATGTGGAAAATTTCATTACACAACCAGCAAATAATGGTATTTTTGTCATCACGGCTTATTATGATCGTGCAAACTGGACAAACAGCCATTTTAGATAAATGAAAATTAAAAAAATGTAAATATATTGAGAGCGTATAAGTAAATAACGGAATTCTCGTTGTTAATCCTATTAGCTGATAAGGGATTAACTCTAGTAGGACGCTTGTTACGAGCTCTAAATTATACAATGTACTAATATAATTTTAATTACTCACTCCTTTACACTTCACAGCAAAAATAGTGGTTATTTAAATATAAATATTGTCAAGTTTCACTAATAACTGAGCACTATTAGCAACACTAATTGAAGATTGTTTATGTAACGATGTGGACACTACAGACGCTAGAGCCAGACAGAAAGTGTACCTTTTGAAATCTTTATAAAGGTTTTGTTTATTTTGTAATGGGTGGTATCAGATATTTTGTTAGTTTTGCATATTTAAACGAAATGATTTCGTTTTATCGTCAAGTAAATACAAATTCTATGCAGCAGTTAGGTTTTCTGATTACATATATCCAAAATGACATCCAACAATACCTTTAAACTTATTTGTTTGGGGTTATATTAAATCAATAGCGTAAGAATCAACTGTAAATGAATTAAAAACATTCATAAATAAAACTAGCACAACCCTCTCGGAAAACCAACAACCGATTCAACAAAGTAGAGTTAAACCAAAATTGGTGTGTGATAAACTCTGTATTGAAGAGTTGGAGGACATTAAGAACAGCTGATGTAAACATCATTAGAACTTCAAATATTTAATTTTTCTTTTGATCTGATTTTGAACGTAATTATTTAATGTTTTATTTGCATTTATATAAAATTTAAAATAATTTTAGGACATATGTTTATATAATTTTCTTTTTTTATTTTTGATCAAGAATAACATTTATTCCATTCCAACGGATCCCTAATACTACTCCTTCGATCTATCGTTGATTACTTTTTTTGGGGAATTCGTTCATAATGAAGCAGTTGTTTTGATTTTACAATGATTAATTAAGCCGCAAAATCACCATCAATCAAATGGATACAGGTTCAACCACCGTGGTTCCCTCCCCCCCCAATTAGGGATACCCATTTTATAGAGGCTGGGTGACCCCAAGATGGTCTACAGACCCTGCTGTCGATCGACGTTCAAAGAGATAGAAATTAAATTAATATGGAGGCTTGACTGAGCGAGTTGGGGCAAAGATTTACCTGGGCGGGTTAAAATTTATTTCATGGAGGACCCAAGGAATGAATCTTGGACCTTCCTACACAGGCTGGTAACCCGTTCTTCCTGCCTTAGGAAGAGTACATAAGGACATTAAGCACCAATAGACAAACAATTGCTTGACGTTTAAAGAGATTTTTAATTGACTGCTAAACAAGTAAACTTGATCGCACAATTGGACCTAAGTAGCTCTTATATCAGAACATTTTTATTCGAGTTATGAAGACCAAGAGCTGCTTGACTTCATGTTTTTAAATAATTTAAAAAAAAAACTGTCAATTTAAGAACGAATAGTAAGTAAATAAACAAATAGGTTTTAATTTTTTATCGAACAAATTAATGTTTATATTACAAATTACATACATAGCATATACTGTTATGACAAGAGTTGGGAAAATTCAATCATACTATTTAACAACTAATTTCATGGAATCAATTATCTAATTTAATCATGATTAAATCTTTTAGTCGATTTTTTTGTTAACTAATTATTATTAGACTTAAAGATTTGATCTTTATTAAATTAAGTTATTGGTTCAAGTGAATTAGATGTTAAATAGCTATTTTTTAATTTTTTTTCCCAACTCTGGTTTTGACCGACCATTTAGTCTATTTGCTCAAAGGACTTATACGCAGTTTGATAACGGAAATGCCGTTAATTATGTTCTATCAAGTTTTCAAGGTCACTAAAACATTCAAACATAGTCATCCACACCTTCCCATCCTTCAAAAATGTCCATATCATTTTTCTTCCAAATGATACTTGTTTTTCATTACTTTAAACTCTTCATTTCTTATTCAAGTCACCACAACGTTTATTAAAAATATCGAGGTTAAAATATGAAGAAAATTGTAGAGAGGCACCAAAATTGCCAGTTTTTTTTAGTAGGCCGTCTGTTTATTATTTTTTATTTGAGTACTCATATCATAACTATTGATCAATTTTTTTTATTTTTTTTTTAACCAAATTATTTTATTTTTTGGGGGCCTCTTCGAAGTAGTGCAAATAAATTACTTTAGAACAATATATGGCTATTTGAAGGTAAAACCTGCCATGTTTGACAGTAAGTAATATTTTTGCTGGGATTAATCCCAACTCCAACAAAACTAAATGAATTGTTTTCAAAATTTTGATTAAATATTATCCTACTGTAGGTAAAACAACAACCATTTGTAAATTGCAATACACCAGGCAAGTCCCTGTAAATATACCACCTATTTTTATTTTTTAAAAGAGTCTGTGTCAATTTCGAAGAAATCGATCAAATTATAATTATGATTTTAAGTCATAAAACCAATTATAAACTTATTCAATTATTCGAGACCTCTATCAGCACATGATGATTATGGCAGAGATATATCTTAGCTTCTTCAATGTGATCATCGAGGCTGGAGTGCAGAACAATTTACAGTGGGCAAGTGCTACTCCTAAACTGTACTGAGATGGTATTAAATTGTCCCTTGGTCATTAAGAATATTGAAAAAGCTAGCTTTGAGCTGGGATGTTAGTAACTAACCAATTATATGAGTAACTTATTAACACAACAGTAGAAATATTGTGAATTAGTAAAAACCAAAGTAGGATAGAACATCAATAAATTTCAACATTTGCAGAGGCAAGCTTTTCAAGGGAAATCATTGTAAAATGAGGAAGGAGTTATTCAAAAGAATCAGTGGCCACATGGTCCTTAACATTGAACTAAACTAAAAGGATAAGATAAACTATGAAAAAGGAGTTATTAGTACCTTTTGACAGATTTAAATACAAAAACATTTCTCATGATTAAACAAAAATTATAAGTCTGTCCATACCATAAACTTCATTACATATACGACAAACTCCTAATGTTGGCTCATTATAATCAATTAAAAACAGACACCGGAATTCTACCCGCATAATTTGTAATTGAAAATAATTAAAAATAAACTAAACTAAATTAAATATATATTCATAAATAACATAACTTGTTTGTTACAGAAATATTGACAATCAGTTTCTTTCCAAGTGTTGGAAGTGAAAATTAAAAAAAAAAAAAAAGTTTATCTTGATTGCTCTTCTACTATTTTTGTTAAAGAACCTATAATACAAAATAAAGTTTAAGATCCTGATTACAACATTAAATTAAATCATTGGAGTAATATGAAATAAAAATGTCATAAAATATCCATACGCTGAAGTAATATTGTTTTCCTAGCTGAAAGCTGAAGTTATTAAGCCGAGAGTAACCTGCCACTAATTAGGTATTGTTTTTATATAATTGACTTTTATTTGGACAATATGACTTCTAGTGTGAACTGTAATTTTTAGGGGTGTTTAGTGCTCGAAATATTACTTAAATTTTAATAGCTAATAAAAATATCCAAGCCATGTTCTATTTGGTAGAAATGCTACTATTTACAAATAACATTTTGTTATGTTCTTGTATTTCCATCTTTACATTGAACATCTTCACCTGGTTAGAAGCAGTAAACCATTTGTGAATCTTTTGTAGTTAAAGAGTATAAAGATATAAATATATTTATATATATTGAATAATATATTAGTGAATAAAAGACTATTTTATATAGTTATCAGCAGAAAGTAAAATTGGAAACAGGTATATCAAGAAAAAAAAAAAAAAAATTAAAAAAGGATGAAAAATATATTATCTAATTTCTGGAAATATTAATGATAATTAAACAGAACTTATGTGATATCTAATAAAAATGATTGTAGAAAACAGGATATACTATTAAGTTTTTCCTGTAAGAAAATATTTTAAAAAATTTTAAATGAATCCTGAAATCATGAAGGAATAGTTTCATCTTTGAGTCATATTTGAATAAAAATTTTAAGTAATTTTTTATATTTACTTATATTCACTCGTTAAGGTACTTATTAATTTTAACTTTACCATCAACATAAGATTAAAAGTATTGTAAATTAATGAAGTTTAAATTGCTAAACTTGGCGTTAAAATTATGAAATAAAATAAAAATTTCACCCTAATTATAAATTTGATAGTCAACAGAAATATCCTTTGACAAATATGAAAGCATACTGTAGTAACGTCAAGAGTAGGATAGGTAATATTAGGTTTCCTAGATTTCATGTATATTTATATATTTTTAGGACTAATAATAAAATATAAACTTATTTAAACGAAGATAATATTACTTAAATTTAAATGAAAAGAATGTGAATTTAGGTAGTGTAATTTATTACAACGTAATATCGAACTTGCTAATAGAACTAATTTGGCTTGATTCATTAATAATTGAGTTAAATAAAAATAAAATAGTTGTATTTCCCTAATTGTAATTTAATCATTACACTGGAATATATAAAATGTTGATGACCAACACCGAACTTCAATGCAGGGGGTAGTATATGATTATAAATATTTACTAATTCAACTAATGTTTTCAGTAGAAAGCCTTTAAAAAATGTTTTATTATAGTTAAATCATTCCAGTTTTCCAAAATCGCTTTATTATTGAGGAGAAAATGAATGTATAGCTAAGAGGGGCTGATGAGGAGAGTGCTTTGGGGTCCAGATTACTAGTTTAGCCAAGCTATTATGACCCTTGTTTTTGTAAGGATTTGGTCGCCATCTTTAGGTTAGAGGTTTATTTTGTAAATAATCGGTTTGGCTTTTGTCATATCGGAGTTATTAAAGATGTAACAAGTTTAGTTAGTGATGCGTTTTGACGCGGTATTGCCAATTTCTTAAAAATAATAAAGTAAGAACTTGAAACGTGAGTGTAGTGAAACTATGTTCTCTGTTTTACAACTCTCCCATACAACTGGTGTTAATTACAGGTCAGTATTACTTTAATTTTACTTTAGAACGCATTTCTATCTCGGAATTATGAAGCTACTTATCGCTATGTTGAAATAAATAGAATTCATTCATAGTTAATATTAGTACTTAACTTGATAATGACTGAAGTTTCTTGTTAGGTGTTGTGTTGTTTATGTATGTTTCTCTGTTTTCTATCATAGTTTCTCTTATTCCTACTGTAGTTTGATGTAAAGTGAGATAGTTAAATCGTTCTTATCGGACATAGTTTGATGTTTAGGTGCTAACATATTACAATCTGTTTCTAGTTGTTAAAATTCTAATCTCAAATTATGTTTCAAGAACTAACTTCTTCTATAACTGTTACCTCTTTTATTTTTTTCTGTCTAAATTTTTCATTGTACTTTTTGTTTGTTTTGCTTAAGCCAATCATCATTTATTGAGCTTACCTACCTATTAAATCCTATTATTTTTGTTCCATGTACTTTCTGTCATATTCTGTTATTTCTCATTGATTTGTTTTTTTAACAGTTAACAATAATAGCTTGACAATAGAATTATTAATTTTACATTGCCACTGCTTCTCTCTTATTGTTACTATAATTCTGATCCTAATTATACAGTTAAGGGTATTGGGTATAGCTTTATTAACTTATTAATTTTATTAAGTGTAATACTGGTAAGACTTTAACACTTTCTGCATTCGGTGTAATTGACATTACCATAAATTTTGTTTGTTGTAAACATTGTAAGCTGTTGACTCTATTTTGTTAGTGCATATCTTTCAAATTTATTCACAAGTTTAACTGTATTTACATTAGTTTTTTTAATTTTTTTATTTAATTTTATTACATCTATGTTATGCCCCTATGTGTAATTAGTATTTAATGATTTAGTAGCTGTTGAATCTTAACTATGTTTTAAGCTGACATGGGTAGTTTATAATTTTGTTTATTGTGGTTATAATGTGGAAGAAATTATTGACCTAGGTCATGTACTAATTTTCCTGTTGTGTAATTTAGAGGTGGTGTTCATTGTTGTCTAAATCTATAGCAATAGTTTTTTAGTAGCATTGTATCTATTGACATTTTAAAATAAACATAGTTACATGTTTCAAAATTAAAGTTTGTTTTCATCCTGCATTGTTTAACAACCCTTAGTTGTTTACATTAATTTTAGTCGGCAAGATTACAACTCACATTTCATAATTATCCAACATAGTGTCTTTTGTTAGTGATTACTCTCTATTGTTGATGCAAATGGCAGTTGTGGTCAGTGTATAAAATCAATGCTCCAGTCTTTAGTGCCTGTCGCCATGGAAGTGATGTTATTACGTCACAAGATGGCTTCCACAGCTGGTTGCTAAGATACCAGTGGACTGATACTCCGATTTCGTCTTCTATGCTCTGGTCCTAAAAATAACTGCATCTTTCTTGTTTTGTAATTCGCCTCCATCTTACATTTAATTGGTTTAAATCACTTTATGTTTCAATTTTCGATTAATATTTTATGGTCTATCGATTTTATTGTTTAATTGACGTAGGGGCAATAAATATGGTTCAGTTGTTATAATTTTTGTTAGTAACATCAGTTCAACTACGTTTCCATTGCATTTAAACAATGGAACCAGTCTTGTCGTTAACCATGGCTTAATGATAATTGTGTAATGAAAGGGAGGATGTGTTAGTTAATTTATTGAATAATATTTTTCTCATTTACTGCCCTACCTTATTTTAATATTGAATTGGATTGGTTGGTTATATTGAATTCTATCTGATACTTAATTTGACCCATTTGGTCTTCAGAATAATAGTTACCTACTGATTTAAAAAAAATATTTTTGGTTCATATTATCAAATGATTTTTTTTTTTGGTGTATTAAGATGGAAAACATTTAGCACTATGCTATTTTCACAACTAAAATGCATTAATTATTTCATGGAGTTGTATTATTTTTAGCACTTAAAACCATTTATGATTTTCTCACATTTATCTTTAAACATGGGTAAACAAATTGCGCCATGTGAATCATTTGTCTATGATCTCGATTGCTACTTACTGCATTCAGATTTACATTAGTTTTTTGTTTAATGGCTTGGAATTATACAAAATATAAGTTTGTATCATTCTAAATCTGCTCAACATTGTTCTTTGATTATGAACCATTTATTTTATATTGTAAGGCATTTATTCATTGTAACTTGACTGGTATTATATGTCTGTATTATTCTTTTGTTATTAAGAAAGCTATATCTTTTTATGTTAATAAATGAATTTTGTAACTTAACTTCATTAGGGGTTTCAAAATTCTGGTTCCTGAATTTATACTTTTATTATTGTAGTGCATCCCAGCTCAATTTAAAAAAACAAAACAATATTTTGTATTGAAATAGTATATTGTTGATTGTAGGATTTAAATAGTTGTGAAATTGATCTCAGGATCTTGTGTTTTGGTGAAAAACACATCTAGTTACCAGTAACCTTATTCTGACATTTCGACCTGCCTTCATCTCTTACTATCTTCTCTATAATTTAATCATTTTGCGAAATCCTTGGGTAAGCAACAAACTTTGGATGTGATCCTTCAACCCCTCATTGTTTATAACTTGATTAGTTAACTGCTAGGTGCCCTGAAGAATACCTGCAATGAAGTTTCAAATGTGGACACACCAATTTATTTGTTTATTAGTGTGTTTTTCACCAAATCCTGACTGCATCCCTGACCAACTTCTTCCATTTTGTATAATGTAATATATAAATGAATAAAATAATTTTACCTCGCTGAATGGAAGCTTCTGTATGTTGACTGGCTTTTTCTGATTACTACCAGGCAGTGCAGTTTTTACTTTACTTCACTTTTTTTTTTAATACTATTAATTGTTTATACTTATTGAAACTTAATATGTTTTTGGAATAGTAAAGAAGGGGTTTTCTTCTTTAGAGCAAATGTTATAAAGCAAAAATATAGCTAAATGTGGTTTTAGAGTCTTTAAATATATCTTGGCAGGTATTCGCCATAAATTATCTTTCAAGCTTTATTAAAGTTATAAATAAGTTTTACTTAAGGTGTCCAGAAATTATTTCTTTGTGATTTGCAGTAGAAATGACTTGTGACATTGGTTTCAGGGATTTGTAAAATGTAATTTATTCCATACAAATCTGATCACATACTCCTTAACTGTTGTAATAGTATAAAATGTGGATTGATTTTATTTTATTTTTATTAATAAATTTAAAACTGTTGATAAATAAAATAACCAATACAACAATTTTCAGCCTGCTTCTCATCCTCCTGTTTCTTCCTTTGTTGGTGGATGTAATTCTTTTTGGAGGCAGGTCATATATCTCCTTAAGTGTCTAGTCATTATAATGTGGGTATTTGATTAATATGAGTATAATGTATATGCATGTGGCAGCACAATTTCTCTTGGCGATAATGATAATTTTTTTTTTATAAACCTATCTCACTTTGTTGCGATACGTTTTATGAAAAATTATTTTCTATAAAAGTTATAGGAGAAAATTGGTTGTAAGTTTTGATAAATATGTTTATGTACAGTGTAGTTATTCCTTACCTTCATTTCTGATTTTTATTTACTTAAGAAAGAATCCCGTAAAGAAAGTCTTCTTAATCCATTCTTAAAAATGATTTAAATACCAAGTTTATAAGTTAATGTCCATGTGATTAGGTTTTGAAGCATGCCAATCTGCTGTCCATGAACTGAATGCTACTTTAAATATTTAAATCTTATTCTAACACTGCTCCTTTTACCTAACAAGTATTTAAATTTTTGGATCCTTTTTTTCTTTTTACGTTTTGTATACTTTAAATGGAATGATACATTTAAAGTATTGTTAATGCAATTGTAGTGGTGCATCATGTTTATTTATTACCTTTTGAATGCTCAATGTCGAAGAAAATTTGATGAATTCATTTTCTTTTAGATGATAAACTCTAACTAACATCACTTTCTCATTATTTGCTGTAGCGATACTCCAGTTTATTATGTGGTCCTATTGTGTTGTCTTGTTTTAGTTAAATTTTTCATTCATTCAAATTGTCTCATTTGAATATTTCTATTGACAATTGACTTGTTTTGATTTTTATTATACATTTTTGTGATACTAATTTATATTTAGTTTGATTATAAATGGACTATTTTTACCTCCATTTTTTATCTGAAATTTAATCCAATATTAAGTTGTAATGTGAAAGGGCATTGGGTGAATGGTGCTGCATGTGAGTTAAAAAAAAAAAATAGTGCGGTTAAGAGGATTATTATGATTTGCCGAAATTTTCTTTCTTATTTATTTATTTATTTATTTTTTGGTATTAAAGGGCGTCTTTAATTTCGGAATAATAAGAAATTAAAAGTAAAGCGTTATATGATGTAATCCTTTCGTTGGAGAATAATAAGAGACTATAAATAAACTTATTTTGATTTAAAATAGTAAGTTGCTATTCTAGTGGCAATGAGACCTTGAAATTCCTGACACTAAGGTCACCATTTAATGTATGATTACCAAGCCCCTCCTTTAATATTATATCCACTGGATTTATTATTGTTTGAAATTGTTGAAAACAGTAAGAGATAATGGTATAGATTTGACCCAAAATGTTGAGGTGACTGACCTCTCCAGTAGTGGTACGTTCGCTGACGATATCGAGGCTAACCTTCGTTTGTGGTAACCATAGTAGATGCTGTTGATTGGCTGGTGGCGAGATCGACCTCTTTGCTGCGGGCCCTGCCTGCGCAGGAGCACTACTGCTTCCGGTTTCATTGCTTCGGCTTGTATCAGAAAAAAAAATCCATCCCCAAATGAAAAAAAATAATATGATAATCCCTGAAAGTATTTTGTTGCAGCAGGGTCACTAATGTATTTGTGCGTTATAAAATAATAAAGATAATATTGCCTTTTTATGTCAATTATTTGTGAAGTTTGAACAGATTGAGGACGATTTATTATAAGATTTTCTGCTAGTATATTCGACATTAGATACTCGATGTTTAGAGCACGCGTAACACAAAACTAGAAAAAAATACTTTATGTGTATGTATGTATATATATTTAAACTTAAAAAAAAATTAGAAAAAATACATGATTTGGTCTATGGGTTCACTCGCCATTTTTTTTTCTACATCTTCTGTTTCCCGTAAATTGCTATGCTTACTCTGTCTCCTTATCTACCAGGGATCAACACAATTATTCTTAAGTTGTTTACAGGTGTATTTAAATAACATTTATTGTAATATGATTGCTTCTGAATCACTTAAGGCGAAGGAAATGTTTTGTTCTTTTTAATAAAGTGGATTATTTAATCCTAATTAAAACATGAATAAATTAATATATTTATCATAAATTAAGAATAATTTTGATGTGATAGTGAAAATGAAAATTAACCAATTGTTGTTTATGGTATTATAAAAAGTTTGTGTTCCTCAAAGCTCAGCGCGGACCATCCTTCCTGCTGGAAGAATTGAAACCCTGTTAAGGGTGAGGCAGCGATGACCTTCAATTGGGGCCCAAGGACTCCACCAGAAGCAGCGGCCTCCGCCTGGTGGGGGAACTAGAGGTAGGGAAAGCTAGTCTTAACACAAACCAAATCCCTCTCGACCCCATGTTGCCATTAGTAGGCTCTTAAAAAAGTTGGAGAACAAAACACTCGAGGGATCTTCTGGTTCAACGCAAACATTTAATATTAGTACACTTTGGTATTACCCCATCAACGACTTTATATTCTAATTATACAGACGAAAGTTTTTATATCATGTTTAAATATCGTTAATTAAGCTGAATTAAGAGCATTATATTCAAATTAATTGACTTCAGATCTTGAGAAAATAATTTTTTTAATTCACTACCACCTCACAACGCGACATATCAATTTTGAAGTTTTAAATGATCATCATCGTTAATACAACACTCTTAGTGATTATTTATTGGTTTTGATGAAATCTAAACAGGCCATTCTTCATTTGTCAAGGATTGTGACTATTACTACCACTTAGATGATAGAACATTCTAAAAAGAAATGTTCGAGCGATGTACCAATAATTTTATAGTAGATTCAACACAATCAGGATTGGTATATTATTTGTCACTTCTATAGAAATTTTTTAATTCGAAGATTATTTTCGAATGTTGAAACATTCATCATCACTTATAAGGAGGCAAAATGGAAGGATGAACGATGAATGTTTAAGATTCGAAAATAGTGCTTAAACAAAAATACAATAGAAGTGGCATATAATTAATTAAAAAAGTATTTTTATCATTAGACATTTTAAAAAAACTTCAAAGAGCCATAAATTAATAGGAAGACAAATAAGATAAAGTACATATCAATGTACGCAGAAAGCTAAATTAAATATAACCTTCTTTTAGTTGACTATTAAGAACATAATGATTATTTTTATTACATTATGGCTACAATGAACTCGAAACTAAGAAGAAATATTTGTATACAGTATTTATTTATTTATTTAGATGTTATACAGACGTTAAAATAATAATTCCCGTTTTATTATTAGAAGAATGTCTGATAAAGGAGCAATTTATCCCATTTCCGCAGTCATTTAATCAACTTATTGTATAAATACTTAATAATGCTGGGTTTGTTATTTTCTAATTTCTCGGTGAAAAGGGGAATTTACACAATCAAGAAACTTCTTTAAATGGTAGTATTATCAAATTGTAATAAAAACATTTCAGTTACTGCCTAAATTATTGATCAGTTAAAATTTGTCGAAAATGTATCTAGTGATTTTATGACGCCATTTTACGTTTAATGAACAATGGATGAAGAGTCAATTTTTATATCTTTCGTGTTTCATTTACGTAGTGTATAAGCGGGATGGTAACACTGCGCTGCCTATTTCCAAAAAGGGCTCATTCTGTTTACGTTTGTTTAATTAAAATTTTAAAAACAAATTATGCCAAAATGGATTAATAAGTATTTCTTTTAAAGTGGTCATATTATTTGATTTTCTTGTTAGTCTTTAATTATTTTTTAAAGTTCGTCTTTAACTTTTGATTTCGTTAATTGATTCAACTTTTGTTTTCTTAAGGATTTTCATTTCATTATTTATCCCTTATGTATATATTTTTATGCTTGAACGCCAAGGGAGTTAGTAAATTTAACTATAACTGATTACTAAACTTAAAAGTTCTATTGATCAATGAATGGTAAGGTTAACACTTTTAACCTTTTTTTTAAAAAAAAAAAAAAAAAAAAAAAAAAAAAAAAAGCATTATTCAAAAGCAAATCTATTATTAAAAATAACAATTTCCTTAGTATAGCAACAATGATTCATTCTAAAAAAATCTTTATTATCTCAAAATCCAACTAGGGATAGCAATATTCAGGGTCAAGGCTGGGATTGACAATTATCTATAAATGTTATTAGATATAATCTCAATAATTATATAATGTGTTACATCTGTGGACTTTTATTTTAATAAATATTGTGATTATAATAAAATTTATTGTTTACTAGATCGAGTTTTATTTATTTATTTTTGTTTGTTTGATGTACATTTAATATTTATATTTAACCCCTCTTTGGACACTCTTCATTAGGCAAGGTAGTTTCGATTTGCATCTTAAGTAAAGGATTGTTAAAGTTAATAGGGTATAGAAAGGCTCTTATAACCATTACTTTTGAAAAATGAAAGATTTGCCATCAATCTTTTATTTCATTTTTACCCTCATGATATAAATTTAGTGCACCATTTTTTACAATTTCAACATAAATTATTTTAAAACAATATGTATTAGGTTTTCATATTCCTTGATTGTATTTATGGAAGAGTAAATTTTTAGATAGTGACTTAATTCGATCTTGCCTTTTAGATCCTTGTACTTAGTTTTTTTGTTATTGGTTTTTGAAATTCTGAACTTTATTTGATTATTTTTGTAAAACAGATCCAGTACCCATTATTCCAGCTTGACAAGCTTCTTCTTTGGAACATGCAGAAATGAAATCACCAGAAACTGCTCTGCTGTAACTGAACACTGAACACTTCAGGAGCTATTATTGACAATTGTTCTTTACTCCCAATTCACTGCTGGTCAAATCTGGCTTTTTTGAATCTGATGAATTGAGCCATGGGATATTAACAAACAATTATATTCTATTGATATGCTGTGTCTACAGTCAAAATTAATTTGTAAAATCTTCGATGTTGTACCTATAGGTAGATTTAAAAATTAATCTTTTTCATGTTATACATGACATTTTTAGTTTTTATTTACTTGACGTATTTTTTTTTCTATATAGGAACGAATATAACTTTCTATAAAACAAAAAAAAAAAAAAAGTATACATTCTCATTTAATTTTGAGAATAGGTTAGTTTATTTTATATAATTAACTGTTCTCTAATTGAAGTTTGAAGACGAATTTATAATGTTCACTGTGGTTGGATAAGTTTCCTTATTTATTCTTCCAATGGAGTCTATTTTTATAAGCTACTTATTACTCTTGTTTACTGAATGCTTATTAAGGTGAGTAAAAATTAAGTAATGATGTTACACGTATCAAATGTCTATGTATTGTAATTTTATTTATTTTATTATATTATTGCAGTGATAATAGTAGATAATTGTTTAAAGATTGTGACATGTATAATGTTTAACTTTTTTTGTTTTTTTAATAATTTAAAGCTATATATTTTTAAACTATGTTGTAGTAACTTTTCAATTTTAAATGACATTTTTTTTTTTATTATTAAATGTAGTTAACATATATTTTGTTATTCCTTAACACCTGTCATAATGTAATTTTTTTTTTTTTTTGCAGAAAAAGAAGATGAAGCCTGGGGGAGGTCCGCCTGAGGCACAGACTAGCTTAGTTGTTCAACTAAATCCATATGGGTTAGTAAAACAATTGTTTTTATTTGTTGTTTTTTTTGTTGCCTTGTTTACGGTTAATTCTTATTAATTTAATAGCTTTAGTTGTATTTTGGGGAAGACAGTTTTGACATGCCCCCCAAAAGTGTTGTGATTATATGTGTGTGGAAATGATGTGAGTGAGCGTGTGCGTGGCTAACCCGGGTGCGGTGTGTTGGAGCAGGGCTGCCGGTGGCGGTGGCAGAGGGGCTGTTGTTCCACCGAGGAGCCAAGCCCGGCACAAGCTACCGATGTCCCCTACTGGGCCAAGGATCCTCCCGGCCAGGAACATCTCTGCTCTTGCTAGACCTCTTCCAAAGCTCATGTATGTAAAAAGGAATCTGTTTCGGCTTTCACCTTTTCATATGTGTGATTAATGCTATTCTTTTTATGTTCCGCTTTTTGCTTTCTTCTGCTTTAATTTAAATTAAATATAAATAATTACAATTATTTTGAAGGAGATATAATAGTTATAATCAAATTTTGGTGTTCTACTTATTTATGAATTTATTTAATGTATCTCTAATTGTTTTGGGGAAAAATTGTCTCTCCTCCTCAGGTTCGACCTCCAAAACAATTTGATTCAACAAGTAACTATTAATTTATAACATGCTATACATGGGACTATTTTAGTTCGCTAAAATCACTTTTTAATAAAATACATGGTTTTGAGTGAGACAGTTATAGTAACTGTTACTGATAAGTTGTTTATTGTCTACGTTCTAGCTTGTTTAGAAGGTTAAAACAAAATGAATCTTTTGCAAGAAACAGGGATATTGCATAAATCAGGGAAATTTTCTAGAGAGCACTGCACCAAATGAAGTTGTATATTTACAAGGAGCCTGCCTTTTAAAGTATAGGGTGCAATAAGTCGGAATGCAAGGCCTCCTTCATGAGTTAAATATGATTTTTAATGTTGTCAGTTGTAATTGTTATTATTAAAAATACATCTATTTCTTTATTTTAAGCTAAGATTAAAACTAAGTAAAGATAGTTAATAACAATTATGTCTAGAGTAAAAAAGGAATGTTTTTGTTAATAAGTCATTTGTGGTAGATAATTAAAAAAGACCTTTATATATTTCTCTGTCGATAATTGACAAATGTTGATTTCTTAAATTTCACCATTTTATACTTCACTATTCATGTTGCGTTTCTACGATCTAAAGTACTTGGTGGTAAGAACAAAATCACATTTTCCGTGACTTTACAGGAGATCAGTTTGAATCAGTTTTATTTTTAAAAGCATTTATTTTCTCAACTGTTTATTGAAATTCATGTGTGACACATCTTAAAATAAATAGGTCTATGGCATAGTATTTAATATCTCCAGATAAAGTGAAGAATGGTGATTAAAAATACGTAGTTATGTATTTTTGGTAAAAACTGCTAAATGTTCTATACCTCTGAGGCACATAAATGAAAATTAATAATTTAAATATACCTAGTTACAGTCTTTCAGAAGTCATATTTGAAAAAAAAAATTAATTTTGGGGGCTGAACGCCCTTATGTATTCCAACTAGAGCAGGAAGGACAGGTTATCCTACAGGTTACCTTATCTATTGTAGTGTAGGCTGGGAAGGTCAAGATTTATTCGTGGGCTTGCCACAAAATAAATTTTAACCTGCCTGGTGGGATTTAAACCCACAACCTTCTGGTTACGAGTGAACTGAGACACACATCCCAACTCACTCGGACATCGAGTCCCCTAAAAGATTTTATACTTGATATAATCCGAACTATGTCATAGTTAAAATGTGTTACACTTTTAAGCTTAATACTACAGTGACTTATACGATCTAAAGTACTAATCACTGTTTACTATGATATGTTTACATACATATTTCACCAAATTGGAAAATAACTTATAACTTCTTTAAAATTATTACCAATTTTTAAGTTTTTCATTTTTCCTTATTATTAATTTATACTATCAAATATCTTCATTTTATTATTATATTTTTTATTTTTTAATCTGTCTATTATGATTTTATTATTTAAATAGGTAAATTTAAATTCTTATTTAAAAAGTGAAAATTTGCAATGGTCTAAGTGCCAAAATGAAACATTATGTGGACTTTAGTCTATTACAACTTTTTTTATACTTTACAAATGCTATCTTTTGCTATTTATTCAAACCACCTACAGACTGATTTAGGTACTTAAACCGATAGGACACACACAATGTTTCAATATAAACCAAAGAATAAATTTTTGGCACTTCATTTATTGTGTAAATGTATTATATATTAACAGTTACTTGTTAAGTTCAATTGTTTTAGAGGTCGGACCTAAGAATAGGAGACAATTTTTTTCCCAAAACTTGTAGTAATATGTAAATAAATTCATAAACGAATAGAATGCTGAAATGTGATTTATAATTAAAATAATAATAAAATGTTATAACCAGGGATGCACAACGCTTTTATTTTTATTTTTTATTAATTTTTTCTGGTGTTTTACAATTTCTATATATGATCAAAGCCGATTGCAGTAGTCAAATTTAGTACCTTTCTCATAATCGAGACAAGATGACTGATGAAAAACGTAATGTAACAATGTTAAAAGCTTCTATTACAATTATATTCAACTGCGGTTTTTTGTTTGTTTGTTTATTTCGTTTAACGTCACTTTATGCTGCTATGGCTAATTGGACAATGGTATGGTGGGAGTTCTAAATTTTGCCTATCTAGGTACAATTAGGATAGGGATCTTCAATGAGTACCTGACATGGCACAGGCTCGGGACCCTCATTTTATGTCCCTTCCTAAGGCCATTTGCCGGGCTGCGAACCCACGATTTTGGGATTAGTAGGTTGCTATGCTAACCACTACACCACAGGTTACCCCACAGGCGTTTTTTTGTATTTAATAATTAGTATTGTTGCGACAAGTTTGTGTTAAAATTTATGTAGGTTTAGGCATTTTTAGATCCATTTGGTTAAAATTGAAACAATTTTAAATAACACAATGATGATAGTCAAAATATAACAAATTGTTTGTACTGAAATGATAATGTTTTTCATAAATTTTTTCAGTGAAAATCATTGTTATTTAAAATTTAAAGATCTATAAACAATACATTAGATTAAAAATTTAAACAAAGTAAATAATTATAATTTATGATTATTAACTATAATTAATGAAAAATTGAAAAAAGACATTGATGTTTGAAACACTTCGGTTAAATAGTTTCTGGAATGTAAATCGGTGAGGTTATGGGTATGTTCTTATAATAATTATATGTTATAAATTGTCAATTTACCTATCATGAAGGAGTATGGCGTAAAATCACATTAATTTGAATGTTCTTATTAGATAAAATGAAAGTGAAAATGTCGATTGTTGACCAGTGACATTTAAAAAAAAAAAAAAAAAAAAAAAAAAAATTGTCATCAAGAGATTTTATTCAATTTCAAAGTTGTTAGAGTACTACCGATGAGTAGTTCCTCTTTAAGTTTCAATCTTGTCATTGTATACTGCATATTTACTAGATATATTTTTTAATGCAGTTGTAAATTTTTATTTATAAAAGAAAGAAAAAAAAATTCAAAGTTTGATGAATTTTATGTATGAAATAATAACGTTAACGTTAAAACTGGTCTCTTCTGATGAAATCATCTTATGAAATATTTTACATAGCAAATAATTGTTTTTGTGAAGCTGTAACTTAATATTGCATTACTGTTATTGATATTTAGGATTATTGACAAAACATTCTTTTAGGTTTGATATGTTTAATATTACAGAGAGTAAGTCAGCTTTTAAAATAAAAATGTCGGAAAAAGACTTACCTATATAGGGGCATTGATTAGAGGAGTTGACTACCTAGGAAGGAGATGACAAGCTCGAATAATCAGTCACCATCAGTCAAGCCATGCTCAGAATTTTTAATTGTCTGAGAAACTTATGCCTTGTATATAATTTCTTCAGTTTTCTTATATTTTTATACTGTGTGTTGATTACTTAAAAGAATGTTATCGTTGGACAATGCTTCACTGTTAATGTGGAAGTCATTTATTGAATATGTCAAGAGACATCAGTTACCCTGAAAAAAGTTGAACACCCCTGGCTGTAACAAAATTATGATTCTTACTTTTGAATTTGTTTATTGCTGCATGTATTATTATCCCAATTTGCGTTAGCATGATTTATTTATTTGAAAATTTCGATTCGTTCTTAAGTAATTTACTATTACGTGTGCATGATTGTTTTTTATGTCAATGTTTTAATCATTGTTAATACTTTTAAAAAATATTTTCAGATTCCGTAAGTGTATTTTATGTGTAGTTTTATTGTAATAGATTATAATTGGATTGTCATGTTTATTGTATAGCGGTAGCCGTCACCATAATACTGTTTAAAAATTGAAGTCTTTGAAACTTATTGTGGTTTAGTAATAGTTGTTTTGAATTCTATGCACTTTCATTTCAGTATTCTTTATACTTGTACATTTTAAACTTGATATAAAATAAATAAATAATAAATTTAAGTTTAAAATATACAAGTATCTATATATAGTGAATTTACTTGAGGACAAATTTACTATTAATCGAAAAATCATTTTTCTGAAACATCTTAATGGACTGTTTTTCTTGTTTCTTGGTCTTTTATACAGTTATTTTTATTATAATAGTTATTGTTTCTCTGAAGCGGTAACTATATAAATAACTTTGTAATACATTTCTATGCCTTCTAGATATAATTAAGTAAGTTCAGCTAATGATGCATACTGGTGTGATCCTCAATTTTTTTTTTTTTTTCGCTTGTTCAGTTTCTCAAGTTTTTAAAGCTATATTTTGCTTTCATTTTAAAACATTATACCCTTTATACAATTTTAATTAGGCCTTTTTTTTTTCATAATTAGGTCAAGCCCTAAGAAGAAAATTGAGGAAGAAGAAATTGAAGGGATTGTTGAGAGGAGGCCGAAGTATTATAAACACTTGCCCTTAAACTATCAGGTTAACTATTTTTCTTTATCACTACAATTTTTTTTTTAGTTTCAGAAGTACTTAGGTTGAGAAAATAAGAGATACTGTTCTTCCGATCCTAGTTTTAAGTTATCTTTATTTTCCTTTTATTGACTGAATTTTCAAGAAGTTAAATTTTTAAAAATGAGAGTAATTTCTGTTAATCAATTACAATTGCTTAAGGTTTATTATATCTATCGTTAGAATATTGATTTTAACTTTAGTCATAAGTTACAATCAAATCAAAGTCTCGCTATTAGTTTAACTTGCTGAAAAGTTTTGTTTGTCAATTTTTTTTTTAGTTGACTTAATTTTGCAATAGATAGTTTTGCAGAAATTTTGTTCTCATTCTTCAAAATCATTTATATTTTCATTGTTTATTTGATCTTCCCTTCTTTATATTTAAGTAAATTTTATATGTATTCATCACTTATGTAGTAATAGCGAAATCTATAGTTTCTGTAACAAGCCTGATATTGTAGCTATCATCAAGGCAGGAAGGTTAAGATAGGCAGGACACCCAGTCGGATATCGGATGGGTTGGTACCCAAACAAATTCTAATAAAATAGATATCCGGCCGGCGCAGAGTTGGGAGACCCAGGTTATGGTGGATGGCCACATCCCAGGACAGAAACACGCGGCGATTGCTGTTAGAAGAAATAGACTTGCTTGCGGGTTGTTGAGCTAAATAAATAAATTTATTGATTACATTAAATAAAATCATATCGATATTTTTTTATTTTTTTTTTTTTTTTTTTTTTTTTTTTTTTTTTTTTTTTTTTTTTTTTTTTTTTTTTTTTTTTTTTTTTTTTTTTTTTTTTTTTTTTTTTTTTTTTTTTTTTTGGAAAAAATAGCTGTTGTCGCTAATGTAGATTATATTTTATTTTGTTTTTACTATTATGATGATGTTATTATTTTACTATTATTACTGATTTACTGGTATCTTTTTGAAATTATTAAAAATTTTGTTTTATATTTAGAATTTAGGAAATAAATACAGTTTTATTTGAATATTTAAACATGTTCATGCTGAGAAATAAATAATTTGGAATTAAATAAACTTAAGGTATGCTGCTGAGAGGAACGAGTGGATGAGGATAGTTTCGGAGGCCAAGGTCCTCCGTGGACTGTAGAGCCAGACTATAGATAGAAATATCAACCGTACACTGTCTTGTAAATTCACTATGTGTTTATAATTATAACCATGTTTTGTCAATGTTAATATTTCAAATCCTATACGTAGAAAAATTTAAAATTCATACATATTTTAGGACTTGATTATAGAGAAACCAATAGCTCTATCGAGCCATTTACCTTTAATTTTTTTTCTGACAGTATGTTCTCCAAGACCACAATTACTGTGCCCCAATTCCTTCTCCTACGTCGTTAATTTCTCCAAAGATAGCCGGCCCTACTCATCCCAATGGTATTTCATTGGCTAATGGTATCAGGCAGCCGCCTCTTGCTCCACCTACACCACTTTTTCGAGCAGGTAAATAATTTAGCATATTTCATATTTAATATATATCCATTTTTATTTTCAGAAGTATTAACAATTAAATTTTCTCAAAGGTTATACAAGGGGTGTGACTCCTGAGGCTAGGAGTAGTATAAGTGTGAGAGGAGAAGAATCGGATATCTCTTCCGATGGGGAAGCTCCCACTGGAAACACAGAGGATGGTGAAGAAACAGAAACTGCTCCAGAAGATGAGGATTCTGTCACCAGATGTATATGGTAAGCTTTTAAAAAACATTGAATAATAATTAACTTTATTTTATTGTATCAGTTTTTTCTTTCTTAGAATTAGTGCCTTTATCCTTTTTGTATTTTTTTTACTCTTCAATTTAATGGAGATGTATTAATAGCTTGACAAATTTTTTCTTATCTACATCTCACCTTATTTACATTTTACAATAGGTCCTCTGCTTGTAACAGTATTGCACATTAGCAAGAACAGTGTCATAACTCTAATTTCTTTTTTTTGGGAAATACAGTTGATATATTTACTTACTTCATTGAAGAGGTTTTATTTCCTTAATGGTTTTAACTCAAAATTGATAAATTTCTAGGTGTGATAATGTTCTAGCCGATGTGCAGTATAATTTAATGAAAGTGATGAATTACTAATTTTTTTTTTATTATTATTACTTGTAAGTTATTATATGTATAATTGTGGAAAGAGAGGAATGTATTTTGTGCAAGGTTCCAATTGCTGTAGTACGAATTCCAAAATCGGTGATAATAGAAAAATATTTTCTTTTCTGTGAGCAGAAGAAGCTATGGATTGCCATGACATGCGTTTGAAGAATAAAACAACTGATCTTAACCACTTAATTTTGCAAAATGTTTAGTAAAGAATTTGCACTTTCTCATCAAGTACGAACGAGAACATGTGATCCTTATATGAGTTTTTTGACACTAGTTCCTCACCTCAGTTATGTTACATACTGTGCTGTGATTTTAGAGTGTCATATATTAAAATTTATTTCTTCTCATTATACAATGGGTGTTTAAGCTATTTACCCCATACTAATAGAAGTAATAAAACATTTATTTATTTATTTATTATTGAGCGCTACAGTCCTAGTTGGACATTGGCTTCACTGAGTACAGACAGCCATTCCTGTCTATCTTCCACCTTCCTCCTCCAACCATTCACTCCCAGTTTTCGTAAGTCATCCTGAATGTTGTCCAGCCACCTCACCCTTGGTCTTCCTCTCAGTCTTTTTCCTCCTGACCTGCCGTTCATCATCTTTTTTGGAAGTCTATCTTCCGTCGTCCTTTGCACATGGCTGAGCCACCTTAATTTGTCCACTTTGACTATTGAAATGATGCTGGTTTCACCGAACAATTGTTCCAGCTAAAGGTTGGTTCTTATTCTCCAATTCCCGTGGTTATTCACCGGACCAAAGATTATTTTGAGGACGTTTCTTTCCCAAATCCTGAGCAACCTCTCATTCTCTTGTGTCAGCACCCAACACTCGTTTCCATAAGTCACAACTGGCCTTATTACAGTTTTGTAGACAGCAATTTTGGCAGATCGAGACATTTCTCGAGACCTCATTAATTTACTTAGGGCAAAAAGGCATTTGCTGCCAGCTGCTATTCTTGCTTTGATCTCTAATTTCATATAATTTTTTAGAGACTAAGTACTTCAACGTGTTGCAGCCCCTAAATGTGTGCCCATTAATTTTTACTTCTTTATCTCCATATCCTTGTAGGCATCTTGAAGTCTCCATGTATTCCGTCTTGCTGCAATTGATGGTCAATCCCTTTCTCATAGCCGACCTTTCAAATCCTTTCCAACACTCTTGAAAGTGCAGGAAATGACCGTGATGTGATCATCCCGTGACCCCTACCTGAAACTTAGTTTCTTTCCAGGTCATTTCAAGCAATCTCACTAACTTTGATGGAACACCTAATACATTACATTTGTTAAATTTGTATATTTATATATTTTTAAGTATTATTTTAAGTAGCCATAACCAATGAATTTTACTTTTTAGATCTTCCTATTATTATGATTATATAAAAAAAATCCTCCACCACCATAGCATAGGTTCTCTTTCTTTTTTGTTTTTTCTTTATATATTTATATATAACTTTTTTTAATTTTTTTATTATTATTATTACAGTGAGTTCCAGCATGATGATGGCTATATGATATGCTGTGATAAATGCCTGTAAGTCAACTTCACTTATGCATGTAGTCTTAAACATTTTTTTGATTTGTTTATTTGGCTTTAATATCTTTATGTACTCCAACTAGGGCAAGAAGGATGTGTTACCCTACCTGTTACAGACTATTATATCCTGAATAGGAAGGTCCAAATTTATTCCGTGGGCCTCCTGCCATCAAATAAAAGTCAACCCCTTCCCTCCTTGGCTCTATACTTACTGCCATCGCTCCTGACTCGAGAGTAATGAGGTTTTGCCCCGATATTCTCAGTCATAATGACCTAACGTTTATTTCGTCTAATTTTATAGCAAGCTCTGAAATTAAAATAATTTTTTATATCTAAAAAGTATCTGGTTCATATCAAAGCCTATTTTAATTATCAGCTGTTTAATATTGTTTTAGCCCTATCCCTTATCAATATATATAAAAACAATTTTATAATATTTAGTTTTTCTGTTCGAGTATGTCCTATTATTTTTTTTTTATTATTAATTAAGGTTTCTTTATCTACAGTGTTTGGCAACATGTTGATTGCATGGGTATTGAGAGAGGAAATATACCAGAAGAATATAGATGTGAAGAATGTGAACCGAGGAAAGTTGATAAAGCACGTGCTATCAGGCTTCAGCTTTCTAAAAGAAGTCAGTTCAATGATTCATCAGATTCTCTAGAGTCATCTTCGGCTAATACCCCTCCTAGCAAGACAGGTAATACATTTGATTTGATAATTTTGAAATTTATGCAATTGTACTATATTTATAAAAAATCATTTACTTAGTAATTTCTGCTTCAGGGCGTAATAACTCAAATAATGCCGGAAATGCTAACGCACGGAAGGGTAGCAATACTACAAGGACTGTCGCTCGTAAACGAGGGGAACGGGGAAGTAATAGTGTTGCAACAGTCAGTAGCAGTAGTAGTAGTGCTGCTAGTGGAACCAAGTCTGGAAGATGGAGGGGCACTGCTGAAGCTAAAAGAGGAAAATATGCTAAACCTACGGCTAAGCTGAAGCCCAAAAAGACTCTTACTAAAAAGAGAGAAGTATGTCATTTATTAAAACATTGAATTATTCAATTTAGTAACGATGTTAAAACTTATTGATTATTTTTATTTATTTTTAGGCTCCTGCAGAGAAGAAAGAAGTGGTTACCCCTGGTCCTGAACTAAGATCTCCTTCACCAGGGGAAGGAATCCATCAATTAAGGCAATGGATTGACTCTTATGAGGAAGCAGTTACAAATCACTATTCTCAAGAGTTGCGAGCGAGGATATCAGCTATCAAAGTTAACGGCTTACATTCAGAGTTACGATTAGGTGGTTCAGTTTCTGCAACTCCCAAGTCAAAAGTTTCGTTGTTACCGTCTGGTCTTAAGGTAGGTGCAGATTAGCCACTTAATATTAATTAACTATTTTGTTGAAGGAGTTGTAATTTATTATCATTATAAGGCATAACTACTATTTAATCATTAATATTTTATTCAACATGTTTCAGAGTCCTCGATTCCATCTTCAGGATCTAAAAAAAACTGTGATTGCTTTCACTTAGTCCATTTATACTGTCTTACAGTTGTGTGGCTGTAAGACAGTATAAATGGACTAAGTGAAAGCAATCACAGTTTTTTTTAGATCCTGAAGATGGAGCCGAGGACTCCGAAACATGTTGAGTGAAATATTAATGATTAAATAGGAGTTATAACACATATAATGATAACACTTGATATTTTTATTTCTGCTTAATTTTTCTCTAACTATTAATAAAATCGTCACTTTTCTAACGCAATTATAATTTTTTTTGAAAAAATATAATAAATAAGCAAACTAAGGAACCAGGACACCAACCACAGAAGTTGAGTGTCTGCCCACCTATCAATCAAATTATCCTTTTGTTTACCTAATTTTATATTTAAATTTTTTAGTTTTGGGTATACTTTAAATTTTGTTCAACTTATGGCTAAGAATATAAACTGTTTTAATTCCTTAAAACAAATAATGAAAGATTTGATTTAAATTTATAGTTTTTCAAATTTATATCTTAATTTAAATAATTAATGGTCATTTGAATTATAGAATAATTGTATCACTTTAGTAAATTTTTACCATTATTTGTACACAATAATGATAAAAAAAAAAATAAAATAATTCAAAAATGTTAATAAAGTTAAGCCTTCTGAATTTTATCTAAGATTAATTACTGCTATTATTTTAAATTAATTTCTCTATTACAGATACTTGTCACCACTGCCTTCATACCTGCAAACCAAGCTATTATTGAAGTTCGTGGGAAATATATGCTCGCAAAGGGCACTGTGACACAAGGAAATGGAAAACAGTTTATTTTCCACCATCGTTTAAATGGCCCCGGTTCTGAAGTAACAGAAGTCCAAGTGGACGCTACTACTTACGGGAATGATGCAAGGTTTATCAGATCGTCTTGCAGTCCTAATGCTGAGGTAATTTTTTTTTTTTTAATCTGATTATTTAAATATTATTACCATAAGATTCCGTAAGTATATATTTATAATTTAATATGAATAATGTAATAGGTTTATTACAGTCTATTATAATATTTTGATCAATCTTTATAATTTTTTTTGTAGATTCGTCATTGTATAGAAAAAGGTACCCTCCATTTATATATAGTCAGTACAGCACCTATTGAGGCGAAGACGGAAATAACTCTTCCTCATCGACCAGGCAGCACAAACTGTGCTTCTGGAGAAAAGTGCATTCTTTCCTCACAATCTGTGTAAGTAGTAACGTAGATAAATTAAAATATTAACTAATTAATTTTAGTGCATCAGCCCAGTTAATCCAAAATTTATCAAAATCAATCAAACACCTATTTATTAAACTTGAACCTAAAAATTATTTGATTTAAGTTTTATAGTTAAAATTATTTAGTAATTGTCTTTTTCAATCTTGGAAAATCGTTTGCAGGAATGATAAAAGGCGGCGAGGGAGGCGACGAACCCTTTCAGAAAGTTCTACATCTACGAAGTCCTCATCATTAAGCCTAAACAACAATAACAATAATAATAACAACATTACTAAGGAACCTGTTGGAGCAGCAAAGAGGCCGGCTCCACCGCCTTCATCTCCAGAGCCAGCTGTAGTCCAACCTAAGGTATCTTAGTTTTTTATTATCACAATATTATAATAAAATAAAGTGAACTATCTCAAATCTATTAATTAATTATTTTTTTATTCAATATAATATTAATATTGACAATCTAGAATAAATCTTTAATTACCTATTTTACTTTCTCTGCTACCTTAAAAGAGTTTGAAGTAGTATAGTTTATTTACAGCTTAGAGTTTATTTTTATTTGGTATTATGTTTTATAGTAGTCCTCTCTAAACATTACTAAATTTATTTATTTTCAAAAAATATAAAATAAAAAATTGTATATTAGTACATTCAATACACATTAAACTACCTCTGCTTTAGCCCTGGAAGATGTTTCCTGCAACATTTTCTGTTTTTTCATTACAATAAACCTAACCCCTTATGTGTTATTAAAATAGTTCAGTTGCGTAGCAGAACATTGTTCTTTCCCTTCAAAATAAAGGACAGATACAAGAACATCATTTTCTTTTTCAAATATTTTTTGTTTCAAATATATTATGAAGCTCATGATCCCTTCAGATATTCATTAATCCATACTTGATTTACCTCCAAGTATTATATGATTTGATTAATTTTAAATGTATTATGTCATGCGTCTCATGCCCTATTTTACTAATATACATTATTCTCTTACAGACATCAAAAACTATCGTTAGTGCTCCTTCTCCACCATTAACAAGAGAATCATCTAGTACCAAAGCCACCAGAGGCCAAGTTAGCTCAAGACGTGCTACAACACCTGCAACCAAAACAGAAGAAAGGAAAAGAAACCCTGCAATAAGCCCTCCAAAGAAACACGATGGGAAATTGGTAATTTTTTTAACATTTAATTTCTTTATATCTGGTTGCTTATTATTTTTTGTATGTATCTTCCTTTTTCATTTTTTTTTTTTTTGGTATTCTTGTTGACCCTTTCTAAGTTAATGGGTTGGGCACAGTATAGACACTAGAGAAGCGTGCGAGGAGTCGCTGGTATCATTTTGTTAAACTTGTTCACTAAGTCAGTGAGTCACTAATTTTTAAGGAAACATCAAACCAGTGATTTGATTTATGATGATTGATGAGATCGACAATGATGTAATATTTGTTTTATTATCGTTTAGACGCGAGAAGAAAGAAAAATGGAGGCTATTATGAAAGCGTTTGAAAGATTAGAAAAAGATGAACAGAGGAAGCAGTTGACATCTGGTACTGGGACAGGGCGAGCCAGGAAGTCTTCTAGTTCTCTTTCACCGGTCAGAGAAAAACAAGAGAAACCACAATTAAAGAAAAAGTAAATACATTTTTATCTTAAGTTATTTGTGTAATTTATTTGATTTTTTTTTTTTTTTTTTTTTTTTTTTTTTTTTTACTAATTATTGATAAAATATAAGGTTCAGAGAAACAAGATCTTCTAAATCACTGAGGCCTAGGAGGAATACTGTGTCTAAAACTCATGGTTCATCAGCTTTACCCGTGAGGAGGACAAGAAGAAGAGCCCAATCGGAAGATACTGATAGCGATGAAAGTGAAAGTGCCTCAGTAGGTGGATCAGCTCCTAGCTCTCCGCGTACCCCTCCGATACCTGATAATCCTGTTTATGAAGCTTCCACTCCGGTTAAGGTATTTATAATATATAATACAAGTGCTTGAAACGCTTATCATGATTGAAAGTTATTGATCAGTACTTCAATAAATATATTTCCATAACGTAATATTCTGTTTTCAGGATGAAGAAGCAGTTGTGAATGATCCTGTCCACTCGAGTGAATCCGAATCAACACCACCGCCTGCGGTATCTAATGCTTGTTTGTTAGTTGCTGCCGCAGTTGGCCCTCTAGCTCCAGGATTTAAGTTCCCCAAGACAAAGAAGGTACAAAAGGGACCAAGAGAATTCTTTACAAAATATTAATTGTTATTTATTTTAAGATTTTAGTTTTTATCACTAATACTTTATTTCTATAGATGTAGTTTTTTTTACTGGAACTAATGATGATGGTAATTGGTGTGTGTAGTCAAGGAAACAAAATTATGAATATTAATTTATTGAACTGATGTTTCAGCCTACAATGTAAGTTATTAGTCTGAAATGTCGGCACGATAAATTAATATTTTTAATTGCATTTCCATGACTGCACACCATAACTATCTACATCATCATATTTTACTTATATCATATTTATTATATTTATTCATGTCAGATATATCATATTTTCCTTGGAATCCTTTGAAAAAATCCCAAAGTTTTTTTGATTTATTTTAATTTTATTATATCAGCTGTTTTAAAGAAGTGTCAAGTCTAATTACCTTAAAAATGAGTTAACTATTGACCTTCATAGCAGGATTTTTTATATCTGTTATAAAAAGTATACTTTAAAGTATCGATTTGGGCACAAATGGTATTTTAAGATTAATTAGAGGATTTGTTTGTTTTAAAAAATGAATTTTTTTTGTGGAGATAAGAGTTATTTTCAAGCAATGTTGAGATGTCTTGATTTACCAGACCATTATTCTTTCTTTCCTTTTGGTATTTTTTGCATTCAACAAGAATATGTTCAGTTGTCAGGTTTATCAGGTACTTGTTTCAAATCTTATATATTAACATACTGCATTGAAAAAGTATTTTTTATTTTCAAGGGACAATTTACAAAAAAATTGAAAGATCTGCATCCTTAGGTTAACCATTCAATATCCTTTGCCCTTTTTATTTAACATGTTATATTTCTCTATAAAAATACTCTCATGTTCTTAATTTAGTAAAAAAAAATTTTTTGTATGAAAGACTTATTTAAAATATATTCTGTGACACAAGTTTGATCCAACTCTTATTATTTGGAGGGAGATATTGAGAGTGGGCTCTCATGAACAAGCCATGTTTTGATTGCGCACTACTTGCCAGGAATTTTGAATTGTCGAGAGTCAAAATAAGACAAATATTGCAAATCATTGCTTATTAATTATTCATGACCGTCTGCTCTTAGGATTTAACTTTTTATATAAAAATGTACTCCTTTCTAAAATATTAAGTTTTTATGGGGATTACCCTTATACTTCGAATCTTCGAGAGGTTTGTATTGTCAAAATTTTGAATTATCAATTCAGAGAGTCAACTATTTTTGATTGAAGCTAAATTTACATTAGAAAAAAAAAAAAAAAATTAAAACCCTTTATATTTTATTTAAATAGTACTTACATTCAAATAATTTTTGTTTAAAATCTGCATTATAGTATTTTCTCCAACATTTAATAAAATTGTTTTGTTTATTTCTCCCTTTTCTTTTTAGAATCTTCTCAACTCTTGGTTCGGGGCTAATGAATTAAATAACGAAGAGGTTACCCAGCGCACCGGATTGGCTCCTTTGGACTGTGCTAAGAAGAGATGGCTAAGGCAGGCTATTTCGGAGGATTCTGATTCTCCTAAACATGGTAAGTTTTTTCTATACACTTGGTTTATTATATTATATTATTTATTGAATTATTTATTCCGTGTGGCTGTTTTAGAAATTATATGGTACTGTTTATTTTACTAGTTCATTATTGTAAGTTATCTATTTTGTCATTTTATTTCTCTCACATCAATCTTAAGAGTTGTTTCATTGCCTTCCCCACCATCCTCTTTTCCATACCAATTTTTAATTAAATTAAAATTTTTTAAAAATTTTCTTTATATTCCTATTCTGAAAGTGGGTGTATTTTATCTATTTCAGAAACAGGGGTATCGTCACCTACTGACATGGCTGCTCCTCTTAAAAAGAGGCGTTTTGCCAGAGAGAGTATGTCTTCTGAAATGTCTTATACGCCTCCTGCAACACCTCAGGCTGTAGATTCTCAAACTCAGGTATTTTTTAAATCATTCTTTAAAATGAAACCTCTCTTAAGTTGAGAAAAAAATTTACTTACTCTCAGTCATACCTGCTTATATCTCATAAAGTTTTAATTTTAATTGTGTATCCATGACTGCATACTCCATATATCTAAGATTTTAATTCCATTAGATATAACTTTAACAAAATAAGAAAAAATAATGTTAAATTGTTTGATTTCATTGATTCTCTCCACTGTTGTACATTTATTTAATAAAAGATTTTGAAAAGAATTTAAAAAAATTATTTTAATTTCTGCTTGGATTAATTTCTATTTCGTTACTGATATTTTATGTGATATATGCTGGTAAAATATTTCAATAAATTGTAGTTAATACTTTTTCTTAATGGTCATCTTTTAAAAACAATGAATAAATTTCAATTTCAAACTTTCTTTATGGTCTGTTTAAAAATTAATACTGTTATTTATTCTTTTGTTATCTCTGGCATTATATAATTTTAACTTAGATCGGTATTTTTTCTTAAACGATTGTTGATATTTTAATATTAATTGACATTCCTTGTGGTGAGGGGATATTGTGTAAATAATTAGTTAAATGAGTGGTGTATTGACCTCAATGTGTTCCAAAATCCGTTAAAAATCGAAAAAAAAAAAATTCTATCTGTTACTTTAAATCCTGCAGAAAGAAATACATGAATGAAGGAGAACCAGAAGAAATGAAAAAAAAAAAAAAAATATATAGACCACCACTCAGTTTGTACCTGTATTGCTGTGAAGATCGTTGTGATGTAAGTTCTATTCATTAATGTTATAGATCTTAAAGTTTGTCCGTCTCCCTGGCACCTTTTGTATATATTTCCCCTTTAATTTTTGAAGATGTTCTCAATTTCTTCCTTAGAGTTGGCTAACTTGTGAGGGATACCTAGTTGAAATTTGATAGTAATTTAAATTTTGTATCTACAAAAATTAATAACGTTTTTAAGTGTTTATTTCTTATATTTTTTTATTTGTACTGAAATTTAACTTTGATCTTGAATGTAATAACATTTTCAAACATTTTATTTTATACAGGGTGTCCCGAATTTAAATGGCCAAACTTCAGGAACTTATAGGGGACCGAAAAACTAAGACTAACTAAACTAAGTCCTTTAGAGATTTGCCCGTTTTTGCTTAGTTTTAGAGAAAATCGCAAAAAAAGAAACAAAACAAGTTTTCATTTTTATACTTATTTATTTACATTTATATTTATGTTATGTTCTTTTTAATGTAAATATTGCTCAAAATGTTCTCCTCTTGCACCAATGCAAGCATTACATCTAGCACTCGCTTGATAAATTGCAGTTAAACATTGTTCTGATGATATTTGGTGCACTGCATCTATGATTCGGTCTCTTAATTGCTCTCTTGAGTTGATTGACACCGAATAAACTTTCTGCTTCAAGGTTCCCCATACAAAGAAATCCATGGGTGTCATATGAGGTGATCTGGGCGGCCAAGGTACTACTTCTCCACGTCTAATCCATCGTTGATAATTTATATTCAGCCAAACTCGAGCAACTCTGCTATAATGAGCAGGACATCCATTGAGTTGGAACCACATTTCAATCCGCTGCTGTAAGGGAATGTAATCTAAATAATTAGAAAAATCGTTCTCCAAAAAATGTGTAAATGTGATACCATTCAATCTTCCAGGTAAAAAATATGGTCCCACCAGTAATCCATTCCAAATTCCAAGCCAAACGTTAATAGCAAATTCATGCTGAAACCTATTCTCTCTACTAGCTCTGGGATTTTCAATATACATGATAATTTCTTTGATTAACAATTCCTCCTCTTGTAAAGGTAGCTTCATCGGTCCATATAATTTTCAATAGAAATAAATTATCATCGCGAATTTTGTCAAGAAACCAGTTACTAAAAATCTCTTGACATAATCTTGAGGTAATAAATTCTGAACTTTTTGAAGATGGTATGGGTAGTGATTATCACCTTTTTAAAGTTCGCCATATTGCTTGCCGCTATATTGCTAATGCAACAGATGCTCTTCGGATGCTAGTCTCAGGATTGTTATCGAAGTGGCGTTGGACACAATTTCTTCTCCGATAATCTGCTTTAATGCTGCCTGGAATTAGTCGCCTTCATTACATATTAAGAATGACCCAGTCTCATGTAGTCTATTAAAAGTTAACGAAAAGACTCGTCGATTAGACACTCTTCTATTTGGAAATCGGTGTGCATACTCCCGCACCGCTTCTAAAGCATTACCGTTACAGAAACCATACACAAAAATCATACCAGTGTATTCAACATTAGAATATGTATGCGGTATTGTGGCTGATGCTATTCACACAAAAATATCTGAGTAACTGACTGAAGACTGATTTAGGAATTATAGTCCTAGAAGGAAGCCAAAATGTAAACAAATAAAAGAATGTAAAGGATAACATTAAGTGTTTACATATCTCACTGCCTAGCCTGACGAACTTTGATAGGTGATAATCGCTACCTGAAACATTTTTGTTTAGTTTCTTTTATTGCGATTTTCTCTAAAACTAAGCAAAAACGAGCAAATCTCTAAAGGACTTTTTGTCTTAGTTTTTCAGTCCCCTATAAGTTCCTGAAGTTTTGACATTTAAATTTGGGACACCTGTATATTATATGATAGTCCTTTAACAATATTAAAAATTGATTTTTTTTAATTGTTTTAGTTAGCCCACTGTGCGAAAATTATGTTTTACCGTTGTGTAGACAAGGAAGATTTATGTTTTTCATTTATAACTTGATCTTAACTTTATAAAGATTTTTTCTTTATATTTTATAATTATAATCTTACGTTGATATTAATTAAAATGCCTCAATCTATTGCACATTCTGTTTCATGTTTATTTTCTTTGTTTTTATTGAGGAACATGATATGTGTATCCTTGCATTTGTTTTTTTTTTTGTTTTTTTTTGTTTTTTTTGGAAGATACCTTTGTTTAGTAATGTTGACAATTTACTTGGTACTTGGAAACCATTTTATTTAATAAAATTCCACTGTATGCACATCTAATTAATACCTCCCCTCCCTACATGAACTAAGAGTTCTTAAAATATTCTGGTCCTAGTTATATTCAATTTTGACTGTCTTTTATTATTAGCTTAAACATTTAAAATATGGCATACTTAATTACAAGATACAGTACGGTCTGATTAATTTCTAATCTTACTTATTTGAACAAAATTGTTGATCCTTTAGAAATATTGTAATTTGTAAAATTACAGTGCTTTTCAATTCCCTCAAAGGATATTTTTAAACATCTTATATTTTGTAAATCTCATTTAACTATCCTTTTTATTTAAACCACTATTCTCATTCTTCAACTCTCTTAATCATGTTTTTTTTTTTACACTTTATTCTGTTTACCTTGGATTTAATATAATCTTTTATTTTTCTTTCAGTTTCTCTGTGAGTTTGAAAAACACCCATCATTTTTTTTCTATTTGTGAAAAAATGGAGTTCCCGATAGCGAGTAAAAAATTAATGTGTCAAAACATTTTAATATCCCTCTTTCTACTTTTCTAGATTATTCCTAAACTACCTTCGAACAGCAATATTTTCTATTGCCCTGAAGTTGATTGGTCCCTTGTCACATAGTTTCGACAATAGTGACAAACCGATGTACCAATGATCCAATGGTGAAAGTAATGAAGAGGGAAAGCAGTTAATTTTTTTTTTTTTTTCAGTCAAAAATGAAAAGTTTTTATCAAGAACAATTTAATATGAGTTTTAGTCTATTGTTATTCCTTAATAAATTTCAATATTTTATATTGTACATTATACCATTAAAAACTTATAATCCCACCGATTTGAATTTTTCTTTTCGTTTTTATCTTTCTTCTTCTTAATCCACTTCTTGTCTAATTGCCTGGTGCAGTGTGAAGGTTTTATGTTACACCTAATAATTTGTATCTCACATAAGTGTATAATCAGATCACCTGCGTCCAAAGTCTAATGGAGGGGCTGCCTCCTCTTAGGTTTGAAGCAAGCTACCCTTTTTAGGAAGAAGGTCCTCTATTTGGGAAAGGGCCCATCTTCTGCCTCCACTGATTCGCTTACTAGTGAGGGATCGGTTACCCCTAAAAAGCACTGGAATCACAGGTCAGTGGGGTAGGCTTTGATGAGGATAAGGTTTTGTGTTACCAGGTAGAAGTATAGGGCAATGTATCCTGTGATTCCGCAGAGTGAGTAAACGAGATTCCCGCACCAATTTCCCTCTCCAGCAACTTTGTTGCCTTAGTCCTTTGCCTCCCGTTTTCTTATTCTTAATAATCTTTAATACCATTCTTTCAAAAATCATAGTGATTTGTAATTAACTATTGGTTCCTCGGTATTATGAATTACCAAGATTGTATTGTAATTGAAACATTCATGAAGAAAGATGTTCTATTATTTGCCCCGTTTTAGTAATAAGCAATTTGCTTAAAGATTCATAAAAGTGTTACCGTCTGAAAAAAAATAACAATCAAGTCATCAGGAGATCTACGCGATGATACATAACTTATCATTTAAGAAATTGTTTAAAGAACTAACCAGATACTTCAATGAGTACAAAATAAGGTTAATTCTTTTAAAAATGTGAGGGTAGCTAATGTAAGCTTTGAGTGTTACATTTTCGATGTATTTCCATTTTCTGTTGAGTGATTATTACAGCATCATCTTTATAGGAAAAAATTGATTATTAAAAACAAAAAAAAAAAATTAAGAAATCAACTTAATTCAGCTAGCTAATGCTAATGCTTTATTAAACATTGACTTTGTCAATTCATTTTTCAATCTGTTGTAATCTACCTCCTAACTTTTTTCTTTTTTTTTCCCACTTATGAAGAAGTGACATCTAACTTTGAGAAGGCGGTTAGATTTTACGATAACTGCATCGAGAGATTGTACTTTTGATTGAATGACAGCATTTATTATGAAAATTTAAGAAACTTACTAGCTAACGAGTTGATATTCTCCTGGCAGATTTGTTACTTTTTTTTTATTGTGTTTTTTTTTTTTTAAATAACGAAAGAAGGGGGGGTATGGTTATGGTGTTATCAGTTTCCCATATATCCGAGCCTCTTTAAACAAATTTGTTCCTCGATATCCAAAGCACAAAACTCAAAAGCTATAATTTTTTATTCTGAATAATTAAGTTCTTGCCATTGACAAAGCCAAAATGAAAAATTAAATAAACTAAAAAACAAAACAATTTTTTTTTATATTATAAAGTTTTAATATTATAATCTTATGAAAATCTTTTTATTTCATTTTACCTCATAAATTTTGATGTTTTCAATATTTAGAGAAGGTCATGGTCCTGTTCATATGTTGAACTACTGAAACAGTACTGTTACAACTTAAAAGAGATATACGTAGTAAGGTCCAAACGTTTCCGACCTGGGATAGAAGGAAAGGTGAAAAACTGGTCTTACTGTTTTTCAGTATATTCTCCTCTAATTTCAACATACTTAATAAAACGCTTTAGCAACATTTCTATACTATGAAAAAAATAATTTTCTTCTTTGTTAAAAAAATGTTCTTCCACTGCTGCTTGGAAAAAAACATGTACAAATTCATTGCAACAGTGAACTCGTTCCTGTTTTTGAGCAGCTGAAAGAATTTTTGGAACCCATCTTGCACTAATCTTGTTCTTATGCTAATGTTCTTTGATGATCCTCAAAACACTTGTTTTTGAAAGCCCCAACCTCGTTGCTATTTCCTTGGTTTTCTGTCGCAGCAGTCAGACAGCAATTCAGATTCCACAGGTTAGATTGTTTCAGAAGCTTCCAATGGGTGACTGGGGCGCGGGTCATCTTCTAGATGTTCTTTCCCTTACTTAAAATTTTGCCTATTCTTTCACTGTGGAATATGAGGGGGAGGACTGTTCGTATACACAATACAAGCGCTGTTTAATTTGCTTGTTGGACCTCTTTACAAAAGAATTTAATAACTGTATGGTACTCGAGTTTGAACATTGTAAAAATGGGGAGTTTCCGTCAAGGCTGGACACTAACTGGCAGGACTGAGGAAGTGTGGGCGATGGGTATGGAGTGAGCAGGCATGGACTAGCATAGGTGTGCAGGTCCCGGCATGTTTCAAGGAGGGGAAGCAGGACAGGCCGGAAACTTATGGACCTTACTACGTATGTACAAGTTGGAATTAGGTTTGAATATTTAGATTTGAAATTAGGTTGAGACCTTTCTAATGTAGAATTCAATAGGTATTATTCTTCCAACTGCTCTTAATAGTTTTACAATGTAAATGCTTACACCAAATGGTGAACATAACGGAATGGCCTCATGCCATCAAAAATAAATTAGCTACAATATTCGAAGAATGAAAAGGCTATGAAATGGAGTCTTTGTGGATATACACTAGGTAAATATAATATATGTTTCACCAGTACAAAAGTTAAATAAGGTGTATTAAGTATGGCTCATGATGATTAAATCACAAAAACTTAATCAATTTTCTAGTGACGGTGAAATATTCGAAGGGATAATCTGAAATAAAGGAGGAATGATCGTGCTATGTTCATAGAATAATGTATTGGTATATGAGCTGTAGACTAAAGGCTTATAGGTCATAAATTACTCAATTTCATCGCTTCCCAACGAAAGTTTGAAATTGAAATTTTTATAGCTAATGGAATGATTAATATTCATTTGCTAAAATAAAATTTGCTATTAAATAATTCTTATGTTTTTATTATTTTAAATTTTTGTTAAAGATCTATGAATACGATGAAAACTCCATGGAACCGCAAGGATCAAGCGGTGAAGCGACTCCGCAGCGTGAAACTTTAAATGATTTTGAACAACAGGTACTCAATCTTTTTTTTTTTTTTCTTTTCTCTTAAAATAGATAATGAAATAATTGAATCGGTCCGCCGGAAAACGTTCTTAGCGACAAAATTTTCAAAGTGATGATTTCATAAGTTTTAAAATGTATAATAATACGCCATAGCATAATATAGTATTTTATTATATCATTATACATGTAAATATAACAAATTAATATTTAAACCTAAAATCTAACCAACAAAACTAACAAAAACTTTAGATTATGGTGATTTTCTTTCACTGATTAATCAAAATTTTATGTTTGTCGCTTAAAACGTTTTTCGACAGATCCATTCAATTGTATTTGTATTGTACATTATTTAGAAGCCTTCATTAAGAGTAAATCATCTTTTAATATATAACCCATATATTTTAAAACAATACTGCATTGCCTCTTTTAGCCTCCAGGAGGACCGAAGACACCACCATCGGTTGTTTCATCCGATGTTGCGCCTTCACCATCCCAGTCCTCTAACAAACCTCCTTCCCCAGAAAGTAGTGAAGATGACAAAGAAAAGAACAGCCTTAAAATGAAAGAAGAAGCCAACAGAGTCAAAAGAAAGGTAAGTTAATTTTTTTAATTTTCCAGTTTATTATTT
Source organism: Euschistus heros (assembly GCA_003667255.2). Lineage (NCBI taxonomy): Eukaryota > Metazoa > Arthropoda > Insecta > Hemiptera > Pentatomidae > Euschistus > Euschistus heros. Next base: position 460,998 of record RCWM02000301.1, on the reverse strand, counting down.
TCCCAATGTCAAATAAAATTTGAATAAAGCTTCTATGTCTTGTGATCTATTGTTCACAAGTTGACTATTTTTTTTATTTATTAGATTTGTTGTAACATTTGACATTATTTGTCTTATGTTCACTTAAAGGAATTATAGTTTATTATTTTAATATTTGTAGAAGTGATAGAAATTCTGATAAATTGTGGAATTCACCGCTGAAAACTCCTTTAAAATAATATTGTATTTTATTTTGATTCAAAAGTCGTTGAGTGGAAATTCATCACTTTCAATGTTTTTCTCTATTCAAAACCTTTGCTACTTATGTGTTTGTGACTACCTTAAGCAGGTAGGAATCTGACCATTATTATTGTTTCTCAGATTTTTTTGGTATGTATGTTGGTATGTTGCCAACAAAACTTAACATACTGACTTATTTGTAACAACAGTCGGTGAAAATAAATGATACTCATTTTAAATGATTCTAATAAAATTTACTTGGCAAATCTTGAATTTCATATTAAGTTAAGCCATTACATTACAGTATCAGCCATTTAACTATTTTAATAAGAAAATTTGAGCTTAATTACTTGTACAATTTTAATAGAAAAAGCATGTAAAAATATTTTAAACTAATAGTATGTTGGATATAATAAATGAGATTTTATTTAACCATAGATTATTGTTATTTTCTAGTTGTCCATCTCTGAATATCGTGAACGAGTGAAGTCTAATCCGCCAACGAAGTCAAATACCGACTCAAATCAGCCTTCCCAGCAGACCCAGTCTACAATACAGATAACGACGTCGGTAGAAGATATTGATGCCGATTCTGAGGACTTCCTCACTAACTCCATTCTGTTTAATGTTCCTCCTGCTCCGCCTATTGACTCTACATTTAAAAAAGGTATTTATCTTCGGTTACCAATAATTTTTTTTTTTTTTTTCAAATATTTTTCATTATTTATTTTTTATTATTAATTATTGAGGCAAAATTTTTTTGACTTGTAATTTTTTTTATTTAAAACTGATTATAAAAGAAAGCTTGACTTATTAACCAATATTTTATGGACTAATTTCTTGATTTCCTAAGTGTCTTAAATGTTTTTAATTATTTTGTTGTTACTTCAGTGTATGCTGTGAATCATATATGTGTGAGTCTCTGTTCAATTATTGGTTCCCCTGTCCTTTGTCTAACTTCTCTTCCAAACGTGCTGCCCTGGACACCATCTTCAACCATGAATTTTAATTAAAATTCCTAAATTGATGAATGTTGTTAATAATTTGATTGTCGTAAATTTACATTGATTCAACTTAAGATGTAATATTATGATTTGGATTTTAGTTTAATGTATTGTTATTAATTTTATTTTATATAGAATCCAGTACAAACTCTAAATAATGGTTTTGCTTTTTTTTGACTTGACAACACATCCAGAATGCTACGTATATATTATTCGATGGGTCTCCAATGTAAAAAAACCCTAACTCACTCTTGTGGCTTGTCTTCCCTATTGAAAAGTGGATTTGTCAAAAAGTTTTATCGGTTGTGTTTTTCATTTTATTAATTATTTGTAAATTTTTGTAGGGTCCATAGTTGGCGGTGCCGGTTTCAGTGCTGCCCCTACCCTTGTGGAACAGCAAAGAGAAGCATTGACCGAGAGATTGAGGCGGGAGTTCGGTCTCCTTATTAGTGATGACGAAGAAGATAAAAATAAAAAGGGGATTCCAGGTACAATAATTGTTTCTTGGTTCTCTCTCTTCTTTGTTAATTTATTTTATCAAAGAATTAATTATCTATCCCCTATTGTATATAAAATCAAACTGCACCAAATAGTTAAGCTGTAATTATTAGCATTGCTTCAACAATTTGTCAACAGGGAAAAGCCTCTTAATACAATACGATATTAGAAAAAAATTAATTGTAATTGTTTGACATAACATAACAAACCTTGGATGTTAATGTTTTACTAATAAGCTGAGGTACTCATGTATAAACCTATTTAGCTCTTGAATAATTTGCTTTCAAGCAATTATCGGTGATTCTAAAACATAGTTAGATTATAATTAAAATCTTAATCTGCTTTAAGAAGTTTCTAAATATCTTGTTTGTTTTTCTTACTTTCAATGAATCCTGATAATGTCAAAAATTCAGAATAAGAATTTTTTCTGAACATAGCTGCTATTAAAAAAAAAAAAATTACTTTGTCCCAATCTTTTACATTAAGAACTCCTTCATTGTCATTCATTATGCACATACATTTATAAATCTCAGTTTTGACCGTATCGGCTGGTTTTGAGGCATGTTATCTATAAATTATACTAACATATACAGTCAGTACGCTTAACTTATTCTTCACATTTCGACTCGTATCACTCTCATTCTCTTGCTAACTTACAGGTCAATTTCTTTTCTTTGAATTATGTTCCTCAATTTCTTTGCTGATTCCAAGCTCTTTATCATCATTTTGCCTAATAAAACTTGTCAAAAATATTAATCGATTTGATTGACTTACATTGCTTACCAACATACGTCAAGAATTACTAATTGCATGTGAATAAAAAAAAATCATGTAAGGAAATTTTGATATCTAGAGGTATCGCTATGTAAGGTCCAATAATCCAACTCTTTCGGCAGCTCTGTATCAACATATTAAGCATAAGTAGATGTGTTATGTTTAGTATATTATGTTAATCACTTTGTTTTTAAGCATTAAACTTAAGTATTTTACAGCAATATTTCAATATGTTGACGTTATGATGCACAGGTACCGACTCGATAGCAATGATTCCGCCAGCTCTCGCCGAAGTGAAGAAGAAAAGAAAACCCCCTCCACCGCCTCCCCCACCCCCGCTACCACCAGCTGGCCCCCTGCCTCCTCCTCCACCTCCAGCAAATGACTTCTTTTATTACCAACGACCTCCGCCCCAATCCAAGTTGCATTGGACTACTTTAAATTAAGCTCTAAACTCTAAAAAAGAAAAAAAAAAAAAAAAACTAAAAACGGCTAGGAAATAAATTACTATTTCCAAATGAAATATTTGTAAATATATTGTAAAGGTTGATTGTAATTAGTAGGTGGAGATGAATTCGACATTAGGTAGATAATGTTAATATCTTTTAAGATTGTAAATCTTTTTCTTTGCTATCTTCTTAATATTTTTGAAATTGTTATTTTAATTTATTCATGAAATTTATATGATGTACATTTGTTTTGTACAGGATATAGATTGTACATGATATATTTTGTAAAGTGAAAAAAAAAAAATTTAAATATTTATATATGTACATACATATATTATAAATACATAATTTAAAATTTATGTATTCAAAACCTGCTTTAAAATACATATAATGTATTTTCTTAGGTTTTATGAGTGGCTAGTGTTTTATATACATACTATATAAACATTTTTAACCAAAAATCTGTAGGACGTTAAGTGTTTATTTTCAATCAAAAATACTTAAATGGAAGAAAGGAATTATAAATATTTTGTTTATTATCCATGTAAAGTTTGATTTGTATAATACTGTTTTTGTAAATAAGTAATGTAAATAATATAAATAGATTTATATCATTATGAGGGGCGAGTATTAGGATCGAAGGCCAATTGCATCAGGCAAGTCTTTCTTTCCTACTTCCCGCTCCTTATTTGATAGTATGAAATACAGTCGGTATTTACGGTGTGTGTCAATATATATTCGCACGCATTGTTCATATTTGCTGTATACAAGTAAAATAAGTTGAAACTTCAAGTTCGATTGAATTTGTGATTTAGTACAAAGCAATTATGATTTAATTTTAGCCAGATTAAGTAATGTTTAAATTTTTTCTGAAAAAAATATATATATAAATATATTAATATATAATATTGTTTCTCATTTAGCTTAAGATATAGATATAGGTGAACAATATTATAGGCATATTGTGTGTATCTGTGTGAGTGTATATATATGATTATATATTGATAAACATGTATATACATGTACATATACACATGCGGATTTTTTTTTATTGACATAGAATGTTAATTTAAAACTTTAATAGGATAAAATAATAATTAAAAAAAAAAAAAAAAAAAACCGGTAAGAGTTGGTTGCCTTTTATGAGTGCAATATAAGGATACCGTTTGGAAATCAAGGTGCCAACTTTTTTCGGAGTGAGATAGTTATTTTAAAATAAAATCTTTATAAGAGTATGAACAGGTGATTTTTGATCTTATCAAAAGCCCTTTACTTTATTATTGTTAACTTAATTATAAGTATTTTTTGTTTATTTTCTGTTAACGAATGTGTTAATACTCACCCCAGTGTCTGTTTATATGATGAAGTTTCTGCTTTATGAATAATGCTGTTTTTTCTATGTTTAATTTATTTCTTATTTTTTTAATTTTTACATTTGAGACAATGTGATATATGAGGCAAGAGACATCACGATTTTTGACAAATGTCTATAAGTACAAATTTTGAACTTATTTTTTTATTAAAAATTGAAAGAAAAAAAAAATTTAACATTCTCTTGCTTAGTATGGTCTAGGTTGTGCACTATGTTTTAATATAAATATTTGACAGTTTGTTTCAATATTATGATCTCTGTCCCTTTGGATCTATCATGTTTATTTCTATGTTAAACGTAGTGATTTTTCACAATAACTCATATTAACTATAAAATTGTATATAAAATAAATTTGAACTAAATATTAAATTAAACCTTTGTTGAGTTCATTACCAAATCCTTTATATTTATTTTTAAATTTTTGAATGGGAACAGTCAATCTTATTGGATGAAATTGTATCATTTCATCCTGAAAAGAAAAGTTAATCAATTTTAAATTTTATTGTAAATCTCAAATAACAAGGAGAGTGATTGCTCTAAAATAATTATTAAAAAAAGAGAATTTAGATCAATTTTTACTAGTTATCATTTATTTTCTTATACAATTTATTATTAAAAGTTTATCCCTGTTACAAGTATACTTCCTAAACTACACATTTTGCCCAATTATCTGATGTGCATTTATAAATAATAATCTTTCTGCTCCCCACAAGAGTTATTTAGTTCTAAAAATTAATAAAACTTCATTTACATATTATAACTTCATTTCAAGGATTTTGCTATTATCTTGATGGTCATAGTCGGGGCTACGAATCATGTAAGATCAAATAAACACTTCATCGCTGCCTCTTCTACCATCCTAGCAGTGTGAGGAGAGTTCTTGTAGAGCTTATTCCTATTGTCTCCACTCCAAACGTACATTCTTCTCTTTGTCTATTCAATAGATTCTTAACACCATTTCCCAGGTTATCAGGTTTTCCTGAGTCAACCTTTACTTCTTTTGCCTTCCATGTTGGTCTCGTATGGATATTTTGCTATGCAATTTTCTGCCAAATGGGAGACAGGCATAAATATTTAGGTTAATGATAACATATTTAACTTTTGGTAAATAAAAAAAATACGTGTAGGGGTGATTCTCAGATTACGGCCAATTTTTTGTCCATTAAAATTTTTACTCAATTGATCAAATCCTTCTTAAATTTTTGCCCACTGCTATAACAGAAGAAATATTTCTCCATAATAAAATATTAAAAATGAATGTATAAATTACTGAATTGATTTAGCTATTCAAATGTCATTACCACGGTGAATCCCACTCTTAGTTATCTTGTATACATTTATTCATTTCTTTCGTTACGTAAGGTAAATGGTTGTGGAATTTATTTCCACACATAAAGGAAAACACATTCATAAATGTTCTCGGTTTTGTATTTTGGGTAATAATATAATGTTCACTGGGCATTAACTCCCACTAATCTATCCATGTTACTGTTAGTTCTTTGGAATTATTATTAAACTATTTTTCATTACATATATTGAAGAAAACTTTCATTGATTACCCACAATGCTTCGCCAAAATTTCATACACAGGTAAAAATAAAAACACTTGAAACATAGAAAAAATAAATATTTGTCACTATTTACAGAGATATATAACACATATTTTATATACAGTATATACTACAAACAATATTCTTTGTAATCATGATATAATATTCAAATAAAAAGTTTTTCTGTTAAATCTACAAAATTCATTCACTAACAACTGATAACTGATCACCAAGGATTTAATCGTATACAATCAAATACTGAGAGGAAGTTAAATCACGTTAATATTATTAATTTTAATTTGCTGGGCTAATTTTTGATTCAGCAATTCAAGACTCAATATAATCTTCCCAGCCATTGTTGGAATAAATAAGGGTATGAACCCTATTAATGTATACATCCTGAATAGATGTGCTTTTACTTCTTAATAGTGTCATATAGAAGTTTTATTTATAACATTTTTAAATTATAATGGTAATTTAAAGACTACAGCCATCAAGCTTTTTAATAAACAATAAATTAAAGAACTTGGAAAAGTAACACAATGGCAACTATTTAAGTTTCATAAAATCTTTCATTAGTACATTCTTAGTCTTTTAATCTATAAAATATTTTCTTTCCTTTTTATATATATGCTAATATAATCTCCTGTGGTAGAAATTTCTCTAAATTTCCAGAGTTCCCATTCATTTGGAATGTTTTCATCAAACGGACTAGGTTCAGTATGCCTAAAAGAAATAATAGGTTTTAATTTCTGTTGTATTTTGATTAATTGAAATATAAATATGTATTGATAACATACTTTCCGCAGTTTTCTGGTCCTATAATAATCAAGCATTGGCCTGGATAAATACTGAGATATTCTAGGAAAGCATTCATATAATTAAAATAACAGAACATTAGGGCATTGTTTTCTTTGCAGATGTTTTCCGAAAAGGCTACATCTTGTGGAAAGACCAAGTTGATAAAGCTTTTTCTTGCATATTTAGAATTCCAATAGTTTTTATCTATTTCTATTCCAGTAACTTTTATGCCTAAATCAGAATTCAGGCAAAATCATTTTGGAATGAAAAACTAAAACATTCATAGTAACAATATTGGGAGAACTCAACATTATAAATGAAAATATGTAATTATAGGAAATGGATGGAATGTTCAAGTCTGTTTGGGCTTTTTCTTAAACTTTTATGTATTGTATTTATTTTCTTTAAAACCACTAGTGAAATATTTCTATCTCTATTGAAATCAGGGTTGCCACCTATCCCATGTGTTTTTTTTTGGACAGTTCTGTTTTTTTGTCACTTGTTTTCTATTTCATCACCTTCATTTTCAAGAATTTTAAAGATAGAAAAATGTGCTACCTGGAACTGATAGTGTATTTTGCCTTTAGCATTCATTAATGCATATAACACATCTATTAAGAGTGTCATACATGAACCAGAAGTAGACATTTATTTCCAACTGGTGTTCTGTCAATCTGATAAAATTGAAACTCATAATCACCAAGGAGATGGAAGTAAACTGTTCCAAAATTTATTGAACCCCTCAAGGGTAGTAAAAATATTAAAGCTATCCAGAAAAAGTATTATAAGAATTTTTTACCTATTACTTTTAGCTGCATTATAGTTATTTATTTGACTATACATATGTACATATTGTATGTTCATATTACCAAAGATTAATTGAATCTAATTAAATAATAAAAGGAAGTTAAACCGCATTGAACTTTGAAAAAAAAAAAGTTAGCTAAGAAGAGCAGCAGGCTCATAAGCATAGCATTTTTCATAACTTAAAATCTTGTCATGGCATAAAAAAAGGTAAATTTTGACAACTTTGTGACGTGTGAAATATGAAAATTATGGATTAATAAGAATACTACCACTTGCAGACATCAGAAGCCACTCCAACAAACCACATCCACATCCTATGCTTAAAATGCTTTCTATGTTTAATATTTTCATCGAGTCTGAAATGAAATATAAATCATCTTTCATTGGTTTTGGCCAAAGGAAGTAAGGTTCATTTAATATGGCTTGGGCATCAACAACTGCTTCCCAATCCCCTGTTGATATAAAATTAAATCAGTTTCATTTTATGACTGAAATGTGAAGTTAAATGCTACAAATAAATAAATACATAAATTTAACTAAGCAGACCATTATTATTCATATACACATTTTATGATTTTAAAGTTGCCAACTTCTAATAATTCTTATTTATATTTATAATTGTTTCTGAAAAAAAAAGTGACAAATGAATAAAAATAGTATGGTTGATTGTAGGATATATTTCATGAAAAAGATGGTCTGGGATGCAGTCAGAAGTAATAAGAAACATGTCCAAGTTAAAATACTGCTGATGTTTCTCTTAATTAGTTTTTTTTTTAATGTCCTTTGTTTGCTTTTTATCTTGTAGCCTGGCAACAATCTATAAGTTGATTTATTATAATTTTTCATATCTCATAAAATTCCTCAACCTTTACCTCCATTTACAATTATGCCAAACTTAATTTCCTCCCTAATCCTTCACTTTATCTTAGGTTCTCATTACATTTATTTTAAAACTTTTTTATATTAAAAAAAAAAAAACAAAAAAAAAACCCTTTTATATTTCCTATTTGTCCTTGTCCTTAACATACTACTTTTTGTCACAGAAACTTAATCAAAGTGTCGAAAAATAATTTAAATAGGAATTATTTTGTTATTACAATATAATAATTAAAAATTGTATTATTCAGGTGGATCATGATAACTATTTCATACTTAATTATGTAATTACTTCTGATATTCATTTGTAATTTAATTTAGTTTATTTGTTATCATTTGATCACTTCCAGTTTCGACTATTTTTAGACCTGAAGACCTGCAAGGCAGTTCGAAATGTCCAAACTCCATAAAAAGTTAAAAAAATTAAACCTGACTGTAATAACTTAAAATACTAATAATGTTTTTGTTTAATCAAGTCTTTTATTGAAATAGAAAAAATTTATACTCAGCTTAATAAATGAATTATTTTTAAATTCATTAATGTATAAAACTACTTTCAAAATATAATTAAAATTCGTTAGAAGTTAGTTTCCATTTATTTATAAATAACATTTAAAAAAAAAGTCGTTTGTCAAATGATTAAAATGAAATCTAAATTAACATTTATAAAAAAAAATTAGGTAATTTAGGTGGAATTTTCCTAAACTAAAAAAGAAAAGAAAAGAAAACTGTATAATTGAGAAAATCAACCTTTAATAAAGCTTTCAATAACTCGTTCATGTGCTGAATCAAGAAATGACATTTCTTCATTAATTGAGCGATCACTGAACACACTGATTATCACTTAAATACAATTTTTAAAAATACAAAAATTTTGTCTATGAATTCAATATAAATTATCATGAAACTTTATAAAATGACTAAATAATAGAGAAAGAACAAACTAGTTCCTAAGAAAGGAAAATTACTGTCCCTGAAACCAAATTTAAAAAAGGTACCCATGCCCAAATATTGGATTTGTTCCAAGTTAAAACTGCCAAAAACTATCATTGAACATTTTTCAATCTGTTAAGAAAGGATTGACAGCCACCTATTGTTCTAAATTTATGGTTGTAAGACCGGATCTCCAATTTAATATATATTATATTATAATAAAATTATCATTTAATAAATGATAAATAAATATGATAAAAATTGTAAGATATAGAATTTACTACAAATAAAAGTATTACTATTAAACCAAGTCTACAACAAATTTTTATAAAAGATCATTATCAGCTGTTATATACAATGAATTATAAGAGAATTGATAAATATTGATTTAAAAAACTTATTTGATTAATCTAATTCATTACATCTTAAAACAATGATTGAATTCAATATACAGTTAATAACAGTCATATTCATACAACATGGTATATTACTTTTTTTTTCTCACCTCCTAAATTTGTTTCAGTTAAAAAAACAAAAAAAAAACACACACCCACATTTAAAGAATAACTTTTTTTTCAACTAAAAATAAATTTATATAGATAAATTATATAAGAAACAATGAATAAATAATAGTGTTTTTAATTTATGGAACTTTCATTTTCATACAGTTCAATAATTCATCATTTTAATATATAAAAATAAAACATAATACTTTATTGGGTATCCTATAGTTTGGTTGTGTCTGGAATTTTAGATCAGCTGTTTTCTTACAATTCTGGGATTATTTCAGTAAAACCCTTTAATAAATAAATTCTTTCTCTTACTCAACAATATGCAATTTCTATTAGATATTTTAGTTCATATATAAAATTAAATATATATTTAGAGAACAAAAAAAAAAAAAAAAAAAAAAAAAAAAAAAAAAAAAAAAAAAAAAAAAAAAAAAAAAAAAAAAAAAAAGGAAAAAGTCCAAAAAATTGAGGATGCAGCATATGAAAATGACTGTCATTAAGTTTGTTACTTATATGCATCAAATCCTTAAGCAAAGTAATTATAAATTTGCAATGTGTATGCATTATTAAACCTCAAATTTTTTAATGTTTTCAGGAATACTTTACAATTGTTTTTTAAATTAGATTAATTGGTTAAGGAAACAAGCTGTACAAAGAAAATAAGAATAATTTTTATTAAAAAACATTTACAAATACACACAAACAAGTTACTGACCATTCATTTATTTCTCAGTTAAGGCATGTGATGATACTTTCTTACATTAAAAAAATGAATTAACAATACAACACTGACACATTATTAGATTGGTTTAGTGTATAAACTGAAATTAGAAAAAATATTTACTTAAATAAAATAGTATGAATACAGCATAAAGAATGAAAAAAATATAAACAATAGTAGGAATGACGGAAGTAAATATTTAAAAAACAGGATTCCCAATTCAATGTCATGGATAAGTACAGTTAGATCATAATTTTTTTACATAATACATGTTTAATGAGCATTTAAAAAGATTTATGTTAAATTAAAACGACTCCATTTAAAATTTGATTTATTCAACATAGTCTGAAAAACAATAATGTTCTAGGAGCTTAATTTTTTTTTTTTTTTTTAGAATTATACTTTAAGCTCTAATCTAATAATTACAATAAATCCTAAATTTGTACAAAATTTTTTGGTTCAATTACACCAATCTTAAAAAAAAAAAGAAAGGCAGTAATACTCATGAACTTACCAGAAGCAAATTCATGGTTATAAAATAACCTAGATATAAATAGCCTAAACAAAACTGGGGTAGAATGTTTCCTATACCAAAATCATGGAAAATGGCATAAATTTTATACTTATCACAGAGTTATTAAACTAGATTTTTGGTTTATCTTGTACTACTTTTCATTTGACGAAACTTCTGGAGTATTTTCATCTGTCACGTTTTGTGTTGAATCTTCTGGAGGATTTTCATCTGTTGTTATGCTTTGTGTTGAATCTTCAGGAGGATTTTCATCTGTTGCTATGCTTTGTGTTGAATCTTCTGGAGGATTTTCATCTGTTGTTATGCTTTGCGTTGAATTTTCTGGAGGATTTTCATTAGTACGAAACTTCTGTATTTGACCGAGGATATATGAAAGAGGAGATCGTAAAATTCCTTTCTTTTCTTTTTCACTTGATACAACAAATCTGTAACAACAATAATAGTTTAAATGTAATAATTACTTTACTATTAGTGTTTTAAACATAGAAAATAACAATTTTTTTTTTTTTTCAATTAATAATCTACATCAATCCTATGCAGAAAAGATTGCTAGGTCCACAATAAAAAAAAAGTTACAAGATAAAAAATAATTGGAAACTTAAATATTTAAATCATTACACTGCCCAACAAAACATAATTGAAGGCATTGCTACAAAAAGGAAGAAGCTCCTTTAAAGAGGGAATAAAAAGAGAAATTAAGTAAAAATAAAAATTATTTATTCTGGGACAGATATATTCCTCTTTATAATCAATTAAAATAATATTTTTATTTTTAATATTTCAGTGAAAAAATATAATCTTTTTTTTTTTTTTTTTTTTTTTTTTTTTTTTTTTTTTTAAATATCAATAAACAAAAGAAAAAAAAATGAAAATAGAAAATTTACAGAAATATTTAAAAACATATACATTCATTGAGGACACAAGAAAATCATGTATCTTTGAGGATTATTTAGAGCAAAGAACAACAAAAAGTAGAGAGGGAGGGAGGAGATGCTATGCTTTATTATTATCTTTGCTCAGAAGTCAATTAAAATATATCTAACTTAATAATGTTAATTAAAACTAATTAATCAAATATAAAAATCTTGATGACTTATTTGATCATGTTATTCCTCATCTTCACCCCAATATTTCCTTTTTTTAATATTACAGTAGAACCCCTCATATCCGTCAACCCCAGGTCCACCGGAGCGTGGTCGGATAACAAAAAAGGTCGGATAATCCGAGGAACAACAAAACATTAATAAAACACATATAAACGAGTATTTATGTACATATGTATGTAAATGTACATGTTTATTGAATAAATAACATATTGAACACAAAAAATACTGAAGCATAAAATACGGAAGTATGCATGTATGTATACATAGCCAACAAATTAATTACACATAAATTCATTTAAAAAAAAAATCAGGACCTTACAAAGGAGTTCCATTGCGTCTTTGTTGGCAAAACCAAACCCAGAGAGCATCATCTAAGACATCAAATTTAGGCTTTTTAAGCATCTTTCTATTTTTCAAAGCTTCCTCTCCTTCCACTGTCATGGTTTACGATTGAATATTCTTTCTGTTTTTCCTTCAGTCTTTAATTGTTGTGACCCTTATTCCTAGTTCAGAAGATAATTTTTGAACTGACTCACCATCTTCCAAGCGCTGAAGAACTTCTAATTTCTTCTGAAGCGTGCATACAGTACGTTTACGTTTTGGGGTAGCCATAATAGGTAACTATGCGAGGAACTCAGTTGCACTACTGTGATTCACATAATCAAACATTTGAGACTGGCGGGAGGAGGGGTGGCGGATATGATGGATAATCCGAGAAGTCGGATATGAGGGGTTCTACTGTATTTTTTATTTTTTATAAACTAGGGTTATTTAAGATTATGTGCTGACAGAGTTGACAAAATTTAATCATAGAAATTTGACAACTAATTCTCTGGGGGTCACCTGTGGTGTAGTGGTTAGCATAGCAACCAACTAAACCTATGATCGTGGGTTCGCAGCCCGGCAAATGACCTTAGGATTTTTTAAAGGGAGTAAAAAATCCTTAGCTATGCCGTCCTTCGGAAGGGACGTAAAATGGGGGTCCCGAGCCTGTGCGATATCAGGTACTCGTTAAAGATCCCTATCCTAATTATACCTGGATAGGCAAAATTTAGGACTCCCACCGTAGCATCGCTCGATTAGCCTTAGCAGCATAAAGTGACGTTAAACGAAATAAACAAACAACTCTGGAATCAATCACTTAATTTAATCATTTTTAAATTAGGTGTTAGATTCAAAGAAATTAGTTGTCAAATTGCTATGATTAAATTTTACCTAACTCTGTGTGCTAAATACTAGACATGATTCATCAAAAATGGTTCATTAGCTTTAAAAAAATATGGGTGATAAGAAATAGGGAACAAGGTTGGAAGAATAATCTTTTTTTTAGTATTTTTTTTTTTTTTTACCAACAAGTTAAGAAAAATAAATTAAAAAAAAATTATTACCTTTTTGTTGTGATATTATGCAAAGGCCCAAATGCTAACGCAACAACAGTACAGGCAAGACAGATAACGTTATAAGGCATCGAGAAATCAGGAGTGGCCAAAGAAATAATAAGTGTTTCTGTCGTCAATCTGACGACGTACCCTTTCTCACTAGCGTTGATACTAAAAGACATTTGACATCTTAGTAATAATTGAAGTTAAATATATAAATTAAAAATAAAATCCAATATTACCTAGATGAAAAGAGACTGAACTGCTTTGGAATACCAGTGTAATTCCTTGCCAAAGGAAGAAAGGCAGTGATCGAGCTCGCACCAGCATAAAATCCATGATGCGCATCAGGAGGGTACTCAAGCCATTTCAAGAAAGTATAATCAAACTGAATAGACACTGTAGTGACGGACCTCGGAGGTAATTCCAAAACAAGTTCTAACTGATGGGGCCTTTCTCTTTCTCGTCCAGGACGAAATACCTTCTTGACTAACAGAAGATTTAAATCAAAATAAATAAATTAGCAAAGTGTAAAAATCGTAGCTTAAAAATATTTTAATAAAAAAATAACATAAAACTGAAAGATTACTACTACTATAATTACTACCATTTAATGGTAAACCAAGAAATAATTTATATAATTTATAAATCAAGAAATAAACAAATAAATATAAATCAATAAGTATTTAAAAAAAAAAAAAATTAAAGTTACAAAATTTTAAATAAATATTTTTTTTTTTACAGTTTTGTATTAGATTGGGCATATTCCTAAAAAGGTTATTCAAAATCACATTAGACCTATACTCCATGGAATGAAAGATCTAGTGAACGCAGGGGGAGGATATACACCTCATTAATTTAAAATTTTGTAAATTTAAAATTGCTAAGTAATTTTTTTTAATATGGCTTGCTATTATTCAAATATTTTTAATAATCCCAATAACATTCATATGCTCTGATAAAAGCATACGGAGATGTATACATCTAAAAAAGAACTAACTTTTAGCCGAGAAAATGAAAAATTTCTACTGTATATAAAGTTTTTTTTTTTTTTTTTTTTTTTTTAAACTTGGATGTGTGATTTATCAACCTGACTGCATCTCAGACCATTTCTCAACCATTATATACTAACTGTGGTTTTATGATTCAAAACTAATTCTTAATATAAGAAAGTTTAAATTCTGATTAACATAAAGTAACTAATATAAAATAAAGTATCCATTGAATGTATATTTAAAATAAAAACATTATTTCAACATTATACCCCAAAAATTATAAAACAAATAAAAAAATATTACTACATATACATAAAAATACATAAAATATACATAAAATGGAATATTAACTTACTTGGTTTGAGCTCGATCCCATTGCTTAAAGCTTTCAATGTATGGAGATATACAGAAACATACCAAGGAATAGCTTCTAATAATATTATTTTAATGGGAGAACGATATCTGTTTTTAATTCTTGTTTTGATACCTCCAAAGTCTTGCCCATAACCTGATAAAAAAATAAGGATTTTTATTTATTTAAAAAAAAAAAAAGAAAGTAATGAAATTTAAAATCTTATTCCATATCCACACAACACCATATAACGTATTCCGTAACTCAAATTCAAATTGAAAAATCCTGAATGGTAGTGGATTCTTATAGAGCAAATACATCTGTTACTGAGGGTTCTTTAGCAGGAAAGAAAAAAAAAAAAAAAAAAAAAAATTAAACTAATAACATGGAGAAAATAAAATGAAGCATTATCATTTATAGCTAAGGAAAAATAGATACATCAGGTTATAGTACCATAGCTTTCAGATCTTTAACAATTCCTATATTTAAGGAAGGGTACAGCCACTCTGTGCCTCTTTTAGAAAATAAAACAACAAACTAATCTATATTATTCTATAAAAGGACAAGCCATTTTTCATTTGTGATCACAAGCCATGGAAACTACAAAAACCAAATTTTAACCACATCATCTTTATAGTTCAAGGAAGGTTTAGCAATAATATGTGAATAACAATGAAGTTTGAAAATTGATGGATAGGTGGCGAGCACCATTTTACATGAAAGGTTACAACGGTATGGTGTTATATAGACCTTGAAATTGATAATAAAATTTACTTATATTCAATTAAGTTATTAACAAAGATTTAAATATGTGGTGAGACATGTGGATCCAAGTGAAGTCATTATAAATTATTATTATTATTATAAATTGGGGCCTGGGTAGTCGAGTGGACAAAGACATGTGAAGTAGACATTTAAAGTTAAGCACTGTCGATTGTGGTAAGCACTTGGATCGCTGACTGCCCTCCAGGTAAGACCTATAGGACTAATAACTCTATCCTGTAAAAATCATCCTTGAAACTTGCAATAAGACTCAAAAAGTCTGCCTTTAAAATGGCAACAACCCCAACTTTGTATAACAAAGATACCAGAGAACTATATGTAACAAAGATAAGCAGAGGTGAAGCAGGCTGGTTAAGTCAACCGAAAATCTACAAGGTGTGTAGAGCCAACAGGAAAAAAGAAAAAAAAAAAAAAAAAAAAAAAAAAAAAAAAAAATTAGATGTATATACTTTATAACAGACTCTCAAACTACAAAAACAAGCAGAAAAAATAGGTCTTAAAATTTCCTTCGAAAAGACCAAAATAATAACAAACATAAGAAACCCACCAAACATCTACAAGTGGGCAAACAAAAAAAAAAAAAAAAAAAAAAAAAAGTCAAGAAGTTCAAATATCTTGGAAAATGGATCAGCTGGAATAGCCTAGAGAAAAAAAGCAATGGAATCTAGAAGAAATAAAGTTGAACTGACCTTCCAACTCACCAAAAACACCTACAACAAAAAGTCCCTCTCATGGAATGCAAAATTAAGACATTATAGCACAGTAATTAAGCCAGAAGCACTATATGCATCTGAAACACTGTCCATTACCAACCATGGCCCAATTGAATGGCTATATATCAAAGAAAGGAAAGTATTAAGAAAAATTCTAGGCCCCAAATTTCATGACAACAAATTAATCCACACGAGAAATGAAACCCTATACCAAAATATTGAGAAACTTTCAGACACAATGAGGAAGATAAGATTAATTTCTATGGACACATCCTCAGAATGAACCTAAATAGACTAACTACAGAAAAGGACATAATCGAACTCCGTATAACAGAAAATATACTCATGGATAAAAGTGCAAAAAAAATAACTGAGGACAAAAAAGAGAGGTTTCAATTCAAAATCAAACCAAAACGAACAATCCAAATCTCTGAAGAGGGTAGGAAAATAAGATCAGAAATAATGAAGCAACACTGGGTTGAAAGAAAGGCACAGAGCATTCAGGAGTGATTGGTCCAACGTAACCCAAAGTCGGGTGAAACGAAAAAATACTTGGTTTTCAGCTTTCTCTTGTTGTCCAGAAACATTTCATCTTTCTGACCTGGCTGCACTTTGTTCGTTGGTTATAGTGTATTGTCTCTGTTCAAATGTTTTGAGTTTAATCTTATGACTCTGTCCTTCAGAATCTTCTTCTCTTTTCTGATATAAATTAATAATAATCATAATAAATTATAATTTTTATTTTTATGTTCAGTAATCTATCATTTATCATAAAAATGAAAGAGAAACATATCTATGGTAGAGAGCAGGATAATTTTCTACTAGCACAATTATTTACCAGAGGTCAGGTTTAGAAAAAATGAAAGCATATATACTTAAAATATATGTGTTTAATTCTAATGTAGCTACACAAGATACTAATGACCAAGACATCTTAAACTGATATCACTAATGCTTTAAAAATAGAAAATTATTTGTGAAAAATGGGGACGGAATAACACGCCTCTAATCTAAAGCTTAAATAACTTGTCAAATAAACCATACTTTAAATTAACTTCTAATGAAAGAAAGAAAGTAATAACTAAATGGTGATTAATAATGTAGATATTAGATTATCTAATATGTTTTATTGAAGAACTAAATATCAATAATCATGAATTGAATCATATGTTTAACAGGCACTTATAAAAGGATTTTCAAGTTCATAAAAATACAGATACACAAAATAAAAAATACAATTTTATAACTATAAATTCAGTGATATTCAATATATTTCAAAATATCATTCCTGGTATGAATATGTAAAGTTGTTGAACTGTAAAAAGAATAATCTAAAGAGGCACCTCTAACCGTTTTGGGTCAGATCTAATTAATATAGGAATTGAGAGGGCTCTATGGATGGAGGAACATAAGGAACAATTATGGTTCGCAAAGTCTGTTATTAGTATTAAATGTTATTCACCTGTAAGAGATCGGTCAGCAGAAACAATGGGAGGCACCCTATTTCTAACTATTGATAGGGGGCCTTTAAAAAATCTCATTTCAATATTATAGAGCCCTGCGTACCCCATTGCTTTTGTGTCAAATGCAGCAAGTTTAGTTGTTTGTCCACCTCGGTTACTAGTTATTACTTCGTAACTGGAAGGTTTCAAGGTGAAACCTGATCCCGTCTGGAACATAAATTGATGTAGTATAAAAAAATGGTAGGAAATAACCATTAAAATTCACATTTTTGAAATTATTAATACATAGTCAAAAAAAAAAAAAAAATTGATAGCACACAATTGATGTTTTTTTTAGATATTTTAAAAAAACAAGTTATTTGTTAGTTGGCACTCAACATGTTAAATATTTTCAAAGAATCGTTATAAACATTGAAATATTTCATATGATTTGAATGTTTTTTTTATTCTGTTTGTTTATTCCCTTATTTGTTTTATTATTTTTTTTAATTTTTTCATGGGTTCATATAATATCTTAGGCACTAGTGAATAGTCGGTTAAGTGCAAAAATTGTATTTCATGAAAAATGCAATTATTTCCACAATGATTCGCGAATTAGTATTCACCTCTGTAATAGCCTCATAAACTAAATCAATTAGACACGAATAAAGAGAACAAAATTAGCTTTCTTGTGATACCCATAATTTAAAATTCACAAACACACAAAATGCACTTAACCAACTATTCAAAAGTGCCACAGATACCTATGTAAATAAAGACAAAATAAATTAGCTGTTAATAATTAGTTATTATTGTCTCATAAATTTAGTTATGTTTTATTTTCTCTGAGTGCTTATAACATATTATAGACTGAACCAAAGATCTTGTAAAATGCTTAGAGGATTCAAATCTACAACTTGAGATCAATTATTTTTTTGTTAACAGCATGCAGCTAACTATATTAAATTCTAAGAAAAATAATTATACCTGGTTTGAAGTGACATCAATGTAAATATTTGCAGATTTGGCTAGAGGACAGGCTTTCCCAAGCCCTTGTCCAAAAAGTCGTAGTATAGACCATTGTGGATCATTTTCGCTAATAATCACATAATCATAAACAAGGGAAACAGTCTGAACAAGTTCAATTCCTGTTTTGCTACACAGTTTATCCTAAAAAAAAAAAAAAAAAAAAAAAAAAAAAAAAAAAAAAAAAAAAAAAAAAAAAAAAAAAAAAAAAAAAAAAAAAAAAAAAAAAAAAAAAAAAAAAAAAAAAAAAAAAAAAAAAAAAAAAAAAAAAAAAAAAAAAAAAAAAAAAAAAAAAAAAAAAAAAAAAAAAAAAAAAAAAAAAAATGAAATAATCATTCATACAATGCTATTTATTTTCATAGGTCAAAATATAATGATTAATGTAGAAAGTTGCCAAAGAAGAAAACATTATGATAAAGGAAAGCTTTTCTCGGATTTAAGAAAATAAACATAATGATAATGAAATTGGTCTGAAATTTTAAGCAATAATATGCAATTTTGAAAAATGCCAAGAAATATTAATTGCTTATACAATGTAACAACTTTAATAATGTTAAGATTTAAAAATTAAGAAAATTAAAACTTACCAAACAGATAGGTCTAAAATGAATCCCTAATGAATGATAAACTGTATTATAGATATTGTCTGAATTCAATAGTGTAGAAAGGCCCCTCTGGAATAATTAATTTTATCATTATAGCAATAGAAGAAGAAAATATGAAAACAATACCAAATTAATAAATTAAAATTTCACCTTTAAGTTACAGGGAAGTAGCTTTTTCCATGGTGTTAAATTTTCAGTACAAACTATTTCTCTGGGTAAACTAGAATAACGCAATCTTTCATGATTATTAGGCTCAAGATATAAATGCTTTTCTTCAATGCCTTCCGGCCTTAAAGAAATTTTAGGGCTAATTGTATTCTGTGAATCAATGAAGTTCAAAGAGGCACATAGAAGTCCTGATAAGGCACCAGTCAATTCTCTCCATTTAGCATCAATACTTTAAAGAATGAAATATGAAATTAATTTGAAAACTATAAAGACAAAAACAAACAATTGACGAATTAATTTTAAATAAATACTCAGTTGTATTGGGCTTGAACCAGGCCCAAACCTCTGCACCTGGAGGGGCAGATTTAACAGGATATCCCCATGCATTGTATCTCCAAATTCCTTTGGTTAATGATACATGAAGTTCTTGTACATTATGTCTTTGAATTATTTCACCCATAGGTCTAGGGAAAAGATGACAGTGATCAACTTCAAAAAGATAGAAAAAAAAAATGGAATTAAAATCAAGTTAATTAATTAAACAAAAAAATAAAGCCATGGTTAATTTAAAAAATACTAACATAAATCATTTTTAAAGGGTGTTTCCCATATAGTGGTGAATTGAAAGTATGAATAAATGAAACCATCAAGGGGCTTGATAAATAATTCTTCGTGATACTCGTCATTATTAATTGCGCTAGTTTTAAAAATGCTAATTAAGAAACTAAAGTATAAAATTAAAAAATATTCCATTGCTTGAACACTATCATTTATAACCTACCAACACCACTCTAGTGGTTGTAAAACCTCCTTCCATTGTGTGATTTGATAAAATCATTTCTTATTTTTCTAATCGTCAGCAGCTGTATTTCACATTATAGGTAAAAATTATTTCTATTCGTACAAAAACCGCAGCACATTGATTTTAGAATTGAATTTTTTCTGGGAAAGTATTTTTTCTCTTTAACTTCTTAGTAATTCGAGTTATAGGTTATGTTACCGGCGTGAGGATGGCATCTTGAAATAGTAATTGTTTTAATATTTCTTGAATTTTCTTATTTTTTCAGAAAATTTACGAATATGGCATCTCAATTTTTTAATAGAATTGGTCAAGTTGGTCTTGGTGTCGCTTTAGTAGGTGGAGTAGTTAATTCAGCTTTATTCAATGGTAGTTATTATCAATTTATTGTTGTAAATTATTATAAATCGTTTCCGTGTATGAAATATTTTATAATCTATAATGTTTCAGTTGATGGAGGGCATAGAGCTGTTATATTTGATAGATTTACCGGTGTTAAAAACCATGTAGTTGGTGAAGGAACGCATTTTTTTATTCCATGGGTACAAAGACCTATTATTTTTGATATTAGGTCTCGTCCTAGAAATATTCCAACTGTTACAGGAAGTAAAGGTAACAAATATTTAATGATTTATGATTAGATTTGTTTTACTTTACATATAGTAAAATTTTGAGATTTCAAACCTTTTTATTTCTAAAAATTTACAGATCTACAGAATGTTAACATTACCCTGAGAATTCTTTTTCGGCCTGTACCAGAACAACTCCCCAAAATTTATACTATATTAGGTATCGACTACGATGAAAGAGTACTGCCATCTATTACTACTGAAGTCCTTAAAGCTGTAGTTGTAAGTTGATAATATGCTATTTTGTGTATTTGATCAAAATAATATCATTTTTTTAATTTTTCAATCGTCTGATGAAATATTTCCTAATGATTGCACTATCTTCATAAAGACCTTACCAGACTATTAAGCTTTATATTTGACTAACTAATTACTATTTTATTATTTTATCGATTTTTTAATTTAAAAGATAAAAAAGAGTGTCATATAAGACTTCATTAATATTTTTGTTTATTATTTTTCTAAAATATGTTTCATTCTTTAGTACATAACACATTGTCTATTTTAAAGTGATTAGATAGTGATCATTAGTTTTAAACACCCCAGATTATGGCTATTAAAACTGTTCTAATTTTGTTTAAAGGCCCAGTTTGATGCTGGTGAATTAATTACTCAGAGAGAGCTTGTTTCTCAGAAAGTAAATGAAGAACTAACAGAACGAGCCAGTCACTTTGGTGTTATACTCGATGATATTGCTCTGGTAATGTATACTTAATAATTATGAACATTATAATTTAAATATATCTTGTCATAGGAGAAAGACAATTTTACTAATTTTTATCTGATTCATCAAAAATTATTCTACTATGAAGTTGTTTAGTGCAGATGCAGTAGAGTTTCGGTTAAAACCACTAAGATTTCAATCTTTATGTTTAAAATGTATTTTTAATCATAAAATCACATTATTTGAGTTGTATGATAATTTTACAACAGTAAATTTCATTTAAACTAAGTGGTGCCTACTATTGGGTGTTAAATTTATAGAATTTTCCAACAGTTGGCAGAGTGCCTACTACTGGAAAAATACCCTTCATAAAGTGGCAAATTGCATTAACTTAGTTTTGAATTTACATTAATATTGATAATTTAGTTTTTTCCAGAAAATGAGTTGTTCCAATAGTAGGCAGGTGGTGTCTACTTCTGGCAGGTGACTACAATAGTCCAGTCAATAAAGGATTATAGATTGTGTTTTCTGTCATTAAAGGTTTTTCTTTGGAAATCTGTTCAGGCTAGTCAGGAAGTTAACATACTAAAAGTATGTTTTCGGGCCTGGAAAAGGAAGGGGGGAGGAAGAAGTCTTTTTTTAAAAAAAAATTCCCGATTTTTCACTCATATCTCTAATAGTGCGTCGCACATTTACACACGAATTTTAATGTGTGTTATGGTAAAATGTGGTATTTAGCAGTGTTCTTATTTCTAATTTAAAACTATAGACTTATACTGTATATGCGTTATGCTTCCTAATTAACCATATATAATGAACTTCAATGATTTATTCTCACACTGAGAGTCCCAAAATCAAAAGAAGATGGTAAGTCGCACTTCTCCGAGAAAACACGTTTTTCGATACTCTTTAGGCTATAACTCTGAAGCTATTTATCCCATCCAAAATTTTATTTATTTTTTATTTAGAAGCTGAGTAATTTACTATTAGATATTATATATGAAATTTTGATCAAGTCCCATAAACTACTCATGCTAGCAGGCTGATGGCCCCTACTGTGTTGAAATCCACGTTCTTTCGGCATTCAATAGACTGTAATCCCGAAACTATTAATTCCATCTAAAATTTCATTTTTTTAATCTAAAAGCTGATTAAATTTACTATTAGATCCTATGCATGAAATTTGGATGAAGTCCCGTTAAACACACATGGCAAGTATATTACCTACCTGACTGTTTTTATTAATAAAATGTTGTACACATAATTTATAAATGAAAGTAATGCCTACTACTGGTGTACTTCCCAGCCAACTACTAGAATTTTGATGCCTACTTCTGGACCATTGCCCACTGCTGGTTGTTTTACTCTAATAATTATTTTAGTTATTGGAAATATATATATATATATTCATCGATATATATATTAAATATCTTAAATAGATAGATAATCAAAGCAAATTGTTAGTTCAAGAAACAGAAAATATTGAAAGATTGTTGAATGAAAAAGCCTTGACTGCAACGGAGATCACATATGCCAGTTTAATTTTATATTTAAATTAACTTTATTTGTTTTATATGTGATTTTTACTCTTGTAGCATCTCTGACATTGTAGTGTCACTATTGCCACCTCCTAAAGTTGTTGCCTCAGTTGTTTGTCATTGCCTTGACTTTAATGTGTAAAGTTTTTCTAATAATTTTTTTCTATTATGGTTTTATCTAAATTGTATTCATATTAATCTATTCTTATATGATACAGGATTATTTACTTTATTGTTTCTTTCTTTTTCTTTAGACTCATTTGACTTTTGGAAAAGAGTTTACCCATGCAGTCGAATTGAAACAAGTTGCACAACAAGAGGCTGAGAGGGCTCGATTTTTGGTTGAGAAGGTATAACAATTTATTAATTACAAGAACTAATTTTACTCTTGCAACTAATATCATGCACATTGTTTCAACAAATTTCAATTTTTTTAGCATTAGTCAGTAAAATTGATGAAATTAAAAAGGAAAATTGATTTTTGTGGTGATGGAATGTATTTATTAACTTCTGAAAACTAAAATATGTATACATACATATATATACACACACACGTAAGCAAACACCTCCAAACAGTCATGGATCTCTCTGAGATAAAACACTCATTATCCAGAGGTAAGCTAGACCCCCATTTGGGCCTCTGGATAGGGACTATTTTAGGGGATTCATGGTACAAGTTGAAAATTAGGGATTTAAGTATCGAGACGTGGAATATCTGTTGTCTCAATAGAGCAGGTGTGTCAAAATCGGTTACAAACGAGTTTAGTGGTACGATTTAGATATCGTTCATAGCAGGAGGTCCGGTGGCCTGGGAAGGGATCGCTAACCAAAGGGAAATATACTATCTGGTATGGAGGGAGTGATAATTATTGTTTAGGAACTGGGTTTCTGATAAAGAATAAATTACTTTCTGCTTTAAGGAACGTTCAGTTTAATAATAATAGAATATCGGTGGCCATATTTAAGGATTGGTGGTTCAAGATTGCTTTAATTAATATTCATTCTCCTACCGAGGATAGTCACGATGAAGTTAAATGCAAATTCTAAGATACATTAGAGGGAGTTAATGATAAACTCAATATCGTATGAAAGTGATATTAGGGGATGCAAACGCTAAAGTGGGAAGGGAAGAAATATATCAACTGATAATCGGAAAAGAAAGTCTACACGAAAACAGCAATGAAAACGGAACACGATTTATAAACTTTGCTATGTCGAAAGATTTAATAATCGACATAATTTTTTTTTAAATTGTAAAAGTTTAAAATTTTCAAACATATAAATATTACAAGTATACATGGAAATCGGCTGATTCACAAAAATCAAATCAAATCGATCATGTTTTAGTACAACAGAGATGCCATAACAGTATAGAAGTAGAACTATGCATCTTTACAAATCGCAAGAAGGTGGTCGTTAGACCACCGAAACTAAATGAAATCCAGATTAAGATTAGCACACAGGTTAAACACCTGGGAGTGTATCTGGATAACAAATTAAAATGGGACAGACACATAGAATATGTGTCGTCCAAAACCTTAAGGAGTTTATGGGCCTGCAAAAGGGCAGTAGGCAAATCCTGGGGTATGAAACCAAAGGTAGTCCACTGGATTTACACTATGGTAATCAGACCCTCAATATTGTAGCCACTATGGTGTGGTGGCACAAAGCGGGGCTGGATAGATCTATAGCCCAACTAAACAAAGTACAGAGACTGGCATGTCTCCTAATCACAGGAGCCATGAGAACCACTCCAACTGCGGCAATGGAGGTTATACTAAACCTCAGGTCACTACGATTGGAGGTAGAAGCGAGAGCTATGTTCTCTATGTATAAACTTGTTAAGCAAGGATTGCTCTTTGAACCATCTAGAAGAGATGGGCATAAGAAGCTATTAAACAAAATGGAGGGAATAGAGGTGCTCAAAATGAACTCAGACCTCCAGATAAAGAAACACATTGAGATTACCTTCAATGTGGAAATAGACATCGGGAAGCAACACCAAAAATGCAATGGCATCAACTGCTATACCGATGGCTCCCTAACCAAGAAAGGTTCAGGAGCAGGAATTTGGAGAGCAAGCGACAATAAGAGCACTTCTCTCCCCCTGGGGAAGTATACCTCGGTATTCCAGGCTGAGGTAATGGCAATCTGTTGCTGTGCACAACAACTAATAGAAGATAGAACACAGAACAGAACCATTAAGATTTACTCAGACAGTCAAGCTGCCCTGGGGGCTCTGAGGAATACTATAACCAGATCCAAGCTTGTCGAGGACTGCAAATTATACCTCAACAGGCTAGCTGTTGAAAACAGAATCTGGATAGAATGGGTGAAAGGACACTCGAATATAACAGGTAATGAGAAGGCTGATGAACTGGCCAGACAAGGTTTGGACAGTATTCCCACTGCTCCCGAGCCTGTCTGTGGCATAGCCTGGAGCCTTGCGAAAAGTGAAATTGCAAGGCTCTATGACAGAATCGCTTCTCAGAACTGGCAAATAGAACAACTGAGACAGTCAAAACTGTTTCTGGGAGGGCACTGCAAGAAAAGAAGCACACAACTTCTTAATCTTGACAGAGCCAAGCTCAAATACCTGACAGAAATGTATATAGGGCATTGCAGATTAAACAAACATCTCTGCATAATGAAAATCAAGACCTCACCGAATTGCAGATTCTGCAACAGGGAGGATGAAACGCCTTACCACATTATATGCAAATGCGATATGCTGGCAAGGAGAAGGTTTCTTCACTTTGGGGAAGAAATCATCCTAGATCCGAGTGTGGACATAGACCCTATTAGCATTATAGGGTACATGAAAACTGTACTAATAATGGTACAGGATAAACGGCATAGGCACAATGAGCCACAGGGCTGAGGTGCCACTAAAGCCGGGGGAAAAAAAAAAAAAAAAAAAAAAAAAAAAAAAAAAAAAAAAAAAAAAATGTGAGGACATATCGTGGAGCAGAATGTGGGTCGGATAATGAACTCATCATCACAAAAGTACGTCAAAAGCTTCTAATAAACAAGAAAAATAAAAATAATATTTCATCCGATAAGTTTAAACTAGAGTTATTGAAAGATCCGTTAATAAGAAACGATTTCGCCTTGGAAGTCAAAAATAGGTTCGGAGTTCTTGGAGCTTTGAATGAAGACAGGATATTGACAATTTATGGTTAGGTATCAGGGATAATATTAAAGTGGTGGGAGATTCTTATCTAGGCCATATCGAAAATAAAACAAATAAGCCTTGGTTCGATGATGAATGTTTGTATGTGGGTGTAAAACAGAAAGTGTGGCAAACATCATTTCTGCCAATCAACACTGTACATTTCAATTATTATTCAATTAGCAAATGTTACTATTGTAAACTTTCCTAAAACTATGAAGGTGATGTAGTTAAAATTCGGTACAGATAGGTATATATC
Source organism: Euschistus heros (assembly GCA_003667255.2). NCBI lineage: Eukaryota > Metazoa > Arthropoda > Insecta > Hemiptera > Pentatomidae > Euschistus > Euschistus heros. The sequence continues at coordinate 434,320 of RCWM02000301.1, read as the reverse complement.
TGTCGATTTTTAAACTTCACACATTTCACTGTATATTTATAGTCTTATTTTAATAACAATTTCACGGATTTAAGGAAATTTTATTATCATTTCTAGCTCTATATAAGACCTTATCTTTGTAACCTCTCTTAAAGGGTGCTCGCCACCTAACTGTTGATTTTCAAACTTCACTGTGCCCCGCATATTTATCCCTTTCCTTTTTTCAACAACAATTGACTTGAAAATATGTAAATTTTAATATTGCTAAACTTTCCCTGAACTATGAAAATGATGTAGCTAAAATTTGGTACAGATTGGTTCAATAGTCCTCCTATTTTGTGATCACAAACGAAATATGGCTTGTCCTTTGATATAGAAAGTAATAATAATTCGTATAAAAAATAAATAACGATATATTTCTTAGGTGTATAAAAAAAATGACCATTTTTGAAACAAATATTTGTATTATTATTTCTTTAAGATAAAGTACAATTAATACTCAAAGTGTAGTCTATTGTTATCTACTGCCATTACCGATCTGCTAGCCAATGGCAGCATTTTCAACTTCTGCAAAATTATCAAATTTTTTCCCTTGAAAAAAATGGGCCATGGATCGAAACAAGTATTAATCCAAAGGTGGGAGGTCTGAACTATATGGTGGATGAGGCAGGAGTTCAAACCCATGAAGTTCTATTAACTTTTTTGCTGATTGTTGAGGAGTAAGTTCGTGAGGGACCAGTCTACAGGTTTTTTTCACCTTCCCCATGGAGAGAAGTTGGCGATTATCAGTATCTTTTGACACACCACACTCCCTGGCAAGTTCGCGAGTACTTGTGGACGGATTTGACTCAACAGCTTCCTTCAGAACTTCATTAATATCCATTAATGGCCACTCGGAGCCTTTCTTCCTTTCCAACATCGTATCTCCACTTTTAAATTTTTCAAAGCAACTCCGAGCAGTGCACTCTTCAAGGACACCTTCCCCTTCATATTTAATAATTTCACAAGTTGCTTTAGCAGCTGTGAAATTTTTTTTACAGTAATGTCTTAAAATTACGATAATTTGGTAGGACACTGTCATGTTTCTTCTTTGAAATAAATAACTGAACTGAGGCTTTTTTTTGAAGAAGTCCAGTGTTATCAAACAAGCTTAGAGCATGCTCTAAAGGGATTATTAAGTATTGGTAAATAATAAATAGCATTAAGATATTTACAGACTTCTGAACTCTGGAATTCAATAAAACGATCATTTTTTTTTATACGCCCTATTAAAAGTATAGATTTAAATTTGAGAGTTTTTATGGGTTCCTGTACTTAATTTTTATATTTTATGTTTTTAGGCTGAACAGCAGAAGAGGGCCTCTATTATATCAGCTGAGGGAGACGCCCAAGCTGCAGATTTGTTGGCCAAATCTTTCGGTGAGGCTGGTGAGGGTCTTGTCGAGCTGAGGAAAATTGAAGCTGCTGAAGATATTGCCTACCAACTGTCACGATCCCGCCAAGTTTCATACCTTCCCCCTGGGCAAAACGTCCTTCTAAATCTACCATCGCAATAATTGTGGAATCAATTATAATCTAGTGTGCTGTACATAAACAAATTATCTGTTCGTTTTATGTTAATTTTTTTTATATTTGTTTGTAGTAGTATGGAGCAGGTATGTTAATTGGACATTATGTAGTGGACCTGTTAAGAAAAAATGTCTGTAAAAGTCTGGTTACAAGTATATAAATGTTATTTGTAAATGATTATTTTATTTTAAACCAATCTGTTGTTTGCTATTTTTAAATTCCTACTTTTATTTAATTTCATGTAAATTTCTTCTTTTTTTTTACCTTAGATTTAATAAGAGAACCTATATGCATAATTTCCATAGCCCCAGGTTTTACTGGGTCGCTACAAAAATCTTTGTGCATAATTATATATCTCGATTTCAGATTAAATATTTCAAACATTATTGAATATTAGTCTTCCAAGTTAAGTCCGATGTTTTCAAACACTTTCACAAATCTTTCTACCAGTAATTGGTTTTGAATTGGTGCCACTCCTTTGGTTTTGAGGCAGAGAACTCTTTACATCTAATTATGACTTTCTCATAATTACCAAAGATGCAACCTTTTAAAAAATGAGCCATTAATCTAAACAGACCATAATCTGATGTCACAATATCTGGATCATACACAGATTAACAAAATATGGCAAAATACAATCAACAACTTCACTCTTAAAAAGGATCAGTGATGTGTCGATTCCAAAAATTTTCGATTCTTGAAACCGATACCGATACCAACAAATCGATTCTCGATTCTTGATATCGATACCACATTAAAAAAAAAAAATCAAAATTTTTAGAAAAAAACATTAAAAACAAAATAATTAAACATTATCTGCAATATAAAACATTTTCACTTACAAAATATCACAATATATCACAAAGACAAAATAACTCATACTTTATTAGCCAAAACCAAACTGACCTCTAGTGGAACCGATTGGTACCTAGGAATTGACTTTTGGAATTGACACATCCCCCAAAAATCTGTTAATTAAATATTAAATATTATCTGATATTAAGTAGTAAACTTGGCATTCTTTGTATCTGACCAAGCCACAACATTCTTTTGGTCGTTTAGGGACCAGTATCCTTCAGTGGCTTTTGGGCATAATGTAATCCCACCACTATGGTTCAATATTGTACCAATTTAGTAAAAACTTTTGACGGTAAGGGGCTGATAGGGTCAAGAGACTATCTTCAACTTGCCGACAAATATGTTAGACAATGACCAGAAGGACTGAAATCCAAAAGATTAAAAGGTAAGAGAAAGTGTTTTTTGTGAAGAACATTATAATTAGTTCAATTTTCAAAAATAATAACAATGGTGGATTTTCAAAAGGACAATAATGGCGGATTATCCTGCAATAGTTGAAAATCATTAGATCCTGACATATCCCAAAATGGTATCCTTAAGTGTCCTGTATTAATGATTAGATGGAAAGAGTGAGTGTCCTTTTAAAAATTGATTAAATTGTTTCAATTTTCAAAAGGACAAAAACTAGTTAGTTGGGAAGGAGTGGCGAAGGATGTCCTTCAGCCTTCCTTAAAAAAATTTCAGATTCTAGAAGATCTGAAACAAGTATCATTCAATGCCTTTTGGGCTAGTTAGCCCAAGGGTCTCAGTGCACTAGGTACAGAAAGTTATGGGTTCGAATTCCACCTGGGAGGGTTAAAATTTATTTTGTGGGTGTCAATGGCAATATTTTTTCTCAGTTGATAGCTACATTGTAGGATCCATCACAGAGCTATTTGAGCTCGCTATATTTTCTTTGATATTAAATATAATTTATTTGTGAAGTTGGTCTTTTGCGATAGTGACATACTGTTCTTAGATTACTGAATTTTTAAATTTAAACAAACAAAGCATCATTTTTAACTGTCACAAAAAATTAGTCAAAACCAAGGTCCTAGAATCGACCTTTGTATTCCACAAACCTTAAGTGAAGAAAAGATCTGCTGTAATCTTTCACCAGTTTTTGTGTTTAAAAAAAAGGAAGTGTACCATAATCGGTAGTGGAAGTGATTTTTCAGTTTTTCAAGGGGTGATAGAACATTAATAATAGTCATAGGTACTTATTTTTATGAGCATTTTTTTAAAAATCAAAATTCATTGAAATTTATGAATTTAATTCAAAGTTTAAGAAGTAAAATTAAGTATCTGTTGAAGAAGTAGGACTCTGAAATATAGCATTTGCGTATTTCACCTAGCCAACTAAAATAACTAATGTCATTAAAATGTATATTTTTTGAGGCTTTTGGTGTCAATTTGAGTTATTTTTATTTTGCCATAAACACAATTTTGAACTGTTATTGCATACTTATCTGTTTATCCTGCATATTCTTGTTTTTCCACTGAACGAATCAGTTCTATTTGTCCAGGTGCTGATTCTTCTGTTTGTGTGAACTTTTGATTGCATTTTTAATGGGATTAGTTTCTTGCTCCACTCAAATACTTGAAATATTTGGTGGTTTTGATACCGATTTATCTTGTACTTCAGTACAAGCTGACATAAAATAAACCTGTACCACTAACAGCCCATGAAGGGTCTTGGGTTCAGTACTTAGATTATGATGTACTGTTACTAGGCCAATGGTTGTGAAAGAAGATTTGGCCTAAATCACAAGCTGACATACCCTTCCATAAATTAAGCTGCTTTAAGTTTTATGTGTTTTCTTTTTAAATATTCACCTTTCCTTTAAGTTTTTTATTAGTATTCTAACTATCATTCTCTTTTTAACACTATTAGTTACTTAAACTTGAATTTGTACTTATGTATAAGTATCTGCATTATTTGAAAAAAAAAATAAAAAAATGCATAGTTACATATTTTCGGTATTTATTTGCACATTTTACCCAATATATTTGCATATAATTTTTCAGTTTTAACAGCCCTACTATAGCTTCAGGATGATATTGACAGTATCAATCATCGAGGAGGGAAGGATAAATTAATGGTTTTATAATACTTAACATAATTAACACACTGGCATTGTAAAGTATTTATATTTATTTCAAAATAAATTTATTTACATAAAAATACTTTTCTAAGTGTGGTAAAAATTATTTTCTTGTTATCAGTACATTCTTGAAGACTTATTAGACAGTAACATGTAAATGCTAAGAACTAAGCCACATCCATAACATTAAAAATAAATAAATAACAGTCATTTAAAATTTCCTTGGTCCCTATCTAGAAATTCTTGTATGTAGAACTTAAAACTTTAAACAGAAAGGGATTACTGAAAGTACAGATTTAATATTAACAATATTGTTTAATTTTATACAAATAAAGGAAAATTTGTTCTTTTTGAATGAAGCAAATGAAACAGGTATGGTGTCATGATTACCATTTTTGAGGGACAGCTGTATGAGTTCAACTTTTTTAGGTAAATAGAAAACAGGAATGCTGATTTTAATTTTTTAACTAGTAATCATGTTTATTAATTTGTTCTTAGTTTTATGCATTGACAGAGTTCTTCCTTTAAAGATGTAGATAGTTTCTTATGATGAAAAGAATTATAGAATTTCATAGAAATTTTTGGTTCTTAATACAATGATAGAACAAGGCTACTTTTTTATCATTAATGGTATCCTTCATACAGGAGACATAAGTCATAGAATTCATGAAAAAAAAAAAAAAAAAAAATTACCTGAGCAAAAGATATTTTGGGTAAGGTAATTGTGATTTTAATTGGGTTATAATCTAATCCAAGGAGGAAATATACAAGTCAACACTTATAGTCAACGGTTCATGGTTCATTTCCCTCAAAAAGCTCAACTAAATGACTTAATTCTAATGAGGTACATGGTTGATTTATCACATATAGTAATTGGATAAAATCTTAAAAAACAATCAACAATCGATAAACAAATTAGAATATTTAACAATCAATAAATTTTACCACAATTCATCACAGTTCAGTCTTATAAGCAACTGCAAAAACAATTATATTAACCTATATCTAAAGTTGAATAAATTAACTATAATTTTTTACAGTGTGAATACATAATTTATTTATATGATGCATTCTAAACTAAAATATAATATACAAGTATAGTTATATTTTCAAAATGATTACTTTTTAAAATGAAATATTTATAGTGAATATTACAATCATCCATGACCAGTTTAAATAATATTAAAAGTCACCAAGCGCTTATAGATGAACATGAAACCAAATATTTGTTTGGATGAAAAACATTTCCAAGATCACATGATGTGACATAAATTCAATATTTATAACTAATTATTTAAATGCAAAGTAATAAATACATTATTAGCATTATCAATGATAATATTATCATAAAAATATAATGAAATGGAATCCATACAAATCTTTTCAACAGGGTTACCAACTCAACCATAAAACAGTCTCATCATATATTGATATGTAATATGAGATAAATATGATCTTTATCACTTTTTAGTTGTGGAATCATATTTTTTTTGTCAATTAACTTCTTATATTAAAAAATATTGTTTTATTTATGAAGCAATAAAATTTAATCTTTTAAAAGATTTAAAGAATTCTTCTTTAGTTAATGTTTTCCTAGTTCCTTTTCACTACTTAAAAATTCAATAAAAAACGGAATATAAACTTTAAATAAATGTAAATAAAACTTTAATGTTTTTTATAGCACAAATGTAACACAAAGTTGTATTTTTTAAGGAAGAAAACAAAAAAAAGGTAAGTATTTATGAAATCCTTTGGGAACACGTGTATAATGCATTTGAAAATACATGGTTTAAAATTATTTGTATTGATTAGTTTGGTTATATTGTGAATAAGAAAGAACGGAGGTTAAATAGTCATCTCCTTGAATACATTGATACTAAAGTGTAAAACAAAATTTTGACCAAATAAAACTGCTATAAAAATTTTTTATTTACATTAAAATAACAAGAAGTATTTTGGAAGTATTATTTGAACTATTTGTTAGTGTTTATAAGAATGACACAATATTGGAAGCAACAGTTATTTACAACATACCGAGTGATTTATAATTTGATTCAAATATATCATAAACTGGAGTGTAATGATTTATTAATGGAACTGTATAGTTTAATGAATCATAAAATATTTAATGCTGTAAGTTAAACAGTACTTTAAAGTCCCATTTCATCATATTGAATTTAATAATTGATAAATTAAATTTAATATCGCAAAGAATAAAATGAAATAAAAATATTTAATATTATTTATATACCTTATATGCTGGTTATATTTGATGAAAAAAAAAATATAGATATAATAAACAAAAAAATAACAGTCTAGAATCTCGATAAATTATTTATAGATCAGTAAGCATAATGGTAATTTACCATAATATTTATTTACATTTTCTCTTAAAATAGTTATTTTGGTAACATGTTCGTCTTAAATCTTCACAAGTAATAAAACTAGCACTAGAATAAAATTAAAAAAATAAAACAAAAAATATTTTCAATTTAATAATTAGTATGGTATTAAATTATTTATAAGACTAACGATAGGTTAAAAACTAAGATATAATTCAATATCAATTTACTTATCTACTTTTGGAATGATAGAAACTTGGATTGCTTTTGATTTATCAAACTCAGCTTCAAAGTTCTGCAGTCAAGCAGTAAAATCTATTATTTGTTTGTTATTACTTATTTTTAAAAATATTGTTTCTTTTATTATACTATTCTTGACTAAATTTGTTCAACAGTGTAGTTTTTTGATAAAGTTTGTTTTTATTAAAACTACACAGTTTGTTTTTATAACTTTAATGAGGAAGGCGTTTTAGTGATCATTTAGAAAAAAGAAAAGAAAAGAAAAGAGAAGTGAAATACTTGGGACTAATTTTAACCCTTTAACAGGTGATATATCCTGTAGGATACTCATTTAATTTCTTTTGCTCAATAGGTGACATAATGTCAGACGCATTATCCTACTCATTATCGTCTAATATCCTTTATTTGACCTTGAATTTCATGATACATGGGTGGGTGTTAACGTGGCTATAGCTGTTCAAAGGAAAATAAAAAAAGAAATATATTTGAAAATCTCCAGCCTGCCCGTTGAAGGGTTAATTAAAACATGATAAAGGAAGCAATGAAATAAAAATATGGGAAAATCATTTTTTTTCCTTAAACAAATGCACTTTTGAAATATTGAAGTTGTGTGCATATTTATTCCCAAATGACTAGTTACAATTGTCTAAAAACTCTAGATGAAACATGAAAGGACAACTATCTTTAGAATTAGGATCCTAATGGAAATGGGTTTTTAATAAATCATAATATTCGATTCACTAAAACGGAATCAAACTTGTGCTTGGAAGGCATAATTGAAGGCTTATTGCTTTTGGCTATGTTACATAAATTATTGTTAACTTTTAGATATAACTGTGCCGTTTTTCATGGATGAAGAACGCCTTGCAATGTATCGTTGAATGGGAGGTACCGCAAATAACATGACACCACTGAAGCTCATCATGGTTCCAGCAAATGCAAAACCAATGGTATAAGATTTTGTTGCATCATAGAGCCAACCTGAAAACACAATGCATGTTTATTATATATTGAACAATGTACTTAATATAATTTTTCTTAGAATATTAGAGTGTCAAAGAAATAAAAAACATGTAATTATAGAAGCAAACCAAGAATTAACAATTTTCATCACCCTCATCATTGTCACTCCTCGCCTACTACCTCATGCAGTGTGAGTTTCTTTTCTGTACAACTTGAACCAAACTCCAGGATCCTCAACCATTTCTCTTCTCTTACACTAAACTAAACCTCTCTTTGCAAAATATTCTTTTACCTCTTCTTCCCAAGTGTGTCATGGTTTTCCTCTGGACCATCTACTGTTGACCTTAGCCTCTCATATGTCATTCTGGCGATTATTCTCCATTCTAGACACGTACCCAGACCATCTAGCTTTCTTCTATAAAATTTGCTTCAGGTTTAACACTGAAATTTGCTGTTTGCAATTTGCTTTTGTTGTTGTTGACTAAGAATCAGACGAATATGTTAATATAGGGTTGAATGTAGATTTGTATGGCTTCAGTTTTGTGTTCTTGGATATTTATCTTTTATTCATAAAGCTTCTATTCATATCATAGAACATCTTACCAGCTGACTACACTCTCTTCTTTATTTCATTATCAATCATTCCATTCTCCTCCATGTGGGCTACCTGACATTTGAAGCTTTTCACCTGTTTATGAATTTGTCTTTGATCCTAAGAACTTTATCTTCCACCGAGGTATCCTGTCGATTCTCATCAGCTTAAGTTTTTCAGTTTTCAGAAAATTAATAATTTTCTACATTAAATTATGCAGATTACTTTGACCAAATATAGTCTTCTCATACAAGCAAACAATTCATTAAAATTAATTTAAATGGCTCAACATGTATACAATAACAACTAATTACAAAAGAAAAATAAATTTTACTGAATTCTCATTTATTATTCATGAAAATAGGGAAATATAAAAATTTATGTGTTAAAGATTTACTGTTAACTACTTTTTTTACACTGTAATAAATAATAAAATCAGATTATAACTTGAATTAGCAGCAATATAATATTTCAGGTTGATGTGATTTATTATTCCCATAACAATAAATAAAGGTTTTTTATTTTATTTTTTTTTTATGTAGCTACAACTCAGTCTTCTTGGGCTCCTCAAATAATCATGGATTTGTGCTGATGCTATCCAGTTCTTGACCCTCAAAACGTTTTTAGCATCCTCTGCAACACAATCCGACCATCTCAGGTTTGCTCTTTCTCTTTTCTTTTTTCCATGTATTGGTTGTGTATACAATATCACAACACCAGCCTCTCCAAAAGCGGTATAGCTCCTAGTTAGTGCATCACTCCCACTCTTCTCCAACTTCAACACCTCTGGAAATTTGGTGAAAGATTTTTCTTTCAAAAAATCAGGATCTCTTTTTCAGCAATTTTAGATAATGTCCAACATTCTGATCTATACGCATGTAAAGGGCCCACAAGGGTTATAGTAATCAAGAATATAATAATAACATAAATCATAATAATATGGATATAAATAATAATAATAATTAAGAACTAATGAAATAAAAACAGAGGTTTAGGAAAAAGACAATGATGTAATTGTATTACCTGTGATTGGTGGTCCCAGGAATGATGCAATCCCTTGGAAGAGAAGAAGCAGACCAAAGGCATTTGTCAGTTTATCTAAACCAAGTAAGTCGACCAAAATAACTGAAGTGAGTCCAACATAAGCTCCGATTGTAAATCCAAATAATGAAGCATATAAAATGAATCCAGCCATGTTCCAACAGAAACAGCTAAGTGCAGTAGCTGAAAAAATATATAAAAATTAAATTAGTTACTTTTTTTTTTTTTAGCTGTAACTAAAGAGAAAATAAGATTTTAGGCCGCATGGTTTTCTTACAGATAAGCAGCATGGAAGAGATAACCCACCTCTTATAGTGAACCATGGTACAGTGGCAGACTAACCATAGCTTGATTGCCTGTCCCTTTGGGGTCAATTTGCCACAGATATTAACATCAAAGTACATACAAACACTCGAGTTCAAGGACCGTGAAAAGCAAATCTAAACCCACATAACAGACTATACGTGGAACTAACCTCTGGGAGGCTGTTTTACATCCAATAAAACCACATTTAAAGATTCCCGATTAAGATTCAAGGCGAAGGGTCATTACTCCAAAGCATGGTTGGTGTAAGCTGCTTTGAGTAGGCTGATGGACCTTACCCGAGTGTTCGGGGTTATTGCCTTAATAACTGGGCCAATGTGGTCTTCCTTGGAGGATGGGTACCCATTCAAGTGCTTATCAAACTTGACACAACCTTAATTATTTATAGCAATTACCACAATAAATCAGCCTGTTTGGACATCCTGAACCCCAAAATTAGAGGATAATTCAAAATTCATCACATTGAGTAAATGTATGATGAGTAACTAATCATCCATATTTAAGCCCATGTCCTACATATGTGAAAGAAATAATAAATAAAAATACTTACTTATTCCACAAGCTGCCAGGCAGAGGTTATATATCCATAGCCTATTGACCCAATCTTTGTCAGAGATGTAACCGAGTACAATCCTCCCGACAGTGTTAGCTACACCAATAATAGCTAACAAATAACTACCGTCTCTTTTAGTAAGGCCCCTCTCTTCTGCTTGCGACTGAAATAAATAGATTTGATCGATTATAGATTCGATAAGTTGGGTGAAACTAGGCCCTTAAGTTTAACTTAATCTAAATGTAATAATAAAAAAAAAATCAATTATTATTAATAAAAATACTTACAACAATATATACATAAGGCACATTAAATCCAAGGCTGGTGCAGAAATTAGACAGAGAGAATATCAGAAAGATAGGATCCTTGAAGAGGGAGAAATCGAGCATTTCCATCAAAACAGATGATGTTTCTGGAGATAGACCGCATAATGTTTGGTCAGCATCCTTGTCGGGGGATCCGCCCATCAGTGGTTTTTCTTCACCAGGTTTTACTTCCATTAAATTGGCAGATCTATAAATGTAACTGATTGAACTACATATTAAATTAAAGTATAAATTATTTATTTTATAACAGTTTTCACTTTAAATTACATCTCAAGAATAGAAAACTTTTTTAAAATTAAAAATTCATGTACATATGTTGGCTCCAGAAGCCAAGGGATCGAAGTGCAAAAAAAACAAGTTGTCAAGATAATTTTTGTTGAAGTTAAAAAAAATATGATTAGATCATGTTTGTGATTATGTTGTATTTTTAACATGGATTTTTATTATGGTAACTCACAGAAATTTGTTAATTAATATTTAAACAATTTTTTATGCATGGTTTTATGTATTAAATTGAACATTTGGATGCTGCACATTTGGATCCCAAGCCTTTAAAGAGTAAACATTTTTAAAAATCTTTATTTTTAGGATCGAAATTAAATATTGTTTTATATTGGTTATACATAAAAACATAACGTTGGGTTTAAGTTGCTCATGGTCTGTTTCATAGATGTTGTCTGTATCATTTTCTTCTCAGTCCTCATATTCTGCTTCTGCTTCAGTTGAACACTTAGAGTTTGCAAACTCTTATAAAACTCATGGTGGGTAGGCAATACAAACTGTAGCATCTCAATTATGTTTATCATTTTATTCGGTTTAATTTGCTGGTTTTAGAGTCGGGAGCTTAGAAGGAAGTTTTCCTCAATTTTTTGGTCACATAAAGATTTGCCTGTATTGCTACAGTGTTCTGCAGAGTTCATGTGGAATAGAAGGCATAGATTATGTTTCTTAAATTGGTGAATTCGCATATGTCCAATACCTTTCACCTTTTTAGGGAAAAATTCATTGAGGGCATCAATGTTAACAAAATGTTCATCACTCATTTTAATAACAATTACATTTCTGTTTCTATGAGGCTACAAAAATTTGGTTTATTTGTCTGCAACATGGTCTTGATTGTTATTTTTACACATCTTTATTAGACTTAACTAGTTTATCTTCCTGGAGCAGGGATCAAGTAATCACTTGGACTCCTATCGCTCCAAGCCATCAACAACTTTACTTAGTTGGTTTTTGGGGCACCCCGATAAGATGCAGCACCTGTCGAGATATATGCTGGAATTGCCCCTCAATAGAATGGTATTTTTATTATCTATTTCTGCATTTAATTCTATTCGAACAAAAATGTAGCTTTGAATCCTTGGCTTCTGGGGTGGGCATATATATGTAATATTAGTAAAGATTAGATTGCAATGAGTTATTTATGTATGCTAGAGAAAAAAGTATTTACCTCTTGTCTTGAGGAAGGTGAGCCAGGCTGCCACTGTAGAATATATCCTTCCTGTACATGACTCCAACGCTACCAAACCGTCGGTGCTCTGAGGTGAGGGCTGGTTGGGAAGTGGCTAATCTCGTACCACCCAGGCCACCATGGATGCTGTGTGGTCTCTTGGCGACAACCTGGTCAGAAAACATTAATATTTCAATTGTTTGTATTGGATAAAATAAATGCTTGATATGTAATTCAAGTTTTAGTAATTATCAAGAATTGTTTTTCACAGGAGCCTACGATAATTCCAACAATTTAACTTAAATTGTGAAATGGTTTAATGAATAGAACACGGTCCCATATTTAAGATCATTAGACAACTCAGTAACTTCATAGGTTAAGAAGATTACAGGAGTTCCTTGCTTATAGACTGAAAAAATAACTGTAATAAAGTTAATATATATACAATGCTAACTTAAGATTTTGAGAGGAAAGAGACAAAATAATACGCCACAAATAAAATAAAAAATAAATTCCTACAGTTCAATAATTAATGTAATTATTGTAATTAACAAGACATAACAAAATTATTTAAATGTTATATCATTTAACCTTATATCAGTAAGAAAAACTTTAATTAAGATTAATCTAAATTATAAAAATATTTAATGTTAAGACTGCAGAGATGCTGGAACTTATAATAATTTAATTGAGTAGGTTGATATTATGCATCACCTTGGATAAGAATGAGGTACTGAAAGTAGGAGGTATTTGAATGTGGTAAGGGATTTAGCATGTCCGATCTAAGGAGGTATAGAATTCATTAGGTTGGTTGAGCAGAAGAGAGAGGAGCGATGGATTGTAGAAGTTCTTTGGGATGGGTTTTATAGATCAGAAATGTTTTGGGCATTGAATTGACTCCGGATCTGAACTGAGGCATATTGTAAATATAGAAAGGATGTATAGTATTGATAATTTGTTAAAGGGATGTTCCAAGGAAATATTATATGTCAGTGGAATAAAGCCAACATAATTAGGAATGGAGATGGGAAAGATGAGAGTGTTTCGAGATATTGAAGACAAACAATGCAGTTCATGATTCGCTTCCACTGTTCACTGTGGTGTGGCCACGAAAATTGAATAACATAGTCAATTTGAGGGGATTAGAGGGAAGAAACTAAGAGCTTATGTGTTGGCTTAATTAATTAATAATTAAATGATCCTTTGGTTGATCCAAAAAAAGCCTAATTAAGGTCACTTACCTGTATACAAAGTCTTACAGTATTTTTTTAAATAAATTTTTATGAAAACACCAAACATTTATGCCTTATAACTTCATTTTTGTTGATATATTAACGCCATTTTTTTTTTGCTGTAATTACTAATACATTGTCCATGTAAAATAAAAAAGATTTGATGTTATGCAACTAAACAACTATTTGTTATGCTTTGCATAAAAAACGTTTGGCTGTTGCCCTTCCTCTTTTTTTTTTTTTTGAACCTAAGTTATTAAATTTATTTTTGCCTTTAACAAGATTTAACGATCTCCCGTTTTTTTTTTATTTGTTTTTTGCATCAAATTTTTTTTTATTTTACATAGACAATGTATTAGTAATTATAGCAACAAAAAAATAATGGCGTTGGTATATCATATTGGTTTTGGCCATTAAAAAAAAAAAAAAAATCATTAAAAAAAACCTAAGACTTTGTATGTAGGTAAGTGACCTTATATATATATATATATATATATATATATATATATATATATATATATATATATATATATATATATATATATATATATATATAAAAGAAATTCTAGCATACTGGAAGAAAAGAAAGGAACAAGGAAGAAAGAATTGAAATTGACACGTGGTCCTCTGCTGGCCCATTCGACAAAAAAAAAAAATTCTGTAACACTAACCTGCACATTGCCGTTGATGGGCTGTACGGCAACAGAATCCGGAGAATCGTCCTCAGGCTCTGGCTCAAGAGGCCGGAAGAGGAGACCGAAGATGATGCAGTGGAGCATGAGTGCACCCGTGAGTGCGATGGCCCCCCGCCAGCTGAGCTCAACCACCAGCCACTCGGTGAGCGGGGCCATGAGGAAGGTGCCCATCCCAGAGCCACAGACAGCGATTCCGGTGGCCAGCGAGCGGTAGCGGTCGAAGTAGCATGTGACTGACACAATGGCCGGCAGGTAGATCAGTCCCAGTCCGGCACCTGCAAGCGTTTAACAATGTGACATAAGATATGAGTTCACAGTATTTCAAGAGTAAAGTTATGGAAGATTAAAATAAATGCAACAAAAACACAGGCCATTATATAGACAAGAAGAAGACCACTCATAGCTCAGAACATAATTATAAATGGAACCACGATCCCTTGGGCACAGTCTAGCAGTTATTTAGGCTTAGAACTGGAAAATAACTTTCTCCAAACATATTAATAACAAATGCAATAGAGAGAAAAGTATCATATGTAAAATGAAACCATATTTCAATAGGCAATCTCATCTATCTGCAAAAAAACAAATTGATATTGTATAAAACTGTTATAAGACCAATATTAACAAACTCCTCCCCTGTTTGGAGGTATACCTGCAACTCTAATTATAGGAAATTAGAAGTTATCCAAAACACGTGTATGAAAGTAATAAATAACTACCCGATGTACAATAGAATTTCAAACATGCTATCTGACTTAAACCTGCCATCAATTAAACAGTACACTCACGTACAGAAATAAAATTTCTTTTCCCTTACAACAATATCCGAAAATCCCATCATACAAAAAATAGGAGACTACAAGATACCACTAAAAGGATACACCCACAAACGTAATAAACATATACTAATAGACACAAACTGACATAATATATATAGCTTTTACATAAAAAAAAAAAAATATTACAATTTTACTTTATTTTAAGTAAATATCCATATTATGTATTTTTATTTGTATGTATATTTTTATTTACTTTTTCTTCTTTTATTGTGTAGGTTTTTATTTTCCATTTTTCCCACTATAAATATCTTTCAAATAGGTAAAACACCAAAAAAAAAAAGAAATATGTAAAGCTTATATAACATGAAGAAGGGATAGTCTCCTTTCACATGTAAATATATGAATATAATGACCTTTAGGCAACATTTGTAACAATAAACTTTTTAATAAATGTTTTTTTATAAAAAAATAAATAAATAAATAAAGTTAAAAATATATTAAAAAACTTTAGGAGAATGCAATAACTTTATTTGAAGCGTAGAATTGCAATACCCAGCTATTTCCACTTTCGGAAATTTGTCACAGCTGGTGTCGATAAAGTTAAAGGTCAGGCTGAAATAGGAAGGGGCATTATTTTTTGAATGACCGTTTTCAATGTGATTTAGCTATTTTTTTTTTTAGTTAACCTTTCACCAAAAGATAGTCTAGTAGGAAAACTATTAGAAAATAAAATGTGGTTTTCTACGCCTCATTTACTTTTAGGAAACTTATAAGTACATTTTCTTATCATCGTCATCATCATCATCACCACCATATGGTCCTTGCTAATCCCTTGCAACTAATCCCTGGCCTCCTCAACAATCCTCTTCCATTCATACCTATCCTCAGCTACTCTTCTCCTTCCTCTTACTCCCAGAGACCGAAGATCGTCCTCCACATCTTCAAGCCAACTAAGTCGAGGCTTACCTCTTCTTTTTCCACCTAGGTTTTCGGTTTTCCTCCAATTTCGTCTTAGGGAGCCTACTAGTTTCCATTCTTTTTATATGCCCTAGTTTTCTTGTACATACATAGAAATTTAAAAAAATGGATTTAGGAATAGGTCTAATATTATCGCAATTCATTTCACTCTGAACGAGTGTCTTAAACTTTTGGAAATGATATAATGTTATTTTGTAGAAGTGGAATTGAAAGAGTTCTGATGATTGTCACCAAGGAAGTACTGTGAGCAGAAAAAGTTTTCGTATGGCTGCTAAATTCACTAAAATATATTTTCTTCTATTATCAATATAAAAAATATTTTTTTTAATAATTTAATATTTTTTCTTAGTTCACGTAAGAAACACATATAATAATGAAAACCCCAAGGTCACCTTGGTTGTTAGGTACGATAGAAAAACAGCTAGTTACAAGAAATAGTTATTTTCATCACTAGAATGCAAAGTGAGCGTTTTCGGGGCGAGGTCGCGTGGAAATTAGACCGAGCACCGAAAACCACTTTTCGTTAGAGATATGAAAATTAATTTTCATTATACTGACCTAACATAATAAAAAAAAAGTATATATAAATATATTTGGCCATTTACGTTATAATTTATTCATTATTACCAATAAGGTAACAAGCAGGGGTCACCTATGGAGTAGTGGTTAGCATAGCAACCTACTAAACCCAAGATCGCGGGTTCGCAGCCCGGTAGATGACCTCAGGATTTTTTAAAGGGAGTAAAAAATCCTTAGCTATGCCGTCCTTCGGAAGGGACGTAAAATGGGGGTCCCGAGCCTGTGCGATGTCAGGTACTCGTTAAAAATCCCTATCCTAATTATACCTGGATATGCTAAATTTAGGACTCCCACCGTAGCATCGTCCGATTAGCCATAGCAGCATAAAGTGACGTTAAACGAAATAAACAAACAAACAATGAAAACCCCAAAATATGAATAATGTTTATTATTCATTATTCATTGTCTAAGCAACACATTTCGTCTTATTTCCAGGACGACACAAGCGATGTACACACTGTTTCCTAAAGTTTTTTAAAATTATAATAAAAATCAAACTTTAAAAAGTTCTAATATTGAAACAAAAACAATGAAACTTGGTTAGACAATCGTAACTCATTCTAAACGTCCTATTTAGTTTTACTTCCTACGTTAACAACCAGTTATAATTTTTTTCCTTTACAAATTCCTTTTAATGTTCAGTCAAATTAGAAATGTGTTAAAAAACAAAAAACAAATTTAACAAATGTAACTTAATTTTCAGAGTTCTCTTTTTCCCAGAACTTATTAAACATTGGAACCTTTTCGTTTTTTTCTCTACTTTTTATGACTCAATTTTCAAACGAATTGTTTCCAAGTTTTCTATTGTTGGTTCTAAAACCGTAATACGATGTAATCTTATTTTTTAATCATTTTAATTGAATCAGGACCGGGATCGGAGCTTGACACGCGTTATATCCGAATCCGCGGTATAACGAGCCGCGTTATACCGAGGGTCTACTGTACTAGCTCATTTTATGAAAAGAACGGACTGAAACCCTATTTTTAGAGACTGATTCATATAACCTTTCCTTTCACATAAGGGAATGTTTTACTGTCCCTTTAAACATGTGGACTCAGCTCACACCTGTTGAAAAAACCTTCCCTAAAAAACTCCATCCTCTCTCCCATCTCATCAAGCGCTTCCGCCGTCTTCAACTGCAGTAACAACACATTACAAATATACTCTTTTCTATTATTCGGTAATAAATAATAATCAATAAAAATAGTACTATGGTACTGTGGTTTCTACAACAATGCTTGTTTGTGTGAAGAGACCATCAAAATGGCGGTACGATGACAATACCGCTCTTTGAATGTTACAATGATGATGATGATGGAAAGAGTTAGCGTGACGGTGGCCAATAGCAATCGATCCTGGTAGCATCCATCTTGTCCAGCTCTTCATCAGCCATTAGAGGTGCCCCGGCAGCTGGGCGGTTCTGCCCTATATTCATTTTTTTTTTTTTTTTTTTTTTTTTTTTTTTTTAGGCCATTCCATCATCTGTGCCACGGAAGCACCTGATGGGCAATTAATATTCCTCGGGCCGACTTCATTCGCTAATTTATAACTTGAGGATCGTTTGTCATAGTATTCACTTCAGGTTTGGTCAGCATAATAAATAGAACTGGCATCGGTTATCTCTATTGTGGGCTGTTGTCAAGGAATACTTTAATACGTTGATGAAGCTTTTGACAAGCTCTCGATCGTAATTTCAGCCGATGAGGAAAGAAATCGACTTTATGTAAGGAAAGAAAGAAGCTGTTGATAAGGTGGGACACATTTCGGAGTAAAAGATCAATCGATCTGGGATCAGGTCTTGTTTAATATAATCGGCTCTGGTCCAGTGTCTGTACTGGGAAAGCTGTAGATGATTACCGAACTGTCACTGATTAGGTTTTATTATTATACATTAGCTAGATAGATAAGGTTATGAGATTACGATCTTTAATGAATAAGGTTATTGATGATAGATTTAAGGTGACTCTAATGCCGGCAGTACACACTCGCCCAGGACACGAGGCCACCTGAGCGGAGCGGAAACGAGCTGTGAACACGAATGGTGTAAGTACACACTCGCCGAGTCGCTCGTGGACGAGGGAAGGCGAGCTTTGTAAAACTTGGGTTGTTCAGTTATATAAGCTAAAGCTAGTGTTTTATTGGAAGCTGATGAAGATGGATCTGAGGGTTCTGGTTACAGCAGTTGCAGCTTTTGCAGCCTACGCATATTATAAGTATGTGTACATTGTAACCACGAAAAAATTGCAAAAAAAAAAAAAAACCGAGATGGATGACAACATTCTTCGGAACAGGACTGGATAAGTCCAAATTTATTTGATATTTTATTTTTTTTATTTACTGATTGGTTTTTTATTTAAAAGCGAATTTTCGAAGAAAATTTAGCTACTTTAATTGACTACTTAGAATTTCTCTAATTAGAATATGTAAAAACCCACTTAAATAACTTTTTAAGATTTCATGATTTATTCATTGATTTTATATATATATATATATATATATATATATATATATATATATATATATATATATTTTTTTTTTTTTTTTTTTTAAATATGAAAAATATATTGCCTAATTGAATAAAATAAATTATCTACATTGAATCTAGTAAATAAATAGCCATTAAGGAATCTTTTTTTATCTCTAGTCCTTAGTTAATCTTTTTTTTAATTTATTTCCTTAAATAGTAAGGAACTGGAAATTGTATGAAGGAAGCATTGATATGTGATTAAACGAAACTTAGATGTGAATAACAGAAGTGCCTCGCCATTCGCAGAAATCTGAATCTCGAGCTTAGGTGAGTGTGTACTGGGTCAGTTCGCCTCGCCGCTCGTTTCCTCTCGGTCCTTTGACTCGTGCCCAGAGGCCGACTATTTTCGGAGCGCTGCCGAGCCGAGCAGAGCTAAGGCGAACTAACACGAGGTGACCCAGTACATACTCGTGTTCGCCTGGATTCGTCTTGCCTCGGCGACTGTGTACTGCCGGCATAAGAAAACGCGATAGCCGAGCGTGCTGGGGCGATGTTTGTGTGGAGCGATAATCTCTAGTTAGTAGTCTCGAGTTGGTTAAAAAAGGTCACTTGCAGGACTAAATTCCAAGTATCCTTATAGTCCAGTAAAATAAGGGTTTACTGAAGAAAAAACTGCCAAACTTTTATTCTCAACGGATCTTTATATTTTTTGGGGTGCTGAATCTGAAGTTAGCTACCACGGAAGACGTCGGCTTCATACCCAAAATTGCAAATACCGGATATTCTCGGTTTTTTACCTATAACACGAAAAACGAAGCTTTTTTCGAAGAAAGGTTTTAAATATTAATTGTAGCTGGAATAAGTACCTACGTAATAAAATAAAACAACTCCGACATCGGACCATTTTTCGCGAAGATATGGTCTTGGGAAAAAGTGTAGAAATTGGCCAACTGGCGACCAGTCCCACTTCTCCGCGAAAACATGTTTAAACATCATACTCTTTATTCTATAACTCTACACATGCCACAATAAACAATACACATGCCAGCAGGCTAAAAAACCCGTACTTTTATTATGTGTATTTGAAAGTCTTTGACCAGCTTTTAGATTAAAAAAAAAAAGATATTTTGGATCGGACGAATAGTTTCGGAGTTACAGTGAAAAAGATAAAAAACAAAACGTGGATTTCGCAACAGTACGGCGTTTTTAGCATGCTGGCATGTGTATTTTTGGGAAGTTATAGACAAAAGAGTTCAACAAACATGTTTTCGCGGAGAAGTGGGACTGACCACCAGTTGGCCAATTTCTATACTTTTTCCCAAGTATAGATTTATCTTCGCGATAAATGGTCCGATTTAAGAGTTGTTTTTTTTGTTCAAGTTATTTGTAAAAAACAGAAAATAACCGGTATTTTGGGCGGGTTTTTTTTTTTTTCGATTTTAAGTATAAAACCGACGTCTGACATGATAGCAAACTTCAGATTCGGATTCAGCACCCCAAAAAACATAAATATTCGGCAGTTTATTCTTGAAAACGGACTTTTGGAGTCTTATTTTACTGGATTATAGCCATGGATTCAAATATTTTTCGAAGTATCTTGCGCTCGAATATGAAGAAGTTTGAACATTCTGTCTTAGACTGAATTCACAGTGGAGCGACGAGAAAAACGACAAAAAAGCAAAACAAAAAACTCGAGAATAGAAAGGGAACAAACAGTTCGAAAAACGACAATGCAGAGAAATTTCTTATTCTGTCTGTTTAGTCGCTGTGCTAGTCGATTGTCTCGTCCTTCCATTATGATCTAAGATTTAGTCATCTTTCATATCTCTGTGTTGAAAGTAAAAGCTTAAAGAGTCAAAGTTTTGTACTCCTTCTTCACTATCGTGCTAGCTAGTTTTTGCCTGAACCCAACGTAACAGCGGTTTGTAAGTCAATAAATAAATGAACAGTTAACCTAATAATTTTTTTTTTTTTTTTTCTATTGGCTCGACAGACCTTTTAGATCCTTGGCCTCCTCAACCAGCCTGCTCAACCTCTGCTTATCTTGGCCCATTGCTTCCGCTTCGTATCATGTTCGTCTGGTATCTTAAAGCCGGGATCCGTTTTTTATCACGGATTTTCTGTGGCTGATTAAGGTTTCTTAATAGGGAGGATTTTACAGGATAGGGTTATTAGCCCTATGCCAAACCCCCAACCTGGAGGACCAGGAGCTACGTCAGGCACAGGGGTCGCTCACCTCCCTGTGACTTCCAGGGTGAGGACAGTGTACTGCCCCCATGTGGGAATCGAACCCACACCGTATTAGCCTGAGTATCTGGACTTATCTGGATGGTGGTCACCCATCCAAGTACTGACCACGCTCGACAGTGCTTAACTTTTATTATCTACTGCACATGTCTCAGTCTACTCGGCTACCCCGGCCCCACCTAATAATTTTGAGTTTCATAATTATAATAATATGTTTCAAAAACATATACTTTATTAATCAAATAGGTAGAATTAACTTAAGTAATATAGTAAAAACGAGAATATTCATTATAATAATAAGATTCGGGGGACTTCCCTCATTCCTGGGATTTTTACTTGTATAATAATAACTATTCAGCAACTTAATAGAACATTAAGGTGATAATGGGTGCATTCATTAGTGACAGTAAAGAGCTCTAAGGATTTTGGATTGGAGAGACCGGATGAGGCAAGTATGCGATAGTTTGTTAAAGCTCCACAAATTTGAGCCGTAAGACCAAATAGACCTGTAAATGATCTATTTTGATGAGTATTATTTGTGTATCGGCTAATTAAAACGTTTGCCAAGTGTTGGAGTATTCGAAATCGACGAGTAGCTTGTTGTTTTCGTATAAAGATTTAATGTATATCCATATTACAATTCTAGATATGTTTCGGCAACTTCCATAGTAAAATAAGTCACCATTCTTGTAAATGGAGCACCAGTAAACTTTTTCTATTCTCCCAGAATAATCTTGTTATTTGGTTATGTATTTGTGTTGATTCGTCATCACTAAACTATCACTTTTGAGATTGAATTAAAATTAAGAAAAAGTTGGGAATCATTCTCATAGAAAAATTTCAAATATTATAAGGTTTATCAGTAAATAAAAATATATTTAATACAGACCAATATTATTTAACATAAGCACAATAATAACGGACATTTAAATCCCGTTAAAAAGTAATTAATTACTATTTACCACACGAATAAACACGACATAAAAAAATAACCACATTTATATGATTCCATTTTGTCATTACTCTGTCTCCTAGCAACGAGTAAAAACTCCTTGGCGAGTCTAGGTCACTTAGCAACGGACCCCCCAGGACGGAACTACCCAGTTCTCCTTATTTCGTTTGTTTGTTTGTTTATTTCGTTTAACGTCACTTTTATGCTGCTATGGCTAATCGGACGATGCTACGGTGGGAGTCCTAAATTTTGCCTATCCAGGTATAATTAGGATAGGGATCTTTAACGAGTACCTGACATCGCACAGGCTCGGGACCCCCATTTTACGTCCCTTCCGAAGGACGGCATAGCTAAGGATTTTTTACTCCCTTTAAAAAATCCTGAGGTCATCTGCCGGGCTGCGAACCCGCGATCTTGGGTTTAGTAGGTTGCTATGCTAACCACTACACCACAGGTGACCCCTTCCTTATTTTGTTACATGATATGATAATTAAATTTAATATTTATAAAATTCTATTTAACTTACCTGTGAGGAGCCCAATTGTGATATAGAGAGTCTGGACGTTCTGAGCGAAGGCAGACAGTGTGAGACCAGCAGCTCCGACCAGAGCACCTGCCACAGTGACCGGCCTGCAGCCGTATCTGTTCACCAGGGCGGAGGATATCGGACCTGAAGGGAAAACAGTTTAATTATTATATATAATATAATATATTTAATAGAAAAAAACCCTCATATAATTCACAATTGAGAATTTTTTTTTTTTAAATATTAGAAGATTCACTGGAAATGACAAACATAAACGGTTTTTAAGATAACCCCTGTAGTCCAGTCAATGAGGGGTGTAGAGTGCATGAAATATTCTATAAGTTTTGACTTCATTGCTTTGTTAGGGGTAGTTAGAAGGTAAACATACTAAAGATCCCCGCCCCTGGGGGGTGAACTAACGATGGTGGGGAGGGAGAAGGTCCCATTTTTGGGTTCTTCTATTATATCTCGTAAACGGTGGAAAATCAAAATTAAAGCTAATTAAATTTCCTATAAAATGATTTATATACATATTTGTCGAACTTCCAACAGTTTTCGAGATTTAAATTTATGAGATTTATTAAAAACAATTTTTATCTCATATTTCGTCAAATATTTGCTTAAAGAAACATATATACATATTTTAAATATAAATTGTATTTAAATATGTTTATATATACATATATAAACATATTTTAAATAAATTAAAATAAATTCAAAGCTTTATAACTTTGATCCTTACATGGGAAACGATCTTGGAAGGAGAAGGAAACGTTACATTTGGGAAGGTTACTCCTAACCTAAACATGTGATAATAAACTCAAAATGAAATGCGGTGAACAAGTGCAAAAGACCCGAATGTGTTTTTCTGAGAGTATTCCTCGCTAGATTTCTTCCTGTATGTTGCTCTCATGATAGGTATGTAATTCAAAGTACATGAAGTATTGTACTATTTCAAATCTATTGATATTGAATAGGATAGTGTCGATTTTAGATTTCACCGATTCTTGATAAATTAATTATAACCGAGAATCGATGGTCCAAAGTCGATTCCTAAGAACAGATCGATATCTATGAACTTAGCTATAGATTCGTGATTCATAATTATTTAATTATTATGCATCGATCCTACTCCCTAATGAATAAAATTATAAAAAAAAAAAAAGATTTCAAAGGATATTTTTTCATATTTAATATGACCACACCAATTATTTCTATTACTTATATTTAGGAAATGTGGTCACTGAAATGCCAGAGCATTGTAGTGGCGTTCCAATCACTGTCCTTTTTCTAGGATTCCTTAGAGAAGACAATTTAAGCGTGAACAAGAGATAATTTAAAATTAATGATTCGCTGAACTGACACACCATTGTCCAATAAATTCCACTTTTTAAAATATTCATCAACAATAAATTTTCAAAGATATAAATACCGCATTAGATTTCACATCCGATTGAACTTGGTCCAGCTCAAAGCCCCTCCAGATCAAAGGCAGGCACGATAAATATGTTATAAGGAATTGCAGGAGTGATAAATTATAAAATAACTTGTATTGTTTCAAAATCGTTCGAAGGGTTTTATAATACAAATATATTTTAAGTAAATTAAAAGTTATGTTAAATAACATATTCGATACACAATACATCATGTATTATTTACTTACCCGACATGCCATTTAGCCCTGATAAATTAACAGTTAAATACGCTGATGACATGGCATTATTAACCAGACATAAACACTCTACCACTGCTTCATTAATTATTTAATATGTTTTGATTTAATAGAATAATTATTATAATTATTTACATAGCTGTAATTACAGTATTAAAAGTATGGTTTAAAAAATGGAAAGTAAAACTCAATGATCACCTAGGTATGGCTCAAAGTGAATGTCTTTTTAGAGCATTATTTTTATTTTTTTCGAAAATCTAAATATTTAAATGTTGCATTGGTTCGATTATTTCATTATCAGGATTTGTACACATCCTTCAAATTGCATTTTTCGGAAGTGAAGATATAATAGGTTTAAAAAATTCCGATATAATAATTTTTTGTAAGACTTATTTTTTTTTACCAACATTTTGCAAAACCCTTTGAACATCACTATAGATGTGTACAGGTTTTTTAAAAAGAATTTTATTTCATAATAACCGGGACTGCCAAGAATTTTCAAAGTCATTTGTCTCGTAAATTTAACTCTTCTTTTCATCTGATCTTTTTAAAAAAGCTTCACCGAAACAGGTACTCTGTGGGGGTTAAAATTGAAGAACTACAGTGTTATGGGTATAAAGCTGATAATCAGATGAATCTAGTTCTGATTTTATTCGTTTTAGTACTTTAAAAAGAACATGAACAACACCAAACATTTTAAAATTTTATTTTCGCCTTAAAATTTGGACGTTTTCAGATGATACAATAAAGATTATTCTGGTTTCATTCGATTCAGCACCTCATGAAATATATAATTAAAAAAATTCATACTTTTAACATGACTCCTTTCCATAGTATTAGGTTTCTACCGATTTTGCCTCACTGTCCCCAATACTAGTATAGAAGACAATGAAAAATATAATATTAAAAAAAAAATACAAATATTAAAAAAAATACTAACACTATTCACGAAATCAGCCTGGTACTTCTAAAACCAAACACTATATTTATCCGACCATCTTCATACATAAAACCAAACATCTTCATCTTCACTACCACTCTTGCGAGGTGTCCCCTATGGATTGTTGTTTGTTTGTTGGGGTTTATAGGCATAAAACCCTAGGGTCATCAATGCCTGTGTAGTTATATATAGGTATATTTTCACAGAAGATTAGGGTCAGGAAGGGTGCCACGAACAGAGGCGCACCCCCAAGGAGAGACGAGCCGCACCCGCCGAGCAGGAAATGCGCCACGGCTTGCTTATTTATATAAATACATATTTTCTTCTATTTAAATTATATACGAAGCTTATAAGTAGGATGTGGATAAAAACCATTTACATTTCTACATGGAAAAGTCCAAATCCTCACAAGGTTCGGAGCATAACTAGCCCAAGCAGCCATGTCGCATTTCCCACCAAGCGGGACCAATCCGCCCAATCAATTTTGTTTTATTGATATGGAGTAGTGAAGTGCTGATGCTATTGCATTAAGTTCTGCTGTATATATATTGCATAATTTGTGTAATTTTATTTTATGAGTGGAGTTGTGGGTAAAAAAAGAAGATGCAGTTGAATCGTCAGATTTAGATCCGTCAGTATAGATTACGAAAGGTTCTGGTATGTTTTGAAGTAGACGGGCAAATTCGGATTTGTATTCACAAGGAGAAGTATTATTTTTGGAAAGTCGGGTTAAATGAAGCAGTGTTTTGGGCGATTTGATTGTCCATGGAGGGGTATGAACTTCTTGTTTGTGCACAGGTAATTCTTTGAGGAATTTAATGGCCGTATTTTCTCTTTCTGATAAAGGGAGTGTTGTGTTCGACATTTTTCCAAATGCTTTGGTGAATCTGGGTTTAAAAATGTATTTGTGTGCTGGGTGTTCTGGATAAGGTAGAAGTTTGGAGATATAGTTAATTGCTAACTTTTTCCTTCTGAATGACAAGGGTGGTATTCCTGCTTCAAAACACAAACTAAGAATAGGACTTGTTCGAAACGCTCCTGTCGCTAAACGAATCTCAGTATGATGGACGGTATTAATTTTATTTACTATTCGGAGTCGGGCAGAACCATAAATAAAACAGCCATAATCTAGTTTGGAGCAAATTATAGCGCGATATATTTTAATTAATGTTACTCTGTCGGAACCCCAAGAAGTACCACTAAGATATTTTAATATGGTTAGTCTCTTTGTGGATGTTGATTTTAGGGTGGAGATGTGAGAGTCCCAAGTTAATCTACGATCTAATATCATTCATAAGAATCTATGAGAGTTTGTGTAAGGTATTATGGAATTTCCTAGACGGAGTTCAGGAGAGAGAGGAGTGTTTCTTTTACGACTGAAATGAAGACATCTAGATTTTTCGGTGGAGAATTGTAGGCCAATGGCTGTAGACCAGCAACACAATCTATTTATAGCTTCCTGTAGTTTATTTTTAATATTGTCAATGTTCTCGTTGCGACAAATAATGGCCAAGTCATCAGCGAATAATAATGGCTTGACACCTCTCGGTAAGTCAAGTCCCAGGTCGTTTATTGCCAGGCAAAACAAGGTTGGACTGAGGACACAACCCTGAGGAACACCGTTGACCTGTCTATGAGTATCTGATAATTCACAACCTATTCTAACTCTGAAGTGGCGATTGAATAGAAATTGTCTAATATACGTGAAAATTCTTCCTCTGATTCCGGCGGATGATAGTTTATTAAGGATTATGCTGTGGTTGATTTTATCAAAGGCCTTTTTTAAGTCAAAGAATATCGCAATCATCTGTTGAGAATTGATGAAGGAATATTGGGCTTCGGCCTCTAATATGATCAGGTGATCTACAGTGGATCTTCCCTTACGGAAACCGGACTGGAATGGTTGTAGTAACTTGTTATTTTCTATCATCCACATTATTCTTTTATTTACCATTCGCTCCATAATCTTACTAAGGCAGCTTGTAAGAAATATGGGTCGATAGCTGCTTGGGATTCTTTTGTCCTTTCCGGTTTTTAGAATAGGGATTATTATTGAGTTACGCCATGTTTTTGGAAAGTGTCCAGTTCGCCAGACATGATTATAAAATTCAAGTAGCCATTTTTGAGTTTCAGCTGACAGGTTTTTTATCATATCATAATGGATTTGGTCTGGACCGGGCGTTGTTCCTTTGACAGTACCCAGAACATTTCTGAATTCCCACATTGAAAAGGGGATGTTATAGTATTCCGTTTCAGCATTTTCTGTGCCTGTTTCTATTTCATCGGAAACGATGTTAGTGTTTTGAGATTTGTAAATTTCGTCATCAAAATCAGCGAATATGTTTGACACGATTAGGGGATCATCTGATAATTGTCCATTTGCCAGAATGGTGTATTGTGAGGAAGATGGATGTTTGGAGATTTTACGGACTTTATTCCATATGTCAGCTGCTGTAGTAGAAGAGTTTATAGAGTTTGTAAATTTTTTCCAGGATTCTGATTTACATATATTAAACAATTTCCTACAAATAGCTCTCTGTTTCTTGTAATCTGCCATGTTTTCTGATGTCATAAATTTTTGAAACTTTTTAAGAGCTTTACGACGTTCTTTAATTGCCTTCTTACAAGCGTCATTGAACCAGGGAACGAGTGGTCTTTTTGGTGAACTCGAGGTCATAGGTATTGATGTTGTGGCTGCTTGTAAAATTTTATTGGTTATTATTTCGCACCCTTTATTGATGCTTATTTCAGATGGTTGGGTTTGTGGTGGAGTGGCCAAAAAGTTAAAAAGAGACCAATCTGCTCTGTTTAGAATCCATCTCGGTTTGGTGTGAGTGGGGTTTATATTCATAAATTTAATAACCAGAGGAAAGTGGTCACTACTATAAAAATCTGGTAAGACTGTCCAGTCTATTCTATTATACAGGCTAGGGCTGCAGAGGGAAAGGTCAATCGAAGAGTATGTTTTATAGCTGGAGCTAAGGAACGTTGGTTCACCAGTGTTAAGTAGGAGAAGATTAGAATCATCTAAAAAGCTTTCGATTACTTTACCCCGTGCGTTTATATCCTGTGAGCCCCATAAGGGATTGTGGCCGTTAACATCTCCAATAAAAAGAACGGGTTGTGGCAGTTGCTTGTAGATGTCCAGGAGGTTTTGTGTGTCTATTGTACGGTCTTGGGGTAAATATATATTGCAGATGGTGAAGCTGAAGCCAAGGTGGACGGAGACAGCTACAGTATGGAGATGGGAGTTGATTTGTATTTGTTCAGAATATACAGAACGGTGAACCGCTATTAAGACTCCCTGATGACAATGGTTAGTGTTTGTGCCATCTTTTCTGTAGATTTCAAAGTTTTTCAAACTAAATTTGTCGTTTGTTGAAAGATGAGTCTCTTGAAGAGCCAGGCAAAAAGGGTCTGTATCATGGATGAGTACCTTTAAATCATTAAAATGGCTTTTTAAACCGTTACAGTTCCATTGGACTAGGGTCATAAGGGATGATTAAAAAATAGAAAAAAAAAAAAACATCGGGAATCCCATAAGAGAAAAAAAAACCCATAATAACAATGCGTGTGGCATATTGATAAAAAAAAAAAAAAAAAAAAAAAAAAAAAAAAAAAAAAAAAAAATAAAAAAAAAAAAAAAAAAAAAAAAAAAAAAAAAAAAAAAAAAAAAAAAATAAATAAATATATATTAAAAAAATAAAAGAGAGAGATGGAGTACATTGATGTATGTGAGTATTCTGAGGTTGAAATCAGTAAGTAAATATTAACAGTGTTATCTATATACGATATATAAAAAACTAGACACAGGTAAGTATTTTTATTCTGAAAGTAAAGGAGTATGATGTAATTGTTATTGTAATTTTTGAAGGTATGAATTAAATGGAACATGATGATATAATTTACAATATTATTGTTAATCTTGTAGTGTGTAACCATTGTTAATACAGTGTTCAGGTTTTCTTGGTTTCTTTAGATTTCATTTCACTTTTCATACTTTTCTTATTTATTGTTTTTTTGGATACCTGCTCATCGACCATTTTGCCCGTCTCTTCGATAGTCGTGGTCGTTTCGGCCGAGGCAGAGATTTATCTATCTACCAGTAGATCTACCCCTACTGGGGGTAGATCTCTATCTACCAGTAGATCTACTTCCTCTATCTACCCCTATGGATCTTCTCTTTCACCTACCCTATTTTCTAATTATGTTAATGACTTGCCGATTTGCATCCACTATTCCCAATATCATCTTTATGCTTCCAACTTACTAATTAATATATTTATCCTTTCATCCTTCAAATATGCTAGAAGAGACTTGAAAGCCACAGAAAGACATAGATAGCATTAACCTATGGGCAGTTGAAAATAAGTTGAATCTGAATCCAGAGAAAACAAAGGCAATCCTCATTGGGTCAAAACCTCACCTAAAAGCCCTTCCCTACTATCCACTGCTTTACCTCAAAAACCGTCCAATTAATTTCCAAAATTCCATTAAAAATTTGGGAATAACTTTCGATCAACATCTTACTTGGAATAGCCATATCTCTCAAATCACGAGGAAATCTATTTTTATTCTTATGCAACTTTCACATTACCGCGATTCATTACCATTAAGTACTCGACAACTTTTGGTATCATCACTCGTTTTTCACAACTTTGACTACGGATGCATAGTATATGGAGGACTGTCTGATGAGCTCGAGATGAGATGTAAAAGAGTAATTAACTGTTTTATTAGATTTATTTTCGGGATTTCCAGACGTTCTCACATATCTCACAGGTATTCTGAATTTGGTCGGCTTCACCCCAGTTTCCGTCGTCATTACTTCCTAGGTGCACTCATATTTCAAAACTTGAAAACCAAAAAACCCACCTATATTCATGATCTTACTCTGCGCTCCTCCATCCACTTCTTAAATACTAGAACCCAACCCATCAACCTGAAACACTCCGGCGCATCGAACTACATCCTTCGAAAAATCCTTTATTATCCGCGCTTCCTCTTTATGGAATTCATTGCCCATTTCAATTCAAAAAAGCTCCACTCTTACTTCCTTTAAACATCATCTATTTCTTTACCTCTTGAATTTTCAATCTTCCGAGCAAATATAAAACATGAATATTTATGTAATATACATTATAATAGTATACATAAGATGTATCCTTTTATAAGATTTCTCATTTATTTTGTTACTCATAATTTAATTATTAATCAATTTTTGTTATTATCTATTGTTGCTATTGCGCTCTCTCTCAGCCTCCACTGGATTTTACTAGTGACGCAGCTGATAGAACAGCGCTGGGAACTCTCTGTGTCCGGCTTGCCCTCCTTAAGGGGGGCGAGCTTGGATCGGGGTCTTCCCTGGAATGTTTGTAAATTTATAAGTATGAATGTAGTTATGTTCTTTCTTTTCTTTTTTAATTCTTTCTTTTCTTTCTTAATTGTATTTTTTTATTTATTAGTTTAAAAAAATCATTACCTATTTTATATTATCATTTATTCTATTCTATTTTAATTTCTTGTATATTTTATTTTATTTCTTGTATATATATATATATATATATATATATATATATATATATATATATATATATATATATATATATTTTTATTTTATTTTTTTTTTCTCTTGTATTTTTAAAGCTGTTTATTTTGATTTTCTTATCATTGTACATATTGTGTGAATGAGTGTCTGTCATCAATATTGCTCATTGCCCTTGAGTGAGGCAGCTTGTAATTATTCAAATAAAAAAGTTTAATTAGTTAAATTATCTATTATTATTATTTATTATAATTAATTATCACAGCAAGACGATTGTCCTATGTACTGTAATCATATGTTATTCTTATGAGACAAGTTGTTCCAGAATAAAGTTCATTTTCTTCTTCTTCTATATTTAGATTAGCATTTATCCTCAGTCATCGAACATACATCTATCCTTTATGGAGACGATATCACGAGACTTCCTGGCCGTAATAACATATCCATACAAGATTGGCCACGACTGATTCACTCCTAAATAATTTCAGAAGGTTCAATAGAAAATGGGTGATAGATCTACTCAAATAATTTGTATTTATTTATTTATCCCCATCGTTGTTCCTATTATCATGCGATGTACAGGTACGGGTACTGTTCAGAACTAATGTTGTTCATGCCTATCAGGCGTGGTATCGTCAACAAATTAACAGGTGTGAAAAGAAAAATGAAGAGAGAAATAAAGAAAGTTAAATAACAAAACGATTCAATGCCAGCAGCTGTTAAAAAATCTACCGGAGTCGGATTTCTTTACGTTCAGTAAAGAATAAATCGAATATTGCCACTGATGGAGAGATCAGCGATTCCTTGTGTTGAGTTCGTTTGATCCTGTTATTTTGTTCTGTAAGATGTTCTCAGTCAGCTAAATCCTTTCTCCGTAGCTTTAAATGATTTCTCTTCCTTCAAGGCAACGATCTATTTGTATTGCATTTATTTTTTTATTCTTCTCTAAAATACAGTTGACTTAACTTCTTTAACCGTACACAAAGTCTAGCCTAATTTATTTGTTTCAATACATACGTAATTTTTACGATAAACATATTATACCGAATATAGGTCGATCCTAAATATAAGTTTAGGAAAAAAATGAATGATAGGAAATAAAATAAAAATGTTTAATACAGGACGATACACTCGTTCAAGGCGATCATTTCGTTTTAAATATATAAAAATATAATATAAACTTATAAAAATACTAGCATCCCCCGTCGCAGTTTCGCACGCTCTAATAAGTAAAGAATTTAGATAATTTTAAGTAATAAATGAACTTTCACTTAGGATTGATGAATTAATTGCCCCTTCTATTGAGATCTTGTTGATGAACTTTCACTTGTTTATTTATAAAAATATTGTATTGAAGTATGCAATTGAGCATTATTTCATCAATGATATTTTCATGCATAATTTGACATTTAATATTTAATTTTAGTGTAAGAGTTGGTAATCCAGGTGGACCGAGACTATTAAGAAACTCTTGCGGATAATGGACTGCATTATCTATGCTAATAATTAAAGACCCATGAATCATATTATTGCACAAAATATCAAAAAGCAAAGGATCGAGATTTTGTATTGGTTATAATTTTATTTGGCAGAAATAATTTTATTGATTTCATCTGGTTAGGTTCTAATTTCTAACCATAAAATTATAGAACATTGGGACAAGTCACGTTTCTGACATTCAATATTGTACATTTAAATTATGATTATAGTACTTCTAAACCTTCCTAGAACTATGAATATAATATAGATAAAATTTGGAACGGATGGGTTAAGCAGTTTTAGCATATGCGGAATATTAACCAAATATCTATTTTCAAACTTCACTGGGATCCATAAGCCGCACCACATATTTTAATCATTTTTAATAATTTAATTAAATATAAGTAAATTATCAATTTCTAGTTGTATATAACACCTTATCTCTGTAACCTCTCTTGAAAGGAGCTCGCCAACTATCAGTCAATTTTCAAATATTTATCGCGTTTTTAACAACATTTGTATTAAAAATCGTTAAATATTATTATTGCTAAACCTTCCTTGAGCTCTGAAGATGACGTAGTCAAAATTTGGTACATATTGGGTCAGTAGTTTTCGCGGCTAGTGATCACTAGTGTCCGGATTTAAATTTTTTTTGAACCTTGTATATCGTTTATTTAACGTTTTATACAATTTTTAAAATGTCATTAAAACTTTTTTTTGTTGACATATTTGTACAGATTTGGACGGAATTTCACTTTTTTTTTTTTTTTTTTTTTCACAATTTGTGTCATCCTTTGTTTTGTTATATTAGCCAAATACATTAGCGAGTTTCCCGACGAAACTATTCTAGGGGATGGTGATGTTTTATTATGTGATAGTTGTGAAAAAAAAGTGTCAACAAACCAACGATTTCTAGTCACTCAACATATCTCAACACTTTTGTACAAGGAAATAAGGAAAAGAACATGAACCTGAAACAAAGCCTTATTTCCTCTTTGTCTTCCTCAACTAGTATGTCAAATTTTATTACAGGTCCATATGGGTATGCATAGACGAAACAACGGATGTTGAATCACAGTATTTGGCCAATGCCATTGTGGGGAAAATGTCCAATGAAAAAACAAAACCAATGCTTTTAAATATGGAAGTTTTAGAAAAATGCAACCACGCAACAATGGCCCGATTTTTTAATAATTCTATGGGTGTACTTTGGCCTGTGGGCGTGCAACATTAAAACTCACGTGACATGTCTTGCTCATGCTTGTCATAGAATTGCTGAGGATGTACGAAGTGAGTTTCAAGATGAAGTATTCACTGATTTCAAATGTAAAAAAAGTATTTTTAAAACGCCAAGTCGAGTCAGTTTTGTTTATTATTAGTCAGTAAATATTTATTTCTGCTAATACCTATACGTCCAGTGACGTCAAGACAAAAACTTGAGGATGTGATGAGGAAACATTTTGGTTCTGAAGAAATCAGAAGATTTGCTCATATTCACAGTGGGAAGAATTTTAGTCAAGAAATTTCGCTCACACCCAACGAAATTGCAGCGTTCAAATGAGCGCCCATTACTTCGGTAGACGTGAAGCGTTCATTTACAAGATACAAAAATATTCTGCCTTCAGATCGAAGTAACTTTACATTTGATCAATTAAAAATGTCGAAACTTCTAATAGTTTTGAGGAATAAATCATTATTTGTTTTCTATTTCCGTCTTGATTTTAACGTAAAATCACGATTTCTACACATACGAGATGTGATCAAAAAGTCCCAGGACTGAATTTTTATACATTTATTCATACAACATACAGGTTATTCAAATTTGTCTCCTTCGAACTACTCCCCTTGGGAAGCTACACACTATTCCCACCGGTGTTTCCACTGATCAAAGGCCCCAGAAAACTCTTCTTTTGTATAGGTGTTTAGCAGCTCCGTTGTTTTTTTCTTTAATTTCGTCAACTGTTTGAAATCTTCGTCCTTTCAGGTGTCGGCTTTTGCAAAAGGAAAAAGTCGGCTGGAGCCAGGTCAGGTGAGTAGGGGGGCTGAGGAATGACAGTCATTGCGTTTTTTTACACAAAAAGGCCATCTTTAAACCTCTTGAACCACTGATGGCAGCATGATCGGCTTAGACATTCTTCACCAAAAGCCTCTTGTAACATCAAAAAGGTTCCAGAAAACGTTTTGTTCAGTTTCACACAAAACTTCACAAAAACACGTTGCTATTCTTTCACATTCATTTTGATAAAATAGCCAAACTCTATAAAATTAACCTCAAACAAACTGTGCTAATGTTACTTTCAGTGATGTTATGATTCATCTGCAAACATAGCAAACATGCTGTGTTCCTGTTGAGTCAGGCAATACAATGCTGCCAATCGCATCGCTGTGAGGCATAGCATTCCCATAGTATATAAAAAGTCAGGGAACTTTTTGATCACACCTCGTATATTAAAATTATGTTAATTACTTTACTATAATAAAATAGATTAGTTTTTTTTTTTGTATTACATGTTTCTCATTTTTACTTACATATTTATGAAAAAGTAAATCCATATATATATACATATTTCAAGTTATATTTCACATATAAATCCGGTCCCAAGAGATCATAAACGAAAAGTGGCTTGTTCTTTTATATAATAGTATAGATTAGTCTTTTGTTTCTTTAGGATTAGTTGTTTCTTTTTTTTTTATGGTGGTGGGTTCCAGGTAATCCTTCTGTTGATGATGAGTCTTAAACAGTAAACATTTTTGTTCATTTTAATGGCAATTTGTATTCTAAACTTTTGGGAGACCAGGTATTTTGTTGAAGAGTAACAGTAAAGTTTGCCATTGCCAGTTTATCATTAAAGCAAAAAAAATTAATACTAAAGTAAAAAAAAAAAAAAAAAAGAAAAGCATTTCGTTAAATGATCAAATGCGAAACGAACAACGTTTGCTGCACGTAAAATGTAGTTTTCTTTTTAGTATTTATTGTTCATTGAATATTTTCCAAAGATTCCTATCTATTTCTTAACACAGTTTGCCAATACTGTCATTTATCTGAAACGATGACTATTACATCTCAAGAACACGTTCCATAAATGTGCGTATTATAGCATAACAATAATTCCGAGATAATGGTTTCGATATGGAACTAAATTTATACCAAAGGTTACACAATAGTTTATAAGAAAACAGATGAATGACGAGTTTGATTATTTATAGTTATAAATCGCTCAGAAATATTTATTCAAAATTCCATGTATCGTTGCCAGCGATTTTCAAATATCTTAAATACTAGGTGGTTACAAATGTCTTAGTGCGTCAATGTAGCTTCATTTCAGGTTTTATATTTTAAACGTTATTGTTTTCAACCACTTTCACACATATTTCTGCCAGTATTTGGTTTTGATGTCGGTACCTCTCATTTTGTTTTAAGGCAGAGAATACACAATTTTCCTAGTACTTGTCAAAGATCTGACTTATTAAGAAATGAGGCATTGATCGAAACAAACGGTTAATTTTGAGGCTGGGGCTCAACCTCAATAAATGAGGGAGTAGTCCCCCAGAATCCGAAAGTCCTTTTTTTTTTTTTTTTTTTTTTTTTTTTTTTTTTTGATGCAAAATAAAAAAATTACGAAAAGATAAAAAAGCTAATCTTGGTGATCTGATTTCACGGTATCTGTGCTATGCGCAGAATGAGGAAAAAGTTGACTCTTGGCAGTTCTTACAATTTTTCCTTGATCAATGAGAAAAATATGCAGGGTTGCAAAATTACTTGACTCCAGTTGACCAAAGCTGATACTTTTTACTCAAAACTTTGTAATACCGTCTAGCTATTCATAGTATAGGTTTGAGTCTGCTGCCCAACCATTGGGAACAAGCTCAAAATGCGATTTATTACAAAAGACTTATTTAGATGATTGTGATTAGACCTGTTTGGACATGGGGAGGTGAGCTTTGGGGCTCAACTAAACCATCCAATTCATCTCGTATCCAATCCTTACAATCCAAAATCCTTCGAAAAATTCTCAATGCTCCTTACTTTGTCTTTAATACATTTATAAATAAAGATCTTAATGTTCCATATGTTGTCGATTTAGCACAAACCATATTTCATTGTTAGCTCCATAACCACTCAAATCCACTAGTTTCTCAACTTGCTTCCCACTCATTCCTGATAATCCTCCGAGGCGCTTGAAAATAATATGGACCAGAAGACCTTCTAGTGTAGATTTTATATTGAAGTGTTACTGATGAGAAGTTCTTTTCAAGTTTTGACATGTCATTGTAAACGTTTTGACACCTTTAGTTTATGTATAGTTATATAGGGGAGACATTTGTACCTTGATAACAGAGTAGCTAAAAACTATTGACGTTGCTCTTGTTACTGTTGCACTCTAGCAGATGTTTTGCGAGTTAAGTTAGCCATGTTTGGTCGTGAATCCGTTAGTGTATTTTCATCTCACCCGGAAAATAGCTTCTTTGTTTTTACAAACATCTGTTATTTTTTTTATTTGCGCTGCCTCAGAGAATTGTTGTTTCCTATCACGTTTTTGAAGGTAAGTGATCTATTGTTTCCTCTGGGGT
Organism: Euschistus heros; assembly: GCA_003667255.2. Lineage (NCBI taxonomy): Eukaryota > Metazoa > Arthropoda > Insecta > Hemiptera > Pentatomidae > Euschistus > Euschistus heros. Next base: position 397,335 of record RCWM02000301.1, on the reverse strand, counting down.
ACTATTGGATACCACTTGGGAAGGTACCCAGTCGATCCAAGGTAAAGATAGAATATGTAATGATTCGCACGCACTTTTTTCTAATGAAGTGACATCTTTTGTACCTTGAAATAGACCCGTAAGGAGTAGGAAACCTCTCGTACCATGAAAACTTTATTTTTTCACATTTGATTTAGCGGAATATATAAAATGCTAAGAAGTAAGGAAGAGAAAAAAAATTTCTAATTTGTTTTTCAAGTTTCTAATTTTATTAATATGTCGTTTTGTATTAAATTTATAAAGTTTAATTTTTTTCAAATAAGAATACGTTTATTGAAAAATAAAAAATTAATGAAAGCTACAATACTCTTCTGGTGTTTATTTTTGAAAATTCCCTCTGTTTCAAGGAACAACAGTTCCTGTGCAAGGTACAGGAGGATTGCTGTACTTTGAAACGAAAACCTTATTTCGTATTTTGCTATTCATACTCAAAAAAACACTAAAAATTGGGAATTTGGTCCTCTACAACTATTGGTTAGTATTACCTCAACGGACCACTAGAAGAAAAAAACATAAGAAAAATTAGGGGTGACAACACCGAAAATAAGAAAAGTGTTTCAAGGTACAACAGTCTCCCCCTACCGTCTGTGACCTTAAGTATGTCTACAGTTTACTGTTCTGTTGTGCAATGTCTTGTACTGAAATGAGGGGACTGGGGGAGCGTGAATACCCACTAGTACGTTAGCTGGGGATATTGATATAAATAGTAGGAACAAAAACATTCTTAGAGGGTCAATTATAGAGTTGGAATTACGGATTGTTTTCCTGCAAAATGACCGTTAAAATAACCAAGTATGGTCCATTTTAAAGAAGACGGCGCGAACATGTGTGGGAATACTTCGCAGTTTAGTTATCAGAGGCCTAAAAGTTTTAATATAAACACCATAGAATCTTTCCTGTGGGAGGGAACTTTCAGCAATTTAGTTGTTAACTTTTTCCGATCTCGCGCCCTCCGAATATCGATGATCCAGATTGCTCGGTTTCACATGAAATATGTATGAGAGGAAAGATGACTTCAATGTCTATGTTAATGTGTTTAAATATTCATCAAAGGTATTGTTTTTTTTTTTGGAATACTTTCCTTTTACTACTCGATCGCAACTGTTGGCAAGAACTGCCGGTGAAAATTCAAATTTAGTTCTGGCGTTTTCATAGAATTAATCTAATTATTATTTGGTAGATATGAAGAGAAATGCGTTGTTTGGTTATAATGATGTGCATCAGCAGGGAGTGACGTTAAATTAAAGCCTCAATTGTGCGGGATAATGACACGGCTTAGAGAGGCCCTTCACTGGAACCATATCGGACCTATATCGACAGGAGCTCTTCTAATCTTATCGGTACTGATTATTTTCTCTTCCCTAATATGTTTATTATACATACCCTTCTACGTCCGAACGTCTATAATATTTACACAATGAAGATGTCGCAGTTTTCTTTATATACAGGGTGACTAGAAAATAGATGTGGAGCCGGTAGAAGGAGATAGTAGTATGCTAATCTGAGTCGATTTTACTATAAGTAATACTGTCGGAAAATTTATCCGTTTTCGAGTTATACTAATTTTTAAGATTTTATAAAATTAACGTCCTTATTACGTTAAACATGTCATAAAACTTTTTAAAAAAAAATGTGTGGGGTTGTATGGAAACTTAAGCATCTGATCAATATTCTGTACCCACAATATAAGAATTCAGAAACAGGATAATACATGCAGCACAAGAAATTCGAGCCTCTCTTAGGAATTCGGCGGTAGTAAAATCAGCTGTAGAAGAGCACGTATGTGAATTAGAAATAGAGGGCGCCACATTGAAAATGTATTATAAAAATAAAATATTTAGTGTTTTTTTTCTAGTAAATGTTTTAAGATGAACGAAGATTTTTTAAAACAAAAATTGAACTATTTTCAAGCTTACTGCATGAGATAACGTCAATAATGTACATTTGAGTATCAATTGTAAAACAAAAAAAAAAATCAAATAAAACAGCCAATTTTTAAGTTTCATGGCTTGTTTAACGTACGCAGGACGTTAATTTTATACATTCTTAAAACTTAGTATAAATCGGAAACGGCTAATTTTCGGACAGTAGTTCTAATAGTAAAATCGACTCAGATTAGCTTGTACTATCTCCCCCTACCGGCTCTGCATCTATTTTCTAGTCACCCTGTATAGCGACATCAATGTTCTTCTGTGATTATGTTTTTGGTTTCGAAAATCAATATATATGAAAAATAACGAGGTGCTGCCCCTTCATTATATCGGTAAACAGCATATTCTACTAAACCCATAGAAACTTTCCAAGATCGTAATTAAAGCAATATTTCAATATCGTTCCAATACCTTCCGCTACCTTGGCAATTCCTCTTACGGGTTTATATTTCTTTACAGATTTAATATAAACGTTTTACTATATATATATATATATATATATATATATATATATATATATATATATATATATATATATATATATCCACAACTCTCTTATATATAATCGGGTAATAGGCCCTATGTACACCTTACTTTAAACAATATGTCGATGGGCTTACTGGCCTGGAGTTTCGGGGTGCCAATATTAGTATGTACAGGGTGGAGCAACATAACTTCCTTATTTGAAATGAGCGCCGTTACGTCTAACGGTTATCTGGAGGGGTGGGAGTGGTTTTATTTGGAAAGGGAAGTCTTAAAGTTTTGTTCACTTTCAAGGTCAGTTGTCACCATGCGGTGGAATAATGAGGAACGCGCGTTTGCCGTAGAGACCTACTTTTCCAACGGTGGCTCAGTGACCACAACCCAACGCGCCTTCCGAAACAGTTTTAATCTCGCGCCCTTGGCCCCTGTTACAGACCGGAAATCAATGTTGGTTGGGTCAACACTTTTCGTGAAACGGGTAGTGTTGTGAAGAAAAGACCCGAGGCAGTGAGACAGTCAATTTTCCAATCACTGCAGCGTTCTGCTCGCAAGCATGCGTCGGCCCTTGATTGTCGTTGCGTTATTCGTTCGTCGCGTTGGGTGATGTTAAACACGCGAAATCGGTTCGCTTAGAGTATTGACGTTAGAGGGCGTCACTTGCCCGATATGATTTTCATAGCGATGTGAAATAAAACTTTTTCTACATTTGAAAAAAAAAAATAAATAAATAAATAAACATATATCGTCAGTACTTTTTGTTTTATTGCGTTTCAAAATAAGGAAGTTATGTTGCCCCCCCCCCTGCATCTCTCAAATTCTATATTATTACTAACTGGATGAGTCCCAATGCCAGGGAAGATTTTATGATTTTTATGATTTGTATTATTTTTTCCAGTTCTGAAGAGGATTCCATTTGAGTGAGGGATCGAAACGTTAATAAAACAAAAAAAAATTTAGAAAGGAAACATTGTTTAAAAAAAGGTGTAAATAGAACCCAAAACCCGATTATTATACTCATACTTATTATACATATATAAGACAGTTGTGGAAGTATTTTCAAAAGGTCGGCAAAGTAGAATTTCGATATATATATAATATATATATATATATATATATATATATATATATATATATATATATATAGCCGACCTGACGACGCGTTGCTGTTCATTACATTAACATTAATACAATGAAATTATTATACACGAACGAAGAGGGAAACGTTAAAGCCGGCATAAAAATCCATTGGATTGGGATTTGAAGGGGGAGGCCATTGAACACGATTGGTCAAAATTGTCGTAGGGTTGATATTAAGCACAAATTAATACAAAGTAATTAATTTTAAATTTTATGATTTTTTAGTTCAAGTTTGTAACAAATGAGTATATTACAAAATTGTTTGTTGATAACATGTAACATTTAAACTTATAAACTAGGTAGGTAAGGCAGATAGTTTTAAATTTTCAACAATAATATATATTATTTTTTTTACATAGATCATATGATGGCGTCAAAAATAGATCTAATTAAAAGTGCTCTTGAAAAAATCAAATCATTAGAAGCTGCTAAAAATAAAAAAGACCGATCTTGCATTATTCAAGAAACAGTAACAATTCTAGAAGAATTGCAAATCACTACGGAAAATGAGGCAGCCTCGAATAAAGATTTTAGGAAGATTGAAACAAACACTAACCTAACCTATTCTGCTGCAGTGAAAAACGTAAGTAAGCCTATAATTACTTCTCCTTCACATGTTCTAATGGTCTCATTGAAGAATGACAATTCTAATTCTGAAGTTACTAAAAAGGCATTTAAATCCAAAATTAATCCAGTCTCTTTAGGACTGGGTATCAAAAACATTAAAAACATACGTGATGGGAAGATTTTGGTTGAAACTACAGATAGTAGAGACGTCGAAAAGATAGAAGAAGTTCTCAGAGGTGATGAAAGTCTCAAAGCTGACATCCCAAAAAAATACAACCCCAAAATAATAATTAGAAGGCTTCCTGAAGAGGTTAGTAAAGATAATTTGATTCGTACTCTAATTACTCAAAATAGTGAGCTTCAAATCGCAGAAGAAAACTTCAAATTACTCACAATTATTGGTGGAAAAACATCAACGAGCCCCCGACATGCTCTGTTGGAAATAACCCCAAATTTGCGTGACCTTCTGTTGAATAATCGTCTCAAATTATTCCATACCATTTGTTCAGCAGCGGACTACATATCGGTGAGACAGTGTAAAAAATGCTGCAAGTTTAATCATCCTGAGAAGCATTGTAAGAGCAAGCTGACGTGCGCCATCTGTAGCGGGGAACATCACACCCAGGATTGCCCCAAGAAAGAAGAAGAAGAACAACAACAACAATGTATCAATTGTGTCAATTATAACAGACATTGCAAGCCACACTTTAGGGTAAATTCAAAACATCTAGCAACAAGTAAGTGTTGTCCATCTTATATAAATGCCATCCACCGTCTAATTAAAAATACAAACTACAGCGGTTCAACTAAATTACAATTACCACAATGGCAGTAAATACAAATATACAAACATTAAACATTCCACAGTTAAACACACAACATTCTTACAAATCAAAAATACTATTACAGGAATACATACAAAAACATAAAATACAAATTGCTTTAATACAAGAACCATATTTAGGAGAAAAAATTCGCTCAAGTTCAAGATATCGAGAGTTTTCTGTAAACCTAACCCATTGCAGATCTCTTGTCATTGTTAATTGTAAACAAATAGATGCTATGTTGCTGGGTGATCTTTCTAATCCAGATGTTACAGTGGTACAGGTTATGATTGATAAGACTCCGATTATTTTCATCTCCGCCTACTTTGATATCAATAGAGATGTTGTAGAAGACACTGATAACCTAAAACGCGTAATCGATAGATTTTCAGATCGAGGAATTGTAATCGGTGCGGATACAAACTGTCGATCTAGATTGTGGCATGATCTATTGACTAATAATCGTGGTAGGACTCTAGAAAATTTCATTATTGACAATAATATAAATATATGTAATGTCAATAATGGCCTTCCTACTTTTTTCAGCAGGCGAGGACAAAGTAATATCGATTTAACCATTACAAACGTTCATTTAATTAATAATATTAACAGTTGGAGAATTGAAGATGAAGAAAATTTATCGGATCACAATTGTATTAGATTCTCTATAAAATTCGATCATTGGGCCAGCATAAGAAAGGAAGGAAAATTATACAAAACTAAGAATGCTGATTGGACTAAATTTATAAACAATCTTCAAAATATATTTTCAAAAGGTTTCAATATCAATAGTACTATCAATTTAGATGAACAATTAACCTCAAAACTAAATAGAACTCCTTTCGATCAATTCGTACACAGGTTTCATAAATTTTTAATCAAAACCTGCAATAAATCTTTCAAAATTATGAATATCAGTACTTCAAAAAAATATTCAGGCCAAAAATTAAACCCGTGGTGGGATGAAAAATTGGAAAATCTGCGGAAATCAACTAACCGAGCCCGCAGATTATACCAAAAAACCAAATTAAATGATTTATTAAGGACAAATAGGCATCATCATTACTTAAATCTTAAACGGGAATATTCGCGATGTATTAAAGGCAAAAAAATGGAATCTTGGAAAGAATACTGCCAGAGTATTCCTACCAGAAATCCATGGAAATGGCCATACAAATATGCAGCTGGGAAAATACCACAACCATTCATTTTACAAAATTTAAGAAAATCAGATGGTACCTACACGACCTCAATTAATGATACCTATGATTACATCGTTAATAACTTAATTAAATTGGACGATCCTACCACAGATTCAGACATACATGTCACCATGAGACTGTCTGCAAACAGTTTACCCGAAACAGTTGACGATCTCCCGGTTACGCAATTAGAGTTATCAGATATTATTAACAATCTCAATGATAACAAAACACCAGGCATAGATGGAGTAAACTCTTTAATATACAAAAAAGTATACGAAACATTTCCACAAACTATATATAATATATATTCTAAATGCTTCAGCCTTGGACGTTTTCCAGATTTTTGGAAAAAGTCTAAATTGGTGCTAATTAATAAACCGGGGAAAAAACCTGAAGATATTTCCTCTATCAGACCTATATGTATTATTCCAACAGGTGGGAAAATATTGGAAAAGTTAATACATAACAGGTTGTCGTATTATCTTTACAGTAATAAGCTCCTCAGTGAAAACCAATTTGGATTTACGCCACAAAAAAGCACGGTTCATGCGGTAATGAAAGCCATAAATATTATCCAAAATGCCTTGAATAATAACCAGCATACCGCTATTATATCGCTTGATATCACTGGAGCGTTTGACAATGCTTGGTGGCCGTCAATTTTTAGTACTCTAATTACATATCAATGTCCACGTAACATTTACAGGATTATTAAAGATTATCTTAGCAATAGAGCTGTATCTTTAGTGACAAACAACGTTGCATTACATAGAAATCAGTCTATTGGGACACCACAAGGCTCGTGCTGCTCTCCTCTTTTATGGAACCTAATTGTTGACTCACTGTTAAAAGAACGATTACCTTCAAACGCGACGATTTTGGCCTTTGCAGATGACATATTAGCAATTATAACATCAAAATATTTTAAACATTTACAAACAGTAGTCGATATAGTATTAGACAAAATAAATTCTTGGGCTTACTTAAACAAACTGACATTCAATACACAAAAATCTAATTATATGGTGATCACTAAAAAACGACTAAGTCCGGACTTAAATGTGAAAATACAAAATAAAAACCTGAATCGAATACGTACTTTGAAATATTTAGGCATAACCATTGACGAAAAATTAAAGTGGAACAGACATATTGACATATTGACATACTACAAAACAAACTTTTAAAATTAATAAATTCACTTTCAATAGCAGCGCGAGCGACATGGGGTTTGAGAACGGAGGCTCTGGAGGTTTTGTATAAAGGCGCAATTTTGCCTATTCTTACTTATGGCATTGAAATATGGCATCCAGGACTTCAGATCAAATACAACAAGGCAAAGCTGGAAAGGGTCCAGAGGCTAATGGCACTCAAAATTGCCAAAGGATTCCGAACACTCTCTGATGAAGCTGCCTTTGTCTTGGCCAAAATGATCCCCATCAGTATATTAGCTACCAGTTACATAGGAAAATTCCATTTGTTATACATGAACACTGACTACGAAAATTTCAAATCTAACAACTTTGAACATACTACCGACTACAAGGATTGGTTACACCCAGCAGAATTTCCTTGTATTACTGAATGCTTAACTGACCCCACAGACTATGAGATATATACTGACGGAAGCAAGAATGGCGAATATGTAGGCTGTGCTAGTCTCATTTTTAAAAACAAAATTTTAGAAGATGTAATAAAGTATAAATTAGGCCCAGAATGTAGCAATAATCAAGCAGAACAATTCGCCATCCTTAAATCTCTAGAATACTTTCAAAATTTGAGGACAAAAGATAAAACTATTACAATACTAACGGACAGTCAGTGTACTCTATACATGATAAAAAACAGACATTGTCACAATCCCATCATTGAAAAAATAAGATCATTTCTAAGACATCTACAAACTGACGATAACATTCAAATTTCCTTCAAGTGGGTAAAAGGGCATTCCGACATAGCGGAAAACGAACTGGCTGACAAGGCTGCAAAAGAGGCTTCAAAGGATACTACCCTTCCTATATCATATAATATGATATCCAAACAACACTTAAAACACATGCTAAAAACACAAGCAGTAGACCAGTGGCAGACACGTTGGAACACTACACACAAGGGAAGACATCTACATAACTTCATTCCGGACTTACGGACCTACATTAAATCAAACTCATGGACTAACTTTTACATCACACAAGGAGTCACAGGACATGCGGCAGTAAACAGTTATTTCTATCGATTTAAAATAAGAGATTCTTTCCTATGTCCTTGTGATTTCACTCAAGAACAAAATATACACCACCTCATATATGAATGCAGACTACTCACTGACTACAGAACTATTCTACAGACAAAAACAGTACAGAAACTAGGACATTGGCCGGTGGATGGTCAATGTTTGATGAACAAATCATTTGAAAATTTCCAAATATTTCTTAAAAATTCAATCATTAAAATAGAGGATATAAATATGAAATATCTCTAGACCTCTAAATATTCATAAACTTTTCTCTACATAACTTTGTTGCTGTTTTTATTGAATTTTAAATTATCTATGTTATATAACTTCTTATTCTTTGTTTTATTTTATTTTATTTTTCTTGTTTATTTTTATATTTTTATACCTTTCAACACATGTAAAATTATAATCAAATCGCAAATAATATTTACATGTACATTGTATACTTTGTACAAGTATGGTGTGTACAGAAAATAATAAAATCCCTTCCAACAGGGTTACTGCTGGAAGGAAAACACTAAAAAAAATATATTATTTTTAATTATAAATACTTTTAATTTCAATTTATATCAGCACTAATCGGTGTATTATATTTTTGGTTAACCTGTCTTTAGCTAACACAAATAGATTCGACGGTTTTCCTACACGTTAACATGCAACATATAGTTGCCCATGAGAAAAACATGGATTTTCCAAGTCTAAACTAATTTAAGTACTTTAGTCCATTTAAGTCTACGAAATGCATTCCTTTTTTTTTTTTTTTTTTTTTACAAGCAAATTGACAATTGAGGATTACGCTACAGATGTGTACGCTCTGGCCTCCTTCGATCTTATGCACAAGATAAATTTTTGACTTCTCTTAAGTCTTCACACTTAAGTGTTTGTTCCATCTTTAATATCCTTTCTTACTGTCCATTGCTTTATCTATATACCCTTCCAATTCATTTTCAAAACTTTTTTAAAACCTCAGAATAACCTTCGATCAGTACATTACAGTAAAAACATATTCCCAAATCTTCAAAAAATCCATCTTAATCCTCAAAAAGCTATATAGATTTCGCGATACTTTTCCCAAAGGACCCGTCAACTTTTAGTTTCCTCTGTTATTTTATCTCTCTTCGACTACAGGACTGTGAGCTGAGGTCGGGATAAAATCGAGGAGACTGATAAATGTTTTCATTAGGTTCATATTCGGGATCGCCAGGCGATCACAAGTTTTGTGCTGGTATTCTAGGGTGGTTTCTTCCTCATTGCCAGGTCATGAGGTATTTTTCCAATCGCTAAAAACCATCCAATATTCTCGACCAAATTACTTTGCGTTCCTCAATTTATCTTCTAAAATGTCCAAACCTTTCAACCTATCAATATCCCCTCCTATAGAACTGCTTTCTTTGAAAAATATTTTGTAATTCGTGCCGCATCCTTTTAGAAGTACCCATCTCTGCTCGTGATTATTTAGGGGTTCAAAAAATCAATGATATGTAAAAGAAGTTAAGAACATTAAAGTATATTTATAATTTCATTCAAACTTTTCTGAATCCTTTACTTTGCCATTAAATTTACTTCTATCTTATATCTTTGGAACTTCTGAATAGTCAGTTAGTGCATTTCGTGTGTTAAGTGTGTTTGTTATCGAATATAAAACGCACTCAATCCTTCCAATCCAAAATCCCTCGAACTATAGTGAATACTCCTTACTATGACTCCAACAAAACCCTACACAATAATACCACTTAAATTTTTGAAATTCCATAGCAACCTTTCCTTCTATCTCAACCCTCTAGCTCAATCATTATTCAGTTCCACATATCCTGACAATACCTCTCGTAGATTAAAACGGCAGTGGCCCCGAGACCTTTTGTGATAATTTATTTATGTTGGAGTTCTGGCAATGAACAGCTTTTTTTATTAATGCCCTGAGTGAATGTACTATAGCCCTCCCATTCAGACTCCACTGGTTTTTACAGTAGTGACGTAGCTGAGGAGAAGAGCTGGGAACTCCCTGTACCTGGCTTGTCCCTCCATGAGTGACCCTAGGATGAGTTCATATTGTAAATACAGTATGATTGGGTGGTTTTCAAATAAAATGGCAATTTGCTGTCCCAGCACTTTGAATGGCTATAAAAAAAAAAACTTACAACACATATTTCACTGTTGTTGATTTTATCTTGTCGAGTTCATTTTAAAAAATTAATTTAGGCCTTAAAACTTCAATTTCAAATGTTTCTTAAAGAAAAATATTAAATTAATTTTTGAAAATGTTGACATACGTTACTGTCCACATGTCAAGTTTCAAACTTCTAACATTCACAAAGAGTATAATAATTTGTTTTCATTTTATTCTCTTTGTTATTTTTTCTTAAAGTATGTGTATATTAAATAAAATAGAACTTTCTACTGAAAATATGAAATTTTGGGGGCTTGAGAAAAGATTTTCTTTGTGTCCGAGAATTTTCGAATTTATTCATGTGATGTACGTGATCGGGTGTAGATGAGTGGGTTCTGGAACTAGGGGAGTCGGGATTGCATCTTACCACCCCCAGACTATGTATTGTAACCATTCCCAACCAAGAGCCCAGGTCGCTGTATCAACTGAAGTAAGACGACCATGATTCTTAAAACATAGTGAGTGCCTTAATTCATTTTGACATACGTTACCATTGTTTTCTCCCATTGAATTCACCACTTCCAATCTCTTTTTTTACAGTTTGTAGTTCTCAACATTACGAATGTTTCAAATCCATTATATTTGAAAAAAATTGTAGTTAAATAATCTTTTACTAATTAAAAATACTAAAATTTGACATACGTTACTTTTGACATACGTCATTTTCATTTTTAATCATTAATTAATTTGGCTGTTACAGAGGCTCACACCTATAAAAACATAATAAATGCTTTTAAGATTGGTTTTTAAAGACTTTTAGTTAAAATTCAGTTTTTCTGCATGTTTCTCTTAGTCACCATTAAGTGTGAACATATTTTTGACATACGTTACCAGCAATTAAAAATAAATGAATTAATTAGTTAATAATAATTTTTTCGTAGGATCATTGAAAGAGTCTAGAAATTCTTAACAGATATTAATAACTTTGGTGGGGGAGCATTAATAAAATCCATGAATTTTTTAATAATGTGAAAAAAAAAATTTTTTGGAAAAAAAAAACTTTAATTTTTCACACAAACTTTATTACTATTGCTATTCCTGGGAAATTATTTTAAATTAGCAACCTTTAGAATCCTTTCCAAAACCTGAATAAAAATCATAATTCAGACAAGGTATAAACCCGGTAAAGTACGTCAAATTATTAAAGGTTTTATTTCTCTTAAAATTCATTAAAAATCAAGGAACTGGAAATTTGATGAACCAAGTCAGGTATATTTTCTCAAGTAGTGTGGTAACATCCCAGTATGCTACAGAACATGAATAAGTAACTTTTTATTTTTAGGATTTTTGGGTTTTCTAGAAAGCTAAATTGTCTTTTTATTTGAAAATGACCCGATTATGTTTTTAACTTTTAATTTTAGTTTAATTATTTTATTTCATACATTTTTTTATTTATATATTTCACATATATGTATACTGTATATTTTATATTGCTTATGTATATCATAGTTCTTTTCTTTCTTATTTTTCATTTATTTTTTAAAATTTTACATAATGTGTGAATGTAATCATAAAGCCATCTATATTAATTATTGCCACGTGAAAAAAAATTGCGTTTTCCCAAAATACTATTTTTGTACAAGTGCCACAGATATTTGCTACACTGCGATGGAAAAAATTTCTTAATCTTTCTTGAATCCCCTTTATACTTGTACATTATTTATTTTGTTAATTTAATTTTTTTTTTTTCTAGAAGTTTTAAATATGTTAATGTTCATTATTTGATACCCTGATTTTTTAAAGTCAGTTAATACTAGAATAATATTACACTATTATATTATATTATATGTTATAAATAGGACTTATTTACTGCACTACAAGAATTGACTGCACTGAGGCGAGGAGGCGGTACAGCTTGTGCCAAGAGCTCTTGCAGTTGATCAGCTATCAGCTGAATGATAAGATAAGGCAACCCCAACCAGGGCAGAAATGGAACCTTTCCAACTCCGCGATATATTAGAGGCTTTACTGTACTAGGTGGTTTTCTGGTATAATTGATTTAGAGAGAAAATTAATTCTCGTCAGAAATACAAAAAACACCACTAAAAACCTTGAATCGTTTCAAAAGATATTTATTTTGCTCAGAAAGCCATCCTTACCTAAAGGGTAGTTTCCAGAATATCAGGACTTCATTTAGCCAAGAATATTTATAAATTCACACCCTCCAGTTCCCTGATTAATTATTAAATACTAGCATCCACCGTCGCGGCTTCGCCCGCTTCCATAAATAAAGACCTGAGATAATTTTTACTAATAATTGAAGTTTTAATTTTTTATCGGTAAAGTTCTTGTTTTGATGTACGCAATTAAGCATTATTTCCTCAATGATATATCCAAGCCTAGCAGTAATTTTTAACCTGGTTAAAATTGCACTGATTCTGATTATTGCGAAGATTACCCAAAAGCATAATTAGACATCCAATCTTTAATTTTATTATTTGAGTTGGTAATCCAAACGGAAAGAGGCTATTAAGAAACTCTTGCGGATAACGGACTGCGTTATCAGTGCCTGCAACTAAAGGCCCATCGATCATATGTTTTACAAACAATAAAAAACAAAGGATTGACGCATTAATGTAGTAATAATTTGTATTTGGCAGAAATAATTTTATCGATTTCATCTGATTGGATTTTAATTTCTAACCTTAAAAGTTTATGACAGTGTGATAAACCTCATTATTTAATAATGTAATCTATTATATATTTGTCAAATACCACTCACTCATTTAACACGAAATCTGAGAAACCACTGAACGGATTGCAATGAAATCCGATATGTAGATTCCTCTAGGGCCGTAGGTGCTCGCTAAGAAAGGAATTTTAAAAAATCGGCCTGGATCGCGGCTAAAATGCGATTACAATTTTTAATTGGATGAATAATAATAGATTAATAGTCATATGGTGTATAGAGATAAGCTAAGTTAAAAAATAGGTTAGATGTTTAAGCCGCATACTTTGACCACAAATTAAGATCCTTATAGTTGTAAACAAACAAAAATACGATCGATGTCGAAACCGAAACGGTGCAGTATTAACATTCCTCAGTGTGACCCAAACACCAATACACCACTTAAGAAAACAGTGTCTGCAGCTGAATTTAACGCCTAAATGTTGATGGAGCGAGGAGGTGAAGAACCTTATTTACTTTAATTTCGTAATCTCCTCAACCAATTTATGCTTTATAAGTACGCAAAAATAGAAACAGAAAGACTAAACTTTCGAAAAAATCAAAAAAGTTGAGAAGTTGAGACTATATTCACTTAAAGTATGCCATAAGAAAAGCTGATGGTCTGGTATCAGAGCTGGGCAAGATGGTAGTGCAGCCTCGAAGCTTCACTGGAGGACTGTTAAAATAATATAAAATAAACTTTTGCAAATTGTCAAATTTACTTATTGAAATTATTCTAAGAATGGAATTCTTTAGGTTTATTTAAGTAATAATAATTATCAACGTTAAGCATAACTTTTACTAATTTAAGTTGTCCTAAATCCTAATGATATTAAACCGTAGCGGACCAGGGTACTTTCAGCTAGTACGGTATATTTGAATTATTATTATAGTAAACTTTACTATTGTAAGCCTTCCTCATAAAATTTAAATAATGAAGAAACATATTCTATTAGTTTAGTATCTTGGTAGATCAATTGGTAACATATATGTTTAAGTTTATTAAATTTTCTTCAGGTTTTTCATGTAAGTTTTTGTTAAATCAAATACACTATGTAGGAGCTAGTTCTCATTTCGTTACGCCGGATCCGAATTCAAACTTAGTGACCTCAAAAAAGAGGAGCGTTCCAAAAAAATGCAAATAACCTCTAAAGAATTCTCTTTTCAATCTTTATTTTACGAAAAAAAAAAAATATATATCGCATTTTGATTTAACAATACGAACTAATATAAACATAAAAAAAATTAATTTCTTATATCGTAACTTATTATTATTATTTGTCAAAACAAAAATTTTAGCGATAGTGGTAGTTGAATATGTGGTATGATGTATTTGGTTTACAAACAAATAACAAACAATTATTATTATAGTATAGAAAAGGTTTTAAGGGTTACTGGTTAGCGGCGCCCTTAGGAGGCTAGAAAGAGGACTGTCACATTTTTAGAATTGTAAGAACCCGTCCTCAATGATAAAAATACAGACTTTGTAATTTACATTTTAAATTTTTTCCCGAACAATGGTTATCGGACATTACCCCTTCTAGTTAATACCCTTCGTATAAATATACCCTTATGAATACAATTTATTAGTAATGAAAATTATTGAAATAATAAAAAAAATACATAATACACATCAAGAAAAAAAATTGATAAAATTAAAGTAAGTCGTTGGATATAACAATCCCACTAAAAATTATACGTTTATAATTTATATGATAGATTCTAAACAAAATTATCAGAGGAATGAAAATAATAATTTGTCTTTAGGGAATATTAGAAAAAGCTTATAGTTTATTAATGAATTACATATCCTATAGATATTTTAAAAGTTATACATCGTAAACACCTTGATGTGAACCTGTTGCTATAGAGGACAATCTATTGCCAGTAATAACCTGTTGATTGTGCCAATGGTGAATAGATAGCGATCTTCATCCTGGCAGGCAGTGGCCATTACTGCAGGCTGTCCACGTATCCATGTTGCCATAGCAATCCAACATCTATTGTCATTATTGGTGGTCTTTTGTTTATTTTTATAAAACATAGGATTGGATGCAGTTTCAGTGGAGAAAATAATGTGACAATGTTTCCCAAATTTAACTTAATTTATTGGTTGTCCGAAAATTAATGCATGGTTTTAAAATAAAACTACAAAATAAAAGAATTTATAACATTTTTATTAATTAAAATATTCTCCATTCCTCTTAACACATTTTTGCTAACGTGATACTTGATCTGATAGAATTTTGGATTCTTATTACTAACCATTTCTAATTTCAGACTTAAAGAATGGTAATTGCTAGGATAGAGGTCTGAAAAGTAAGGCGGTTGATTCAGACACACTTTTCCTAAAGATGATTTTTTGTTTGTTACCGACGAAAGCTCTATGGTTCACCACGTACGCTGATGATACAGGTGTGTTATCAGTGAATAATGATCCCTTCATAGCATCCCAAACACTCCTATCTCATATTAAGAACCTCCAAGAATGGTTCTGGTCGAAATGGAGAATTAAAATAAATCACATCAAATAACCTTTACCCTTCTTCGTAAACCTACGACTTCTTGTCCTACAGTATCCTTTAAAGATATTCTATTAATCCCTATTGAACAGATCCACTAACTAGGACTCCATCTTGGCAAACGACTTACTTGGAACCCACAACCGTTGAAACCTTCCGATTAATTACAAGTCTCATTTACATGACAGTTATTAGACCTGTATGGATATACGGAATTAGGTTTAGGGGCTCCACTAAACCTTTCAATTCTTCTCGCATCCAGTCTTACAATCCAAAATCTATCGAAAAATCCTCAATGCTCCTAACTCTGTCACAAAAAAACTTATCCATAAAGAGCTGAATGTTACATATGTTGCTGATTTAGTCCAAACCAGATACCTATCCTTTCATAATAGACTCCATAACTGCACAAACTCACTAGAATCTCAACTTGCTTCGCATTCTATTCTTGATAACCCTCGAGGCGTCTGAAAAGAAGAAGCCTCGGGACCTTCTGGTATAGTACTTTTATTAAAGTGCCACCAATGGGTGGTTGCTTTACAACTTAATGTCATGTTATTGTATTCATTTCCCCAGACATTCACTAGATGTATATGTTCTATAAAGTTGTAAATATCAATAAAAATATGGAAGATGAAAAAAAAAATGTCATAATTTGTATATATTGCAAAAATCAATGTCATCGGACATATTACATTACATTATTTCAACATGTAATATAAAGTGAGCCAATGTGAAAGGGAGACATTTACATATAATGATTAATATATGTGCATAATTTAGCGTCGGTCTGACCAAGAAGACCACAAGGGCTTAGGGGGGAGGATGGGGGGGGGGGGGAGAGTACCCTGAAACTCGTCAATATTGACCAGCGTTGAGGACGTCCTTACCTGCCGGGTAATATATAGCACTTCTCCAAACCTATAACACTTTCAGATTACATATATAATTATTATTTCCAAAAAATAATATATAGGTAAAATCATTATTTAATTGTATTGGTAAATAAATAGCCGGTAAACATAAAAACATAGTCTAAACTTTAGACTATGTCTTTATGTTTAACTGGAGTTGAATAAATCTATACTATTATTTTTCGTTTGTGATCACTAACCGCGAAAACCATTGAACCAATCTGCACCAAATTTTAACTACATCATCTTTATAGCTCTAGGAAGGTTTAGCAATAATAAAATTTACATATTTTCTCTTAATTTGTAGTTAAAAAAGCGATAAATATGTGGTTCACAGTGAAGTTTGAAAATTAACCGATAGGTTGCGAGCACCATTCAAGGGAGGTTACACATGTACGTTGTTATATAGAGCTAGAAATTGATAATAAAATTCGCTAAATTCAATTATATTGTTATAATAAAAGATCCCAATGAAGTTTAAAAATCGAACAATATGTGGCTAGTGCTTTTCTACAACAGAGGTTTAGTAGAACAATTGAACCCATCTGAACCAAATGTTAACTAAATCACCGTCTTAGATCTAGGAAGGCTTACGATAGTAAAGTTTACTATAACAATAATTTGAAAATACAAAATTAAGTGACAGAAACGAGGTCCGTCACACTGTCATTAACTTTTATGGTCAGAAATAAAATTCCAACCAAATGAAATCGATAAAATTATTTCTGCCAAATAGAAATTATTACCTAATCAAAGCAACAATATTTTTTTATTTTTTTTAATCTTGTTTCAACATATAATCCGTGGGCCTTAAGTTGCAAGCACTGATAATGCAGTCCATTATCTGTCCGTCTGGATTACCAACTCATATATTAAAATTAAAGTAAAGCTTTTAGGTAATCTTTAAACAACTAATTAGTGCTATTTTAACCAAGTTAAAAATTACTGTTATGCGTGATCGTTAAATAAATAATATAGAATATATTATATATAATTAATGTTAACGCCATTAAAGTAACCTGTATTTTTATTTATAGTGGTTGCATTAATCTCCAGTTAGTTTTGAATTAATAAACATTATAGTATAGGTGAAGTGAGCGATTTATGAGGTCGCTGCTAGGCTGGAGGCTTTGGCTGCCGTTACTTAGCAACGGCTATATGATTGTTAGCCCAACTCGCTAATTAGTTGTTTTTGGAGTGCAGTACAAGATGGCGATTAGTTGGCGTCATTGCTGTTTTTTCATCGTTAATAGTTAAAATGCAGACGTGGGCCCACTAATTCTTTGACCGCTTTCGAAGAAGTCCAGCGTTCACATTTTAGACATCTTATGAAAATTTTTCTCACACCGAGACCATCTAGAACATCACCATCTCGTTGCCAATCAGAGTCGTCCCGCTCCCACAGCTAAGCTCTTCACCTATAATATATCTTTTATTTTATTCATTTATATCTTGTTTTGTTTAATAATAATTGTCATAGTCTTTATTAATAGGTTATTTTTAGTTTTGATTCAAGGGTTTAATAATTATTTATTATTTAATTCATTGTTTATATAGTTAATGTTTATTTTCTTTATTGTAAATATATTATGTATGTTTGGTTGTATAGCATCAGTTTTCTCAAATAGACCCCAATATTCGGAACCTTAGTTTATTTATTTATTTTCCTTTTTTGTTTATTTTATTTTAGTTTTAGTTTTTGGAGCCTCATTCAAAGATCCTGTTAATTTTGCGGGGGCTTCAACAATTAATATTACTTCGATTAGATACATCGAAAGAGAATTTTATCGATGAAAAATTAAAACTTAAATTATTAGTAAAAATTACCTAAGGTCTATACTTATGAGAGCGGGCGAAGCCGCGACGGGGGATGCTAGAGGCATATAAAATTGTCCGGGCACCTATAATAAAAATGAATAAGCAGTTCAATTTTTTTATGTTTGTTGATATTTACAAATGTATACAATCTAAAAATCAATTGAAGGTGTGGAAAATGATAAAGAAATACCCATAAGTAACACTTCGAACAAACGTTTTACATAAAAAGGTCTCTAGGCCGAATTCTTTTCAGACGCCTCGGAGGGTTATCGGTAATGGACTGGGAAGTTGAGATTTGAATGATTTTGGAGTTTATTATGAAAGTACAGTGAAGCTCCAACTATTCGGAGCGATTTGAAGATTAATTAAAAATTACAAACAATTTTTTTTTTTTATAGTTTATTAACAGTTATTATTGGCCATGGTTACTAGTTCACATAGAATACGATAAGTCCCGTCTTAATAGTTTTCATGACACAATAAAAGACGTAAAACTAAATAGACCAAGAGACACAGCTACCGGAACTGCATCTCAGAATTAGGGGCGGAACTCATACACCTCATAACAGCCAAGTTCTCAGTAAACGTACCAAGTGAATTTTTAGAAGCATACACATCCATAGTACACGGGCTTTGCCTAGCCTGGACCCTATTGCCTAAAAGAAAACGTGTTTTATTAACTGTGTCCGAAAAACTGTCCATTGTAGAACGTCCTAGGAAAGGCGAATCTGGGAAAACATTGGTGGATGAGTTCTGCAACATTCACGATTTCCGACATTTTAACTAAACTTTATACCTAAAGTTTACTACTTTAGGTTTAAAACTTTATACCTAAACCTCCACTGGTTTAGTGGAGCCCCAATACTCAACTCAGTGTGTTCAAATAGGTCTAATTACTTTCATGTAAATTACTCTTTTGTAATTAATAGGAAACTTTGAACGTTTGCCTGATAAAAGTCGAAGTCGAAAATACCGAGTAGTCTTGTCGTTTTAGTCCGGTTAAGTAGATTCCACGTAAGACGTTTGTCCAGAATGAGTCCCATTTAGCGGATCTGTAGAACAGAAATTAGCAGAATATAATTAAAGGATACCGTAGGACCAGAAGTGTAGGTTTATGACGAAGGGTAAAGGTTATTTGATGACATTTGATTTTAATAAATTATTATAAAAGGATAAACATAATTGGATTAAACTTCTCAAAGTTCAGCGAGCTCCTGTTATAGCGCTGGTTTAGGTTAAATGGCATTCTGAAGCTATGATTTATCGTTGTGGGAAATGGTCTGTGATAATTAAACTAAGAAGAAAAAAACAAACTTAATGAAGTTCAGAACTAAAAAAAACATAGAGAGAAAAAAAAATTTTTATTTTTGGTGTTTCATCAGAAGGCAAAGATTTTAAGAAAGGTAGTACACTCGGAAGAACTAAAATCAAAGCAAATGACACATCGAGGTTAAAAATAATGATAGGAGAATAACTGAATATATCAAGATTGGGTGCTACATTGCTTGAACAAGCATATGGGATATCGTGTGATTTCCTAAAATAAATATATTAATATTCTATTTTTTAACACTGAGAAAACCATCAATCACCTGCACCGAAGTACTTCAGGGACGAGCGTACTGTTATCTTCAGCAGCAGGCCATAATATTTAATTAACAAACAACATTGAAATGAAAACGTGTCATTCAATATCATCAATCTACCAGTGCCAAAAAAAAAAAAAAAAAATATCGAGTACCTTTTTTTAATTAAAAACAATTGTCATTTAATATATTTCAAAACACTCTACTCTGTTCTTTAGTTCAAGAACATAAAAACAGGGAACTGTAATGGTACAAACACTTGAAAAATATTTACTACCACTGTGTTAATATTTTGAGCAAATTTAATTACATAATAATTTAAAAAAAAAACAAAGAAATATTGAATGATCAAATCAAGATAAAAATGCAATTTTGAAATTGTGTTCTGATTTAAGAGTAATATCGAGCTCTTATTTGCAATTAAACGTTGGTCCAATCTTTACAATCTGAAAATGCACCAAAAAACTAATATCTGAAGAAATAAATATCTGAAATAGGTTTTACTTTTCCCACCCCGGATCAGAAGCCAGAGTTGTGAAAAAATCATAAAAAATAATAAAGTTGAGCATTAGGAGATTCCATGGATTTACAGGTGATTGACAGGTTACTGAATCGGAATTATACCTCCTACCGTACTTCTTCCGATCTTAATGCACCGAGAGCGAAAATCCCTTTTTGGGCTTCGGAAAAACATTACTTTAAACCTTCCTTCACTTCTTGCTCACATTATATACCCCTCTATACTGATATATATATATATATATATATATATATATATATATATATATATATATATATATTGATCACTGGTTCTAGGATTCATATATCACGTATATCGACAGATAATTTAATTACTCAGCAACCTTCAAAATAAGGTTGCACAATATCAGCAGAAAAAGGACAAAGATAAAATATAAAAAATATATATTTTTAAAAATTTGAATTTAGATTTAGATACTTTAAAGTGCTTTGTAATTTCGATTATTAGATTATTTTGGATTATCTCTATATAATTTCGGAAATTCCTGTTTCATGAAAAATATGTCTTTTCTTTATCAGTAAGAATCTTCTGATTTATTATAAAAGAATTTTCTTTGATCAATTACAATATCAATTCAACATTCAATGAAAAATCCCTAATGCTCCTTAAATTGTCACCAATAAACTTACAATACTCCTCCATTCCCGATAATCCTCCTAGGCGTATGAAAAGAAGATAGTTAACGGATCTCCTAATATAAAATTCTTATTGAAGTGTTACTAGTGAGTTATTTACATATCATTGTTATCATTATGATCAAATTTACTTGCTGTATATTGTGAACAGTTGTAAATATTTATAAATAGTTAAAAAAAAAAAATCTTAAAACTGATAACAAACTTCCCTCCATACTTGTCAAACAAATCACTACATACGAAGTTACATATTCCGACAGTTACGGCAATATTCAAAGCCATTTTTATGACAAATAAGGTGAACAATCTAACCAATAGGTACATAATATAAAAACATTCAAAATTCCATATACATTTGTATTTTACATTTGTATAACTCAAGAGGTGCTGAAAAAGAGCTGGATGAGGAATATTTTGTCTAATCTCTCTCTCTCTCTCTCTCTCTCTCTCTCTCTCTCTCTCTATATATATATATATATATATATATATATATACATATATCAAAATTATATTTTGTCGACCCTTAGAAATTATATAATTAACTACTTTACAATAATCGGGTTTTTGGTCCTTTATATTTTATTGAGTACCCTGGTGTCTGAGCTGGCAAGCACTTGCTGCAGGAGTCGGTGGGCTTACTGGCCTGGAGTTTCGGGGTACCCAGTTTTTGTTCTGAAGAGGATCCCATTAAATAAGGGGTCGAAACGTCAAAAAGAGAGGAGAGAGGAGAAGGAAGAAAGAAAATGTGTATATGGATAAATAATAATATTGTTTGAACAAAATATTGTTAAATATAAAGGACCAAAAACCCGATTATTGTAAAGTAGTTCATTTTATATATATATATATATATATATATATATATATATATATATGTAAGATTGTTTTAACGTGATTTTATTCTTTTATTACAAATGAATTAAATTACACGTTCTTTCTAACTAGTAATTATAACATAAAACACTTTAAACAATATAACAATAAACTAACCAAAGTTATTAACACTTTGTCTCTCACATATGTTTTAATTAAAAGTCCCACACACATTTAAGGTTGCAGCAGTGTTGTTATCACATGGTAGCAAACTTACACCTCCACCCCTGAAGAAGATTCACAGGGAGAAAAGGGAAGCAGCTTGCTAGAATGAAAGAAATTTGAAGTCTTCTTCTTTTTTCCGCTTGCTACTTCATAAAATGTTGGTGAAATCTGTCGGATGATTGAAAAAGGTCCAACTCGTACGGGGTCCAGTTTGTTGCGATTTAATTTGTTTCCGTTTTCGATGTACACTAAATCGCCAATCTTGAAATCGTGCTGTATTCTATTCTTGTCTATTCTATTTTTGTTTATTTGAAAGCTCCTTAAAGAATTTTGAAAAGCTATTTTTCGGTCTTCTTCAAGGGAAGATGGATTGTCTTCGATAAGAGGAGATATAGCTTGTTTCTTCCCTAGGAGTAAGTAAGATGGTGCAAATTGTGTTGAGCTATGAATTGTATCATTATACTCATTGACACATTCCTTTGCGAGAATCGGCCAGGCTTTATTTGTCTCGCTGTTTATTTTGCACCTTAAACGATTCACCAGCGTCTGATTTAACCTTTCGTTAAGCCCATTTGATTCAGGATGATCAATGCAGGTAAAAACAATCTGAATTCCTTTTTTATCCAAATAATTTTGAAAATGAGTAGAATTTATAGAAGTATATTGGTCTGCTAATAAGATCGAAATATTTGTATTTTTTGCTATTGGATGGATTAGATTTATAAAGTCGTGAGCGCTTTGACCCTTACTAGTCGAGATCCATGCGAATCTGGTAAAATGATCCACCAAAATGTGCATATATCTCTTTGGTGATCGGTTCCCTGAAAACCCTCCAACTGTATCTAATGACATTATTTGGAACAGCTCAGTGGCAGGACCTAATTGTGAGAGAAGGCCGATTGCTCTACTGCGACGGACTTTATTTCTAACACAAATGTGGCAACTTTTACAGAAAGTATGAATTTCTTTGTAGAAACCCTTGAAGTAATAATGCGGCTGAATTGTGGCGATCATCTGTGCTGGACCAATGTGACCATAATGCTCATGAACCAGTTTAATGATTTTCATTCCTAATTTTGGAGATACAAATATTCTAAGTTTGCCCTTTAATCTTTTAAGGATCATTCCTTGCTTATAGTCAGTCTGTTTTTCTATTTTCAACTCCGAAAGGTGTTCAGCTTGGTCTTTTTAATATCTGAGGTAGATCGATTAAGTTCACGATCCTGATTGCATCTTCATTATTGAAATATTCTAAAACCGGATTTCTTGATAATAAGTCGGCTAGAATATTTTCTTTGCCTTTTTTATAAATTATGTTAAAATTAAATTGTGATAAATAAAGAATTAGATCGCCCAGTATTTCATCTGATCTGGCCTTAGTCTTT
Organism: Euschistus heros; assembly: GCA_003667255.2. Classification (NCBI taxonomy): domain Eukaryota; kingdom Metazoa; phylum Arthropoda; class Insecta; order Hemiptera; family Pentatomidae; genus Euschistus; species Euschistus heros. The sequence goes on along the minus strand of RCWM02000301.1, from coordinate 373,639 downwards.
AAGTTTTCTAATGGCTTATGATCGCTACATACAGTAAAGTGGCGTCCTATCAGATAATATTGCCAAAATTTGATTGCGTCTTTGATCGCTTTGCATTCTTAATGAATGATATCTAAACGTTTTTCCTTTTCCGATAGTTTTCTTGAATAATATGATACAGGATGCAGTATTCCATCTTCTTGTGGCTGTTTTAGGGTAGCGCCTATACCTTTAAAACTGGCGTCTGTTTCAATGAAGACGGGCTTCTTATAATCGTAAATTGACAATATTGGAGCCGTACATAAATAATCTTTTATCATATTAAAAGCTTTTTCGCAATCATCGGACCATTCAAACTTCACATCTTTTCTTAATAATCGATGCAATGGTTCCAGCTTTTGAGAACTATTTTCTATATATCTCAGGTAAAAGTTGATTGAACCTAAAACACTTCGTACTCCAGTCTTATCTGATGGTCTTTGTAGGTTTTGAATTGAAACTAAATTACCTTGGGCTGGTGAGACTCTGTTCTTTGAAATTGTGTGGCCTAAATATTTGACAGATTTAGCTGCAAACAAACACTTGACTAATTTTAGTTTGAATCCTTCAGCATCAGTCATCTGCAAAAATTGTTCGATATGTTGAAGATGATCTTTCCAGGTTTGAGAGAATATCAAAATATCATCAATATAATTGATGCAAAATTCATCCAAACCATTTCTTCTTATAATATTTGATAAGATTCTCTGGAACGTGGCCGGAGCATTTTTCAGACCAAATGGAAGGACTTTAAACATGAACTTTCCATAAGTCGTGATAAAAGAAGTTTTTTCTCTGTCTTCTTTTTTTAGTGTAATACACCAAAATGCCGAATTGATGTCTAAATCTGTAAAGTATTCACAATTAACAACTTTGTCGATTACGTCTTGTATTGTAGGAAATGGAAAAACTTCTGGAACTACGAGTTTATTTAATTTACGAAAATCGATACACAAGCGTGATTTCTTGTTCTCCTCTTTTTTGAACGCGAGGGTTACAGGGGAAGCGAATGGAGAATCTGATTCTTCAATAATCTTTGCTTGCAATAATGCCTTAATCTGATTTCTTATTTCTTCATCGTCAGGAATTGAGCATTTATACGGTCGACAAGTAACATACTCGTTAGATAATAATTTTATCTCTGCTTCTTTTGATTTTACTCTCCCTATATCAAATTTATCCTTTGCAAACATATGTTTATGTTTTTCAATTAGATTTGCAATCTGCTGTTTTCGCTCTTCGTTTTCAATATGATTTAAATTGGCACCGAATTCTTCTATTTTTAAGTTTTCATTAAAATTTAATTCAATATAATCATTAGAATCATCTTTATTAATTAAAACTTGACTATCATTGAATTTATTTTTAATCATCTGATCTAATTTAGATCGATGTAAATTATCTTCTCGATCACTATTGGATCGGTTTTCATCTAAATCTATCACATTGTTGTTGTCTGTTCGTTGTAGTATTTTTAAGTTTTCGTCTTGAATCAATTGAAATTTTTTTATGGCATCAATCCCCAATAAGATGTCATAAGAAAAATTATCGTTCTTGACAACGTAAGTTGAAATGTGATCAGTTATACGTCCAATACGAAGTGAAATTGTAGCCCGGGCTGAAGTGAAATTTAATCCGCTGATAGTTTTCAATACATTCTTTTGTTCTATTAACTTCAACTTTAGCAAATCAGCAATTCGTTGAGAAATTAATGTAACGTTGGAGCCACTATCATAGATAGCTTTTGTTTTAATTTTGTCACATATGATTACGTTTAGCTTTATCAACGGATCTAATTTCGCCCGGTTCTTCAGTTTAAATGTTTGTCACCTAAGTCTGTTTGTAATATCTGTATTTCGTCAATCCCAGAAAACCATTCAGTCATGTTTGATTTTAGTTTTTCTGAGACTTTATTTCGATTACGGCACTCCGCTACGAGATGGTATCGATACGGAAAACCAATAGCTGCACAAATTGAACATGCCTTCTTTTGACCTTCGTTCTTTGAGTGAAATTTATCTCTCTTAAAAGTTTCCGGGTCAGGACTATATTTCAATCTAGGATTTGAGGAATTTTCCTCTTTCTTTCTAGAAAACGAGTCCTCTAATTTTCGGAGTTCCGCATATAAGTCTTCCATCTTGTTAATTTTTTCTCTATCCAGTTCTTCTTGGGCTTTTTTCGGCAACCCAAAAACTATGAGGTTGATACGTGATAATTCAGTACCCTTAGGTTCTACTTCTAGGCATAACTTTTCCTTTATAAGCGCGAAATCGATTAGAGATCCACCCAAATATTTGTAGTTAAAAGCTTTCCTAACAATGTACCAGCCTTTATCAACAAAAACGTTCAAGAATGACTCCTTCCAAGTATTCCAATGACCATTTACACCTATTTTCTTCAGGTTTATTTCAAACCAATCTATTGCTGGGCCCATGACAAAAAAAACGCAAAGCCTGAATTTTACTACTATCGGAATTCACCTGGAAGCGGCTACACTCGTCTTCAAATTTAGCTAACCATTCTTTAGGATCTGATTGATTTTTTTCAAATTTCTCTAGAATAAATTTTTTTTCGATTTGATTTGATTTGATTTCCTCTTGTTTTAAATTTTAATATAATTGGTTTTCTAATTGTCTAATCCGATTTTCTAACTCAATTTGTTCAGCTTGAACAACTCTGGATATTGATATTGGGTCACATTCTTCTAATGGCAATTCTCGAAAGCAAACATTATCAACTTCATCGAAATATTCTTTTTTTATATCTTCATCGATTTTTACCGCAACTGTTCTATAACCTTTTTGGTTCTTAATTGCCCTCATTGCATTTTTTATTGTTGTTTTTATTTGATAGAGAAATGTGGTTACTTCCCTCTTTAAATTCTTCTGGCACTAAATACCAAGTATTTTTATCAATAGATATGCATTGGATCACAAATTCTTCCTCAGCTTTCTTAACATCTTGAACATAAATTATATCCATTTCTTACTAGTTGGAATCTTGTAATTTAATTTGTAAGATTGTTTTAACGTGATTTTATTCTTTTATTACAAATGAATTAAATTACACGTTCTTTCTAACTAGTAATTATAACATAAAACACTTTAAACAATATAACAATAAACTAACCAAAGTTATTAACACTTTGTCTCTCACATATGTTTTAATTAAAAGTCCCACACACATTTAAGGTTGCAGCAGTGTTGTTATCACATGGTAGCAAACTTACATATATATATATATAAATAATAAATAATGTTTTTTATTTTTTAGAATTTTTTTTTTTATTTATTTATTTTTTATTCGTTTCGATCTTCGGTGTACCACGCTATTTCAACTGTTTTCGGTGTTTTACATTCGCCCAGTATTCCCGCATTCTTTTTCGGGAGTTTCCCTTCGTTCTTCAGTCCATATCCTCATTGTTTTAATTTTGGGTTTTGGTTGAAAAATCTGTACTTTTCCCAGTTTCCTCTTTATTGTATCACATTCCATGATATCATCGTGTGAGGTACCCACTTCATGTAAATCTTTTTTTACTTCTCTAAACCAGCTCCCTTTGGTTTCCATTCCATCAAAATACGCGCAGATGCGATTGGACAATTTCCCAGGTTCCATTCGTCTCAATTGACTGTAGAAGGAGCTTCTCAAGATCTTCCTCTCCAGTTGTTCTGCCAAACCTTTCTTATTCACTGCCAGGCATTCTGATGCATTTTACTTATTTCCTTGATCTATTATTCTTCTAATTTACCTTATATTATTATATATATATCTTGAATTGAGTTTTCTTATTTTATTATTTTACATATTGCATGAACGGATTAAATAAGAACCGTATTACTCATTTCCCTTGAGTGAGGCAGCATCTAAAATGTATTCAATAAAACATTATAAATAAATAATAATAGACATACATATTGAAAAATAAAAAAAATCATTCTCGTTCAAGGATTATCGCGGATAAATTGTAAAATGGAAAATCTCTCGCCACATAATGGATTATTGTATTAATACTTAGAATTAATTGTTTGCCTTGATTGACCACCTGAAGTTGAGCCGTTGCTAGAATGAATTACATTTCTAATAACGTACCTCAGTATTAAATAAAATAAATTATAGTTTAAAAATCTAAAAAAAAAACGCTTTAATTGCGAACCGAACTAAATCTATCTTAGCCATTTTTGTGTTATAGACTCTTAAACATGACCAAAACTAACTTTTTGAGAAAGTTGGCGAAATTCGTCGATATTTGATAATCGATTATGACTAAACTTCTAAATCAAATTCAGCTTAAGAGATGTCGTTTGACGCACAATTTAATAAACTTTAATTATGTAAATAACACACTTTTCGATTTAAATCATTTTTGTATATGGTTTTAGTACAAATCTGAAAAAAAGCTAAAATGTTGGGTTTTTTTGCCCCCCAAAAATTTTCTCCTTATCATATGTAGTCACATTTTTGATATTTTATTCTCAGTACCGATCTGGACCATACTGAATCATCAAACCTACTACTCCACCTTTTGCAAGGCAGACCCACTTTTGGGGGTATTTCGACTCGACTAAGTAAAAATATTAAAACAAAGTTGTGCAATTATTGTATAGTCAATGGTCCTTGACACGTGTGCAAACTTCAAAGATACTCATATAGCTGGAAATTGGTGAAAATTACGATGCAAGATTCCGTTTTTTTTTTGTTTTTTTTTTTTTTTTTTTTTTTTGTTTTTTTTTTTTTTTTTCTAGTTACATACAGGTCAAGTTAATATAAGCGTAGTAATAAAATAAAAATAATGAGAACTACTGCTATGTTTTAAACCTTTTAAAATATTCACAGAAACATTTACCAATTGGACTCAAATTTATGTGCATTATATTCAATTCTACTTCTGCATTACAGATAGATTAACAATTTTTTTTTTTTTTGAAAATTCAAAAAAAGAAAGTATAATTCTTGTAGGTTAAAATAATAAAAAAACTCAACTAGACTTTTATGATGTATTATTTTCTAACATTCTGTCGGAATAAAACTTTAAACTCTACATTTCAGTATTAATTCCGTGATTAAACTGCTTATAATCATAGAAAATATGTTCTTGAAGAGTATCAGAATAAGTAAATAGTGGAAAAGAGATTTAAAAAAAAAAATAATGATATAGGCTTTTGAACTCCTAAAATATAATTAAACCGTTAGAAAGTTAAATATATATTGGAAAGTTCCAAACACAATTTAACTTCTTTGCTTTGAAAATGAATTATGAATGAAATTAAAGAAGCGATTGGTTCGTGATGAGATAAAGATTAAACTGAATATTGAAAAATAAAGGAGAAGATAAAGGAATGGGGTTATCAAAAGAAATAGAAGACTGATAATTTAAGGATCGTTTCCTACAATGCAGAGGCTCTCACAAAGGATTTCGAGTCAATAATGTCCTCAGGAATTTATTCATCGACTACTCATTATGATTGATAATTACAAATTTCTAGGTTAATGACCATTAGATGACCACGTCTATTACAATTATCAACATATGAACTAAAAATATTAAAAAGATTATTTATTAATATATTTATTTATTTATTACATAAAGTAAAAAAGAAAGTGAATGTGTTCACATAAAATGTATACATACGTTAATTGGTTTTCATCTAAAATCTAAAAGTCTAATTTTTGAAAAGAGATTTCTTGTTATAATAACCGAAAAGCTTGTGTATTCTAAGAATTCTTTATTTAATTGCATTGGTTTTCTATATTTAAAATAAGAAAGAAATTAATGACCTACATACATTTACTATAACCTGAATTAGCTTATTTATCACAGATTTACGTCACTGTTAAATAGGAGTAAATAAAACAAAATTACAAACTCATCAGTCCAAGACATTAAGGTAGAACAAGCACTATGCTACGTAAACAATAAAACTGACCTACGCTTATCAGCAGTCACTGAACTGTTTTGTGTTAAATTATATGGATACCCAAATAAATTTATAGATGGAATGTCCACATCTCTTAGGCCGGATAATACCAGGAGGAGACTGAAAAGAACGTGGATGAGAGACCTACTTAAATAAATGTAAAACAAAAACAAAGAAGGGTTACCCATTAGTACTTTCTCCTTCTACCTAACCAGCCAGTTGGGTTATATTTCGTTTTGAGCACATCTGCTGATTGTCATTTTTGTCAGTTGAGATACGCATGATGGTATTCTTCTGTATCCTGATGTGAGAGAAGATACTAATGTCTTGGTAGATCTGGAGCAGGTTCACTATTTTTCCTTCGTCGCCATTGACCATTCTCACACACAGCCCCAGAATTCTCCTAAGGACTACTCGTTCAAACCTATCAAGTAGTTGACATTTTTCTTGTTTAGGGTCCAGGTCTCTCCTCCGTATGTGACTACTGGTCTTATCAGGGTCTTGTAGAGCATAAACTTGGTTGAACGGCTGAGAAGTTTGCTTCTGATTAGCCTTTAGATGGAGATATAGGCTCTATTCCCGGCTATTATCCTCTTTCTAACCTCTTCTTCCTCTTCCAGGTTAACATTAATAGTAGAGCCGAGGTATCGGAAGCTTGTATGATGGTATAGAAGGATAAATACAATGAGAATTGATGAATTAATTGCCACTTTTATTTGAATTATGTTATTAGAAAAGTAGTTTCAAATTCATCTTCAGTTTTAAAGCATACACAATTTTCAACATGGACGATATACTAAAAGTACTAGTATATACTAGTAAAATTCAGTGTATACGAACTACAATGTAATGACTGTGAAGCAGGGCCGGAACTAGGAGATTTGTCAGGGAGGGCAAAGACCAGTTTGCCGCCCCCTCCCACCACCCTTCTACACCATTAAAATACAATAGCTCCGTAGTTCAGTATAATAGCGTTTATAAATTATGGAGAAAAGAAAAAAATAATATTAAACAATATCGATTGTATTGTAATTGTTTTTGAAAAATTTATTAATAACTTACTTTTCTTATAAACTTTTCAAATTTTGCCGCCCCTAAAATCTGCCGCCCGGGGCACGTGCCCCCTCTGCCCCTCCCTAGTTCCGGGCCTGCTGTGAAGCTTAATACACGGGAAAAAACTTGACGATCGATTAAACAAAAAGTAAAACAACATATAAGAGCATACAATAATAAGACCAAAAATTTCAATTTCGCTATCCATCTAAATGAAAATAACCATTCATAACTCATAAATAATAACTCAGAGGTAAAAATAATACATCAAGTAGAAAATAGCCTAAATTTAAATATTTATGAATCATTAGAAATAAAAAAATCGTTTAAAACCAATCCAGATTCTTGTTTAAATGACCAGATAAACATTTTCCATAGCCCCATTTTAAATTTGTTTCCAATAAGAACGAAAAAATCCAATGAGTCATAGGGGAAATCCCAGACATTTAACCTACCTGGCTCTTACCCCTTCCACAATGGATATATTTCAGATATCTGTTAGATCTCCTCAGGTGAGTACCAATATTTGATTTCTTGTCTTATATTTTTAAAAAAAACTTTAGTATATACAGGGTGGACCAAAAAGAATATACGTATTTCAAACTGATATATTTAATAAACTGTAAGATATACAACTATGGAACTTGGGACACATATTTATCAAACTCTCTAGTTTAGATTACAGGTGTTCAATATGTCCTCCACCAGCGACACGATCAATATCACACCGATACTCAAATTCCTGCCATACTCGACTAAGCATGTCCGGTGTCACTGATGTAATGGCAGTACGGATTCGGTTCTTCAACTCATCGAGGTTCTGTGGTAGTGGAGGAACATAGACGGTGTCCTTGATGAAACCCCACAGGAAGAAATCACACGGCGTCAAATCCGGTGAGCGTGGGGGCCAGCTGAAAAGTGCTAAATCTTCCCTTCCTTGGCGTCCAATACAACGGTTCGGAAGAGTTTGATTCAGAAACTGACGAACTTGACGATTCCAGTGAGGGGGTGCCCCGTCTTGTTTAAAAATGAGGTTGTCCTTGTTCAACCTCGGAAACAATCAGTTTTGCAAACATATGAAGATACTGCGGACCGTTAACCGTGTTTCCATCAAAGAAAAAAGGGCGGCCAGGACTCATTCCTTTACATACACAACCCGTGTCAACAAACTGACGGTACCATCTGCGAATGTTCCATCCATTCGGAGGATCAATTTGGTACCTCAACCGGAAACGTCTTTGCACTGTAATCACGGAATTACACTTCGCAAGCTCAAGAATACAAAAGCTTTTGTGCTGTGGCGTAGCCATTTTACAACAACTGTGAATACGTCATTGTAACCAAGCACAACTGACATCTGGCGGACTTGAACACAAACCAGACAATGCACTCGTTCCTCCGATACCAGCAACACACCGCTACTATCGATAGTTTACTAAATATATCAGTTTGAAATAAGTATATTCTTTTTGGTCCCCCTGAAACTCTCTAGTTTAGATTACAGGTGTTCAATATGTTCTCCACCAGGGACACGAACAATATAATTATATGTGTATAATTACATTTTTGAAAATTTTAGTATATATATTCCATGTAACATAGTGCTGATGTGTTGAAAATTTTGTAAAATTATTACAAATAATTACAGATATCATATATATCAAAGAACATTTTATATTTTATGTCATAGAAGGGGATAAAATGCACATAGCGGAATTGGCAATCTCGCCGACGATATGTTTTCTATTTTTTTTTCTCAATGAATTGTGATACAATTTTCTGAAGGAGATAAATTTTCAAATTAAATAGCTCAATCCTGCTCATCGTCTATGCTCTAATGTTCTTTATTTTTCTTCACTTACTTGTATGATTCTATTGTTCATTTTCTAAGGAGAGTATTTTTTTATACACATCAGCACAGAGAGATCGAGTAAGATCGATCAATTCCAGGTTAATATTTTTTATTTCGTATTAGGAGAAACAAAGTCAAAAGGAGCTCACTCATTAGTGAGATAGTGCTATATAATATAACGAGGGTTAAGCTCTTAACTGTTCCTAATCTCCTAATATCAAACTATCAGACTACTCGAGGTCACCGGTAACATGTTTCATGTTAAAATTAGAAATACTTAGAATAAAGAAACACACCAAAACAAACAAACACAGAATTATGATAAAGGGTTGATTTAACGATCGAATTTGTACATAATTTTTAATGAATATTATGTATATTACTATCTATATTAAAATATGATCTTGGACTAGCTACAAAAATTTACTTTAAATTAAGGGGAGCAGGAAACCTTGATAAGAATGGATTTATGGAAACCTGGTGCCCTAAACCTACAACAATGGCCCATTCAAAGGGTGGGTTGAAGGAAAGAGGTGTAGGAAATAACTTGTCGCAGAACATTCTTAATTTAGCGGACCCAAGAGAAAGTGGAATAGTATAGAGGGGAGTGTTCGACGTATAGAGGATATCGATAGAGTACTGTGGGGAAGAGAGGAATCAATGCCAGGCTATAGGAATAAAATGGAAAAACCTTTGAAATGGCAATTTAGTTATATTGTTTTTTACCTCTACTCTTAACTTTTTTCCTTTTCGGAAAACAAAAGGTCACTCTCTGATTAAGTGTTAGAGGAAACAATTATTAAATGGTTGAATCAGAGAGTTGGCTTAAAAAAAAAAAAAAAAAAAAAAAAAGAGGATTAAAATGATATTGTTACAGAACGCTACGAAAAAGAACTAAACGAAACTTTTTACTTAATTGTCCCCATAAATATCCATTTCTAAAAGATTCATCCTGTCTGTGCTAATAATTGTTCAAAAGTTATAACATTAACTCAGGAGAAAGTGTAAATAATTGAATGAGTCCGCCGAAAAACGTTGTAAGCGACAAACATAAAATTTTGAGTAATCAGTGAAAGAAAATCATAATCTAAACTTGTTGTTAGTTTTGTTAGTTAGACTTTTTGTTTAAATATTAATTTGTTATATTTACATGTATAATGACATAATGGAGTACTATATCATGCCAAGACGTACTATTATACATTTTAAAACCTTTGAAATCCGCACTTCGGAAATTTTGTCGCTAAGTCTGCGGACCCATTCAATTATAAAAACAGAAATCAGGATACTGATTTAAGAAAAAAACAAAAACACATCTATTAATTGATATTTAAAACTGAATATAATATACATCAAGTAAATTTGAGGAAAATTATTAGAATGACATATAAATCACTTGTGAAGAACAACTCACAAGTAGCACTTCAATAAGTTCTAAACTAGAAGGTCTCTTGGCCATCTTCTTTTCAGACGCCTCAGTGGGTTATCAGAAATCGAATGTAAAGCAAGTTGGGAGGCTAATGGGTTCGAGTGGGATTGGAGTATACTATGAAAGGATTGGCATGGTTTGGGCTAAATCAGCAACATATGGAACATTAAGATGTTTATGGATAAGTTTAATAGTGACAAAGTAAGGAAAATTAAGGATTTTGGATTGTAAGGATTGGATACTAGAAGAATTGGATGGTTTAGTGGAGCCCCAAAACTTAACTCCGTATATTCAAATAGGTTTAATAACTGCCATGTAGATGATTTATTTGTAATTTGATCGTTTGTCTAGTAAATGTTGGAGTAGTCTATAACGACGGGCCGTTTCTTTTCTCTTTAGTCTTGTATGTGGATACTTTAAAATTTATTTGTGAAATATATGATTTTATTTTATGGTTCAAGATATATCAGAGGTCGGGGGGAATAACTTGGTAAGTCTAAAATCACAATTTTTCAGGCTAACATTTAACAATAAACGTTTACTGCAAATTCAGTTTTTGAAAAAACAAATAATTTTTTTGTCATCAATGTCCCCAAAATAGCGGGCTTATTAGTTTATTAGATTTAGCTTATTAGAAAACCACTTTTCGTAAGAGATATGAAAATTACTTTTCATTATACTGCTCAAACTTAATAAAATATATATATATATATATATATATATATATATATATATATATATATATGGGGGTATGGATCAGTGAAGAGAAAAGATTTCCCTGGTTCGGATACGAGCCCGGTAGCCTAGTGGATAAGGCGCCACGCTAGAGAGGTGGAGACTTGGGTTCGAATCCCAACTGGGGTCAAATCTTTTCTCTTCAAAAATAAAAAAAATATGTTTAAAAAATATTTAGTAAACAAGAACCACTTCATAATTTAATATATATATATGACAGCTCGTCAATAGATCTAATTAAAGTAATGTTCAATTTGAACATTCATCCCCGAATTGTACGTCGCAATTGCGAGTGCCCGGGGGTATGGATCAGTGAAGAGAAAAGATTTCCCTGGTTCGGATACGAGCCCGGTAGCCTAGTGGATAAGGCGCCACGCTAGAGAGGTGGAGACTTGGGTTCGAATCCCAACTGGGGTCAAATCTTTTCTCTTCAAAAATAAAAAATATATATATATATATATATATATATATATATATATATATATATATCGTATATATATTTGGCCATTTCCGTTATAAGTTATTCATTATTACCTATATGGTAACAAGCACAACTAAAAACTTGCTGTCATGGACATCACAAACTTTTGATCAGGTCGTATGTCCTATTTCAAGATTAATTAAGGAGTCTGTGGAATATCTCGGGGACTAAGAAGTAAGTTATTTAATTTATTTTTTCTTTTCATATAAAAATATATAAGGATTAGTATTTTTTAACTTTATTTCTAAGTTATTTCTCGTGGAACGCTAATGATGGAGTAACACTCTATCTTAGTGAATAGTGCCCTAATTCCTTTTTTTTTTTTTATCAAAGATTGTTTCTGTAATTATCCTAAGCCTCCAGGGAATTCTACTAAGCTTCTTTTCCCTACCTATCCTTCTTTCTGAGGAAAGCGTTTCATCTTCTACAAAATTATAAGCTCGTAATCCGTCCTTCATTCTTATAAATCTCCAACATTTATACACTAGAGCTCGACTTTCAGACATATATTATTCTTGAAAACAACTCTACATAATATGGATAATCTCAAATTATATATTATTTCCTCTCTTCTAATATTTTTCTTGCTTCCTCGTTATTTTTTTTACACATTGGACGTTCACTCTTCATCGGAAGGCCAAAACAGATTACATTTTTGTTAATTCGGTCATAATTACATACAACGACTTTACATGCCCATTTTAACCTTCACAATGGTATTACCACGACTATATTTACTCGTTATTCTCCTGAAATTTAGCACTGTGTGCTCAGCTTAATTCTTCAGTACGTTCATCCTGTTTTGGGACAAATATTCTGCGCCATACTTGATTTTCGAAAATTTTACTGTGACAACATTCCTCAACCAAAATGATCAAAAGTCGATTCATAGGAACCGATCAATATTGATGACAGTGGGTATTATATAGCTAATCGTTTAATTTTGATTCTTCTCCCTAATCATAAATATATATATATATCTATATTCACCTATAATAAGAAAGAAATTTTTCTTGAATTGATTTTTGTGGATTGAAGGGTTTGGTAAATGAATGGGTTATGTAACAAAACACAATTTGAGTAATTTCTTCAATCAAGGAGGGTTTTTAATATATTCCGTCGGGGCTTTTCTGAAAGCTTGAATAAAATAAAAACAATGATAATAGACAAATGTGGACTGTGAAAAAACTTTACGCTGGTTTGCGGAAAAAGTAAGAAGAGGAATAACAAAATCCCGGAGAATTTTGGCCGCTCCTTTGATTTCAAAATGCCACGACCAGAGCTCTGACGTATCTAAATCTCGCCAAAGGAAACGGAATTTTCTTTTCATTGTTACGTGGAAATCTGGAAATTCTTTCTTGAACCGCCTTTCTGACTATTTGTGGTGAAATTTCAGACTAATGGCGTCGGGCCAATTTCGAACGCTTAAAACCACAAGAGAAAACAGGTAAAAAAAAAGAAGCGAAAAATAAAAGGAAACTGTACACATGTGCTTTGCAGACAATAGCGATAGTGTGCTCAACTCGAAAGCAGGAACAGAACTGAACTGACTTATTACAAGATGGCTAAAGTCCGTTGGCACAAAAGTACGTGATATAATAGTCACCTGACCGTGGGAGTTAACAATTTTCGGCAATTTAGAAATAGTAAAGTGCATTGGACTGCGATCTACCGGAAACGCTAATAAAATAAAGATTAACGCTGATATTCATAGATGGCGCCAAGAGATCTAAATAGTTAAATTTAACATAATGACAGGAGACGGATTAACGGAATAAGAGTAGTAAAGTCTTTGCATTTTATTCGAAAATAAACAATACTGAGAAAATAAAAGGAAAGCACTTATAATCACCTTAACATATTCAATTCACTTTATTTTACATTTACTCCTCCCACGTCCCATCTTCAGACTATTTATTCTTCTGGTGTTAACCACCAAGTCTATTATATAGTAACATTTAAGTAGTCTGGAGATGGGACGTGGGTTCCGAAAAGTGTAACAAAATATGATGATTGTTTAAGAGGAGTAAATGTGAAATAAAGTGAATTGAACAATTTGAGTAATTTATGTTTAAAGTTTTTTTTTTAGATTTTCCTTTAGCAGGAAAATGTTAAATAGTCCCTTCATCCTATTCATATTTTTTTTTTCTGGTTGTTTTGAAATATTGAGATTTTGCTACCTAATACTTCTCTACATGAATTCTTCATCTACTACACAAGATTGTATTTTAAAAAATTGTGACATGACCCCTTCACCAAACACGAAACCCTTTAAGTTTTATTAAATGTAATTGGTCCTTTTTGATCTTAAATTTAGTTGGTCCTGTATGTTCTTTAAACTAGTTGATCCTGAGTTTAATATGCCAAGTAACATCTGCAAAACACAAACACTGTTGGGTGCTCCGCCACACCCCCTACATACATAACGATCATGTACAAATTGACGTAAGGGGTAGCAAAGAAACACTTACTTCCAGGCACAGATAACTATCTGTATACTTAAAGGACTACCACCCTATATCCATACTTTCTAACCTTTTTAAGCCTCTAGAAAGATTGGTGCAATCCCAATTTACTTTGGCGATTCCAAGTTACCCGATCCCTTCCAGTCTGGTTTCCGTCCCGGCTTCTTAACAAAATCCGCCCTCATCAAAATTATCACTGACATCCAAGCAGCGATGGATAAAAAAGAACTGACCATCCTGATCCTCCTTGATTTCTCTAAAGAATTAGATTCCTTAGACCATAATATCCTTTTTTCAAAATTGAAATCATGTAACTTATCCTACAGCGCTCTCCTTTGGTTTCAATCTTTCCTATCCCACCGCACCCAAGCTGTCGCCACCCCTAACCAAGGCATATCCTCTTTCCTCACTCTACAATCAGGAGTAGCTCAAGGTTCGAGCATTTCCCATCTACTGTGTAATTCCTACATCAATGATCATCCCCATTTAATTCACCATTGTTCCCACCATCTTTATGCCGATGACTTTCAAATTTACTTCTCCTTTCCTTCATCCGAAATGTTAGCTGCGTTTTCCTAAATTCAGGAAGACCTAGACGTGCCTGGGCAAATCTGAAAAAATCTAACTAAACGCAGCTAAAACTCAAGCAATTGCCATAGGATCACATTCCCTTCTCCATTCAAATGCCAACTTTCCCACATTATTCCTTAATGGTCATCCAATAACTTTCCATCCTTCTGTTAAAAATTTAGGCTTAACCATTGATCAAACCCTCTCCTGGAAATCCCATATTGCACAAATCTCCCGAAGGTCAATCGGTATCCTAAAACTATTTCACCGCTCCCGTCACCTCCTTCCCCTACCCACACGCAGACTCCTAGTATCCTCCCTTATCTTCCCCCAATTTGACTATGGTTGCGTGATATATGGTGGGCTCTCGACGGGTCTTGAAGACAGATTTAAACGCATCATGAATTGCTTCATTAGGTTTGTCTTCGGAACCTCGAGACGTTCCCATTTTTAAGTTAAATTGGCTTTTCCCCTCCTTCCGCAGAAAATACTTCCTAGGCACCTACCTATTCCAAGTTATCAACACCCGTCACCCTCCCTTTATTTACAGTAACCTGAAATTTAAGTCCGCGATCAAATCACTGCATACAAGATCTCGTCTTTCCAATCTCCATACTCCATCCCACAGAAGTACTGCATTCCAAAGTTCCTTCCTTGTCCGATTCTCAACTCTTTGGAATTCCCTCCCTCCTGTATCCGCAATGCTTCTTCCCTTGGAACATTCAAATCACTATTCTTTCACCATCTTCTTTCCCTTCAACTCGACGCTCTCTAATTATAAGGATGTATGTGCTATGTATGTAATCGTCTAATTTAATTACTAAGACCGTCAGACATAAAACATAAGCATAAATTATAGTATGATTGTGATAATCTTTTAATTGTTTGTAATGATAATCTTTGATTTTCTATCTTTTATTTTTATTCAAGTTTCTGTTTGTTTTTTTTCTCTTCTGCAATTTTGTTTACAATATTAACCTCTATTTTGTATACACATTTTTATACTCATTTGTATCTTTTTTTCATACATATTTGTATTCAGTTTATCTATGTTATTTTATTTTTAACAGCATCTCAGCCAGTTATGATCTTAGTTTATGTTATTTAATTTTATTCTTAAGGGACTTTGTCCCAGAATAAAGTTTTCTTTCTATTCTAATCTATTCTATTCTATATTTATGTGTTCATATTTTGGGTGGGGATAGAGCCTTCAATTTTTATTTTAGTTTATAGCTTTTTCTTCTTTTCTTTATTTTCTCTTTTATGTTCCCTAAATATCGAAGACCCTAGATACTAAGACTACTCTACACATTCAAATTAATCCCTGATGAAAGAGGTTAAGCCGTTAAAATCCTTCATTACATAACGATCATGTACAAATTAACTAATTCGAGGATGCTAACGTGATGTTGGCCGGTTAACTCCTTGTTAGTCGTTAAACGTTTCCTCATTAGAGTTACTCACGCATGAATGGAAGTAATGGTGATCTCCAGCGAAATGTCTAAATGCCAGCTGAATTATCTTTGAATTTATCGTTAACTAGAATTAGACCAATAAAATGGTTCTCAACTGTAACAATGTGGCATTGAATATTTAGATGCTTTAAAATGCTTTACAGCTTCTAATTTTCACTATTAAAAATCTTCAGTCTTCCGAATCTAGGAAAACCTAGAAAAAACTATAGTTCGGTTTGTAAATATAATATTAAAAATAAATTGTTCTAGTATTGAAAAAATTAATATAGTTAGTAGCTGAATTGGAAATGTAATACTTATTAGCAACATTTTATATTTACAATATCTAGGAAAAATAAAATTCAATAGCTGTTAACGCCATTAGGATAAACTGTATTTTTTTATTTATGTATAATGGTTGCCGTAATTTTCAATCCAATTGAATTTGAATTGATAGACAATATATCATTGGTGAGGTGAACGATATAGGAGGTCGCTGCTGCGGCTGTAGACTTTGGCTGCTGTTACCTAGCAACGGCCATATGATAGTTAGCCAAACTTGCTAATTAGTTGCTTTTGGTGTGCAAAAGATGGCGATTAGTTGGCGTTACTGTTAAGACGCTGTGTTTTCATCGTTGATAGTTTAAATGTAGACGTGGGCCCACAAGTTCTTCGACCTCTTTCGAATTCAAAAGTTGAATAATTATTTGTTATTTAATTCATTGTTTGTAAATAGTTAATGTTTGTTTTAGTTATAGTAAATATATTATGTATGTTTGGTGTATAGTTTCGGTTTTCTCAAATTGATACTAATATTCGGAACCTTAGTTTATTTATTTATTTTCCTTTTGTTTATTTTATTTTATTTTTTGAAGCCTCATTCAAAAGACCCTGTCAATTTTTCGGGGGCTCCAACAATAGAAAAAAAAGAAAAAAAAAAGGCAAGATTATAGACAAGAAACACTTGTGATTTTACAGTCCTCTACTTTTCAAAAATATAAAAGTAAGGGTATACGAGGTTTTTATTTTACCAACAGTTTACGTATGCGAAACGTGGTTACTAACGTTAAAATAAGAAGAACGGTTTAAAGTTTTTTAAAATAAAAAAAAAATATGTGTATTATATTTAGCCCTAAGAGAATGAACACACAAGGGAATTTAGAGGACTACATAATGTGCAATCGCGGGACATTTATCCGGTGAATATAAAAAAATATCTAGTTCAGGTAAAATGGGCCTGAGAAGTTGGTGGAAAAAAACAAAAAATAGAGTCAAACTGTCGAATACACCGCTTTAGAAGGAAGGATTGCATCAGGGATAATCTTAGCGATTTGGGATTTGATGGGGTTGGAGCTAGGTTATGTGGTGAGAAGTTGTCGGCTTCGAACCTTCGGGTTCGCTTAGTCTTTTATTTATTTGTTTAATTTCTTTCGCAACCAGTTTTAAAAGAGTGAAATTATTTTAAGTACTGCTAATCATTTAGGGAAAACAGAGTTGTTTAATAATGCGTTAAAAGGATGGAATAAGACCCTAAGGAAAGGTAATCGTACAACAATAAGGCTGGCAAGAGAAGATGGAAGATACCCAAAGCCTTTTGAGAACACGATTCCTCTCTTCTACAAAGGATATATCAGCCTTCTCCTCACCAGCCTTACAGAAATCATCATCATATCATCGTAATAACTTTGTTGAGCCATTTTGTTTAGCTTCTACTGCGTCGAACTATGATTTTATCGGGAAATTTATTGTATTTAAGTTCATCGGAGGAAGTGGAAATATTAAAAAAAAAAAAAAGGATAATATGATTGTTATGTTCTTTAATTTTTGTTGTTGTAAATATACAGGGTGAGTACCTCTTAGTGCAAAACAAAAATGGGTGAAACTAGATCAAAAATGTAGAAAAATGCCGAAGACCTCACCTTTCTATTCCAATCCGTTTCCTTTCTAATCCAAAAAGTGGCATTCTTCAATACAATCTGCATTCAGCAGCTTAACGGTAGTTCTTTTTACGGTATTATGGTTTATATGGGTTATTTTCGTAATAGAAATTTATTTTTATTGGAAGGTATCAGTATAAACTGCCTGCAGCCAACTGTAAGTCACCGTTTGTTCAGATAGGAACCACAGACGGGATGGGCGAATCGAGAACAATTGTGTTAGGCGGGCTAAGTGGATTTTATACCTCAGAGGGGGTTTGGTTCCCACCTGGTCGTCTGTTCTCCTTTAATTCCAACTATCTCCAATGAGGCAGCTAAGTCCCAAGAATAACTTTTGTTCAAGGAGAACTCTGCATTTAAACTTAACATAACAGAGTTAGAAGCATATTAATTTAAATTTTTAATGTTTTACTAGATCGAAGTGAAAGAATCTAAATGCAAGCTCGTAACTTTTTCTCCTGTCCTTCTCACTATTTTTGACACAGTACTGTATTTTAGACCCTACTTAGACAAAAGACTTACATGAAACCCGCACACTAGACTTAAAAGGCAAGAATTTTAAGAAGAGAAACGAATCAGCTAATTTTATAGACTACTAAAAATTATTTATTTATATTATATATTTATATACAAGACCATTCTGAAACCTATCTGGACCACAGGAGTTGTGGGGGACAGCAAAGCAATCTAATATCAAACGTATTGAATCATTCCATTCCAAGGTCCTCCGAACAATAGTAAATGCTCCGTATTGCGTGTCTGTATTTGTCCTCGATCTCATACCGATTAAATTTTCTAAATTCCAGCAAAACCCTTTCCAACCCTTATTATCAAGACTAAAGCGACAAGAAACAGCTCGTCATTACAGACTACTTCAACATTTACTAGAAAAACGTTCAAAGCTCCCAATTAATTACAAAAGACTTATTTACATGACGGTGATTAGGCCTATTTGGACGTACGGAGTTGAGCTTTGGGGCTCTACTGAACCATCCAATTCATCTCGTATCCAATCCTTAAGATCCAAAATCCTTCGAAAAATCCTCAATGCATCTTACTTTATCACCAATAAACTTATACATAAAGACCTAAATATTCCATATGTTGCTGGATAAGCCCAAACCAGATACCTATCTTTTCAGCTCCATCTTCAGAGATCTTATAGTGTAGAATTTTTATTGAAGTGCTACTGCTGAGTAGTTCTTTTCAAGTTTTGACATATAATTGTAATCGTTATCAGCTCATTTATTTGATGTATATATTTGTACAGTTGTAAATTTCAATAAATTGATATTAAAAAACCCCTTATGATTACTCAATCCTTATTCAATTTAACACATCCTTGTAACTTACTTCGCAAATTAAAACGGTAGTGGTCCTGAGACCTTTTGTAAATATTTATCAAGTCCTAGATAAATGTGCCAAAGTGCTCTTAATCAGCACCCACTAGAGTTGGACACTAGTGACGTAGCTGAGTGGTCATCTCATAAGTGGTGGGAAAAGCTTGGTGAAGGTTTCCCCAGAATGCTTGAATTTGTTGTGCGATTGTAATTAAATTTGTTTTTCTTCAAGGCAGTTTGTAACATTAATAATAAAAAATACTGATTATTTGCCCATTCTCCTCTTTTAATCGTTTTAAATAAAAATATCAAGACATCTTTGAGCTGTTTTCTAACTTCTTAAACGTTAATTACAACGAGCTCGTGCTAATTCCGATCTTGTTAGGAAAGTACAGAGCAGAGAGAGATATCCAAGGGCCTCTCCAAAGCCTGAGCTACGGTTATTGCCAGCTTTAGCGTCGGTTTCCTTATCTTCAGTAGTTGGGTACCAGACCCTTCAGTAAATACTTTGAATTGTAACACTTTGCTACCGGGATAGCTAATAGGATTTAGATATGTAATTCTAGACACTAATCTAAATCTTTATTGTAAACTCAAACCAGTTATTATGAATTCACATATATATCTTCGCTTAAGCAACGACATGCCAATATTCATTTTTTTCTTCTGCAACCATTTAATAATGGGAACAACTCAAAATCAGCTGTTTCGATCATGTGCTTCTTTCTCCACTAGTGGGTGAAAAGTTTCCATTACTGTAACCTTATCCCATGGAGTTATAGACAAGTGGAGGGGGCTTACCTCTCAATAGCCAGGACAGGCAGCCATTTTGGAGTGCACCGTATTATCAGTATATTAAACTCTTATCATTCCAAATTTTGGTTTCCTAGGCTTTATACTGCTGTTATTTTATTTTAGTGATTTACTTATTTTATTTATTACGGACCCTTTCAATTGCCCTAGCCAAATGGAATGCAAGTCGCCAGTTGGGCATAGTGGGTGTGGCCGGTTAATGTTTTGGTCTCGCCCCTCATGGAACAATATACGGGAAGGGCATCTCCATAGTACTATGATTCCATGCCTTATCCATTGGTAGGTAAAAAATACTCTTGGAGTTATAAACATATGGAGTGGCCCCCTACCGTACCGTTGGCCGCGCCTACTTTGCCCAACTGGCGACTTGCATTCCATTAGGGCTAGTGTATTTCCCCATTAATAAATGGAAAAATAACGCATTAAGTATAATAAATTCCCAGGATAAATCCCAAGAAACCAAAATTTGAACTGAAAAACGGCTAATTTGCTAACTATATTGTGTGATTCAAAATGGCTGCGTCCAGTCAGCTATAGTCTCAGCGATTGGGAAGTAAGCCCCACTTGTCTATAACTCCATGAAAAAAAACTCAATCGTGTTTCCTTGATATAAGAATTTCGGTTATTAAATATTTTTGTAAAACTTTACTTTAAACTTGTAACTAAATAAATCCAAAGAAGTTACATAAGAAATAAAAAGATATTTGAATAAATCAATAATTTGTTTAATTATAACAGAGAGTGTTTGCGCCTGCGCCAACTATTCAAGATATCGTTAACATCGCTCTATAATTATTACTTCTGTTAGTGTGATATTTTCATATTTTCGTCGTCTAGAAAAGTTCACCAGAAATACCAGTTTTAGCTGTGTTAAACATTGCCTTATTATAACAGTGAGTACAATTATTTAACATTGATTTAAGTGAATATAAAGTGTACCATGTGCTTTGGAGATAAGCGCGGTAGTGGGGACAGAGATAAGGAGGAGATTTTTTTCAGTGACAGTGTCATAACTGTCAGGCATGGTCACACAAAAAGCTACTGCCACCACATGCCGAGATGTGTTAAGTGCGGGCAACTGCACAAATCCTCAGAATGCCACTAAATCTCGAGAGGTTCCAGCAGTGTGCGCGCTATGCCAGCAGGAGCATCCGGCTAACTACAAAGGATGTCAAACTTACAAAACCTCCGTAGTATTATAAGGAAGACAGCCTTCAAAAATTGCCTCATCATCAGTATCTTTTGCAGAAATGCTGGGAGGAAGGAGATGCCAGAATGAAAAATGGGGCCATGCCGCTTCCTCCTCAACAGCCACAATTTCATAATACCCCACCCAGCAATTTACAAACCTAAATCACAGCATCAACAGACGATTCAATATCCTCCTGCTCCATTAATCCAACCCAATCCACACAGCCTTCATCAGATCCCCATATTCCTCCTCCTCTACTACCTCAGATCTCACATCCTTATTTACCTCCTTCCTGTCAGAGTTGAAAACTCTTATCACCCCACTCATATCACTCCTCACAAATGGGGTGAGACCAAAACAACTGGCCGCGCCTACTTTGCCCAACTGGCGACTTGCATTCCATTAGGGCTAGTGTATTTCCCCATTAATAAATGGAAAAATAACGCATTAAGTATAATAAATTCCCAGGATAAATCCCAAGAAACCAAAATTTGAACTGAAAAACGGCTAATTTGCTAACTATATTGTGTGATTCAAAATGGCTGCGTCCAGTCAGCTATAGTCTCAGCGATTGGGAAGTAAGCCCCACTTGTCTATAACTCCATGAAAAAACTCAATCGTGTTTCCTTGATATAAGAATTTCGGTTATTAAATATTTTTGTAAAACTTTACTTTAACGTAACTAAATAAATAAAGAAGTTACATAAAGAAATAAAAAGATATTTGAATAAATCAATAATATTGTTTAATTATAACATAATTAAAGGTTACAATTACCTTACACAAATTTAAAATAGATTCTAGCGATTCGTGTTATGAAAACACTCCTCCTTTAGTTAAAGGAGCAGGAGAAGGTATACTATGAAATTTAAAACCAAATAATAAATCTAAAATCTAAAGAAAAATTATTTACAGCCTAACAATAATTACAGAGAATGATGCACAGACGAAAAAGTATTATTATTTTTTTTTTTTTACTATTTATTGATATTTACAATTGTATAGGTACATAATATACAAAAGTAAATTTGAAGGAAATTATTACAATGACATGTCAATAACATATCTTACACCGAGAATGAAAGGGGCTCAACTCAAAAAGTGTCATTTTTGAGTTAGTAACATGGAACGATTCCCGGGAACGGTTTTTATATTTGTAGCTTACAGGCTTTTTTCTAGAGGGAGCATTTGCCGCTAGCATTGTAAAAAAAAGTTAATAGGCACAAGTAAAAAAGAAAAATTAAAATTCTGTTTTTTGTCGTTGAAAAAAAAATGGAGGGCCGGATAATATTAAACCAGGGTTAATGAGATACCAACAAATAAAATAAAATAAATTCGTAAAAAAACATTCTAAGCAGACTAAATATGAGATTCAAAAAAGGAATATAAAACTTTAAATGAGATTTCCTGAAAAGCTTCACTTTTTGAGTTGTGCCTTTTCCATTCTGGATGTGCGATATATAAAACTAGCCACTTGTAGCACTTCAGTAGTTCTACATTAGAAGGTCTCTTGGCTATCTTCTTTTCCGACTCCTCGGATGGTTATCAGGAACGGAGTGAGAAGCAAGTTGAGAGAATAGTGGATTAGTGTGGTTATGGAGTTTACTATGAAAGGATAGGTATCTGTTTCGGGCAAAATCGGTCAGATATGAAACATTAAGATCTTTATGGATAAGTTCGTTGTGACATAATAAGGAGCATTGAGGATTTAACGAAGGATTAAGTATTGTAAGGATTGGATACGGGATGAATTTGAAGAATCAGTGGAGCCCCAAAGTTCAGTTCCGTAAGTCCAAATTTGTCTAATTACTGTCTTGTAAATACGTCTTCTGTAATTTATTGGGAGCTTTGAACTTTTGTCTAGTAAATGTTGGTGGGGTCAGTCGGAAACGACGCGGTTTATTTACAATTATTGTAAATTTTAATTAAATTATCTTACATTGCAAATATTAGAATAAGATAAATAGGTAATAGTGATTAAATTAATTTTCTGGTAACAAAACATAATAAAACTATCTAATATTTCTGAGCATTTTCTCAGTATTTCCCAAAATGCCGATGTTGCATCTCCCTGTTTTTTGTAATAAATAAGTGATTTCAGTATCAATTTTAGAAATTATCACTATTCATGGTATACCATTCGAAAGTTGTTTGTGTGTAGAAGTTTATTTTAAAGGAAATTTTATCTTCTTTCTAATGAGTATATTGAAATTGCTCTAGGTTTAATAGTTCGGGAAATATAGACAATTATTCCCCAAAATTAGAAATTTCTTGAAAAAGCATAAAATTAAGAATATCTATAAAACGGATGAAAATCGAGCTATAGTTTATATGCAATTTTTCGTTGCAAATGATGCCTAGAATCGCCTCTTGAAGTTACTGCAGTCTTATGCTGAACACCCTGTATATTCTAATTAAACTTCTATATTTGAATTTTTCACATACCCAGATCGTCCTCACCCTAATCAAATCGGGTACGTGAGAGCCTTTTATATATTTATTTCAGTTAGTGAATGAACTTTTCTCTTTTTCGATGAATCATGAATATAATGCAAGTGGAAGCGATGACATTAAATCGTTGAAAGAACAATAACTTCGAAGAGTAGGCGTCGCTAAAGTCAATATCCGATGTTATTGAACCGAGCCCACGTAATAATTCACCTGTCACCTGTAATGGACAAACAATTGCCAGCTACCTGAAATTATTCAAAACAATATCTGTAAACTTTATCATGACTCCTGCACAGCCCGCGTTGAAAAATTACAAAATACAGGTTAAAGATATATAAGGTCAAGATATATTGGAATGTTTACAAAAGGTTGAATTATCTCGCAAAGGTTTGCTAAATAAACAATTATATAAATAATTGCTTACGAAGCAATGAATCATAGCGAGCGGTTGTTTGTGATCAGTTTTCCTTCTGTCGACGCAACAACAAAGAAACTTTTAATCTACGAGTTTGGAGTTGAGTAGTTCCCGAACTTCTCTGCTTCGTAACTTTATTATGTTTGAGGAATATTCAGCAGGTATGGTTTTATTCATGCAGTCTGAGGAGTTAAAGATAACCCTTCCTGCTAGCATTTTCAATTCATAATGTGTATACCTAGATATTGCATGGGTCATTTCAAAATTGATTTCTCATTCCTGGCAATCTTATTGGTTAGGATCGATGAATTAATTGCTACTTCTATTGGGATTATTTTATTAGAAAACTAGTTTCAAATGCTAAACATCCATCTTCAGTTCTCAGGTGGTCTAAGAGATAACTTTAAACTAACTAAACTAAAATATCTCTTAGACCTCCTGAGAACTAAAGATGGATGTTAAGCATTCGAAACTAGTTTTATAATAAAATAATCCCAATAGAAGTGGCAATTAATTCATCAATCTTAATTGTATTGATCCTTCTATACCAATATGCGTACCTCAAGTGAATCTTCTTGGTTGTCCTAACAAGTAATTTATCTGAGCACACGAACGATTGATATTAACAACCAAACCATAGAACGCCAATTTAAAGAATTAAAATACGCCAAAGTACAACCTCTCTAGATTGTGAGAAATAAACTTGATATATTAAAACAACAGAAACAAAATTATAACCTGTATCAGTTAACCTCAAGAAGGGTCTTGTGGAGGATTTGGTCCTAAGATCCCATTCTTATTCTAGTACAGAAAACTGCTGGATTAAATTAGACCAATCCCAGTATTTACGGGACAAACAATTCCCTTCCTACAAAAATTGTAATGAGAATATAATGTGAAGCAAAACGTACTCATTTCAAGAGCCTTTTTTTTCGGTCATCTTTTTTTTCCATCTAATTTGATTAATTTGGGTCTACAACATATGTTTATTAAAATTTTAATGAATATAAAAATAAAATAAACATAAATAATAAATAAATATACATAAATTCCTATGGCTTGTATATAACATTAACACATTAACGTTTCGCTTGTAGTATTAAAAGGTGTTGTTTTAAATTCTGTATGGAATATTGGTCTACTAGGTTTACATAAAAGATAAAAAAGTATTTAATTCTTTTTTTTATTGTTAACGAAATGAATTAATGTATCTCATATTTATATATCACAGAAGTATTGCCAACGTAATAGGTCTCGATCGGTTCCAAGAAACCGACTTTGGATTATCGATTTACCGATTCTTTTCTCAAGAATCGATGTAATCGAGAGCCGATATCTGAAATCACTCCATCCCTATTTTCTCTAGAAGAATGACGTATGTATTACGAAAAGTCTGATATGACCTCAATTCTTTAAATAAATAGAGGTAGTTTCGTGTAATCGTATAAAAATTAAAAGAACAAAATTAAAATAGGCTAAAGTTTTTAAGCGAATTGTAACATTAGATTACAAACTAAATGCATGTAAAATCACTTTTTGCTGAGTTCAAAGCTAGTCAGACAACATTGAATCTATAGAAACTATTAAAATTTACTTAAATAATACCTTCTATTTGCTCTCGTATCCAATCCGATTTAAATACCATTAAATATACTATTAAATACCATTAAATTTAAATACCATTGTAAAATCCTCAATGTTCTTTATTACGTCACAAACAAACTTCTCCATAAAGATCTTAATGTTTCATATGCCCCAAACAAGTGCTATGTATCAAACCAAAAGATTTTTACTTAGCAAAATAATATTCGCGTGTTGTGTAATAGGGTAGCTGGCCCCTTCACAGCCTCTTGCGGGTGGTCCAGCAGTTCACACTCTTTGTTGGTGTGAGTGCCATATTTCTCTACCTGCCTATCCATTACCAGGTAATATTTGGGGTAAACGCGAGATTCGAGATCAGTCATGGAGAGAATATAGGAGATGTCTGGTCTGGTCCTGGTTCCTTCGGAGCTTGAGAGCTCCCGGCTTACCACCATGAAGCCGATCCCACCCACAACATAGCATCGCCCTCATATTCAAGATAAGTTTAGGCCAAGTTCCTTATGTTAAATTTAAGATATTAGATTAACTAATGATTCTTATTTCTAACTGTAATTTTTATATGTCAACCCGTAGTGTAATATATATTGTTTTAGTTCAACCGTCATTTATTCACCATTTGCATTCCACTCAATAATTAATATATTTGATTCCTCTCCTTTATAATTAACAAACCTTAATCATTGGCCCCACGATAACCTTCTGGAGAAGATATTAGATTAATATTTAATTAATTAATTAGATAAAAATACCTAAGATGCAAATTGTCAGGAAATTAAGTCCTGGCTGGCATCCCTGTTTGTAGATTAATGCATGATCCGGACTGGACACACACAGAGGACATAGCACAAGATATACTGTCATATACCTATGACAAACTACATGACCACGTGAATCCACAACCTTCTCAACTTGCTTCTTACTTGATTTCCAAAAAACTCTCTGAGGCGTCTGAAAAGAAGATAGCCACGAGACCTTCTAATGTAGAACTTTTATGGAAGTCCTACTAGTGGTTCTTTACATGCCATTGGAATGTAATAATTTCCCTTAAATTTACTCGTATATAATATATACAGTTGTATATATTCAGTCAATATATATATATATATATATATATATATATATATATATATATATATATATATATATATATATATATATATACAGTCAATAGATAGTAAGAAAGGACATTTAATAACCATTCTAATAAATCGCGTCTAGTATTTTTATAGCCTTCTTCAAATAGCCTCCACGTGATAGACCCCTTTTCTCGGCTTTTAGAGAGAAAATCTCCGATCATGAAATGTTGATCAGGATGTCCGGGAGTTTGATTGCTTCGTGAGGCAGGCTTTAGGGAACCAGTTGATGTTTGGCTATTAAGTTGGCTGCTGAATTCGTAATACTGTCACTTTTACTAGCCGGTAAGTGAGTATTTGAATAAAGACACTTATATTATTTATGTAAACTAGATAGATAGATAATCATTTTATTTATAAAAGACAATTCTCGTACAAATAAGAGTCTGGTACATTCTCAGACAATTCCAAATTTATTTACATATGGGAAAGAATATATTTTTTTTTTATATCCATTTATTGAAATTTACAACTGTATAAAATATATACATCTAGTAAATGAGTTGATTATGATTACAATAACATGCGAAACTTGAAGAGAACTACTCATTAGTAGCCCTAAAAAAAACAAAAAAAAAACTTTACACTAGAAGGTCTCTAGGCCATCTTCTTTTCAGACGCCTCGGAGGTTTATCGGGAATAGAATGGGAAGCAAGTTGAAGGACTAGTGGATTTGTGTGGTTATGGAGTTTACTATGAAAGGATAGGTATCTGGTTTGGGCTAAATCAGAAACATATGGGACATTAAGATCTTTATGGATAAGTTTGTTTGTGACAAAGTATGGAGCATTAAGGATTTTTCGAAGGATTTTGGATTGTAAGGATTGGATACGGGAAGAATTAGAAGGTTTAGTTGAGCTCCAAAGCTCAATTCCATATATCCAAATAGGTCTGATAACTGCCATGTAAATGAGTCTTTTGTAATGAATCGGAAGGTTTGAACATTTGTCTAGTAAATGTTGAAGAAGTCGAAAACGACAAGCAGTTTCCTGCCGTTTTAGTCTCGTATGTGGATTCCATGTTAAACGTTTGTCTAGTTGGAGTCCAAGATAGCGGATCTGTTCAACAGGGATCAGTGGGATATTATTAAAGGATATTGTAGGACAAGAAGACGTAGGTTTACGGCGAAGGGTAAAGGTTATTTGGTGGGATTTGCTTGGATTTATTTTAATTCTACAATTTCGACACCGTTCTTGAAGGTTGAGGACATGAGATTGGAGTTTTTGTGAGGCAATGAAGGGATCATTATTTACTGATAACACACATGTGTCATCAGCATACGTGGTGAGGACGGTGCTAGGATGGGTCGGGATATCAGCTGTATACACCGTGTAGAGAATGGAACCTAGGATGCTACCTTGAGGAAGGGAAAGAATATGAAATAAAAATACACTTTTTATATACAAATATATGAATTAATCTAATAATAAATTATAGAAAAAAAAATATAAAGAGGAGTTCTCTCAGTTAGCCATTTAAGTCCACTAATGAACTGGTAAGTTTATACAAATTTGTATGGATACATACACAAAATTTAGATACTGGATTTCATTTGTATAGATATTTTATTGATATAATTATAAATACTGTTTATTTTATTAATATCAGGAATATTTAAAATATTTTCAACATTGGCAATGTCATTGGTCTTCGCGATAAAGGCCTGCAAGAAGGTTTTTCTGGGCTCATTAAATTTAGAGCAGTGCAGTACTAGGTGACTCATGCAGTCCTCGACAAAATGCTCACAGAAAGTACAATTTTTGTTTCCTTCAAGTGAAATCGTCGTGTTGTTCAGATACAGCTTGATGACTGCCGGGCTGGAAACTTTTAATTGACTGACTATTCTCACTTTATGGAAGCCAACTTTGAATGATAAATATTTCTCTGGTTCTCCAATGTTTAAACTTCTGATATACCTATAGATTGGGTTAGCGGCTGAAATATTTATTTAAACTGGAAAAAACAAAAACAAATCCTGAATTTTTAGGCTTGACCTGCTTTACGTACTGCTGCAGATATGTACTAATATCAATGAGACGAGCTAACAAATTGTAAGCGGTCATAAATTTTTAGACACTTAAATTATATTTAATACTTCAGCGAAAAACATAATTTCTCATTGACTTAGAAAAAAAAGTAGATCAGATAAGTCAATCTATAACCTACTGATTTTATATCTACTGCTTCTGATAAAGGAACTTGTCAAATTTTTGATCCGAGCAATAGACCAACATAGGTAGAGTGTGTCAAAAAAGCCCTAATACTTAAAACTTGTAGGCAAATCGTGACTTTTTTCATTCGAATAAATATAAGTCCTAAACTGTTGGTCCTAGTAACAAATGATTTATAGCAAAACATATTCTCCATTAAATTTCTGACCAGATAACTGTCGTCAAATTTTCGATTCTAGCAAAACTAGCAGGGTAAGCCTTAAAGAGAAATCCATTAAAAAAAATTAGGTTCCTATGTTCCTAACCCATAATCTAAAATTCACACACAAAATTGACTATTCACAAGTGGCACAGATACACTGTCTACTAATACAAGCGAATAATTATATATGTACAGGGGAGGACTTTCTAAAACCTATTAATTTCTGCAAAAAAAAAACATCTTTTAACAAAACCATATTTCAATACTCTAATAAATGATCAAGATTAAATATGACTTTGAAAATCCATTATGATAAGATTATTGTACTAGGTGACATTGGAGCTAAGAAATCCAACATGTAGGATTCAATATTGTGAGTTCAAATATTTAACAGCTACGTTGAAAATTCACAACTCAGGGTGTTATGATGTCTATAAATTCGAGAATGAGGTCAGACATAAATAATTCAAAGGATATTGGACTTAGATTTGACCATTTTCCGATGACTTATGGCACCATATAAGGCCTTCCATATTTCATTATTTAAAAACACAACTCCCTTACGTGACGTCTGAAAAGGTGATGGACTCGGGACCTTCTAATTTCGAGTTTAGTAGTCCTGCCAGTGGATAGCAGCTTTAGAAGCCATTTATATGTGAATATATATGTTATATCTTACTTTTCAACCGACTTCAAAAAAGAGGAGGTTCTCAACTCGTGTGTATTTATTTTGTTTGTTTGTTTATTTCGTTTAACGTCACTTTATGCTGCTATGGCTATTCGGACGATGCTACGGTGGGAGTCCTAAATTTCTCCTATCCAGGTATAATTAGGAAACGGATCTTTAACGAGTACCTGACATCGCACAGGCTCGGGACCCCCATTTTACGTCCCTTCCGAAGGACGGCATAGCTAAGCTTTTTCACTCCCTTTAAAAAATCCTAAGGTCATCTGCCGGGCTGCGAACCCGCGATCTTGGGTTTAGTAGGTTGCTATACTAACCACTACACCACAGGTGACCCCTGTATTTTTTTTTTTTTTGTGTTTGTGTGTGTGTGTGTGTGTGTGTGTGTGTGTGTGTGTGTGTGTGTGTGTGTGTGTGTGTGTGTGTGTGTGTGTATGTTACGCGATCACCCCATCAATTTTGATGATTCTTTTTTAGATCCGTAGGGCATACTTTAGAGGTGATCCCATAAAAAATATTTTGAAATCAACGCAGCACTTTTTAAGAAAAATAAAAAAAACATTGTATAAAAATCACTGCTATATAACCTTCCATTTTAAACATACATATTTATAGTTATGATAATCTAGAATCTTCATGGTAACTAAATCTAAATTATCAACATAAATAATCTACATATACAGTCAACTCTCGATGTGTCGTACTTCGATAAGCTGAATTCTTAAATAAGTCGAACAAAATCTACGGTCGGAAGTACATTGCACTTAAATTTCACCTCAATGAGACGATCTCAGACAAAAAACGTGAAAAATTGTGTAAATAAGTAAAAACTGAAAATATGGTTCAAAACAGAGAACTTCTAGGACCACCTCTATGAAACGAACTATTAGAAGTCATAGCCTCTATAACTCGAACTCAAATTAAAAGAATTTCATGAGTAATTTGTTTTCCTGTTTCCCGTCATTGTTTATCTTTTCAGTTCATGGTTACACCAGTCACTAATTATTAGTTCTCACTCGAGCGGTTTTACAGTGGCTATTGAAAATTCTTTCAATTAACGAGAAGTTAAAACTGATTTGCAAATTGTAGAAAGGAGAAAGAAGTTGGGCGTTAGTTGCTAGTGAATTCCGAATTCCGCGTAGTTCTCTTTCAACCCTCCTAAAGAATAAAGAAAAGATCGCTACTGGTGGAAGGCGGTAAATCTAATTTTAGGCACCCTCAGAAAAAAACGCAGTTCAGTTGAAAGTTATATGATATGAAAGAGAAGTAAATGGCAATCAACAAAATTATCGATACTTATATATCTATTCACAATTTATGATCAGTTATTTTTGGAGTCGGTGCCAACCAAAACAAACAGAATTCGAAAAAAAAAAAAAAATGTTAATTGTAAAGATTCCCCGCTATTTCATCACCGCCACACCGCTGTTTCGTGCCATTCGAAAGTTTGTTGCAAAGGTATGATTAAACCCCTTAAAAGCCCTCTTTGGCTGGCACCAACTCCAAAAATAACTGATCATAAATTGTGAATAGCTATATAAGTATACATAATTTTGTTGGTTGTCATTTAATTCTCTTTGTTTCGAAGCAACTGAAATATTATTTTTTACTTTTTAGTTCTACATATATATGTAGGCTTAATCTTGAAGTCGGTTTTGTTTTTTTTTCTAAAAATTATTAAATAAAATAAAACAAAATTAATTTACACTGAAAACAGAAAACGTTTAACAGCTGTTCATAACACCTGTGATTTAGGACGCCTTGTTTTATACCATTCCCTAATGGTAAATAAAGAAAAAAAAAACATCTTCAAAAACTAATAAAAGAAGATTACTTTTTAGTTTTAAATGTTTTTATTGACATAATAATACAATTTATCCCCTTTTTATTTACATTTCACTATTATTCTTATTATCATTACAATTATACGAGTATATTATTGCTTAATCAATTATTTATTTATAAATAGTTTTATTATAGTATCAAGTGTATATATGAACAGCATTTATTACATATTTACATATTACATACGTATCAATGGCACTAAGCAATAAGGACAGCAAAGTACCCATTCATACAATATATCCAACTGAAATAAATTGATAATCTCAAATATTCGGAATATACAACATAAAATAAAAAGAAATATGACATTATGATGCTTATGACAAGCAAGTCAAACATGATCTTCAAACCTTCAACATCTCTGAATTCCAGGATAGATAAGATTTTCGGAAAATGTTGAAGGAAGACCCACATAGAAAACATAAGAAAGGGCCGAGACCAAAGATATGAGAAGCAGTTAAACAACTTTAAAGTTAAAGCAGCTAAACAACAATAACAAATTAAAACACAGTCGTACTATTTACAACACTCACACTTAGCCAAGGAAACGGAGAACCTTACTACTACGGAGTAGAAAATAACGAGTGCAATAGATTCCAGCAGTGCTATCTCAATCGCGTCAGAGGGTTTGGAATCCATTGGAGGCTTAGTAAGAGCACAATAAAGCAGGGTTTGAAATCAATAATTAAAAATAATAATAATAAAAATCAAATCCGATCAAGATTTCTATCTGGAATTTTTAAAATCATTTGATGATTTTTATTAAGATCAATTTTTATTTTAGATCATAAGTGATAAAAATCAAATTCTGATCGTTATTTTTGAACAAAATTTTTACAATTAACAATAATAATAATTTTTGAGTAATTCCTTTCTAAATCAGAAAGTTAAATTTTTTTAATTATCTCCAAGATGTATTTTAAGTATTTTGTATACAAACATATTAATCAATTTGTGTGTAAAAGGATATATTTATTTTCTGATCAACATTTTTTTGATCGCAATTTAATCATTAATTTTTATACAATACCGTATCACTCAGTGAGTGATCATAATTTTTAATCAAATCAATAAAAATCAATGATCAATTGAAATTTTTATTTAAAAATCAGGAATGATTTTAAATTAAAAATCAAATATAATAATTAATTATTATATGATTTCTTAGAAAAAATAATTATTGATTTCAAACCCTCCTGTAAAGTAGTAGCTTACTATAGAAATTTATTAAATATAATCGATAGGCGAAATAAATTCAAAGGACGCGTGAAAAATATTTGTAGTTATAATTTTTTTCAAATCGATTAAATAATTAGGTAAATTATACTCAAACAAATATATTTTATAAGACTAATAATTTTAACTATTGAATTATTTGAAACATTAATGTAACCATAATAAAGGTTGTACTACAATATTTTATGAAGTTAAAATTATTCTCGAGCAAAATCCTAGAAAAACTGAAACGCCTGTATCCTATCCTAGATTCCAATCATATCATCCCAGATCATCAGTTTGGTTTTCAAACGTCACACTCCACTATCCAGCAATGTCATCGTGTGGTGGACGTAGTCTCCTCAGCGTTAGAGCGCGGAATGTACTGCACGGGAGCCTTTCTCGACGTGGAACAAAACAAGCCTTTGATCGAGTCTGGCACCCAGGACTGCTTTACAAGCTCCGCAAATTCCTTCCCTCAGCATACTTCCTTATTATCCGTTTCTATCTCAGTGATAGAACGTGATGAACGTAGAACCATAAAATTTCTTACTCTTCCCTCTTTACCCAATCTACCGTTGTTCCTCAAGGAAGTATCCTAGGCCCCATACTTTACACGATCTATACACAGCTGACATCCCAACTCATCCTACCACTGTCCTCACCACCACTTACGCTGATGACACATGTGTATTATCAATAAACAATGATCTCTTCCTTGCCTCCCAAACACTCCATTATCCTAAACATTCAAGAATGGTGTCAAAAATGGAGAATCAAAATAAACCCAAACAAATCACACCAAATA
Organism: Euschistus heros; assembly: GCA_003667255.2. NCBI lineage: Eukaryota > Metazoa > Arthropoda > Insecta > Hemiptera > Pentatomidae > Euschistus > Euschistus heros. The sequence goes on along the minus strand of RCWM02000301.1, from coordinate 339,858 downwards.
ACCTTACCCTCCGTCGTAAACCTACGACTTCCTGTCCTACAGTATACTTCAATGATATTCCACTAATGCCTGTTGAACAGATACACACCCTAGGACTCCACTTGGACAAACGTCTAACTTGGAATCCCCATACAAAACTAAGACGATAAGAAACTGCCCGCCGTTACAGACTGCTTTAACATTTATTAGACAAACGTTCAAAGCTCCCAATTAATTACAGAAGACTCATATTCATGACTGTGATGAGACCTATATGGACGTACGGAGTTGAGCTTTGGGGCTCTACTAAACCATCCAATTCATCCCGTATCCAATCCTTACAATCTAAAATGTTTCGAAAAATCCTCAATGCTCCTTACTTTGTCACCAATAAACTTATCAATAAAGATCTTAATTTTCCAAATGTTGCTGATTTTCCCAAACCAGATACCAATCCATTCATAGTAAGCTCCATAACCACTCAAATCCTCTAGTTTCTCAACTTGCTTCCCACTTAATTCCCGATAATCCTCCGAGGCGTCTGAAAAAAAGATGGCCCAGAGATCTTCTTGTGTAGATTTTTTTTTTTTTTTACTGAAGTGCTACTGATGAGAAGTTCTTTTCAAGTTTTGGCATGTTATTGTAAACGTTTTTTTAAACACATTTACTTGATGTATACTTGCACAGTTGTATATTTCAATAAATTGATTAAAAAAAAAAAAATTATTCTCGAATCGATCAAATTTTGATTGAAGTTCGTTTAATGGAACATAATCAACTTCTTTGACAGAAGGAAGGGAAGGAAATCTTTGAATTTTAAAGAAGAGTTGCAGACATAACGTAATTTGCTTCGATAATTTCCTTCTCAAACTCCCTCTTCTGCCAGTATTTTCTTACAGTATCAAAGGCAATCACTTCTCTCTTAAAGTTTATTTTTTAGTAAACAACCTGTTTTTTAGGATTGATGAATTAAATGCCACTTCTATTAAGATTCTAATATTCTAATATTCTAATCTCAATAGAAGTGGCATTTAATTCATCAATCCTAATTGTATTGATCCTTCTATATCATCATGCGTACCTCAAGTGAACCTGTTTTTTTGTTTTCTTATAGCTAAAACTGTTTTTTTTTCCTTCAATTAAAACTGTTTTGAAAAACCTATGACACTGATACTAAAATTTATATTAATTGTGATAAACCAATTAAGTAAAGTTGATCACGGTTGGACTGAGTGTTGTTCCAAGTTGGCTCGTTAACATTCAGCGCCCTGGTTTAGGGCTCTCAGCTGTTCCCTTAGGTTTCCGGCAAGGTAAGACAGGTGAGGTTAATTTAGAACCAGCACCTGATACATCAACTGCTCTTGGCTATGTCACAGTCATCGAGGTGAATGGGTCGAAATCGATTTATCTTGCATTGTTGGGTTGCCCGGAAATAAAGGCAGAATTTCATGAACCCTCTTTTTTGATACTAAACTGTTTACGTTTGAGGGATTATTTCTTTGTATAAAAATCTGTTATTATTAATCCTCTCACAAATAAAAACGTTTTTTTACCGCTACCTGGAACGTTTTGATTTGTCTCAATGATTTTTTTTTTTTTTAATAAATTTATTGAAATTTACAACTGTATACAATATATACAAGTAAATGTGTTGAAAGTGAATACAATGGCATGTAAATTACATGTGAAGAACTATTCACTAGTAGCACTTCAATAAATTCTACACTAAAAGGTCTCTGGCCATCTTCTTTTCAGACGCCTCTTCTTTTGGCCGCCTTCTTTTCAGACGTAGGAACAGTCCGACGCTTCAGAGGAATAGAAGCAAATTAGGAGACTAGTGGATTGGAGTGGTTATGAAGTTTACTACGGAAGGATAGGTATCTGGTTTGGGCTAAATCAGCAACGTATGGGACATTATGGATAGTTCTTTATGGATAAGTTTATTTATAACAAAGTTAGGAGCATTAAGTATTTTTCGAAGAATTTTGGATTGTAAGGATTAAATACGAGAAGGATTAGGTTTAGTTGTGCCCCAAAGCTCAACTCCGTATGTCCAAATAGGTCTGATGACTGTCATATAAATGAGTCTTTAGTAGAAAATCGGGAGTTTTGAACGTCTGTCTAGTAAATGTTGAAGATGTCGAAAACGACCTCATAGATTTGAATGCCGATTTTTGTGTGGGTAGTAGGGACCTATAATAGTGAAAAATTAGAGTTCTAGAAGCCCTTCAAATTTGGTTTCAGTGGCGAAATCTTATTTACGCAAATTATTTACGTTTTTTAACAAATTGACAGCCTCTTTTTTATTTTACAACAGTTTCATTTATTTAGATATTTATTTAATCATTTAACATTACTTTATCTTACTTTATATTACGACAATGCCAACAAATAACTTTTTTTTTTTCGTTACAGGTCAGCTAAGGACCACGTTTAGGCCAGAAAGTTAGCTTTACGCTTTCTTCAATACTCCTTGATTTGTTCAGTTTCTCAATCCTCTCTTCTGCCGTCAATTTTCTCCCTGTGTTTTTGGAGCTGTTTTGTCTTGGAAGCTTTTTCCAACTTTTTAATTTTGTTTCTATCGTTCGTTCTGTCTTCAATTTCTTCTTTATTAAAGCCAATTTCTTTTAAATCCTCTCCTTCTTCTTGTTTTTCTTCTTCTGAAGAAGAAAAATGAACTTTATTCTGAGACAACTTGTCCCCTAAGAATAACAAATGAGTACAATACATAGAACAATCGTCTGGCTATGATAATTAATTATAATAAATGATAATAATAATTAATCATAAAAATTGATTAATGATTAAATTATGAGTTATAAAATAAATGAAGAAATTTTGTAAAAGGATAAATCTTATGTGTACTATTACAATGTATATAACATAAATATTCATGTTTTACATTTGCTCGGAATATTGAAGATCTAGCAGGTAAAGAAATAGATGATGTTTAAAGGAAGTAAGAGCGGTGATTTTTCGTATTGATATAGGCAATGAATTCCATAAAGAGGAAGCGCGGATAATAAAGGATTTTTCGAAGGATGCAGTTCGATGTGTAGGTGTGTACAGGTTGATGGGTTGAGTTCTAGTATTTAAGAGGTGGATGGAGGAGTGCTGGGTAAGGAGGTCATAGATATAGGTTGGGTTTTTTGGTTTTCATGGATTGAAATATGAGTGCACCTAGGAAGTATTGACGACGGAAACTGGGATGAAGCCGACCAATTTCCAAATACCTGTGAGATATGTGAGAACGGCTAGAAATCCCCAAAATAAATCTAATAAAACAGTTCATTAATCTTTTACATTTCATTTCAAGCTCACTAGACAGTCCTCCATATACTATGCATCCGCAGTCAAAGTTGGGAAAAGCAAGAGATGATACTAAAAGTTGACGAGTAGTTAGTGGTAATGATTCGCGGTGATGGAAAAGTAGTTTAAGTATAGGAATAGATTTCCTCGTGATTTAAGAAATATGATTATTCCAAGAAAGATTTTGATCAAATGTTAAACCAATAGGGTTTGCCTTTTAATATTTCAAAATGTTTTAATTTTTCCTTATTAATCTGCTTGGACTCATTCTTTGTATGTGCGCATAGAACATTAGTCTCCTTTAACTAATTTTATCTGTTATTTTTTCTTTATGTTTGTATACTTCTACTTCTGTGCTGCTTCTTAATTTTGGAAGTTTCTTCCATTGTTCTTTTTTTCTAATATCTTCCTCACAATCTTTCTAACCCTTTTCCTGATTTCTTCATTTTCTTTTATTGTTCCTAAAATTAGTGTTTCAGCTGCATGCAGTTTCTGGACGGTGATTTTTTATTTTAAAAATCTTTAGTTGATTGGAATGCTAATGTCATCTTTTGCAATCTCGCGTGGCTTCTTTTCCCCCTCCATTATGCTGGATGATTTCTCCTAGATACTAAAATTTGTTTGTTCTTCTTATATTTCCATACTTCATGCTTAACTTAGTTTATTACCTTTATTAAAAAATACATTAATTTTATTTTTTTCAATATCTACTCTTATTACTGTTTTCTTTGCCGAGAAATTGATTTAGGAATAGGATAGATGAGATATCGGTAGGTTTACTGTTAAATATCTAGATTTCCAATAGATCTTAAAAACTTTTTTCTGTTGTTTATGAAATTCGTTCTAGAAAATTTCAAGCAATAAATTTAATTGAACTTTATTAGTTACTTCACCTTTATTATTTTTTTCGCAAGGCTCCCATAAATTCTTGGTTTCCCCTCAGGTGTGTATAATTTCTGAGGATCGATATTTTTTATACAATTTTTATTATAAACTATAAAAGTGAAAGGCACTCACCTGTGCACAAGGTGACACCGACCAGGATGGAGGCGATGAGGGAGGTAGCCGCTTCAGTCTCCTTAAAATATAGAACTAGCTCGGTGTGGAAAACTCCAAAACTGTATGTGACTCCATCAGCTGGAACAAAGAAAATAAATAAAAATTATTTAAGGGCAATAAAATAGATATGAATCTTAAAATCTTTTTGGTACTTATAAAAATTATAAAATCTATTGGGTTGTCTCACACATGAAATGTCCGATTTTTTAAATCTTAATCTTTATAGAGAATTAAAGCGTTGCCTGTTGATTCCTAGCATAATATTTACTATCTATAATAAGCACTAGCAAATCCTCTATTTGCAAACTGTGTTTGTTTTTTTCCCAAGTAGGCATACAGATTTTAGTATAATTTTAACCGTGGCTATGGAAACACGCGATTTCCAAACCGATTTTTTTTTTATGAGTACATACTCGGTCATTCCGCTGCCCAGGCAGCAAGAAACACTAATCATGCGTTTAGTGAAGGAAGTGCTAATGAAAGAACCATCCGTCGTTGGTTTACAAAACTTTCCTCAGGAGATACGACATTAGAAAATCTGTCCCGGGAAAAACAATTGATTCAACATCATACTGCCAAGAAATTGACCAAATGCATCAAAATTTGATCAAGCAACAGCCAGTACTGATATACAGGAAAGGACCTATTCTCCTCCATGATAACACCCGAACTCATGGTTCAATACAGACAGTGAATAAATTAAAGGGGTTGGGCTATGAAGTCTTACTACATCCCCCATATTCCCCTAATCTATCCCCTACAGACAACCACCTTTTCTGAGTTTGGACAACTGTTTGCAAAGAAAATCGCTTACCAATGATTTAGACATTAAAAATGCATTTTCGAATTACTTTTATCACGTGACTCAACGTTTTTCAAATCTGGAATAGAAAACTTGCTTAGCCGTTGACAGAAGTGAATCGAAAATTATGGTAAATACTTTAAATAAAAAATATGTTAGATTAGATCTCAAATTTTTATTTTCTTCCTGGTTCTAAAAACGGTCATTTCATGTGTGACAACCCAATAGAAGGAGACGGCATATATACAGGGTGAGTACCTCTTAGAGTAAAAAAAACAAAACAATTAGGTGAAACTAGATCAAAAATGTAGAAAAATGCCGCACACCTTACCTTTCAATTCCAATCCATTGCAGATATACGATAATTCGAAGACTTTTTTGAGGAAACCACTCACAACTTTACCATAAAAGATTTAATATCTACATTTTGTAAATAAATATATTTCAAATTTTGACCACATTTTTTGATTAAGCATTAAATTTCCTATAAGGGCAGAGTACATGTAACCTTGAATTTTACAATCTTGGGACCTAAAGAACAGCTTGATCTTCACTTTATTTCAACGCTAACCTTTTTCGAAAAAAAAACTATCCACAAAACTGCAAATCTCACAAAAACTTGCAAATTTAACCAACTTTCATATGTTACGATCAAATTAATGATCCGTATCGATTTGATTCAGAAATTTACTTTTAAAACTGGAAAAACATGGAGTTTTCATTCGGCATAAAAATCAGTTACTTGTGTAAAAACGACATTATGATAATCACCTAATGGAAATATACATTTTAAACACAATAAACTCTTCATTGGAATGCTAAAAAAAAAAAAATATGGTTTAATAAAAACAAAGGAAAACTGTCAATAAAGCGACACCAGATCAGAGGATATTATGTTATTACATCTATTTATTTATTATTATTATTTAGGTTTTATTTGATTAGATTTTCAATGTATGGTTTAAAACCCAATAACAATAATAAATGAAAACCAGTGCTTTTAAAGTATATTTTTATTCAGATTGTTTGAATTATAATTAACATATACATGTTATAGGTAATAAATGTTATTGGGTGTTTACTAATTTATTCCTTGTATAATTATTGTTTTTTAATATTTATTTTTTTTAAAGTTTTATATGTGTTATTTATATAATAAGATAGGAGGTATAGTAGGTAGATTTAGGAAATTAGAAAGTATTTGATACCTATGATAAACTAATGTCGCTAAAATATTGGTTTTATATTTTATTATTGATAGTAACTATATTAGAAACCGGCGTTATTCTGGAGAAAATAAAAAGACTGGCTAGAGTTTGTCTACGATTCTCATAATTTTTTTATTGCTTTTAATTATCGTAGAGTTCAAGTGTTTTATTAAAAGTAGATATCTTCTAGGCGGTGATTAAAAGTAAAAACTAAAAAAAAAATAAAGTTTAAAAAACTAGAAAAAACATGCTTTTATAGTAAACCTAACTACAAAGCTAAAGTATGGCGAACAATTTGCAAAAGTCAAACCTTTTAATTTTTTGAGTTCGTTTCGAAGCTAATTTTCCTGTTCTATTCTTGATTTTTTTGCATTTTTAACAAAGATTATCCAAAAATCAACCAACAATTTTTGATTTTTTTGACATATCTCAGATTAGCAATGGGCAACTTTTTACATTAAAATTCCTATCTTGCACAAAATGTAATGATCAGCAACTTTTAATAAAGAATATTTTTTTTATTGAATTAGCCATTTCTGCGTTATAGACTCTTAAACATACCAAAACTAACTTTTTAAAGTTAGTAAAATTCTTCGATGGTTAACAATCGATTGTCGCTATACGCCTAAATCAAATTAAGCTTAAGGGATGTATAATTTAATAAACTTTAATTTTGTAACTAGAAAAATTAAAAAAAATTCTAATCATTCATATTTTATCTATTTTACAATTTACTTATTTATATTATTATTACTTATTATTTATTATTTATACTGGGGGATATTGTTATGATGCCATGAAGATTAACAAAGGAAAATCGATTGCTTGCAATGCCAGCTGTTATGGCCTGTAAGCTGTTGGAATGATGATGACGAGCAGGGTATGGTTACGATACTCCTTAACGGGGGGCTTGAAGCGGCGTAATAAAATTGTAACAGCCTCTTCTCTCTATTCTTCCTTGAGAATTGACCTTGTTGATGGAGTATAACAGGGTTTGTTCATTTCAATTTTAGTTTGTATTTTTATTTCGTATTCTAAGTCTGGTTAAGTTTCGGTAGGTCTCTTGAAGATTAAAATGTTATGAGTTCTAGGAGAGAGTTTTATTCAGATTCGAAAGAATAATTGAAGTGGTCTGTTTGGTGACTGGTTGAATATATTTTGTAGGTTTTTAAGAGCGATTAGGGAAAAGGTTTTTTTTTTTTTTTTTTTTTTTTTTTTTTCCAACTTCATGAAGTTTTAAGTGATTAAAGTAATGTAAATGTTTTCAACAGAATCATTCAAAAGAGACAAATGGTGTTTATCAATCAGAGGAATAATTGAAGTATTAAATATATTAATTACCTGATTTTAAACTTGATGTAACTAATAATTAAGTTTTCTTTAATATTGGAAGTCAGTTAAGGTTTTTTTTAAAAAAAATTTTAATGTGATTAAGTTTATGATCCATTATTCTGGTAATTTTTATGAGGTTCAGGTTCTGATTCAAGTGCCATTCCATTCCAAAAAAAATAATTGAGTATTTATTTATTTTTATTTTCTTTCCTTTTCTTTTCTTTTTTTTTTTTATAACTGCTTTTATTTAATAAATTTCACTGCCTGGCTAAATTAATAATAATGGTTATGAATCCATTCATATAATTAATACAGCAGTATAATACAACTAAATAAAGCGTACTAAATTTAAAATGTTTTATTTTTTTTTTAACTTTATTGGCTTATTTAAATTTTAACTGTACACGTGCTTAATATACTGACAGGAGGAAAATTCCACCCAATTGATTTTTTGATTTTCTCGGCAAATACTTTGATCCTTATATATATACTTTACACAGGGGCATATGGAACATATTAGGGTTATTGAAAATATTAATTAAATATAAGCAAGTAGTATTTAAAAAAAAAAATCAATTTAAAAAAGTTTTGCATTAGATGAGGCATATCTTTCAAGAATTTCTTCAATATCACAAAAGACCAATCCCCCATCGAATGCAAGACGTAATGAGCGGTGGATTACCTTATTAATTTAAGTTTCGAACCAATCCTTGCAATCCCAAATCCTTGGAATAATCCTCAATGCTCCATACTTTGTCACCAATAAACTTATCCATAAAGATCTTAATGTTCCATATGTTGCTCATTTAGCCCAAACCAGATACCTATCCTTTCATAGTAAGCTCCATAACCATTCTAATCCACTAGTCTCTCAACTTGATTCCCATTCTATTCTCGATAATCCACTGAGGCATCTGAAAAGAAGATGGCCTAGAGATCTTCTTGTGTAGCATTTTTTTCATTTTTATTGAAGTTCTATATGTGAATTTCCTCAAATTTATTATTGTACATATATGTATACAGTTTTAAATATCAATAAATAGGTTAAAAAAACAAAACAATTCTAACATTTAATTTTGCTTTTTGAAGAAAAGATTCTTAATACCTATTAATCTTCGACTCTAAGTTCAAAATTTCAACAGAACCTTCTCAATCATTGTCGCCTGGTGTAAGCTCTAAAGTTATTTAAAGTTTTATTTAGATATATGTTTGTACATTAGATTTTTATCTGTACACATAGATCTTCCAGCTCTGAAATTACATTTAATAATAAGATTAAATTATATATTACAAAACTTGTATTGATATCATTCAGGGACCTAGTTACTATAAACCTTTTGGAATGTAGGGCAAAGAAACGACTCATAAAGGTGCCATAGAGGCAGTTGCCCTTTTAGGTCGAGGGAAAACTTCCGAAACACCTTCAGAATTGTTCGCCCTTTGAGAGATACAGAGGGAGTGGCAGGCAATGGGGAACAGCCCTCAAAGAAAGACTAAAAGCGTTAGAAGGAGGAAGGTACAGCCTTGACAAACATCAAGTTGCAATCCAAGTGGCCGTTTACCAAGCTAACGGATCCGGTATTCTACCATCGTGTATATCTCCATCTTATAACGAAAAGAATATGACATCATTTAACAGCTATGCTATACTGTATCCATATTTTACTACCAAAGTTGAAGAAAACAGGGATAGCAAACGATATTGCTATTGCCTTCAGGAACGATAAGGATGAATCATATATTCTATTGTTTTTATAAACTAAAAAAAAAAAAAAAAAAAAAAAAAAAAGAAATAGAAGCACATGGAAAGAAATGAACAATTAAGTTCGGTAATTTATTCGCTACTTCTATTGAAATTCTTTTTATTCGAAAACTCGTTTTAATTTTTTTTTTTCTCATTTATTGATGTTTACAACTGTACAAAATAATATACATTAAGAAAATGAGTTGATAGTGAATACAATGACATGTAAATAACTTGTGAAGAACTACTCACTAGTAGCACTTCAATAAAATCTACACTAAAAGGTCTCTAGGCCATCTTCTTTTCAGACGCCTTGGAGGATTATCGGGAATGGAGAGGGAAGCAAGTTGGGAGACTAGTGGATTAGAGTGGTTATGGAGCTTACTATGGAAGGATAGGTATCTGGTGTGGCAAATCAGCAACATATGGAACATTAAGATCTTTATGAATAAGTTTATTGGTAACAAAATAAGGAGCACTGAGGATTTTTCGAAGGATTGTGGATTGTAAGGATTGAATACGAGATAAATTGGATGGTTTTGTGAAGCCCCAAAGCTCAACTCCATATGTCCAAATAGGTCTGATAATTGTCATGTAAATGAGTCTTTTGTAGAAAATCGGGAGTTTTGAACGTCTGTCTAGTAAATGTTGAAGATGTCGAAAACGACCTCATAGATTTGAATGCCGATTTTAAGGCCGTTTTAAGACTTGTATGGGTGGGTAGTAGGGACCTATAATAGTGAAAAATTTGAGTTCTAGAAGCCCCTCAAATTTGGTTTCAGTGGCGAAATCTTATTTACGCAAATGATGTACGTTTTTTTTAACAAATTGACAGCCTCTTTTTTATTTTACAACAGTTTTATTTATATAGATATTTATTTAATCATGTAACATTACTTTATCTTACTTTATATTACGACAATGCCAACAAATAACTTTTTTTTTTTCGTTACAGGTCAGCTAAGGACCACGTTTAGGCCAGAAAGTTAGCTTTACGCTTTCTTCAATACTCCTTAATTTGTTCAGTTTCTTAATCCTCTCTTCTGCTGTCCATTTTCTCCCTGTGTTTTTGGAGCTGTTTTGTCTTGGAAGCCTTTTCCAACTTTTTAATTTTGTTTCTATAGTTCGTTATGTCTTCAATTTCTTCTTTATTTAAGCAAATTTCTTTTAAATCCTCTTCTTGTTATTGGGAATGGGGTGGGAAGCAAGTTGAGAAACTAATCGATTTGAGTGGTTATGGAGCTTACTATGAAAGGATAGGTATCTGGTTTGGGCTAAATCAGCTAAATATGGGACATTAAGATCTTTATGGATAAGTTTATTTGTAACAAAGTAAGGAGCATTAAGGATTTTTCGAAGGATTTTGGATTGTAAGGATTGGATACGGGAAGAATTAGAAGGTTTATTTGAGCCCCAAAGCTCAACTCCATATGTCCAAATAGGTCTGATAACTGTCATGTAAATGAGTCTTTTGTAGTAAATCGGAAGGTTTGAACGTTTGTCTAGTAAATGTTTATAGAATTCTTGATGTTGCTTAAATCGAAAATTTGAAGACTGTTTCTTTGGATGAAATTTAATGAAAAATATTTTTTGAAAAGGACCAACCGTTTGAATGAAAAAAGTCACGTGAAACAATTTTTTCTTCTTTTTTTATTTCGAATTATTTAAATTGAATGAAATAATTTCAAATCATAAAGGTAAGTGGAAAAAAAATAAAGGTCATAAGAGCATAGACGGTCAGCAGGATTAAGCAATTTTTACAGCAAATTATCTACAGACAAATGAATCACTAAGCGAAAAAAAAAAATCAAAAACATATGATCATCGACGGTCAAAGGGGCAACCTCTAAAACATGTTCCGTGTTGTTCTTTCTTTAGCCGACAGGCTCAAGGGGTCCTTCCTAACAAATTACTGGACCAGTGGGAGAAACCTATTTAATATTCAATTCCTTCGACGAATTTCCATTTTAGTTATAATATTGAAGTAATTTTCTTTAAGAAGATTAATTTTATCTAAATAAAAGATTGAACCAGATCGGTAATTAATGGATGAAGGAGAGTTGCTGACGTGTAGGTTCGGGCTCCTGGGGGTCATTACATAACTTGAAAAGGACCAATGAGCTCCAATTCTGTCAGGGGCAGGTCCCCCCCCCCCCTCCAATTCAGCGAAATGGATCGAAGAGGGTTCCATTAATCCTGGAAGCTTGAATATATTTTTTTTAATGGAACAATTAAAGTGTTAATAAAATATATATAAGTGATATGTCGGTACCGAAATTGTTCGATTCTCGATATCAATACCTCGATAAAAAATGATCCACATGAGATCTCAAAAAGAAAACCAAATGTATTGAAAAACAACAATTATTAAAGAAATAAATTAGAAAACAGCAAATAGCATTTAATATCTGCAAAATATAATTTATAAGTTTGTTACGATTCAGAAAATGTACAAAAATAATTCATTCTATAGTTACTCATTTAAAACAAAAATTACTCAAGGAACCGCTAATGTTACTAATACTGTAAATGGGAAGAAGCAAACGATACTTCTATGACTTTATTTATTGCGCAATTTGAAAACCGCTAAATCCTTAAATATTTCAAAATAGTATCCTTAAGGACGAAAAATAATACATATGCGGCCCACTGATGTCCTTTTGCCATCTTATAATAGTATCCTTAAGGACGAAAACTAATAAAATCGTTAAATCCTAGAATAACTTAAAAATCGTAAATCTTCGAAAAAAAAAAAAAAAAAAAAAAAAAAAAAAAAAAAAAAAAAAAAAAAAAAAAAAAAAAAAAAAAAAAAAAAAGAAGAGTAGCCAAGGATATCCTCCAGCTTCCAAAAATCGTCAGATCCTGGAAGTCTTACAAGTTTTCGTCCTTAAGGATACTATTTTAAGAAGTCTCTGTTCCCGGTCCTGCACGGACGTATACTGTCTTCTGCGCTTACCCTCGTTCCCATGGCCTCTACAACCGAAAAATGAACGAACGAGAACAAAGTCCAGGTCATCAGAAAAGCCTAGTGCCTGGTTTAACTTGTTAAAGGTGGTGTAGGCAGTTTAAATTCCCGTTCACGTATCACTTTTTCCTGGGCCATGCTAAATAATAGACAGACAAGCCCATTACCTTGTCGCGTGGAAACAAATTCGGGAGAAATGTCGGATTTCACTCTAACAATGCACCTAGCATCATCCCTAGTCATTTTAATCACGCGGACAGGTTTCGGCAAAATCCTATGTCACACAGGGCTGCATAAAGTTGGGGCCTCTTAATGCTGTCGTATACACTCCGGAAATCAATAATCAGGTGATGAATGAATGGATGGATGAATGAAAATAAATTTTATTGTGATGTGTTGTTATTTGTACTCTAGAGACAAATAACTTCTTATCATTCGGAGGATAACATCTGGTCAACTGTGGACCTTCCTCCCTTGAAACCCACCTGATATTTAACGATCTCCTTCCCAGAGATTGAGAGAAGCTTGCTGCAGATGATGTTTGAAAGGGTCTAATTGGCACACTGAAGGAGTGAGACCCCACGGTAATTGGAACATTTTAGGATGTCCTTATAATCCTTACAAGGTACAATAGTAAATACCCAACTTTAACAATTTGACTTTTTGATAGCAGCAGAAAAGTTTGATTTTTGAAAACTGTTTAGAAATCTGTAGCACTCAGTGTAGATATATTTAATAAAAAATAGCTATTTTATAAAAGAAGAAAAATATCTTATATATAATTATATATACATCTTATCATAATTACATGATTTATCACAACACTATTGACAACGTCAGTGGTAACGATCGGTAACTAGGGATCGACTTTTCTTTCCGATTCTTTTAGCAAGAACTGATGGAATCGCGAATCGACACAACCCTACAATATATAGGCATTTTTTTTTTTACGAAAGAAGTAATAAACCTTTATTAAAGCCTGCTTGATAATTTAATTGTTGTTACGCAGTTAATAATAATAAGCCTGAGAGAAAGGGGAGGTGGCAATAAATAAAGAGCACTACCTACTTATTTCCTGTCACCCAGCGCCATCTATCTATGAGATAAGGAGGTTATTCTACCATCTGTGTCTTATTTTCCTCTTTCTTTCAGTTTTCTCTCAAAGAATGATGATATCAGTAAAATAATAAGTGAAACAGTCTTGTTTCTTTTTCACTGTAGGTGGGAAAAGTTTAATTTTACGAAAGAAATGTAATTAGATTTACCATTTTTTTCATTAAAAAACTTAGAAGGTATAACATCTTTAAAAAGTCCAGAATATTTTCGAAGAAATTTATCACGAGAGTTGAAAAATACATCTAGGTTAAAAAAAATACTAGAGTGCCAAAGTTTCGGTACTTCAGGTTCATAAATAACGATACGAAATGTGACTTGTGTGATTGTGCTTTTTTAATTATTTATTTTTTTATCTTTGTTATTACTGTGGTTTATATTTTTATTTTATGATTTATTTTTTATTAATGTTAATTTTATTTTGTATCTTGTAGTTTTTTTTTCTATTTAATTTATTTTATTCTTATATGAATGGATTCTTTGACATTCATTTTATTCATTGCCTTTTAGAGAGGTAGATTGCGATTTTTTTTTCAATAAAACAATAGTTATTTTTTACAAAATAAAAAAAAAAAAATAGTGTAATAAACTGGAAAATATTACAATTAATAAGTAACCAATACAAACTATAAATATAGATTTATTTATAGTTAAATAAAAAAAATATAATAAAAAAAATAACTGTACTACTATAATAAAAAAAAAAAACTCACACAAAACGAGGCGGGTTTCCCCCCAATTAAGGGTACCCACTTTATAAAGCCTGGGTGTGCCTTAGGAGGGTCTCCTTGAAGTCGATTTACACCCGAAATAAAAGAATATATTTTTTTCTACCTCCATCCAGAATCGAGCTTAGGGACACGGTGCCGAAGTGCTGTGACCTACCGCTGCTCCATAAATATTTAGAAATTTATATTTTTTTACGTGTTATTTCAAATATTGGCCTATTAATTTGGTATATATTCTACTATATATTAGTCTTGCTATGTTATTACTGGTATATTTATTTTATCATTAAACTTGTAGGCTTTCTTCAGGTTATTTTATTCCTCTTTGAATACTTTTAAGAAGAATAACATCTTCACAAGCTTTGAGTATAATAGATTTCATCAGGTATCAAAAAAATACCAACAGTTATTTTAATCTATACTATTATAGAAAAGGAGAAACCATGTTTCGTTTGTGATCACTAACCGCGAAAACTAATGAACCAATGTGTACCAAATTTTTAACACACCATCTTCATAGTTCAAGGAAAGTTTTAAAAAAGCGATAAATAAGTGGTGCGCAGTGAAGTTTGATAATCGGCCGATAGGTGGCGAGCACCATTCGAGAGAGGTTATTGAGCTAGACGATTATATTAAAATTTTTAATTTAATTGTTATTAAAAAAGTTATAAATCCGACAACGAATAAACATCTAGAGAGGTACTAACACGTAGCAATTACATAAATAGATATCACTAAACTGTCGCACATAGTAAAGACAACAAAGTACTCTTCTGCAATTATAAATTGTTCGATCTGTCGTCCTAGAACGTCAACTGTTTCGACCGATAACAAAGTATCGACTTTTGGAATTGACACACTTTTAGCCTCTAGATAAAATTTGAAACAGCTTCCGGACTATTTGGGAATAGGTAACCCACTCATATCTAGCATTGTTTTTCATATTTTCTTTAGTCTTTTGTCTGTAAAAGAAATGTTTTAGAGTTTTAGTTTTAGTTTCTGGCTACCTAAATATTATAATGCCATTCATTATTTAATTAAATAAATCGGTAAAGCTAATTCTGAGGAACCATGAAAGTTCACAGAAATATGAGTCCATCATTCTTCTTCTAGTACCGTTTTGTTTTTTGCCTTTTCTTGTGCCCATGACAATTTAACTCTCCAACGGTCGCGCCGTTGTATTTTGTACAACATCCGACTTGTTTTCTCTCTATCTCGCTTCCGGTGAGCTTAACGGGAAATTGGCTTTGGCTATTCCTCGAGTAACTCATCTAATTACCGCCTTTAATTTTCCTCTGCGATAGGATAAGTAATATCTTTTCTGGAACATATTTAGTCAGTAATTGTCATCAGTGTTGCACAAAGTACAACAAGCGACCGCTCTCGTTTTGGTTTTTTCTCGTCCCTTTCTCGGCAATCAGCTGGATTCGATATAATGTAAGTAGGATTCTTTTGCATTTATACTTTTGTTTATCTTATTCAGCGAAGTAATAATTATTCGGAATGTTTTGCCTAGGAAATTGCAATATATTTCTCGAATTTTGCAGAACTAGACGAACAAGAAAAAAGAACCGGATATAAAAATAAAAACTTGGAATTGAGTGGAGAGGAAATAGAAAATGTTTTAGTTCATTATACAGAAACCTATGTTGAAGGTAGTCATCGTGGCAGCCAGGGGACATCTACATTTTATTTGTATAAATCATTCCTCAAAAAAATTATTTTAAAAGAATTGATCATAAAAAGTAACCATTTTAAACCTGCAAATGTTTAATATTTGACTGTAATATTGTAAATAAAAATTTATCTAGTTATAAACTTGTTTCTTATTATTTTCAGCCATAAACATATTTTAAAATATTATCATCATAGGTAATATTTTGTTCATATGCTCTACTTTAAATTTAGAATGGTCAAAATATTTTATTTAATAGATTTAATACAAAATTTGAACAAAAGCGGATAAAAAACAGGGTGTTGTACTTTGTACAACGCGCGACCGCTCGTGTTACGGAAATTGCCGCGACCGGTGGAATTTAATTCGTTGTGTATGAAAATCTGTTGAGAGATGTTTTGAATGATTCACAGGATAATGTAATAAGGAAATTTATGCGTAATATGATAAAATAATGCCGGTATTATATCTGCCCACATGCCAGATACAATGGTTGTACCGGGGTAAATACTGCAGTAGAAGCTAAATCAAATATATTCATTTAAGTTTTCCTTTAGGATCGCAAAACTAAACTGAAATATTATCAAGTATTACGGTACACTAAGACTAAGTATATATAAATATCGATAAAAACATTACGGGAACGGACAAAGTTGGCAAAATAGCCAAACAAATGCTGGATATCAGTGAGGTTTCCGGGTATTCATTAACCGAAAAGTGCTAACAGTTATTATTATTTTATTATCGATAATTGAACCATAAGTTACAAAGGATTTAACTCTCATAGAAGAAAATAATCTAATAAATCGCCCACAACAAAAATGATTTATTTAAAAATGGCGTAGTTAGATAGGTGGTGAAATTAATAAGGTTTTTGGTCTGATATAGGTTTCACTCTATGCGACATTGAACATCTGAACAAATATCATTATCAGCCTCTCAAATTTATCTGATACATGCTACATATAAGTGCATACTTAGCAAAACTTCCAAGGTATCCTTGTTAATAAATATCCTTCAAATATAATGTTTAAATATCCGGTTAGTTAATTTTTACTGCTAAATAACTCTGGCATAGTGCGTACGTCTGCTAAATGCTTTTTGTGTGTTTGTGAATTTTGTTTTGTGAGTATCACCAGAAAGCTAATTTTCCCTCTATTTGTGTGTAGTGGACTTATATAAACATAGTTCTGAAAAAAAAAAACGCAAATGTAATTTACAATGTCTATAGGTATTTTTTATCAAGGCGAACGGATTCTTAAACTTCAAAATATGTGATATTCCTTTTTCATGCCTCCATAAGACCACCTTAAGAACAAACCTACCGACATTTCATGACTACATATTTCTACCACAATTTCTCGGTAAAAAAAACAATAATACGAGAGGATTGGATATTGAAAAAACACTTTTGCAATTTTTAATAAAAGTAGTAAAGTCAAAAAGCAAAGGCTCGGAGCTTTCTTCTATTAAGTTGGTGTCAGCAGGAGTACTACAAGGCTCAGTGCTTGCTCCACTACTCTACATCATATACACACACGACATTCCAATTAGCTCTGACATTCATATGCAGACGACACAGCAATTTTAACAAGAGATAAAAATCCAACTCATCCTTCACAGACTCTACAGCATTACTTGCCAAAATTACACGACTTAATATCTGGAAAGTTCATATAAATCACGAAAAATCGCAACACATTACGTTTACACTTCGAAGTGAAACATGCCCACCAGTTTTTTCTTTAGAACACACCGATTCCTTAAACAGACACTGTACACTACCTAAGACTGAGACTTTTATATTCACTCCTCTCCAAACGTTCAACTCTACAACTTTAACAAAAAATGAACACTTATATTTACTTACTTAAACCTATTTGGACATACGTTTCTCAGATATACGGGACAGCTAAAAAGACACATATTAACAAACTCCAAATCTTCCATGTAGAAACATTCAGGGAAGTAACAAAAGCACCATGGTACGTAAGCAACATTACTTTACATACTGACCTACGCATACAAACAGTTAAAGAACAAATACGAACCTACTTTAAACGATTCCACGAAAAATTACATGGACATCCTAATACACTAATAAACGACATGGCCATTACATATCTTCGCGACAACACACAGAGAAGACGAAAAAGGAGCTGGATGAGAGACCTCCTAGACTAAAATGAAGACTGGAGGTGCCGCTGGGTGCTGCTCCCCCTCATGCCTTTTAAGCCATTTACTTTCTAACAACACATTCACTGATTGTCAAATTTCAATTGACAGGTGTGAATAAAAAAAAAATGTTTTTTCCAAGAACTGCTCATTTGACCCATTATAGTAGTTTTTGTGCTAAGTGCTAATACACGTGACAATCTAACAGGTAGCAATGAAATCTCAGTTTCGATTTTTTAGGACATTTGCCCTTCCAGCCTATCACTCTTCAAATGAGAAAACACATACGAGGTGGTTGGAAGAAAGAAAAAAAGAGACATGGTGAAAGGATTTAATAATATTGGAGAAAAATAAAACAGAAAACAATCAAAGAAATTGAAATCAGCACGTGGGCCCTAGTTGGCCAATACCAATAAAAATATAATAAAAATTCAATAAAACTAAAACGAAAAAATATTTTTTTTAGGTTTAAAAGTTGATGAGTGCACATAAACATAGGACATCAAATATTTAACGCCAGTTTTTAAAAAAACGTAATGAGGTGATTGTAAAACACAAAGATTAGGTGAGACCACTAACTAGCAATACTTATGTTATTACCTCGCAGATGAAAACACAAATTTTTAATTCAGTTTTGTTATTTATATTCGCTTCCTATATTTTGAACTAATTCAAATTCTATTCAAAGCCTGCGTATCTGTATGTACTTAAATGATTTAGATTAAGGACGGGTTTATAGAAAATAATCATCATCATCATATGGTCCTTGCAGAACCCTGACCTCTACAATTCTCTTCCATTCAACCCAGTCCTCAGCTTCTGCATCCTTCACATCTTCGAACCAACGAAGTCGAGGCCTTCCTCTCCTCTTTACTCCCCGGTGTCCATCCAACATCATCTTGGGGAGTCTATTTACTTTCAACCTTTGGAAATGCCCTAGCTATCTTATTTGGACCCTGGACCATATTTTTTTCAGAGGATTTTCCTTCCCCACATGTTTAATATTCTTCCCACATGTAGTGTTATTGTCAACGTCCATGTCTGGCTGTAGGATCGTTCAATAGACTCGTATTTTGAGATTACTGTATATATTTCTCTTTAGAAACATTTTCATTAGGGACCAATAGCACCTGTTTTCTGCTATTATTCTTATTATTATAGGGAATAATAGAGATGAAATATAAAAATGTAGTTTCAAGGAATATGTAACTCTAAGTAGAATTCTTCTGTTCTTTCCATATCGTTTGGAATAATGTAAACGCTGAAATTTAACGAAATATTGAAGTAAATTATATTTCATGAGTATATTTTTATGTTAATATAATGGTTTTATGATTGAAATATAACTGTATATAAACATTTGAGTTGAATCCACAGACTGTGTAGGAGTCCCAGCGTTCCGTCGTACTATCGACCAGATAAGGAAGGGAGTTGCATTGGGTTACTGGTACCGTGGCGCAGTCCACATAACGAATTGATATCATATCACCCATTCGACCTTGGGCCAGTATTTTCAACTGATACGCTCAATATTCCAGCTATTTATTGATTTATAACAAAATAACAACAGAAACTAGAAAAATATTTTAATTATGCAGGCCGTGAAATTTAATTTTACCCGAATCAAGGTCATTGATTGATAGATGACTTTAAGACATAAATCTAAATTATTTAAGTAATGTAACTGTGATATAAATTAGATAAAATTTCTCCTGAAACAATTTTTTTTAAAAATTGATTTTCAGAACTATTGAATAAAATATTTAGATGGCCATACAATTCAACAAGGTTCTCAACTCCTCATTAGTCCTATATCTCCACTCTCCCTCGGAGTAGGTAGGTCCATATATTTTCCGAAGAACGTTCCTTTTCAAAGTGCAAATTCTTCTTTCCATTTTTCTTAGGAACTCGTAGGCGAGGTCATCGGAGAATGAGATGGTTGGATTACATAGAGGAGGACTTAAAACAATTGGAAGTCAGAAGATGGAGGAATGTTGCTGCCAATGACCAGCTTGGCAAGCAATTTGTGACATGACCCTCGTTCTTGGAGAGCAGTAGCGCCATAAATAAATAAAAAAAATTGAATAAAATAAAATGAGAAAAAAATAATTCCTAAAAGAATTCGCCAGAAGGGTTGTAACGAAAGGAAAATTGTCACTTGGTATTAGAGGTATGAAATCAGCTATGTACATCATTTATACAATTAATAAATAAATTAATAAAAATGCTTAGTGAATCCGAGTTCGATCCTGAAATCACCAATTTGATCACCAAATTTCCAAGATAAGCAGCAAAACAATCCTCCCATTCACTTCTTTGACAACCCCTTGTTTGCCGAAAAGGTTTAAAATCATTGTTTACTTCAGTTAGTTACTATAAAACCCATTACAGGTCTTGGTTATTTCACAAACTTGTTCCACACTTCTCTGTCTCTTGAATTCGTCCTCCATTTTGTGAATACCAAAATTAGATCCTCCAGTAAAAATCGTCTTCGTGGTCGGCGTTATCTACTTTTGACAAATGCAGTTCTATACAATAGTCTGCTCGGCATTCTGTGTTGGGACATTCTTATTACATGACCTAGCATTTCTATGCGGCGAACTTAAATAAACTATATTGGTTTCCTTGTTTAAAGTGTACAGTTCTTCATTGGTCCGGAGTTTTAATGTATTGGAATAAGCGTTAAAGACAGGCTCTCATATCTTTCTTAGGAGCTTCCTATCAAATACTTTCATGCTGTTTGTTATCGTCCATGTCTCTGCTTCATTGGCGAGGACTGGTCTAATTAAGATTTTGTAATGTAGAATTCAGCATTTCTTCACGAAATCTTATTACTTTTAATGAACCTCAGGTTTATAAATACCCTCGGCTGGACGCCATTTTTTTTCTGTTGTCATTTGTTTTCTTATTTTTATTGTTCAGTTCTGACCCCAAATACAATGAGACGTTTTACTTTTTCAAATTAATGACCATCGATATCCATACTACTACTACTAATAATAATTACGGCCTCCTATTACTTGGAACTATAATAAACGGAAGGTGGGACCTTCAAAATTCATCTGTGTATTCATTTTTTTAGTCCAATTATTCTATGAAATACTTCAAAATATTTTCGAAAACTTTCAGGTGATCTGTCTTCTGTCTTGATAAATATATGTGTTGGTGCAATAAGAATTCGTCCCAGTGAAGAAGTCACATATCTTGGAATAAGAATCGGAAGAGGATTCAATGTGACACCACATTTGGAATACTTAAGAAATAGAGTGACACTAGCCTTAAACGGTCTTAGCCGCGTCGGGGGTGCATTTTGGGGTCTCAGATACCCAGCCACGATGACGATTTATAATGGGGTGATTCTGGGTATTCTGAGATATGCAACTCCCGCCTGGTACCAGAATCTATCACAGCGGCAGAAGAGCAGATTGGCGACCATCCAGCGAACCACTCTGCTCAGAGTAACTAAATCTTACAGGAGTGTGTCACATGAGGCGGCACAAGTATTAGCAGGAGGAATACCAATCGACCTCTTCTTACGAGAAGAAGTTTTGAAGGATAACTTCAAGAGAGGAGACTCAGCTGGACTTCCGGAGAACATTCGAGCGAGAATCACAGAAGAACCCAGAAAATGGAAAAAGATTATCCGGGATCATTCTATAGAAGCGTGGAACCGGCGGTGGTTGGCAACTTCGAAAGGTGCTACCTTGAGAAAATACTTTCCCACCGTTCAAGCACGTTTGCATGCGAAATGGGTCCTCCCGGATTACTGGATATCGCAATTTCTCACAGGACATGGGGGTTTCCGAGCTAAACTCCATAGCCTTGGTGTAGACATAGATCTCTTATGTCCTAGATGTGGAATTCCAGAAACCGCAGAGCACATCATCATGAATTGCACAGCCTTTGAAGCTCTGAGGGCCAAACTATTGAGGGACACTGGACTTTATGTTCTTTCGGAGAATGATTTTCCTCAGCTAATCACTGAAGAAAACTACCTGCACTACAAAGCGTTTGTATACGGATGGAAGACGGCAATTGGTTCATCCCATTTCAACCTTAATAGAAGAGGAAATATTCCTGGGAGGCCGCCGGACAGCGAAGGAGCTGAAGAAGACGGTGACATCCTTGGAGCAGCCTAAGAAGGATTTTTAGTTACGTTGCCATACGATTATTGTTGTTATTGTTATTATAGTTATTGTTATTGTAGTAATTATATATTGTTATTGTTTTTATACTGTATATATTATAATTTTACATTGTAATTATATTTATATGTTGTGATATTTTGGCAATTTTAAAAGTTAATATTGCCTAAACCTGTATTGCCTGAAGGCAAGGTAGGGTGAACAATAAATAAAAAAAAAATAAAGGTGATCTGTCTTCTTATTACGTTGGATAATATTCTTGTAGATACAAATGTTTTAATTACTCGACAGTAGGAAAACTGAATAGTTTTCAATGTTATATTGCAACTCTGTACCATATATTAAGTATTCAAACAATTATTAATAACAAGCTTCCCCAGTCGCGGCTTAGCCCGCTCTCATAAGTAAAGAACTTTACTTATTTTAACTAAGAACTAAAGTTTTATTTTTTTTAATCGATAAAAATCTTGTATTGTAGCGTACTTTCACATACAACAGCAATTTTTAACCCGGTTAAATCGCATCGATATAGTTTTTTGAAGATTACGCAAAGGCATAATCAGACATCCAATTTTAATTTAAATGTATATGAGATGGTAGTCCAGGTGGACATAGACTATTAAGAAACTCTTGCGGATAATGGACTCCGTTATTATTCCTTACAACTCACTAAACCATCAAATTCATCTCGTATCCAATCCTTACAATTCGAAAAATCCTAAATCCCCCTTACTTTGTCACCAATTAGCTTATCCATAAAAATCTTCATGTTCCATATGTGGCTGAGTTAGCCCAAACCAGATACCTATCCTTTCATATTTCATGCTTCCCACTCCATTCCCGATAATCCTCCGAGGCGTCTGAAAAGAAGATGGCCTAGAGATCTTCTAGTGTAGAATTTTATCGAAGTGCTACTGATGAGTAGTTCTTTTTTAAGTTATTACATGTCATTGTAATCCTTATCAGCTCATTTACTTGATGTACTTATTTGTATAGTTGTAAATTTCAATAAATTGATATATATATATATATATATATATATATCTCGTATATAAAATTTAAAAAAAAAAAAAAAATTATTATTGCTAAATCTTTCTAGAAAAATGAAAATGATAGTAGTAGTTGAAATTTGGTACGATGTCGCACCTCATATTTAAATCTTTTTTAATAATTTGATAGATATTAAGTAAATTTTACTAAAAATTTCAAGCCGTACCTTTCTAACCTCTCATGTAGAATGGAGCTCGTCAACAATCGGCCAATCTTCAAACTTCACTGTTATCTAAATATTTCGCTTTTTTAATAACAAATTAATGGAAAATCAGTAGATTTTGTTGTTGCTAAACCTTCCTGGAATTATACAGCTGATTTGGTTAAAAATTAGGGCAGATTGGTTGAATAGTTTTCGTGGTTAGTGATCACAAACAAACAATGGCTTGTCCTTTTATATAATAGTATAGATACACTACCTAATGTTGAATATAATAAGTAAAAACAAAATATACAGAGAAAAAACATATATTATAGAAGCATCATAATTTAATAAACATACTTCCATCAATGTGTTGAAAATATTACTATTTATATCGCAGTGGAAAATGGCGAAGGTGGAAATTTAAAACAAACCGGTGATAGAAAGGAAGGTGGGAGGTTGGAATTGGAAATTGGTCGCCAACAGCTCGATCCTATCTCCACCTCTCACGGCAAGCTCTTTGATGGAAACTTATTCGCCGAAATAGATTTCACATCTTACAAAAGCCTAAAACTCCACAAAATTAATTAAACTTTTCATCAATAGAGATTCAATAAAGGAGGCATTGAGCGGTGGCATCAGCTGATTTAGGTATTTTAACTAGAGTTCAATTTATTTCACATCGTTAGCTAACAGCAAGTTTTTCATTACCTATGAAATCAACCTCAAATTTTTTTTTTGCTAGTTTTTTTTTTTTTTTTTTTTTTGGTAGTTGAAGCTTTATCCTAAATTTTCCAATTTACTGTAAGAAAGGATCCTTTTGTATCAATTTTCTTTTCAAAGGATATAATTGTAACCTGAGCCAAATCTTTCCATATATCTCAAAAAACGTATCCAGTAACATCACCATTTCTTTCTCTATTTTTTCCTTCTAGTTTTTTTTTTTTTTCATATTATCAACTTTTTTTTTTGTTGCAATTTTTTTACTTATTAATTTTCTATCAAGTTGATTATTTTTAAATTTATTAAAAGTAACTTAATTCTATATTACAAAATAAATCAAGTGAAGGTGATGTTCTAATGAAACTACCCATTGATATTACTTCAATTAACGTTCCATATTAGCAGGTCCCGAGGCCATCTACTTTTCATTTGTTTCAGAATGGAATGAGAAACTAGGTTAGTCAAATTGAAATGGCTATATTTTATATTATTATGAGGTTTCTTAATAGATTATTTCAGCCTTTTGTTGGTCATACTGTAACTTTTAAATAAAATAAAATAAAATATGATTTTATCAGAGGTATTCCATTAAATTCAAAAAGAAACAGATAATATCAACACAAAATGAATTTTTCTGGAATTT
This sequence comes from Euschistus heros, assembly GCA_003667255.2. Classification (NCBI taxonomy): domain Eukaryota; kingdom Metazoa; phylum Arthropoda; class Insecta; order Hemiptera; family Pentatomidae; genus Euschistus; species Euschistus heros. The sequence continues at coordinate 315,066 of RCWM02000301.1, read as the reverse complement.
GGAAAAATTTGCAGTGACTTATAACTCCAAGCAGACAATATAATACTAACTCTTGTGGATGAGGACGTTCAAAATTTGATTATAATAATGGTTTTAAAGATATGAAATGTCAGTAAAGTTGTCAATCTATAAATTATTTTATACTAGCTGCCCCGGCAGACGCAGTTCTGCCCTATTTTCTCTAAAACAACACAACATTGATTTTTTATGTAAATAGTTCCTCCCCGACAGACTTTGTTCTGTCAAAAGTTATTGTCCCTTCGCAGTAATAAAACATTTCAGAGTGATCACTTTATTTATAGATTTATGTCTCCATAATAAACAACGATTGCTTACAAATATGTTTTCTATTTTGTACATTAAGACTTTAGTAGTGTAATCTGGTATTTTCATTGTAATGCCTTATGGTACACGATATTTTTTGTTTGATTACTTGGCGCATAAATAAATAAAGCTGTAAGTTTTCCGAAGCGAGAGCAGGCAACATACAACTGTCCATGAGAGAAGCATGGGTTTTGCAGATTGACGCCACAAACACTCAACGACTGACCGTCGTAAAAAAAACGTTAAAAAAAAAATTAGCCGAATTGGTCGAGCCGTTCTCGAGTTTTACGTTTAGCAACACATTTGGCGATTCATTTTTATTTATATAGATAGATAAAAACCTTCCTTGTGCCTAAACATAACGTTAATAAAGAAATTAGCCGAATTGGTCGAGCCGTTCTCGATTTTTACGCTTAGCAACACATTTGGCGATTCATTTTTATTTTTATTTATATAGATTGATAAAAACCTTCCTTGTGCCTAAACATAACGTTAAAAAAAAAAAAAATTAGCCGATTTAGTCGAGCCGTTCTCGAGTTTTACGCTTAGCAACACATTTGGCGATTCATTTTTATTTATATAGATATACAGGGTAAGTATCTCTTAGTGTAAAAAAAAAAAAAAAAAAATTGGGTGAAACTATATCAAAAATGTAGCAAAAAAATGCCGCAGACCTCACCTTTCTATTCCAATCCGTTGCAGATTTACGATAAATCAAAGACTTTTTTGAGGAAACCACATTTTTTTTTTCCATAAAAGCTGTAATATCTCCATTTTGTTTAAATATTTATCAAATTTTGACCACGTTTCGGATTTAGCAAATTAAATTTCCTATAATACAACCTATAGTAAAAAACTTAGTATCCACAAAACAAAACTTTCCAAAAACTCAAAAAAAAAACTTGCAAATTTAATTAACTTGCGAATCATATGTTAAACGTAATGAATTTGTCTCAATTTCATGGAGAAATTCACTTTTGAAACCGAAAAAACATGGTGTTCTCATTTTGCATACAAATCAGTTACTTGAATAAATAAAACATTATGACAATCCCTTAATGGAAATGTTAATGGAATACAGGGATGAGTATCCCTTAGTGTAAACAAAAAAAATGGGTAAAACTAGATCAAAAATAAAGAAAAATGCCGCAGATCTTACCTTTCTATTCCAATCCGTTGCAGATATACGATAATTCAAAGACTTTTTTGATGAAACCACGTTTTTTTACCATATCTCCACTTTGTTTAAGCTTTTTACAAATTTAGACGAATTTTTTGAATTTAGCATTAAATTCCCTATAAGAGCATATAAGCTTACATTACATATTTGTTATATAAGCTTGAATTTTACAAACTTGGACCTAAAGAACATTCAACTTATTGATCTTCACCTTATTTAAGGAAGTTACAATGTCTTTATATTACTTCAACGCTCACCGTTTTTCGAAAAAACTATCCACAAAACTGCAAATATCATAAAAACTGTCAAATTTAACCAGCTTTTATATGGTATGATCAAATTAATGATCCGTATCGATTTCATGGAGAAATTTACTTTTAAAACCGGAAAAAACGTGGTGTTTTACTTGTGTAATTAAGACATTATGATAAACCCTTAATGTAAATAAATGAATAAACCAATGATACCTATCCCCCCTACATGGATAGGTAGAAATGCTGTTTTTTTCTCCTGTAAAAACAGACTCCTCTGTCCATAAAATTCACCTCAAAAAGTGGTATTCTTCAATACCATCTGCATTCAGAAGCCAACGGCAAAATTGAGGTATATGTTCATTATCATTGAGTTTTAAATTTTACCTCGTAAATCGAAAAAAACAAATCCTAAATAATAATCCTAAATAAATAAATGTAATAATATAAAAATCGCTTTATTGAGAGTTTTCCTATATTTTCTACTAAATAATAACTTTTTTTTTTGCTTTTTATTCCAATGAATAGTTTATTATGTTTAAAATACATGTAATGATCTAAGTTCTTTATGTATGAGAGCGGGCGAAGCCGCGACGGTGTATGCAAGTGTTGTATATATTTTTTGTTTTAATAGTAGCAATTATTCTTAAAAAGCATTTAATTTATAGAAAAAACATATGATATGAAATGAATCTATAAATTGAAACTAAGGGTAGAAACTATGTTGGAAGGAGTGACATTAAGTTTGGCCTATCGACTGGTTAGGAGTCAACAAGTGGAAGAGAAGCCCAGGGCAGACAGTTGCCAGATATATGGAATCTAACTGGGGCGCTCTACAGCGCCGAAGGAGTTTCTACACTTCTAAGTTGTATAACTATATTTATTTATTAATAATAACTTATAATAATGTAATTTATATATTTATTCATTTAATATTATCATTTATATGGATTTGTAATTAAATATTAGTAATAATAGTTTCTGTCGGAAGTTTAGATAACAGTTAGTAATTCCTTCATCATGTACCTGTGTTTCAGAGGATTGCTTATCGATTCGGGGGTATTTTTAAACTGCAAAATTAATAATTCATAATGTGAAAAAATATGTTATGATGTAAAATAGATTATATAAAATTTCATATTTGTAATATTACATTTAATAAATACTTAAAGAAATATTATTAATGGTGTTACGAGGGGACGAAAAATTGAAATATCATTTGATGAAATTCAAATTCATGTTAGATCTTTTATCAGCACAATCGTATTACTTCCTTTCTATCTCCATGATGCAATTAAGCGCGGAGAAATAATTTGTGTTCATCTTGTCCATCGGTCACAGTCACTTGTTTTTCTTCTAATCTGTAGTGTGATGATCACACAGGTTCTACGTAGATTATCTTTATACTCATTGTACACAGGATTCTGATAAGGAAAACAATACTGTTTGAATTTTCCCATATCCAAGAGCTTATCGCTATGAATTGTCCCTTGAGGTCATCGGCACCATGTTAAAAAAAAAAAAAAAAATAAATAAATAAAATAAATATTTTCCCTACAAATAAAGTTATCAACAGAGATCTTAATTTCCCATATGTTGCGGATTTAGCCCAAACCAGATACCTATCCTTTCATAGTAAACTCCATAATCACACTAATCCTCTAGTCACTCGAATTGCTTCTCATTCGATTCCCGATAATCCGCCGGGGCGACTAAAAAGATCCTAGAGACCTTCTAGTGTAGAATTTTAGTTGAAGTGCTACTGATGAGTAGTTCTTTTCAAGTTCTTACATGTTATTGTAATTGTTATGACCACATTTACTATATGAGTATATATTTTACAGTTGTAAATTCCAAGAAAAGAAAAAAAAAAAATGTGTTCGCATTATATATAGATTAGAAAAAAAAACTATTCTGGAACAAAGTTCCTTAAGAATTACATTGACAGAAAATCAATCACATCTGGCCTAGATATTTTAAATTAAATAATAAAATAATGTGTATAAACATCGAGAGAGAGAGAGAGAGAGAGAGAGAGAGAGAGAGAGAGAGAGAGGAGAGAGAGAGAGAGAGAGGGAGAGAGAGAGAGAGAGAGAGAGAGAGAGAGAGAGAGAGAGAGAGAGAGAGAGAGAGAGAGAGAGAGAGAGAGAGAGAGAGAGAGAGAGAGAGAGAGAGAGAGAGAGAGAGAGAGAGAGAGAGAGAGAGAGAGAGAGAGAGAGAGAGAGAGAGAGAGAGAGAGAGAGAGAGAGAGAGAGAGAGAGAGAGAGAGAGAGAGAGAGAGAGAGAGAGAGAGAGAGAGAGAGAGAGAGAGAGAGAGAGAGAGAGAGAGAGAGAGAGAGAGAGAGAGAGAGTATTTTTCATTGTAGCCTCCATGTATTATTTATTTTAATTATAAACAGTAGAGATGACATACATGAATAACCGCTAAAGTCTTCAGATTATATAATCAATAAACAAAAATAAAATAAATAATAATTGTTAAAAAATAAAAGGTACAAAAAATGCAGCAACGCAGTATAGTAAGGATAAATCATACAGTGCTAGGAAATTTATGAAAAATGGATTAATTATGAAAAATTAGGAATACCAAAAATAAATTTGTAATTATGTTTCTATATTTATATACATGGTGTTCAGCATAAGAATATAGTAACTTCGGGCGTCGAATTATCTTTATACTTTACTAATGCCAATGGCTTAGTATCTGAAATTAATTTTTATGGATTTATTTATACAAAATATAATTTCAGGATTTGAAAAATATATTGATAGCCTAGCTGCAAAAATAGAATTTTAATTTAAAAAAAATAAAAAAGATTATCGAAAATATAGCATCGAAAGTTATTCCCGATCTAATAATTTATTCTAAAAACAAATATTGATTTTTAAGTATAAAAATGAATAAAAAAAGGTTTAACATTAATTTATGAAAGAGATACCAATAACAGAAAATGGCGCCCAAACGCTAACAGGTTATAGGTTATAATAACAGGATTCCTTGCGTAAGGTCACGTCGGGAGGCGGTAGTTTACGCAACGCAGTGGCGAGTGCAGGGACGTCGGTCGATACCACTAGGCTTCTGTACCAGCCACTCGACCCACTCTCAGCTCTAGCATCCGCTACTGTTCTTTGTCGAGGGGTTTAAAAATCCTGAGGGCAGAAAATAATAATGGCTATGTTGTTGAGCTAAACATTTGGCTCCTTGCCGAATAATTTAAAGGATGCTTCTTTAACAGGATCAAATCCAATGTTTTTCTATTTTCATGGCAACATTTTTTTCGAATCTTTCTGAAAGGAATATTACGTTTATTTCATAAGAGGAGGTAACGAAACAAGCACACAGTTAAAGGCTCAATGCTTGTAAAACGTTGACGGGTACACAACCTTTATTAAAGAATATTTTCCTTAAGATTATTAATTTAATTTTAATATTATCGATGAAAATCAATCTCTCAACAGGTTGGGGTCTTGAGGTGATTAGATATAACTTGAATATGACAAATAAGATAAAATTCTTTCAAGAGGTTTACTCTAATTTCCTTTTAGTTGCATTATATGTGATGGATTGAAGAATGTATTATTGAAGGAAGAACTAGTATTGAATTTTTTTTTTGAGGAATTTTCATTTTGACATACATTAAAATATGCCCTAGTTAAAGGCAATAAGTAAGGGGGGGACTCGATGGCCGATTGAGGGTCTCAGCGCGCTCGGTACTGAAGGTCATGGGTTCGAATCCCACCTGGGCGGGTTAAAATTAATTTTATGGTGACCTCACGAATAAATCTTGACCTTCCCATAATTCTTTCTTCCTGCCTTAGTTGGAGTGCATAGGACGTTAAGCCCAAATAAACTAACAATTATTAGTAATATTTATCAACAGAAAAATATCGAACATTTTTTTATATTGACATTATTTTATGAAATAAGTTAAAGCACTGTTAATTTCAGGTCTTTTAACTTATTTGATGAAATAATGTCAGTACCAAAGTTTAAGACAAATCAAAAAAATTGATGATAATTCTAAAAATGACATGCCAATTGCTTGAAAGCAACTACCCATTGGTAGCATTTAAAAATGATCTATATAATAAAGTACTATACTAGCAGGTCCCGAGGCCATCTTCTTTTTATGCACCTCGGATGGTTGGTTATCTGGAATAGAGTGGGAAGCGAGTTGTGATACTGATGGATTTGAATAATTATGAAGTTTGCAATGAAAGGGTAGGTATCTGGTTTGGGCTAAGTCAGAGACATAAAGAATATTAAGATTTTTGTAGATAAGTTTGTTTGTGACAAAGTAAGGAGCATTGAGGAATTTTCTAAGGATTATAGATTGTAAGGATTGGATACGAGATGAATTGGATGGTTCAATGGAGCCCCAAAGCTCAACTCCATATGTCCAAATAGGTTTAATTACTATTATGTAAATGAGTCTTTTGTAACTAATAGGAAGGTTAGAACGATTGTCAAATAAATGTTGAAGGGTTCGAGATCCATGATTTTTAATTTTCAAAACAGTGCAAAAAAAAAAAAAAAAAAAAAAAAGAAAAGAAAAGAAAAAGAGGAAAGACATCCTAAACACGTTTTTCATTAACAAAAGGATCCATTAATTCCAAGAATGAGAAGATTCTGTCTTTAATCATCCCGAACTCTAATGTATTCCTTGTTAATAAGAAAATCTAAATTAAATTTCCTGTTTTCATGACAGTGACTTTGGAAGAAAATGTTTATTTTGAAAGTAGATAAGCCGGAATCAAGTTTTAAACAAGAAAAATGAAAGAAAAAGTAATGTATTAGACACGCCCTTTCTTTAACTGTTTTATATCTTAAATTGATGTTAAAAAAACAGAAATTTAATCTTGTACTCTTACTGTCTTAGTCCAAACTTGAACATGATTAAGACTTCTTTGTCTATATTTGAAGTATGAAATTTGAAATATCTAAAGTCGCTCTAAAAAACAAAAAAAAATCAAAGTTTATTCACAAAAAAATATATAAGAAAATAATAATATAGCATCCAATCGTTGCCTAACACGATGTTAAATCATCGGGAACACACAATCAACAGGTTGAGGGCAGACCGAAGAACCAGCAAACTATTCAATATTATTTGAAGACAGATTATGTCTGTTGGAGTAGTGTCTTCAATGTTTGTTCAGAAAACCGTTCTCGTTGCTAAGTTAAGTGCTTTTATATTTACCGATAAAAGTGAGCGAAGAAATCTGGTTAGGTCTGGCGATATAAAGGTCTAAGTTGATTACGAGATTAGTTTTCTTTTTTTTTTGTCAAGAAAACAACATATAACAAGGTGTAATACAAGGTATTTAACTTTTTTCCCTTTTATACACTTTATATTGCATTCCATATCATGTAGTTTATATATCCCATGCACAATGATAATAACATGGATTAGTGATTTGTGTTTAGGGCGCATGTCATAAATCTGTGTTGCCATTTAAAAAGTATTACTTTTTTTCTGACAGTAAATTGGAATAATAAAATTTTAACAAAACAATTGATTAATAACTTTTCCTAGGTTTTGTTTATTATTTATTTGTTTCAAGATCGGCCTAGTACGCCTTTCATGGATGGACTAGCAATACAAATTATATTTTAACAGGGTGAGCAGTGAGATTATAATACAACTCAAGATGAATTCATATCATATTATATTGCTTATAATTCTTGAATGATTGTATGCTACAGAGGTAAATAATAATGATAGATTATAGAGTTTATTTACCAACTCTACAAATAATAAGATATAATTTGGGTTTTGCAGTAAAATTACCTACGTTAATATATTTCGACTATTTATTTGACTGATAATACAAACCTTCATCAGGGCTAGCCGATAACAAAAATTTAAGAGAGGAAGTAAATTAAAAATAAAGACAGAAGGTATATAAATATATCACCTATCTCTATAGGTATGGTGATATATTTATAATTGCTACAATAACACAGCTTTATGAAGACTTGTATTGCAATTGTGTGAGATTTTGCTGAAAATCATAATTTAAATTTTTTATTTGTGGCATGCTTTAAAGCGATCAGGGTTTAATTTAATATAAAATTGATCTCACAATTTAATTGTAGTAACCCTTGTTTGGCTGAAATTAGCACTTAAACCCTACTGCTCATTAGCGTCGAATAATAACAAATTTTACTATTATTTTTCAATAGATTAAAAAAAACACAAATTTTATTTTCAATAATTAAAAACCTTAACTAATAAGCTGATGTAATAAAACAGGAAAATATTTAAACTTAAAAAAAAATAAAAATAAAATTGTTAAATTAATGTTGCATATACGCAGCAGCAGTGGGCTAACTAACAGAGTTTGATAAATAATGTATAACATATAACTAATTCATAGTAAAATAAGAATAGATAGTTAAAATTTAAGCATATATATGGAAATTATATATATTTTTTTTTTTAATTCTTTTATTAGTAGAAATTTACAACTGTATTAGAAAACATATCCAGTAAATATGCTGCATACATGAGATATAATGACATGAATAAAAGTAGAGTATACCCATTGGTAGTACTCTAATGCATATTTACAAAAGAAGATCACGGGGTCATCTTCTTTTCAGACGCCTCGGAGGATTGCCAGGAATGGAATGGGAAGCAAGTTGTGCAACATGTGGATTTGGATGAGCAGTGAGTTTATTATGAAAGGAAAGGTTTCTGGTTCGTGCCAAACCAGCAACATATGGGATATTAAGGTCATTGTGGATTAGTTGATTTGTGACAAAGTAAGTAGCATCTAGGATTTTTCGAAGGTTTTCCCCTAACTTTATATCGTAAGTCCAAATAGGTTTGATAAATTAGTTTTTTTGTAGTGAATTGGGATTATAACTTTTAAAAAAATATGTTATTAGTATAAAAGCATGTTTAAGTTTTAAAATAAAAATAGCGAAAATGATACAATTTTTAAACTTATAAGAATTATTAATATTTCAGTAATATGCAAAATACTTTTTCACTTACTACATATTTTTAAATTCATTGTATTCACTATACATCCTTATATTGTAACTACTTGTATTTTAAAATGAACTAATAGGTCGCTAAAAGAAGTCCTTCTGCATGCAAACTAAATCCAACTCTCATAATTGATCTTGTAAAAACGTTTTTGTTCCCGTCATTCATTAATATTTTAATTCAAAGTTAACTTTGACTAATCTTTTGATTCCTTGTAACTTGAATTTTGATTTATGGGATCATTTACATTTTTAAGACGTAAGTGAAACATCAGAAGAAAAAAGGTCTATGGACAAAGGTAGGTGCTGAAAAAATTTGATCATAGAAGGAGGTTCAGTTATTAATTGAAATACTGCCGCTCTTAAGTTCGTTTGGATCCGTTTGGGAAAAAAGTGAAGCTTTATATTTAGTAGAACTTCGAGAGCGTTTTGCATTTTTAGGTTGTTCCGGACGGTCGGGTAGTTGAGAGCTAGACAGAGTTTATGCAAATTTAAGTGCAAAGTACCCTTCAACGGTCAAGAGGAACGAAGCCATTTGCAACACGACAATGCCTTGCATATCGCATATATATTGCATTTCTTTTGACCTAGCAAAAACTATTATTTTTTCTATTGGTAAATCTTCCTAGAAACTATAAAAAAGATGTAGTTAAAATTCAGTGCAGATGTGTTCAGTAGTTTTACCATTGTAAAATCCATTGCGGGATAGTGCTAACCACATATATGTCGATTTTAAAACTTCACTGAGATCCACATGTAGCACCTCATATTTAAATCTTTTTTGATAATGTAATTGAATATAAGCAAATCTTATTAGTAATTTTCAGCTCCAAAAACTTTTTTAGATATGCACCCTGGCCTCTTAGGGAGGAGCAGCGCCTTAAAGTTTTCAAAAATAAAGTACTGCGTAGAATATTTGGCCTAATAAATGATGAAGAAACCGAAACCGGAGAATTTAGAAGGTTTTACCATGCAGAACTGCGCGAGTTATATCCGGTAAATACAGTTCAGGTAATAGCAGCGCGACGGTTAAAATGGGCTTGTAAAGTCGTTGGATTTATTAATGATCGAATTCTGAAAAAAGTTACTTATTTTGAGCCCTTGGGTAAACGACGAAGGGGTCGACCAAGACGTAGATGGGTGGATTGCGTCAAGGCCGACCTGGGAGGTTTGAGTTTTGGTGGAATGGGTTGAAGAGAAATTTGTGGTCAACGGTTGGTGTTGTCGGCATGGAACTTCGGGTTCGCTAAGCCTATAATTATTAAGCTCTAAATAACACTGTACCATATTAACCTCTCATGTCGCTTGAAATCTATCGGTCAATTTTAAAACTTCACATTTATTCAAACATTATCGCTTTTTATAACTATTTAATTGAAAATCTGTAAATTTTATTAAATTTTAAAAACCTTCCTTGAACTATGAAGATGATGTAGTTAAAATTTGGTAGAGATTAGTTCGGTAGTTCTGGTGGTTAGTGACCACAAACAAATAATGGCTTGTTCTTTTACATAATATTGTAGACAAATTGTTTTTTGTTTTTTTACCTTTTAAAATCACAATGTGTTATATTTTTGTTTTAATTTACCCCTGATGAAGGCTGTCATTGTAAGACGAAACATTGATACAATCAGTGAATGTAATTTTAATTTGGTACAACATACCCCCAGTCAGCAATGAGTAGCGGTCAGAGTAAATACTGCTTATATAATTCAAACAAACATCCCAATCAAGGAGTATCTTGAAATTAACTTAATGGTATTGTTACATAATGCAAACAATATTCACGTAATTTAGGAGCCAGTAAAAAGGGATAATTCTAGATAAGACGCAATATAAGTTTGAACAACATGAGCGATAACCCAAGTCAAACATGCCAAAGAGGTATAATTTAATTATATAATTATATAATATATTTGCAATTATACCAAATAGTTAACTCCACGGATGATCATTTTATTTATTATTGAAACATTGAATAATCTGTTGAGTTGGTTAAGGTCGTAATCTAGTGTTACTTAATTAATTTATCGATGAGCTACTTAATGGTAATGTTCCTTTGTCGTATATCGGTTCTCGTAATCTGAAATACTTTTCAAGGATATGGTGATTATTCCGAAAATGGTATTGATTTGGATTTAGCTTGGCCTGAATATACGGGTCAGGAGGGTGGGCGAGAGAGAGAGAGAGAGAGAGAGAGAGAGAGAGAGAAAGAGAAGACTAGACCTTCCTGCTTGGATGTGAAGGACAGATTAACCTAATTCTACGATTCCGAGAATTCATTGAATGGCTTGTCTAGAAGATAAAAGTATAGCTAGACGTGAATTGTTGTGATAAGAAAATTCATCTGTTGTGTTAAGGTTCTTTAATAAAAACATAATCAATTATAGTAAATAATAACTTTTATTGTTAAAAGAAAATGTACCATATTAAAAAAATAATAAAAAATAATAGTTTAAAAAACTAATAAAACATACTTCAATAGCAAACCCAACTAAATCTATCTTAGACAAAATCTAATGATCTAAAACTATTAGTATATAAGGCTGATTCTCAAACTACAGGCAAATTTATGTCCCCCGCCTGTTAAAATTCAATGAAAAAACAACAAAATATTTATTTAAATTTCGGATCAACAATAAAGGTTATACACGAACTGTTTGATAAACAAATGTTATAAACCAAGTATGTCTTGGTAAGCCCTAGGCTTTAATCTTCTTGTTATTGATGTTCCTAAGTTATACTCCTGAGCTCCAGATGCGACGTGGAGAAGTTCATGGTGTCGTCTTGTGAGCCTGTTAAAGATCAACTTCCAGTTCCCGGTGAAGCTGGGAATTCCTTATAAACCAGGGCGCATTAACCGCCATACGTAGAATTCTGTTTTGGAATGTCTGTAATCTCTTTTTGGTTAATTTTGAAGTGTTATACCAGACAGGGCAGGAGTAGGTCCGTAGGGGCCGCAGCATGGTTTTGTATACTAAGATAGCTGTTCTGTGACGAAGTAATGATTTTCTATTTAAAAGAGGGTTCAAAAATTTAAGTCTTGCGTTAGCTTGTTGTAAGATGTAGTTAGTGAGTAATCTCCAAGTCAGTCTGGTGTCAAGGTGTACTCCTAGGTAACGCACTGCCTGGTCTTTAGGATTCCAGGGAACTGGGATGTGATCGAAACGAAGTGTAATCAGGCCGGTGAGGTTGAAGCGACGTAAGGTGAAGATTTTCGCTTCCGTCTTCGATGGGTTTAGTTGAAGTTTCCACTTCCGGAACCATGACGAGACACCGTTAATGCCACACTGAAGATTTCCGATGGCTTCGTGAAGATCATCATCTTGGGAAAGGAGTGCTGTGTCACCAGCGAACTGAGCAATAATTGTATCCTCATCACACTGGGGAAGTAAACTTCGATAACTTAATTTAATGAAGTAAACTTCGTTAAAAATATTGTTTCCAAATCGATTTCTGTTATGTAAATTAATGATATTGATTGAATTTATTAGGGATTTTAGTATAGGATTTTAGGGTAACATTTTTAGGTTATTCTAAGTCGATTCACGTTGTCGTGCCTTGCCCCTATGCTTGGATTTACAATTATGTAAATAATTATTATTTGATAGGGCGAAAATTTCTCAGCTAATAGGTAGTAATGTTAAAATATAATGGTGGAAGAAAGTAAAAATGTGTTTTTCAGGATTATAATGCCCAATTAACCAATCTCCGAATTATTTTATTCTTGTCCCTGTGATTTTTTAACTTTGGCGTGCCATTACTAAAAAAAAAATGATAAAAAGTATTCGGATAGAATTTTTGGATTTTTTTAGTTTTTATTTGCAGTGGCAGGCAGCAGTTTCTCTTGGACGTATCAATTCGTAACCATACAACCATTATACGACGGAATATCCGATTGCAAACACTACCTCTGGCTGTAAGTACATACATTGTTCACATTGTCATGTCCACTATAAATCAGTTTAACCAAATATTTATTTGTAACGAACCTCATGCGTTTTTATCGTAGGCTACGGCCCTCATAATATACTCCCGAGAAAATGCGAAAAAAATGAATATGATTTCGGCTGTAATATTTTTAACATTATTTTCATATTGTTGTGGCCATTAATAATTTAACATTGTCATGCTGCGTTTATAATACATGCAAATGTTAAGATACCAAGACAATGTTAAAAATTCATTTGGAAATAATTTTAGCAATACTATGGCCAAAATGAATGAAATAATTATTTGGCCACTTGGCGTACGTGAATTCATGTTAATTTTTTTTCTTTTTTAACTATTAACTTAGTTTTTAGTTTTATGGACATTATCTATGAAGTACTTTGGTCAAACTTTTAGTAATTTTAATTTAGTGTAATTGCGTTATGCAGATTTTATTTTTTTTTAGAGTCATAATAAAAATCTCTGATGCTGATGGGTTAAAATTATAAACTGAAATTTTAGAAAAAGTAAAGTGATTCATGTGTTGCTGCACCAACTACAATCCTCACAGGTAGCCTCCAGGAAATATCAAATGTTTGCAGCAAGATTTATCAACATTTAAATTTAGAGTTTTGGAAGCTAGAACTTTGTCTGTAGTTTGAGAATCACCCATAACATTGTTTTATTGGATAAGCCATTTTTGTGTTATAGAGTCTTAACCCGGCGTTAGTCGCTAGCCGATCTGGTACACCGTTAGTCGCTAGGTAAGCATTTCCCTCACTTCTTTAATTTTAATGAAAAATGCGTTTTTATGTTGTCAAATATGTAGTTATAAATGGTAAATGTCATAAAAATGTATCAATAATTGTAGTATGTAGCATAAGGATTAAAGATATATGTTTACAAAATGTACAAAGATTTTTCAGCTAGATCATTTTCTTCTATTTCTATACAATTATTACAAGTATATGTAGTATGTTACACTTTTTACAATTTTTTTTATTGTTTTTGTTTTTTTATTTCTTGGGCACACCTATACCAGATCTAGTTTGTATTGCCTCGAGGAGCCACGAACAAGAATCTGGAATAGTAAAAATCTCAGATTCCTAGTTAATAATTGAAAAATAATATAAATACAATTCACGACGATTTATCAATTTATTACTTACAATTTATCTTCTCAACTGGGTATGTATCCAACATTTGAAGTATTTTAGAACCAAGACTCAACCCAAATAATCATTAATCAATCGAAAGAAATTAAAAAACTCGCTCAGTAAAATGTCACCAATAAACTGCACGAAAAATAGGATGATACTGATTCTGATTTCCTGCGATTTTCAGTAAATATCTCCCAATATCTAGGCCACCTTCATCCGTTTTACTTAGAAACCAAATATTCTTATTCACAAATGTCCTAAACCCAGCTATACTGAGGGACAGCGATGAAAGTTAAGTTCTGACGGACTTATTAAATATTTTTTAGAAGGGTGAGGGAAATGCTCAGCTAGCGACCAACGCCCGGTTAAACATGACCAAAACTAACTTTTTGAGAAAGAAAATTAGTCGATTTTTGACAGTCGATTGTGGTTAAACGCCTTAATCAAATTCAGCTTAAGAGATGTCTTTAGACGCACAATTTAATAAACTTCAATTTTGTAAATAACACATTTTTCGATTTAAAGCATTTTTGCATATGGTTTTTGTAAAAATCGGAAAAAAAGTGCAAAAATTATGTTTTTTTTTGCCCCCCAAAAATGCTCCCCTTAAAAATGTTGATATTTTATTCTCAGGACCCATCTGGACCATACTGAATCATAAAATCCACTGATCCGGCTTTTGCAAGGCAGACCCCCATCTTGGGGAATTTAGACTGGTCCAAGTAAAAATATTAAACCAAAGTTGTGCAATTATTGTATTGTCATTGGTCCTTGACAGGTGTACAAACTTTCAAGATAATCAGATAGCTGGAAATTGGTGAAAATTCCGATGCAAGATTCCGTTACATACAGGTGAAGTTAATAAAAGCGTATTAAAATATAATATTAACAAATTTTACATATAACATTTGTATTTCTGAAAGACAAGTCGCTAAAATTCTATCGGACTATAAAAAATCAAGATATTCCTTTAACTAAACTACTTGAAAAATCATAAACTTGAAATCAACCGTCGCACATAACATTAGTGACGTGTAGGTATCAATTTTTTTTTAATTTTCGATACCGATGCCTTGTTAAAAAAAAATAAATAAATTGTAATTATTATAAAAATAATTTATGAAAAAGCTTAAAAAAACAATTCTATTAAATTAGTGGCATCAATGGATAATAGCTTTACAAGCTATCTTCATTTTATGGTATTCATTTTCCTACACAATTACTGTATGTATATGTCTTTACGATATAAATATAAATAAAAATATAGGCAACTCCATCCTTCAACTATCTGGATTTCTCTTCAAATATATCTAATAAAAACGTCTATCATATTGAACCAATTACAGTTTAAATCCTCTATCCGTTCTCGCAGTTAAGATTTACGAGTATATCCAACACCTCATCCCCTAGAATTCCATCTCTCCTTCAATCCGCGGATCCAATATTTAAGTGGATATTTAAGTGGAAAGACACTTTTAAATTCCACCGATCAAATCACCTCCTATCCTTCCATTTCTCCTGACATCGTAAATATACTTTTTGCATTTACAGTAAATCTGTATAGTCCAGTCTTACTCCAAAAAAACTGAAGAAAAAACTGCCGAACTTTTATTCTAAACAGATTTTTATGTTTTAGATGGTTAAATTTACTATTAGGTCCTGTATATGTAATTTAAATTTAATTCCCGTGAAACACGCAGGCCAGTCATAATTGTCATATTTTGCCAAAACATACACATTTAGGGTGCTAGCGTGGATGCTTCACGGGATTTAATATAGATTACTTATACAGGATTTAATAGTAAATTTCCATCTTTGAGATGGAAAAAAATAAATTTGGGACCGTACTAATGTTTGCGGAGTTAGAGCGAAAAAAAACTTGGATTTCACAACAGTTCATTTTTAGCGTTCTGGATATATTTTACGTACTTTGATCAAAATTTCGTATATGTGTTCTGATAGTAAATTTAACCAGCTTTGAGATAAAAAAAAAAGAAGTAAATCTTGAATCGGACATATATTTTAGGAGTTAAAGTGAAAAATGTGACAATTTGGATGTCACAACAGTACTGGGTTATTATCGTGCTGGCATATGTATTCTGATGAACTTGATTATGACTTCAAATACAGATCCCAATAGTAAATTTAACCATCTTTACGATGAAAAAAAGAAATTTCGGACCGAATCAAATAGTTTCGGGATTATTACCAAAAGAGTACGACAAACGTGTTTTCGCATAGAAGTGGGACTGACCGCATGTTTTACAATGTCTACAATTTCCCACAAGACCATAAATTCGCGAAAATAACAGGTATTTTGGGCGTTTTTTTCGCGATATTGAGTATAAATCAGACGGCTGTCGTGGTAGTTTACTTCAGATTCGGTTTCAGCACTTTAAAAAACATGAAGATCCTCATAAAAAGAATAAAAGTTCGCCATTGTTTTCTTCACCAAACCCATATTTTACTAGTACATATAATTATTTGAAATATTCTTTTTCTGACTGTAAAAGACTTCTGTTTTTCATCTACCTTTTCGGACTTTCTGATGCCAATTTTAATTAAGTTTTTTTGATGATTCTGCATGCATACATGGTTTTAGCAGATAATACGTAATCTAAACTATACTAGAATAATATTGGGGTGCGCAGTCATGGAAATACGTTTTAATTTATTGCCGTTTTGGCTCACAGTGCAAGCCTTCCTAAGTCTAGAAGAAAAAACAAAGATATATGAAAAAAAAAGGAAAAAGTTTGAAAATTAAAAAAAAAAAAAAAAAAAAAAAAAAAAAAAAGTAATTTTTAACAAGAAAGAAAAAACAAAAAACTTTTAAGATAAAAAATTATAACAAAAGTTGTGTGTGTGGATATAGTTAATAAAAACAATAGTACATATCAAAAAAGAAATACTTTTTGTTGAACCATAAATATAATTGTTGAAAATTAAAAAGTACTAAGGGAAAAAAACAAAAAACAAATAAATCATATTCACAAATAAGCTTAACAATACAAGGTTATATATGTTAGTCTCAGCTTCTAGGGCCTATTAGAGAAAATTACAAAATGTATGTATCAATATTTTTTCCCCAGAGAATCACCAAAAATAATTTGAATCGAAGATGGCGTTGGACAACCCATCCACTGAAAAGTTTCATTTTTCATTTGTTTAGTCTTAATTTGTTCTTTTTTTTTTTTATATTAAACACTTTTGAGCCGCTGTTTTATGCATATTTATACAAAGAAGACTTATCCCCGAAGAAATAAAGATTTCATCATTATTACAATTATTGTTAAATAACATTTGTAATTTTTTCCTTTTACGATTCGTCTTCTTAGGATCATGCCAAAACTTTATTTATTTTTCTCTTCCCTAGTTTGGAGTTTCTTCTGCTTCCAATACTCCTTCATGCTTTCGCTGGACTGCTTCCTTTGATCTTCAGTCCAAGTTCGTCTACTTCTATGTTTTCCATCCGTTTAAAACCTGTCCAAATTCTTCACTGTACTCTTTACTTTAAAATTTACTTCTATCTAACATTTGAGACTGTTATATTTAACTTTTATTAATTTTCCAACATTTCTCGATTTACGTTTAGTGATTTTCTTCCTTAAGAAGTAGTAAAAAAATCTACTCTATTAATCTGTTTTAGTTCATAGTTATAGATGTCCTAGAAATGCCAACCTTCACATAGTTTCTAAAATTCTTTCCACGTTCTGGTTGACTTCCATTTTGTTTCGAGGTTTGAATTAATCTTAGGTCTGAACTGCATCAATGAGTTTTCTTAGAATTCTCCTTTCTACAACCTCCAACTTTCCAAGGTTTTAATTCATTGAGAGTCATTCACTGCCGTAAAGAGATAAAATATTAATGACACTGTTATAATACTTTAATATGCGATTCCGAGTGTTGCACTTTTTATTGCCAGTATTTCCTTCATTCCAAGTGCTTTTATGATCCATTATTTAATGAAAAAGAAGATCTCAGAAGCAATCTTTGATACGATGGGTTACTTAGTACAAATGGCATCTTAGCATTAAAATAAGGTTTAATTTTAATAATAAAAACTGAGAGAAGAGCTGAGACCTCTCTGTACCTGCCTTGTCCCTCTACAAGTGGAGGGACAGGTCTGGCTGGGGGATCCCTAGGATGAGTGTGTATTGTAAATAAAGTACGGTTTAACTTATAATTTAATTTTGTTTTATTTTTTATTATTACTACTATTTATTTATTATATTTTTTTAAATTTTACTATTTCATTTTATTTACATGTATATTGTATACTTTATATTGTTTATGTTTAGCAAGTTCTTTTCTGGTCTCTTTTTTATTGATTTTATTTTATACCCCACAGATTCCCAGACATAGTGTAAAACAAATTGGGTAATACTACATGCTAAACGGGGTAGATTGGCGCAGAAACGAGTTTCCTATCTCAATCTGTTGAGGAGATAGAATTTTTTTTGTTTTTATTTTTAAAATCTTATTTTTTTATGAAAAATGGCAGTTTTCTCAACTTTGGTTTAGCGTAGAAACAAAAACGATGATATTTTCTTAATCAGCATTAAATTTTCTAAAATATGAGATCGGTCTAGTTATTTTAAATCTTTAAAAAGACTGAAAAGGTGAAGTGCAATTGTTTCATGGGTTACACCACTAAATTTGACGGCTTCTAGGGTGCTCCAGTGGGGAGTGAGGAATTTTCAAAAACTATTAAAAATTTAAGTTTTAATAAATGTTTTATGTTTTACGCGTTAAAAGGCCCCCTAAAAGTGGATTTAAAATAACTATTTCATCTTTTAGAAAATTTAATGCTGATTAAGAAATTATCATCGTTTTTGTTTCTACGCTAAACCAAATTAGAGAAAACTGCCATTTTTCATAAAAAAAAGTAAGATTTTAAAAATAAAAACAAAGAGAATTCTATCTCCTCAACAGATTGAGATAGGAAACTCGTTTCTGCGCCATTCAATTCTTACCCAATTTTTTTTTACACTACTTCAATGACACCCTGTATTATATTTTTTCTCACTGTACATAATGTGTGAATGTATGCATACGTCATCAATAGAACGTATTGCACAAATTTGTCGCAGATTGTAATAATGACCCAATAAAGGTTTAAAACAAAATAATAATAATAATAACTGAAGAAAAACATTGATATCAAGGCCAAATACTTTTGTTAAAATATACAAATGAACTATGCTTCAAATGCCAAATCGTGACATTTCCCTGAACTATGCTCCCAGCTTAGCGTGGTGGCTTGGTGGTATTCTCAGCCCTGATTCCTATTCCAAGTAAAGTTTAGAGGTTAATTTAGTCTAAAAATTTTATTTAGAGTGTTAATATAATTTTAATAAACTTTGGTTTATTTAAAACTAGCTGAAAGTACCCCGCTCCGCTACGGTTTAATATCATTAGGATCAAGGCAACTTAAATTAGTAAAAGTTAAGCTTAACGTTGATAATTATTATTACTTAAATAAACCAATTATCAATTCCATTCTTAGAATAATTTCAATATGTAAATTTGACAATTTGCAAAAGTTAATTTTATATTATTTTGATAGCCCTCCAGTGAAGCTTCGAGGCAGCACTACCATCTTACCCTGCTCTGATACCAGACCATCAGCTTTTCTTATGGCAACTTTAAGTGAATATAGTCTTAACTTCTCAACCTTTTTGAATAAAGTTTAGTCTTTCTGTTTCTATTTTCGCGTACGTATCAAGCATAAATTGGTTGATGAGATTACGAAATCAAAATAAATAAGGTTCTTCACCGCCTCGCTCCACTAATATTTAGGCGTTAATATCAGCTGCAGACACAGTTTTCTTAAGTGATGTATTGGAGTTTGGGTCACGCTGAGGGATGTTAATACTGTACATTTCTTCTCCATGGTAGAACATGATACGATACTAAAGAGAATCATACACATGATAGAACGCATTGATTCTTATCTGTTTTTCGTCCCTACATCGAACTGGCCTTATATGTCATCACCAGAGAACATAAGTGTTTTAACCTCCTCTATAACATAAGTCTTTTAATAGCTTCTCGTCACGAAACAACTCAAACTTGTAAGTTGTAAGTAACCTTTGCAGCTACCATGAGTTCACAGAAAGTACCTATATTATAAGGTTTCGACATCGATCGTATTTTTGTTTGTTTACAACTAAAAGGAACTTAAACGGTGGTCAAAGTTTGCGGCTTAAAGATCTAACCTATTTTTTAACTTAGCTTATATCCAAATACCATATGATAATTAACCTTTTATTATTCACCCAATAAAAATTGAAATCGCATTTTCGCAAATTAGCCGCGATCCAGGCCGATTTTTTAAAATTCCTTTCTTAGCGAGCACCTAGGGCCTTAGAGGAAGCTACATATCGAATTTCATTCCAATCCGTTCAGTAGTTTCTGAGATTTCGTGTTAAGTGAGTGAGTGGTATTTGACAAATATATAGTAGATTAAAACGCCCTAGAAAAAAAAGGTCTATATTAGATAGTGCTTTTTCACCACTCTTTGTGGTGGTTATTATTCAATTTATCATTTTTTTTCTTTTTAAGGTGATTTTAATCTTTACAAATTTAGGAGAATATTATTTAAAAGAAGACACGACAAGTATGCCGGTATCTAAATGATTATCGGTGTTAATACACGAGTAAATCTTAGTTTACATGTCCAAGGTAATATCCAGTCCTAAAACTACAGCAACTTAAATTTTTGAAATTAGTTTTAGTTCTGACAATTGGATTGTTCAGACAATTGTCCCGTAATAAGTACAGGTATATGTTTTATAGTAACATTTAAAATGTTACTAGATATAGATATAGATGTTATTAAATAGCATTTTATTAATCATACACTGAATTCCTATCAATACATTTCTGCAAACATGTTTTCCCAACTGAATAGAATTTTGAATTCTTGTTATTAGCCAATGAAGATTTATATCGAATTTTGATCAATAAATATTTTATCATTTAAAATGGTTCAGGGCCTTACAAAAAAAAAAATGGTAGTTGGTAAGCTAGAGGTTGGGAGAGAAGGACAGTTGATAATAATTTCATTACTTCAAGAATTGTTAGACCCTGGCAGATTTAACCAGTGTACTTCATTGGAATATTGACATCTGTATAAAAAAATAAGCTATGAAGCTTAAAAAGTTTATTGAATAGAGGGGTAATTTAAAGAAATCCTGAATAATTTTCTGAAAACCCATTAAAACTGAATCATTTTGAAAATGTAAGCCCCAATTACTATTCCTATTCGACAGGAATAGTTGAAACAATGGTCTACTAAAATTCGAAAACGAGCTGACAAAAGGGAGTGCTTCTGGGAAGCAATTGAAGCCGGTTTTGTTTCAACATTGGAAGAGGGAGAGGGTTCTCTGTTCCTATTTCCCCTACATTTTCCATTTCAATCAACTGTTTCATAGTAGAAGGAGAAGGGAAGAGGTTTTAACTATGCATAGAGCGATGCTCGCCTGTTTACCTATTTACAAACAAAAGAAGTTTTAATTAAAAGTGCATTTCAAGAATCAGTGGTAAAAATGATCAAAGACTTTTTATGCTAAATCACTCTTTATGTAAATTTGGTCCTCCTGTCTCCATTATTTACACCCAAGTAAAGTCTCAAAGTGTTTACTCAGATAATGACTGTCTTTAAGTACAGAGTGCTTTAGTCACATGACCAAATGTAATAACGCCATCGTGTGTCAATTGTTTCCTGCAATTTCCGTATCTGTGTCCGTAATTACCATTTCCTTACTATACCTTTAATTTTAAAACTATATCCCTTCATAAATCAAACAAAAAATTTGTTTACTTCACTAGTAATCCTATACAAGGTGTTTACAGCTGATATCCCGATCCATCCTAGCACCGTCCTCACCACTTACGCTGATGACACGTATGTGTTATCAGTAAATAATGATCCCTTCATTGCCTCGCAAAAACTCCAATCTCATGTCCTCAAGAATGGTGTCGAAATTGGAGAATTAAAATAAATCCAAGCAAATCCCACCAAACAACCTTTACCTCTCGCCGTAAACCAACGAATTCTTGTCCTACAGTATTCTTTAATATCCCACTGATCCCTGTCGAACAGATCCGCTATCTTGGACTCCAACTGGACAAACCTGGAGTCCACATACGAGACTAAAACGGCAGGAAACTGCTCGTCGTCTTCGACTTCTTCAATATTTACTAGACAAACGTTCAAACCTTCCAATTTATTACAAAAGACTCATTTACATGACAGTTATCAGACCTATTTGGACATATAGAGTTGAGCTTTGGGGCTCAACTAAACCTTCTAATTCTTCCGTAGCCAATCCTTACAATCCAAAATCCTTCGAAAAATCCTTAATGCTCCTTACTTTGTTACAAATAAACTTATCCATAAAGATCTTAATGTCCCATAATTGCTGATTTAGCCAAACCCAGATACCTATCCTTTCATAGTAAACTTCGTAACCACACAAATCCACTAGTTTCTCAACTTGCTTCCCATTTTATTCCTGATAACCCTCCGAGGCGTCTGAAAAGAAGATGGCCTCGAGACCTTCTAGTGTAAATTTTTTTTTTTAGGGCTACTGATGAGTAGTTCTTTTCCAGTCTCGCATGTTATTTTAATCATAATCAACTCATTTACTAGATGTATCAATTTTGAACAGTTGTAAATTTCAATAAGTGGAATGGAACCCAGACGGGAAAAAATATTAAAAAAGTTTGGGTTGATAGCAACGTGTGTGAGTAAACCGTTCAACGAAATTAAAAAAATGCGGGAGGAATATTCCATCGCTGAGGACAAGGAAGTTCGTGAAAATATTCCATCACTTAATGATGATGTTCTGAGAGCATTTATCGTGATGTAATCGATAGAAAAGGCGTTTTTTTAAGAATCAAACATCTATTCACAGGATATAGAAAAGTTATTAATTATTTCACAGAAATGTATTTGAAATGGAGGGTATTTGATAAATAAACCACAAACCATAGCGGACTTAATATACAACGTAGTTCTCCTCGTTTCTGTCTACTCCAACATTTACTGAACAAGCGTACAAAGCTCCCAATAAATTACAAAAGACATGTTTAGATGACAACAATTATACCTCTTTTGATATAAGGTGTTGAGCTTTGGGGCTCCACTAAATCTTCCAATTCTTCTCGTTTTCAATCAATACAATCTAAAATCCTTTATAAAATCCTTATCCATAAAGATCTCAGTGTTCCATATGTTGCTGATTTGGCCCAAACCAGATACCTATCCTTTCATACTAAACTCCATACCACTCCTATTCACTAGTCTCCCAACTTGCCTCATATTCAATTCCTGATAATCCTCTGAGGCGTCTAAAATGAAGATGGATAAGAGACCTTCTATGTAGAACTTTTATTGAAGTCCTACAAGAGTGTAGTTCTGTATATGTAATTGAAATGTACATCGTAATAATTTTCCTCAAATTTACTTGCAGTATATAATGTATACAGTTGTAAATATCAACAAATAGTTAAAAAAACAAAAAAAACAATTAACTTCCAGGCAAACCAATTAATAGTTAAGTTTCCTTAAAGTTAGTAATCCCACATCTAATACAGGGAAATTAGACCAAATCATGAACTCCAAAAATAAAAAGATATGATTGCAGGAAATTGTTCACTATCCTTAGCTCTAAAGGTGGTAAAAGTCTTCCTCAAAATATCGTTGGATTTGGGTGGGAAAGGGAGGGAAAAAGGTTGAAAATTGTATGATTTTAGCTGTTTCATGAAATAACTCAGAAACCGTTACTTGTAGCACATTTCGTATTATATAAATTATTAAAGCAAATGAAATTTGCACAAACTTTGGTTCTTTCAATTTTTTACTCAGATCAATAGTTTTAGAGCGGTTCGCCACCAAAGATTGGCTAATTTTCTGTAAGTCGCACTTCTCAGCGAAAACGCGATGACACATTTAGAGCTAAGGATGGTGAACAATTTCCAACAGTCAGAAAATTTTATTTTTGGAGTTCAAGGTTTGATGCTAATTTCCGTGTACCATTCTTAAAACATCAGTCTTCCTATTGAATTGTGTGTTGAGGCACAAGATCAGCCTAGAATTCATTAAATTTAAAGTAGCTATTATGCTAAGGTATGAATTTTTTATGAAGGGTAGCATACCCTATAAGTATTATTTCCTAAATACCATTCTATTTCATCAACATTACCTATACACTTTATAAGCATACCCTATAAGTATTATTTCCTAAATACCATTCTATTTCATCAACATTACCTATACACTTTATAAGATTAAATTAGATATAGGTTAAACTATATAATATTTTAAGCTTCTAAGATTCAATACAGTAATGGGGAAATATATGTTTATTAAGTCTCACTGCCTCCCTAATATTTATGCTATTGTTTGGCTTGCATGCTGGGGGACAGGCACGCTAGCATTAATAGCTCCTTGTGGCCCATTTTTTTCTGCTGTGATATTAAACTCCTGGCATCTCCGCTTATCGACCACGGCATCCTGAATACGAGATAAGTTTATCTTAAATCCCTGCGCAACATACGCAATAACAACCATTACGACAAAATAATCTTTGGAAAATTTAAAATTAGATTTAAATAATGAAAAAATCACTGAAAATGCATTGCCTTGAGTACTCTTCGGTAAGAGATAAGATACTCAATGCGTTGGCTTGTCCCAATTAGCTGGATCAATCACTACATCATTCTCTTTTGTAGAGATAACTACAAAGTTTAGGTCCTAGTTCATCCGATAGCGCTAATCAGTAACGTTCGTTCATTCTGATCATTCGATTTCCGTCACGAATTACGTTTTCTGTTTTCGTTTATTACGTGATGATCTAGGTTTTTATTTTTGTTATTATGAAATAAGCGTAATATTTTCCTTAAAAATTGTTTGTTTTTTTTTTTTTTTCAGTCGGTAAATGTTTTGTAAACAAAATAATAGCGTTGTAACAGATCGGTAGTCACACTGTTTTTTATACGACACGTACCATAACTCAAGTTAGATTGAATCCCTGAAATATAGAGGAATTTTTAATGTGGAAGAGTTTCTTATAATATTATCTAATTTATTTAAAGTGTGAATTATCTGGGAATTTTTTATTTCTCTTAAACAAAAGCTTCTCAGTTTTAACAAAAGACTTTGTGTCAAATCCTACAAAAAGGGTCGACTTTAGAACACCAAAGACTAAACAAATACACATATTTTCTTAAAGTGATATGAATATACGGGACTATGAAAATACGCACGTTAAAAAGAAACAAACATTTCAATCAAAAATACTTGGAACAATGAAGAAATCACTTTACTTAGTTGAGGTACGCTTGATGGTATTGAAGGATCAATACAATAAGGATTGATGAAATAATTGCCACTTCTATTGGGATTATTTTATTCGAAAACTAGTTTCGAATGCTAAACATTCATCTTCAGTTCTAAAACATACAAAATTTTCAACACATCAGTAATATGTTACATGGATTATGTATGCTAAAGTTTTCAAAAATGTAAGACAAGAAATCATGATTTGACTTCCAATGAGTCATAGGGAAAATCCCAAAAATTTATCCTACCTGTCCCCTTCCCCCCGTCCACGATGAATATGTTTCAGATATCTGTTAGATCTCCTCAGGTGAGTACTAATATTTGATTTTTTGTCTTACATTCTTGAAAACTTTAGCATACATAATCCATGTAACATAGTACTGATGTGTTGAAAATTTTGTATGTTTTAGAACTGAAGATAAATGAGGAGGTAACTTTCAAAACGTGTTTTGTCACAAAAAATTTGAGTTTTTGGTATCACTAGATTTGATTTTCAGAATCCTACAATATGTGATGAATATTAGCTATCAAAACAAGCTTTGCCCATCCAAAATTAGTAAACAGAATCAGGGTTTTAAGCAAAGAGTGTTTTGTCCATAGCCTGTTTTTAGTTCAAACCATGCTTTGTCCACTTAGCCAATGGGAACGCTGCATTATTGACAATAATGACAACATTGACAATTATCGCTTACACTAGTACAAGGTTGTACTTTTTGGCTCTCCAAGCGTTGAAAATGTGGAAGAGGATGAAACTTGTGTTTAGAAAATTAAAGATGTGAACTACATATTTAAAAACTAGTGACTGTTAAGAAAATGAAAATATTCCCCGAAAAATATGCGTTTCATTAACATACATCATCTATTATGTAATTATAATTTTTATTTTGTGTACATTTGAGCAAACAGTGACTTCTGTAAAATAAAACATAGCCACTTTAAACAGTGTTTTGTCCCTTTGATATTTCATCAAACCGTGTTTTGTCCACTGTGTTCCTTCAAAACGTGTTTTGTCCATATTTAAAATTAAAATCGCTAATTTTAGGAGTAAAGAATATTTCTGATCCTTGTTGTAATGTGTTTTTTTAGTTGTTATTAGTTTAATTAGGAGTTTTTAGTTTCTAAAGGGTAATTACATCTCATAATATACGTTTTTTGTTATTGCTTAAAAGTGGGATAACTGTGACAAAACACGTTTTGAATGTTACCTCCTCAAACGTTTAGCATTCAAAACTGGTTTTCTAATAAAACAATCCCAATAGAAGTGGAAATTAATTCATCAATACTTATTGTATTGATCCTTTAATACCATCATGCTTTCCTTAACTAAGTAAAGTGGTTTCATGACTGTTCCAAGTATTTTTTATTTGAAATGATTGTTTGTTTTTTACGTGCAAATTTTTCGCAGTCCCATATATCCGAGTGGCGTATATTTATATTAGTTTAAGAAAATAAGTGTATGTTTTAAGTCGTTGGAGTTCTAATTTCGACCCGTTTTGTTGAATTGGACAGTCTTTTGTTTAAACTGAGAAGCTTTTGTTTCGAAATAATAATTTGTAATACGATATGCATAGAAACGTAACGAGACGGAAGATAGGGGAGATTTTCCATCATGCTAGATAAATGTGATTCAAGGCTTATCTATCGCTTCCTATCGGGGCAGAAGATCAAGGGCACCTAGGGGCGTTAGATATAAATATATGTACATTCAAGAGGAGTTGGGAAACGTAATAGGGGTCAAATCAATGATTCGTTTTGCCTAATATAGCACGCTTCGGGCTGAATACTGTAATATTTATATTATAAAAATATTTTTTGTCTATTATTATTGATTTTTTTTTTTAATCTGGAATTTGAATAGTTCCATAGAATATTTTATTTTTATTTTTTTTAATTGACATGCGGATTCTGGTGGGGTTCAATACTTTTTTGGGGTAACGTTTCTATCACCCTCATTTTGACACGCTCTAGCTCTGTTTGTGTTGCTCGGATCCAAAAATTGCTGACAGTTAAATAATTGGGAATTTAATGGAAATTTTTTTTTTTTTTTATATAACATTTTTCGCTAGAAACTACCGTTCAGTCCTAATTTCTTTCAACTTTGTTAATTTCGATTTATCGTTTATGGCTAATTTAATTTAATTATTAATTCAAGTAATTTGATTATATTAATTCTAAAATGTAATTTACGAAAAACAGTAGATTACAGATAGGCATATCCATAGTCTATTGTTTTTCCCAGTCAGGCAAAAATTGAGTTTCTTTTGTTTTTGTATCATATGATTATGTCCGTTTTGTGGTAGCAGGAAGTAAATAAAAACTGTTGGCTTAGTTGTCTAGCCCCAAAAAGTTACAAATATTACAGACAGACTGATACAACAAACACTTTAGACACCTGCTTACCCATATATGCGTATTTTGAGAAAATCTTTAATGAATTTTCCTAATAGCTGATACCCTATTCCTAATACACATTGTCCAATTCGGTTTTTTCCCCCCTATATTCCCCTTTTTAATTTAGACCTTTCTGCAAAATTTCGTATAAAAGATTTTTTTTTTACAACTTCAAACTTTTCAAGTCTCAAAGTACACAACGATTTAAACTTTGATTTATAAATTATTATTTATTATTTGTTTCTTATGTATATTAGGAATTTATACACATACATTATGGGAGAATTCAATATTATTTTCAATAAAAAAAGGCCTTAAACAATAATGTTTTTAGGAAAACAATATTTGGTGGCACCTCACTTTGTTCCACTTAAAAAAAAAAGGAATCAAAACAACTCTGTTTGCACTGAATCAAAACAACTCTGTTTGCACTATCTTCCTTCCGCCATTATCAGTGATGCTATTTTGAATCGTGTTTACGATTTATTTTGTTATTCCTTTTTCCTATTGAATGAAATTCTAAAGGCATGTGTTTCTTATCTGTTTATTTATTTAGCAATCCAGTCCTAGACAATATCAAACGTCACTAACTGAAGTCTAACTTCCGCCTTACGCAGCCAACCTCACACCCCAATCGTGTCAGATGTTCCTCCACATGTAAAGAGGAGATTAAAATTAAAAAAAAAAAAAAGTGGGAAAAAATGAAAAAAATATCTAAATTAAAAATTAAATTTCTCCTAAAAATAAAAAAATAATAGACCATTGTCTGTCTATCACATCCAAATCAATCAACTTTGTCCTTATTTTGATCAATTTACATTTCTTATTTTATTTTATTTTTTATATCCATTTTTTTAAAATTTACAACTGTACAAAATATATACATAAAGTAAATGTGTTAATAACGATTGCAATAACATGTCAAAACTTGGAAAGATCTACTCATTAGTAGCACTTCAATGAAAATCTATCTTGATTTCAGACGCCTCGGAGGATTGAGTGGCTATGGAGCTTACTATGAAAGGATTGGTATCTTGTTAGGGCTAAATCAGTAACATATGGAACATTAAGATCTTTATAGATAAGTTTATTGGTGGCAAAGTAAGGAGCATCGAGGATTTTTCTAAGGATTTTGGATTGTAAGTATTGGATAAGAGATAAATTGGATGGTTTAGTGGAGCACCAAAGTTCAACTCCGTACGTCCTAATAGGTCTAATCACAGTCATATATATGAGTATTTTTTAATTAATTCGGAGCTTTGAACATTTTATCTAGTAAATGTTGAAGTAGTCTAGCAAAGACGGGCAATTTCTTTTTTTAGTCTTAATATATATTTTAAAATTAAAAGGATCAATTTACTTTTAAATTAAATTAATAATAAAAATTAAATAAACAATTAATGATTATTTGAAATAAACAAAGTTGAGAGAACATAGAGGTTTTAATCGTGACTTTTTTCTTTCAAACCAATATAGCTCCTAAACTATATTAGCGACAAATTTTATATTTTAAAAAATATTCTTCATTGAATTTCTAATAAGAAAACGAATAATCGAAGCTAGAGCGTATGCAAAAGTCCTCGCCAAATAAAAAATGTAGGCAAAGTGTGACTTATACACTATACACTTAAGAGCACAAAGTCACAAACACTATTATAGCAAGAAATCCTTTTTTATATAACATTCCATTATAAACATATTTCTCCATGGTAACTAAATTTAAATCATTCACACATTTTAAATATACAGACAAGTCTAGATGTGTAATACTTCGATAAGTCAAACTTTCGCTTCAATCAATCTATTTCATGCAAAGTAAGTTGAACTGAAAATAGGGTTCAAAAGGCGGGAAAAAATACACTCAAAACTAAAAAGTGAAAAATAAAAATAATTTTTAGAAAAAAAACAAAACAAACAAAACCGACTTCAAGATTAAACCTACATATATAGAAATAAAAAGTAAAAAATAATATTTTAGTTGATTCGAAACAAAGAGAATTAAATGAAAATCAAAGAAATTATCGATACTTATATAACTATTCATAATTTATGATCAGTTATTTTTGGAGTTGGTGCCAACTAAAACAAACGGAATTGGGGGGGGGGGGAAATGGTAATTGTAAAGATTCCCCACTATTTCATCACCGCCACACCACTGACTCGTGCCATTCGAAAGTTTATTTGCAAAGGTAGGATTAAGCTGCCCTCCTTGGCTGGCACCGACTCCAAAAATAACTGATCATAAATTGTGAATAAGTATCGATAATTTTGTTGATTGTCATGTAATTTTCTTTGTTTCAAAGCAACTAAAATACTATTTTTTATTTTTAATTCTGTATATGGATGAAGAAACAAGAGACTTTACAAGGCTTCACAATGCGGAATTGCGCGAATTATATCCGGTAAATATAGTTCAAGTAATAGCAGCGCGACGCTTAAAATGGGCATGTAAAGTCGTTGGGTTTAATAATGATCGAATTCCGAAAAAGTTAATCAGTTATGAGCCGTTGGGTAAACGACCGAGGGGAAGACCGAGACGAAGATGGGAGGATTGCATCAAGGCCGACCTGGGGGATTTGAGTTTTGGAGGAGTGGATTGGAAGGAAGTGTGCAGTCGACGGTTAGTGGTGTCGGCATCGAACCTTCGGGTTCGCTAAGCCTTAATTTATTTATTTTAAATTAGTTCTATATATGTAGGTTATAATCTTAAAGTAGGTTTTTTTTTTTTTTTTTTTTTTTTTTTTTTTTTTTTTTTTTTTTTCTAATTTCAACCAATATTGCTCCTTAACGGTATGTCTTAGCGACTCAAATGTTACATAACAAAAAATATTCTCCATTGGGCAGAAAACTCTTCGTACAACGCTAAAAGAGCTAGAGCCTGCCAAAATATTACATTTTTGAAAAGGAAAAAATGTTACACCAAAAAAGTAGAGACCCGCGCCAAAACAATATACATGTCACAAAATAGGCAATTGTTTAACTATATTTAATGGTGTTACGGAAAATTTAATATAACTTTTTATAAATATTGTGAAACAAGTCGAATAAAACAAACGATTTATCTTAAGTTTTCGACAAGGATGTTAGTAATATCTCTAACCTTGTACTGCCTTCAAAGCTGCAAGACAGCTATAGATCGGAAGAGCTTAATAACACTTCACCCTTGTTCCGAGGTTCCATAGTTACAAAGTTTCTTATTATAACTGACGGATTTCGAGATAAACTCTGATGTTTCAGTGTCAAGTAGAAACTAAGCCGTTTTAATCAAAATTGATTGAACAACGTACAATTCAAGGAAAAATATTGTTCGATCTTGACGTTGCAATTTAAAAGTTATATAAGTGATATTGTATAACTTGGAAAATTTTCCAATCGCCAATTATAAAAAGAGTGATAAATATATCTGGTGTTAGCTAATGCAAATAATAACATTCACGTAATATAAAAATAACTGTTGTAAACCTACAATCCGTTTAACTGAGCAATGGACTAAATAAAAAAATCTTTCTCATAAATGAATAGAATGGAATAAAAAAATAATGTTATTCTGAGACTACTTTAAGAATAACAAATAAGTACAAAAATTAATAGAGTTAGTTTAATCTTGTCAGAGACACAATAAAATGTAAAAATAAATAATAATATAACAATGATAATGTAGGCATAGATACTATTTTTTTTTTTTATATCCATTTATTGAAATTTACAACTGTACAAAATATATACATCTAGTAAATGAGTTGATTAGGATTACAATAACATGCGAAACTTGAAAAGAACTACTCATCAGTAGCCCTAAAAAAAAAAAAAAATTACATTAGAAGGTCTCTAGGCCATCTTCTTTTCAAACGCCTCGGAGGGTTATCGGGAATAGAATGGGAAGTAAGTTGAAGGACTAGTGGATTTGTGTGGTTATGGAGTTTACTATGAAAGGATAGGTATCTGGCAGGGTTTGAAATCAATAATTATTTTTTCCAAAAAATCATATAATAATTATTATATTTGATTTTTAATTTAAAAATCATTCCTGATTTATAAATAAAAATTTCAATTGATTTGATTAAAAATTATGATCACTCACTGAGTGATACGGTATCGCATAAATAATAATGATTAAA
Source organism: Euschistus heros (assembly GCA_003667255.2). Taxonomy (NCBI): domain Eukaryota; kingdom Metazoa; phylum Arthropoda; class Insecta; order Hemiptera; family Pentatomidae; genus Euschistus; species Euschistus heros. The sequence goes on along the minus strand of RCWM02000301.1, from coordinate 283,365 downwards.
GTGCGATCAGTTAGAGGTTCTTTTTCTTTATTTCTATTTCTGCACATTCCTTTGTTTGTTTATCTCGTTTAACGTCACTTTATGCTGCTATGGCTAATCAGAAGATGCTACGGTGGGAGGCCTAAATTTCGCCTATCCAGGTATAATTAGGATAGGGATCTTTAACGAGTACCTGACATCGCACAGGCTCGGACACCCATTTTACGTCTCTTCCTAAAGACGGCATAGCTAAGGATTTTTTACTCAATTTAAAAAATCCTAAGGTCATCTGCCGGGCTGCGAACCCACATCTTGGCTTTAGTAGGTTGCTATGCTAACCACTATACCACAGGTGACCCCTCTGGCACATTCCTTTACCAAATTTACAATACAGTCCAGATCTGCATTCAATTCAGTGCACACAAGATATTAATAATAATAATAATTTTTGAGTAATTCCTCTCTAAATAAGAAATTTAAATTTTTTGAATTATCTCCATAATTTATTTTGAGTCTGGAGTAGTAGGTTGAGAATAATATTGTAAACTATTAGCAACAGAACATCTTTACTTTTGAAATCCAGTACAAATTTGCGCTTACAAAAAAAAATATTATGTATACATAAAATTAAAAATATAAAAAAATATTGAGATCTTGGGAACACAGTTGTAATCAAATCCTAATAACGATCCCAAATATGCAAACAAAACAAAAGTACGGAACAGAAAAGGTAATGGATTTGATTGAATCTTAATATAACGTTAGAATGTATTTTCTACTCTCTTTAAATTATATATATGTATATAATATTGAAAATGTGTACATTAATATTGTACACAAACATATTAATCAATTTGTGTTTAAAAGGTGATTTTTATTTTCTGATCAACATTTTTTTTATCGCAATTTAATCATTATTATTTATGCGATACCGTATCACTCAGTGAGTGATCATAATTTTTAATCAAATCAATAAACATCAAAAATCAATTGAAATTTGTATTTATAAATCAGGGATGATTTTTAAATTAAAAATCAAATATAATAATGATTATATGATTTTTTGGAAAAAATAATTATTGATTTCAAACCCTGCCAGATACCTATCCTTTCATAGTAAACTCCATAACCACACAAATCCACTAGTCCTTCAACTTGGTTCCCATTCTATTCCCGATAAACCTCCGAGGCGTTTGAAAATAAGATGGCCTAGAGACCTTCTAGTGTAATTTTTTTTTTTTTTTTTTAGGGCTACTGATGAGTAGTTCTTTTCAAGTTTCGCATGTTATTGTAATCATAATCAACTCATTTACTAGATGTATATATTTTGTACAGTTGTAAATTTCAATAAATGGATATAAAAAAAAAAAAATAGTATCTAAGCCTACATTATCATTGTTATATTATTTCTGACAAGACTAAACTAATCTATTAATTTTTGTACAGTTGTAAATTTCAATAATGGATAAAAAAAAAAAAAATTGTAGTCCATTGCTAAAGCCTACACAGCTCACTATGCAGCAGGTTAATTCTTTATTGGCATCTCTTCCAAAGATTCAAATTGACAATTTTAATGGTAGGGTGATTTTGATCTATTCATTCCAAATTTCAAACTTTAATTCATCAGAATATAAGCTTAATCTGTGGTTTCTTTCGAAGTTTCATTTTTTGATATCTCTCTAGCTTGAAGGGGGGAACTCTAAGGTTGGATAAGGCATATCCTATTACATCTGAGGGGTAACGAGCTGCCTTAAGTCTTTTAACAATCTCTAAATATCAAAATAAATGTGGGCTTCAATTAATGAGTGTTCTTGGACAGGATATTGGATATTTCTTTCCATTGCTGCTAATGTAGCTTCCCTCCAGGTTTTGTCTTGATACTATCTTATTAAGTGTTCAAATTTTAAAGTGCTATTCAAGTGATATCGAGTCGGGGAATGCTGAGTTTCTAGTTTAGATTACTTCTTCGGAAATTAGATAAACTCTATTCGCTTGAGATTTGAACAAAATTTGGGTGGAACCTTCCTAAACTGGATTAAATTTCATTAGTTTCATAAACGATCAATTAAAATGTTTATAAAAAATTCAGAGCTCTCTAAACCTGCTACTGTTAGCTTGGTCCCAAAAAGGAATATGTCTTCCTTTCATACTGCTTTGGGCGGACCACTAAGCTTGTGTGTATAGTTTGCAAAGGTGATCACAAAAAATATGGCTTGTCCCTCTTTTCTGAGCTTAAATGTTAGCAGCGCCATGAGAAGGTAAATCACTTAAGCTTTGTTTTTAATTGCTTGTCTAAACATTTTAATCATAAGTTGTGTAAATCTGTAACACAATTGTGCCAAGTGCCATAAACGTCACCATTCTCTTTTACATTTTGATGAACCTAATTCTAATTTTTCTTCATCTAATGCCCATAAAGCACTCAAAGTTTTAAGCCTGATGGCCATATCCACTCTTCATGCTATCCGATTCTGTTGGAGTACCTTTTCTCTTATACCTCGCCTGCCATGCCTATAAGTCCTGTTTTTCTTTCTCATAAGTCTCAAAGTTTGTCTTCCGACCAAATGTTTCGCTTGCTTGTGAACAGTTCACTTCATTGTTCTACTCGGCAACAGTTAAAGAGTTAGATTTTTTCTTTCACCTCATAATTACATTATTGTGCGTGGGCCTGCTGGACCCAGCAAGTCAGGCCTAGTTTTATTACTGAGAGATGTGCTATTATATTATTATTTATTTTTACATTTTATTGTGTCTCTGACAAGACTAAACTAAATCTATTAATTTTTGTACTTATTTGTTATTCTTAAGGTAGTCTCAGAATAAAATGATTTTTTTATTCCATTCTATTCATGAATGCACTTTTCTAAAGACATCATCATTTCAGTTTATGAGAAAGATTTTTTTATTTAGTCCATTGCTCAGTTAAACGGATTGTAGGTTTACAACAGTTATTTTTATATTACGTAAATGTTATTATTTGGATTAGCTAACACCAGATATATTTATCGCTCTTTTAATAATTGGCGATTGGAAAATTTTCCAAGTTATACAATATCACTTATATAACTTTTAAATTGCAACGTCAAGATCGAACAATATTTTTCCTTGAATTGTACGTTGTTCAATCAATTTTGATTAAAACGACTTAGTTCCCACTTGACACTGAAACAACATCAAAGTTTATCTCGAAATCCGTCAGTTATAATAAGAAACTTTGTAACTATGGAACCTCGGAACAAGGGTGAAGTGTTATTAAGCTCTTCCGATCTATAGCTGTCTCGCAGCTTTGAAGGCAGTACAAGGTTAGAGAAATTACTAACATCCTTGTCGAAAACTTAAGATACCTAATTCGTCTGTTTAATTCGACTTGCTTCATAATATTCTTAAAAAGTTATATTAAATTTTTCGTAACACCATTAAATATTGCTAAAAATTGCCTATTTTGTGGCATGTATATTGTTTTGGCGCGGGACTATACTTTTTTGGAGTAAGGTTTTTTTCATTTTCAAAAATGTAATATTTTGGCAGGCTCTAGCTCTATTGGTGTTGTACGAACAGTTTTCTGTTTAATGGAAAATATTTTTTGTTATGTAACATTTGAGTCGCTAAGATATACCGTTAAGGAGCAATATTGGTTGAAATTAGAAGAAAAAAAACAACAAACCGATTGTAAGATTAAACCTACATATATAGACCTAAAAAGTAAAAAATAATATTTTAGTTGCTTCGAAAGAGAATTAGATGACAATTAACAAAATTATCGATACTTATAAACCTATTCAGACTGTCACCTACCTGGGTGTGAAAATAAGAAGAAATTTCGATGTAACGCCTCATTTGGAATATCTTGCCAATAGGACGGCCTTATCATTGAACTGTCTCAGTAGGTTAGGGGGCGCCTTGTGGGGCCTCAGATACCCAGCTACGATGGCGATATATAAAGGAGTGATACTTGGTATCCTACGGTATACATCTCCCGCTTGGTACCAAAATCTGTCACACAGACAGATGAGTAGGCTGGCAACAATTCAGCGTAATTCTCTGCTGCGAGTCACCAGGGCGTACCGATCAGTGTCTCATGAGGGGGTCCAGGTCTTAGCAGGAGGGGTACCTCTTGATCTTGTACTGCAAGAAGATGGTTTAAATTTAAAATGAAAAGGGAAGGCTCGGTGGGACTACCAAATAATCTCCGGTCTCTGATCGACGCAAATCCAAGGAAATGGTTGGAGATAATCCGAGAGTACACGATAGAAGAACGGAACAGGCGGTGGGTAACAACCCCGAAAGGGGCTACTCTTAGAAAATATTTCCCCACTGTTAGGTCACGTCTTCAAGCAACTTGGGTACTCCCGGATTACTGGATCTCACAGTTTCTCACAGGGCACGGGGGCTTTCGAGCCAAGCTCCAGAAACATGGTAAAAATATTGACCCGCTTTGTCCCAGCTGTGGTGTACCGGAAACCGCTGAACATGTGGTAATTTCATGCACTGCCTTTGAGGCATTGAGAGCCAAGCTACAGAGAGAAACAGGGCTGTATGTTTTAACGGAGAGTGATTTCCCTCAACTAGTATCAGCTGACAACTACCCGTATTACAAAAGTTTTGTGTATGGTTGGAAAACTGAAGTGGGGGTAGAGCACTTCAACCTAGGAAGAAGGGGCCACGCCCCAGAAAGAACCCTGGACAGGAATGATGCTGACGACGACAACCCCATCACTGAATAAAGCCTATATAAACGTAAATGTAAAGCTATAAAATTTATAAAAAAAAAAAAAAAAAAAAAAAATTTGATATAGGTATGTTGTTATTTTAAATTAGTAGGTTATAGTTATTATGTATTATAGTATGTTATGTATTAGTTAGTATTAGTTAATTTTAATATAGTATGTTGTATTAAATATAGGTGTTGTATTAGATATAAAGTATATTGTATTAAACACAAGTATGTAGTTATGTAAAGCGTTTAATGTATTTTAAATATTAAATGTTATTTTAAACGTGTAGTGTAATCTTGAAATGTTAAATGTTAAATGTAATATTGAAATGTTCTGTTAAATGTTTAAGAAAATTTATTCTTGCAATGTTAAAAGTAATATTGAAATGTTATGTTAAACTGTTAAAACCAGCAGTGATGGCTACAAGCCATCCCTGCAAAACCCGTGTAGCCGTGAGGCAAGGAAGGGAAATAAATAAATAAAATATAAACCTATTCACAATTTACGATCAGTTATTTTTGGAGTCGGTGCCAGCCAAGGAGGGCAGCTTAATCCTACCTTTGCAACAAACTTTCGAATGGCACGATACAGTGGTGTGGCGGTGATGAAAAAGAGGGGAATCTTAACAATTACCATTTTTTTTTTTTTTTTTTTTTTTTTCCAATTCTGTTTATTTTGGTTTGCACCGACTCCAAAAATAACTGACGATAATTTATGAATAGTTATATAAGTATCGATAATTTCGTTGATTATAATTTTATTCTCTTTGTTTCGAAGCAACTACAATATTTTTTTTTTACTTTTTATTTCTATTATGTCGGGTTTTTTTTTAGTTTTTTTTAAAAATAAAAATTACTATTATTTTTCACTTTTTGGTGGTGAGTGAATTTTTCCCCTTCTTTTGCCCCTATTTTTACTTTACAGTTGCCTGAAAAACTTGGGATTTGTTAATAAGTGTATTTTTTAGATGTAGAATAGCCGTTACTAGGCAACATATGATCACATAGAAGTTGTTGACTCGTTGCCAAGCAACGTTTATTGCAAGCAATGGCGGTGAGTAAAGTGAAGGGGGACTTTGTATGGTTATGTGTAAATAGTTAAGTTTAAATAGACTGTAAAACTTCGTGCAGTTTAATGTTCTGTCTGAAATAGTTCTGTATTATTGTATAGAATAATTTTCTTTCTGAATTAGATTTTATTTTTTTTATAAAACCTCTTTGTTTTAACTGCTGAACTGTTAAAATAATATTATTTTTATATAATTTTAGGAAATTAGATTAATTATATCACATTAGGTTTTTTATCACCAACTATATTTATGAAGTACTAAACTGTGATTTGGTTCGGGAATTTGTTTCCCCATCTTCAGGTTTAAAAATCTTACTGTTAAGTTTCAATTAAATTCATTTTTCGTTTCTATTGTGAACATTATCTACTTAAATAAAATACAATTATTACACATTATTAATAATTTTATCCCTTATTTAAAGATAGGCTATGGGTCAAAAATGATGTTTATAAATACTATCAAGATGGAATAGAAATATTCCCGAAACATGTCGTACAGTAGTGCTTCATAAAAAAAAAAAAAACAGCAACAAAAAAAAAAAATGGCGTAATAATAAAGGACTTGTTTATAAGCCAGGCAGCAAATATACTTATTGTTGTATTTATAACAGGTGTGAAAAAAAAACAAACAATGAAACAGAAAAAAACTCAATATTTTCAGACTGGAAAAAACAATAGATCATGGATATTTCTATCTATAATTGTTTACTTCTCAATAATCGTCTAAATACTTTGTTTACCGTTAATAAATAAATAAATTAAGGCTTAGCGAACCCGAAGGGTAGATACCGACACCACCAACCGTCGACCGCACACTTCCCTCCAATCCACTCCTCCAAAACCCAAATCCCCCAAGTTGGCCCTGACGCAATCCTCCCATCTTCGTCTCGGTCTACCCCGAGGTCGTTTACCCGACGGCTCATAACTCATTACTTTTTTCGGAATTCGATCATTATTATTAAACCCAACGACTTTACATGCCCATTTTAAGCGTCGCGCTGCTATTACCTGAACTATATTTACCGGATATAACTCCCGCAGTTCTGCATTGTGAAGCCTTCTAAATTCTCTTGTTTCTTCATCCTTTTTTGGGCCAAATATTCTAGGTAGTACTTTATTTTGGGAAACTTTAAGGCGTTGTTCCTCCCTTAATGTCAGCGGCCACGTTTCGCATCCGTAGAGATCTGCCGGTAGTATAATAGTTATGTATATCCTGATTTTTGAATTTTTGGAGAGTAAGCGCGAACTGAGTAAGTTTACGACCGAGAAATAACAAGCATTACCGGCTTTTAACCTAGACTTTATTTCTTCTTGAATTTCATTTTTCCTTTCATTTCATTTTTCCTTTCATTTGTTTACCATTAGGCATAAAGGAATAAAAAAAACGGTTTATCAGAAAGTTGATAATTGCTTAATATATTAGAATTTTTATGAATATAAGAATGAGTAAAAGGGATCTTCAGATAGAACCTTCACACTGCAGCAGGCGGTTGACGAGAAGCAGATTAAGAAGATAAGTGAACAGATGAGGTATGGATTTAGAGGATTGTGTTTGAAGGCATTGATAGTGAAATCGCCATCGGTTTACTGAGATTTATTATTATTATTCTTATAAGCGAACAGATGAATTATTTTATACATGTGGAGACAAAATAATTAAAAAAAGAGAAATATTTTGGGATCATGGTTTATCGTGCAAATCGGATTTACAGGAGTAACTAATTCCTTTGCCACCTTGGCTGCACAATACCTGATAAAGGTAAGGTTACCTGAAATACCTTAAATTTATATAATGCTGATATCATTAGGCTAATTTCTAACGTTTTAGGCGATTATTGACGCTTTCGGCCTTGTGAAAGTTTTATCTTAATCCGCTAAATTATAGAGACTGTGTACTCAAATACTTGAGATTTTAGATTATTTTAAAGATTAGCTCTAGCAAGAAAATTTACAAAATTTAAGACATGCAACTTGATAAATATTTAATAAAAATATCTATTAAATATTTTATTATTTACTTATTTAATTTAGTTATTAACTATAATTTATGTCTTCAATCCAATCACTAACAACAAGATTTTATCTTTTCGATCTCTATAGTACACAGAACATGATCTCTCTATATACAGAACTATTGTAACCCAGCGTTTATTCCTTGCACGATCATTTACTATTTAGAATTCTCTCCCTTCTTCAATTCGCAATTCTTCTTCCCTCGGAACTTTCAAAACACTCCTCTCGTATCACCTTCTTTCTCTCCAGACTGACTCTGTCTAATTATATTGATACCCCTTAATCAATGTCATTCCGCTATATCAAACATAAAACATTAGCCTAAGTTTATAATTTTCTCACGATATTGTAATCATTTTTGTATTAATAATTAATGTTTTCCTATTTTTTTTGTTCCCTCTCTACAATTATATTAATAATATCTATTTTCATAATGACAATTTTTCATACTTTTTTTTTCTAGTTTATTAAGATTTTATTAGTGTTTTGGGTTGTAAGGATTGGATATGAGAGGAATTGCAAGATTTAGTGGAGCCCTAAAGCTCAACTCCGCATGTCCAAATTGTTCTTAATTACTGTCGTGTAAATAAGATTTTAGTAATTAATTGGGAGATATGAACGCTTTTCTAGTAAATGTTGAAGTAGTCGAAAACAACAAGCAGTTTATTTTAAAGTTTTCCACATTGCAGTAACCCTGCATATATTTTTACGCGCCCCATCTCTCGACATAGCGCGTAATATCATCTATATGTATAGAAACATGTTTAGTTATATATAATGTAAAATATTTTTAAATAATATAGGAATTAACATGGAGTGAATATGAAATCTAAACAATAATTAATCAATGGAATTAAAAGTTAATTAATAAAAATGAAAAATATAGAAAAGAAAAAAAAGAGAGAAAAAAATAAAGATAAAGAAATAAAAAAATATAGGTAGAATTATAAACTTTCAATTTTTAAGCTCTATATAATCAACATGATCCACAAATGCATCAAACTCATCAAAATATTTATCTATGAGATCCTTCTTTTAAGGCGGCCATTTGTCTCCCTTCAGTTGGACTTTGGATATTAATTTGTATCCGTGTCTTTCTAATTTTCTGTAGTTTTAAATAAGATGATCGTAAGTTTGTTCACTGTTTTCGTCGCAGATACAAAGACAAGATACTCTTGTCAGTAAGTTTAAATCTGTGTAAGTAACTTTTACTCTGCCATGTCCTGTCAAAAATTAGGTTAGTTTGTAAGTCAGTTTTTTAATATTTGTTTTCCTTCTACTGTCTAAGGCTTTAATAAATTCATAAGTATGTCTACCTTTTGTCAAATTTGGCCAATTTTCGATCCAAGTTTGTCGAGTTGTTCTCAAAATGTTCTTAGCTGTACCAATCGGTGCTTTATTACAAGCTGCTTCTTGTCGTTTAAGGCTCGTATATGGATAATGGAAAGACGTTTTTTCATATGGAGTTCTAGATTGTGGTGCGGATCTGTTCAACAGGGATCAGTGGAATTTTAAGGATATGGATAAAAGCTTAATCATTTAATGCGTCCAAGTGACAAACATATTGTAATATTTTTCAAAAACATTTTTTTTTTGCTACATAATATGTTATATTACATAAAGAAATGGTTATTTTAATTTTACGTATTCGTAGCTGCTTCATTAATTTTAATTATTTAAAAAAAATCACTCAATCTGACTAATGGGGTGTATAAAAAAAAATGACCGTTTCTAAAACAAATATTTGTATTATTATTTTTTTGATATAAAATACAATTAATACTCAAAATATAGTCCATTGTTATCTACTGTCATTACCCATCTCCTAGCCAATTGCTCAATGCCACGCTGATACCATTCATTGGGATGGCCGTCAAAGAACTCTTGGACAGCATTTTCAACTTCCGCAAAATTATCAAATTCTTTCCCTTGAAGAAAATGGGCTATGGATCGAAACAAGTAGTAATCCGAAGGTGCGAAGTCTGGACTATATGGTGGATGAGGCAGGAGTTCAAACCCATTAAGTTCTGTAAACTTTTCTGCTGATTGTTGAGGAGTAAGTTCGTCAGGTTTTCCCAGGTCTTTTTGACCTTCCCCATGGAGAGAAGATGGCGACTAACAGTATCTTTCGATCCACCATACTCCCTGGCAAGTTCGCGAGTACTTGTGGACGGATTTGACTCAACAACTTCCTCAGAACCTCATCAATATCCATTAATGGCCGCCCGGAGCCCTTCTTCCTTTCCAAGGTCGTATCTCCACTTCTAAATTTCTAAACACCGCGCAGTGCGCTCTTCAAGGACACCTTCCCGTGAATAATTTCACGAGTTGCTTTAGCGGCTGTGAAATTTTTTTTCCAGTAATGTCTTAATAAATAACTGAACTGAGACTTTTTTTGAAGAAGTCCAGTGTTAGTAAACAAGCTTAGAGAATACTCTAAAGGGCTTATTAAGGATTGGTAAATAATAAATAGCATTAAGATATTTACAGACTTTTGAGCTCTGGAATCTGATAACACTGTCATTTTTTTTTTATACGCCCTATTATTATAATTTTTGTTGCAAAATAAATTTGTGTATTGTAAATCTAAATTGGTAAATATATAAATATAGAATATATAAATAGCAAAGTAGAGAGGTTCTATTATCATTATTGTGGTTGATGGACAGATCTGGTCGATGTCCTGTCCACTTGGCCTGAGTAACTACTACCTCACCTTGCCCACACACCTGGGCTTCCTTCGTTTTTCAATCGTAGGGAAGGTGATCAATCTAGCCTGTAAAGTGTACGAATGTTTCTCTCTTCCTCTCTTCTATTTGTTTAGAGCAAAAAAGTTTTAAATGTACGAATACTGATGAGCCTCAGTACCACCGATAAATATTTAACAACGTAAAAAACACTACACATATATACCAGCACTTTTTTAGAACTTTGAACCCACATCCTTAGATCTACCCACCTTGAATATATTGAAGCCGAATAAGTATTCCATTAAAGGATTCCATCCTACAGAAATATCTAACAAAGTTCCTTTAAAACCTAAAAAAATCTCATAATAACTCATTTTGAAACGCTTGTAACCCATTTTAGATTTAAATGTCGTACGTAGAAATGACATACAAGAAACAGTTCGTCGCTTTTGAGTGATTCAACTCTTAATAGATAAACTTTTAAAGTTGCCAATTAAATAAAAATATTTATTTAATTGACAGTAATTAGACATATTTTGAAATTTCGAGTTCAACTATTCAATTTACCTCAAATTCTTCGAAAAATAATAATTTTTCCTTATGAAGTCATATGTTACCTATTTGGTTCAAAACAAGCTGTCCTTCCATTATCAGTTCCGTACTCACTGGAATCCACTAGTCTCACAACTTGCTTCCTATTACATTATTGATAACCCTCTAAGGTGACTGAAAAGAATTTGGTCTATGTAATAATAATAAATAAAATCAATAAAAGGTTTAGTCAACCCGAATATTCGATGCCGACACCTGTTAACCACACACCACCCTCCAAACCGAAGTACCTGACACAATTCTCCCATCTTCGTCTCGGTGTATCCCTTGGTCGTTTACCCGACGCACAGTGCGGCCCTCAAATATGGTTTCGGGATAAAAATCAAAATCCTTTTTAAATAAAGAAAACAATTTTCATTTATTAATATTATTACATTAATTAACTGTTAATTGATTATTTTAAGGTAGAAACTAATATAAAAATATTTGTTAGTTTAATAATATGCATCTTTAAAAGAGGTACGTACCGTGATTACAAAGAGGCGATACAATTTTTGTCCATTGGCGGCCGCACTGTGGGAGATTCAAAACATTACTTTTTTCGGAACTCGATCATTACTAAACCCAACGACTTTACATGCCCATTTTAACCGTCACGCTGCTATTACTTGAACTATATTTACCGGATATAACACCCGCAGTTCCGCATTGTGAAGTCTTCTAAATTCTTCCGTTTCTTCATCCTTTTTTGGTCCAATATGGTACTAGGCTACCCAGAACTTAATTTTTAAAAACACATTGGTCCATGTACCTTCTAATATAGGGCTACAAGTGAGAAATGTTTCTACAAGTCATTGCTATCCCATTAATTCACAATTCCTCTTATTCACTTCTTGTATTAGTGAACAGTTGTAAGTATCCATAAGTAAAGGAAAAATGCACGATCGAAAATATTTTGATTTGCCACCAAGAATACATAACATGCAATGATTTTAAAGTCAAATTTACAACAATAAGCAGTTAATAAATATACAAGCAATCCGCAGTAAGTTAGAAATGAAACAAAAATTTTATCACTGGCATAAATTTTACTGCAGTTCTTCTTGGATGTGGAATATTGATATTCTAGGAAGGAAAGACCAAAGTCCAAATTTTGTATATACAATAATAAGTAAATATGATTTCGTTGTTAAGGTTGATGGCTTATGGAAAATATCATATGAAATTATATTAAAAAAGAGGTATCTCAACTGCAGAGAGTATTATAGGGTTAGGAAGCAGCCAGCTGTACCGAGAGGAGAGAATGTCTTTAACAACGGTGTCCTTCTATTTTCCGCTAAATTGGTGGGGCTTCCAGTTCTTCGGGCACGCCCTCGCCTCCTCTTGTTACTCAGATGTCTCAATTCGTTCACGGTTCCCCGCTGTCGTTTGACAACAGGACCAACTCCAAGAGATTTCATATTATTTAATTTATTTTTCACAATGCATTAATTTTAATAAACTTTTTTTTTTTTAATATTTAAATATTTTCTGCAAGACTGAAACGACAAGAAACTGCCAGTCGTTACCGAGCACTTCAACATTTACTAGACAAACGTTCTAGACAAAAGCTTCCAATTAATTACAAAAGAATCATTTACATGACTGTGATTAGATCTATTTGTTGACCTATTAGACGAGTTGAGTTTTGGGGCTCTACTAAACCATCTAATTCATCCCGTATCCAATCCTTACAATCCAAAATCCTTCGAAAATTCCTAAATGCCCCTTTCTTTGTGACACAATAAAACTTATACATAAAGATCTTAATGTTCCATATGTTTCTGATTTAGCCCAAGCCAGATACCTATCCTTCCATAGTAAGCTCCATAACCACTCCAATTCACTAGTCTCCCAACTTGCTTCCTCCTCCATCTCTGATAATCATCCGAGGCGTCTGAAAAGAAGATGGCCTAGAGACCTTTTAGTGTAGATTTTATTAAAGTGCTACTAGTGAGTAGTTCTTCACAAGTTATTTACATGCCATTGTATTCACTGTCAACACATTTACTTGTTGTATATTATTTTGTACAGTTGTAAATATCAATAAATTAAAAAAAAAAAAAAAAAATTCATTTCGGTTCAATACTTTTGAACAAATGGTTTAGGGCGATTTTTGAGATAAAACCTTGAAAAATATTTTTAAATTTTAAGTAAACAATAATTGAAATATTTTTTTATTTATTGAAATTCGCTAATGTATAATAAAAAAAAAATTATAAATGTGAAAATTATATTTGAGGGGACCAGGGGAAAAAACGTTTATGTCCATTTTGTGTCGGATTTGAGTTAATGGAGGCAGGCATTCAATCGACTTCAGTTTAAACTTTAGGTCGCATATTCGTTTCAAGAAAAGAAGCGTTTAGATCAGCCAAATAATGATGATTGAAGTTTCATTTATAGCCAGTCAACGTTAAACTTTGTTATGTTGTTTTAACAAAATACATACCAACGGACATAAGCATGTTTTCCCTTGGACCCGTTAATTATAAAACGAAAATAACCAATGGCTTGTAAAGAAACTATCTATCGATAAAAAGATTATGCTATAAGGTCCTGTGGCCATCTTTATTTAGACGCCTTGGAGAGCTATCGGAAGTTGAATAAAAAGAGAGTTGGAATATCCAGAAATTCCTCGTTGTTTAGCCTTAAATAAACTCTCCTAAAACTTTATATGTTACTATAAGAATTGAAAAATTTGTTGTATAAAGAGGTATCGTCACAAAAATCTAGTTTGTTTGCAGAAGTGTTAGGTAGCAAAATCTGAATATTAAAAAAAAAAAAAAAAAAAAAAAAAAAAAAGAAAAAAAAAAAAAAAAGAAAAAAATGTAAAAAACAAAAAAAAAAAAAATGAAGAAAATGAAGGGGCTATAGAGCATTTTCCTGCTAAAGAACACCAGTGACGCAGCTGAGAGAGAAGAGCTGGGACCTCTCTGTGCCGGGCCTGTCGCTCCATGAGTGGAGGGGCAGGATTGGTTGGGAGATCCCTGGGATGAGTGTGTATTGTAAATAAGTATGAATGTAGTTTTAGCTTTTAATTTAATTTAGCTTTATTTTTATTTTTACTTTCATTCAATTTATTTTAATTTTATTTATTTATTTTATTTTATTTTTTTATTATTATTTTTATTCATGTGTATATGTATATTTTTTTATTCATATATTCCACTTGTATGTATATTCTATATTGTATATTGTTTATGTATAGCAGCTTAGCTCTTTTCTATTATATTTTATTTATTTATTTATTTATTTTATTTGTATTTTTTCATTTTATTTTTTTATTTATTTATTTTTTCTTCTCTTATTGTAAACAAAGTGTGAATGTAATGAAGTTATCTATATTAATTATTGCCCACATTCGTGGCAGATTGTAATAATTTCTCAATAAATGATCAAAAAATAAAAAAATAAATTATTATAAATAGTGTTTTTCTACATAACTCCTTCATCCACCAAACCCTTAAATTATGCTTAGTTATAATTGAATATACTTTTTCATTCTTGATGAAGATGAATTATTTTCCACTTCTATTGGATTTTTTAATTTATTATTTATTAATTTTTTTAATAGTTTCGAATAATCATCATTCGAGTTCTAAAAGTTCTGATAACATACAAACAATTCAATTGTATGTCTTTACATACACTTCTGTGGGTGTTTAGAACTGTTGTTGAATGATAAACGTCTTAACGTAGTCTTTAAATAAAACAAGTGCAATAGAAGCGGAAAATAATTTATTAATTTTAATTTTATAGATTCTTTTGTACCACCATGTGTAATTTTTTACTTTTTTATTATCGTAACTGAACCTCTATATAAATACTGAATTATTTGGTGAACAATTAATTTTGGAAAATTCTCATGTCCTAAGGCTTTAATGACTTATAAAACCTTTTTTAAATTTTTTTTTATACCAAATAAGGAACGTACCATTACTGCTGGTGTTGACTGATGGTCTGGATGAGCGGGACATATAATTAGAACCAGTTCTATTTTTGACTTCTGCCGTACTCAATAGCAGGATACCATTCCACCTGATCCCTCTCGTGGTGTTTCGATTTAGATCAGATTCCTCGCAAGCTGTTCCCCGTAAAATGTTTCATAAAACTGGAGACAATAAAATAGAAGAATAGAATGTGACCCTGTAGGGACATATTCTCAAAGATCACTTTATTTTTGAAATTGATAACAAAGTTTTGAGTTGAACAGAACCTAACCTTTATATTTTCGTATATCAATTATTTACAATTAATATATTTAAAATTGTTCTTGAAATAGACAGAATTAATAATTATTCCTTTAATGATAATAGTTTGGGAAATTATTGAGGTGAAAATTAAATTCAAGAAGAAATAAAATATAGATTAAAAGCTTCGAATTATTTCTAGGAGATCAAACTGAGTACTTTTATCTCATAAATTTTACTATAAAAACCCCTAATAAAATACACAATTTTATAATATAAAATGTTGAAAGTTCGTAAAATACTCAAGAAGTTCAGATCAAGCTAAATAGTTCAAGATTTTTATGGCACATTTTTCACTCTAACTTCGCAAATATTTGTCCAATTCCAAATTACGTTTCTTCATTAATTAGCTGGTCAAATTTACTATTAGGCCCTGTATATTTAATTTATATTAAATCCTGTGAAACACCCATACCAACCCACTGAACATGTCATGGTTGTCATATTTTGCCAAAACATACCTATTTAGCTTGCTAGCGTGGGTCTTTCACGGTATTTAATATAAATTACATACATATCATCGAATAGTAAATTTAACCAGATTTGAGATGGAAAAAAGAAATTTTGGATCGAACAAATATTTGCGAAGTTAGAATGTGCCATACAATCTTGGACTTCACAACAGTACGGGATTTCTTGCGTGTTGGCATGTGTATTTCAAGCGACTTGATCATATGGATTCTAATTATAAATTTAGTTCGCTTTAGGATGGAAAAAAGAAATTTTGGATCATACAAATATTTGCGAAGCTAGAGCGAAAAATGTGCAAAAAAATCTTGGACTTCACAACGGTTAGGGATTTTTTGCGTGCTGGCATGTGTATTTCAAGGGACTTGATTATTTAGATTCTAATTGTAAATGTAATTAACTTTAGTATGGAAAAAAGAAATTTTGGATCGGACAAATATTTGTGAAGTTAGAGCGAAAAATGTGCCAAAAATCTTGGACTTCACAACAGTACAGAATTTTTTGCTTGCTGACATGTGTATTTCAAGGAACTTGATTATATGGATTTTAATTGTAAATTTAACCAGCTTTAGGATGGAAAAAAGAAATTTTGGATTATACAAATATTTGTGAAGCTAGAGCGAAAAATGTACCAAAAAATCTTGGACTTCACAACAGTACGGGATTTTTTGCGTGCTGACATGTGTATTTCAAGGAACTTGATCATATGGATTCTAATTGTAAATTTTACCAGCTTTAGGATGAAAAAGAGTAATCATGGATCTGCCAAAAGAGTACGACAAACGTGTTTTCGCGTAAAAGTGTGACTGACCGCAAGTTGGCCAGTTTCTGCAGTTTTTCCCATAACATAACTTCGCGAAAAATGGTCCGATTTCGGGGTTATTTTTTTTCTTTTAGGAGGTTTCAGCTGCAGTTTATTTAGTAAGACTTTATTCCAAAAATAACTGCCGTGGTAGCAAACTTTAGATTCGGATCCAGTACCCCAAAAACATAAAGATGCGTTCAGAATAAAATGGAGGGAGGTATGTAGATAGAAGCTGGTGTTATCAGAATCGATCCTACGGGTTCGATAAGCCTTTTTATTTATTATTTAATGAACAATGTATATGCGCCGTCACGGAGTTGGTAAATGCTTCCGACCATCTTCGTCACGGATCGTCACGCCGTAACCCCTCCACCGCCCATCGAGCCATAACTAGATGGTATAACTTGATCCATAAAGAACCTATTTTCCTTTTATAAAAGGATGAAAAGCTTTTACTTCAGAATATCAGCATATATTTAGTAATTCAAATGATAATCATGCACTGTATTACTGGCAGATTTTTCAAATCTGGCATTCCCACATGAGTTGCTTATCAGCAGAGCAGTTTGATATATTTTTTTAAAAAGTATTGTATTAAAATACATATATCATAATCCTATCCTAAGTTAGAGCGTTTAACGAAGGTATTTGGGCTAATCTCATTGTATGGTATTATTTCAGTCAACGAAATTTGTTTACAGCCCTCTCGGATTTACCTTGATTTACTTTTGAAGATTAAATTTTAAATAATCCTTTGTTCCTTTGTTCCCTTTTATTTCATTTAATTAAATATCTGCAACATTATATTTATTTTAAATCTAATTTGTTAATTTATTTCTTGTAAATCCATTTTTTATAATATATTTAAAACGTATTTAACACATTTCTCCTAAAATAAGGCTTACATAAAATTGCGAAAGGTATTTTCACCCTTGAAGTAAAGAATTCAGATCTCGGGAAGACTTCGGAAGGAATTCGAATCATGGGGTTATTTCACCTCACCTTCAAAGGAATTTATTAAACGTTTATTGATCAATTTGTAAAAGTTTGTAAGTAAAAAACGAAAAAAAAAAAAACTATCAGTTTATGACTATATCCAAAATATATTTTGTATATTATATTTCTCTCTATATGCATATACATGTAAGATTGTTTCAACGTGATTTTATTCTCTGTGATTACAAAGAAATTCAATTACACGTCCTTTCAAACTAGTAATTACAATAACATGAAACACTTTAAACAAGAAAACATTGAACTAACCAAACTTTTAGCAATAGTTTTATCACATTTGTTTTTTTAAAAGTCTACACACATTGAAGGCTTCAACAGTGTTATTATCACATGTAGCAAACTTACATATACTGGTGGTTTTCCCAAGATGCAGGTACAAAAATATTTCAGTGTAATATACTAATAATTAGAAGAATGATTTATATGATGTATATAAATGTAAATGTATATTATTGGTCTGAAAGTATTAAGTTGGACTAACAGGTGTTAAGATTTAGAACGTCTGGTTTTTTGTTTATTGCGCGATTTTTTAATTTTTCTATGGTTATCATTTCTTTAATATTTCATTTAACATTATTTTGTTCATGGTGAATAATTTTAGGCAAATCAAATTTAAAAGAATGTTTTTTTTGCTTGTAATGTGTGGTGCTTGGTCAGGTTTGTTCGGGTTTTTATTTCTAGATGTGCAACTGTATTTATGTTGATACACTCGTCATTTAAGATATTGTTCCAATGTACCAAAATAAGACTTGCCACAACTATCTTCACACGGAATTTCATAAACAATATTAGAATGTAACTCTAACTTATCCGTATCTTTGGTTTTGGTGAATAATTTATCAATGGTGGAGGTATTGATGGAGTGGAGTTATTGTTAAGAAATTTATCCATATATATATATATATATATATATATATATATATATATATATATATATATATATATATATATATATATATATGGATAAATTTCTTGACTGTTACTATTAAATGTTTAGTAAGGTTCTTGAGGTTCAGTCAATAAATAAAAACAACTATTTTGGTGACGTTTCGAGAATATATTGTTCTCATAATCAAGCTCCACAGTGAAAATATATATATATATATATATATATATATATATATATATATATATATATATATATATATATATATAGTAGTCTGGTTTTTATTTAAAAATGCCACTGTTCGTATTTCAATCATTTTAAATAAACCGCTAATATTTTTAAGGGGACACATTTAAAATTCACGATTCAGCACCTGAAAAATCATCTAAATTACCAGACAATTTTTTTTCTCTTCTGGATTTTATCATTTTCGCCCGCTTAGTGACTGGACTAGTGACGTGTATAACATCCTAAACACTTTATCTCTGACTTTATATTTTTGAATTTGAGATATTGTTTTGAAGTTGAGAATCTTTAGCTGTCAATGAACAGTTACATTGCAACAATATTTAACCTGACCAACTGGTCTCGTTTTACTTTGACTTCCTAACTCTTCACACCCAAGAAATTGACCTCCCCACCCTGGGTAGAATAGGTTGGTAACCTTTAGGATAACCCGTCCTTCCTGCCCTAGTTGGAGTACATAAAGACGTTAAGCCACAATAAACTCTTCACACAGTGGAATATTCCAATCATTATTCTTCAGCGGATATAATATGCATACCTATACATATATCTTGAGAAGCGTTCAACTGGAATCGCTAGTCCATATTAGATTGCACAATAAACAATAATAAAAATACATAATAAATATGTATGCCAGTGAACCATGTCAATTGCAATGTACTCCCTGCACACTTATCACAAGACGGCCTATCTAAGAGTTGAGTGAACGTATTCTAAGGAACACGATTACAAAATACGATATCGCCGATTACAAATATTGACACTCAATAAGGTTATTGATAAGGTTCTTAAAGTTTTATGAATAACATTATCGCTGAGATTTCAAGAAGAATGTTTCCTTAAATATTAGTATTTCTTCATCATAGACTAAAGAATTTAATCTTCCTCTTCAGTACGCTCAACGATATAATGCTCTCGAGCCTGTGGAGGAAAAACGATATATGGATACTATTTTTTATTTATTTTTTTTCATGAGCTGAGAATTTATTAAAATAACTTGAAAATGAACAAGAAAGATTCAAGCTCGAATAAAATGATATTTATTTTTTGTACCATTACAAAATAATCAACAGTTACATATTATCCAAACTTAGTTAATTCTTTCTCAATTTCTAGAAACATATTAGTCCAGCCAATAAACATATTTTAGAGTGCATGGAATATGGGATAATTTTTGACTTCATAGCTTAGTTTGGAATAGTTAGAAGGTAAACCCACTCAAAGTCCTAGTGTGGTGGGCTAACGGTGGGGGGGGGGAGGGGAGAAGTTCAATTTTTTTGTTTTTTCGATAATAACTCGAAAATGATTGACTCTAGAAAGATATGTTTCGAATAAAGATAAAAGATAATTAAATTTCCTTTAAAATTGATAATATATAAATTTGTCGTAATTCTAATCGTTTACGTGATATTCATTAATGAAAATCGGTGATTTTGGGAAAAAACAAATGCCACCTCACTTTTTGTCAAACTTTTGTTTCTAGTACCTTCCACAATCGTGTCTCTGAAAAAAAAAAACGTCAGAATCAAAATTGTAGATCATTAAATTTACTTTAATTTCATATAAAATTAATTATATACATATTTGTCGAAATTCCAACAGTTTTCGAGATATACGTTACTAAAAATCGATAATTTTAGAAATAAACAAAATGTTTACCTCACTTTTTGTTAAACACTTGCTTCAAATACCAGAAATGTATATATAAAATTAAAGTAAATTTGATACTCTACAATTTTTATTCTAACATTTTTTCTGAGAAACGATTGTGGAAGGTACTAGAAACAGAAGTTTGACAAAAAGTGAGGTGACATTTGTTGTTTTCCGAAAATTACCGATTTTCAATAACGAATATCTCGTAAACGGTTAGAACTACGACAATTTTATATATTATCAATTTTATAGGAAACCTAATCAGCTTTTATGTTTATTTGAAACATATTTTTCTAGAGTCAACGATTTTCGAGATATTATCGAAAAAACAAAAAAATTGAACTTAACACCCCCACCGTTAGCTGACCCCTCAGTGGTGGGGCCTTTTAGTATGTTTACCTTCTAACTATTCGTAACGAAGCTGTGAAGTTAAAAATTATCGGATATTCCATGCACTCTACACCCCTCATTTCAGCACTCATTGACTGGACTATTAATTCACTTAATCTTTTGTTAGATAAAATACCCCCAAACTTGGGCTTCTTTAAAGATTTCATAGTTTATATAACAGCGTTGTATACTCCATTAATATTAGAGACATGAACTTTAATCGTCTGTAATTGAAATTCAAAGATTTTTGTTTTCTCGGCTGGTTATATTTTTTAATGTTTTATTTACTCTGTTATATATATTTGTTGTTTGTTAATGTTTACTACTTGACTAAAATATTACTAAAATCCCCATCAGATCTGAAAACAGTATGCTTATTGGGGAAGGATAATGGCCAAGGATGTTCGTTGGCTGCCAAAAATCGTCAGACCCTGGCAGATCTGAAAAAACAATATCCTTTTGGGCGAGATAGCAAGACCACCTCTTAATTCCGCCCCCGAACCCCCACCGCCACTGTTCGCAATTTCGCCTCTGTTGAATCCGTTAACAATGGTGAAATATCCTTCCGCCATCTTAAAATCGTTAAATCTTGGAATATTTCCAAAAAGTATCCTTAAGGACAAAAATTAAGAGGACAAAAATGGCGGAATATCTTAAAAAGTATCCTTAAGCACGAAATTTAAAAACGTTAAATCCTGGTATATTTCAAAATAGTATCCTTAAGGACGAAAACTAAGTGTTACTATTTATAGTTGCTCAATTTTATAATTTATGTTTCCGACAAAGACTCCTGTAGTGTCGGATAAATCCAGTAGTGTGTGATAAATAAGAAACAATCACATTTTTTTTCGCTTCAAATATTTTTGAACTTTAAAAAACAAACACACTTTCGCGACAGTCTTTTGTTAAAAAAAATATGGGCGAAATCTCACAGTGTTTGATGTTATTATAGGAGCTGAAAATTTAATTAATAATAAAGGATGAAGAGTAAGGTATTTTGAAAAATTGTGTAATTAACGCAGCATAAAAAGAACTACATTGCTGTGATGAAAGTTTGCTTTATTACTAAAAAGGCAAGCACTGGACGAAGCTTCATAATATAAATCATAATATAAAAATATATATAGTCAATAAATATATTTTAATGTATATTTATGCATATACAGTATGGTATATACAGTTATGGCAATGCCCAGCTTCTTCACTCAAGTCCTGAGCGCCTGCGACTATGGCGCACTCAGCCTCTTTTGGATCATGATTCGGAGAGGCAGGCCTGGTTTGGGGTTCCCCAGATTGTGTTAATATATACATAAATATTGTGACTGGATTTCAGTTTTTTAGTTAATTATTTTAATTTTGTTTCTATAGTAGTTTATATATATGAGTGGTTATAGATCTATCTAGTGTAATTTTTTGAATGTGTTCTTTACCATCCCTATTATTACTGTCCTTGAGTGAGACGTATTGTAATATCACTTTAATAAAAAAACAATTCTTTTATCTCTTTAAAAAGGTATGGTGTCATATTATTTTCCTCATTAAAAACAAAATAAAATATCAGCTGAGTTCCCATTAAATTAAATTGTTACGAAAATTGGAAAGGGAGGGAGGACAAGATAAAAGATTTTTTTTTTGGTATAAAAGGGGAGCTGCAATTATTTTAAAGGGGAACGGGTGGAGATACTGAAAGGTGGGAAACCACTGATCTAGAGGCAATGGAATTATGATAATTAATGTAGTTAATTAATTAAAATTAGAAAATTAATGAGGTTATTACAATTAGAGTTAAAATATTGATAGTCGAAGTTACCGATATTGCAATGTTTGTCTATGTAAATTAGGAGTCATAGATTGAATGGGTTTGTATTTCATCACTCTTTATTTGTTAGTATAACTCGCAAAACAATAATAATAGTACAAACAGTAAAACTAATTTTTTTTTTTAATTTATTGAAATTTACAACTGTATATACAATATTGTAAAAATATAATACATCAAGTAAATGTTATGATAATGACACATCACTTGTTTGAAAGCAACTACACATTGATTGCACTTATAAAGGTTCTATATAATGAAGTACTATATTAGAAGGTCCCAAGGCCATCTTCTTTTCAGGCGCCTCGGATGGTTATCTGGAATGGAGTGAGAAGCAAGTTGTGATACTAATGGGTTTGAATGGTTGTAGAGTTTGCTATGAAAGGATAGATATCTAGTTTGAGCTATGTCAAAAACGTAAGGTATAATAAGATCTTTGTGGATACATTTGTTTGTGGCGAAGTAAGGGGCATTTAGAATTTTTCTAAGAATTTAGGATTGTAAGGATTAGGATAGGAGATGAATTGGATGGTATAGTGGAGCCCCAAAGCTCAACTCCGTATGTCCAAATCGGCCTAATTACTTTTATGTAAATGAGTCTTTTGTAATTAATTGGAAGGTTTGAACGTTTGTCAAGTAAATGTTGAAGCAGTCGAAAACGGCGGGCAGTTTCTTGTTTTGGTCTTGTATGTGGATTCCAAGTAAGACGTTTGTTTGTCCAGATAGAGACCTAGGTAGCGGATCTGTTCAACGGGGATTAGTGGAACATTATTAAAGGATACTGCAGGACAGGAAGTCTTAGGTTTACGACAAAGGGTAAAGGTTATTTTATGGGATTTATTTGGATTCTCCATTTGTGACACCATTCTTGAAGGTTTGTGATATGGGATTGGAGTGTCTGGAACAAAACTAAATTAAAATAAGTAAAATAGTTTTTGATTGCAGTTTTAAAGATTTTTTTTTTTTTTAATTATGCAAAATTCAGAGATTCAGTAAGTTGAAAAAAAGAATACGAAGTAATTGAATTCAAAACAGAAGATGATATGATTGATACCGCTATGTTTTGAAAAAAAAAAAAAAATACTATTACCCCGACTGCAGTATTTTTTTTTTTTTTTTTTTTTGCTGAAATGGCCATTTACGTAGATGGAAGTACAGTACATTTATTTTTTCGAAAATAAATTTTTAGATTGAATATTTCTCACAAATAAGGATGAACACTTCACAATGCGTTGTAGAGGAACGTTTATCCACGAGGTATTTTTTTTTAGGCGTTAAAAGAGGCATGTAATGTTGTAATTAATAATAAACGAATTCCTAATTGATAATAAATAAAATACCTAGAGAACCGAAATATATGTTGACAAATCAAAATCAATTTCATTTACTTAATACATTTTAAAACTTCGTCGTATATCTAAGACATCCTGCCCTACAATATCCTTTAATGATATTCCACTAATTCCTGTTGAACAGCTACATACCTAGGACTCCACTTGGACAAACGTCCAACTTGAAATCCACATACAAGACTAAAACGACAAGAAACTGCCCGTCGTTACAGACTACTTCAACATTAACTAGACAAACGTTCAAAGCTCCCAATTAATTACAAAAGACTCATTTACATGACTGTGATTAGACCTATTTGGGCGTACGGAGTTGAGCTTTGGGGCTCTACTAAACCATCCAATTCATCTCGTATCCAATCCTTACAAACCGAAATCCTTCCAAAAATCCTCAATGCTCCTTACTTTATGACCAATAAACTTATCCATAAAGATCTTAATGTTCCATATGTTTCTGATTTAGCCCAAACCAGATACCTATCCTTCCATAGTAAGCTCCATAACCACTCCAATCCACTAGTCTCCCAACTTGCTTCCTGCTCCATCCCTGATAATCCTCCGAGGCGTCTGAAAAGAAGATGGCCTAGAGACCTTTTAGTGTAGATTTTATTGAAGTGCTACTAGTGAGTAGTTCTTCACAAGTTATTTACATGCTATTGTATTCACTGTCAACACATTTACTTGTTGTATATTATTTTGTACAGTTGTAAATAACAATAAAAAAAAAAAAAAAAAATTAAAATACACTCCAGTTTACCAAGAGAAAGCCCAGTTTACACTTACATACGCTTTATCACATGCACATTTTCCCGGGGAATGTCCAATTTTTTCACTTTCTTCAAAACATTGAACTGACTTAGAGAGAAAATAAGCACTTATATTTGAGGAGGTATCTTTCAAAACGTGTTTTGTCACAAAAAATGTGATTATGAGTGTCATTAACATACATCATCTATTTTTATAATTATTATTTGTGTACTTTTGAGTAAACAGTGACTTCTGTAAAATATAACATAGCAACTTCAAACAGTGTTTTTTCCGTTTGTTATTTCATCAGACCGTGTTTTGTCCACTGTGTTACTTCAAAACGTATTTTTTCCATATTTAAAATTAAAAATGTTAATTTTAGGAGTAAAGAATATTTCTGATCCTTGTTCTAATGTATTTCTTTTTAGATGCTATAAGTTTAATAAGGAATTTTCGGTTTCTGAAGGATAATTACATCTCACAATATACGTTTTTTGTTATTGCTGAAAATTGGGATTACTGTGATAAAACACGTTTTGAAAGTTACCTCCTCATTTACTGAAACATCTTTGAATCTGCGCATAGCGTGTGCGTTAGAACAGTTAGAAAAAAACACATTAAAAAAACTCCAATATTTTCAGAAAAAATATTCAGAACAATCATACAATCCTTTCAACACTTTTACTAACCTTTGAAGTTTTTCTAGCATTCTCATGAGATTAAGTTAGAATATTCAATGGTTAGTTTTGAATTTTATTTCTTCATACACAAAAAAATTAATGTCCTTGTAACGAAAAAGGCGGGGAACCTCTCCGTTTACATTTTCTCACTTGTTCTTAAAATAAATCATTGAATTGAATGACATTTTCTACAATTTAAAAAAAAAAAAAAATTGATAACGAACATGTGGAGTATAGATGTCAAAGTTATGATCGATACTACAAAACGCTCGGAATGGACAAAGGTAGAGTGTTCAATATGTGTCGAATCATTAGAGATTTATTGACGTTATCTCGTTGAACAAATATCAGAATATATTAATTAGTTGCTATCGATCACAGTCGGCTACAAGCTGAGGACAAACCAATCCTGTCACAGACAAAACCCGTAATCGCCTGTCCCATTTTCTCAACAACAATGCGGTCTCAACAAATATATCTCAAGAACTGAAAAGATAAATGAACTAAAAGGATCAATAGTTCAATAGACCACATATTATCTTGAATTTATAGAATAGTCAGATATTTAGAACGATAAGTGGGGTACCATAAGCATTTTAAGTTTAAAAAAAGACAAAAACAAAGATTTTATTTTTTTCTATATATCAATTTATTAAAATTTGTAAAAATATATATTTCAAGTAAATGGGCTGATACTGATTACAATAACACGTCAAAACTTGAAAAGAACTACTCATCAGTAGCACTTCAATAAAAATTCTACACTAGAAGATCTCTAGGCCATCTTCTTTTCAGATGCCTCGGAGGATTTTCGAGAATGGTGTGGGAAGCAAGTTGAGAAACTAGAGGATTTGAGTAGTTATGGAAGTTACTATGCAAGGATAGGTACCTGGTGTGGGGTAAATTAGCAACATATGGAACATTAAGGTCTTTATGAATAAGTTTGTGGGTGAAAAGTAAGGGGCATTTAGGATTTTTCGAAGGATTTCGGGTAGTAAGGATTGGATACGGGATAAATTGGATGGTTTAGTAGAGCCCCAAAGCTAAACTCCGTACGTTCAAATAGGTTTAATCACAGTCATGTAAATAAGTTTATGTAATAAATTGGGAGCTTTGATCGTTTGTCTAGTAAATGTTGAAGTAGTCTGTAACGACGAGCAGTTTCTTGTCGATTTAGTCTTTAAACAAAGATTAATAAAAAAATAAAAAATAAAAAAAAAGTATTGTTTTATAGATGACCTTTAATGAATTCTAATTTCTTAAATACGAAATTAAATAAAAAAATGGTCTGAGACCTGCTGAAGAAAATTGTAACTCGAAATAAATACACTGGTGGGAAAACAAATTCCACCAAATTTATTTTTTCATTTCCTCGACTAAAAATTTCATTCTTTTAAGATTTTTACGACCCCTCACACTTTATCCAGCGCTTATAAAAGTATCAGAATTATTAATAATACTAATGAAATCAAATACAGCAGTATTTTAAAATGCTACCGAGTAATTTTAAATTTTGTAAATTTAAAATTATTAAGGTTTATATACACCATTTGTATTCATTACGTCTTCCATTATTCATGCTGTTAATAATCTAATGTTATTTTAAATAAATTCATGAGGGATACGCACCATCTAAATGCAGAACTGTAATCAATCATATTAATTTAAAATTTTGTAACATAATTTTTTTTTTTAATATTAAATAAATAAATAGATAAAATAAATACTATGCGAACTCGAAGGTTCGATGCGGACACCACGAACCTTCGACCACAGACCTCCCTCCAAGCCGCTCCATTAAAACCCAAATCCACGAGATTAGCCCTGACCCAATCCTCCTATCTACCTCTCGCTCCACCAATCAGACATTTACTCAAAGCTCAAAACTGATTACCTTTTTTTGAAAAAGGTCATTATTAAATCCAACGACTTTAGATGCTCATTTTAATGTTTGCTATTAACTAAACTACATTCACCGGATAAAGCTCCCACAATTATGCGTGGAGGAGCCTTCTGAATTCTCCCGTATGTTCCTCATTTTTCGGGCCAATTTTGTTTTATTTTTTTGTTATACTGCTTTATTTTATTTAATTAATGCATTTAAGAAT
Source organism: Euschistus heros (assembly GCA_003667255.2). Classification (NCBI taxonomy): domain Eukaryota; kingdom Metazoa; phylum Arthropoda; class Insecta; order Hemiptera; family Pentatomidae; genus Euschistus; species Euschistus heros. Next base: position 255,894 of record RCWM02000301.1, on the reverse strand, counting down.
CCTAATTAGTTTATTAGATTATATGGGTGCGTAAGCACCTAAAAAAGAATGAATCATTTTGCCGAGAAAACATAAAATAAATTAGATGGAATTGGTTGCCGATCAGTATAAATCTACCTTCAGAGCATTTTAATCTGTTCTTCCTGATTTAGCATCAACTTAATGTGATAGTAAGTTCTAAGCTTTAAGCTGATATTTTGTTCAATTTTATTCTACATACCTAATAATAAAATCAATACATCAACTTCGGTAAATTTATTTATTTTTAATATATAAATAATTATTCATTTATGAAAAAAAAAATTAATAATTATTTCTTATGGGTATGCCCAGTCTCTTATCGGCACATTGTAAAGGTGTCTGCTAGTGTTTTGCACCTGTGTTTGACACCGACTCTCTAAAATTATTAGACTATCGTTAACAATATACGAGTACTAAGGTCCTGTGGAAAATTCCTTGAATTACTGTTACTGCAAATTTTGAGATGACGCATTACTTACACGTGTCATTTTTGGAATATGAAACAGTTATAACTATCTAAACACTGTTATAAGTATATCAAATACTTGTATCTTCAGTTCCATGCCCATATTTAAAACTGAATCTATTAACTAAAATTAGTATTGATATGCCAATATGCCACTTATTAAATCCAATGTAGACGGGATTTTAAATATATTTATGGACATTTCCATAAGAATTAATATTTACTAAAAAGAAATTTGGCAAATTAATTTTAAATATTAATGTAGCTATTTGATAATTGTTCTGGTTTATCATTTTTTTAATTTTAATATTATTGCTATCATAGAGAAACTTATTTCACCAAAATAGTTATGCTCTGAAATACAAGAATAGTAAAAATAATGCATATAATAAGATATTTAAAGTATGTTTAAATTATCGAAAAATTAACCTCTATTTTATTAGCAATTCAGACAATAAACAAAAAAATAATTTATTTACAAAAATCCTCTAAGAATAACAAAAAAGTATAATAAAATGGTGATCCTCCGACTTAATTAATAAAGAAAAAGAACAATAACAAAATAATAACCGTGAAGGAAGATATCATATTTTGCCTTCTCGACATTTGTAGATGGACATCAATCAAGAAGGCTGGCCGTGGTGCCTCTTTGCCTCTGAGGAATCACTCTGCTTGCCATACTTTAGTAAATAAGAAGAAGAAGAAATATTTTTTATGATAAATAAGTGTTTATTAAATTATCTTAATCATTTATTAAGTATATTTAAGTGGCCAAGGATATCCTTCGAACCGTCAAAAATCATCAGATATTTATAAGCTGAAAATAGTATCCTTTAGTGACTTTAGGAATTCTTTGGAAAATTGTCGGGCTTCATTTCTTTTTTAGGTACTTCAGCTTTGGCAATTTGACATTGTTCTCCTATTTCTTAATTTTCTAATAGAGCATTCTTCACTTCACGTTTGGATCGTAGAGACAATGCCTGATTTCAGAAGATAACAGTTTTGAATTCTGCGCCAAGCAGTGTTTATAAATTAAAATAATCCATCGCTATATAGTTAAAAATGAAAAATACAGGTATAATAATTATATATAATTAGGTACACTAAACTTTCGCTGTCATCGGTATCGATATGTTCCTAAGAATCGACTTTGGATCATCTACACCATTTGTAAGAATATTTAAGATATAAAGAGTAAGTGAAATATATCTTATAAATCATAATTGAGTGTAAAAAATTTATCTTCTAACTAATAAGACAGTTATCTGGATTGAAATAAGAAAAATGTTTATGGAGAGTGGAAAAACATTTATATGTGTGCTCGTAAAACTTTCTAGCTTTCAGCCATAAAGTATCGAAGGTTTTAGTACAATCAATGGCGGTACAATCGAAGCGGTTGTAGGTATCGATTAATATTAGTAAACAACAACCAATAATAACAATAAGGAGATATAGGAGAGAGGAGAACTGGCACTGAAGCAGCTCTACTAATAAACAAATGACCTACTAGCCTCGAGCTCTTCCAACACGAACACACAACACCCGGCTCTCCTCATCATGTCAATTAAAACAAATTGTAATTCGATTAAATTTACCACATATTGATAATTTGATGATCCAGAAACTATATTATTACTAATGAATCAGATTTTTATTTTTGTATCCCTTTTTATCTCTTATTTTTTCAAATACTATTAGCTATATTTTCTTCTTTATCCAGTCTTTAATGAAAAGTTAAAAAAAAAAAATTAAAAACTGAACGGAAACAAGCCATGGATGGCCATGGGTTCAGAACTTACAAGGAGAAGGCACACTCAGTCTCTCACGGATCTCGTGGGCAATTATTTTGGAGGTTCCTGGTTAAAAATCTTTAGGTGTAACATATTTTTCTAGAGTCCACCGTTTTCGAGATATAATCGAAAACCCAAAAATAGGACCTTCTCCCCTTCCCCCCCCCCCCACCGTTAGCTCACCCCCAGGGCGGGGACTTTTAGTATGTTTACCTTTTAACTACTTCTAACGAAGCCCTGAGATAAAAAATAATCGCATATTTCAATCACTATACAGGCCTTTCGTTTCATTTCAGCACTCATTGACTCAATTGGATTTTGACACCAGTCACGATTAGATTTAGGTTTTTTTTTTTGTTTTTCTCTAATTTAGCTTATTTGTTTTTTCAATTATAATTATGTTTTACTTTAATTTTTGTTGCTGTTTATTTGTATTGCATATCTGGATTCAATATCATCACATTACGAACTGCTATTGAGTGATGCAGCTTGTAATATTTATATAATAAAACAGTTTTCAAAATATTTTGTTAAAACCAATATATTATAAAAAACAAAACTTAACAGCTAAAGTCTCTTGAAATCGATTACGAAAAAAAAACAAAATCAAATTTTAAATAGGATTTTTCAAAAGTAGTATTACATCAGCTTAAGCATTCTTTGGATTAGATTCCCTCACAAATTCCTAAATCCAGATAATGAGAAAGTAAATATTAACTTTTATTACTAAATTACATAATACTTACAGAGTTACATAATTTAGTCATTTAAAAAAAAAAAAAAAAAAAAAAAAAAAAATTATTGCCAGTAAATGACACTATTTTTTTCATCTTAATGATCCCTTTATCCTTGGTGGTCTTTAAAGAATTTCGAAACGATAATTTAAGTACCGCATGAATTTCATAATGCCATTAAGTTATAAACCGAGTTTTTAAATAGATAGTTCTTACATAAATTTAGATAAAATAAACTCTTCTTTTATGTTTTTTTTTTTCATTGTCATCTTAAAGTTAGAAAAATTTGTCAATGTTTAAATATTTGTTTTTGATGGAATGGTCATATGACCGGGTGTGTTTGTAGCCTGATAAATTCAGATCTGATGACGTACTTCTCTTTGTCAGAAGATCTAGAGCTGAGCTCAATGATTTTACGCCAGCATACAGATAGCACAGATAAGTCTTTTATATTTCCTTTATCAAATTTTTTTTTGTTTCTGTAAAGACTTATTTAATCTTTCGCTTTGAATAAATCCTAAACAAAAGCGAAAAGATAATATGAATATCTAACAAAAGACTTACGGCTCAGACGATATAAGCTTATTTTATGATCGGAATATTTGGTATTTATTTAGGAAATATATCTCCAACGTTGCCGCTGGGACTGGTACCCTCTAAATTTATTTCACTACAGCTTCAGTTTCCTATAAAAACGTTATCTTGAGAAAAATAAATATTTATAATTGTCATTTTTTTAAAAGTGATTATATTTTATATAAAGATAAAATAAATATCTTATAGGTTTGACTAGTTACATCTGTACTCAGACAATTCCGTAGGTTTCTTATGTTTTATACTGGGTTGTCCGAAAATTAAAGCAATGCAAAAAATAACCTATTATATATAAATAGTTTTTTTACACTGAGGTGTAATTTAAAGGAAAAAAAGAAAGTCTTCATTATTTTCCGGACAATCCAATAACCTAACTATAACTGTTATTCAGAATGCTTCGTTCAATTATCGATGGTCAGCCTTTTAGGGATCGATTGTGATTGATGATCACCTGCCAAGATTGACCTTGGACTCCCTAACCTTTATCTCGATAGGCAGATTAAAATGGCTTCCTAACAGGGGTTGAGAATGACGTCCATTACTTTCGGATAGGAAAATACCATCTGCTTTAAATTCAAACGAGAAGTTAACCCGATTAATTATGGAGATCCGAAAGGTGGGAGTAACCTACTGCATTTTCATGTTGTCATTATTGTTTTGGTAAACAGATCTACTTCCTTCCACTGCAGCCAAAATTTTCCTGGCTTTCTGCCATTATAATACGGGACTCGTGTAAGATATTTGCGTATCATTCGGTCGAAATCGATTTAAGAAATCAAAATTCATTGATATTAAGATACTGATTAAAATGTTAAGAGTACGCTATAACATTATGTGTTGTAGAAGATATATTCTATTGATTTTTTTGTTGAAGATAAAACGCTATATTTGTCAAGAGATTGAACAGTGAAAAATTAGGCTAAATAAACAGAAAAAAATTACTATACTGTAAAACTATCCGAAACGTCTTAGGTTTGAATCCCACCTCGGCGGGTTAAAATTTGTTTCTTGGTGGACCCACGAAACTTGACCTTCCCACCCTACACTACAATAGGTTGGTAACCTGTAGGAAAACCCGCCCTTCCTGCCCTAGTTGGAGTAAGGACGCTAAGCCCAAATAAACAATTTACAAACAACTATCCGAAACGGTGACATTAACCAAAAACCGAAATGTATATTATCTGTATATGACTTAAAGTCCTTTATTAGTGTATACAACAGAAATAGTACCCACAAAGACATGTTAATTTCTTGTAAACTACCCATTCGTAGCACTTCAATAAAAGTTCTATATTAGAAGATCCCGATGCTATCTTCTATTCAGACACATCAAAATGTTATCTGGAATAGACTGGGAAGGAAGTTGAGATACTAGTGAATTTGAATAGTTGTAGAGCTTACAATAAAAGTATAGGTTTAAGCTGAGTTAGCAACATATGGTACATTAAGATCTTTTTGGAGTAGTAGATTAAGTGGGGAACATTGAGGATTTTTGTGAGGATTGGATACGAGGCGAAAAAAAAATACCGATTTCTAAACTTAAGTCTTGATAACGAAAATATAAAGATTAAATGAAAAAAAAAAATTAAAGACTGAATCTTAATTTTTTTTTCTAATTTTTATTTGAATATGCATTTTTCTGATACTAGGTATATTTTGTCGCCCCCAAAATAACAGAGTCAGTACTAAAAACTGTTTACCTCCAGTGATATTGTCCCTCGACCTTGTTTGTTTTGCATCTGGAATGGAGGAGAACTGGCGGTATGAATACAACAGCTCCTGAGCCGAAGATAAACAATTACTGAACCACCATCGTCCGTAGATGTTTTAATATCTGAATCACGTTATGATAAATATAAGAATACTCAATTATTTCAATAATACAATGTATAATTTTACGAAAGAATATAAAATTAATTAATATTACTTCTATTTTTCGGCTAAATTTTCTTTTTTTTTACGCATCCTCATATTCTTTAACCAGGGCATATGAAATGTATTAGTATTATTTAAAAAATAATAACATAAAAGCAAGCTGTGGTAACAAATTACATTATAAATAAATAAAGGCTTAGCGTACCCGAAGGTTCAATGCCGACACCACCAACCGTCGACCGCACACTTCCCTCCAATCCACTCCTCCAAAACCCAAATCTCCCAGGTCGGCCCTGACGCAATCCTCCCATCTTCGTCTCGGTCTATCCCTAGGTCGTTTACCCGACGGCTCGAAACTGATTACCTTTTTGTTAAATAATACGCATCTTTGAAAGAGGTACGTACCAAAGAGGCGATACAATTTATTTTTATGATTTTTGTCCATTGGCGGCCGCACTGTGGGAGATTCAAAACATTACTTTTTTCGAAATTCGATCATTATTAAACCCAACGACTTTATTTGCCCATTTTAACCGTCGCGCTGCAATTACCTGAACTATATTTACCAGATATAACGCGCGCAGTTCCGCTTTGTGAAACCTTCTAAATTCTCCGTTTTTTTCATCCTTTTTTGGGCCAAATATTCTACGCAGTACTTTATTTTCGAAAACTTTAAGGCGTTGTTCCTCCCTTAACGTCAGCGGCCATGTTTCCCATCCGTAGAGAACTGTTGGTAGTATAATAGTCTTATATAAAACTAATTTTTAAATTTCTGGAAAGTAAGCAAGAACTGAGTAGTTTTGCGACAGAGAAATAACAAGCATTACCGGCTTCTAACCTAGCCTTTATTTCTTCTTGAATTTCATTTTTCCCCGATATAATAGACCCTAGATATTTGAATTGCTCAACGTGTTGAAACTTTATCCCGGCAATATCTACATTACTAAAATGCTCACCGTTTCTACTACTAACCATATATTTCGCTTTATCGGTATTAATTACTAAACCAATTTCGTTACCGGTTTCCATGAGCGTAGTAGCGTTTAGTTTTATAGTTTCCTCGTTTTCACCAAACAAATTACAAGCAATTTTTAATTTAAGATTCGTCTTTTTCGATGTCTTCAACTTTTACTAGAAAAAAAATTCAAACTTTCCGATTAATTACATGAGACTAACTTACATGACAGAAAATTTGAACGATTTGGACATACGGAGTTGAGCTTTGCGGCTCAACTATACCATCCAATTCGTCTCGTATCTAATCTTTACAGTTCAAAATCCTTTGAATGTTCCTTATTTTGTCACAAACAAAGTTATCCATAAAGATCTTAATGCACCATGTGTTGTTGATTTAGGTCAAACCAAATATACTATCCTTTCGTAGCTAACTCTGTAAACATTCAAATCCATTAGTATCACAACTTGATTCACATTCGATTTTAGATAACCATAAGGCATAAGGCATCTAAACAAAAATATGGCTTCGGTACCTTCCAATATAATATTTTTTTTTATAGAAATTTCATAAGTGCTACATATGGATTGTTTCTTTACGAACAATTGACATGTCATTATACACCATGTATTGTATACCACTATCGTCACATTTACTTGATTTATTTGATTTTATATTGTATACACTCGTAGTAGTACAATAGTACTACTGTGTATTCAGGATATAGGATATATTTAGTGACTATCAATATGATTTATATTAAACCTACCAAATATTTCGGATAGTTTTAGAGATGAAATTGGTATAGAAGGGCTTCATTCATCAGCTTTATAATGACTTTCAAAAGATTTACGAATCTACTAACCATCAGGAGCTGTTTTATACTTTGTTTGAGGTGGGAATATAAAAAAACTTGGTTGACCAAGTAAAGTTGTACATGTCCAAAATCTAACTGACTGTGAGTCCGAATCGGTACATTTTATTCCTAAAAAAATGGAGATTCCTTCTTATTTAAAACGGTGATGATTTTCTTTCTCCTAGCATTCTCATCCTATAACAAGTACCTAATAAAGAAATAAAAAAAAATAAGACATTTTTAATTAAATAAATTAAAAAAAAAACATTATTTATTTTGGTACATTTCTCACCTAAGATTAATATTATAAAATTAAGTTAGAAATTATTACCTTTAAATAATAATCTTTCAAAGCTCCCAATCAATTACAAAAGACTCATTTACATGACTGTGATTAGACCTATATGGATGTATGGAGTTGAGCTTTGGGGCTGTGCTAAACCATCCAATTCATCCCGTATCCAATCCTTACAATCTAAAATGCATCGAAAAATCTTCAATGCTCCTTACTTTGTCACCAATAAACTTATCCATAAAGACCTTAATGTTCCGTATGTTGCTGATTTAGCCCAAACCCGATACCAATCCTTCATTGTAAGCTCCATAACCACTTAAATCCCCTAGTTTCTCAACTTGCTTCCCACTCAATTCCCGATAACCCTCCGAGGTATCTGAAAAGAAGATGGCCTAGAGAACTTCTTGTGTAGATTTTTTATTGAAGTGCTACTGATGAGTAGTTCTTTTCAAGTTTTGGTAAGTTATTGTAATCGTTTTTAACACTTTTACTTGATGTATATTTGAACAGTTGTAAATCTTAATAAATTGATAAAAAAAAAAATAAAAGAATTATTAATTATATTTAATAGTTTATACAAATAAATACACCGACACTTTCAGTCATACATACATACAATAACATAAATCAGAATAAAATCTTTATCGTATTTACATTTTTACATTTGAAATATGCTTGGAAGATTGATAATTGAGGGAATGGCTATATAAATGATACTAAAAAAGAGTTTATAGAAGAGGATTTCCGGATGGCAATGAGCAATGAATTCGAAATTGAGGATGCACGAATGATAAAAGATTTTTTGACGCTAGGAGCTCTGTGAGAAACGGTATATATATCGGATGGCTGGTAAGCAATTTATGTATGTAGCAAGTATTTTGGTTCCAATAGTTTGTAGGTTTATATCCACCCTTCATTGCATCTTGCATTCGATTGAAGACAAATCTAATATGACATTATTCTTGGAGGGTTCAGCCCATTTAATAAAAAGTTGTTATATATGAAATCAATTTAAAATTTCGTAATTTTCTTTTTTTAAATTCGGCTTGCTTTTATTTCATTAAAGTTTATAATAACCTTAATACCTTTTATATCCGTTAACACTTAAAGAAGAATGAAACGTTTTTAGTTTTGAATTTTTAGTCAGTCAGTGTATTTTACATAAAGATTAATCCTTAAATCACGAATAGATTGATCATTGCGCTTTTAAAAATAATTGCAATTATACCAACATTCAAGGTTAAATAATAAATTCAAATTGCGGTATTTTAACAATAGAAGATTCCCGACTAGAATAGGTTTCGAATTCGCCAGCAAATTGAAAAATACCTATAGAATTTTCACCTCTCATACTAAATATATAATGTATATAGTATACGTATGTATATATATATAATTTAGATAAATTAGTATGTAATATATAACACAACAATTAAGTTGTATATCACCTACTTTTATAATAATTAATTAACATAAGAAAAAATAAGTTATTAATTAGTTGCAAATTTATATTTATGCATTGGTAATAAAAACTTCGTTGTAAATTCGTCCTTATCTTTACTAGGGAAATTTCTCGAGTTCCGCACTTCCAACTTATTTAACACAATTAACATTGACACTTGCGTGTTAGTTCCAACTAACTTTTCTCACTAGCTTAAATTTAGAAATTTTATAATGTAATTTAAACTGAGGGTTTTTGAAATTGTTTTTTTAAACAATGTATTTATGCATTAATAATTATTAATACATTTTTTCACTCATAGCGCATTTTCTTTTTTTAATCAGGATTCGATGTATATTACAGATATATATGTATATAGTATATGTAATTGAAGGTTTCTTGGGAAGGTTTTTGAGTGATATTATTCTGTTCAATAATTGGTACAAATTTTTGACAGAACTATGAAAAAAGAAACGCCTAAGCCTTCACAATAAACAAAAGAATTTTACGAGTAACATTGAAAAATATGCAAAGACTAAATACTTTCTAAGACCACTATGGATTCATTGACTTCATACAAAAGTTCCACGACAAACTCTACGGGTATATTAATAATATTATAGAAATCATGGCCTCGAGAAACATGCCAGAAAATACCAAAAAAAAAAAAAAAAAAAAAAAAAAAAAAAGATAAAAAGGAGTTGATTGAAGGATTTGCTTAGATAAAATTAATTAACGATTATGTTAGGAATACGTAACGCTGGGTGCTGACCTCCCTCAAGTCATATGTGCTAATTATATTTCATATGATAATCGCATCTGCTTATTGTCACGGAATGTAGCATGTGTGGATTTGAAAAATCAGAGAAAAAAAGTTTCAAAATTATATTTGTACTTTAGTGATAGAAATGACATTAAATTCTTCCTGCGTTTCCCACTTTTAACTTATATAACATAATTAACATTGATTCTTTTGTTTTCGTCCTAACTTAAAACTAACTTCTGTTGCAGGTTTAAGATTAGTAATTTAAAAAAAAAAAAAAGAAGTCATAATTCGATCTATACACTCAACAGAAAAAAAAAACCGGATACTCGGCTTTGGTCTCAACAGAAAAAAAAATTGAAAACTGAAATTTCACAATTCAACTTCTTTGTTATTTATTAGATTGTTTTAATTTCTTCTATGCCTGACAGGAATAGGGGCCTTTTGCCGTAGATGAGGGAAAATAGCAACTATTAGAAGAACATCAACCAAAACCAGATAAAAATGAAGAATAAAGTTTTTTAAAAATCTGTTAATTTCTTATTTTTTCTTTATTTCATAATTTCTTTATTAAATAATCAATAAAAATTATTCATAGGTGGCAGATTTTGTGTAAATAACTTATAAATTTACCATTTCTAACTTTAAATTAAAAAGATTAATTTATTTAACTAAATTATGAGACCAAATCAGAGTGTCCGGTTTTTTTTTATTCTGTTGAGTGTATTAGATGTATTACAAACATTTATATGGTAAATTAATTAAATAAAATCAAGTATGTAAGTCACGTAATTTTAGGGAATTAAGGGTTTCTTTGAAAATTTTTGACGATATCCTGCTCATTGTTCAGGACTGATTTTCGAGAGAAGGATGACAATAGAAACGTAAACGCCTCGACAAAAGTCTGAGACTTTTATATCCACTTCCATATAAGAGATTAAAAGTTATGGAAAGACTAAATACTAACACTATGGTACAAGGCCACATGAAGGGTACAGGCGAAAAACCAGACATGTTATCTTTTTTCACAAATTGAGTTCTTGGTACCATTTAATTCAGAAATAAAGAACGAATGTTGTAGAAAATTCATAAAGGGAAAAAAGCAACTGAGTATGGTTTTATTTCGCCAAAAAGATTTTAGTATCAATAGTATATAATTATAATAAATTAGTACAAATACTATTTTTCAAGCCCTGTGCAAATTTATAAAAAAAAAATGTTTTCATTAAAATGGGATCTATTGTACATTATGCTATATACTTTCAATTACCTAGGACTTCATCTGGACAAACGTCTTACTTGGAATTCACACACAAGACTAAAACGACAAGAAACTGCCCGTCGTTTTCGACTACTTCAACATTTACTTGACAAATGTTCAAAGCTCCCAATTAATTACAAAAGACTACTATACATGACTGTGATTAGACCTATCTAGCTTAGGAGCTCCACTAAACCATCCAATTCATCTCGTATCCAATCCCCACAATCCAAAATCCTTAGAAAAATCCCAAATGCTCCTTACTTCCTCACAAACTTATCCATGAAGATCTTAATATAACTTACGTTTCTGACTTAGCTCAAACCAGATATCTATCCTTTCATAGCAAACTCCACAATCATTCAAACCCATTAGTATCACAACTTGCTTCTCATTCCATTCCAGATCCTCCGAGGCGTCTGAAAAGAAGATGGCCTCGAGACCTTCTAATATAGTACTTCATCATATTGAACCTTTATAAGTGCTACAAATAGGCAGTTGCTTTAAAAACAAGTGACGTGTCATTTTTATCATTATCATCGTATTTACTTTATGTATAATATATTTGTATATACAGTTGTAAATTTCAATTAAATAAATTTAAAAAAAAAATACTTTCAATTAAAATGATTTTGTAATGTTGAATTTCGTTTATTCTTTTCAATCACATGAGAATCCGTTTCAAACCTTCAAAATAGTTTTTCTCTACAGCAGGGAAAAATGACATGTCAGGTTTTTTCCCTGTACCCTTCACATCCAGACTTCATATAAAAGATTTCACGACAAACTCTACGGACATTCCGACATTCTAATAACAATGATGGTCTCGCAAAAGCATGTATGAATTTAAAAAAAAAAGAAAGATTAAATAACGTTATTCATGTTAAATTTAATATGTAATTTTTGTAGAGCGATACAATTTAATAAATAAAATAATAATAAATAATTTATAATTAATAAGTATATAAAGAGATTGAGATAAATAGTTTTACTAAGCTTCCATTGAGAGCCGCCCATAGATAAGAGACAGGCCGAACCTGAAGCCTACAAACCTCCCACCCACGTGGGTAGCATCCAGGCACACTAAAACTATTTCCAGACTCTATTCCTGTCTCATCTGTCCTGAATGCAGTCCTTAAGGACTGATGCAACTGTTCCTTGGTATTGCAGGTATCGTCACAGAATAATGCTACACTTGCCATGCTACGTCAGTGGAAACTGCTGTTTCAAACAATAGTAGACTTGTTTACGATAATTTATGCGGTTCGATCCAATGTTACCTGTTGCATCATTTAATTGATTCTGCAACCTGTAGGAAATTTTCTACGAATTTTAAAGAGAAAACATAAATTCAATTTGGAACTGTTTTAGTTCAATCAAAACAAGCATGGATTGATTCTATAAGACTGATATTTTAAGTTGATTTTAGAACACTTTTGATTATGTACATTCAAATGAAATATGACAAATATACATTTCTTAAGAGAATAAATGCTAAAAGGTCAATGTTGAATAGTTGGAATAGAAGAATCGATCTGATGCCCCCAAATTCAACTCTGAGGGAAATATATTCACAAATTGACATTGACATACATTTCCTGATATTATACAAATATATGGAACACATTCAAGTTTCGTATTATTTATGTATTATCCTGATTCACTAAATAATTATTAAAAACAATAGATCCATCTACCCAGATAGATCTCACGACGAAACCAGATAATAGAGTATAGTAACCACTCACCGAAGATGTGTATCATGAAGCTGGCGAAGACGACGACCCATCCCCATCCTCCGTCGGGCGGGACGATACCCTTGACTTCGACTCCGCCGTGGCTCATCGCGAACTGAGCTCTGTTCCGGGTCGCGCATGCCCCCACTCCTCGCCACTATCTTGATTTATGGCCATCCCTAGGGGGTGGGCCACCCTCTTTGGGTTGAGGATGGTCACAGTTTTGGTTGCATCGCACAAGGAACAACTATCGATATTTTTGTTTACATTAACCGACTAATGTACTAACTAAAGAAATCTTGGCTGAAAATTCCTTTTGTTATTTTAAACATTTATTGAGTAATTATTACAATCTGTATTAATAGATTGTAATAATAATCTGCGATAAATGTGGGAAATAAGTAATATAGATGACTATATGCTTACATTTACACATTATGTACAATGAAAGAAAGAAAAAGAAACAAAACAAAAACATAAAAGAACTATACTACACATATATAGTATACTTTATATATATATATATATATATACATACACGAAACAAAATAATAATAATAAAATAAAATAAATACATTAAATAATATTATTTGTAAAAATAAAACTAAATTAAATTAAAAGATAAAACTCAAGACTAAAGCGACAAGAAACTGCTCGTCGCTACAGACTACTCCAACATTTACTAGACTAACGTTCAAAGCTCCCAATTAATTACAAAAGACTCATTTAAATGGCTGTGATAAGACCTATTTGGACTTACGGAGCTGAGCTTTGGGGCTCCACTAAACCATCCAAGTCATCTCGTATCCAATCGTTACAATCCAAAATCCTTTAAAAAATTCTAAATGCTCCTTACTTTTTCACCAATAAATTTAACCATAATGGTCATAATGTTTCATATGTTGCTGAGTTAGCCCAAACCAGGTACATATCCTTTGATAGTAAGCTCCATAACCACTCAAATTCAATAGTTTCTCAACTTGCTTCCCACTACATTTCCGATAATCCTCCGAGGCGTCTGAAAAGTAGATGGTCTAGAGATTTTCTAGTGTGCTACTAGTGAGTAGTTCTTTTCAAGTTTTGACATGTTATTGTAATTATTATCAGCTCGTTTACTTGATGTATATGTACAGTTGTACATTTCAATAAATTGATATTTAAAAAAAAGAAAAAAAAAAAGTTAAAACTACAATAATACTTTATTTACAATATACCCTCATCCTAGGGTTCTCCCAACCAAACCTGTCCTTCCACTCACGGGGGGACAGGTCCAGCACAGAGAGGTCCCAGCTCTTCGCTCTCAGCTGCTTCACTGGTAATATCCAGTGGAGACTGAGTGGGAGCGATTTAGAAAATATTAGTAATAGTAATAAATTTTATATTCTTTCTTTATATTCTGAGCGCAATAGTACAGTCACACAGGGCATGAATAGAGAAGCTGGCTATACCAGTATTCAAATATAAATAAATTTTTACAAAAGGCCTCGGGGCCACTGCTATTGAGCCAGAGGGTTAGGATGGAAGGCCTGGCTGCTATGGAATTTCAAAAGGGTATAAGTTCGAGGACGTATGGCATATTGAGATCATTGTGTAGGGTTTTGTTGGATACATAGTAAGGATCATTCACTATAGTTCCTTCGAATTGGAAGGATTGATATTCGGCTTTTTAGCTGCCCCTAACCTAAAAGCTTGCAATGCAAGTGTTTTTTAATAATCGTAGACTATTTTCTTTTTTTTAAATAATAATAATAAGTAAAGATGTGTAATGATAGTATTGTAAATAAAGTATATACTGAAAGATAATCTAGAAATGCCACCGAGAAAGGGTGTGGAACTCACAATGCTGGGTCAGGTACTTAAATAAGTATCTCCTGGAAACATCAAAGAAAGCAGATCTAGGATTGGATTTGGAAAGGTCAGTTAAGGAATGGGGGGAGTCTAATATATATATATATATATATATATATATATATATATATATATATATAATTAATAATTTAATATAAATGAATGAAGTGAATTTTGAAGGAAATTAAACATATCATTGATTCTATCATTTTGACGAAATAATTTTTAAAAAATCGAATACATTTTTCTCGTAACAAAACAGCCCTCTCCTGCACTAAAAAGTTCAAAAATTTAGATCTATATTATTCTTACCTAGTGTAATCATAACTTTTACAGCAGAGCTGTATGCTGGACTACCTGTTTGTTTTATGAAATGTTTTTTAAAATGTACATTCATACACATTTAACAAAGAAAGCATAAATTAAAGAAAGATTAATTTGAATAAAAATTTATATATATATATATATATATATATATATATATATATATATATATATATATATATGTAATTTTTCTTGATTTTACTTATTGATTTTACTCAAATATTTTTAAATATATATATATATAATATATATTATATATCTTCAAAAATCGGCTAAAAACGTTATGATTAGGCACAAGGAAGGTTTTTATCTGTATATATAAATAAAAATGAATCGCCAAATGTGTTGCTAGGCGTAAAACTCGAGAACGGCTCGACCAATTCGGCTAATTTTTTTTTTTAACGTTATGTTTAGGCACAAGGAAGGTTTTTATCTATCTATATAAATAAAAAAGAATCGCTAAATGTGTTGCTAAGCGTAAAACTCGAGAACGGCTCGACCAATTCGGCTAATTTTTTTTTTTTTTACGTTATGTTTAGGCACAAGGAAGATTTTTATCTATCTATATAAATAAAAATGAATCGCCAAATGTGATGCTAAGCGTAAAACTCGAGAACGGCTCGACCAATTCGGCTAATTTTTTTTTTAACGTTATGTTTAGGCACAAGGAAGATTTTTATCTATCTATATAAATAAAAATGAATCGCCAAATGTGTTGCTAAGCGTAAAACTCGAGAACGGCTCGACCAATTCGGCTAATTTTTTTTTTTTAACGTTATGTTTAGGCACAAGGAAGATTTTTATCTATCTATATAAATAAAAATAATTCGCTAAATGTTTGCTAAGCGTAAAACTCGAGAACGGCTCGACCAAATCGGCTAATTTTTTTTTTTTTTTAACGTTATGTTTAGGCACAAGGAAGATTTTTATCTATCTATATAAATAAAAATGAATCGCCAAATGTGGTGCTAAGCGTAAAACTCGAGAACGGCTCGACCAATTCGGCTAATTTTTTTTTTTTAACGTTATGTTTAGGCACAAGGAAGGTTTTTCTATCTATCTATATAAATAAAAATGAATTGCCAAATGTGTTGCTAAGCGTAAAACTCGAGAACGGCTCGACCAATTCGGCTAATTTTTTTTTCAACGTTATGTTTAGGCACAAGGAAGGTTTTTATCTATCTATATAAATAAAAATGAATCGCCAAATGTGTTGCTAAGCGTAAAACTCGAGAACGGCTCGACAAAATCGGCTAATTTTTCGGAAAACTTACAGCTTTATTTATTTATGCGCCAAGTAATCAAACAAAAAATATCGTGTACCATAAAGGTGGCTCCACACGCAACGGAAAACCGGAAGGCAAGCCTTCAATAGAGGCAAACCTCTCAGTGTTGAGAGTTTACAGTAGCAAATATAGCTCCACACGCAACGGAAAACCGGAAGGCCTGGCGCCTCAAACGCAAGCCTTCCGGTTTTCCGTTGCGTGTGGATGGAGAATTATGTGAAGATTCCCTGCAAGCCTGTTACCCGTAGCCCCGAAACGGCAATACCAAAATCTCATTCGTTTTTCCTCAAAGGCCGACCGGATTGAAGTTTGGTTGTAGCCACCACAACCAGTTTACAGTACGTGTTCAAATATGAAGGTATTCGCTATGTGTATAAGCATTTAGTCATCTTCCGCCATCTTAAAATCGTTGAATCGTGGAATATTTCAAAATAGTATCCTTAAGGACAAAAACTAAAAAGACAAGAATGAAGGATTATCCTTCCGCCATCTTAAAACCGTTAGATCCTGGAATATTTCAAAATAGTATCCTTAAGGACAAAAACTGATATTTATGTGGCCCAACGATGTCCTTCCGCCATTATATTTATTTATATTATATTATATTATATTTATATTATATTATATCAGTATATTTAAGGACGTAAACCAATTAAATCATTAAATATTAAAATAAAAAAAAAAGGTTGTATCCTTAAGGACGAAAACTAATTTAAAGTAGGGAAGGAAAGTAGCAAAGGATGTCCTTCGGCCGCCAGAAATGGTCACTAACATACCTTTTTTCAAGGGCGCTAATAGTTATGTTTTAATTTCGGAGGGGGGGCTCTAAACTTGTACCTTAAGAACGACGAATTTCATGATACATGTGTGGGGGTTGGCGTGGCTATAGCCATTCAAAGTAAAAAAAAAGAAAGAAATGTATTCAAAAATTCCTGGCCTGCCTGTTAAAGGGTCAGCCGATATTAAAAAAAACTTTGGTAATAATATTACTTTCATAGGAACCAACCTTTTTTTAAGGGTGCTAACAGTTACGTTTTAATTTGGGGGGGGGGGGGGCTCTAAACTTGTACCTTAAGAACGGCAGTCGATTTTTAAAAAAACTTGGTAATAATATTTCTTTCACACTATCTAACCTTTTTTTAAGGGTGCTAACAGTAATTTTTTAATTTTGGGGAGGGGGGCTCTAAATTTAGACCTTAAGAACGACAGCCGATTTTAATAAAATTAGATAATTACGTTTCTGTCACACTATTTTTTTTTTAGATGTAAACTTGTACCTACGACAGCCGATTTTTAAAAAACTTGATTATTATACTTCTTTCACACTAACTAACCTTTTTTTAAGGGTGCTAACAGTTACGTTATAATTTAGGGGGGGAGGGTTCTAGACTTGTACCTTAAGAACGACAACCAATATTAAAAACCTTTGGTAATAATATTACTTTCATACGAACTAACCTTTTTTTAAGGGTGCTAACAGTTACGTTTTAATTTGGGAGGGGGAGGGGGCTCTAAACTTGTACCTTAAGAACGACAGCCAATTTTTAAAAAATCGGCTGTCGTTCTTAAGGTACTAATTTAGAGCCCTCCCAAATTAAAACATAACTGTTAGTACAATTAAAAAAAAGTAAGTTAGTGTTAATTAAATTATAATTATAATTTAAATTATAATTAAATTTCATTAAAATCGGCTGTCGTTCTTAAGGTACAAATTTAGAGCTACCCCACCCCCCCCCCTAAATTAAAACATAACTGTTAGAACCCTAAAAAAAAGGAAGTTAGTGTGAAAGAAACATATTTATTAAATTTCATTAAAATCAGCTGTCGTTCTTAAGGTACAAGTTTAGAGCTACCCCCCCCCCCCCCCCCCCCAAATTAAAACATAACTGTTACTAACCCTTTTAAAAAAAGGAAGTTAGTGTGAAAGAAACGTAATTATTAAATTTCATTAAAATCGGCTGTCGTTCTTAAGGTACAAATTTAGAAAAATTAAAACATAACTGTTAGAACCCTTAAAAAAAGGTTAGTTAGTATGAAACAAACATAATTATCAAAATCGGCTGAGTCGTTCTTAAGGTAGAAATTTAGAAACCTCCCTCACTAAATTAAAACATAACTTTTAGCTCCCTTTAAAAAAAGATTAGTATGAAAGAAACATAATTATCAAATTTTATTAAAATCAGCTGTCGTTTTTAAGGTACAATTTAGAGTTATTCGCCATTGTTATCCTTTAGGATGTTGTTTTAAAATATATTTTTAAGATTTAACGACTTTTATATGGCGGAAGGATATTTGGCTATTGTAATCCTTAAGGATGCTGTTTTGAAATATTAGAATATTTAACGACTTTTAAGTTATCCTAAGGATAGTTCAACATAGCTGTCCTTAATGATACTATTTTGAAATATTAAAATTTTTAACGATTTTATGGATATTCCGCCTTTGTTAACGCATTCTACGGGATGTTGAAGATAGTTTTTTTTAATGAGATTTTTTATTGTTTTTTGGCCTTTTGTTAGCCCTGCAGGCAAGCCTCAACCTCAACCTCAACAGAATTCTCCATCCACACGTAGAGGTTTGCCGGATGGCCTAAGACGTCAAAGGCATGCCTTCCGGTTTTCAGTTGCGTGTGGAGCAACCTTAAGGCATCACAATGAAAATACCAGATTACACTACTAAAGTCTTGCAATGTACAAAATAGAAAACATATTTGTAAGCAATCGTTGTTTATTATGGAGACATAAATCTATAAATAAAGTGATCACTCTGAAATGTTTTATTACTGCGAAGGTACAATAACTTTTGACAGAACAAAGTCTGTCGGGGAGGAACTATTTACATAAAAAATCAATGTTGTGTTGTTTTAGAGAAAATAGGGCAGAACTACGTCTGCCGGGGCAGCTAGTATATATATATATATATATATATATATATATATATATATATATATATATATATATATATATATATATATATATATATATATATATGTTACGATTAGAAATGACAAAAAAATATTATCGCATTATATAAATAATAAATAAAATAAAAACAAAAAAAAAATCAACAAATATAAACAAATAATAAAGAAAACACGTTCATATATATTTAGAATATTTGCATTAAGGGTAAAGATTACTTTACCACCTTTACTCCCAATATGTGAGATCATAGCACTTCTTTCTCGTTCACTGGTTCGTGAGCCAGAGTAGAGAGTAGAGAGGAGGTAGAGAGTGCGGATATGATAAGAGAGACTGGCCATTGTCAGAACTCCATTGTCTAACTTTAAAATTGATCTGAAGGCCAATGCCGTTTTAAGTTAAGAGGATGATTTTACCGAAGAGTAGAAGAAGATTTGGATAATTGGAAAGGTTTTGTGAAAATTTGCAGGTTATATTAAAGTCACGATAAAAGGTTATGTTAGTATAAAATAGTTATTATTGGATAGTTAGGACGTTAATTATGGTTTTCGTGGTTTCGGACTATATGGATTAAATCCGTTTGATATTCAAATGTTTTTCTGTCCCTCACAATTTTAGTCCTTAGATCCAGATATGTCTAAGGATAGTTTTATAAATTAAAATCTTATTATTTATTGAATGTTGTGAGGTCCTGTTTTGAATTAGGTATAGTTATCGGTAGGCTAAATCAGGTATTAAAAGTTCTTGTCTTTACGGTTTAGCATGTGAGTTTTATGTCAATGATGAAACCAAGATATCAATAGTAAAGTAAATAATTTAAATTTGCTAATCTTCATAACATGTACCATTTCATGTGATTCACAACTCTTTTCAAGAATACTTCAGGATACACCGCATAAGTTCTGTGAAAAATCGTAATCTTTGCTGTGATTATTAATTTTCTGTGATTTGATTGAAGTGCTCCATTTATCAGTTAGCACCTTGATAATCAGTTGCTTGGCATGTGAAATCTTGAAATCTGGAAGCTTTTTTAGTTAAACGGTTCTTGAAAATCGACTTTGTATTATTGATTCTTGATACTGATTTTTTTCCCTACTCCTCGATGGAATCGAAAATCGACGCCTCATCCCTTTATCTTTCAAAACTCTGTCTCTTTCAAAAGGCGTATGTATAAAATCTAGCATATTGGCAATTTTCGGTCACCTAAAAAAGACGCATATACCGCTCTCTCCCGCCCGCTTATACCGTAATAAAGGTTTACATAGAACTACTTTCCATGTTGTACAGAACACTTCAGTCAAAAACTATTCCAAAACCAAGAGCTATATGATTTTTTTTCTAATTGGTGATATACAGAGGGATTCCCTCTTCGTGAAAAAAAAAAAAAAAAAAAAAAAAAATGAGCGAAACTAGACTAAAAATTAATTAAGAAAAATTCCGCTGACTTCACCTTTCCATTCCAATCCGTTGCACATATATGATAATTCAAAGCTTTTTTTGAGAAAAACCATGTTTTTTGCCATATGGAGCTGTATTATCTCCACTTTGCCCAATTATTTTTCAAATTTTGACATTTTCAAATTTAACATTAAATTTTCTATTATACCAGAGTATATGTAACCTTGAATTTCAGAAAATTGGGACCTAATGAACAGCTTGTTCTTTACCTTATTTAGGAAAGTTACAATTTCTTATAATACTTCAACACTCACCGTTCTTCGAAAAAAAAAAATCAGAGAACTGCGAATCTCACAAAAATTTGCAAATTTACCACCTTTCATGTGGTAATTAATGATTTAGTATATATTTCATGGCGAAATTTACTTTTAAATGCTGAAAAACATGGCATACAAATCATGTACTTGTGGTAAGGCGTGATAATCGCTTAATGAAAATCTGTATTTTAAACAAAATAAACTCTTTATTGGAATAAAAAGCAAAGAAAGAAGTTATTGTAGATTAGAAAAAAAAGAAAAAAAAAAAGAAGGAAGCTGTCAACAATTAAAGATTAAAGGAGTTCGTTATTTTATTAAATTTTCAATTTTCTTTGTCACAAAACTATTCAGTTTCTTATCTTACATTTTTGATGTAATAAAATGCTGATCCTTTGAAAATTTTGTATGTTTTAGAACTGATAATGAATATTTATTATTCGAAACTAGTTTTCAAATAAAATAATTCCAATAGAAGTGGCAATTAATTCATCAATCCTAATTGTATTGATCCTTCTGTACCATCATGCGTACCTAAAGTAATAATGATTGAATTCCCAAAAAAGGGAATTAGTTTACAGTAGTTGGGCAAATGTCCGAAGGGTTGACAGAGACATAAATGGGAGAACAACTGTGGATTTGGGTTTTGATGATCGAAAATTAGTGAAAATAGTGCATTCGAATTCTCTAAGCTATTTTATTTATTTAATCGGTGATTTAGATCATTGTTGCCAGAATTCATACATAATAAGATCGAAGCATTTATTTACTAATAAATATATCAGACTTAAAATGTATTTGCTCAGAGATTTATTGGATAATTTTTCAAAATTTTGAATTTCATAAAAATTTTAAAAGACAAAAGAGTTTTTAAACAATCTATCAAATGAGCCGTGGAGATGAAAAGGGGGTAAATCCATTTTTTAATGTTTTTTCACAAAGTTAGCGGCCTCTATAAGGTGGTGTGTCGTTCACCCTTCAAAACATGCTAAATCCAATCTAATTTTACCTTCAAAGTTTGAGTCGAGTTTCAGAAGCGAGTAAATCCCTGTTTCTCAAAACAGCCGCTTGGAGCACCACTTATGCTTGTAACGAAATAGTAATGAACAGTTGAAACGGTTTTAGTTGTCGATATATTTTTACACGCGTGATAATCAATTTATTGTGTTGTGTTAAATATGGAGAGGTATCCTGAAATAAATATAACAGCATCGAGAAAAAAATCTGGTAATGAAGGTAATTGGAAGCGGACTTTGTCAAAACATCAGAGGTTTGTACAATCTACATTTACCATTTTCTATCTGTTCTTACATCTGCCGATTCCGATCTAATTTAATACAATTGAACTTGAATAGATATGCTGCTCCTGGAACTTGTGCCCGGATACTTAAATGTAAAAAGCTCAAGCACAAACAATTAAAATGCTCCATTATTGGCAGTCGTGAAATAAGATTTTTCTTTAACATGTTCTACTCCACTACGGATAAGGTTTGAACCCCTTTAGTTTCTGTTCATTTTGCTTCAATGACTGGCTTTCTCGCTGGCTTCGAAGACTAGTGTTCGATTAAAAAAAAATAAATAAATAAATCTCGAGAAAATCGTTTGAATCAAGTTTGTTTTTTTATTAATTATTTTTTTCAACAAAATTTGTTCAATGTTAAATTAATAAAACAATAGAATGTATTAATTGTCAGGAGTTTATTTCTTATTTATTACCTTTTTTAAATTTTCCCTTGCAGAGGGATAAATCCAATTTATTTAATTTTTTTTTTAAATTTGGAGTTTAGAATAGCTGAACAATTTTTTACAAATATGTTTCTGATGTTGTTTGAAAACTTCAGATCCAATTATAATTCTTTAAAAAAAATATTCACCTGAATTATACATATTTCTGGGTTTACTGAGAAATTTTTAATTTTGGATTTACTCCCTTTTGCGTTTCCAGGCCTCATATAGCCTATGCAGGTGAGGTTTTAATTGTAGCCATAAATGCAACGAAGCTTTTCATGAGTTTGAGAAGGCAGGCTAGAAATGGTTTGATGCGGTTACAATAGTTACCATGACAAACGACGGTGTAAAAGCAATGTAAATTATATAAAAGCAAGGGCTCAGCAGGCTAGAGTTGTTGTAACTCTCTCTACAGAGCCTTGTGTTACAATGTAATGTCAAGGAAAGCCGAATTAATAATTTATGAAACAAACATTACTTCGCTTTGCTGTGTAGCTCTACAACTCAGCAAGGACCTTACTTCCTTCATAATGTTGTTCTACACTTCTCACTGTCAGTATCTTGCCTTCATTCTCCATCTCCAGCCTCCCAAAATGCTCAGTTAATTGGGTACTCTGTTTTGAGGAATTATTTTTACATGACCTAGCTACTTTATGCGGCGTGATTTAATAAACTGGACCACATATGTTTGCTTATATTAGGAGTACAGCTCTTCGTTGGCCGAGAATCTCTACTTATAGGAATCAAAGTTAAAGACATGTATCATATACTCGTATCTTCCGTAGGAATGTCCTTTTTAATACTTCTAGGCTGTTAGTCATCGCGGCAGTAGGTCAGGACTGATATAATTATGTTCTTTAAAGTTAAATTTTAGTATTTATTGACAGTATTTTACATTTAACTCAGGTTAGCGTACATACCTATGACATACCGACGAACAATAATGTATTAACTGCTACTTACGCAAATGACACAGCAATCATGACTAGAGACGCGGACCCTACACAAGCCACCTTAAAACTTCTACACAACCTCAACGAGATTCAAACTTGGAGTAAAAAATGGAAAATAAAACTCAATTATGACAAATCACTTCATATTGCATTTACACTACGACGCACAGTGTTTAAAATAGCGAAAAAACCCAATTTTTTTATTATGTTCAAAACATATTAAAATTACTGATAAAGAATTAGAAAACGATCAAAAAACAAGCATCAATAAGAATCATGACGATAAACTAATTTCTGTTTCATATTTGTAGCCTTCAAAGGCGCTGCACATCTCAAAAGCAAATTTTTTGTGTAACATAATATTTATTCTTTTGTGTACTATTGTTCCAAAACTCGACAAAATTGGAACATATTGTTTAAAATCAGTCCTTCTCAGTTCCCTTAGTAAAATAATATATCAGATAAAGGAAATTTATCATTAGCTATTCACCACAATAGTGATATACCTTATTAGGTGAAAAAATGCGTTTTGAAAAATTTCGCTAGGAATTTGTTTTCTCCGCGGCATTCCGGCGATGAGATGTTTGCATGCGAAATTGCACTAGAGTCCTAATTAAAAGATAAAATCATTTTCAGCCGCTATAAACTGCAATATTTCTTGTTAGAGTCGTTCAAACCCAAAACACCGTTGTTAATCCCGAGAAGAACGTCAGGACTATTTCAATTCTCCTAACCTTAGCTGATATTATTATTGCGTATTCAATTCCAATCAGTTTCCATTTGTTACCTGCCCTAGTGACACCGATAAAATGAATTTTCAATTGTCAAATCGAGAATTAGTTGATATTTGGTTGAATAGTGGTCGTGATATTGAAAAATCCATTGAGAAGATTAAGAAGGATCATCCCTATTTAACACCGGACCTTATTCAATACAAGGTTATTTATGTCAAACTATTTTACCACGTTTTAACATTAAATGGCGAGAGGCTCATTGAATCAAACGGTACTTTGAACAAAAAAATGAAACATGGCTTGAGAATAAATCCATAAACATTAGCATTCCACTGATAAATACAGGTGTAAGGACTACCCATGACTTGGGTGGAAGGCCTGAAAAGGCTTTCAACGAATCTTGTGCTCTATCCCAACAATATAAAATTAAAAGTCTCCGTGATAGTGTTTTCGATGATATAATCCTAGCAGCAGCCAAGAAAATTCCTGGAGAATCAGTTAAATGTTTCAGTCCTGATAAAGCTTTAGCACTAATCCTGGACGCGTCCCTCTCAAAATATCAATACGAAATTCTGAGGAAATCAGCTAAAGAAATAGATTTATTAATACGATTTAAATAAAATAAAACTTAAATCTAAACAAGAAGAGGCGCTTTCCATGGGGCTGTCACCCCAGTATAATGCTCGTATAAAATTCATGGAATGCATCCTACACGTAGCCTATAATAAGCCTTTTGCATCTTGGAGATGTAATGGCGAAACAAGACAGTTGAAAGACTAAACTAAATCAGAAATACAAAAGAAATTCAAACAGTTTTCGGGCCTCAACATCGATGTAATCAAGCAGGGATTGGGAACTACAAATGATGGAAATGATGCGCGCAGGTTTTTTGAAAATCCTGCCTTGACAGCAGAAATAACTGTAATCAATCAAGATCTTATACACCGATTCCGCATTATTTTGGACACTATCAATTGTGGGCAAGCTGTAGATCCTCAAAAGTTCGGCGAATATGCTTTGGATACAGCAAAAATATTCGTGCAACTATACAAATGGTACTACATGCCTATTACTGTCCACAAAGTTCTTCTTCATAGTGCAAAAATAATATCAGCCGCTATTTTGCCAATAGGTGCTTTATCCGAGGAAGCGCAAGAAGCGCGAAATAAAGACTTACGACACTTTCGGTTAGACCATTCGCGAATGTGCTCAGAAACATCAACAAATGAAGACATAATGAATATGCTCCTAGTAACTTCAGATCCATATATCATTACATACCGAGTTCAACCGAAGAAAAAAATTCTCGATTTACATGAAGATGTAAAAACATTGTTATTTTAGAAATTTAAAGAATACTTTCATAAGTGTTAATTATTAATACTAATAAATGCACACTTAAAATTAATGAATATTATTCGTTTTTAAATTTTTAAATTTTAGAGATATTTTTATAAAAATAATCAATAAACATTTAATATTTTCCCAAAATGGTATATATATATATATATATATATATATATATATATATATTATAATATATATATATATATATTGATCTGCTCTGCAATAGATTTAATTTGATGCGTTGTTCAATATTTCAAAAAATATTTTGGTTTTTATTTATTTATTTGATTACTGTTTTAGGTGCCGTCTACAACAACTCGGGCTAGAGGCACCATTACATAACATTTGTCATTAGACTTCTAGATTAGTCGATACAAGTTGTTTTCTTTGAGTACGGTAAACAGTTTTTTTTCAAGTTTTCGGGTTTTAAAGTCTCGCAGTATCTTTGAAGATGCAACGAAGTCCTGTAAGATAAAAGCTGGGTGCAATCCTTGATAATGTGCTCCGTTGTAAAGAGGCAGTTACAGGTGCTGCATTCTGGTGGAGGATTGCCTTCAATTAGATGGCGATGTGTCAACTTACTGTGCCCAATTCTGAGTCTCGTTATTATTGTTTGTTCTCTCCTGTTTATTGGGAGAGGTGTTGACGGAAATTGGTATCAGGTGTTTTTGCCCAGATGTTAATCCATGCTTCTCTGCACAGGTTAAATATATATTTATGATAGTCGTAGAGAGTGACATAGATATTTGGAAAAGGGAACATGGTCCTTGCTTCCTTTGCACTTATGTCTGCCAATTCATTCCCTTCTATATTGGTGTGACGAGGGACCCAAAGAAATGTAATGTTTTTATTCGTCATTAGTGCTGATTTCATAATTTTCATGACGATATTGGTTTTTAAAATATTAAATTAGTGATTATTTTTTCAACAACACAAAATGTTCAGTTCACTGTATTTGGTTTATGACTGGGAAATAATATTCCTTTAAAGTAAAAAATTTCAAGTCTCTATCGCATTTAAATAAAAAGTTACAGGTTTTTTTTTTTTTTTCTCGCAAAACAGGCTGTTATGGACCACAGTGTGACGCAAGACCTGCCCGCCAGTTTATATTGACAACCAACCTTTACATCATACTGAAAAGGTGACATATTTAGGACTTAATCTTGATAGAAGACTGACATGGGGCCCACACGCCGAGACAAAAAAATAGGCATTACATTTAAGGCTGCGACTTCTATACTCAGTTCTTCACAGACTCTCAAAACTACCTTTAAAACAGAAACTTAACATTTTTAGTAACTTGATTAAACCCATCTGGACGTATGCATTGTAAATTTATGGACCGGCCAAAAGAACACATATTCAGAAAATACAGAAATTTCAATCCAAATTCCTAAGACTGATAACAGACTCCCCTCCTGTGTCAAATGTGTCAAACGATACCCTACATTCAGACTTACGTATTCCTACAGTTAAGACCCATATTCATAGACTTTATCGACAATTTCATGAAAAACTAGGTGGACACACTAACAAACAGATATATAACTATGGCAACAGTACAAATTCCTGACATAATTCAACGGAGGCTGAAAAGGAAGTGGATGAGGGATCTCCTAGTCTAATTTAGTTTCACGCCTGGAGATTGTACTACTAGGTGGTGACTCATGCCTGATCATGTCTGTTGTTTTAGTGTAACTTCACATTCACTGGTTGTCCATTGTGTACAGTTTTGAATAATTATTATGATAAAAAAAAGAAACTCAGGTTAGCAAAATATACTTGTTTGAGTCCCATTATTGTTCTGTTTACCACATTTGTTTGCTTATTTTTATCGTTCAGTCCAGACTCCGAACTACGAGTCTACACAAACGATACATACGAAATAAACATTATACCTGATGTAATTGTACAACCCATAATAATGATTATAGCAGTGTAACATGGGTTCTGAAAAGAGAAAATAAGAACTATCTCATGATTTTGGAAAGAGAAATGCTGAGAAGTTTTTGATCTTATTAAAAATGGAGAACATTGAAAAGTAAGGAAGTATGCAAAGATGCAGGTACTTTATGGAGAGCCAAACATTGTGTCTTGTATTAAAAAAGAGAAGGTTGAAATGGCTCGAACATGTGGGAAGGATGGGCGATGAAATACTTCCGATGCAAATGCTTCCTGGAAAGATAAGAGGAGTCAGGAAATAATCGAAACCCCACACCAGATGGCTGGATTATGTGGAAGGGGATCTTATAAGATTGCTAGTGCTGAGCTGGCGAACCAAGACAGCTGATAGAGGAGAATGAAGCAAACTGTTGGAGGAAGCCCAGGTCTTACATGGACTGTGATAAGTATGGCTGTGAACTAAATGCAATAAATACTGAAAAGTATTCACATATATACGCAAATATATAGGGTAAAATATGATATTAAATATCTAAAATATGCAACTATCTACATTTTTTTAGAAAATTAAAAAAATAGTAATATATAACTAGCATCCCCGTCGCGGCTTCGCCCGCCCTCCATAAGTAAAGATAATTTCAACTAAAAATTAATGTTTTATTTGTTTATCGATAAGATTCTTGTATTTTAGCATGTGGTTCAGCATTATTTTTTCAATGATTTTTTCACGCATAGCAGTAATAATTAATCTAGTTATAATTGCACTGATTAGGTGGTTGAAGATTACGTAAAAGCACCATTAGACATATTATTTTTAATTTTAATGTATGAATTGGTAATCAATATGGATAAAGACTATTAAGAAACTCTTGTGGAAAATAAACTGCATTATCAGTGCTTACGACAGAAGCCCGTGGATCATATTTTTACACACAATATAAAAAAAGCAAAGGATCGACATTTTCATTAAGTAATAATTTGTATTCGGCAGAAATAACTTTCTTGATTTGATCTGGTTGGATGTTGATTTCGAACTATAAAAGTATATGATAGTGTGGCAAACCTCGGTCCTGCCACTCAACATTATACATTTAAATTTTAGTTATTGTTAATTTTACCATTGCAAAATCTTCCTAGAATTATAAAAAATATTTATTCAGATGTCGGTACAGATAGGTTCAGTTTACTATTATTGACTCTATTGTGGAATGGCGCTATACACGATAGGTCGATTTTCAAGCTTCACTGGGATCCACATATCGCACACCATATTTAATTTTTTTTAAATAATTTTCTTTATAGTTTAATAAGTAAATTTTATCATCGATTTCAAGCTCTATTCTAACCTCTCGCATCGAATGGCACTCGCCACGTATCAGTCAATTTTCAAACTTCACTGTTGTCCACATATTTTCTTTTTTTAATCTATATAAATAAAAATGAATCGCCAAATGTGTTGCTAAGCTTAAAACTCGAGAACGGCTCGGCTAATTTGGCTAATTTTTGTTAAACCACAAGAATGGTTCTTATCTATTTAAATAAAAATGAATCTCCAAATATGTTGCTAGGTGTAAAACTCGAGAACGCCTCGGCCCATTAGAAGCGCGAGCAATTCGGAAAGCGCCTAATCGCCAAATGCATGACCCTTTTAATCAAGAGTTGCAACTTAAAAAACTGTTCGAACTCTATGCTTTAAAGGGAATCGGTTCGAATATATGTTTCGCTGTTGTATTTGAACCATCAACAAAGTATATCTTTGATACAATTACGAAAGTTGTAAATGATGGAGGGTTTTACCTTTTGGAAGCTCCTGGTAGTACAGGTAAGACATTTTTAATTTCATTGATTTTAGCAACAATTCGCTTACAGAATGGAATTGCACTTGCACTTGCTTCCTCAGGTATTGACTACATTGTTGAAAGGCGGCCGAACAGCCCATTCAGTGCTAAAATTACCATTGAATATTCAAAGCAACGAAACTCCGACTTTGGCAAAGCTTTTACAATAATGCAAGTTGATAGTATGGGATGAATGCACGATAGCACATATAAGAAATTTGGAGGCATTAAACAGAACTCTGAAAGATCTACGAAATATCCAAACCGATTCGGTGGTGTGATGATTTTCTTAGCAGGAAATTTTCGTCAAACATAACCAGTTATTCCACGTCTACACCAGTGGATGAACTGAATGCATGTTTGAAGTCCTCCATTTTGTGGAAATAAATTAAGATACTAAATTTGTGCAAGAATATGCGTGTCGAATTGCAAAATGATCGATCTGGAGAAATATTTTCAAAACAACTCATTGACATTGGTAATGGTAAAATCCCTGTAGATGTTATGACAGGCTGCATAACATTTCCTGTCAATTTTTGTCAGTTTACAGAATCCAAAACTGAGCTTATAGAAAAGGTGTACCCAAACGTCGCTCAAAATTACAGAGATCATTATGGTTGAGTGAACGAGCTGTATTAGCTATCAAAAACACGGATGTAAATGAAATAAATTTCAAAATCCAAAATGAAATTGCCGGTGATTTAAGGACCTAATAATCAGTTGATTGCGCAACTAACCAGGATGATGTCGTCAATTATCCACCAGAATTTTTGAACTCGCTGGATTTGCCAGGATTACCCCCCATATTTCAATTAAAAGTAGGATCATCAAATGTTACGAAATATCAACCAACCGAGATTTTGTAACGGCACAGGGCTAGCTAGCAGTGAAAAAATTACTGATGTGTTCGAAGCAACCATTCTAAAGGTGAAATATAAGGGAGATGATGTGATGATACCCCGCATCCTAACGGTACCAACTGACCTACCGTTTGAATTTGAACGAATGTAATTTCCAGTGCGGCTTGCTTTCGCTATGACCATAAATAAATCACAGTGTCAGTCGTTGAGTGTTTGCGGCAGCAATCTGGAAAACTCAGGCTTCTCTTATTGTACAGTTGTATGCTGCTTACTATCCAAAATAATTACTCTCGCGTCGGAAAACCGACACCTTTATTTATTTTCGTGCCTGGTAATCAAACAAAAAATATCGTGTACCATAAGGCATTACAATGAAAATACCACATTAATACTACTACTACTAAACTCTTGCAATATCCAAAATAGAAAACTTATATTTGTAAGTAATCGTTGTTTATTATGGATACATAAATCTATAAATAAAGTGATTACTCTGAAATATGTTTTATTACTGCGAAGGGCCAATAACTTTTGACTGAACAATGTATGTCGGGGAGGAACTATTAACATAAAAAATCAATTTTGTGTTGTTTTAGAGAAAATAGGGCAGAGCAATGTCTGCCGGGGCAGCTAGTAAAAAATAAATTAAAAATCAGTAGATTTTAATATTGCTAAACCTTCTTGGAACTATGAACACGATGTAGTTAATATTTGGTACAGATTAGTTCTATAGTTTTCGCTGTTAGTGATCACGAACGAAAATGGCTTGTCCTTTTATAAATAACTTCATCATCCCCCATCGAGGCTTCCCCCTCTCTCATAAGTGAAACTGCATTATCAGTGCTTACAACTAAAGGTTAGCTATGCCGTCCTTCGGAAGGGACGTAAAATGGGGGTCCCGAAACGATGGTTCAAAATTCCTATATTTTTTAGAACACACAAAATAAACAAACTAAAGGTAAAATTAAACAGCTGAGGACCGGCATTTTGATTTGAAATAATTTTCATTCGACAGAAATAATGTTATTGATTTGATCTGGTTGGATTTTAATTTCTAACCATAAAATTATGTGATAGTGTGGCAAAACCCGTTTCTAACACTCAACATTGTACATTTAACTTTTTATTGTTGCTAAACCTAGGACTAAGAAAATGATGTTAAAATTTGGTATATTTCACTCCATATAGCTGTTTTTATAACAATTTAATTGAAAATAAGTAAATTTTATTATCAATGTTCACCTCTAAGTAACACTGTACGTTTTAACCTTTCATGTAGATGGCAATTGCCGCCATTTTTGAACTTCACTGTTATCCACTTATTATTCATTTTTCAATAAAGAATTAGTTGAAAATCATTAGATTTTACTATTGCTAAACCATCCTATAAAGATGATGTAGTCAAAATTTGGTAGAGATTGGTTCAGTAGTTTTTAGCGTTTAGTGAATACAAACGAAAAATTGCTTGTCTTTTTATATAATGGTATAACCTTATACCGCCATATGTTAGAATCGTATAGAGCTAACAGATAATTGTGACTTTCAGATAATATACAAATAATATTGCGACTATAAATTAAAATATAAGGTATCCTATCTTTTTTGTTGGACCAAACTGCATACGGTGTGCAAATTTGATTAAAATCGGTTCAGCAGTTTAGGTGTCAGCCTGCCCCAAGACAGCGACACGTAATTTATATATATTAAGATTACAAACACAAGTTTCAGTAACTAATTGTGTTAAAAAGGAAAACAATTTGAAGGAAAATTAGGATTGATGAATTAATTGCCACTTCTATTGGGATTATTTTATTAGAAAACATAGTTTGGAATGCTAAACATTCATCTTCAGTTCTAAACCATACAAAATTTTCAACAAACCAGTACTATGCTACATGGATTATAAACACTAAAGTTTTCAAAAATGTAAGACAAAAAATCAAACCTCAGGAGGTCTAAGAGATAACTGAAATATACCCATCGTGAGAAGTGGAAGGAGGCAGGTAGGTTAAATTTTTGTGATTTACTATGAGATTTCCCTTATGACTCATTGGATTTTTCCGTTCCTATGGGAAACAAATTTAAACTGGGGCTATTGGAAATGTTTATCTGATCATTTAAACAAAAATTTGGATCGGTTTTAAACAATTTTATATTTCTACTTGATGTAGTATTTTTACTAGCGAGTCCTTATTAAATTTATGGTTATTTTTATTTAGATGGAACTCGAAATTGGAGTTTTGGGTCTTATTAGTGTATGCCTTAGATGTCCTTTTATTTTATGATTTACCGATCGTCTAGTTTTTTCCAAGTATTTTGCTTCACAGTTCGTATAGACCTGTGTCGTATTTTGCCTTTAGGTGAAGGAAGTATGATGACAATGGTTTATTTATTTTAAATGCAGGGCTTAAACAATTTTTTTTTAATTTCCAACCTAAATCTTTAAATAATCCCAATAGAAGTGGCAATTAATTCATCAATCCTAATTGTATTGATCCTTCTATACCATCATGAGTACCTCAAATAATTCAAAGAAAACTATTAAAAAAAAAAATAAAAATACAAGTTGAATATTGAAAAAGAAAACACGTACGGAAGGGTGTCAGCTGGACATAAGCCAGTATCGGAACGTGAATTTTCTGATCCAGTGGCAGTTTGTGTAACAAAAGTAATTCTTTTTTTTCTTTTTTTTTAATGTCGATTTCATACTTTTTTCTTACGTTTATTATTTTTTTTTGTATACAATTTAATCAAAACGAACCCAATATAATACGTTTCATTTACACATAAAAATCTCAATTGAGGACTCACATTCTTGCTAATAAGATTTTTTGTCTTGTGTTATGTGTAACAAAGCGAAACTAGGTTTCAAATAAAATAATCCCAATAGAAGTGGCAATTAATTCATCAATACTAATTGACTCGATCCTTTTATACCGCCATGCGTACCTCAAGTGACCAATATAAAGAACTCATATTCTGTAATTCAGGTTTTTTTTTTTGGTTTTTTTCTCCTTCTTTCTCTAAATTGGCAACTATAAATAACAAAATACTAGTACAAACAACTGAACACCTGTGGTATATTGAACGAAATAAAAATATTTTCTAGATAACGCTGTAAGTCTCTTCGGGGTCGTAAACTTAAGAAGGTAAGTAGCGAAGGAAGACAATTTTATGAACACCTTTTAATAACTTTTTAGTTTTAGGAAGTTAAAAAACAAAAAATCTACTCAGAAAACTTTTTACATGGTTATTTATTCCAATCCGTTCCTGATATACGATAAATCGAAGACTTTTTTGAGGAAACCACGCTTTTTATCATAAAAGCTGTGATATCTCCCCTTTGTTTAAATATTTTTCAAATTTTGACCACATTTTCGAATGTAGCATTAAATTCCCTATAAATCATGTAATCTTGAATAAAGAAAAGCTTGATCTTCACCTTATTTAGGAAAATTGCAATGTTTTATCCTACTTTAACGCTAACCGTTTTTCGAAAAAAACCATCCACAAAACTGAAAATCACACAAAAATTGTAAATGCTCCTGCTCCTCCTCATGCTCCTGCTACTCCTGCGTGAGCATGAGCACGAACATGAGGAGGAGCATGAGCAGGAACATGAGCATGAGGAGGAGCATGAACATGAGGAGGAGCATGAGGAGAAGCGTGAGCATGAGCAGGAGCATGAACATGAGGAGGAGCATGAGCATGAGGAGGAGCATACTTATGTAATTTTTTTTTTCCCTGGCTACTTATTTAATCTTTTAACCGCCTTATTTGGTTAGTCATAAAAAAATACGCTTATATTTATGTATATACTTTTTGTAAATTATTACATAGTAAAAAACAACCCCGAAGTCGATACCTCCATAGATTGTAGTAAGAGATAAAAAGAAGTAAGAGTGCAGTTGACGAATTCCCGGATTCAGTTAATACTGGAAAGCTCTTCCTACAAAAATATTACCATCTGCCTTAGAAACTTCTGCTCCAGGTTATAAAACGGGAAAAGATAAGCAAGCGGTAAGCAGCTGGTTAAACATGGATAGTACGGATGTAGGATAAGATATTTTGATTGACAATGGAATTATAGAACAAGTGCTGAGTGCTCAAAATGAAGCTAGTGATGAAAAAGATGATGACGATGACGTTTCTAATACTTCGACTATTCTTTTTAAAGAAGTAGAGGAAATGTTAAATAAGTGCATTTGAGTGGTTTCCAGCAGCAATGTGAATCAGATATTTCACACCTAATGGGATGCGGCAAGTGTTTAGATTTTTTTTTTTTTTTTGTTATTTTCACTCAGGTCCAATGTGTATAATGTTTTAATCTAATTAATATCAGTACAATTATTTTCCTCACTTCCCTGTATCTTCAACTCGAAATGAATAATCAGTCGGACATTTGTTCTCTCTTATTTTCCTAACAGTAAGTAGACGAGCACAGAATTATCAAGTCAGACGTTCACGGTTTTCAATTCTAACTGATTTAAACAATTTAAATCATAATCTGTTCGTTTACATTCAATAAATTGTAAAATAAATCACAATTATGTAATGTTCCAAGGACGCCTCAGTACTGAACACCATCTGATGAAGCTACAAACTGAGGCGTGCACAAATTTCAACCGGAACACTGCAACAGCGCTTATCTCCATAGATTGCACGAAGGCACTCGATTCCGTCTCCCACAGAATACTTTGTCAAAAACTAGAAGACCTAGAATGCCCCGAGAAACTCTTCCTGAGCGGAAGTCTCGCAGTACAGGTCCGTGTAGAAACTTCATCTACAATTCCCCTCACCTGCGGTGTGCCCCAAGGCGCAGTACTATCACCTGTCCTTTTTAGCATCTACACTGCTGGTGTCGTTGGCAATAACTACCGCAAGGCGTCCATAGCGGCTTTTGCCGACGATATAGCCATCACCAGCAGCAGTATGAATCCCACGCGAGCTCTATGTCAGGCCGAAACTGTCTGCACGGAGATAATTCAACGGCTGGATTCAATAAACATCCAAGTGAATCCAACTAAAACGGACTGCGTAGTGTTCGCGCAACAGAGCAAAAAAAAGGCGACATTACCGAAGTCCCTCAGGGTGGAAACACCATCATTGCCCCCTCCAATTCCATAGTATATTTGGGCATCACCCTGGACAGAGGCCTCAAATTTTCTACAGGACACACCGCAAGGTGAGAACAAGAGTCCGTCGCCTCCATCGCCTCCTTTCCTCTCCCGCCCTTTCTCTTCGGCTCAAGTTGTGTAT
The DNA here is from genome assembly GCA_003667255.2 of Euschistus heros. Taxonomy (NCBI): domain Eukaryota; kingdom Metazoa; phylum Arthropoda; class Insecta; order Hemiptera; family Pentatomidae; genus Euschistus; species Euschistus heros. The sequence continues at coordinate 220,395 of RCWM02000301.1, read as the reverse complement.
ATATAAAAGCATCTTGAGACCGGCTCTCCTATACGGTGCACCTCTTCTTTCAGGCATCTCAGACGGAACCTCTTGGCTTCTGCAGCCATTTCAGGACTCGATGCTCAGGAAGATCGTCAGGACTACCACTCTGAAGAAGACAAAGCCCCCGGCTCTACATGAGATCTTCGACCTCCCGACGATCCCCGAGTTCATCCGGAGACGTCAAATCGAGTTCCTGGACTCGCTACAGTTCCTGACAAATTCTCTTTTTAACACCCTCTTTTCCTGACAAGAACGAACCTAGCTCGGACCGGACGGACCGTAACCAAGACACCACAAGAGCCAATAAGCTATAATCATAAGCAAATCAGGTCAGTGATGTGACCATAGACATCATTTTCAGTTTTTATCTTTGTTTTAGTGTTTTAGTTGTTTTTATTTTCATTTTTTAAAAACTCAAGTATTGGGTGAGCCCCAACACCCATATTATAGACTATTCCGATTATTTTAAAGACTTTCAGGACAAAACATCTTCAGTCGGCCTTAGAATGTATTTTTCAATACAGCAAAAGGCCAACTATTAATCTTTCTGCTCCCCCCCCCCCCCCTACCCACACATCCTTGCTTATTAACTTTCCATGTAGTTTAAAATGCTTTTTGGTTATTTTGCCAGCAAAATTCTGTAATTCATCATTTCCGTTATTTCGTCACCCCCCCTCTCCCTTACTCGAACTATCGAGTTTCAATTGTAATACCTTAAACTAAAAACTGCGAGTGTGTACATAACCTAAACAGTTTTTAAACAAACTTGGCGATAAAGATTTTTTGTTGGGATCTAGTGTTTTTTAAAAATCTATTTCCTTTCAGCCATAGGCTTTTAAACTTACATTAAAAAAAATATGTAAGTATTTTTCGAAAAAAGAGGACTTGACGGGTTTTGATTCTGAACTAATCAAATGTAGGGATTAAAATGTGTTTACCTATCACCTCCTCTTTCGTCTTGTTACACTCTGCTCTAAGTCTTGTTATTTTTTCAAATCCCTTCCATTTTTCTTCTTTAGGTGAGTACCAATATATGATTTCTGTGCTGGTGTTTTGAAATTCTTTGTTCGAATGTTTTTGTCAAAGTAATTTTACAAAACTTTTTGAGAAAATTTTTAGTAGATTGATGGATTTGTTTTTGTCATTTTTGTTTTTGTAACAAAGAAGGTTTTTGTATCAATTGTATGTGTAAGTTACAAACTTTTTTTTTTTTAATTTTTAGGTCTGCAATTCATCACTGACTGTTCCTATTTTAATTATAACGTTATGCTCGATTCAAGTATGTTATATAAAACCATAAAGCCACTTGAGTTTCGATAAGATATGTAGTGAAGAAGCTATAAATCCTTAACTGCTAATATCCTCTCCGCATGATCGATCGCTTTAACATGACAAGTGCTACTTTATGTATGTTAGTTCCAAGGCCACTGATGAAAGTTAAACATTGACTAATGAACCAATATCGAGAGGGGTATGGTTCTTCAGTTACTAGAGCCTCGGTAGGTAAGCCGATTATATGATGTAAGCGAACACATCATTAATTGAAGTAATCCTCTTGAAAATTATATAAAACCATTTTTAAAATATCTCTTCATATAATTTATAATTAATGAGAGCTTAAATGTTTTTTTTCTATTCTCCGCATTCATTTAAATCAAACAAAAAAAAAAAAAAAAAAAAAAGGATAAAAGGGGTTGGATCTTGTTTTGCCTTTTTGGCAGTTGAAGATCTAAGTTCTTCCCCATTCCTGGAGAAACGGGATAGTATACTGCGTCAAATATATAATCCTTATAAAATATATATTATTCCTAAAACCACGTTAAATGAACGATCTAATTAAAGGCGATTGGTTGTACACACTAATTCATTTACCATTGATAAAAGGTTGAGTATGGGGACTCCTCAAGGATCTAGTTTATCACCAGTCCTGTGGAATATATTAATCAATACAATTTTTCGAATGGATTTACCAATTGACACTAAATTAATCGCTAATGCTGATGACGTCCTGGTACTAGTAAAACGACGGAACATAGACGAACTCGAAGCTTACACTAATCTTGTTTTATCTAGACTGACAAGGTGGGCTTATCTCAATAAACTGAACTTTAACTCACAAAAGACAGTATATATAATATTCTCTCGAAAACGGACAATACCAAAACTAAACATAAAGATTAAATTCATTACAAATAAAACAACGTGACACATTAAAATATTTAGGAGTACTGTACGATCGAAAAATGAGCTGGAAACGAAACATAGGCAATGTTTACAACCAGGCTTTGTAAACCACTCACAGACTGACACTGACAGCTAGGGTCTCTTGAGGTCTCAAATCAGAGGTCTATAAGTTGATATATCACGGAGCTATTTTGCCTAAACTTCTTTACGCGGCACACGTTTGGCATAAGGGCGTTTGACTGAAATCGAATCCTGCAAAACTGCGTAGAATTCAAAGGCTCATAGCAATAAAAATTTCTAAATCATTCCATACAATATCTTATGAAGCTGCTTGCGTCTTAGCAGGTATTCTTCCAATTGACTTAAAAATACATGAAGTAACGGAACTATTTAACATAAAAAAACGACTTACTGACTAAAAAAACATCATTAAAGAAAGAATAGACCTCCCATACAATTGTAAATATTGGATTCATCCAGCAATACAAGGACAAATATTGCCAGACAATCAAACTCGGATAGTTATATTTACCGATGGCAGTAAGAATGGCGACAACGTGGGGTGTGCTTGGTTACTTGAAGATATAAATGATAGGCTCAGAGAGTCTCAATACAGGTTAGGAAAGGAGTGTTCTAATAACCAAGCGGAGAAGTTAGCAGTACTTAAGGCCACCGAATACTTACTTGAGAATTTATGAGAATTTAACACATACCAACACACACATAACTATTTATACGGACAATATGAACGTAATACACACACTTCAAAATTCAAATATTCATGACAGACTTACTGAGGAAACTAGAATAAACTTGACTAAACTACATAGCCAACACAAGATAATAATCAATGTTGTTTGGATTAAGGATCATTCAGGAGTAGGTATGCAAGTTTAAATGTCGTTTTAATTCCAATAAAATGCGCTCTTAGCCTATTGAAGGATTTGCTTATCTCTAAACGCTATTTTGTTTGTTAGTCATTTGTTTACAAAAGTCAGTTGTTTTTAAGTCGTTTACGTGGACGTATCATGCCTTTCTTTGGTGTTAAAAATGTCTAATTTTAAGCCAAATAAAGATCATTTGCGGCATGTCATGATTTTCTTATTTAATCAAAAGAAAAAGGCATCTGAATGTCATCGAATTCTTGTTGAGACTTATGGCGATGTTGCTCCAACCGTCAGGACATGTGAACGTTGGTTTCAAAGTTTCAAACGTGGTGAATTTGATGTTACTGATCAAAAACAAGAAAATCAACCAAAAAAGTTTGAGGACTTCGAATTGCAATCTTTATTAGACGAAGACAATACCCAAACCCAACAAATGATGGCAGAACAGTTGAATGTCACTAGGCAATTTTTTTAAAATTACTGTGTATATATTTTAAGAAATAAACGACATTTTAAACTTGCATACCTGGTAGAAGGCAACGAGAGAGCTGACGCTTTGGCTAAGTTAGCGGCTTACAGTGACCTTCCAGTATCATTTGATAAGGTCCCTATCTCTTTTATGAAAGGAGATGTAATTAAGGACTCTATAATAAAATGGAACAATAAGTGGACCGCTTCTGAAAAATCTCCTAGCCTCCATCGATTCGTTCCCAATATCACACCGGAAAATTATAGACGTATACAAAGCACTGACTACAAGCTGACCCAAATACTTTCAGAACACGGACAAACCAAACAATACTTAAAACAAAACGCTTCAACATACTAAACAATGACAGGTGTCCTCACGATGGACAGGTTCATAATTTCCGACATGTAATATATGACTGTAAAGGACTTGACAACATTAGGGCAAGACTGATACAGAACATTATAATAAAACACGGAAATTGGCCAGAAACAGAACAGAGACTTATGACCAAATTTAAATCTGATTTTGTAAAATTTATTAAACAAATAAATTTAACGAACTGACTGTGGAATGTAGGAAAGCAGTATAATCGTGCTTTAGTAGGCAGTATCTTGTGCTTTAGTTTTATTTGTTTATTTATTTTTATTATTGTGCGTTATTAATGTAATTATTATTTTGTAAAAATTATATTAACTTTACTTTGTTTAGGTTTCTTATTATTTAATTGTTGTTTTTGTTTTGTTTTGTTTTATTTTATTCTTTATTTTGTTTATCTGATTATACAAAAAAGACAATAAGATCAAATTGAATTTATAAAAATGTAAACCAATGAACTTCGTAATACGTGCAGTATGCCTAAAAAATAAATTCTCAGGGGTTACCACAAGAGGAAAAAGAGAATATATATATATATATATATATATATATATATATATATATATATATATATATATATATATATATATTATTTCATTTTTGAAGAGAAAAGATTTGACCCGGTCGGGATATAGACAGGTATTACTTCTTTGAAAACAAGACCTAAGGCATTTGACACGAGTAAACCTAAACCGTGTTCTTGGATCAATGGTCCAGATATCCGCCATAGTGAGGGTCGGTTTGAATAGGACATAACAATGGAATATCATCGTGATGGGTATCCATTCCTTGGGTGGGATTGCTATTGCTATACAGCTATCAACACAGTGTATTTCTCAACGATCTTCCAAATAGAAATTTATTGTTATTATTATCGAATGTTATATTTATTAATATCTATGAAACATAGAATTTGAAAATTCTATAATTTATTGTGTACGGATGTTTCAAATAAAATATAAAAAACTGATTTTAATACAATTATAATTCACTTAATATTTAAATATCAATCCCTAGGTAAAAAAAAAACTGCTGTTTATTAGAAAAATATATAATTAGAAAAGAAATATGCGATTATTTTTTTCCCCAGAGCTTCGTTTGGAGTAGTTAAAAGATAAACATACTAAAAGGCTCCACCCCTGGGGTATGAGGGGAAATGTCGGTGGGAGAACGGGGAGAAAATATGTTTCAAATAAAATTCTAATTAAAAATTAAACTTCCTATAAGGTTGTTTATATACATATTTGTACGGTTTTCGAGATAGACTTAATTAAAAATCGATAATTTTCGAAAACAAAAATAATGTTTACCTCATTTTTTTTTCAAACATTTGCTTTAAGTAACAGAAACGTGTATATGAAATTAAAGTATATCTAATGTTCTACAGCTATGATTTTGACATTTCTTCTGAGAAAAGAGAAGGCACTTGAAGGAAATGTTTAACAAAAATTGGGGTGAAAATTATGTTTTTGCAAAAATTATCGATTTTTAATAACTTATACCTCAAAAACGGTTGGAAATTCGACACATACCATATGTACATAAACAATTTTATAGGAAATGTAATGAGCTTTAATTTTTATTCGAAATATGTTTTTATAGAGTCCACCATTTTCGAGATATAATCGAAGAACCCAAAAATTGGACCTTTAGTATGTTTATCCTATAACTAATCCTGACGAAGCCCTGAGGTCAAATATAATCATATTAAAAAAAAATCTAATGAAGCCTTTATTTAAATTTATTTAATATAAGGAGCATATTGTGAACAATATGATAAGCTGAAAATACGATAAAATAAAACAATAGCCTTGAAACTAAATCTTGTTACTACTATGCACAAGCAAAACAAATCCGTTGGTTTGAGTTAGGTGAAGTTATCGCGTAAAGTTGCTCTATGCATTGAATATACAAGTTCAACATGAAGTTGTGTATTTGTTTTGAAGTTTTGAACCAGTTCTATTCAAGACACCATCTTTGTTCCAATGCGAGTAATCTTCATTAGGGATTTCACTATAATTTATTATTACTTCACATTTGATTTGTCTAAAAATAACTGGAATGTGATCAGTCGAGGTTATTAAAACTAGAATAAATTAAGATACCTATAGCGTTTTACAATCTTTAACAAAGGGACAACGGAAATTTGAAAATAAACCAATTATTTGCATACTCATTATTTATACGTGAGTTGGTATACAAAAGTAATTAATAATGTTGATTTGCAGAGTTCAATTTGGTATTACTATTATAAAATTAGATCTTTTAAATAATATTTAAATCTTTGTTTGCTTCACTTTTTACACCATCTGCTGATGTTTCTCAAGGTAGTATCCAAGGTTCCATTCTCTACATAGTACATACAGCTACAACATACCGACTCATCTTTAGTCCATGTTCGCCAATGACACATGTGTATTTATCAGTAAACCATGATCCTTATATTGCAATCTTGTGCCACAAACCTTCAAGAATGGTGTAAAAATCAAATATTTTTTCATCGTTACTCATAAATTAACGACTTCCTCTTCTACAGTATCCTTTAATAATGATCCCTGTTGAATAGATTTGCTATCTAGGACTCCATTTACACAAACATCTTATTTGGAATTCACATACCAATCCAATGATAATAAACTTTTTTAGAAGACTGTAACTACACCTTGTTGGGCTTACGGAGTGGAGCTTTGGGGCTAAAACCTCAAATTCAGCTCTTATCCAATTCTCACAATCATTAATCCAATAATTATCTTAATGCCCCATTATGTTGCTGATATGACCCAAACTAGATAACTCCATGCTAAGTCTCATACCTACTCCAGTTCACTAGGCTCTCAACTTGCTTTCCACTAGATTCTTGATAGCTCCGAAGTATCTGAAAGAAAAACCCATTGACCTTCCAATGTAGAATATTTATTCTAGAGATACCCATGTTTCACATGACATTGGCGTTATATTAATTCAGAATTCCGCTGTTTGACTTATCGCAATATTGTACAGTTGTAAAGATCGATTAATATTTTTTTAAAATATATGATTTTATAATAAAATAATACTTCATTTAGAAATACCCACACATTTACATATATTTTTTCGAAACATTGTAAATATTAATAAATTCATTTAAAAAAATTATTTGTTAATCTATACTATTACATAAAAGGACAAATCATTTTTTAGTTTGTGATCACAAACAGCGAAAACTACTGAACTAACCTGTACCAAGTTTTAACCAGATCTTATTTTTAGTTCCAGGAAGGTTTAGCAAAAATCTCTTCTTCTAGCTTAGCGGCCCCTGGCTTTTTCAACCTCTGCCTTCCATTTCTTTCCGTTCATTGCATACAACCCATTTATTCTCATTTACCGTATGTCTTGGAGTACACTGTCCCTCCAGCGGCCTCTAGGTCTCCCCCTACTTGAAATTCCCTAACTAATGAATGTATTTTTTCCAAGGATGAGTTGTTAGCCCATCGCTTCAACCCCCTTTTCGGGGGGCCATTTCTCCGGCTCTCGTTGGTCCGTGACTAGACTTCCCAAAGGGGTTGGTTACCCAATCATCTATCGAGTTGCTCAAGATACTGGGGTCCACCACGAATAGCTGAGAATTGAGTAAGACAGACTAAGCGGTGCAGGTAGGTACCGCTCCGTGAGGTACGCATGCACTACTCCATTAGGACCCTTAAAAATCTACTGAATTTTAATAAGCTTGTTATTAAAAAAGAGACAATATGTGGACAGTGTAGTTTGAAAATTGACTCATAGGTGGCGAGCACCATTCTACATGAAAGGTTACGAAGGTACGTTGTGTCATAGAGCTTGGAATTTATAACCAAATTTATAAATCTTCAACTAAATTACTAAAAAAGATTTAAGATATGTGGTGCATATAGATATGTGGTGCGACATATCGATCCCAGTGAAGTTTGATAATCGACTGATATTTGTTTAGCACTATGTATTCTGCAATGTAGTTTACAATGTAAAACTACTAAACCCATCTGTACTAAATTTTAACTACATTATTTTCATATTTCTAGGTAGGTTTCGAAATAATAAAATTTAAATGTAGAATTTTGAGTGGCAGGAACGAGGTTTGCTACACTGTCATTTACTTTTATGGTTAAAAATTAAAATCCAACCAGATGGAATCAATAAAATTATTCCTGCAGAATAAAAATTATTACCTAACAAAAATGTCACTTTTTCTCACTATTGTATGTACAAATATGATTCATAGGCCTTAAGTTGTAAATAATGTAAATGCAGTCCATTATGGCTACAGTTTCTTAATAGTCTTATTCCGTCTGCTTGACCAACTCATAAATTAAAAGTAAGAATTGGTTGTCTCAATCCTCAATCACCTAATCAGTGCAATTTTAACCAGGTTAAAAATGATGATGCGTGAAAATATCATTGAAGAAATAATGATCAATTGCCTACTTCAATACAAGATTTTATCGATAAACAAATAGAAGTTCTGTAAAACTCGTTCTAGAGGACTCAAGAAATTCTATAGACAAAAGTATAAATCTTTTTAAAGAACATTTACTATACCATAAAATATAATACGCAAATAATGTTTATACAGGACGAAGAAAATTAAATTTCCAACAACATGATGCAAATGCGTAATAACCTAGAAGTTGATCGCCCAAAGAACAACCCCAAATACAGTCTAGATGTTCTTTACGTAAGAGAGGGGGCGAAGCCCCAGGGGTACTAGTTAAATATACTTAAGTACACAATTCTAAACCATTTATCTAAATCTACAAAGGAATTATTTATAAAGGAAGACTGCCGATGCCATATTTCTGCAGATTCTAGTTGGTAATACACACATAAGGACATTAATGAGGTCAATTTAAATCTAATTTCATGAACAAAATACATATTAGTAATCTATATTTCTACATTATTTAATTGAAGGGTTCGTCCCCCGAAACCTACGACTTCCTGTCCAACAGTATTCTTTAATGATGATATTCCACTAATCCCTGTTTAACAGATCCGCTACCTAGGACACCGTATGGACAAACGTCTTACTTGGAATCCACATACAAGATTAAAAAGACAAGAAACTGCCCGTCGTTACAGATTACTTCAACATTTATTAGACAAACATTCAAAGCTCCCAATTAATTATAGAAGACATAGAATATACATGACTTTGGGGCTCCACTAAGCCATCCAATTCCTCTCGTATTCAATCCTTACAATCCAAAATCCTTCGAAAAATCCTCAATATTCCTTACTTTGTCACCAATAAACTTATCCATAAAGTCTTATTGTTCCATATGTTGCTGATTTACCCCAAATCAGATTCCTATCCTTTTATAGTAAGTTCCATAACCACTCAAATCCTCTAATTTCTCAACTTGCTTCCCACACCATTCCTGATAATCCTACAAGGCGTTTGAAAAGAAGATGGGCAACAGACCTTCTAGTGTAGAATTTTTACTATAGTGCTACTGATGAGTAGTTCTTTTCAGGTTTTGTCACGTTATTGTAATAGTTAACAGCACATTGACTTGATGTATATATTTTGTACAGTTGTAAATTTCAATAAATTGTAATAATAATTAAAAAAAAAATCAATTGAAGAGTACAGGGAAAAAACCTGAATGTCAGTTTATTTTTTAAGGAAATGGAATCTAATTATTTCAGAAGTTTACTTATCGAACAGGGTGTTAAAATTTGTTCAAAATCCGTATGTCTGCTAAAATATGTATACGAAAAATGGCGTACAGCACATGCGATCGAATACATTAAAAAATGAATATGTTTTTATCAAAATAAGATTTTTTTGGCTGACGGGGTTTCTCCCCTGTGCCCTTTATTTATAACTTTTTTTTTGTCAAATATTCAATGTTATCTACTAAATTATTTTTACTATCTGTATTTTTATAATCTGGTAGGATTTTAAGATTGCCTGCATTTGAATGAAGCTTATCTGCAGGCATATGCCAGAACTGTCTCTGACATAATCAGCTGATAAATCTTTTTCGGAAGCGAATATCTTCAGCTTTATCAGATAAGAGGGCACAAAAGAATCTAAGATTTACAAGACTTTAACAATGCTATAATAAAAACTGAATATAGATATTTATTTATTGTACATTTACATACTTTTTGATACATACAACTGTATTCATTATATGTATATTATATATGTATTTTATTGTAATAAGTAAATGTGAAAAAAAGGTATTATAATGGCGTGCCATTAAATCGGGAAGAACTACCCTTTAGTAGGATTTCAATAAATGTTCTACATTAGAAAGTCCATAGGCTATCTTCTTTTCAGACATCTCAGAGGGTTATCTGGAATCAAGTGAGAAGCAAGTTGGGAAACTAGTGGGTTCGAGAGGGAAAGTAGCTTTTTTATAGAAGAGTGGGTATGTTGTTCGTGCCAAATCTGCAACATTTAAATCGTTTTGGATAAGTTTTTTTGCGACATGATGAAGAGCATTGAGTATTTTATGAAGGGTTTTGGATTGGAAGAATTAGGTACGAGAAAAATTGGAAGGTTTGGTTGAGCCAGAAAGCTAATCTCCGTATGTCCAAATGGGTCTAATAACTGCAGTGTAAAGTAGCTTGTATTTTTGTTCATGGTCCAGGTTTCGCTGGCATAGGTTACCCCAGGTTTAATCAATGTTTTACACATCCTCAACTTGAATTATTTCGGCATAGTAAATAAATAAAACTTAATTTATTTGTTCCAATTACTTTTTTATTTAAATGTAAACGATTAACATTCCTCTTTAATATTGTTGACTGTGATTTCCTTGACCAGTAAGACAAGCTCAGCGACTTTCTTCAACAACAGCAGTGCCCGAACTGAAAATATGAAGGACCTCAAAACAAGAAAAAAATATTTCCTATAAGGTATGTTTGCGAACACTTTGCTTAAAAGATGGATTTAGATATAATACTAATATGACTTTGTCTCCCTAACTAATTCTAATTCTAATATTAATATTATTCTAATTCTAAATCTAATTCCCTAACAAATTCACACATAAACTATTGACTTTTTTGGATAAATACTATTTATACTATAATAAATACTATACTATAAGCCTGTCTCAATGCTGTATATAGTTGAAATCACTTTCAACAACATTTAATAGGAACGTTAATGCTTACATTTAAATAATTAGTTTCTTTTTTTTTCGGGCTTTGAACCCACGACCTTTTGGTTACAAGCGCGCTGAGACCCTCGCTCCAACTCACTCGGCCATTGTGCCCCCAATAATAAAGTTGTTGGAACAAAGAAAATATGTTTTATTAATTTACTATGCCTAAATAATTCATTTCAATAAAACTCTTTAGGTGTGAATATCGTCTAAACAAAGCGTTTGCCGGCATAGCTCCATAGGAAAATTTTTTTTCTTGTTGTGAGGTCAAATTTTCAGTTAAGCTACTTAACTCTGAAACACCCAGTATTGAAAAAAATATATTATCAGGTTACTTAAATACGTATTCACCCTTAGTACTGCATCTTCATCAAATAAATTCAACGAAACAAAAATCAACATTCCAAAAACGTTCCTGATTTGGAACGGTTGATGCGATCTAATTATATTTGATTCTCTTGCAAAACGGCCTTAATTACAACGGCAATATAGGATATAATATTAAATTATATACTAGATGATACGTGGCTATTTGAAGTGATTATGAGTGAAGGATGGACGCACAGCGGCTGACTGGAGCAGCGTCGATGATTGATTGGAGACGAGGTCAATTAGTGAATACAGGTGAGGGACTGATTCAGTAGGCAGTGATTATCAACATAATGGCTACTTAATGATATTGCTCTGCCCAACAGCTCGCCAATTACTCAAATTAATCTTTAATATTATCGATCATGTGATCCCAATTTGCAACAGTAGTATCGTGTCAGCTTTTTCCGTATCTCTAACAGGAGAATGACATATTTATGAAATGATTTTATTTAGATAGGTTTTCATTTAATGCTATTCATTAATTAAAATTTTAAAAAACAAACTATTTATTGATATTTACAACAGTGTACATCACATGCAAGTAAATTTGAGAAGAATGATTATAATTACATGTAAAGAGCTACTCACTAGTAGCGCATCAATTAAAGTTCTACATTAGAAGGTCTCTTGGCCATCTTCTTTTCAGACGCCTCGTTTACGAAGGAGTTTATTTTGCAAGGATTCGATACAAGAAATGGAAGGTTTAGTGTAGCCTAAACTCCGTATGTCCAAATGGGTTAAGCTTTACTTATAGTAATATATAAAGCCAAGATCTCCACGTCTAGACTGTACAGCAGGAATCGTAGTATTAAAAGGTTCAACTTGCAGAAACTCCAAGACCCAGATGTTAAGAACAATTATACTGTGGAGCTTGACAAGGCCCTACAGTTAACACAGAATGACTGTGGATCCGTGGAAGAGGAGTGGGAGACTTGTTTTAAAGCCCTGCATAGGACAGCTGAGATAATTCTGGGACCAGCTCAGAAGGAGTGTCGCTCCCCATGGTTTGATGATGAATGCGAAGGTGCAAGCCAACGCAAAAATATAGCATATCAAGCCATGACACAGAGGGGCACAAGAAGTAATGTCCAGGAGTACAGAAGGCTCCGACGAGAGGAGAAGAGACTCCATCGTAGGAAGAAAAGGCTATAAGAGCACGAAGTACTTCGAAAAATCGAGGATCTAAATGGAAGTAAAGAAGTAAGGGAATTCTTCCGCATGATAAATAAACTAAGGAAACTCCCTACCAACGTAAAGTCTTCTTGCCTGGACAAAGAAGGTAACCTTCTCACAGACAGAGCAGGTGTCTTGATAGAGTGGAAAAGACACTTTGTAGAACTCCTGACAGACTTAGACATGCACCCAAATGCCGACCCAGGGATGGTTAATAGAGCGCTGCCTGACGATGGAGAGATGGAGGCTGAGTCTGAACCACCCAGCGAAGAAGAGATTGAGAATGCAGTAGAAAAACTGAAGAACCACAAGGCTCCAGGGCATGATGGGCTACCTGCGGAACTATTGCGAGCTGGAGGCAGTGAACTGATAAAGGTACTGCAAGCTCTCTTACAATCAGTGTGGGAGGATGAAGTGATGCCCTCAGCATGGAAAAAGTCGATCATCTATCCTTTTCACAAGAAGGGTAATCGCCTTACATGCTCCAACTATAGAGGCATATCCTTATTAATGTCCGGATACAAGGTCCTCTCAAATATATATTATTCACACGTCTTCTCCCCTGTGCCAATAGAGTCATCGGCCCCTACCAGTGTGGGTTTAGAAGCGGGAAATCGACAGTGGATCAAATCTTCAGCCTGAGGACCATATTGGAGAGAGGATATGAATACAAGTTAAAGACTCACCATCTCTTCATCGACTTTAGGGCCGCATACGATAGTATTAACAAGAGGAGCTTTACCAAACAATGGAGGAATTCCAGATCCCTCAGAAGCTCATACGCATGGTGAGGATGACTATGAGCGAGGTTTTGTGCTCAGTATGCATCAACGGAGATTTGTCAGGAGAATTCCGAGCGACGAAAGGGCTACGGCAGGGTGATGCCCTTGCGTGCCTGTTGTTCAATATTGCCCTGGAGAAGGCCGTGAGGGAGTCGGGTATACAGGTTGGGCACACAATTTTCGATCGAAGTGTGCAACTCTTGGCTTACGCGGACGATGTTGATATTGTTGGCCGGTCTCAACGCACTGTCGAGGAAGCATTTCAGGCACTGGTGGCTCCCGCAAAGAAACTTGGACTGGAAGTGAACCAAACAAAGACTAAATATTTGGTGACCGAGGAGACGCCTGGACGCAATACAACAGTGACATTTGGTGACTACACATTCGAGCAAGTCACTGACTTCATATATCTTGGTTCGATGGTAACCCAAGACAATCGTACAGAAGTCGAGATTAGAAGAAGAATAATGTCTGCCAACAAATGTTATTATAGCCTAAGTAAACAACTTGGTCGCCGCATCCTCTCACGTCAAACGAAGCTGCACTTATACAGAAGCATAATACGCCCAGTTCTAACATACGGCTCAGAGACATGGACTACAACCAGAGTAGTGAACAAAATCTCCTTGTTTTTGAGCGGAAAATCCTCCGTAGGATATTTGGAGGAGTTTTGGTGGACGGAACCTGGAGGAGACGCACAAACCAGGAGGTATACGGTTCATTTGCGGAACAGAATGTCCTTCAGGTCATCAAACTGGCCCGATTAAGGTGGGCGGGACATGTGGCTCGCAAAGGGGAAGAAGAATTACCTGGGAGGCTATTGAAGGAACCGCTTCATGAAAGAAGAAGAAGAGGAAGGCCAAGATGCAGGTGGAAGGATGGAGTTGCGACTGACGCTTGGAGCATCCTGGGATTGCGCTACTGGATGGTGGCTGCACAAAACCGTGACGAATGGCGGAAGTTGCTGGCGGAGGCCCGGACCCGGCAACGAGTTGTAGCGTCGAGATAGATAGATATAGTAATATAAGTAGGCATTTTGTAATTTATTGGGAGCTTTGAATTCTTGTCTAGTATATGTTGAAGTAATTGAAAACGATCTGCAGTTTCTTGTTTATTATTATTTTATATACATTTATTAAAATTTACAACTGTACAAAATATATACATCAAGTAAATGTATTGACAACGATTACAATAACATGTTAAAACTTGAAAAAAAATACTCAACACTTTATAGCACTTTAGCACTTTATTAAACATTCTACACTAGAAGGTCTTTAGGCTACCTTCGTTTCAGACGCCTCGGAGGATTATCAGGAATGGTGTGGGAAGCAAGTTGAGAAACTAACGGATATGAGTGGTTATGGAGCTTACCATGAAAGGATTGGTATCTGGTGTGGGCTAAATCAGCAACATACAGAACATTAAGATCTTCAAGGATACGTTTATTGGTGACAAAGTAAGGAGCGTTTAGGATTTTTCGAAGGATTTTTGATTGTAAGGATTAAATACGAGATGAGTTGGATGGTTTAGTGGAGCCCCAAAGCTCAGCTCCGTAAGTCCAAATAGGTCTTATCACAGCCATGTAAATGAGTCTTTTGTAATTAATTGGGAGCTTTGAACGTTTGTCTAGTAAATGTTGGAGTTTTTATTTTTACAAATAATATTATTTAATGTATTTATTTTATTTTATTATTATTATTTTGTTTCGTGTATGTATATATATATAGTATACTATATATGTGTAGTAGTTCTTTTATGTTTTTGTTTTGTTTCTTTTCCTTTCATTCATATAGTCATCGATATTACTTATTTCCCACATTTATCGCGGATTAAAGCTCAACTCCGTACGTCAAAATAGGTCTAATCACAGTCATGTAAAAGAGTACCTTTGTTTGCCAATTTGGCGTTAATTTACTAACTAAGAAAGGATAAAATTACGATAAAATAGAACACATAGAACTGAGCAACCAATTATAAATTACTTATTAGAAGCGCTTTGGGACAGAAGTTTCAGCGGACTTTTAGTTGGGTACATTAGGAAGTTAAACCTTTAACAAATGACATCAATTACTTACTTACCAGATAGAAAAAATAAAACTGGCCCCCTTGAACCTGTCGGCTAAAGAAAGAATACAATGGGAATTGTTTTAGGAGTTGGTCCCTTGATCGTCGATACTCTTATGTTTTCTCTTCTTTTTTTTACGCTTACCTGCGATTCAGTTTTCTTTAGGAGATAAATAGGTACTTGTCTGTTTTAATGTCAACAATATCGCTCAGGTGTCACTTACCTCAACTATTCCCTTACTGTTATCGTAACCTTCCCTAGGTGTTTTGAATTGTTGTTTTGTATTGTTTATTTCGTCAAATCGGACGATTACGGTGGGAGTCCTAAATTTTGCCTATCCAGGTATAATTAGGGTAGGGATCTTTAACGAGTACCTGACATCGCACAGGCTCGGGAGGGCATAGCTAAGGATTTTTTACTTTTAAAAAATCCTAAGAATTGTTTATTAGTTTGCTATGCTAACCACTACACCACAGGTATGTTTTGAATTGTTGTTTTGTATTGTTATTGTGTGTGTAAGTGTATCTATTTCAGTATGACTTGCAATTTGAAGAAAATTTTTCGCACGGTTACTGATGAAAAATCAGCTATCCTATTTTTTCAAGAGCGGAATGTCATTCCGAAGAAAATGTCTTGTGCAAACGAGACAATATTTTTAATGAATATTGTTTGAAGTAAATGTTTATTATGTTTGTTTATTATGATATTGTTCTTTTTTTTTTTATTTATTTTTTTTTATTGGAAGATATTTTTCTTTTTCAGAAATATTGTTTGAAATAAATGTATTATTTTTAAGTAGATTTTTCTTCACCAGATTATCATTTATTTCATTTCCTAAAAATATGTTGTTTAATAATAAAAGGCAATGTCTATTACAAATTCATTGTAGGCATCATAACCTGACATGGTCGAAATAGTTGACGTAAGTGACACCTGAGCGCTGGTATCGATGGACATTAAAACATACAAGTACCGATAAATATAATAATGAAATAAGTAAATCCTGCTGACCGTCTCTGCCCCTATGTCCTTTTTTTTTTTCCACTTACCTGAATAATTGTAATGCTTATTTCAAAAGGAGAGTAATTTTGTATACAGCGGTTAAACGACATATAATTTTGTTATTGTATTATTTTAGACGATTAATCAATTCTTCATTGAAATGAATTGAAGCCCTAGTTGTACACGGCACCTAAAATAGAAATCAAATAAAAAATAAAATTATTACTGAATTAAATACATTTTCTTGACTCTTCAACAAACAGAAAAACATTCATTACTTTCTTCTAGATCTTATCTAAAAATTAATTCAGTTAAGTACTAATGTATCCTACAGATTATATCTCATAAGAAATGAATCTCGTCCTTGAGACACAATAATAAAAGAAAAAGGCGAGTTATTCGGGTAAGGACATAATCTTTTCAAGATGTCTCAATAATCCTTCTCTTGAAGAAGAGCCAGCCAGACACCCTTCTCGCTTAGTTGGGGCAATTCTCTCCGCACTGAGGGATTTTATAAAGCACTGGCATTTTAGAATGATTAAAATACAAACTTTTATTTCTTATTCAGATTATTCTAATTTTAAAAATCCGGAGAAAAAAAGAATAATAATTTAAATAGAATAAATTATGAGCATAATGAGGTGTATATATATATATATATATATATATATATATATATATATATATATATACTATATATATATATATATATATATATATATATATATATATATATATATATAGTATATATATATATATATATCTTTAGTAAGTTTCTTGAGTTTCAGTCAATAAATAAAAACAACTATTTTGGCGTCGTTTCGAGACTATATTGTTCTCATAGTCATGCTCTACAGTGGAAAAAACAGGTTACAATAAAATTATATAAGTTATACAAGTTATTTCAAAACATAAAGTCAGCTACAATATAAGTATATTACACCATGTGTTAGAATAATAAAAATATACATTATTACAGAATATAGAGGAATATGAAACTACTTATAATGTTACTGGGGGATATGGTATCGGCTAACTAAATTCTAACAATTCCAGTACACAACTGACCTGGGGAATTTTTGAAAAACAGTTACATGGTTAGGGGGGATTTCCCAAAACTGATGGTATTCCCATAGATACAGGTATAAAAAGGATTTAGGTACAATATACTTATAAGTGGATAATTTATTTGTATGAGGTATATTATTGGTCTGAATGTATTGAATTGGAATAACAGGTGTTGAGATTTAGAACGTCTGTTTTTTTTTTTGCGCGATTTATAAATTTATCTATGTTATCATTTCTTTAATATTTCTTTTAAAATTATTTTGCTCATGGTGAATAAAAGTTAAAAGAATGTTTTATTTGTCTGTAATGTGTGGTGAGAGCTGCTTGGTCAGGTTTATTCGGGTTTTTATTTATAGACGTGAAACTGTATTTATGTTGATAAACATGAGCAAATATAATTTTAAAAGAAATATTAAAGAAATGATAACAATTGAAAAATTTAAAAATCGCGCAATAAACGAAAAATCTCAACACCTGTTATTCCAATTTAATACATTCAGACCAATAATATACATTTACATTAATATACATCATACAATCCAATTGACCATTTATAAGTATACTAGCATCCCCGTCGCGGCTTCGCTCGCCCTCATAAGTAAAGATAATTTCATCTAAAAATTAAAGTTTTATTTGTTTATCGATAATATTCTTGTATTTTAGCATGTGGTTCAGCATTATTTCTTCAATGATTTTTTCACGCATAGTAGTAATTATTAATCTAGTTATAATAGCACTGATTAGGCACCATTAGACATAAAATTTTTAATTTTAATGTATGAATTGGTAATCAAGATGGATAAAGACTATTAAGAAACTCTTGCGGAAAATAAACTGCATTATCAGTGCTTACGGCAGTTAATATTTAGTACAGATTGGTTCAGTAGTATTCGTGGTTAGTGATCACAAACATAAAATGGCTTGTTCCTTTATATAATAGTATAAATTATTATTATAGTAAACTTTCTAATTGTAAATCTTTCAAGAACTATGAAGATGATGTAGTTAAAATTTGGTTCAGATAGGTTCATTAGTTTTTACTAGCTAATTGTCGCTTGCCACGCTATTGTCGCTTGCCACATATTTATAGCTTTTTGGATAACAATTTAATTGAATTAAGTAACTTTATTATCAATTTCTAGCTATATTTAACACCATATCATTGTAACCTCTCTTAAATTATTGCACACCACATATTTATCGCTTTTTAAACAGTAATTTCATAGAAAATATGTAAATTTTATTATTGCTAAACCTTCCTTGAACTATGAAGATGATATAGTTATATTTGATACAGAATAGTTCTATAGTTTTCGCGGTTAGTGATCACGAACGAAAATGGCTTGTCATTTTATATATAACTTCATCATCCCCCGTCGAGGCTTCGCCCTCTCTCATAAGTGAAGATCTTAGTTAATTTTATCTAATAATTAATTTTTTTTTATGTTGATCGATATAAATTTGTATTAAAGTGAACAATTGAAAATTATATTTTTGATGATATTTTCACGCATAGCAGTCATTATTAACTTGGTTAAATTTACATTGATTTGGTGTTTGAAGATAACATAAAGCATAATTAGACATCCAATTTGCAATTTTAATATATGAGTTGGTAATCGAGATGAACAGAGACTATTAAGAAACTGCAGCATAAGAAACTGCATTATCAGTGCTTACAACTAAAGGTTTAAAATTCGTATTTTTACACACAATATTAAACAGCTGAGGATCGGCATTTTGATTTGTGATAATTTTTATTCGACAGAAATAATGTTATTGATTAGATTTGGTTGGATTTTAATTTCTAACTATAAAAGTATGTGATAGTGTGGCAAAACCCGTTTCTAACACTCAACATTGTACATTTAAATTTTTATTGTTGCTAAACCTAGAACTATGAAAATGATGTTAAAATTTGGTATATTTTACTCCATATAGCTGTTTAATACCAATTTAATTGAAAATAAGTAAATTTTATTATCAATGCCCAGCTCTATGAAACACTGTACCTTTTAACCTTTCATGTAGATGGCAATTGCCGCCATTTTTGAACTTCACTTTTATCCACTTATTATTCATTTTTCAATAAAGAATTAGTTGAAAATCATTATATTTTACTATTGCTAAACCATCCTATAAAGATGATGTAGTCAAAATTTGGTAGAGATTGGTTCAGTAGTTTTTGGCGGTTAGTGATCACAATCGAAAAATGGCTTGTCCTTTTATATAATAGTATAACCTTATACCGCCATATGTTAGAATCGTATAGAGCTAACAGACAATTGTTACTTGCAGATGATATACAAATAATATTGCGACTATAAATTAAGGTATAAGCTATCCTATCTTTTTTCTTGGATCAAACTGTACACCTTGTGCAAATTTGATTAAAATCGGTTCAGTAGTTTAGGTGTCAGCCTGCCCCAAGACAGCGACACATAATTTATATACATTAAGATTACCTAAATACGGAAAGTCTTTTTACACCTGCATCTGTGGGAATACCCCCAGTTTTGGGAAATCCCCCTTAACCTTGTAACTTGTTTCAAAAAGTTGTGTACTAGAACTGTGAATTTAGTTTGTCGATACAATATCCACCAGTAAAATTGTAAGTAGCTTCATACTCCTCTATATTCTGTAACTATATATATTTTTATTATTCTAACACATGTTGTTGTATACTTATATTGTAACTGACTTTATGTTTTGAAATAACTTGTATAACTTATATAATTTTATTGTAACCTGTTATTCCACTGAAGGGTATGACTATGAGAACAATATAGTCTCTAAACGTCGCCAAAATAGTGGGTTTTTTTTATTGACTGAATCTCAAGAACCTTACTAAACATTTAATAGTAACAGTCAAGCAATTTACCTGTCTATCTATCCATCTATCTATCTATCTATCTATCTATCTATCTATCTATCTATCTATCTATCTATCTATCTATCTATCTATCTATCTATCTATCTATCTATCTATCTATCTATCTATCTATCTATCTATCTATCTATCTATCTATCTATCTATATATATATATATATATATATATATATATATATATATATATATATATATATAAGTCGACTTGTATATTAAACTAGAAGGCCGACTAGAAAGAGGACAGCAATAAATTTAGCGTATTAAAGTGAATAGAAACTTAACTTGTTTTTAAACATTTTAACAAAAATAAATCTTTTATGTACCTATAATTGAGGGGTACTATAAAGTGTCACAGACTTTTTTTTATGGAAAAAATCGAATCATTAAACATAGAGATTCGCTCTTCCAGCGCCAGTTATAAAAGATGGCGGTGGTAATTATCTGTTGATATATGTTATTTTAATTTCATAATCAGTAGTGATGTCAGGAAGAATAGATTTTGGGGTTCTATCATTTGATGAAAATTTCTTCAAGTAGCAAATGTTGAACGTGAACGAATCTACTTTATCTTTGATCAAAGCTATAAAATGCTTTACAACACAAAACATAGCTACCAACATTTATTTCTTCATCTTCAATTTCTTTACCTTATTCATAATCATTCATTAATTCAGCCGAAAAATTACAATCTTCGCTTGATGGATCAGCCAAGATCACATTTGTGAAATTACCATCTTCACTAATTGAATAGTTTGTTAGAAATAGTGAGCGGCGAGTTTTCTCCTCTTAAAGTTAAAGAGTTACGAATACTAGGTATCGAAATTTTATATTTTCCGCAAGAGAAAAATCTGTTGTACTTGTGGGCACTTTAACCATCAGTCCTCAGGTTTAGCTGGCAATGGTGTCCACAGGTACAACTGAACGCCGTGTTGTTCGGAAAGCTCTGTTTCACAAAACCCGTAAGTGATAACTGATAAGAAAACATATGAAGTTATAATATATTTATCGGATAACCCATTGAAATATTATTGCCTAGAAAATATCCAAGTATAGGCCTTAAAAAATTTAAAATCACCGGTTGGATTGGTTAGGATTTGCAAGAAAAAAAGTTAAAAATAATAATTTCTATAAAACTGTTGATCCGGCAATCTTTAAAACCCACGCGCAACTGCTAGGAGATGCTTGCAGCACTCCACACAGACGAATTCAACTTCCCTCCTCCCACTCTCTCTTAATTAAAAATGTCCACTGGTACAACTGCGCTTTAGGTACAGCACCTTCCCCTATAGTAAATAAGAATTTTCAGGGATAGAATAGTCAACAGATTTAGAGACTAATGGATTAGAATGGTTATGGAGTTTACTATGAAAGGATAGGTATCTGCTTTGGGCTTAATCAGCAACATATGAAACATTAAGGTCTTAATGGATAAGTTTATTTGTGACAAAGTAAGGAGCATGAAGTATTTGTCAAAGGATTTAGGATAACAACGATTCGATACGAGATAAATTAGATGGTTTGGTGGAGCCCCAAAGCTCAACTCCATATGTCTAAATAGCTCTGATAACTTTCATGTAAATGAGGCTTTTCTAATTAATCGGAAGGTTTGAACGTTTGTCTAGTAAATGTTGAAGAAGTCGTATTTCAAATGGAATCGAATTCCGCAAATTTTAGCTCTCTAGGTGCAATAGTTTGTTAATGGTGTAACTTTGAATGAATTGAGTGAGGACCGAAAACATTAGTTTTTTGAATTTTTAAAATTTATATCTCAAAAACCAAAAGTCAGAAATATATATTATTTTATTTTTTAACTAACCTTGGTAAGTACAACTTCTGTACCAAAAACCATAGAAATCGGAGAGGTCAAGGCCCAAATATAATGTAGAATTGGTTGATTTAACATGGAGGGGCCCATCAAAGAACTATAACATCTGCATCATTTATAAAGACCTGCGCACTACAATGACTGACGCAAAAACTTCTGACTTGAAATTATATTGTAGAAAAAAGTTGCTACAACAATGGAAAATAACTATGGTACCAATTACCAAGAAATTAAACAGGATAGCCGACCTGAAAATCTTGCAGAAAATCCAGAGTTGAGGAAGTAATCCTTACTAGATTAAGAATCGAACCCACAACATTCACTCAAAGCTATGTAATGAGAAGCCTGGAACCATGTAATGGAAGCTGATTCGTGTAGCTTGAAAAACATCACTGACAACAACTCATTGTAACAACATGCACACTATACAATAATGCAAGAACAAAATACAACATACCCACAAGTATGGCTGAAGTATTTAAAGACAAAAAGGTTAAAATCCAAAACATTTTTGAATTTTTGATGTTCTATAAATTGTTCGAAAAAATTGAATGTGTGTATCAAAACGCTAATGACTCACTAGAGTAGATGCGGTAAGTTATAAAACAAATAAATTAATTTTAAAAAAAGACCTACGCATTGTTAAGTGAATGTATGTATAGTATAGTTTGAAAATAACAAGAAAAAAAAGAGAGAAGGTAAACAATTAGAAATATTGGGATACATAATTTATTTATTTCCGTATTTCTCTAGTTGCCTTTAAGTAGTCGATAAGTCAAAATTGTACATTTTCCAGTAGGGCACTGCGAATTTTCGTTCGATTCCTAAAATCCTGTAATAACTCTAAAAATATATCATTTGCACTAAAATATATACTTCAAGGCCTTATTAAGAAGTACCTATAACTTAATTAATTTTGAACAACGCATATTTTAAAAATCGAGCTTTGGAGGACTGTTAGCTTGCTTTTAAGGTAAATTAACGTATCGACATTACGACAAACACCGATATATGGGTGATTCTAAGATTACGGGAAATTTCGAGAATCAAATTTTCACAAATTTAGACTGTATTAAATTACAAAATTTATAACTACCGACGGCTTCTATTACCTCTTAGAAAAATACAATTGGTCAAAATCAAAACAGATTTTTTCACGAGAAATTTAGAATTTTAAAATTAGTAAAGTGCGGTACTGACAAACTGGATCTTGGCAATGCCAATCACTTGAATTCAATTCCATCAAAAATATATTTGAGGTGAGGAAGTAAGTGCAATTGTAGAAAAGACAAACTGAATAAACAAGGCTTAATAAAATGAATCAGTTCGTACTAGGGATCTTCTGTCTACAAAACTTTTTTATAGCATTTTATTTTTATTTTTTTCGGTAGCAGTTAATTTTGACTTGGGACGAGTCATTTTGTCGTTGGGTGCCTCGGTTAAAGAAAAAATAACTAAAATAACTAAATATTAATAAAGATAAAAATGTTTATGTCATTACCGCGCTAATAATTCGGGCGTGAGAATGACATGGGTTTTTAACTTGGTAATGACATTTGCATGCGTTTTGTTCGGTACAAACCGCTACGATTAAAACAAAACAAAAAATATTGCTTGTGCCAACTGTTTAGGAACAAATAACAGTCAAAATTAAAACAAAGGCAAAGAAATAATTTGAAAAGCAAGAGTGATTAATATTAGTCGTGGTAATGACAACAATAAAGCTACGTGACTTACTTCTCAGGTTGTAAACACGTGTGAGGGAACTACCAAACTGACTATCGCCGCTATGGCTGCTCTTCAGCAAAAGGTGTACCACTACATTTTGAAAACAATTTCCCAACTGTACCATATCTTAAAGTTGATTTCCCTACAAATTTATTTCTTGCTTGGTAATGACATCATAGTGATGGGACCAAGTTTGGAGGAAAATAAACTTACTATATTATTAGCAAAAACACAAAAATGAAAACATTTAGCATCTTTAGGTTATCCTTAATGCGAGGAAATAAATTTCACTTCCATTCACCATAGTTAACGAAACCAAAGTGGCGAATGTTTAGTAAAAACTATGAGTGGGACACTCCGTGGTATTGACATTTTCTTGGTTTATAAGCAATTTTCAAATAAAATAGCTCGTTTTTATTTCATGTTTAATATTTTATTATGAAAAAATGTTTCACCACCATTATATTATTGGGCAAAAATTAAGGTAGGACTTATTTAATTGATTAATAATCTTAAGGGACTAAAAATTGCCCGTAATCTTAGAATCACCCATATACTTATTAGTAAATGCTATTGGTCGGAATTGTATTCCAAACATCAAGAAGTCAGTTAACTTTTTATTGCTAACATATTTAAAAAAAAAAAAAAATCAACTAATAATTTACTTATTAAGAAAATATTTTAAAAAAAAATTTAGTTTTATAGAACTCGAAATTCACTTGGTAAAGTAGGCACATGAAGTTACTCAAGAACTTTACTAAGTCTTAAGTTTGGAGATTCTTAGCAGCACTCAACAAGATAATATCCACAGAACTTTACATGGGTTTCATTAAAAGAGAATTTGAAAAGCTAACTATTTGCGTACATATATCAGGAAAATATAGCAATAGTACAATGTTTTATTTTAATTTATAATTAGTAATGCATATAATAAATTAAAAAAAAATACTTTATAGAAACAAAGAAACTAATATATTTTTTTTAAATTATTTATCTATATCCATACTGTTATATAAAAAAACAAGCCATTTATCTTTTGTGGTCACTAATCGCGTAAACTACTGAACCAATCTGAACCTATTTTTAACCACATCATCTTCATAGTTCAAGAAAGTTTTAGCAATATTAAAATTTAAAGATTTTCTATTAAATTGCTATAAAAAAGCGATAATTATGTGGAGCGCAGTGAAGTTTTATAATCTACCGATTGGTGGCGAGCACCATTCGAGGGAGGTTACAAAGGAGCGGTGTTTTATAGAGCTAAAAATTAATGATAAAATTTACTTATTTTCAATTTAATTGTTATTAAAAATATATGGAGCAACATGTTGATCCCCGATCAGTTTAAAAATTGACGGATATGTGGCCATTCTGCAATAGTTTGCAATCGTAAAAGTATCTTACCCAACGGTACCAAACTTTACCTTTAACATCTTCATAGTTCCAGGAAGGTTTATTATAATACATTTTACTATAATAATAATTTAAATGTATATTTTGAAGAGCCAGAGACGAGGTTTGCCATTCTATCGTATACATTTAAGGTTAAAAATAAAAATCAAGATGGATTGGTAAAATAATTTCTTCCTAATAGAATATCCAATTGCACTTTTCCTTAGGTACTAACCAAACACCTAATTAATTCAATTTGAACCAGTTAAAAATTACTGCCATGTGTGAAAATATTTAAGAAATAATGCTTCATTCCATACTTCAAAACAAGATTTTTTTATTGATAAATAAAAAAAACTTCAATTACAACGCTCTGAAAAAAAAGAAAAAAAAAAAAAGAAGAGAAATTGTTCCTGATTTTTATATTATCATGTCTGCTGAATTCGAATCTAAATGACAAAAAATTCTATCTAGCATCATGTTTGATAAAATATTATTTTTTTATTCTTTTATTAATAGAAATTTACAACTGTATTAGAAAACACATCTAGTAAATAGGCGGTGTATGTGAGATATATTGACATAAATAAAACTTGTAGAGGAAGTACCCATTGGTAGTACTCTAATGAATATTTACAAAAGTAAATCACGAGGCCATCTTCTTTTCAGACGCCTCGGAGGATTTCCAGGAATGGAATGGGAAGCTAGCTGTGTAACAAGTGGATTTGGATGAGTGTTAAGTTTATTATGAAAGGAGAGGTATCTGGTTCGTGCTAAATCGGCGACATATGGGATATTAAGGTCATTATGGATTGATTCATTTGTGACAAAGTAAAGAGCATTAAGGATTTTTCGAAGGATTTGGGATTGGAGTGATTGGATGCGGGAAGAATTCGATGGTTTAGTGGACCCCCACAATTCTATACCGTAAGTCCAAATAGGTCTGATAATCGTCATATAGACAAGTTTCTTATAGTGAATCGGGAGATTTGAACGTTTGTCAAGTAAGTGTTGTAGCAGTCGAAATCTACGTGCAGCATCTTGTCTTTTAAATCTTGTATAAGGGTTCCAGGTAAGTCTCTTGTCCATATGAAATCCAAGGTATTGTATGTGTTCCACATTAGTTAGCGGTACACCATTAAAGGATACTGGAGGACAGGATGAGGTAGGTTTTCGACGGAGTGTAAAGGTTACTTGTTGGGATTTGCTAGGATTTATCTTGACTCTCCAGTTATGACACCATTCTTCAAGGGAAGTAATATGTGACTGGAGTGTATTCGATGCTGAAAATGGATCATCATTGACTGATAACACGCTGGTTTGAAAAACCTGAAATAGTGTATTTTGTTTATTAATTTTTTTTTTTCACTCTGATGAATATTTTTTGTGAGTTTTACAATTACAAGTGTGTTGCATTCGAATCAATCAACCACCATGTTTAGAGATTTGAGTTTGTTAAAAAAAACAAACAACTGAAATAGCACTTTTTTTTTAAATATATTTTTGTAACATTTTTTTAAATTTTATTATTTTTTTTTTTTGGTGAAAAACATTAATATATAAAGTAATGATATTTAATACTAAACATGTGTATATTTTTTTCATTTTGTACTCAACATCACGTGTGTCTCGTTATAGTGTCCAACAGTAGTCGGCAAGCTATCTTCTCATTGCATTTACAGCTGTACCTTTTTCCCATTTGGGCTATCTCTTGATGAAATCCGTCTCCGTGTTCATCTATAACTGTTCCCAAGTTGGGAGAGAAGAAATTCAAATGGGAATGCAAAAAATTAATTTTTGATGATGTACTGCAACCCATGGTCTTATATAATAAAATCATTTTTCAACAATGTCAGTTATACACCATAGCCTAATGGTTATTCTCTCCAATTTTTTTTCATTTTGTAATAAATTATAAAAGTTTAATATCAAATAGGTTTTTTAATTTGTTGTTAAATCTTTCAATGATAAAAAACCAATTTTGGGTATTAGAAACGTTGGTTATTTATAATAAGATGATAATCACAAAAGACATAATAAAACAATTTATTCACTGAAACTTATATAATATTTACTAACTGAAGATTGTGGTAATTTTTTAATTAGTTTCAGAAATATATTATTTTTAAATTTAAATGTTGCAACTGAAGTAGAATTACAAGGTTATATCGATGTTTGAAAATTAGTTCTTGTATTTGAAGTTTCCTCTTTTCTGTGACTTACTTAATAAACCTGTATTAATTTACAATTGATGAGGGAATAATAAAATCTTTCTTACTATATTTAAATTTTCCTTTAAATTGTTTGTCCACGTTCCAAATTAATTAAAAATAATAAAAATTTTAATTTATAAATTACAATTTTATTATTTATAAATATTTTAATGTTCTCTCAGAATCTTTCTTTTATTCTTAGAATCACTTTATTTTGCATTTCTTGGCATTTTCATTATTGCGTAGTCTCTCAGCAATGCAGGAAGAAGTGGGGCAGGTTGATAAAGAAAAAAAAAGTCTTATATGTTACAGGCAAAACCCGAAATTAGTGATAACTAGAATTCTCTGGATGGAACAAGATTAAACAAATCTCGTTCGAAAAACTAGTATTAACTAGTTGATGCCAGTTTTAACGAAGCTTTGTTACGAGGAGCTTTGTAAAATCTATTTCTATTTAGAAAAATCAAGTATTAACCAATTCCGGGTTTTGTCGAAAACATATATTTGATCAGATTCAAAAATGTTTCACACAGATTAAACACCTATTCTAAAATGATAAACTAAAAGCCCACTCGAATCCACTAGTCTTCCAATATGCTTCCAACTCGATTCTCGATAACCCTCCGAGGCGTCTAAGTGATAGTGGTAGTGGTTGTAGTAGAAGCAGTAGTAATATCAGTACTAGTATTAGTATTAGTTTTAGTAGTATATAGTAGTATAGTGTGTAGTACAATATATTATATATATACAATATATTATATAACAAATTATTATTAAATTAAAATTTAATTATTATATATTATTTCATGTAATCTCTTACCCAGCTCCTTTACAACCTTCAGCGGATATCGCTGGACATTATTCTTGTGGATAAGTCATCTATGAGTATATTATGATCACCTTGAAGTCTATTGTAAAATATTTTGTAATATGGAAGCCAGTGTGCAGTATTTTTTTAATTTAATTTATTTTTTATTGAAATTTATGAAACGGATTTGTAATCATCCACTATTGTTCTTAGGCGAGGCAGATAAAATTTACTCATTAAAACGTTTTCCTAAAACTTCTATGGAAAATAATTATTTTATCAAGGATTTTATTCACTTTTTAAACTTTTTTTTTAGTTCCATGTATATTTATAAGAGTAGAAAACATTCAATCATTACTACATGTTTTTTTATGCAGAAATATTAGCAATTGGTTATAATTATTAAAACAATTGAAAATGGTTATAACAATTAAAACTATTATCAATAAAATTACTTTTCAAACAGTTGCTTAAGTTTAATTATATATTTTTCTGATATTGTGACTTGTGTCTTCAGGCAAATCGTCATAGTAACTGTTACAGCTATAAAATATATAAATGTTAATTAAATACTGCTTAAATGTTTATATCATTAATAATAATATTGATAAATAATCAAAAATGTTCAGATAAAAGTTATAGGTTAGTTTGCAGGTACTGGGAGGTGGCGCTACGGAGACCGGAGGAACTAAGAGAGAGGAGCCGCCCCCAGCACGCTCGGAGGCGGTCAGTCCCGAGATGGCGTTCGCCAAGACCATCTCTCTCCTCTTGGGGGTCTTCTTTATACAGGCAGAAGCTAGAGCCGTGAGTATATACATATAATAAATGTATTTAATAATCACCATATTTCTAATACAAAATATATAAATTAAAAGAAAAAAAATTAAATTTTTATTCATAACGCAAAAATATATATAAGGTGTTTGTTTAAAATAAATAAAAACAGGTAAAACAAAATAAAAAAAAGTTCTGAAAAAGCATGAAAAATCTATTTCCTCAATGATCTCAAACATCTGCTACACATGTTCCAAATAAAATTAGAGAGTAACAAAAAAATAATAGATATTAGACATACAATGTAATTTAAGTATAAGATAAAGAACTTTACTCAAGAAAAACAAAATTAAATGTTGAACAATAAAATCAAAATTCTAAAATTGTAAATTATACAATTTACAACATGTAATTCCCTTTTATTCCAACATTACAATTTTAAAATTATGAAAAATCTTTCACCAAAGGAAAAATTCATCATAAGTGCATAATTTATGTTTTTTTTAAATATATCTATTTT
Organism: Euschistus heros; assembly: GCA_003667255.2. Taxonomy (NCBI): domain Eukaryota; kingdom Metazoa; phylum Arthropoda; class Insecta; order Hemiptera; family Pentatomidae; genus Euschistus; species Euschistus heros. The sequence continues at coordinate 190,702 of RCWM02000301.1, read as the reverse complement.
TAAATATGTACCTATTTATTTAGTTTTAAATACTATTTTATACTAATCATCATCATTTCTCCGTTTTTATGAAAAGAACGCAGGGCGTTAAGATTCCGACTTTATACTACCTAGTTCTGAAAATTCATGGAAAACGTAGTTCTGATCATTATATCTACTACCAATGATCTAAATAAAATTAGAAAGTTAAACAAATTAATTATTAGACTTACATAAAAACGTAATTTAAGCATGAGATAAAGAACATTATTTAAGAAAAACCAAATTCAAAATCAACTTTTAATGTTGAAAAATAAAATTATAAACGGAGAAGAAGATAGTCAGGGATGCAGTCAAAGTAACATCACGTCAAAGAAGAATTCTTTAATACGTGCCAAAATAAAATTATAAACTCTTATTATACAATTTACACCATGTAATTCTTTTTATTCGAACATTAAAATTATAAAATTATGAAAAATCTTTCGCCAAATGAAAATTCATTATAAGTACATAGTTTATGTTTTTCAATATATATATATTTTTAATATGTACCTAATTATTTTATTTTAAATACAATTTTATACTAATAATCATTTCTTGGTTTTTTGAGAAAAGAACGCAAAACGTTCAGATTCCGACTTTATACTACCAAGTTCTGAAAAATTATGGATAAACGTAGTTCTGTTGATTATATCTGCTACCAATGATCTTAATAAAATTGGTAAGTTAAAAAAAAATAACAGACAAATAAAAATGTCAATTAAACATAAAATAAAGAACATTACCTAAGAAAAACAAAATTCAAAATCAACTTTTAATGTTGTAAAATAAAATTAAAAATCTTTATTATACAATTTACACATTGTAATTCTATTTTATTTGATCATACCACTTTTAAAAATCTTTCGCTAAAGGAAAATTATTTATTATAGAAATTTAATATTCGTTTTTAATTATATATATATATATATATATATATATATATATATATATGTAATTTTTCTTGATATTACTCAATAATATTAAATATATTATTTTATTTTTTGAAGAGAAAAGATTTGACCTGGTCGGGATTCGAACCCGATTTTCCACCTCTCTAGCGTGGCGCCTTATCCAACTAGGCCACCGGGGTCGTATCCGAACCAGGCAAATCCCCTCTCTTCAGTGATCCATAACCCCCGGGCACTCGCAAATCGCGATGTAATTCCGGGGATGAATGTTCATATTGAACATTACATTTAAATTTGGATCTCTTGACAATCCGTCACCGTTTTAAATATATGTAATTTTTCTTGATATTACTCAATAATATTAAATATATTATTTTATTTTTTGAAGAGAAAAGATTTGACCTGGTCGGGATTCGAACCCGATTTTCCACCTCTCTAGCGTGGCGCCTTATCCAACTAGGCCACCGGGGTCGTATCCGAACCAGAGGATACGAATGGATCACTGAAGAGAGGGGATTTGCCTGGTTCGGATACGACCCCGGTGGCCTAGTTGGATAAGGCGCCACGCTAGAGAGGTGGAAAATCGGGTTCGAATCCCGACCAGGTCAAATCTTTTCTCTTCAAAAAATAAAATAATATATTTAATATTATTGAGTAATATCAAGAAAAATTACATATATTTAAAACGGTGACGGATTGTCAAGAGATCCAAATTTAAATGTAATGTTCAATATGAACATTCATCCCCGGAATTACATCGCGATTTGCGAGTGCCCGGGGTTTATGGATCACTGAAGAGAGGGGATTTGCCTGGTTCGGATACGACCCCGGTGGCCTAGTTGGATAAGGCGCCACGCTAGAGAGGTGGAAAATCGGGTTCGAATCCCGACCAGGTCAAATCTTTTCTCTTCAAAAAATAAAATAATATATATATATATATATATATATATATATATATATATATATATATATATATATTTTAATAGGTACCATTCTCATTTGATTTAAAATACAATTTTATAAAAATGATCGTCAGTTCTTCGTTTGCGAAAAGAATGCAGTGCGTCCATACCACCAAGTTCTGAAAAAGCTGGAAAAAACTTATTTCTTCAATAATTATGCCAGCTAGCTGTTCCAAATAAAATTAGAAGTTAATAAAAAAAATAAAAATTAGGCTCACATCATGATGTAATTAAAGTAGAAGATACAGAACATTACTTAAGAAAAACAAAATTCAAAACTAACATTAAATATTAACTTAAATATAAAAGAATGAGAACTCTTATTTATAAATTACATTTCATAATATTTCTTTATTTCAAACATTTCACTTTTAAAATTACAAAAAAACCTTTCACCAAATGAAAATTATTTATTTTATAAAGTATATTAGCATATACTTTATGTTTTTTTAGTTTATATATTTTTAAATATGTATCTTCATATTTGGTTTTATATACAATTTTATATTAGTGATCGTCTGTTCTTTTCCTGTGAAAAGAACGCATGAGGTCAAGATTCCGCCTTGATACCATTTCATAGAATTTTAATTGTAGTTATTTTCAATTTAATTTACAGTCAGAATGTTTAAGGAGATTCAAGGGACAAAAAGACATAAAAGTTGTTAAATACCAATAAAAAGAGGTAAACCTAAATACAAGTTCTGAAAAAGTATGAAACAACCTATTCCATCAATGATTATTTCTAATACAAATGTTCCAAATTAAATTAGAAATTCAAAACAAAAAATTAGGTTTACACCATAATGTAAATTAAATATAAAATAATAAATAAGTCAGCTATAAATGTTGACCGATAAGATATAAAAGTTCTTATATTACAATTTACACTTAATAATATTTCTTTCTTTCGAACATACCACTTTTAAAGTTATAAAAAAAATCTTTCTCAAAAGGAAAACTATTCATCATAAGTTTTAATATATATTTAAATCTACATATGTACGTTCTTATTTTATGTTAAATACAATTTTATATTAGTTATCGTCAGTTCTTCGTTTCCAGTGAAAAGAGCGGAAGAGGTAATGGTTCCGACTTTAAACCACTTCATGGAATTTTAATATCTGATTATTAATATTAATTATTAATATCGGAAAATATGGTTGATTAACAAAATAGAGTTTTATTTCAAATAAAATAAATAAATGTATATAAACTTATATATACATATATTTTACAAATTTTCAATTTCACATTTCAACAGAATTACTACCTTGGTGGGAACTCATATTTATTTTTTTTCAATTATGAAGCTAAATATTCCTTTTCGTATAATTTTGGAATATATGAAATATTATGGAAATATTTATTAAAAAAAATGTTTCGAGCTTTGTGATTGATCAAAGAAGTATTTGCTATTTATAAATTTATTAAATAAAGTAATGTATTTGCGAAAACTATATTTTTTTCTACTAATTGATTATTTATTTTATTATACCTATTTAAACGTTCTATAACTTATATTTTAAATACGTTTTTTAATATTTAAAAGCCGATTGATGTATCATTGATGAGTATAAAATATGTTTTAATTAATTTTACAATACAATTGCTTCATTTGGAATAAACTGATATGACCCGAGGCCATCTTTTTTTCAGACACTGCAGAATATTTTTATAATAAAAAAAGAATAATACTTAATGGGGATCCAAAATGGTATAAGTATTATTGTTTTTATTAATTAGGTAATTAATTAATTGTATATCAATAATTATATATTTTAGATCAATTTCACGCTTGATGATCCCAGAAAACTAACTTCCCTTTGAATGCGTTAACAACGGCGGAATATCCTTACGCCATCTTAAAATCATTAAATCCTGGAATATTTCAAAATAGAGTCCTTAAGGACGAAAACTAAAACGACAACGATGGCGGAATATCCTTCAGATTGCTTAAAAAACCGTTAAATCCTGGAATATTTTAAAATAGTATCATCATTCAGCATTCATTCCAATAATGCGGTTCATGCATGCCGCAGTACCGCAGTACTAGCAGATATAAGCTATCATAGGATCAGCCTCTTTGTAATTAAAGGAAATTGTCACCGATGTGCCATAGATTCATACAAAAGTCTGTGCGCGCCTAGTGTAAAAAGTAATATGTAGGTTTGTGTGCCTCATGTTTTGTGGAGTTTTATAGAAAATTATAATTTCAGTATTTAAAAATTATTTTCTGTTTGTTTGTGATGTATATGATTTAAAATAAAAACTAAATTATAATAAAAAAAGCGTTTATATTATGAAATTCCAAAATTAAAAAAATCCTTTTGAATCAAATTCATATGAACACGGCCAATTATGTGTAAACGGTAAATCTGATTATTTTCCCTGAGTTTCAGCTAGTCCATTAAGTAAGAAAAATATACAAAATCTTATTTTGATAAAAAAAAAAAAAAAAAAAAAAAAATATATATATATATATATATATATATATATATATATATATATATATATATATATATATATATATTTGCGCGTCCTTGAAGGGTTAAATATTCTAAATTATTAAAATAGGTATTAGGTATGCAATAATATGCAAAAATATATTAATTTAAGACTAAGGGTGAGTAACAAGTGGACATTTTTCATCAATTTTCCGAGCTCTCATCATCGTTCAACCCCCCTCAAATCCTTCCACAGCGCACCCTCCCGGGAAAAATCTGCCCCAATCTTGGACAAACATGAAGACAAATCACCCCACCTCCTTTAGGATCTCACGTCAGGGGGTTCACAAAGATTAATCTTAAGCCAGGGAAGGAAACAAATAAAAAGACCAATGTGGAGAGTAATTAAACCGCACGTTCTAGGTTCCAATTTACTAAATGGTGAAAATCTCCCCCTAGGTTTGACCTGGATATCGGATGATATTTATAACTCCCGCTAACAATTAGCTTTCTTGAAGGCCTCCCTTGAAGGCTAGAAGATAAATCTCTTCTTGTAGGCAATATTTCAAGGATATTCAAAGCAGTTTTCATCAGGTAGATTCATAACAGTAAAATATGTTTACTTATATTATATTCTCTTAATATACTGTATTTTTATGTTCATTATGGAAGAATACAATTCAATATATTGACCCTAATATAAATAAAGCAATAGAAAAAAAATTACTGATAGTTACAAAAAACAATTTCTGAACACCCACGCCAGCCAACTGAACATGTCATAATATGTTGCCAAAATATACGCATTTAGCATATATTATTTACATTACGTATGTAGGTGTTTAATTAATATAAATCACACACACGCACACACGCACACACACACACACACACACACACGTATATATATATATATATATATATATATATATATATATATATATATATATACATATGATCGAATAGTAAATTTAACCAGCTTTGAGATGAAAAAATGAAAGTTCAGATCGGACATATACATTTGGAGAAATAGGGAAGAGTGTGCCAAAAAAACGCGGATTTCACAAAAGTACGGGATATTTAGCGTCCCGGCATGTGTGTTTCAAGAGACCCGATTAAATCTTTATATATAGAGTCTGATAGTAAATTTTACGAGCTTTTAGATAAAAAGAGGAGATTTTCATATTTAATAGACTAATAGTAAATTTAATCAGCTTTAAGATGATGGAAAGTAATTTTGATTTGGAGTTATAGAAAAAAGTACGACAAACATGTTTTCGCGGGGAAGTGGGACTGACCGCCGGTTGGCCAATTTCTATACTTTATCCCAAGACCATAGCTTCGCGGTAAATAGTCCGATTTCGGAATAGTATTTTTCATTTCATAGGTAATAATTCTAGCTATAATTAATATATAAAGACTTTCTTCTTTGTTTTCGTGTCATAGGTAAAATACCGAAATAACCGATATTTTGGGCGTTATTTTTCGATTTTGGGTATGAAGCCATCGCCTGCCGTGGTAGAAAACTTTAGATTCGGATTTAACACCTCAAAAAACATAAAGATCCGTTGAGAGTAAAAGTTCGGCAGTTTTTTCTTCGGCAAACCCTTATTTTACTGGACTTGTAGCACGAAGGATGAAGGATTTTTCAAAGGAAGCAGTTTTAGGTGAGGGAGTATATAGGTTAAAAGGTTGGGATCTAGTATTTAGGAGGTGGATAGACGAACGCAGAGTTAATAGGTCAAGAATATAGGAAGGTTTTTTGTGATTAGAAAGTATTTCCGTCGGAATTCAGGAAAACGCCACGCAAGTTCAGAATAACGGCAAGTAACATGTGACCGCCTGGGGATCCCAAAGATAAAACAAATGAAATATTAATTAATTAATAATTCTGATAAGGAGACTGTAGGCAAAATTGTGACCCGTACAACACCAACAGAGCTAGAGCGTTTCAAAAAAGCCGCAATATTTAAAAAATGTAGGGCCAACGGGACTTTATTAATTTAAACCAATATAGCTCCCAAACGGTTGGTTCCAGTGATCAAGTTTAACTTATGTTAGAGCCCCTGCATAACTGACAGGGTCTTTTGAATGAGGCTCAAAAAAACTAAAATAAAATAAACAAAAGGAAAATAAATAAATAAACTAAGGTTCCGAATACTAGGATCTATCTGAGAAAACCGAAACCATACACCAAACATACATAATATGTTTACAATAAAGAACAAACATTAACTATTTACAAACAATGAATTAAATAACAAATAATTATTGAACCTTTTGAATCAAAACTAAAAATAACCTATTAATGAAAATTATGACAATTATTACTAAACAAAACAAAATATAAATAAATAAAATAAAAAGATATGCTATTATTGGTGAAGAACTTAGCTGAGGAAGCGGGACGACTGTGTCTGGAACAGCCGCAACGAGATGGCGATGAGATGGTCTTGGTGTGAGAAGAACTTTCATAAGATGTCTAAGATGTGAACGCTGCAAGTCTTCGAAAGTGGTCGAAGAGCTAGTGGGCCCACGTCTGCATTCAAACTATCAATGATGAAAACAGCGTCTTAACAATGACGCCAACTATCCGCCATCTTGTACTGCACTCTAAACAACTAATTATCAAGTTGGGCTAACAATCATATGGCCGTTGCTAGGTAACGATAGCCAAAGCTTCCAGCCGCAGCAGCGAACTCCTAAATCGCTCTATAACAAAAATATTTTCGATTAAATTTTTAATTAGGCCTCTGTCGTTAAATTTTCGATCCAACTCCATTAGAGCTAAAGCGTGTCAAAATGTTGCATTTTCGAGGGTGAACAAAACTCTTGGTTGCTAGGGCGACGAATTACCTTACAAAGAAACAAAACAACAAAAAAAAAAACTCACTTTCTGCCTGATTATAAAAAACTAAAGATCATGGATATGCCTATCTATAATCTTCTGCTTTTTCCAATTTACATTTCATAATTAAAGAGTCAAATTATTAAAATTAGAAATCAACGATTATTCGAAATAAACAAAGTTGAGAGAAAATAGGAGTTTCAAACGAGACTTTTTTCGTAATAATGCCGAACATTGCTAGAGCGTGTCAAAATGTTACATTTTTAAGTGTAAAAAAAACGTTACAACTATTATCATTCAAACCAATATAGATCCTAAACGGTAGTTGCAAGAGAAAAATGATAAAATCTATTCTTCATTAAATTTTTGACAAGGGAACCCGTCAAATATTTTATCCGACTAACAACAGAGCTAGACAGTGTCAAAAAAAAATAGGTGTGGGGCTGTGTCATGGACACGGTCGTGTGTTGTACGTGAATACGTTTATGAAACGTGTTATATTTCTTGAAAAAAATATTTTTATTTATGTAATTAGGATAAAAACAAGGAAACTAATAATTATTGTGTTACAATATAACTTTAATAATTATAGGTCTGTGATACGAAAAGTATGACAAAAATGTGTTTCGTCTTTCATTTCCAAATAAATTTCCGAAAAGTCAATGTTAACTCTATTACAACCAGTAAAGCTATTGATGTTGCGATATATGTCGACTCCACCAGCCCTGCGACTTGATGATGATGATGCCGCTACCGATGATGTAATTTTCCTGTTCTTAGCGATATTACAATATAATCTCAGTTCAGAGATAGGAATATTCACTGGCATGGAATTTTCCATCCAAGTTTCACTGATTGCCAAATAATCAGATCGGTTGATAATTGTAATAAGATAGACATGTCTTCTGAGTGCGCAACCAAGCTTTGTGCATTAGTGACGGTAATAAGTAACAAACAATTACTGATCAGGAACACTATCATAAAATTTTTGATAATATTTTTTTATTCTAACACCTCATTATATTCACTGTCAATACTTCAAACTAATGTTTTATATACAATCGATAGATGTTGACGACAGCTAATGATTAAAACATATACGAACATCGTAGCTTCTCCGAGTCAAAGTTATACTAATTTCAAATCTCTAAACGCAGCAAGATAGCGTCAAAATTGCGGCGCTTCTCCCTCACTGGGATGCCTCAGTGTTCTCCCTTATTTATCATAAGGTTTTTTGGATTGCCCCATATGGTAGAACATTTAAAGACGTATTCACATCAAAAGGCCCAAAAAATAAAACAATTAAGCATTAGAGTGGGCCGAAAAAACACTTTTTTTTGTTTCGAAATTGTAATAGTGCGGAAAACTTGTTGATACCTCCCAGTCGTGCTTAAGCACCAAAATATTGAATATTTCACATTTTTTCGAATTTTTTTTTTGTCTTTAATATACTTTTTTTGATTGTATTATTAAGAGTATTTTTACTTTTGAACAAAAGAACATTGTGTTTTGCGTGATTTAATTAACTTTCTCCAGTCGGGCAATGACACCAAAGCTATAGAAAAACAGTACCTAAAAGAAGATAGCCCAATGACATGATAGGTGATAAAATTAACAAAGGCACTTTTTAACTTGCTCTAAATATAAAAGTTCAAATATTTAGTTTTTAATAAACGAAAAAAGAAATAACAGAGTTTTGAATAACTAATACACGCTAGTTATTCAAACCAGAACCTATTCATTTATACTGTTCTCTATTTTGTAGCCGGAGGTACTTTGACTGATTTTCTGATGAAGTTGGGCATGGAGGATCTAGACAGCAGAGTGTTTATCATAAATCCATCGCGAGATTCAGCTCCACAAACTTTTCCTGAGGCTTCCCTGACGAGTTTTAGTCTGTGTTCAAGAGCCTGCGATTGAACTGGGAGTCGCTTGAAAGAAATGTTTCAATCTGGGATTAAGCCACTGTCGATGTAAAATTTCATTTCGTCGTCACTGATTTCGACCAACAATGAGTTAGAAGATTCACCATCCATCACAGAGTAATATTGCGCATTGAAGTTGATTTTCGATGGTCTGAATGTTATCAGTTTTCCTCCTTACGTCCATCTGCCTTGCCTTGAGAATTCTTTGAAGTTTAAGCTCTCTTATGCGTTTCTTGTCACCTTGAGTCATGACTAACAATAAGTGTTGCGGGTGGGCGAAAAAAATCTGTTCGATCATAAGGTCGACAACATCTAGCAAAGGTTTTGGCAAATACCGGGTAGATTGTATTGATTGGTAAACAAGTTTCGGGCCGTCTGTAAGGTGTTTACTGGTTTTGATAGTAGGCCAAATTGACATGTATGATTTCAATATAAACAAAACTGGTTCTTGAACTTCAGGTGAGGGACTTTCTTATGTACAATCCGAGAGTTCTATTTGCTTTCGTCAACCACCTCGAATATGATAAGAGGTTATGATCTTGTAATGCCAATCTTCTTTACAGGTTCCTGATTTTATTGCCTTTGAAATATCAAGTAGGTATTGCTGATCATTGTTAAGCTTGTTTCTATCTGTCGGGTTTGACAATCAATACTCAGGTTTTCAGAATATATTAAGAATTATACTGTTACCTAAATATTTGAACTTTTTAAATTTAGAGCAAGTTGAAAAGTGCCTTTGCTATTGTTATCACCAATCATGTCGCAGGACTATCTTCTTTTAGGTACTTTTTTTTTTTATAGTATTAGAGTCGTTGCCTGACCGGAAAAGGGTAACCAATTCAAAACATAAAAAAGACCATGTTCTTTTGTTCAAAAATGAACATACTCTTAATAATAAAATAAAAAAAGTATATTAAAGACACAAAGAAATTGTTTTAAAAAATGTGAAATTTTCAATATTTTGGGGCTTAAGTACAACTGGAAGGTATCAACTGATCTCAACCAAATCAAAACACAATGTACTTAAGCTCTATTTGAAAATGTTAGAAACTATTACATTAAGAAAACATACCAACCTAATATTAAAAAAATTATCACAAAATTGAAGTTTTTTTTTCATATTTTTTCAAACTTTAGGGACCGTAAGATGTCAACCGATTTCGATAATTTTTTTTTTTTACATTAAGAAAACATTCAAAAAAATTATCACAAAATTGAAGTTTTTTTTTCATATTTTTTCAAACTTTAGGGACCGTAAGATGTCAACCGATTTCGATAATTTTTTTTTCCTTTTACTTGTCTATATAATTCGCAAGTTTTCCGCGCTATTACAATGTCGAAATAAAAAAAAGTATTTTTTCGGCCCACCCTACTAAGCATACGTGATTTATTTTATTAAATGAATATAACTGCTAAACGGTAGGGCCTTGCGACAATTGTTATGTAATAAAAAATATTACAGTATTAAATATTAATATATTAAATACGACAAATTTTCGATTTGAGCAACAGAGTTGGAGTGTGTCTAATAAATTAGATTATTTAAATATTCGATACAGGTCCTAAAGCCCCAAGACCAGAAGTCTATTTTAGGGAAGGCCCCAATCTGGCCCAAGATAGTAAATTTTCTTCGCAGTTCAATAGGCCGGAGCTGACCCTCCCGGGATGAAACCATCTTAATAAAGTGGGTGCCGACTCTAGGAGGTATAGTACTTGCCTATTGTCAAACCAAAACCAAAAAATATTTCACAAGAATTCAATACAATATTTACTACAAACATTCAAAATAAATTAAATCATTTATTGTTATGGTAAAATTTTACAAACACAAATAACTGCTTTGATTGCAATGTTCCTCTTTTCTATTTATTTTTAATAGTGTTATGAATTTATTACCTATTTTCAATGTTTCGATTCTTAAAATTATTCTCGTTTCCAATCCTTACAATCAAAAATCCTTTATAAAATCCAATATTCTTCTTATTATGTCAGAAATAAAATTATATATAACGATCTTAATGTCCTATGTATTGTGGAATTAGCATAAACCAGATACCTATTCTGCGATTAGCTTTATTAAATATTTCTTCAGATCGGACAGATTCGAAAGGTCAATCCGTCAGTGGATCTTATAGTTCAGAGGCTACGGAGAACGACTGCTGCACGGAAAAGAGTAGGGAAAATTTTTGTTCTGGGTATTCCACTAACCAATATAGATAATTTTTTTTATCAAGGGTACGTGTTTTTGCTATGGATAGATTTTAATAAAAAATAGTGTTTTAATGATTTGTTGTTCTTTTTTTTTTTTCTTTTACGAGTTCTTTCATTTCATTTATTTCTCCTTCTCATCCAGTACTCCCTCATCATTTTCGAATGTCTTTGCTTCCTTTCCTCCGTCCAGGCAGTTCCCCTCCGATCTCCCTCCGCCCACAAGAACTGTAGTTTCCTGTAATTTCTTTCTATAGCTTTCACTGTCCAAACAATACCGATCCGCTATTCCCAACCTCTTCATTTCTTCTATCACCTGCTTGATGTACGCTGGAGCACTTTTATACCCTCTCATCTTTGAGAAGACAGCCTTATTTAGTCTTTCTGGAGGCATTCTCACCATATGTCCGTAGAATCTCAACCTCCTAATCCTGATCTCTGTTTCTAGGTCTCTTAGATCTCCATAAATTTCTTTGTTAGGCCACAACCTGTACCCTTCTGGTGTCTTTCGAGGGCCATAGATCTTTCTCAGAATTTTCCTCTCGATCTTTAGGAGTTTCTCGAGGTTGGGGAGACACATGGTTTCCATCCCGTATAGTATGACTGGTCTGACTACTGTGCTATAGTGCCTCAGTTTTACTTTGATGGAAAGATTCTTCTTATTATATATGTTGCCAGTCAGAAAGCTTAGTTTACCTAGTTTGGTTATCTTGTCTTTAATACTTTCCTTTTCCTGTCCGTTGCTACAGATGGTTTCACCCAAGTATTTAAACTTATGGGTCACTCTTATTGTTCCATATTTGCTTTCCACCGATTTCTTCTGGAAGTTTGTGTTTGTTGTCATTAATTCTGTCTTCTCAAAGGAGATCTGCAATTTCCTTCAACATATTTATCTGGTTAACTGCCTCTTCCTCCGACTCTGCCAACAATGCCAGATCATCCGCATAGGCAAGACACTTGACTTTAACGTGATTGTACTTAGTCCCTATTTTTTGCACCTGTGTTGTCAGTTTTCACAGTTGTTGTTCTTTATTAATGTTTGCTGGAACGAGATGTTTCAGATGTTAAATTCTTCTTCTTCAATTATTATTCTTCTTCTTCAATTATTATTATTATTATTCAATTATTATTATTAAATTATTATTATTAGTATTCTCATGTTTGAATTTTCAAATATGTTGAATGACACAATTTATCATATTTAAATATGATAAATATGCACTTCCTGCCGTAGTCGGAAGGAGGTGGTCCCAATAAAAAAAAAAAAAAGTTAAAATAAAAAAAATATATAAATAATAAAATACATTTATTCAATGTAAAAAAGTGTTTTAAGCAAAATTTTTCCTTCAAAATTTTTAGCTGAAGCGGCTAGTTTAAAATATATATGGATTTTCCAGATTTCATTTTGGCGGATATTAGCGGCCATTTTGAAAAAAATCTTCCCATAGAAGAAACACGTATACTCGATAAAAATGATCTATAAGGGTCAGGGAAGCACCCAGAACAACAATTTGCTGTACACCTTTCTGTGCAACAGTCACCTTATCTGTAGCCACTGGACTATTAGTAAATGTAGGTGATGTCTAATGTAGTACAAACTCTGAATAGTATAAACAAAATGTGTACAAACACTGAACAAATTAAATTGTAAATTAAATATTAGCTAAACCGATAAAATAAAAAGGAATATCATTCTAACGTGATTAGAATATTTCAAATGGTATTTCATAAAAAACAAACAAAAAAAACATGATAGATCGATATTTTTTGTCACCGATTTATCAGGAATCTCAAGCTCAAAATATCGTCGATATGGAATATCGATATTTTTCTTAGGACACCCATCCCTAATAGGATGGGATAAAAGGAGGGTAAGTGGTCGGTATCGAGCCTTATGGTTCGTTAAGCCTTTTATTTTCTTAAATAATTATATGAAAAAGAAATATATTGCTAATATATAACATAATATTTTAATTTCTTAAATAAAGTAGTATTTATTCAATTCATTTTAAACCGCATTTAGTCCTCTTTAAAAATTATCATTAAGTTACATGTTTCGGGATCTTCCGTCCCATCTTCAGGCTGAAACAATGTTTTCATTATCCATTCACTTTCATCTAAACAATACTAATAAATTGATCACTTAAATAATAATCTATTAACAATAAAAACAATAATATGATTCACCTATCTATTCTTCTGGAATGGAACCGTGTTAACCACCAAGTCTATTTCACAGTTACATTTAAAATACTTTAACCCATTAGGGTTCAAGGGTCAATTCCTTATTCTGTGTATTGTTTATTTTTATTTCAAGTTGGCCAATCTTATATTTTTAATTTGCCTATTACATTTGCATAAATTGTTCCTGTTTCTCAATATCTGTTTAATAGTTTTTTGCTTTATCTATTGTTTTATTTAGATATATCACCTCTTTAATTTTTCTGTTGTGTGTTTTTGTGTAATATTTATACTTTTTCAAAATCAAATTGGTGGTTAAAATGAATTGAATAAAATAATATTATAAATAGTTTAGTAATAATTAATTATAACGCCCATTAACAACCCCAGTATTCGTACTATAAAATATTCATGACATGGAGAAGTGAGCGGATTACAGAGAGTGTCCTAACCGTAAATATTTGGTTATCTCACCTAACCTGGTTATGCCCTGTCTCAACAAACAGCTGTTATCTCCTAAACCCTAGTTTATCGTTGCGTTGGTCCACCGCACGCTTCCACTCTCGGCTAAACCTATTTTTATACTTATCTCTATGCTTAGTTTAATTTAATTTATTTTAGTGATATAATAAATAAAAATCAAAAATAAATAAATATATACAGTGAAAATCAGATTATTCGGATTAATAGGGGCCGAAATTGAACCGGATACCCAAAAATACGGATAATCTGATTTACTATTGAATTAGGATATTGAAATAATAAATACGGACATATCCAATGTTTTAGCTATGTATTTTTTTTTTTAATAATTAAAAATACGGCTGTTTATTTTTGAAACAACAAAGTTTAGTTATCATTTCGGAAATCTTGGATGTTCCGAAACAGAACTCAACCTAAGAACTTGATTATTATGATGTGTGTGGGTACCCCTAATTCTGAGACGAAGTCCTGGTAGCTGCCGCTTGGTCTATTTAGTTTTACGTTTTTTATTGTGTCATGAAAACCAATAAGACGGGTACTATCGTATTTTACTTGAACTCAGAACCACGGGCTACAATGTCTCTTAATAAACTATTTAACAAAAAAATGTATGTAATTAAAAAAAAATACATTTTTTTCTTCAAATCGATCTGGATAATAGAATATCCGGATAATTGGAGCCTTGGATAATTAATGTTTCACTGTACTATATATTGCGCTTCAAGTTAATACAGGTTTTATATTTAAATTAAAACTAAAAAAATACATTATTAGGACATATTTTTGTTGATAAAAACAAAATTTTTTCCTCTAAAAAAAATCTTTCAATGTCTAGGCTCCTCTGAATAGAATTTTCAATCCTTATTATTATCCAATATTTTATTATTATTATAATTTTCCAGTATTCACTACCTTCCTAATGACGTATTCTCGTGCTAAGTTAAATAATAGCGGAGCAAATGAATCTCAATTTTAAACCAGAACTATCTCACACTTTTCGGAATAGAAGGTAACGATTCGGACTCAATTTTTCAAACATACACAATTTTTCTAGACAAACTAATTTCTTGGGTACTCAAAATCAAAATTATTAGTTTCTTTTTAATATCAAACAGGCAGTCGATCTAATCGTAAGCCTTGTCGGAATCAACATAAAGCTGATGCACTACGCACTTGTATTTTAATTTATTATCTAAAAAGTCGAATGTTTAAATAATAATAAGGAGATGAAATGGTCAGGGGTGCAGTCAGGATGAATAAACACGGCAAGTTTTTAAATGAAAAACTTATATTTTGGCGTGCCAAAGTTTCGACCTGCCTTGCAGGTCTTCATCAGGGCTAAAATAACAAAAATTGGATGTGACCAAGATGATACAAACATTAAAAAAAACAGTAGTTAATTAGATAATTGAATACAAAATAGTAGCAAAGTCTAGTAAAAGATAGAGTTGTAATAAAATAATAAAATAATTTAAATTGAATAATACAAATTTTAAATTGTAAAATTTAAATTTTAAATTTTAAATTTTGAATTGTACAAATTTTAAATTATTCAATTTAAATTATTTTTATTACAACTGTATCTTTTACTAGACTTTGCTACTATTTTGTATTCAATTGTCTAATTAACTACAGATATTTTGTCTTGTTTCTTTTTCATTTTTAAATTATTTTTATTAAATTCTTCAATGAAGGAGCCAACAATTATTGAAATATCACACTTATTATGGCATCACTCCTCTTTATTATTCCTCTATTAAGTTACATGTTTCGGGAAAACTTTGTCCCATCCTCAGACTTTAACAGTTATTTCTCCATGGTGTTATATGGTGTGATAACACCATGGAGAAATAACTGTTAAAGTCTGAGGATGGGACAAAGTTTTCCCGAAACATGTAACTTAATAGAGGAATAATAAAGAGGAGTGATGCCATAATAAGTGTGATATTTCAATTATTTTTATTATTTATTTATTTATTTTTTTAATATTTGTATCATCTTGGTCACATCCAATTTTTGTTATTTTAGCCCTAATGAAGATCTGGAAGTCAGGTCGAAACGTTGGCACGCCAAAATATAAGTTTTTCATTTATAAACTTGCCGTGTTTATTCATCCTGACTGCACCCTTGACCATTTCATCTCCTTAGTAACAACAATACAATCATCATTTTAAATAATTATGTTCATATTTTCCTGAGGCATCAGCTAGTTCGTAACAACCTATACCAAAGTTTTCCTAGGTTAGTTAAACAAAATAAATTTAAGAACAGTGTCTTATTCGACTAAGATTATTAGTTTTTCCTGATATTGTGTTACTTCAATCTAGACAATTTTATTATTAGTATTGAAATTAACCATTCCTATAAATTATAGAGTTATACAGAAATTAACGCAGGTTACAATTTTTAAAATAAAACTATAAACTAACATTTTTAATTTAGTAAACATTTTTACTATAAACAAATACGTTTCGCCGCTTTTAATACACTTTTGCCAACTTGAGATGTATCGTCTTCTCTGAATAAACTTTTTAATCGTTATTATTAACTATTTCTGATTTCTATCGACTTCTGATGAATACATCTGTCATGGTTTAAAAAATTGTCCGGGACATTAAAAAAAAAATGTAAGTTGGTTGACTAGAGGACTGGAGAGAAATATGTATTAGGCTGGGACTTATAACTAATCAATTTCATAAAAATATGACCATTCAATCCTCGATCTCTGTTGATCATTAATTTTTTTATTGTTTAAAAAGTTTAGGACAAAAAAAAAAAAAGTGTTAGGCAAGAGGTCTGGAGAGGAGGGCGGCTGAGACAAAGACAATACCTTTCAGAACAATTATTATTATTATTTTTTTTTTTTTGGCCGTTGTATATTTGAGCTTTTTTGTTTTCGTTTATGTGGTCATTGGTGTTCGATTTTGTAACTGTTATACCTCAGTAAGTTTTCGAACAGTTCAGTGTTTTTTAATTACCTAAGATCGCAGAATATCGTCATCCTTGGAAGAAGTTCTACCACTAACCTCATTTCTTGATCCTTTGTTAATCTACACACTATACACTTACGGCATCGTTTCCCAACACTTTCCTAATGTTTCGGCCTTTTTGAGCCCTGTTTTCACCCCAACTAGAACTCGTAAAACAAAATGGCTTAACAATTGGTAAGTAATAAAATACTAAAGAGGTAAAGAAAAATCACTTATTTTTTAGGAGGTGAATGATAAATTACAAATTAATTTATAAAAAGTTCATTAAACAAAGGAGCTACTGAAAAGAAAACTTGAATTATTTTCTTAACAACCTGAATACTTCAGATGAATTTTAATCTAAAGCAATTGATATGATTGCAAATGATTAAATAAGTATTGTTTTATAAATTATGCTACTAATACCTTCCATGATTTATATATATATATATATATATATATATATATATATATATATATATATATTTTTTTGGGTTGTTTACAGGATTTTTATGCGAAAATATCAGAGGATTTTGCGAGTCCCTGGTGTTTACTTCCAAAAGTTCACATTCCCTCCAGTTACTAATCCTCTACTTTCAAAACATGTTCCCAATCAATTAGTCAGCCTTCAAATATAGCCGCCATTTTTGTAATCTGACCTTTCTATCCACTGTTTTTATGACCGAGCGTCGGTCCGGGCGTTTTAGACTTCTCCCAGGACAAATGCCAAAACCAAATTTGCACAGTATTTAAGTGCTCGAAGGGGGTCCATCGTGTCTCATTATTCCTTTTTGCCTAGAGACGTGTCCAAACCACCTAGCAATCTTCTTTGGCACTGATGTTATTGAAAAAAACAACCTGTTGATTTTAGGAAGGGCTCCCTACACGACAACGCTAGACCCCACGTTATAATTTCATTTGGGACCTGGGGTATGGTTCTTCCAACTTCCGTATTCTCCCGAGAAACAGATTATCCCTTTCAGGAATTTAGACAACTTCTGCAGAGGAAAATTTTTTTGCAAATGATGCTGAAATCAAAAGTGCGTTTTCAGATTTTGTTTCACTTCAAAGCTCAGAGTTTTTCAAATCCGGGATAAAAAAGTTGTTGTCACGTTGAGAAAAATGTGTAGAAAAAGAAGGTAAATACTTCGAATAAAATTATATTGTTTTCATATTGTATTTTTACTAAAATCCCTGAGGAAATACCATTGCATTTCTGAGAATAAAAAGGTAATACCAGGCCTTTTGGACATGTACATTACGGGCTGAAAATCATGACACCGCTTGGATCATGTTTCGGAAAACCTTTTGTCTCTCTGGTTGATTCTCTTCATTTCATGATTAACAGTCAAGCATATTAGGACGTTAAAAAAAAAACCTCAAAATGTTATTTATAGGTAGAGTAAAACCTCTGCTGACGAATCTCTTGCTTTTTAAAGAACAAAATATATTGAAAATGAAATTTTCCATGAATTGACAACGGCAATATCTAACTATATAAAGCTTGTTAAGACACCGTGGTGCGAACAAAGCAAACAACTAGTTCATGGATGATTGAAATTGGTCTTGATAAAGAATTTTTTGTAACATTGTTTTTAATCTGTTGCTTATCGTCCTTCATATTAGTTCATGTACGTAGGTATATATTTGTTTAGTTGACCTCTAAAAAATCATATCTCGTACAATATTTTTAATAGTCGAGCAATAGGTCTTTTTTTATAAATTCTGTTCAAAACAATTCTTACGTGTTTTCTTTTAATTCTTTTTTCACAAGCTAATTAAATTTTGATTTAGAATGACATGGGGTCCTCTGCTTATTCTACCCTGTTAGCTTTGCTCAAAATTGTAAATTTAGATACAGGCCCTTTATTCCTCCACGGACCAACAACATCAAGAACAATATCGGATATCTACAAAGTGATCATTAATTGTTTTTCTTACCTATCTAGATATTTCCCCGTATAAAAGCATAATCGATCCTTCGAAGTCTATCTGGAGGTTATTTACGTTAAAGTGTTCTTTTAGTTATTATTCCCTAATTCAATATCGTTTCGGCTCATTCAAACGTTAAATATATTGACAGTTAAATATAAAAGGCCCATCAATAAATAGCAATGGTTTCCTTTTTATGAATTATTATCCTTTTTATATTATTATATCCTTTTTATGAATTATTATGATATATAAAAAATAAGACATTAATTCTAAAGAATTGATTAAATAACAAACGGCCCGGAAGGAAGCCGAAATACCAACGGCAAGAAACTAAGCTACAGATCCCATTCGGGCGCCATAATTTTCCGTTAGCTGCTGCGCTGGCAGTAAATATGGCGGCTATGGTCGAAATGAAGGTAGAATATATTCGGCATCTAAGCCTGCCTCCGCCTCGGCCATAACTCATGTCGGCGGCGTAGAGGATGTCGCTATATGGCTCCGATCTGTCCCAGATTAGAAGGTCTTTTCTTCCCACAAGAGGGCGCAAATTATTATTTGCGTATTATTAAGATATGAAATAAGATTTTCTACTAGTGAAGCAATATATCAAAATAAAACCAAACAATTTTGATATATTATTTCGTTAGGGAATTAGTAACATTATTAAGAAATGGAAGATCAAACTATTTCTCCTGCTTCAAACATTTATTAGAAAATACCAATGTACCAATCTGGTCAATGTTTTTTGGTTTTTGCCACATTTGTCGAACGAATTTCTATATGATATTAGATTATCCTAAAAATAACGCAAGCTATCATATTTTATTTAAATTCCTCTCATAAAAATGAATATAAATGAATAAAAATCTATGGCATTTCTTCTTCTTCTTATGCATCACCCTGTAGAGCCTTTAAACGTAGGGGAGCGTCCAGAGACGACTGTCATCTCTCTCTATCACTTGCCAGGTTTCTGGTTTGACGAAGATTTCTTCCTTTATTTCTGCATAAACAGTTGACATATTCGAGGTACCACATCCTTGGAGGGCCTCCGGGTCTTCTACCATCGAGGACATAGTTCATGGTCTTCAACGCATCTCGATGCTCTCTCATCCTGACGACATGCCCAAACCACTTCCTTCATTGGGGAGACCCCTATCTCATTTCTAACTGCTTCATTGCGGATACAGTCCCTTATTTTGTTCCAAGCAATATTTCGGAGGAATTTCATTTATGCAGCTGTGATTCTTTTCTCTTGCTTGTCTGTTACTATCCAACTTTCAGCACCATATAGCATTGGTAGGTATATGGACTTAAAGATGTGAAGCTTCTCATTTCTACTTATTTCTTGCTTACCAATCACAGTTGTTGGAGCTCCCGCAAAATCTAGAGGGTCTTTTGAATGAGGCTCCAAAAACTAAAATAAAATATAAACTAATGGAAAATAAACTAAGGTTCCGAATATTAGTATCTATTTAAGAAAACCGAAACTATACACCAAACATATATAATATATATACTATAAAGAAAACAAACATCAACTAAATGAGGCTCAAAAACTAAAATAAAATACATTATTTACAAACAATGAATTAAATAAAAAATAATTATTGAACCTTTTGAATTAAAACTTAAAGTAACCTATTAATAAAAATTATGAAAATTATACCAAATTAAATTACTAAAGAAAACCAAAATATAAATGAATAAAATAAAAAGATATGCTATTATTGATGAAGGGCTTAGCTGAAGGAGCGGGACGACTATGACTGGTAATAACCGCAACGAGATGGTGATGATCTAGATGATCTCGATGAGTGAGGATTCTTCATAAGATGTCTTGAACGCTGCACGTCTTCGAAAGAGGTTGAAGAGCTAGTGGGCCCAGGTCTACATTCAAACTATCAACGATGAAAACACAGCGTCTTAACAATGACGCCAACTATCCGCCATCTTGTATTGCACTCTAAACAACTAATTAGCAAGTTGGGCTAACAATCATATGACCGTTGCTAGGTAACGGCACCCAAAGCCTACAGCCGCAGCAGCGACCTCCTATATCGCTCACCTCACCAATGATATATTGTATATTAATTCAAATTGAATTGGATTGAAAATTACTGTAACCACTATACATAAATAAAAAAAAATTCAGTTTATTCTAACGGCGTTAATAACAGTATTGCAAATATGGTAGTAAACTAAATTTGCTTTGCTTATCCTGTGTAAGATTTCTGAGTCTACTTTCCCAGACCCGTTTAGAACTATTTCAAAGTAAACAAAATTCAACAAAACAAAAAACTCCTTTTCTGTACACTTATATATCCTCTCCCTGTGTTCTTCCTGCTTGTAGAATCTTTGTCTTACTAGTGCTGGTAAGCATGCGTTTTCTACGCAGTTTTTCATTCCATTCCGTCACAGATCGCTGAAACTTTTCAACTGGATCCGCTATGAGAACAATGTCATCCACATACAAAATTGATGGACCACCACGGGAAACATATTTCTTCTTCCTAAGTACGTCCTGCCGTTTTGACTTTTACATATTGCTGCGATCTCGTCCATTTAAAAAATTAATTTTGGCATTTCACTGCTTGGAAATAATTCATTTGCTCATAAGTTTACATGTGATTTTCGTTTTACCAGTGAAATAATAGATCGTAACAGGGCCTAAAGAGCCAAAAAGATTTATATAGTGCGGGGCGAAGATGTGTGTACTGTTCAAAAGTGGTTGAAAAACTTTACGAGGAAGACTTGTTAGAAGAAAGGCGGTTTGTAACAGGACTTATTTCCTGAATGAGTGGACACCCTCTTTGCTTTGGTGGAAGAAAGTCCCAGAACTTTCGAGAAAATTGACAAGGGTAAAGAACGGTAAAGAACGGTCGTTTTACAGGAAATAATAGATCTTTATATAGTGCGGGGCGAAGATGTGTGTACTGTTCAAAAGTGAAAAACTTTACGAGGACACCAAGGCGGTTTGTAACAGGACTCTTTGCTTTTGCTTTGGTGGAAGAAAGTCCCAGAACTGTTCGAAAACTTGCATACAAATTAACACATCTCAAGAAAATTGAAAGAGCTCAAGAACGGTAACAAAATAAAATCATCGGTATGGAAGGTGTTGTTTATGAAATTGTTGGGGATTAGTTTTAAGTCTCTGCCTCGCATCCCTTCTCTCCAGACCGCTAGTCTAAGAACTACCTTTTTTTTTTTTTTTTTTAATCAAAAAGTAGATAGAATTTAGAAATTCTTAAAATAAGGATTCGAAACTGTATTCAAAGGAGTCAAAACTTTGGCAAGAATGTATTGGGAAAATTAAAGTGCATCTTGAATAGTAAAAATAGCATATAATAATTTATTCTATAATTTTATTAAATAAAATAATATAAAATTAACTCAAGTAATTTCTAAACAATACAACAGATAATTGACTATATCAAATGCTACAGTATATTTTTCTTATCGAAACAACGCAATAAAACATTTGAAGACGAATCTGTAATGTACTTCTTTTTGCTGTTGGAGAATAATTGAAATGAAATGAAAAACAAACTTTTCTCTGGAACATATTTTTCTCTAAGAAGAAGAATATTACACAATTATTAATACAAATGTCTGGCCATATTATCAGTAAATTAAAAATAACATAAATATAATTTAAAAGAAACAAACTTTTATTTTTTAAATATTTTATGTATTATATATATTCAGTAAACTCTCTCTTACGCACTATTCTCTCAGCCAGCACTCTGCCTTAACCAGGAAAGAAAATTCTTAACATAATTATCCTTGAGAAATAAAATATGATTTAATATTTAAGTATTATTTTTTTTCAGACTACTTCAACATTTACTAAACAAATGTTCAAAGCTCCCAATTAATTACAAAAGACTCATATACATGACTGTATATGACTCTGAGGTACAGAGTTGAGCTTTGGGGCTCCACTAAACCATCCAATTCATCTCATCCAATCCTTACAATCCAAAATCCTTCGAAAAATCCTCAATGCTCCTTACTTTGTCACCAATAAACTTATCCATAAAGACCTTAATGTTCCATATGTTGCTGATCTAGCCCAAACCAGATACCTATCCTTTCATTCGCTAATTCGCTAATTCGCTGTTGACGAATTATTTTCTAATAAGGTCATTTCGCGTAGGGGTAACATCAACTGGCCTACCAAAAGCCCCGACCTTAGTCCACTTGACTATTTTGCATGGGAATACCTTAAAAGTAAGGTCTATGAGAATAATCTGACGAACCTGACGCGATTGAAGCAAAGCATGATGTCAGAAATGGCAGCTATATAGAGAGCTATGTCAGCATGTGATCGCCAATTTTCGTTCCCGATTAAAAGAGTGCCAGCAGCATAACGATCACCATTTAGATACATCATCTTTTCCAAATAATTTTCCACTTTATATTGTAATTATTAACAACAAACTTTTTTTTTTTTTTAAGTAGTTTTTGTTTTATCGAAGTAACAAATACCAGATACTCTTTTTGGACACCCTGTATAAATAAATAAATAATTACGTAAAGATGCATTGATCATTATAAGATTAAAATGTATTATAAATGTTTTATTCATTATTACAAAGGAGATGAATAAAATTAAGGATCGGCAGGCGAGGACAGGAGCACCTGCGAGGAGATAAATTACTCCTCCAAGAACTAAGGAGCGATTGATTGCTCCTGGGCGAGCCGGGTGTGGCACGTGTCATGAAATATTAACAGAAAAGAAAATTAAACCAAGAAGAAGAAGATGAAGAAGAAAGAGAAGTGGAAGAGAAATTAATATCTGTCCATTCTCTTGAATTCCGAATTAGCTCGACATTTTTCCGGATAGCAAGAGTAATTTACGACGGTTTCAATTTATATTCTACGACTGTTTAATATCTTACGAATTGTTTTCAATTAAAGTGGAATTACTCGGAGGGTCCAGTTGGGAACGGATCTGCCAAAGAGCTTAAATTTATTGAGATTTATTTCGGCTCAATTAAAAAAAAAAAAGAAAAAACGAAACAGTTGCCGATCGTTAAAGAAGTATTAATTGAAATATGAGACTGCCCACTCTCCCTGTACTTTTTCAATAATGAACAGTTTTACTCTGGGCAATCCTAAAAGATCACCTCCTGCAATCAGTATTCAATTTCGCGCAATAAACCTTTTATTTGTGAATTCTCCATTGATGGGCTGAACTCAATAAATATCAAATATTTCATCTTCTATTATATTACGAAATGCTTCATATTGATGAGAAACTTTTCATATATCATTTTTATTTGCAAACATTTCCGTTTTATCAGATTGGAGTATCAAGGATTGTATTTTCGAAATCTACTTCAGCATGATTTCGAAAAGGCAATCTTGTTACTTCATATCCTTTTTTTTTTTAACCAGACCAACATTGTTACTTTCCTTATATATAGATTTTTAAAATTTATTTATTGTTTACAGCTTTATTAATAAATACATTGAGTAAATGTGGGGATAACTTAAATAGTAATATGTAGGCAACTCGTAAATCAACTAACCATTGGTAACACTTCTCTGTAAGACGAACCTAAGACAATATTCGTTCTGACGCCTCGGAGTGGTTATAACATATCGAATGGGAAAAAAGTTTGAGACTAGAGGATTTGAATGGTAATAAAATATATTACGAAGAGATTAGGTCACATTTGCAAAAAAAAATCTTAAATAATTAAACTTAAATATTTATAAGAACTCTCAATAATGACAGATATGAATATAAAAACTAACCAGAAGGTCTTGACAAAAATTAACGTATTCAAATTAATACATAACTACAATATATAAAAGTTTAGAAATAGGAATTCCTGAAGCCATGTTTTTTATAATAAGTCTCAGATATATTAGGGGGATTGAATAAACATTGAACTGAGAGACTTGTGGATTTGGATAGATATAGACTTATTATTATATATTTAATAAATAAAAAAAGTTTCAAAGTAGTTTATCTGAAAAAAATATATTCATATGAATGTTCATAATGTTCATAATATCATAAATATATTATTTTATTTTATGCAATATTCGGTTTTTAACAATATATATATATATATATATATATATATATATATATATATATATATATATATATATATATATATATATAATAATCAGTGTATTCAGTCTATTCATATCCACTAGTAACATGGCATGATTATGAGAACAATATAGTCTCGAAACGTCGCTAAAATAGTTGTTTTTTTTATTTATTGACTGAACCTCAAGAACCTTACTAAACATTTAATAGTAACAGTCAAGACATTTATCAATATATCAATATATATATATATATATATATATATAATATATATATACCTACCTAGCACAGTTGTACCAGTGGACTTTTTTAATAAAGAGAGAGTGGGTGGAGGGAAATTGAACATTTATATCCCTAATTGAACATAATTTTCCCTATAAACCTATAAAGAAATGAATGTTCATTGGTACAACCACTAGTGTCCACAGATACAAAGGGGGAAGGGACTTATGGACACTAATCAGTAAGTTACAAAACATTATTTTCTGTAAAAATAAAATTAACTTTCAAAATAAAGACACCAGGGTTCGATAGCCCTTTAATTTTTTTTATCTAATGGTACAATAACCACTCAGATAAATAGAGCACCGAAAATTAGAAAAAATTATAAGTGAAAATTGGGTAATTCGAGCAATATTTGAATCGGTGGAGCTTACAAATTATCAGAAAGGTGTGATAACAAGGAAGGAACTGTGAAATGTACTTGCCTCTGCCGCGTTAACTTTATAATCGCTTTGATTGTTCATTATTTTTATTAAGAAGATATATTGATCTATAATTTTTATTTATAACAATATTTCCTAATTATAATTATTATATATAACAAGCAGTTACAAATCCATTGAATACCTCACTCCAGCTGGTGGAATTATTTTTTAATTACTGACATATCTTTTGTCTGCTCTTGTGACAACACCTTATTTTTGTTATAATCATCAATTTTCAAATAAAAGTTTATAACCAAATATTTTTGGCATTTTGTACTCCCTCATTTTTTATTAAACCAATGTTAGTTCGCCCGGTAGCGTTGATTTTGGCTTTAATAAAAGTAAAAAAAAAAATAGTTATTTTTGATAAACAACAATACCTAATTACATAAATTATATTAAATATACGAATTATATTTTAATTTCTAATTACGATATAAAGACTTTTATAAACTTAATGTCTCATTGATAAATTTGATAAGTAACATTATCCATTTTTCATTTGGGGGATATCGGAGGGAAGTTTTGAAATGGTTGGGGGGAAACGGGGGAAATTTTGCTACTATCCGGGGGAAAAATGTTATGTTGGAATCGGCAGCACTGCATATACCATACTCGTGGATTTATTTTTAATAGTTTCCATTAATTAATTTTTATGTTAAGGACCTCTTGATAAAATATACAGAAGAAAATATAATATATTCCTCTATTGTAATATTTCTAATAGTATAATTTAAATTAAGTCGTATGTATATATGATACCCACAACCCTCTTGGAGCTTAGAATGATGAGAATAAATTATAAAGAGATGGAGAGATAACTTTTAGCAACAAATGCTCTAGTGTTAGACTTCGGCCGTTATATTTGAATGGATTCCGCCCCTTGCCGTAAGTTTCCACCCCGACGGTCGAAATAACGTTGGCCTCTTTCCTCTTTGCTATCATAACCCGTAGAGATAAAAAGATATTTATTAATGTAAATATAAGAGAGGGCTTCGACATGTGAAGCTCTAACTGAATAGTTGAAGGCCCAGGGTCTTGCTGAATCCTTCATGGCCCTTCGCGATTACTAATTCAACTGTTTGCTCTGCCTCCCTCGTCAGCTGGCTCTCCTTCGCTATTAAATCATGGCCATATAACGCTATCTATTCGGAAAATTCATTAATGATTAAATGGAATTTAAATGGCTAATTGTCGTTAGGTTGTTGGTGTGGATAGAAACGTTCGTCGTCCTTCCAATCCTGGATAAAATAGGATAACTATCCCAGAGTAGAAAAGTAAACACAAGCACAACGCAAGAGAAACCAACCCAATATTAATATTGGACTGTAATGATATTTTAATAAGATTTTAGATGTTTCATTTTCTATTTTAGTGTAAGATTTAGCTGTCAAAGGGTAATTTGCTTTACAAGCCATTATCAAGTCATTACAACAAAACACTGGACATTGAATGATTAAGACGAAATAATGCATTATTTAATACGCTACCCAGCTTTCCTCACTCAAAGAAATACATTTATGTCACAATGTATAGTGTGGAACAATAGCTTAATGTAATTCCTGGACCAATAATCTTCGATTAAGGAGTATTCGTACTATTTATTCGTACATAATGAATATTATCCTAAAGATTGCACAATTATATTTAAAGTATTGGGTATTATTACGGTCTATTAGAAAGATTTAGTTTAATAAAACAGGTTTTTTTTTTTTTAGGTAATCTATAGTTATTTTGGTATCTGTATTTCATACGTCGGTTTTAAGTAAATTAGGATTTTAAGTAATATTTCATTATCCGTTAAATTCGGAATGTTTTCTTTTTAATAGGCTTTTTATTAACTGAGTGACAACATTTGATAAGGGGACAAAAAACCCTATAATGTTTGCACTTTTTTTCAGATTTTTTAAAAAAAAAGTATATACACAAATGATTTAAATCGAAAAATGTGTTATTTTTAAAATTAAAGTTTATTAAATTTCGCGCCTAATGACATCTCTTAAGCTGAATTTGATTTAGGCGTTTAACCACAATCGATTGTATAAAATCGACGAATTTCGCCAACTTTCTCAAAAAGTTAGTTTTGGTTTAAGAGTCTATAACACAAAAATGGCTAATCCAATCAATTAGATTTAGTGATTCAGATTGCTTTTCCGAGATATGTCAATAAAAACCGATATTGTTGGTTGCTTTGAGATAAACTGTGTTACTGAAATTAAAAACAAATCACAAATATATTCGAATCTTGAACTCCAAAAATAAAAAGATTTGATTGCGTTCGGTTTTAAAGCGCGTTTTTTTAGTTCTTGAAACCTTAAATTATTAGTTTTTAAGTTTGAAAGTAAATGTAATTATTTCGCTTTATATATTACCCCCCATATGTTTTTTTAAAAGTGATCTGCTGTGGTTATAATTAAAAAACAGTTATATGTGTCTCAAAAGATAAAGGAAGCATTGGCTGCCCAGAGGTTCTGTTAATAACGCCTAGAGAGTTGACCGAGAGGACACTAGGGTCGTGTAGAGTGGGTATACACAGAGCGCCGGGGCAGGATTTGAACTTTAAAATTAATGGAACTGTTATGTTTCTGCCTTTGGGTTTATATAACTATTTTTTAAAATAATTTTAAAATGTTTTAATGTATTATTTGCGATATATTACAAGTACATATTCATTATAATATTATTCTTAGGAAGCTCAAATATTGAAGGAAAAATTTATATCTATTTTTTTTTTTACTTTTTATTTTGAATAATTACAAGCTGTCTCACTCAAGGGCAATGCATAATATTGATAAGACTCATCCATACAATTGTACAATTGTTTTTTATTAATTTAATTGAAATTTACAATTGTACATACAATATATTATGCATCATACAAATACAAAACAGTGATTAAACCAGAAGCCTTGTATGCAGCTGAAACACTAAACATGAATATCAAAGGTCATGTGGAGAAACTTGAACTAAAGGAAAGAAAAATTTTAAGAAAAAAAACATAGGACCAAAATTTCAGGATAATAAGACAATATACATAAAGAATGAAACACTCTACAAGAAAATTGAAAAACTCTCTGATACTATGCGAAAAAAGAAGAATCAATTTCTACGGTCATCTTCTCAGAATGAACTCTAATAGATTATCCAAGCAAATCTTTGACTTCTTACGCCATCTCAAAACAAAACCCAATTGGTTTAAAGAAACTGAAAAGGACCTAGCAGAATTAAAAATTACAGAAAATTCACTACTTGATCAGTCTTCTAAATTAATAACTAAAGATGAATATGTTAGGTTCCAAGATAAATCCACTCTAAAAACCAAACCCTTTATCTCAGATGAAGAAAGAAAAAGAAGATCAGAAAGAATGAAGAAGTACTGGGCACTTAAGAAAGGACAACACACAGTGAAGTGATGGATTCAACGTACCCCAAAGAGGGTGAAACGAAAAAAAAAATATTATGCATTAAGTAAATACGATGATAATGATAAAAATGACACATCACTTGTTTTGAAAGCAACTACCCATTGGTAGCACTTATAAAGGTGATATGATATAATGAAGTATTATATTAGAGGGTCTCGAGGCCATCTTCTTTTTAGACGCCTCGGAGGGTTATCTGGAATGGAACGAAAAGCAAGTTGTGATACTAATGTGTTTAAATGATTGTGGTGTTTGCTATGAAAGGATAGATATCTGGTTTGAACTAAGTCAGAGACGTAAGGTATATTAAGATCTTTGTGGATAAGTTTATATGTAACGAAGTAAGGAGCATTTAGGATTCTGGATTGTAAGGATTGGATACGAGATGAATTAGATGGTTTGTGGAGCCCCAAAGATCAACTCCGTACGTCCAAATAGGTCTAATAACAGTCATGTACATTAGTCTTTTGTACTTCATTGGGAGCTTTGAACGTTTGTCAAGTAAGTGTTGAAGTAGTCGAAAACGACGGGCAGTTTCTTGTCGTTTTAGTCTTGTGTGTGGATTCCAAGTAAGACGTTTGTCCAGATGGAGTCCTAGGTAGCAGATCTGTTCTACGAGGATTATTGGGACACCATTAAAGGATACTGAAGGACAGGAAGTCATGGGTTTACGAAGAAGGGTATAGGTTATTTGATGGGATTTATTTTGATTCTCAATTTTCGACACCATTCTTGAAGTTTACTAATTGTACAATGATATAAAATAAAGTAAAATAAGTAATAAAGTAATAAAATTAAAATAAACAGCCCCTAAATATTCAAGAAATAAAATGAAATATATAAGAAATAAAATAAAACGGAATATAATAAATGATAGTATAAAATAGGTGATTATTTGCATTAATTATAGGTGATGCAATTAATTATAGGTTATGCAAGTATGCATTAATTATTATTTTTTTCTTAGCAAGCTTGAATATTAAAGGGAATTTGTATATATATTTTTTTTAACTTGACTTGTTATTTTGAATAATCACAAGCTGCCTCACTCTTGAGCATTGCCCTTGGGCAATGCGTAATATGGATGACAAAGACCCATTGATACAATATGTACAATTATATAAAATAATAATAAATAATAATAAAGTAATAAAATTAAAATAAACAGCCTCCAAATATTTAAGAAATAAAATAAAATATAAAAGAAATAAAATGAAGTTCATGAATATAATACATTATAGAATAAAATAGGTGATCATAGTGAAAACAAGTAAATAAAAAAAAATATATATAAAAATAAAGGAAGAAAAAAAAGAATCATAAGTAAAGGGAATATTAACAATCAAATTTAATATTAAGTTATTTCATAGAATATTAATACTTTATTATTTATTTATTTTGTCGTTACTTAGTAATTTATTTATTTTGCCGTTTGTAATTGTGTCGTCTAGTTGCAAAACCGGCCATCTCCAAAAAAACATAATTTTTCAGGAGAGCTGATTTTCTGTTACATCACGCCAAAACGAAGTAGGAAGAAAATCTCTTCGGTTTTTAGTGGCACAAGGGTAGTGTGTTTGAAAGCACTTTTTGAAATGGAAGGGGCAAGTGGAGGGGGTGAGTTATTCAATTTTTTATTTTGGATTTGGCCGCTTTTGAAACTCATTTTGGAGTTGGCCGGTTTTGCAATGAATTAGAACTTAAAAATCACTAAATTTAATGAAAATACTGGGTTTTTTTGGGATGCAAATGAACAAAACTTTCTTCAAAAAGTGGATATTATTTGAAAAAATTAAACTCTGAAATGTTGTGGTGTAACTCAAACATCTAGACGGAAAACTGGCGAGAATTATTTATAAAGTAATAAGTTCGGAAAATGGACGGAGAGAAATGGAAGGCAGAAGTTGAAAAAGCCAGTGACCGCTGTATGTTGTCTGTTGTGCTAAAAGAAGAAGAAGAAGAATTTCCGAAAAAAGTAATTTAGAAAAATATAAACATTCAGAAACATATAATCTTGCGGTATTATCGTCTTTAACAGGCTTACACATTTCTTTCTGATATTCTTCTTCATCCCTCTTATATACTTCTCTGCTTCCTCCTTCTTAAGCAGCCGATGCTACGACGTTGCAGTAAAAAATCAAACGATCTGTAGAAAACCTCCCCTTGAACTAGCACCTTATTATTTTGTTTGGTTCTGAAAAATCTCTTCGTTGGGGTGACTTTGAAGTGCCATAGTGGAGGGGGTTTGAGGAGGGCATTACTGGGACTCTTCCGATCAAGATTTGTGTAGTCTCTTCCTGGCTTGAACAAAGTTCCACTTTCCGAGAGAATGCCGTAAAACTCTGAAGGCTGAACGAGAGTCTCGATTTTCTTCAACTTCAATTTTTTTTTTTTTTTTTTTGGCTTCAAGACTGGTTACCACACGTCCTATATTGCCAATGTAGTCCTATCTAATTGTATACCCTGTTGAATTTTGTATGCATTCCTCTATTATATGATAACTTTCGTTTCTGATAAAAATGTCTTTAAGTTGTGGGCCTTTTCTTTGGTCATATTTCTTAAAAATTCAGAATCGTCGTGAATAGTTTGTGTACCCAGCGCTCTTATCCTCTCCTTGACAAACCTTTTACAATGAAACACAATGTGTCTTGGATCTTTCAGGCATTGGCATTCAGGACACATGCCACATTGGGCTAGTGCCATTAAACTGAGGTGTTTATTAGTTCTGCCATGGTTAATCTTGAGTCGATTGAGTTTTACTAAGCTTGGGCGGTCGAGATCTAGCCTTTGAGTCACAAACCATGGGGTCAATGCTACCTTTTTCTGCACTGCGTAGTGGTCCTTTCCTTTCAGTGTACTTTCCCAATCGTAAAACCTTTGCCATTCTTCGATCGCGTTACATTTGATCTTTCTTATTAAGTCTGTTATTGGGATTTTAACATTTATCCGGTGATGCTGGCGTTGGTTGGCTGTTCTATCTGCCGTTTCATTACCTGATAGCCCTGCGTGTCCCGGTACCCATCGGAATAAATAATTGTATTTTCGGAACGTGTAAGAGAGAAATAATTTTAATAGAAATGTAATTATATGATTTTGTTTGATGTATCAATTTTAGATGTTGGCATGCCGAGGCGGAATCTGTTAGGATAACTATATTGGTATTTGCGAAAGTTCTTTCACAGTATATTATGGAATGAAGGATGGCGTAAAGTTCTGCGCTGAAGATACTAAGATTCAATGGAACTGAAAAAGAGAATTTATGGTTGTTCTGGGGGTCAAATACGGCGATCGAAGTGCGGGTTTGAGTTTTTGATGCAT
Organism: Euschistus heros; assembly: GCA_003667255.2. Classification (NCBI taxonomy): domain Eukaryota; kingdom Metazoa; phylum Arthropoda; class Insecta; order Hemiptera; family Pentatomidae; genus Euschistus; species Euschistus heros. Next base: position 158,301 of record RCWM02000301.1, on the reverse strand, counting down.
CAGAATATATTTGGTGGTAATCGGGATATCGTTGAGCTATTGTTTTCCAGTGTTGCTAGTTTCAGATGCAATGAGGAATATTGAGATTTATTCTGTTTTACCAATTAGATTGGAATTATTATTTATTTTAATTAGACATTTAGGAACTTCCAGAGAAGCTTCAGATTTATGGAGTAATTTAAGCAGTGGTTGAAGTTCGTTAATAATTTCTTCTAGCTTCTGACAGAATACATCGCCTTTGTAAATTGCATTCCCAACCGAGTGGTTAGAGTCCGAATAAACCTTAACAAGGTATTTTTTAGCTAACCACGTCCTTCTAATGTTTAACGGCATTTCTCCTGTTTCTTTAACTTCTTCTCAATTTGGGTAAAAACCTGATCTGGAGGGGTTGGAACTTCTTCTACAAACTTCTCCATAAAGATCGAATGAAAAGTGTACGAAACGATAAAGGCATAAACGTTAACTACAGAAAAAGCAGGAGCAGACATAGCTACCTGATAGTTACCTGATAAGAGGCCTTCTTGATCTGGAACAACAGCGCGATCTAGCGGATGAGGAGATGGCCGGTTTTGAAACTCACTCACGGAAGGATTTGGCCGGTTTTGCAGCACACTGTGTTTTTCAAACGCAGGTTTAACAAGGATTTCACGGGTTTTTGCGAGGTTTCTTGTTTTCAATAGATGGAAAATGTATCTTAGGACTCAGAACAATTATAACAATGCAAGAGGTGACGGTTCAAAATTAATTATTACTGGTCCATTTCCTAGAGAATGATGATTAAGAGAGAAAAAATTCCTAAAAAAAAAAAAGAAGAAATTAAATGTTTTCATCATTTTAATGAAACTTAAAATTCAATACTCCACATATTTTATTAAACTAATCAGTCACAGCCTCCATGATAATTGAAATAAAACTACTGCAATCAAAATGTTATGAAAGTATAAAAAGGGGAGCCATCAATAACTTCAACTGTCACCGAACCTTGCAATCAATTGCTAATCCGTTAAGTTGTCGTATATTGAAATTCCATTTAATATTTCTCAATCCATCTTTTCCCTCTTAGACATCTTGAATGCTTTATTTAATCAGAGTCGGGGCGGGATCTGGCATGTCAAATTGTTATTTCAGAGAGAGAGAGCACATTAGCAATGGAGCTTTGTTATAATAATGGGACTGAGCTGTGAATAAGTGCAAATTAAAATTAAATAGAGCCTTGGGAAGATGGGGGTTAAATTTAATACAGTTAATTTATTCCACCACCATTAGCTACAAAGGGGGTTTTTATATCTAATTGCCTTCCAAAGGAAACAACCTACACTTAAATATACACGAATTTATAGCGACTATTTCGTTGAGAATCTCCAGCTGTTTTCTTAAATCATCCTTACTGAAATTTAAATTTAAATAAGGAAAAAAAAAAAAAAAACCAATGTTGATACAATCGGTAAAAATAATTTCGTTGAATTAACCCTATCTTTTAAATTGATCAACAGGGTGTTTATATAAATTATAGTAAAGGTGAAGGAAAATAAAGGTTTCTTATCCATGTCATTCTGTATTCCATTTGTTATCTGTTTATCGGTCTGTTATATTTGTCACATCTAGTGTTTTGTTCATTACAGCCCTGAAGAAGGCCTGCAAGGTCGAAACGTTAGCACGCATTAAAGTATTTCTACTTATATGTGGTGTTTCTCTTTGACTGCATCCCTGATTATCTTCTTCGCCATCGTAATATTTTTTTTTAACTATTTTTTTTTTCTTTTTGACAACTCCAGAATTTATCAATAAGTACCAATAGATAAATAAAAATATAAATAAAGGACATATAGATGCAAGTAAATATTCACTTTGCCTGAGAACCCGCTCAGGCAGAGAGGACCAGTAGACGTTAGGTTGAGATTTGTAGAGATGACTGAACATCTATCGGTGGTGGTGAGGGGCTAACAGGTTGCGGCTATCAGTTTCCTCCTCACTCTCCTCGCTACAGATTTTCTTTAGTTAGTTCTCTAACGATATAGTAGTCTGTTAAGATGGTCTAGTACTACTTTTACCAACAAGGGGGCGTTTTGACTTGTAACTCACAGATTTGAATGCAGATTTTTGTGTAGGTAGTAGGGACCTATAATAGTGCAAAACTAGAGCTATAGTATACCGCAAATGAGCATTGGGAGCCGAGAAAAAAAATATGAAAATCACGTTTTATTATTTTTTTTCTACCACTTTCTTTTTTGTACCCTGATGACACATGTGTGTGATCAGTAAACAATGATCTCTTCATTGCTTCCCAAACACTGCAATCCCATATCCTAAGCAGTCAAGAATAGTGTAAGAAATAGAAAAACAAAAAAAATCCAAAAAAATCTTACCAAATAACCTTTACCCTTCGTCGTAAACCCATGACTTCCTGTCCTACAGGATCCTTTGATGATATTCCACAAATCCCTGTTGAACAGATCCGCTACCTAGGACTCCATTGGACAAACGTCTTTCTTGGAATCCACATACAAGACTAGAAAGACAAGAAACTACCCGTCGTAACAGATTACTTCAACATTTATTAGTTCAAGGTTCCCAATTAATTACAAAAGACTAATATACATGACTGGGATTAGACCTATCCGGAAGTAGGGAGTTGAGCTTTGGGGCTCTACTAAACCATCCGATTCATCTCGTATCCTATCCTTACAATCCAAAATCCTCAATGCACCTTACTTTGTTACCAATGAACTTATGCATAAAGATCTTAATGTTCCATATGTTGCTGATTTAGCCCAAACCAGATATCTATCCTTTCATAGTAAACTCCATAACCACTCAAATCCCCTAATTTCTCAATTTCCTTCCCACACCATTCCTGATAATCCTCTGAGGCGTCTGAAAAGTTTTGTACACGTTGAGTGTAAAGTTTTGTCACGTTACTGTAATAGATAACGGCACATTTACCTGATATATAAATTTCAATAAATTGTTATTAAAAAAAAAAAAAAAATTCAGCTCTGAGTCAAGATGGAGAAATAATTTTTTTCACGTTAAGTTGTAGTTTTGTATGCTATTTAAAATAAAAATACATTCGTTATGCTCAAGACACGACCCGGCTTCAGGGTAGTCAAAAACTCGGGAAAAAATGACAAATGTCCAATGAAATCCGCAGTAAATCTGTGGAAAATTGCATGAAGAACTCACCTCAAAGCTCAATTTAGCGCACCGAAATCCCCTAATATGTGAAATTTTACCAAAATCGAAAAATATTGATTTTTACCCCTTTCGAAGAGGTTAAAATTTTTAAGTTGAGATTTCATTAACAATTTTTAACGGCCATAACAACTGCTGTGTTTATCCGAATACGATAGTAATACCTTCACAAGAATCAGCGTACATTCAGCTTTTTAACAATGCATAAAACATTGGGCTCATTTGTGGACAAAAACTGATAAGAATAAAAAATTCCATGGTCAACTATAACTTGAGATATCTCAATAAGGAGAGATCCTGCAACCTCCGGATTTGGGGTAAACCATGCAGTTAGGACTTCTAGATGTCCTATTTGGTTTCAATCGGTCGTAAAATATAAGAGATAGGGCAAATTATTTACGTTTTTTTTTCAGAAATTGACGGCCTTTTTAGGAAATTTACCTTCTAAATTCCTACAAATTTTTTGGGATGAAAATTTTTTTGATTTTTAAGAAATTTGGTATCTACATGTTTTTGGAGATGAGGAATCTGAAAATGATATCAGTTTTTAGTTAAAAAAATTTCTTCTAGATGATAAAGGGTCTGCAAGAGAATCCAAGATACTTTTTAGTAATGTTAGTACGATCTATTGGGTTGTTAAGAAAAGTAATGCAGGTTTATTTAAAAAAAAAATAAAACTATATAATAAATCATCGGAAAACATTTTTATTAATCAAAATCCCTTTCACCTGTCGAGAATTATTATGAAAAAGGTAATACTTATTATTAACTGATTCTGATTTCTATCCACTTTTGAAGAATAAAAGAATAAGTTGGCAAATAAGTCCTGTCGATGTTTGAGGATTAAATAAAACTCTGAGTATAAAAGACATTTTTTTATTTTATATCAATTTATTGAAATTTAGAACTGTACAAATATATATATCAAGTAAATGTGTTAATAACGATTACAAAAACATGTCAAAACTTGAAAAGAACTACTCATCAGTAAAAAATTCTAAACCAGAAGGTCTCGATGTCATTTTGTTTTCAGACGCCTCGGAGGATTATCAGGAATGGAGTGGGTTGCAAGTTGAGAAAGTAGTGGACTTGATTGGTTATTGAGCTTACTATGAAAGGATAGGTATCTGGTTTGGGCAAACTCAGCAACATATGGAACATTAAGTTCTTTGTGGATAAGTTTATAGGTAACAAAGAAAGAGGCATTTAGGATTTTTCGAAGGATTTTGGATTGAAAAGATTGGATACGAGATGAATTGGATGGTTTAGTGGAGTCACGAGTATAAAAGACATAAAATTTATTTTAATCTATAATATATCCACTACTATTTAGTATAACTTGTTCCCATCTTTTGACCAATAGATTCATAGAACGTCTGAGATTTATGGTCAAAAAATTAATTTAAGTGATTTTGATGCCCTGTTCGTTTTGGAATTGCTTTTCATTTATTGAATTCTGCAGAGACTGGAATAAGTGGTAGTCACTTGGAGGTCTGGTGAAAACGGAGTAAAGGGCAAAAGGTCCCGTCCAAAGCTTAATAATTTATTGCGAGTGACCAACGAACGCTTTTATATTCGACAGTTCTGGGCGCTTTTATTTAATTGATTGATCCAACTTTGTTAATTGCAAACAGTATAGAGTTGAATCAATTATTTGTCCTGATGGCAATAGCTTGTATCAATTTCTTGTGGGTGACCAGACCGTGGAGCGTCATTGATGTCAAAATTTCCTAAACGAAATTTGGAAACCAATTTTAACAGGCGCTTTCGGTTAAGGAATCATCTTCACGAACACAGTAAAATATTTTATGGAGTTCTGCAGCACGGTTACTTTTTTTAAAATAATACCGTGTATAGCAAAACATGGCCTCGAGACCTTATAGTGTAAAATTTTATTTTTTGAGGGCTACTGATGAGTAGGTCTTTTCCAGTCTGGCATGAAATTGTAATCATAATCAACTCATTTACTAGATGTATATACAGGGTGAGTATCTCTTAGTGTAAAAAAAAAAAAAAAAAAAATGGGCGAAACTATATCAAAAATGTAGCAAAATGCCGCAGACCTCACCTTTCTATTCCAATCCGTTGCAGATTTACGATAAATCAAAGACTTTTTTGAGGAAACCACATTTTTTATCCATAAAAGCTGTAATATCTCCATTTTGTTTAAATATTTATCAAATTTTGACCACGTTTCGGATTTAGCATTAAATTTCCTAAAATACAACCTATAGTAAAAAACTTGGTATCTAAAGAACAGCTTGATCTTAACCTTATTTGGGGAAGTTACAATGTCTTATATTACTTCAACGCTCACCGTTTTTCGAAAAAACTTTCCACAAAACTGCAAATCTCAAAAAAACTTGCAAATTTAATTAACTTGCGAATGATATGTTAAACGTAATGAATTTGTCTCAATTTCATGGATAAATTCACTTTTGAAACCGAAAAAACATGGTGCTCTCATTTAGCATATAAATCAGTTACTTGAGTAAATAAAACATTATGACAATCCCTTAATGGAAATGTTAATGGAATACAGGGATGAGTATCCCTTAGTGTAAACAAAAAAAAATGGGTAAAACTAGATCAAAAATAAAGAAATATTACAGCTTTTATGAAAAAAAAAAAACGTGGTTTCCTCAAAAAAGTCTTAGATTTATCGTATATCTGCAACGGATTGGAATAGAAAGGTGAGGTCTGCGGCATTATGTTACATTTATGATCTAGTTTCTCCCTATTTTTTTTTTTTTTTTTTTTAGACTAAGAGATACTCACCCTGTATTTTGTACAATTGTAAGTTGTAATAAATGGATAAAAAAAAAAAAAAATTATTTTATATCGATTTTATAAATAATTTGTCGGTTTTAAAGACTATGGAGTCTGAAAAGTGATTAAAAAAAGCCGGTGCCTCACTTTCTGGGACCCTTCCCCAGTCTCGATCTTCTAAACTACCGAACATTCGACCCCGAAACTTTGCCTTTTGACGCAGTCATGAAAAATTCAGAGAGCTTCGAAAAGAAAATCTTTCGCAGTAGAGATATTGACAACTAGTATATGTATACTAAACTTAGATTAAATAAAATGAAACGATTTCGAGAAATGTAATAGGATAAGTAAATTTATGAACAAATAAAATATATAGCTAAGGTCAAATATAGCGTATGAAATTAATTATAACTTTTTTGATTTAATAATAAATCGTGAGAATATTTATTAGAATAAAGTTGACTGACCTTAGGCCCTCAAAAGAGGCGGCGAAAACAAGTAAATCAACCGTAAAAAGGTCACAGGCGAGGAAAAGTTATTTTAGGTCGGAAAAGGGACAGAGTCAGGGTATGATATTAGTACCAGAAATTTTTATTATTTAAATATATCATTGATGATTGGAATTTCTTTGTAAGCAATGATTAAGGAAATTCATTAAAAAAAAAGAGTTTAAATCTAATAATGACTCGTATAAAACTTTTATACGAATCATGGAATGCTTTGCTAAACATGTCTTCGATACCCGAAGTTAACTTTTTCTCTCTTTCCGTAGACAATATTTCCTTGGAACATTCCTTTACCAAATTAAATGTAACTTAAACTGTTCATCCTTGCTATATTTAGAATATAATTTAGTTTATATCTGCAGCCAATTTAATGGTATTTAATGTCTTTCTGACCTAAACACTCTATCCCATGTTGTAATATATGGAGGTGAAACATGCCCCTTAACGAAAAAATAAAAAAAAAGCTCAATTCCAGGGAAAGGTAGGTGTTGGAGATGGGGCGGAGTTTCCGATAACGGGATTTGGAGAAGAAAGCATGAGGAAATTATTAACCTGTTTGTGGAACTCGATATTGTGGCGATAATAAAAAGGGCAAAAATAAGGTGGATGTGCCCTGAGGAAAGAATGACCGACCAAAGGATACCAAAGAAGATGCCCTACGAGAAAAACCGGATGGCAAGAGAAGGAGAGGACGTTTTTGGATCAGATGGCAAGACGATGTCGAGGAGGATCTAAGGCGGTGGGGAGTTCAAGGAAGGATAGAATGCAAGATCATGAAGATTGGTTGGCTGTTGTGGAGGACTCTATAATCCACGCTGTAGTGATCTCCTTCTTCCCGAGGAAGTTGAATCTCCTCTTCCGCATAGTCTCTAAGATTCTTTCCACATTCTGATAGACTTCTTTGTTGCTTCTCAGTTTCCACCGACCCTCAGTCTGTACTGCAACCATGTCCTTCCTTAAAATTCACCTTTCCAAAACTTCCAGCTTCTCGAGGCTATGTAATTGTTGTTCAATAAATGTTAATAAATAAATTATCTGTAATAAATTTAATTCATTTTATCTTGCTTCAATGAATGAATGAATAAATGAATCACTGTATTTTGTAAAAACAATTACAATTACAGGAGGTCTGACTTCAGAATGAACAGTTAAAAAAAAAAAAAAAAAAAAAAATTGAAACAAACATAAAATGCCATTTTATCACACATAATATAAAATTAAATAATATATTTAATAAGTACAACTTAAAAAGAAAGAAAATTTTTAGCTGAATAAAAATAAAAACAAAATTTTAGACAAATAAAAATTTAACAAAATACTTCTGAAAAAAAAACTAATCACCATCTGAATTAAATGCATTGGTTATAAATAAATAAATAGCTTTTAAATGCTTTACGCTCTTAACGGATAAAAGATTTTCCGTGGTCAGCTCAGGACTAAGTTTGGGCAGGAGATACGTTCTTAAATTCTTTTGCCGTTGTCTCCTAAATGCCGAACAATCCAGCAAAAAGTGTGTAACACCATCACTAATATTTGTGTCACAAAACTCACACGATTGATAACTTTTAAATTGTCAATGCATGCCACCGTACGACAGTCGTTTAAGGTGTGTTAAAGGTTGCGATATTTCTGTAATATAGATCAAACTCGGACTGCACCACTCGATCGAAATCTAAATCCAATTTTCTTTCTAAGTTCTTTTAATTCTGGAGAGGTTGTTTTTAAACAATGCGTTGTTTAACACTTTCCAATTCGTTGTTTAGTGTTGGCCTTATATGTGATATCAAAGGGTCTGAATTAATAATATTTATGGTTAGCCTCCTGAGCATCTTCTTGGCATCCTGAGCATACAAATTGGTACAATAGCATGTTTGACTATTTCCCGGCAATGTATTAACAGTTTGTGAACAGGTACTGGTATGTAATACCACCCACATAAATCCAAAAAAATCTCAGCCGTTTTTCTTGTAAACTTTGAATTTTTTAAAGATAAAGGGACGAAATTAAACACTTTATTAGAACAATTTCTGAAATCTTGGGTTCTTCTCCGTTTTTTTCTTTCTGACAAATGCTCGAATGATTTTGATCTAGTAGGAATACCTGGAGGGGATGAAGATGGAAGTTCTTGAAAACATACCTCTGGAAAAATTAGATACCTTCTAAGCCATCCGTGATTTTTCTCAAAAATGGTTCTAAAGATGTATTTGTAGCATTCCATTCAAGTTGAAAATTATTGCACCATTCCTTAATTTCTCTCGCAAACCATTTTTCGCACTATTTGTAATCGCAAAACCGAGTCAGTACATTTTTTCAAAGCCAGGTTGAAATCCTTAAAATTAATATTTTTGGATCTAAAAAATTGAAATAAATCTTCATTTGTTTTAATTTCTATTGTGTCCAAGTGCGAGACATCAGGCTCCTAGTTCACTTTTAAAGAAAATAATCAAATAATAAATAGAAGCAACGACTAATGGAATTAAAATGTCAATAAAAGCGCTTGGGTATTAAAAAACTAAAACCAAAAAACCTAATGAATAGGGAAGTTAATGCAAGATCTGACGACGCCATAAATAAGACAATATACTCCTGAATGCGTTGCAAATGGTATTTTTTTATAGCATATATGAGCGATTTGCGAAATCAATTAAATAGTATTTTTTTCTGCTAAATGTAAAAAAAAAAAAGGGAAATTTTTTAAAACATTTTATGCCAGTTTTTGATTTATTATAATACCCTTATTGTGTACAGGAAGTAACAATAATTTATAAAATGAAACAACAGTTAAGGATCAATTTAATAAGCCAAGGTTTTTTTTGACATAGCAATTATAGCAAGGCTTTATGTAAAACCCAATGCAATAATATGGGTAAAAACCAATCTGCTCAATTGGAAAGGGTCTATTTGTTACTAACGATATAAAAAAAATCCCAAATTAAAAGCTTTATTTTTTCCCTAATGTCCAACATTATTGTAGTATCTGTGCGCCGTGCTGTTTAATGATTTCTAAGTTCGAACAAGTCAAGATGTCAGAAGCTCCCTCCATAGCAAGCAGTTTACCAAGCTCTCTTTACCAATTATGAGGCTTAGTGGTAGTTTTTCGAAACTCAGAGAGCCTCTTGTAACATATTTTTAGCAGCTCCAAACTCCATCCCCAATATACTTTGTATAAGACTTTTAGGTGTGTTTTATTAAATGTTTTTCTATACACTAAGTATTTGTACAAAGGACTTTATTTTTTATTTAATTGTCGAGTGTTCTCTTACTTTTCTCTTCCACGTCGATATATTAAGTTAGGATTTATGTTTATATTATCTTCATTATTTTTTTTCATTTTAATCTGTCTCAGACAGATCTTAAGAGACTTTGTCCCAAATCAAAATTATTTTCCTATTCTTTAATACCTTATCGCAATAAGACCATTTCAGATCAGTGTGACGGCCAAAGGAATGGAGAAACAATATCAGTCCCCCAGAAGACCGACCTCAGGCCAGGTTCCAGGTTCCAGGACCACCCTAAGAACTGGAAGATATAACTCAGAGCTGAGGGGGGCGACTGCTTCCGCCGCAGAGGCATCTTTATAGTCTGGTTCCTGGAGGGAGAAGGGGGGGGGGTGAAGAAGGCCTAATATCTCACGTATAATTATCTTCCGCTGGCTGGAGCGAGTCTTCTCTGAAACGGTCCAATTATACAGAATGGACGAGACTTTGTAATGACTTCCCGAGGGCGCCAAAGTAAACGGCTCTAATGTATGAAGATAAATATTTATAGTTTAGAAAAATTGAATAAACTTTTTAAGTTATATGCTTTTTTTTAATTGAATAGAGCTTACAAAAGAATATCAGTTCAAGTGCATGAATCCCAAAGACCCCAAAACACGTTTCTCCTATTTATTGTTTACCAACAATTTATTCCCTCTTTTGAGCAAATATATCAAGAACGGACTGCCTTAATAAAGCGTTAGTTGAAAAAGCGATGTGACTGAGTCATGCGCCATTCTTGTTATTTGAATAGATTATCGGAAAATTTTGTTCAGCCTCCAAAGAGGTTCGTGAAACTACAAAACTGAAGAAGGTGTCCTTGAGGAGCGAAACATACAGCGTTGGTCTAAAATATTTTAAGTGTAAGATATATCATTGAAAAAAATGAAGGGCGTTTTTTTTTGTTTTTTTTACTACGAAGTTGTCGAAAAAATATAAAATAAATAATTAAATAATATATGTATTAATCAAAATGCGCTGCAATCCTCTAAATAATGGGACGTATAAAAAATATGACCGTTTTATCAAATTCCAGAGTTCAAAAGTCTGTAACTATCATAATGCTATTTATTATTTACCGATAATTAATAATCCCTTTACAGCATTCTCTAAGCTTGTTTCTAACACTGGACTTCTTAAAAATAAAAGTCTCAGTTCAGTTTTTTATTTAAAAGAAAAAACATGACAGTGCCCTGCGAAATTCTCGTAATATTAAGACATAACTGGAAAAAAAAAATTTCACAGCCGCTGAAGCAACTCGTGAAATTATTAAATATGATGGGGAAGGTGTCCTTGAAGAGCGCACTGCGCGGCGTTGGAAGTGGTGATATGACGTTGAAAATGAAGAAGGACTCCCGGCGGCCATTAATGGATATTGATGAGGTTCTGAAAGAAGCTGTTGAGTCAAATCCGTCCACAAGTACACGCGAACTTGCCAGGGAGTGTGGTGTGTCGAAAGATACTGTTAGTCGCCATATTCTCTCCATGGGGAAGGTGAAAAAGACCTGTAGACTGGTCCCTCACGAACTTACTCCTCAACAATCAGCTAAGAGGCTAGAAATTCCTGCCTCATCCACCATATAGTCCAGACCTCACACCTTCGGATTACTACTTGTTTCTATCCATGGCCCATTTTCTTCAAGGGAAAAATTTGATAATTTTGCGGAAGTTGAAAATGCTGTCCAAGAGTTCTTTGGCAGCCATCCCAAGGAATGGTATCAGCGTGGCATCGAGCAATTGGCTAGCAGATGGGTAATGACGGTAGATAACAATGGACTATACTTTGAGTATTATTGTATTTTATATCAAAGAAATAATAATACAAATATTTGTTTAGAAAACGGTCATTTTTTTTTTTTTTATACACCCTATTACATTAAAGCCATTGTGTTGGCTCCTATGAATATCATTCTATTGCCTTATGTTAAATAAATGTCTTATAATTCAAATAAATCGACCAGGTCTTTAAAAAAATGGTGGTTGGTAGGCTATAGGTTTGGAAAGAAGAAAGGTTGAAGAAGAGACTCATAACTAATCTCTAACAGTTTCATAACGACAAAACCTATCATAATCATGATCATTTTTTTTTTTTTTTTTTTTTTTTTTTTTGCGCTTTTATGAGTTCTTTAGATTACCTAGAGCTGGTTAGCGTCGTTCGATTTGCTAAATGCTATTTTATTTCCATGTTTTCTAACAGATTTTGGATTTTCATCTACAAAAGCTCGCATAATAGCTTTAAGTCTCTTTAACGAACCTCCTTATCTCGAAGACTGAGATCTACGACTTGATTTTTTTCAAAACTTTGTCTATACACTTATGCTTTCGTCACCTGTGTAAACCTAATGTAAGTAAAAAATGAATGATTTCCAAATAGTGAAATGCTGAAGAGGTCAAATATTTTTTTTCAGGAGAGGAATAATAAAGATTGATATTCAAACAAAAAATAATATACTAAATATAAACTGAGAATAACACAGAGTGATGATTTAAAGAAAATTATTTTCCAGGAAACTCTATATTTTTAAGAAATTGGTTTTGTCAAACTTTTTCCTGGTAAGTTATAAAATCTTATTTCATATCTTAATATTTCATCCAGTCCTCTAGAATATGTCCACTGTATAAAAAGGATCTTCTGATCTAGGATAGATCGTAACAATTTAGCGAAATCTACGTCTCTGACATGAGTTATGACTTAGGAGGAGGCAGGCTTAGATGCCGAATATATTCTACCTAATATTGTAAAGTAGAATAATAACGAAGATTAATAATAAATATGCTTAGGAGAAGGATAATAGATATAAAATTCATAACAAAAAAAAAATAAATCTTTTAAATATAATGAGATACGTTAAAGAAAAAAAAAAGTCGGCATTTATTTATTTTCCGGACAGCAATGACTCATTTTCAAAAAGTAGAACACATGACAATAACTCAACACTAAACAAAAATACTGGAAATTTCTAACTCCCTACAGTAGCTTATGTGCATCAATTCAGCGGAGGTACCTTCCTCACTGCTAGATTACTTGGCGACACAGCCAGTGCAGAGTTTCAATTTACACTTATCTACAGTAATATTGTATCTACATGGCTCCCAGGGCGTCCTCTTTTAGATAACATAACGCAGTCTAAGGAAAATTACTTTCTTAACTGCTTATAAACTGGTCGTTATCAATGATTGCGATGGTACATATTAAAATATATATCTTTTCCAGCTATCCCTACTTTGTCCTTTATCATGCTTTAATCTTGCAGTCTACATCAAATAATTTAATTTAATGTATGTGTTTATTCCATAAATGTTAATTTACTTAATATGTAACACGATGTCATATACCTACAAAGTAGCTTTTGTAATAAATGTATAAATTTTAGACCACTAACTATGAGGTCTTATTCGCTGCAGAAAACATCTGAGAAGCTTAGGTCTAAGCAACTTAAATAAGTATCATGTAGTAACTTACTAATTTTTTTCTGTATATAAATTTTTCAGTTAAATACCTCCTCAATGGTACATCAGATTAAATCATTGGTTTAAGTTTTGGCGTTCTCCTCAATGTATGGCCCTAAATAATTATTTAATCAAACGTCATTCCTTAGTAATTTACTATTTCTATCAGTGGATTTAGTGTATATACCTACTGAGGATTTTTCATGTCAAAGTGAAAATTAAACTAGATTTTTTTTTTTTAATTCTCATAAATGGTGTTATTTTTATACTTACCTTAGTGTATTTTATATTTTACTTATCTCCTTAAGAAAATTAACGATCTCACTAAGAGATTTAATAAGATCTCATATTTAGCTCCTTTTCAGCTTCCATTGGGTATATCATGTCTTTGTTTAGTTGCCATATTCTGTTCCTGTTTGTCAAAGTTTCCATGTGTTTTCTCATGAAAATGTCCGTAAATTTTACGAAGTAGGCTAGGCTAGTTAATGTCGAAATACGTAACTCTGTATGTAGTATTTCGTTGGACACGTAGGGAGAGAAGTCTGTTATCAGTCTTAAGATATTTAGATAGAAATGTTTGTATTTTTCGAATATGCGTTTTCTAGCCAGTCCATAAATTTTGGATGCGTATAAACTGAGATGGGTTTTAACAAGGAAGTAGTAAGGAAAAAAGTCTGCTTTTTTATCTTGACATGGGGCTCCATGTCAGCCTTCTACTAAGCGTTAGTCCTTAGTATGTTACTTTCCCAATTTGAAGTGAATGTTGGTTATTAATGTAAACAGGGAGACAGATTCAAATTGATTTCATGAATCTCATTCTGTATTTATTTTTTAAGTTGTCTTTCCCTATGAAGTAAATCAATCAATCGTTCGCTATATGATGATGAAATAAAAAATCGAAAATATGGAAATTAAAAAAAAAAATTGAGAGCCGTGACTGCAGCTTATTTAAATCCGACCCAGGTTGTATCGGAAAAATGATAACTTTAAAGGGCTGTACTGAATAAAAAATCTGTTCCAAAGGAACATAAACTGAGGAAGCCAATATTTCAGTGTCCCGAAGTAAACTCTAACCCACTCCCCTGTGTAGCCCTTACCCTATGTAGAGCTCCTACGATATATAGGGATACAGGGAGAGGATGTGGCCTTATGAAATATTAATTGTGGCCTGAAGTTCTAAAAACCTTTTAAGAGGGGCTTTTACGACGGCTACTTCGTAAAAAAAAAAACGTGGGTCCTTTTTGTGGACGTGCTTGATGTACTATCTCTGGGATTATTAAATAAATTGTATTAAATATTGCAAGAAATTTTGATTTCTATTGAATTATAAGTTATGTAATATTTTCTGCAGGTTTCTGAGCACATCAATTAATGTAGAAATAAAATTAGGATTGATGAATTAATTGCCACTTCTATTGGAATTATTTGACTAGAAAACTGGCTAAACATTCATCTTCAGTTCTAAAAAAAAGAATGTATATTTAACATATCATAACTATGTTACCTGGAATATACATACTACAGTTTTAAAAAATGTAAGACAAGAAATCCAATATTGTTACTCAACTGAGGAGATATAACAGATATCTGAAATATATCTATTGTGGAAGGGGGAAGGGGGAAGGGGGCAGGTATGTTAAATTTGTGGGGTTTACGTAGGGATTTACACTAAGCCTCGTTGGATTTTACCGTTCCTATTAGAAACAAGTATGAATGTTTACCGTTCGAGTCTGGTTTTTTAATGAAATAAATCCAATAGAAGTGGCAATTAATTCATCAATCCTAATTGTATTGATCCTTCTATATTGCCATGCGTACCTCAAGTGACAATGTAGAAATAAATAAAAAAATAAAAATTAAAACGGCATTCAGTTCAAGATATATTGTTGAGGGGCTAACAAAAAGATGATTTACTTAGCATATCTGTCATAGATGATATGTCGTATTGCATTATGTCTAGTCGATTTAAAATACTTTTAATTTAAAATAGTGCTGTTGTCTTTTACCGTTTCATATTCAGTCACATAAATAATCGTCTGAAAATAGTAAGGATATTCCGCTATTGTTATCCTTTTAGTTTTTTCCTTTAAAATACTATTTGTAAATATTCCAGGATTAAATAATATTAACATGGCGGAAGGATATTCTATCATTGTTGTCCTTTTTATCTTTAAATCCTGGAATACCTTAAAACAGTTTCCTTAAGGACGAAAACTAATTACTTGTCGGGAAAGAGAGTGGCCAAGGATGTCCTTCCGCCATCTTAAAATCGTTAAATCCTGGAATACTTCAAAATAGTTTATCCTTAAGGACGAAAAATAAATTGTCGAGAAGGAAAGTGGCCAAGGATGTCCTTCGGCCGTCAAAAATCGTCAGATCCTGGCAGATCTGAAACCAGTATCCTTTTGGGCATAATGGCGTAATATACAACATTGTAATAGCACTTCACGTTTACAAAGCGGCTGAATAACAAGTAGCTGGTTTACAAGGCGTGACATAAGTGCTCCGTTTTCAGGTTTTCGGTTTCAAACATCACTGCAAGCAGCACTGGAATATCATAACATTTTAAATACATTGCATACAACGATGTATAGCTTAACCAGAACATTTTAATTGCAAAGTATAAATTTGAAAACTAGGATTTTCATTAATAATGCGTAATCGGAAAAAAGATAGCTTCCGTTGAGTGGTCTAGAAAATGATGCAGGATTTCTTACTTTTCTTTAAATTACGCCCAATTTGTTATAAACATTTTTTTTAATATTTTTTATATTTATTTATTTAAACTATATTTTTAATAGATTATTTTATGTATTAATGTCAATATTTATTATTCCTCCTCAAAACAATTTTTTTTTATTTCACCGCTTAAGAATTACACTCTTAGGAAGAAATTACTGATGAGATCAAAGCCGATTGGAACAGGACTCAAATTCTATCCCAACAATAGTTAAAAAAAATCGAAAGACCAGCCTTGCAGAAAGGAGGTTCGTGGCAGGACTTTTTTTTCTAAGGGTCTGGACAACTTTTTAATCGAAGTTTATTGATCAGATGGTAGGATTAATAAATCGTTTAAGCCCAACCAAAGGAATAAATATTAACTTTTAAAGAAGAATAAGTAACCTATTTTTTCGGCTGTTGAAGGATGATTGAAATGAAATGAAAAAAAAAATTAACCCCGTCAGCAGGAGTACCGCAAGGCTCAGTGCTTTCTCCAGTATTCTACATCATATACATACACAGCATTCCAATTAGCTCTGACATTCTTACAGCGACATAAGCAGACGACACAGCAATTTTAACAAGAGATAAAAAATCCAACTCATGCTTCACAGTCTCTACAGCATTAATTGTCAAAATCACATGACTGGCTAAATGTTTGGAAAGTCCGTATAAATTTTGACAAATCGCAACATATTACTTTTACTCTTCGACGTAAAACATGCCCACCAGTTTTTCTTGACAAAACAACGATTCCTCAAACAGACACTGTACACAACCTTGGTCTGACGTTTGACCGAAGAACATGGGGTCCACATATCAAGAAAAAAACTCTCAACCAAAGACTAAGTCTTTTATATTCACTACTCTTCAAACTTTGAACTCAACAATTTAAACAAAAATTAGTATACTTACCTATTTGGACATACGTTTCGCAGATAGATGGAACAGCTAAAAAGATACAGATTATTAAACTCCAAATCTTCCTGGCGAAAACATTCAGGACATTCACAAAGGCACCCACGGTACGCACTTAAGGAACATGACTTTACATACTGACCTACGCATGCCAACAGTTAAAGAACAAATACAAACCTACTACAAACCAGTGCACGCAAAAATTACACGGACATTCTAATACACTTATAAACGCTATGGCCACAACACAAATTCCAGACAATACCCAGAGAAAGCTAAAAAGAAGCTAAATGAGAAACCTTTTAGACTAAAATAAAAAAAAAAAAATAATAAAGAATAGAGGTGCCCCAGGGTTCTGCTCCCCCTCATTCCTTCCACGCCATTTACTTTCCCACAACAGATTCACTGGTTGTCTAATTGACAGGTAAAATAAAGTAAAAAGAAAAAAAAAAACCTGGGACATATTTTCTTCTAATAACAAGAATATTTCACAATCACTGTTACAGCTGTCTGGTCGCATTATCAGAAAATTGTACACAGCTTGTACAGTATAATATAAAACAGTAAAACAATAAGGTTTCAAAATTTTATATCAGAGAAGCCAACATGCTGGCAGAAATGAATTGGGAGGAAAGAAGCGTATTATCAATTATAAAAAGGTTTTCAAATTATTTATTTTGAAGTCTTACTTTAAAACACAAAGCTGCATTAAATTTCAGACAACCTAATTAGTATATTAATCCAGACATACTTTTTTTTCTAAAATCTAAGAAGAGGCAATGTTTTAAATTCATCTCTGTAACCGTTTCGACCTGAAAGCATCAGATGGCTTAATGGAAGCTCTTTTAAACTTTTACCCTCGTTGAAAAAAAACAAATCTTAGCACTCAGCAGGGGGAAAAAAAAAATACAGAACAAATTTTATTTTATTTGAAATTCGAAACCAGATATGTTGATATTGTACTGTACATAACATCCAATTTTATCTTATCATTATATAAAGGTTATTAAATTTGATGATTTATCTTAATCTTTAATGAAATAGGCACAACTAAAAAGTCAATTTTTAAACCATTTATTTAAATTTTGACATTAGAATCTAACGCCATTAAGGGAAATAACTAATTGTACTATAAATTACACAATAATTTCTAATTCACAAAGCAATCATAATATGAAGGAACTACTACGAGATGTTAAGAAAATTACGATAAAAACGAAAAAGGAAAACAATAGAATAAGAAAAAAAAAAATATCTAATATTAGGGAAGTTTCGTTGTAAACCTACGACATTCTGTCCTACAATATCATTTAGTATTGTATAACAGGCCCATTACTTAAAACTCCACCTAGACAAACGTATTACATGGAATCCACATACTAGACTAATGCGATAAGAAGTCGTTATCAACTCTTCAAGATGTATAATACAAACGTTCTCAGCGCCTAATTAATTACATATAGTCATTTATAGTGTACAAAATAGACATATTTAGACTAGAGTTGTAACGAATATCCGGTTACTATCCGCTATCCGGCCTATCTGGCCTTTTTTTTAGTCTCCGGTATCTGGCCGGATACTTGCTATTATTCGGCCAGATATCGGATACTTAATGATGTAAATGAAATTAATAAAACACTTTCAAGATTTAAATAGTATTAATAAGGAGTAGTATTGAATTGTAGTACAAACAGTAGTTATTTATAGAGCTTTATATAAAAAATCAGTAGTCATATTTAAGTAACGACAAATTGTAGTGAATAAAAACAAGTTTTTCAGGGTGTATTGACAGTAAATGGTTGCGTTTTGCTTCGTAAACAAGTCCTACTACTGAGAATAGCCTTTCATTGTAGACACTGCTGCAAGGAGTTGAGAGATATACCTTTACAATATTTCATAGAATTGGATATTGCTTGGCGTTGGTTGACTACCACTTGAAAGGGTCTTCTTTTCGGTCCAGGCGCAGTTTTAAAAAAATAGTCAATCTCATTTGCTGCAGAGCTTTTACCAATGTCAAGAGATTGTTCTGATCCTTTTGTAACTTGGTCGAAGCAGTCCCAGAAGCTGCATTTTTTCACTGTCACTACCACTTTGATTATTAGTCTTCTTTGCAGGTGGAGAATAACCATAATCCAATATCAATATCGTTGGCTTGTAATGAAAATTGTTTGTCTTGCTCTTTTGGCTTGAGCTAATCCCAAGAAAATGGTCTTAAATCTCTGGTCTAGAAAAGTTGCAATCAAGTATTTGTGATTCTCTTCAAAGTCAAAACGTTGCTCAAGCTATGTTTTTAGTGAAGACCTCATTTTTAATAAGTTTGGTGTTTCTACTGCAGTCTCTTCCTTTCAGAGGTATTTAATCAGTGTTACTACATATGGTATTACTTCAGATATACATGAAATACCAGAGCTAGTAATTTTAGTGATCTCTTCGAATGGTTTGAGGAGTCTGATACATTGCTCCATTAATTCCCACTGAGCTGGCAACAAGTTATTTAAGGTAGCGTGGTCGATAACATACAAGGATACAGCTCGTTTCTGTTCTAAAAGTCGTTCCATGAAATAATAAGTGGAATTCCACCTGGTGCCGACGTCTTGCACAAGTTGGTAATCTGGCAAGTTAATTTCTTTATGTTTTTCTTGTGCAATAATAAAGGGATTAAAGTGGGTTACAACCCACCTCGCAGCAGCCACTGTCTCCATAACTTCTGGTTGAATCATTACAGGCACTACTTGAGCCGGATATCCAGTAGCCGGATATTCGGCGCTTCGGCCTAGAACCTCACCGGATATCTGGTATCCGGTATCTGGCCAAAACTACTATCCGTTACATCTCTAATTTAGACACACGTAGTGGAGCTTTGAGGCTCCACTAAACCGCCTAGTTCTATACGTATCCCTTACAACCCAAATACTTCTTAATATGACTCAAATAAACTCATCTGTACTGATCTAAATTTTGCTGCATAAGACCAAACCAGATACCTTTTCTTCCATGATAAGCTCCATACCTACAAAAATCAACTAGTTCCACCTATTTCTTAAAATAATATAATAAGAGTTAAACATGTAAACTAAATATATAAAAAGAAATCAATAATTACTCAATGTATACATTATAATAGTACAATGTGTAATATGAGCATTTATTATCCATGACGTATAATGTATTGGCTAATTACAACTCAGGCAATGTACAATAAATTAATTTACTATAGTAATTCTAATTTATGTGGATATTCCAATATATTCTGTAAAAATATTCCAAAAGTTCTTGGTTTAATGTATTACTCAAACAATTACCTTTCCACTAAATACTGTAAATGGGAAGATACACTGTTATTTGACTGGTTGATATTTTTATGACTCGAAAATCAGTATGATCAAGTGATACAATGAAGTTTTTGTTATTCTAGACAAACTATAAGTTAACACCATTACAATAAACTGTATTTTTTATTTATGGTGGTTGCATTTGTGTTAAATCTATAGAGAATATATTATTAGTGATGTGAGCGATATAGGAGGTCGTTGCCGCGGCTATAGACATTCGCTGTCGTTACCTAGCAACGGCTATAGGATTGTTAGCCCAACCTGCTAATTAGTTGTTTAGAGTGCAATACAAGATGGCGAATAGTTAGCGTCACTGTTAAAACGCTGTTGTTTCATCGTTGATTTGAATGCAGACGTGGACCTAAAGATTGTTTACATTGAAGCCATCTAGACCATCACCATCTCGTTGTAGTCCAAGCAACGAAGGATTTTTAGAGGAGTTAATTCATGTAGAAGTCAATTTTGGCACAGTTGTAGTGGGAGGTGCCCTTAACAACATACTAAAAGTACTGGGGGTGTGGGTGGAGCTAAGGGTGGGGGGCTCTAAAGGTCGCTTTTTTTTCAGTTTTTCCTTAATAACTCGAAAACTCTGGCCTCTAGTGAAAATATGTTTATGTACTAAATTAATTTACATAAAAGTTTAATACATTTTTTTTCGGAGATCAATGCTTAGGTTAGATATAGTGGGGGAAATATGAAATTTATTAATAGTTAAAATTGCAATGTTTATTGTTACAAATGAATAGTTTATTATTATTAATTGAATGCTTATTGCTAAAAAAAAAAGGTCTGACAACTGCATATTGTTCACCAACCTTAGCTGTAAATGTGGTTAACAGATTTCTTTGAAATATCTTCAGGTTTGGGCAGGGGAGGGGAGAAAGTGTTGAAAATTGTATGTCTTCGGTAATCCGAGGCGTTCCCATGTTTCCCACCTCTATTCCCAACTAAATTGGCTCTATCCCACTTTCCGTAAACAGTATTTCCATGGAACATTCCTATACCAAATTATCAATACCCTCCAACCTTTTTATATTTACAATAAGCTCCAATTCAGATCTGCAGTCAATCCCGTCTTTCTGATCTGTATACCCCGTCCCATAGAACTTCAATATTCCAACGCTCCTTCCTTTTCCGCTCAACAATCCTCTGGAACTCCATCCCTCCTCACATCAGACAAGCTAAATCCCTGAAAACATTCAAATATTTATATTTCCAATACCTCCTTCCCATCCAGACTGACGCTTGCTAACTATCTAACTACTTGGTCAAAAATTATTATTGCATTGCTGGATTCAGTTCTGGAATAATTGAGATTCCTTTTAATAAAAATTTAACTTTCCATGAATATAACATTGGGTACTTCTATTGTACATACAAATCATATCATTGTACCAAAAGATTTTTCTATATCATTTTATTTTATTTTTTTCTCATTTAATTCTATCTCCTCTAATCTGTAGAATGTTATCTTCTTTTCTTTTCTTTTTATTTAAATATCATCTATGTACATAGTGTCATTAATGTATTATTGTTTTTTTTTTTTTTTTTTGTATCTTATTATGTCTCTAACCAGATTTAATTTAGTTATACCTGCAATTATCTGTTATTCTTAAGGGACTTTGTCTCAGAATAAAATTATTTTTCTATTCTATTCTATTCTATTTAGCACAATAACTCGGAAACCGTTACTTTCAGCACATTTTGTGTTATATACATTATTAAAGCTAAGCAAATTTACAATAAATTTGGTTTTATTCATTATTTGGTCAGATCAATACTTTTAGAACTGTGAAGGAAGAAAAATTGGCTAACTTGCGGTAAATCGCACTTTTCCTCACAAACACGTTTGTCGGTACTCTTTTGGCTATAACTCCAAAACTATTTGTCTAATCTCGAATTTCTTTTTTTCATTTTAAAGCTGGTTAAATTTATTATCAGATACCATATATTCGATTCCGTAAGGAAATATACATTCCACTTCGCTGAAATCCGCTTACTGTTGTGAAATCCTTATTTTTTCGAAACTTTTCTCGTTAAAACCATAAAAATATATGTTCGATTCCGAATTTCTTTTTTCCATCTCATAGCTGGTTAAATTTGCTATTAGATCTTATATATCAAATTCTGATAAAATTCCGCGTAATACCCTTGCCAAAATTGGCTTCTACATGAATTACGTCCCCGATTCGGTCTTTTTTGGTCCTCGTTACCGGTACTATTGCAACTGTGACCAGTCATAGTCGCTCCGCTCCCTTTGCCAGACTCACTCATCAACAGAATTGTATTTTGTTATTTTATTTATATTTGTTTCTTTAGTAATTCGTAATTTAAATTGGGTATAATTTTCAATTAATAGGTTAAGTTTTAATTTCAAAGAGTTTCAATAATCATTTAGTCATTTTGTTATTCAATACACTGCCTTGTAAATAGTATTAATGTTTGTTATGTTATATAAATATATTATGTATGTTTTGTGCATAGTTTGAATTTTCTCAAATAGATACTGATATTCGGAACCTTAGTTTATTTTTTTTTATTTTTTTTATTTTATTATAGATTTCGGAGCCTCTTTCAAAAGACCATGTAATTTTCGCGGGGGCTCTAAAACTTTATAAAAATATTCCAACAATAATGACTATGAGAAGCAGAGAATATTATTCGACGGTCGAAAATATTTGATCGGGCAGATCTGGAACGAGTATCCTATAGCGGCTATGTGTATAGATCATTATACAGAAAGCTTCTTTCAACTAGTCGGTATCGAACCGTTGGTATACCAATACCAGAGACCCACCTGACAGGGCAATTATATATTTTTGTCCCTCATTGTTTGATTAAAATATTTTATCTTGATTTCATTTGCAAAGCAAAGAATGCTATTTACAGAGGGGAAATTTCATCCTAAAGGAGAACAAACAACTTTTTTTGATATGAACAAAGATTATAAGGAAGGTCGGGAATGGAAGGCAATTTAATTAAAATGGAAAATGCTATTTCGCTTCTATACCTTAGCTTAGGCCACTGATATTGTTTGCTGGAGATAATAAATTAATTCATTCCATTTGTATGTATCTTTACTACCATCGAGATATAAATCCGACTTCTTTTATAATAATTACAGTGTTAATAATGAATATCCTACTTAATAAAATTGAATGTACACCTGAATTTTAAAGTACATTACTTTAGAAGTTCGACTATCTCAAATCATATCCTGAGTGACTGTACATTAGCTTCCACTAGGTTTTCACATCCGTGAGCAGTGCTAGGGATCTCTTCGGACTTTCCCACTATAGTCTTTGGATCAACAGACTGAGTGCATATGATTGTATTTTTAACAACTAATTCATTTTAATTTTTATCATTATTATTGTTTTTAATTTATTTATTTAATTTTAAATATATTGTATAGTTAAAGGTTTTTTTTTTCATTTATTTCTTATTGCATGAATGGATTCATAACTATCCATATTACTTATTGCCCTTAATTAAGGCAGTTTGTAATATTCACTCGATAAAAAATTCTATTAAAAAAATAAATAAAATAAACAGTTTATAAAATGTAATTATAATATAATTACATTTTTTATCCTTATCCTTATTTTTTATCCTGTTACAAAAACCTGGAATATATCGCTATATATTTCTAGGAAAGGGCTGCCCTGTTTTCCTGGAGAAAAACTCCTATTAGCAGGCTGGGAGCTGGCCAACTTTCCGAACCGTGGACCTTTTTGCAAGCACTTATCTTTCCACATATGTGAGCTCTGATAACAAAACTACAATGTGTGTATTGTAGATAGCATCCTATCGGTTCTATCCATTAGGGCCGTGTATTATCGAGTGAAAAAGTGTATTTCTTCAATCAAAACACTTCTCAAGGATATTGAAAAAAAAAAACTAAAACTAAGAGTTTGTTTTCTGACTTATTATAAATTTGTTATTTATATATTTTAAATATTTAAATATTTTTTTTACAGTTATAATGTATAGAAAATGATAAAATACAAAGTGAAATTGTGTTTTTCGTATCACAATCAACCCATGGAACTGAAAATAAATCTTTTTGAATAATCGTGTTCAACTAACTCGTGGTTAAGTGGCTATAACTTGTATTGTTTTTTTAATAATTAAATCATTTACTAGGTAATTTTTGAAATTTAAAATAATTGCAAAGAAAAAAAAGGTATCTAGCGTGAATTTGTTTTACTCATCCTAGGGATCTCTCAACCAACCCTGTCCCTCCACTCATAGAAGGACAGGCCCGGCACAGAGAGGTCCCAGCTCTTCTCTCTCAGCTGCGTCACTGGTGTTAAAGAAAACCCAGTGGAGAGCGCAATGTACAGTCACTCAGGGCATGAGTCGAGAAGCTGGCCAGTGCCAGAACTCCAACATAAATACATTTTTACAATAGATCTCGGAGCCACTGCCGTTTTAATCTGCGAGGGGGGTTATCAGGGTGTGTTGAACTAGATAGTGATTGAGCCAGAGGGTTAGGTTGGAAAGAAAGGTTGCGATGAAATTTTCAAAATTTGAGAGGTATGAGGTCGAGGACATGCGGTATACTGAGATAGAGGGTTTTATTGGATATATAGTAAGGAGCATTCACCATAGTTCGGAGGAAGTAAGTAGAAACCAAGATACCGAACTGTGTCAGCTTTAGTTATAGTGGAATACCATTGAAATTAATAGGAGGACAGGATTTTCGGCGGAGGGTAAAGGTTACGTTGGTGCATTTAGTTTCATTAACTTAGCGTGAATTAAATGAGCATTTTGATAAGTCCGTTTACAGAACAAAAATTGATAATTCCGTTTACAAATGTAAAAATAAATAAATAAGCTTTAATAGTCCTACCGTCTCTTGAAATAACTCTCACTAATGTTCGCTACATTTAATCTTATGTATATTCTCAATATTCAAGGTGATATGATACCTTGTAGCTGATAATTGAAAAAAAAATATTAATATATTCAAAGATATTAACAAACTTTGATAAAAAAAAAGACAAAAAAAAAAAAGATTAACAATAAATGGATTCGCTTTTTGTTAAAAGGTTAGTTATAGAACTAAGCACGAGGCGAATCTATTTTTTGAAAAATGGAAAAAGCTGTACTGTGTATAAAATAGTAGTATTTTGAGGGAGAAAAAATGCAAACGAAGAAAAAGTGCAAAGAAGAAAGTTTTTTTTTTTTTTTTTACATCAGATATCCATCGTAACAAAAACAAAAAACAAACAAAAAAACAACGAAAAACTCAAATATGTAATAATAATAATAGCTATGCTTTATTTACATATTTACAACTTATCCGGCCGATAACAGACAATAGGAAAAATTAAGGCTAAACACACATACAAATAAGAAAATATAAATAACAAATAGTTATTGATAATAACTAATCTATACTATTATATAAAAGGATAAGCCATTTTTCGTTTGTTATCACTAAAAGCGAAAACTACTGAACCAATCTGTACCACATTTTAACTACATCATCTTTATAGTTCAAGGAAGGTTTAGCAATAATAAAATTTAAAAATTATTCGTGAGAGGTTACAAAACAACAATGTTATATAGAGCTAAACATTTATGGTACAATTTACTTTTTTTTTCAATTAAATTGTTATTTAAAAAGCTAATAAAAATATAATAATTTTTATTTTTTTAAGTTTCTGAGTTTTATTGAATATATATTACAAGCTGTCTCTTAAAGGGCAATAAATAATATGGATGATACAGAATCCATTAATACAATATTTACAATTAATTTAAATTAAAATAAAAACAAAAATCCTCTAACTATACAAGATATCAATATTAAAAAATAAAAAATAAAATAAATCATGGAATACAAATATAAACAATAGTAATAATAGAGGAACAGGAAAAAAAATTAAAAAGCACAATCACACTATATATACAATCTACACAAACATCCCAGGAAAACCCCAGACCAAGCTTGTCCCCCAACTTATGGGGGGGGGGGGGCTAGCCAGGCCCCTAGTAATCCCAGCGCTCTTCTCTCAGCCGCATCACCAGTGTGAAAATCAAGTGGAAGCTGAGAGGGAACGCCACAGTCGCTCAGGACTTGAGTAGAGAAGCAGGCCATTACCAGAACTCCAGTAATATATATTTATTACTATAGGTCTCGGGGCCATTGGTGTTTTAATCTGCGAGGTGGGTTATAAGAATGTGTGGAGCTGGATAATGGATGAGCCAGAGGGTTGGGATGGTTGGAAAGGTTCTGATGGAATTTGGAGAATTTAAGAGGTATCAGGCCAAGAACAAATGTTATATTGATATCATTATAAAAACGTAATATGGAGCATTTACAATAGTACGAAGGACTTTGGATTGAAAGGATTCAATGCGTTTGATATTCGATTGTTTTGCTGTCCCCCACAGTTCAAGTCCATAGGTCCAAATAGGTTTAATGATGAGGAGTTTGTTTTCAATGGAAAAAAAATAATAATTAAAATTTAAATGTACAATGTTCAATAGCAGAAACGATGTTTTCTAAACTTTCATATACTTATATGGTTAGAAATTAAAATCTAACCAGATGAAATCAATAAAATAATTTCTTCTGAACCAAAATTATTACCAATTCAAAATGTCTACCCTTTGGTTTTTCATAATGTTTATAAAAATATGATTGATGGGTCTTCAGTTGTATGAACTGGTAATGCAGTCCATTATATGCAAGAGTTTCTTTATAGTCTCTGTCCATCTGGCTGACCAACTGATACACTAAAATTAAAAAAATAGATGGCTAATTATGCTTATATGTAATCTTCAGTCACCTAACCTGTTCAATTTTAACCTGGTCAAAAATTACCGTTATGCGTGAAAATATCATTCAAGGAAAAATGCTCAGCTGCAAATCGTATGTTCTTAACTGTTTGATCAAATATCCTTGAAACCGTTACTTTTAGCACATTTTGTGTTCTATGCATTATTAAAGGAAATTAAATTTGGTTGTATTAATTTTTATTGTTCAGATCAATAGTTTTAGATCTGTGGAGGAGGGAAAAATTTAAGAGATTGGTTAACTTCCGCTATGTCACACTTCTCCGCGAAAATACGTTTGTCGGTACTCTTTTGGCTACTCCGGAACTATTTATCCGATCCAAAATTTCGTTTTTTTTCATCTAAAAGCTGCTTAAACTTACTATCAAACCCTAAATATACAATTTTGGTCAAGTCCTTTAAAACACCGATGCCAGCACCATAAAATACCACGTACTGCTGCGAAAAAATCGAATTTTTTAGCACACTATAACACCAAAAATATTTGTCCGATCCCGGATTTCTTGTTTCCATATCAAATCTTGTTAAATTTACTATCTGATCCTATAAATAAAATTTGGATTGAATTCCGTTTAATACACACGCCCGGACGCTAAGTACTAAATGTTTGATAGTGAGAAGATTTAGGTCGTGTGGCGTAGTTGTTATTTAAGTGTGTCCAGTGTGATTATTAATGGTCCTTATGCAAAGTTTTGAATCCTTTCAAGTTTATTGTAGTTGGCTGCGCAAGTTGAGCTTCACACAGCTTACGGACTTTACCGCGCGAAATACTGCTTTCTAAACTATATTGTAAACTATGTTGTTTTGGGGCATAGACTAGATTTTTTATTAAAATAAGGGAACATTTTGAATTTAATTAAATAAACGAAAAAAAAAAACTAGAACGACAAGGAACCGCTCGTCGTTAAAGACTACTTCAAAATTTACCTGACAAACGTTCAAAGCTCCCAATTAATTACAAAAAACTTATTTACATGATTTATGAGCAGACCTATTCGGACGTACCTACAAAGTTGAGCTTTGGGGATCCACTAAACCATCCAATTCATCTCAAATCCAATCCTTACAATCCAAAATCCTTCGAAAATTCTCAATGCTCCTTTCCTTGTCTCTAATAAACTTATCCATAAAGACTTATTCGTCCGTAAATGCTCCATATGTTGCTGATTTAGCCCAAACCAGATACCTATTCTTTCATAGTAAGCTCCACACAAATCCACTAGTTTCTCAACTTGCTTCCCACACTATTCCCGATAATCTTTCGACGCGTCTGAAAAGATGATGGCCTAAAAATCTTCTAGTGTAAAATTTTTATTGAAGTGCTACTGATGAGTAGTTTTTTTTTTTAATTTTGACATGTTATTGAAATCGTTATCAACACGTTATGTATATTTGTACAGTTGTAAATTTTAATAAATTAATTTATAAAAAAAAAAAAAAATTAAAACAATGACCATTTAACAAATATCTTTATTTTTACTAGAATTAAACCTGCGGGGCCTATTCAATGCTCAGATATTATGGCTAATTATCTTTTAATTCTAAATTTGTTATAATTTAGTTTACTTAAAAAAAAAATTATTACATAATTATTTTCTTATATTTTTATAAATATGTCTCTATTCCATTATTTCTCTGATTTATTCTTTAATGATTATATGTATGTATCATAGCATTATTATTTATTGCCTTCCATGGTTGTAAGATTGTAATATTTGTCAAAATACAAATGTTTCCTGTAGAATAAGACACCTATTTGATATACGCAATACCTTATACATCGTGTATAGAGTTTGATATTGAATGTTTTTGTAATACGTTTCTTGTTGAATAACGAAAGAGGCAGAAATCCGATTAGATATTACGTCCCACTCTACTCTTTCTAAGCCCCAATACAAGAGGGACAAAGCAAGGCGACCTGAATTTTTTACATAGATCTCTATCTCTAAATAAAATCATTTACAAAGTTATAACATAGAACATAGATAAAATAGTATTTATATACACCGGCTTGCAAAAAAATCCCATTCAGTTGATTTTTTTTCATTTTCTCTGTTAAAAGTTTCATTATTTTTTAAGGGTTTATGTCCCAATATATACAATCAGGGCACATGAAATTTATTAGGATAATAAAAAAAGAAATAATTAAATATAATCAAGCAGTATTTAAAAAAAAAATCTAAGCAATTTTAAATTTAATAAAATCTTAATTAATATTCTTTTTTCATTTATTGATATTTACAACTGTACGAAAACATATACATTAAGTAAATGTGTTGATAGTGAATACAATGGCATGAAAATAACTTGTGAAGAACTACTCACTAGTAGCACATCAATAAAATCTACCCTAAAAGGTCTCTAGGCCATCTTCTTTTCATACCCCTCGGAGGATTATCGGGAATCGAATGTAAAGCAAGTTGGGAGACTAGTGGATTGGAGTGGTTATGGATTTTACTATGGAAGGATAGGTATCTGGTCTGGGCTAAATCAGTAACATAAGGAACATTAAGATCTTTATGGATAAGTTTGTTGGTCACATAGTAAGGAGCATTAAGGATTTTTCGAAGGATTTTAGATTGCAAGGATTGGATACGAGATGAATTGGATGGTTTAGTGGAGCCCCAAAGCTTAACTCCGTACGTCCAAATAAGTCTAATTACACAGTCATTACACAGTCATGTAAATGAATCTTTTATAATTAATTGGCAGCTTTGATCGTTTGTCTAGTAAATGTTGAAGTAGTCTGTAACGAAGAGCAGTTTCTTGTCGTTTTAGTCTTGTATGTGAATTCCCAGTAAGACGTTTGTCCAAGTGGAGTCCTAGGTAGCGGATCTATTCAAAAGGGAGTAGTGGAATATCATCTAATATTTAAATTTGACATTGAACTTGAAGTAGCAAAGCAGCTCCAGAAAATTTATTTTAATTCTGAGCTAAAGTGAGTAATTCAAGTATATGGAAATGTATGAAGTTATTAAAGATGAAAAAATGTATTTAATTATAAGGGAGAAAATGTTATAGTTTATAATCACATAATTAGGCACCACAAAATATCGATCTGTTCATGGGAATCGACTTTGTATGATCGATTTTTGATACCAATTTTTTCTCAAGAATCGTCAGAATCAC
Organism: Euschistus heros; assembly: GCA_003667255.2. Classification (NCBI taxonomy): domain Eukaryota; kingdom Metazoa; phylum Arthropoda; class Insecta; order Hemiptera; family Pentatomidae; genus Euschistus; species Euschistus heros. Next base: position 128,217 of record RCWM02000301.1, on the reverse strand, counting down.
AAGAATGGAAAGGAAGCACATCCTTAAAATATGTTTTAAATAAAAATAATTAAATTTTCGATGAAAATTTATATCGTAAGATTATTTTATGTTTTAGAATTACATTTAAATAAATAATAAAGCTAGTATTTGTACTTGACAATCGCTGCGGAGATGTTCCACAGGGCAGGAGAGGGCCCAATTTCCTTTCGGAAATCAAGGTTGTACATCAAGAGGGCTCTGTAGCGCCTCTTCTCATCTCCACCGATACAGTAAATAGAAATATTTAAATACCATTCGTGGCATAAAGATGTTGAACCGCGCCTCTGTCTCCTAAAGTTCGATTCTCTGCTGACATCTTGTTGGCTGAGCCTATTCATCTAAATAGAATGTATACCTATATCCACAAACGAAAAAATAAATAAATAAAAACAATATTACGATACGAAAAAAATCTATTTAGAAACAAAGAATGGGTATTACACATGCCTGTTGGTCTAATAGATTCTGAGTTACGTCCCTCTGAAAATTGGTCATTTTTTCCAAAGAGTACAAATTTTAAGTTTTGGCCGAGTTTCGTGGGGAACACCGGCCGAAGGAGTAATACTACGATGAAAGTCATAAGAAATGAAGTTGAAGTAAATTTAATTAGCTTTAATTTAAGCACTCTATACTATTGTAAAATCCTTATTTTTTTCGGCACGATTCTAACTATACCTTCACAAATATTTGTCCAATCCCAACTTTCTTTTTTCCATCTCAAAGCTGGCTAAATTTACTATCAGATCTTATATTTTAAATTTCGTGTAATACCCATGCAAGCATGATAAAAACTGCGAACTTTTATAGAAGCGGAGTTTTATTTTGGCCCATTTTCTCTATAACTCCTGAACAATGTATCAGATCCTAAATTTATTTTTTCCATCTCAAAGCTACTTAAATTATCTAACAGGTTCTAGCTATAAAATTGTGATTAAATTCAGTGAAACATAGCATGCAACATACCCATTCCATTGAACATAGCAGAACTGTTATGTTTTGCCAAAACACACACATACAGCGTGCTACTAGCATGAGTACGGAATTTAATCAAAATTTCATATATGCAATCATCTAGTGAATTTAACCAGCTTTGAGATGAAAAAAAGAAATCGGATCGGAAAAATTGTTTAGGAGTTATAGAGAAAATGTGCCAAAAAAACTCGGATTTTATAAAAGTTCGCAGTTTTTAGCGTGCTGGAAAGGGTATTACACGAAATTTAATTACAATTCGATATATGAGATCTGAAAGTAAATTTCACTAGCTTTGGGATGGAAAAAAGAAATTCGGAATAAAATAAATATTTTTGGAGTTTTAACAAGAAATGTGCCGAAAATAAGGATTTCACAATAATACGGGGTTTTCAGCGTGATGGCAAAAAAAAAAAAAAAAAAAAAAAAAAAAAAAAAAAAAAAAAAAAAAAAAATATATAAATATATATATATATATATATATATATATATATATATATATAATAATAAAAATAATTATTAAGATACGAACAAAACCTATTTAGAAACAAAAAATGGGAAATAACTATACAGTTTAAAACAATGAAATGAAGCAATGGAAGGTTCATGGGGAAAATGTTTATATTTAGATATGTCTTTTAGCTGGAGGTCTATAATTTTTTTTTTTTTTTGTAACGTTTATTTGACATTCAAAAATTGTAACATTTTGGCACGCTCTAGCTCTATTGGTGCTGCTCGGATCGAAAATTTGCTGAAATTTTCCTGATCAGAAATTTAGTGGAAAATATTTCTGTTAAATAACATTATCCCTAAACCTACCGTTTAGGAGCTATTGAATAGAAAAAAAGTCAGATTTTGCCAAATTTTTTTAAGTTATGGCGCTTTTTTTACAGGCTCTGTTGGTGTAGCTCGTAATGAAATTTTGACAGTTACCTTATCTGAATCATAAAATAGAAAATTTAACAAATGTTTTGTAATATTTCATTTGTGGCTAGGATCTAGCGTTTTGGAGCAAAAGGATTTTTATAGAAAAAGTTACCTTTAAGAAGCCTATTTTCTCTTAATTTTCTTTATTCTGAATAACCATTAATAATTTGATCAACTTAAAAATTATTGTTAATTAAATTAAATTCCTAATTTAAATAATTTGATCCTTTAATTCTACAATGCAAATTGGGACTGCAGATTAGAGATAGATATAAAACAGTCAGGAAGAAATTGAGTTTTTTGACTTGGTGGGTTCTTAAAAGAATCATATCAATAATTTTGCATTAATATATAATAATATTACCACATTTATTTTTATTGTGAATTAAGTTGTTTGTTTATTTCGTTTAACGTCACTTTATGCTGCTATGGCTAATCGGACGATGCTACGGTGGGAGTCCTAAATTTTGCCTATCCAGGTATAATTAGGATAGGGATCTTTAACGAGTACCTGACATCGCACGGCATAGCATAGGACATAGGACGGCATAGCTAAGGATTTCTTACTCCCTTTAAAAAATCCTAAGGTCATCTGCCGGGCTGCGAACCCGCGATCTTGGGTTTAGTAGGCTGCTATGCTAACCACTACACCACATGAATTAAGTTGTTATTATGCATATATTTAAAAAAAAAAATTATTTACTTGTTTTTGTAAATTTGGAAACGAAACAAATATAAAAGCTTCCAATAAATTACAAGAGAATCTTTTACATGACAGCTATTAGACCTATATGGACATACGGAGTTGAACTTTTGGGCTCCACTAAACCATCCAATTCTTCTCGAATCCAATCTTTACCATCCGAAATCCTTCATACTCCTTACTTTGTCACAAATAAACCTATACATAAAGACCTCAATGTTCCATATGTAGCTGATTTACCCCAAACCAGATAGCAATCCTTTCATAGTAAACTGCACTCCCACACGTATACATAAGTCTCCCAACTTGCTTCACATTCGATACCTGATAACCCACCGAGACGTCTGAAAAGAAGATGGCCAAGAGACCTTCTAGTTTAGAACATTAATTGAAGTGCTACTAGTGAGTAGTTCTTTACAAGTTATTGACATGCTATTGTATTCATTATCAACACATTGAGTTAATGCATATTATTTAGTACATTTGTAAATATCAATAAATTGTTTTAAAAATAACATATTTCTAATATCCATGACCCAAGTAAATAGTGTTTTATTTCTTTAAATTAAAAAAAAAAAACCTAGATGTTTAGTTCAAAAATATATCCTTATATTGTACTTTGGTAGAAATTTAAATATTTCAGAAGAAAGATAAATATAAATCTGTATAAAAATAAAGCATACAGATATGGGAAATATACAAAGCAGCCGTAATAAATTAAAAGCGGTATAATTGCATTTAATTTAAAATAAGAGAGCCCTTTCAAACTAAGTAAATTAGTTTAAAAGTCCCCAAGGCCGGATGTTTCAGTTAATACCGCCAGTTACACTCCAGCCCTTGCGGCTTTGGCAAAGGAAAAGAGAACCTCAGACTCTCAGCTATCATTAACTTCTCAGAAATCTCAATCGTCATAACGACTTTACCAAAACCTTATTCCCGGTACAAAAGGAGCTTTTGTCCCCAATTTGAGATAAAAGGGGACTAAAAGCTAAGGAAGAATCGATAAGAAGATCCGAAATGTGGCGACGATCCTCCTCAGCCACAAAGAGAAGAATTAAATGAACTAGAGGAAAGCGAAGGAAGGAAAGAAGAGCAAAGAGGGAAGAGAGAGAGCGAGAATATGGAGCATTGGTTTTATTCAATGGCCCCTGAGGATATCGAAATCGAAATCAGAGATTTTCCGTTTGATTTGATCCGATTCGAGGCAATATCCTGCCCCTACCCTAGGCGGGGGGACCTCCCCGTGCCCTAATCAGCCGACTGCGTCCAAGGCCTTCTTGTAGTCTAATTCTATTAACTCTTCTAAACTGCTTATAAACTCTATCTGTCCACCGTTTCTTCTTTCACTTACTTGTGCTCAATTTAGTGGAACATGAACCGGAACATCCTCAGTAAGAAGCTTATTGCTTCAAAGGAAACCATGGCCATTCTCTGAAAATAACATACAATGAAGATTTTTAGTAAATATTTAGTTTTAATAAATAAATAAATTATATATATTTTTAGGAGAGCACTCTAAAGGATGTTAAAAGTAAAGCGAAAAAGAGCACTCAAGAGATAGTGATTCAATGAATTTTTATTACAATCGACCTTTGTTTAAGGCAATGAGTAATATATATGACACAGAACCCATCCACGCAATATGTACAATGAAGACAAATAAAATAATTTTATTTTTTTATTTTATATTAATTTATTGAAATTTACAACTATACAAATATATACATCAAGTAAATGTACTGATAACGATTACAATAACATGTCTAAACTTAAAAAGTAGCATCAACAAAAAACAATCAGTAGCACTTCAATAACATCTTTGGGCCATCTTTTTTTCAGACGCCTCGGAGGATTATCGGGAATGGAGTCGGAAGCAATTTGAGAAAATAGTGGATTTGAGTGCTTTTTTAGCCTACTATGTAAGGATAGGTATTTGGTTTGGGCTAACTCAGCAACATATGCAACATTAAGATCTTTATGGAAATAAATTAAATAAAAAGGAAACAAAATAAAAACTCCTGACTACAAAAAATAAACTATAATAAAAATAATATTAAGCTGGAACGAAGAAAAAAATTATTTAAATTAAAATACAATCACAAACATATATAAGCATCCCTAAGAAGACCGAACCATGCTCGACCCCTCTACATGGAGATCCGTAGAAGAATAGGTAACTAGTTATAGCTAAACAGGCAATACAGTTTGTACTAAGAGGTCAATGAGTGATTTTCACATAATTTATTAGTATAAGTTTAAACTCCGTCAAAAAAAAAAAAAAAAAAAAAAAAAAAAAAAAAAAAAAAAAAAAAAAAAAAAAAAAAAAAAAAAAAAAAAAAAAAAATGCGGAGGGAGATTTCATCCTTGAAGTCTAGGAATTTGATGAGAGGACTCAATTCCTTGATGAATAAAATCTCATAATAACTGTTCGAGAACTTGCAGAGAATCTCTGAGGTGTTAAAACGACCATAAGGTAATCGGAAAGGTAAAACAGCTTGAAACTAGGTTACCTCATGCATTAACTGACAGTCCATTTCTCACAATAACTTTGAAAAAATTGTTAGAGCTTGGTGATGAGGCTCTGTCACGTCCACTCTACTCTTCAGACCTCTCATCAACTAATTAACATTTTTTTAAACACTTGGATGAATTTTAAAAGAGATTAACATTCTCATCATTTAAATTTGATACACTTATAGATGGGTGATTTCAATATTTCGGGACAATTCCAATAAAAAAAAAATGTTCACTCTATAAAACATGTAAATTGATTTTTTTTCAGAAATTGTTTCTCTAAGGTTTTTAAAGTAAGTCTGTGAAGTGTACATATATAATCTGCAATATTTATAGATTTATCAAATAAAGAATAATTAATAAAATCTAAGGAGTTAGTTAGGATCTAGGGAGTGAAAAGCCACGACTAGGAAGTGAGTTTATTATCTAGGGAGTGGGGAAAATATCATATTTATTACATTCAAAAAAAGAAAAGCAAAATTAATTTATTATAAACTTGGGGTATATACAAGAATTGCATTTTCAGCCTTTTAGGTACGTATTGTCACATCTACTTTAAAAACTTCAAACTATACTTTAAAAATACTAAAATAATATAAAATTGCACTTAATAACGACAGTTCTATTAACTTTTAAACAATAAAATCTAAATAGATTGTAAATGATAATTAAGCTACGAAATAAAGACTATCACACTAGGTATTAAATAAAATACGAGTATATTAAAAACATTGGTTTGATAAAAATAATGTTCCTTGAACTTTAATTATAACTAAGTAGGTGGGTATAACCTTCAAACATTAAATAAAGATATGTAGGCAGTACGTTTAAAAATATAAAAAATTAACGAGCAGCAATAATTGAATTCGTTGGTTTCTCTTGGGCTGATTTTGATGTTCCGGCTGAGCTGAGTGCCTAGAATTTCCCACATTTCATGGTATGAGAGGGAGAAATCAAGAAATTTATTATTATAAAAGCAGATAAACGCTAAAGGAATTTAAATTCAAATATAATGCGATATCCTCACTCAGTTGTAGGAAGTGAATTGTAGGGAGTGAGTTGCTAGGGAGTGAGTTCTTACCAAATAAACCTTGTATCACGTTATACACGTGGCCTATTTGAAAAGTAAAACATGTTATCTATTGGTTTTTCAGGAGTGCTTTGAATTTATCTTGAATCTAAAAAAAAATTTAATGTTTTCAATGGATTGCAACACCTTAGGGAGTGAGGATGAATTAAAATACGGTACTTACCGAGCGGAGCCAATGCACCTCCACTTGTCTGCCACCGAACTCAGCGTCTTGAAACAGATGGCAGTAGACAGGTCTTCCAGAAATAGTGTTGTCCTATACAAAACACCACTTAAATTTTCCTTTTAGAGAGCGATTGAGGGATTTTCAGAAATAATTTAGGGAGAGAGCTAGAGGGTTGTGACACTTCTTTATGTTGGTGTATATCGTGCTAAGAAGACTAAATATCAATCACGAAATTATTTTTGGATAAAAAATAGAAAACAATATCCTTTCAAATTTTCAAACTAGAAAAAAAGCGTAAGACAAGGCCTGAAATATTTTCGAAATGTAAGGGTTTCCAAGTTGTGACAACTTAGGAAGTGAGTAAATCCTCTACATAAACATCAATTACTCTGGTTACATATGTAGATATATAATTATTGTTGGAAGTCCATAATGGTACAATGGGTACTTGGTCATGTAAACTAAAATCTAAATTTTATGTTCAGTACAATTTTCGAAATACCTTTGTGACTTAAATTGTACCGAAATTTTTCAATCACCCATATTTGAAATCTTAGAAGATTATTTTCATAAATAACAAATGTTTTAGATAATTTATTCTTTAAAACTATTGTTAGGGTACATATATTACTCTTTTACAAAAAAATTACCCATCTAAAAGTATCAGGAAATGATTATAATTTAAAAATAGAAACTATATTAATAGCGCAATTAATTAAATTATTAATGTTGAGAGAATCAGATGATGTATAATAAAATCGAACTTTTGTCTTGTTTCCGCATACGATCCGCTTGAACATTCAATGGTTGTACGGCGTCGGCGGTCGTTGTCTGCGAGTCTTCTTGATTTAGTTGCTGAAGTCCACTCTACAAGATTGGATAATAGTCCTAATGTCGATATAAATAAAACAGGAGAAATACGGTCTTGTTCGATCTCTCGAAAACTTAATCGTAATTAATACGAGTAATTATTACCAAAATACTATGAATGTTCTGAACATGAACAATAATAATGGATAAAATAAAAGGACTCACAATTAACAAAAAAAAAACAACAAAAAAACCTAATGTGTTAATAATGACGTTAAGAGGTCAACTAACTGCTTAATACTACTTTAATATAATAATTATTACCATATGATACAAAAAAACAGCTGTTTTATAAAGTGATTAACATTTTGTTTTAACCTTTCGAGCTATTATTTTTTTTTTAAATGAAATTAAGAAATAAAAGTTTTAAATAATTAAATCTGAACAAATTATTATACATAAACTAGCTGAAAGTACCCTGCTCCGCTACGGTTTAATATCATTAAGATTAAGAACAACTTAGATTAGTAAAAATTAAGCGTTAATAGACTTATCTGAACTGAGAAAAAGATATATTCTAGGTTCAAGGAATGAAATTCAGAAATGTTTTACATCTTGTAAAATACAACTTGGGCCTAGTTGAGAAAAACCGATATCTTGTGACCGGAAAACTGATGGAATAGTAGTTGTGGACGAAGCTACTGGTGAAGCAATGTTGGTGGGTTGCTTGTAAGCAATATAAACCTGCATCGAACTGGCCTTACATGTCATCATCAGAGAGCATAATTCTTTTAACCTCCTCTTTTACATAAGTCTTTTAATAGCTTCTCGTCACGAAACAACTCAAACTTGTATAGGTCCACCTCTGCAGCCACCATGAGCTCACAGAAAGTACCATATTATAAGGTTTTGACATCGATCGTATTTTTGTTTGTTTACAATTATAAGGAACTTAATGTGTGGTCAAAGTGTGAGGCTTAAACATCTAACCTATTTTTTAACTTAGTATAGCCCCAAATACCATATGACAATTAATCTACTATTATTCACCCAATTAAAATTGTAATCGCATTTTTCGCGATTTAGCCGCGATCCAGGCCGATCTTTTTAAATTCCTTTCTTAGCGAGCACCTACGACCCTAGAGGAAGCTACATATCGAATTTCATTCCTATCCGTTTGGTGGTTTCTGAGATTTCGTGTTAAATGAGTGAGTGGTGTTTGACTAATATATAGTATATTTAAGAATTATTTTAAATCATAAAATGACCGGCTGAATCAACTATAAACCTGCATCAATTTCCGGAAAAACCCATTCGAAAAAAAAACAACGGAAAAAAAAAAACTGTCAGAACCGGAAATCTCCCTCAGTCAACAGAACTAAGATAAGCGAAATCTCATTCTTTAAAGTCTCTTTAAAACCAATAAATTGGAGTCAGGAACATTTTAAGCCTTTTCTTTGCCTTATCGGACCCAATGGGTGTGGATTGGGGGAAGGATATTCTAAAACGAATAGATAAATTTTGCGGACACAATTCTTTCCTCCGCCGTTCTAACGAACACGATAAGAAAATCCCCTGCTCCCGTCTAAAAGACCTGTACGAGTGGTATTATCGATTCCGATAACCGGGAGCTTTTTCCAGGAGTTCCAGCCCCGTGACGGAGCAAGTATAAAGTTGATTAGTGGAATTAATGAGATTATTCCAGGACCGACGAAATTTTAATATTTGAACTAATCACTTTGCCTAATCCTTTCAGCTATCGGGGGCTGTAGAGGGGGGAGGGGTAATAGAGTTAGGGGAACGATTGAAGAACTTTTGGAATAATTCGCAACTAACTAACCGTAGGGCGGGGGGGGGGGGGGGGAGAGAGCTTTGGGGCTGCTTCCAAAGGAGGCTCTATTATATAGTGCACTCCGCTAATACTAATACCTCTATACCTCTCTTCAGTACTGGCTAACCTCTTTATAAACTAATTGAGGTTAATCTCCTATTGATATTTTAATCTGCTAGTTGAAGTATAGATAAATAGGTTTATAAGGAAAATGTAATAAAAATAATTACCAAGCATTGAAAAAAATATTATAAACAGTTTTATCTTGAATGAGAAATGCAATAGATCGTGGATATAGCCTGTCTTTTAGGTTGATGCAAAAATAATGCAGGATTTTATTTCTGTTTCATTATTAATTCCAATTGTGTAAACAAAACTAATGCACAATGCTAAGTTATACACATCATTTTAAAGCCTATTTATCTCGCTTACTTTCCTATATAATCCTTTTTTTTTAACATTTAATTCAGTCCATTCAGTGCCTCTATACAAAATGACGTCTAGGAGCGACTTTCGGCAAATTTACTTTTATGAGTTCAAACTCGGTTGAAGTGCTGCGCAAACGGCTCGAAATATTAATGAAGTTTGAGGGCCAGGTACTATAAATGAATCTACAGTGCAGAGATGGTTTCAAGAACTCCGTAGTGGAAATTTTGACCTCTCAAACAAAGAAGTTGGTGGCCGCCCCTCTGCTATTGGCAACGACCAGTTAAAGCCAATAGTTGAAGCTGACCCCACCAAAACTGCTCGAGAAATAGCGGAAGAAACTCGATGTGGATCAATCAACAATCGTACGCCATCTCAAGGCAATTGGAAAATTGCCTCATGACCTGAACGACTACCAACAGGATCGGAGGTATGAAATCTCTTCTATGCTTTCCTTAAGCAACAAGAATGGTCCATTTCTCAGTCGTATAGTAACGCGATGAAAAATGGATATTGTACGACAATAGGAAGCGTATCAAACAATTATACACCCAAAAAAACTATAGTCACTGTTTGGTGGTCATCTGCAGGACTCATGCATTACAGGTTCCTCAATCCGGGTGAAACCATCACTGCTGAAAAGTACTGTAATGAACCGGAAAGGGCCAACCAATCCTTTTTCACGACAACGCCCGTCCACATGTCGCACGGCAGACAATTAAACGTCTTCGTTAGTTGGGTTACAAGACTTTACCACATCCTCCATACTCACCCGATCTCTCACCTACAGATTTTCACTTTTTTAAACTTCTGGACAACTTTCTGCGCGAGAAGCAGGTCAACTCCAAGAAAGACACTGAAAAAGCATTTCGAGAGTTTGTTGATTCCAGAGACTCTACTTTTTACTCTTCTGGGATTAATGCATTAATTGTGCGTTGGCAAAAATGTATAGATTGAAATGGAAGTTATTTTGATTAAATATATTTTATTGAAGTTAAATTGTGGCTGGTTTTTACTGAATACCAAAAACCTGCATTATTTTTGTATCGACCTAATATAATATAATTCTTCCATATCTACTATATCTGATAAAGAAGCACTAACATTTAAAAAATTTTGGCAAAACTTTTTTTCGAGATCACTCTTAACCACTAAGCCTTTTCCCCAGTTATGGGTACCCACTTTTTAGTGGCTTATTGTGCCTCAGGAGGGTTTACCAGTATCAAAGTCGATTCACGTTTGAAGTAACAAAAACTAAAAATTTTGTCTTCAGCCAAACTCTATTTATAAATTATTCGATTTCGAAATAGGGTTTGGCGTGAATCTTTTCTTATCAGAATAATCGGATTGTGAATAATATAAAAAGTGATGTTATTTGCTTAAGGAATGATCGATGGATTATTTGAATTGAAAAAAGTTTCAATTAAAAAAATTAATGTGCTTTCTACTTATAATCTTTATTTATTCCCTTTATAATCAATCTTTATTTAATTGAATTAATTACTTTTTGTTTGGACAAAATTCGCCTTACTTTGTCACAAATAAACTTATTCATTAAGCCCTTCATGTTCCAAATGTTGCTGATTTAGCCTAAATCAGATACCAATTCTTTCGTAGTAAACTACACTCTCTGTCGAATCCATTAGTCTCCCAACTTGCTTCACATTCGATTCCCGATAACCCACCGAGCCACCTGAAAGGAAGAAGGCCAAGAAACCTTCTAGTTCACAACTTCTATTGAAGTGCTACTGATGAGTAGTTCTTCACGAGTGATTTACATGTTATTACAATATAAAGTAAAAAAAAAGTAATTATTTAATATCTTCATTATTATAATTGTAATATTAGCCTCTTTGTAACCCTTATAGTAACTGTTAAGTAAATATTCCGTCATAAATAAAAGAGAAGTGGTAATTGTAAATGAAGAAGACATAAAATCCCCCTCAAAGTCCAGGGCCAACACTCATTCGCATGAGGGTATATAATGTAATTTTAAGTTAATTTAAAATTTTGTTTCTCCCCCCAGGCGGTGACTGTAGGGCGTGTCCAGCAAACACAAGCCTCCCCCAGAGGATGCCAAGATTTTACTGATCTTGGAGGGTTGCCAAGAGATCCCTCCACCTTCATCATTTATGCTGTCATACATATTTATTGCGACCACTCGACTCGGGAAGCAATTTAAGCGAACAGTGTGTATAATCCCTGATACATAATACCCTATTTGCCAATTAGTAGCCCTCTAGCCTGGGTACGATATATATTAAACTTGCTAAGCACCCTTCGCGTCCTTTGAGGCGCTTAAATTTATCCACGTCAAGTATCGCTTTCATCTTATATTTTGATAAATATTCATAGAGATTAAAAAAAAATAAAATAATAAAAATAACTAAATCAATAAAGTTCAGTTTGAGCTTCTTTCTGGTTACGGGTCAAATTAAACTTTCCAAACAAAAGTTGTATCCAATATCGTGACGAATGTGATGAGTTGGTACTAAATAAATCGATTTTCACTCTCATTACCACAGTTTAAAAAATACTTAGTGATTAAAAGAAAACTATATCACTATTTATGTATAGATATTTCAGGTATTAAGTATGAATACGTAGAGCAGTTTAAATATATATTTAAAGCTAATTAAATTACCTATAAAATTGTTTATAGGGTAGGTGCTGTACCTAAAGCACAGTGGACTTTTTTATCAAAGAGAAAGTGGGAGGAGGGAAATTGAAATTGTTAGATTGGTAGTGCTGCAAGCATCTCCTTGCAGTTGTACGTGTGTTTTCAAGATTGTCAGATCAACAGTTTAGTAGAAATTATTATTTTTAAGTTTTTTTCTTCCAAATCCTGACCAATCCAGCCAGTGATTTAAAACATTTTAAGACCTACACTTAACAATTTTCTAGTCAGTAATATTTCATTGAATTTTTCGATAAATATATCATAACTTCATATGTTTTCATATCAGTTATCCCTCACGGGTTTTGTGAAATAGTGCTTTCCGCACATGGCGTTCAGTTGTACCTGTGGACACCATTGCCAGCTGAACCTGTGGACAGATGGTTAAAGTGTCCACAGGTAATTAACATATGTTTCTCTTTGTTTATTAATTCATTATCTTAATTATACATATATTGTGGACAAGTTTTGTAGGCATTCCGCGTGATATAAAATGCCTAAACTTGGATACCTACTATTCGTATAACTTTTTTTTGTAAGAGGAGAAAACTCGTCACTCACTATTTATAACAAACTATTCAACTAGTGAAGATGGTGAATTCACAAATGTGATCTTGGCTGATCCATCAAGCAAAGATTGTAATTTTTTGGATGAATTGATGAATGATTATGAACAAGGTAAACAAATTGAAGATAAAGAAATATATTTTGGTACCTATGTTTTGTGTTGTAAAGCATTATATAGTTTTGATCAAAGGAAAGTAGACTTGTTCACGTTCAACATTTGCTACTTGAAAAAAATTTCGTCAAATGATAGAACCCCAAATTTTATTCTTCCAGACATCGCTACTGATTATGAAATTGAAATATTACCACCGCCATCTTTTATAACTGGGAGATTATGTAAACAAATACATTTTCCTAAATCTATTCATGGATACGATCTCTAATGATTCGATTTTTTTGCAGTCTGCATCACTCGTTAACAATAATTATAGGTACATAAAAGATTTATTTTTGTTAAAAGGTTTAAAAATAAGTTAAGTGTCTATTTACTTTCATTAAATTCTTTAAATTTATTGTTGTCATCTTTCTAGTCTGCCTTCTAGTTCAATAATATCAAATCGACTTTTCTTGTTTAAATATTCAATTTTGTTTAGTACATTTTATAAAAAAATATTGTTCATGTGTTTCTCTAAACATCATTTCAATTATAAATCTATGAAGAAATGATAAATGATGAATGTCCATTGGTACAACCACTAGTGTCTACTGGGACAAAGGGGGAAGGTACCTATGGACACTAATCAGTAAGTTACAAAACATTATTTTTTGTAAAAATAAAATTACTTTTCAAAATAAAAACACTAGGGTTCGATAGCCCCTTAAATTTCTTATCTAATTGTACAATAACCATTCAGATAAATAAAGTACCGAAAATTAGAAAAATTTATAAGTGAAAATCGTCCACAGGTACAGCACCTTCCCCTACTTACTTGTCGAACTGTTATCCAGAAATACGTTTTTGAGAATCAATCATTTCCGCAATAAAAGAATTTTTACCTCACTTTTTGTCAAACACTTAATTCACTAAAAACTCATATGTGGTATAAACGTAAATTTAATTTCCTACAGCTTTGATTCTGACAAATGATCGTGGAAGGCACTAGAAGGAAATGTTGGGCTAAAAGTGAGGTAATGAATTCTTTGAATTATCGATTTTCAACAACGTATATCTCGGAAACGGTTGGAAGTTCGACAATATATATATATATATATATATATATATATATATATATATATATATATATATATATATATATATATATTTTTATAGGAGTTAGCTTTAAGTTTTATTTTAAATATATTTCGAGTCTACCGTTTTCGAGAAATAATCAAAAAACCCAAAAATGGCACCTTCTTCCCTCCCGCCCACCGTAAGTTCATTCCCCAGGGGCCGGGACTAGTATATTAGATTGACATGTTAATATTCTAACTACCAGCCTTTGTCGCTAATATAGATTTAGATCCGTCAGTATAGATTACGAAAGGTTCTGTATATTTTTAAGTAGACGGGCAAATTCGGATTTGTATTCACAAGGAGAAGTATTATTTTTGGAAAGTCGGGTTAAATGAAGCAGTGTTTTGGGCGATTTGATTGTCCATGGAGGGGTATGAACTTCTTGTTTGTGCACAGGTAATTCTTTGAGGAATTTAATGGCCATATTTTCTCTTTCTGATAAAGGGAGTGTTGAGTTCGACATTTTTCCAAATGCTTTGGTGAATCTGGGTTTAAAAATGTATTTGTGTGCTGGGTGTTCGGGATAAGGTAGAAGTTTGGAGATTAGTTAATTGCTAATTTTTTCCTTCTGAATGACAAGGGTGGTATTCCTGCTTCACAACACAAACTAAGAATAGGACTTGTTCGAAAACGCTCCTGTCGCTAAACGAATCCCAGTATGATGGACGGTATTATTTTATTTACTATTCGGAGTCGGGCAGAACCATAAATAAAACAGCCATAATCTAGTTTGGAGCAAATTATAGAGCGATATATTTTTATTAATGTTACTCTGTCGGAACCCCAAGAAGTACCACTAAGATATTTTAATATGGTTAGTCTCTTTGTGGATGTTGATTTTAGGGTGGAGATGTGAGAGTCCCAAGTTAATCTACGATCTAATATCATTCCTAAGAATCTATGAGAGTTTGTGTAAGGTATTATGGAATTTCCTAGACGGAGTTCAGGAGAGAGAGGAGTGTTTTCTTTTCCGACTGAAATGAAGACATCTAGATTTTTCGGTGGAGAATTGAAGACCAATGGCTGTAGACCAGCAACACAATCTATTTATAGCTTCCTGTAGTTTATTTTTAATATTGTCAATGTTCTCGTTGCGACAAATAATGGCCAAGTCATCAGCGAATAATAATGGCTTGACACCTCTCGGTAAGTTAAGTCCCAGGTCGTTTATTGCCAGGCAAAACAAGGTTGGACTGAGGACACAACCCTGAGGAACACCGTTGACCTGTTTATGAGAATCTGATAATTCACAACCTATTCTGACTCTGAAGTGGCGATTGAATAGAAATTGTCTAATATAGGTGAAAATTCGTCCTCTGATTCCGGCGGATGATAGTTTATTAAGGATTATGCTGTGGTTGATGTTATCAAAGGCCTTTTTTAAGTCAAAGAATATCGCAATCATCTGTTGAGAATTGATGAAGGAATATTGGCTTCGGCCTCTAATATGATCAGGTGATCTACAGTGGATCTTCCCTTACGGAAACCGGACTGGAATGGTTGTAGTAACTTGTTATTTTCTATCATCCACATTATTCTTTTATTTACCATTCGCTCCATAATCTTACTAAGGCAGCTTGTAAGAAATATGGGTCGATAGCTGCTTGGGATTCTTTTGTCCTTTCCGGTTTTTAGAATAGGGATTATTATTGAGTTACGCCATGTTTTTTGGAAAGTGTCCAGTTCGCCAGACATGATTATAAAATTCAAGTAGCCATTTTTGAGTATCAGCTGACAGGTTTTTTATCATATCATAATGGATTTGGTCTGGACCGGGCGTTGTTCCTTTAACAGTACCCAGAACATTTCTGAATTCCCACATTGAAAAGGGGATGTTATAGTATTCCGTTTCAGCATTTTCTGTGCCTGTTTCTATTTCATCGGAAACGATGTTAGTGTTTTGAGATTTGTAAATTTCGTCATAAAAATCAGCGAATATGTTTGACACGATTAGGGGATCATCTGATAATTGTCCATTTGCCAGAATGGTGTATTGTGAGGAAGATGGATGTTTGGAGATTTTACGGACTTTATTCCATATGTCAGCTGCTGTAGTAGAAGAGTTTATGGAGTTTGTAAATTTTTTTCCAGGATTCTGATTTACATATATTAAACAATTTCCTACAAATAGCTCGCTGTTTCTTGTATTCTGTCATGTTTTCTGATGTTTTTTTGGAATTTTTTAAGAGCTTTACGACGTTCTTTAATTGCCTTTTTACAAGCGTCATTGAACCAGGGAACGAGTGGTCTTTTTGGTGAACTCGAGGTCATAGGTATTGATGTTGTGGCTGCTTGTAAAATTTTATTGGTTATTATTTCGCACCCTTTATCGATGCTTATTTCAGATGGTTGGGTTTGAGGTGGAGTGGCCAAAAAGTTAAAAAGAGACCAATCTGCTCTGTTTAGAATCCATCTCGGTTTGGTGTGAGTGGGGTTTATATTCATAAATTTAATAACCAGAGGAAAGTGGTCACTACTATAAAGGTCTGGTAAGACTGTCCAGTCTACTCTATTATACAGGCTAGGGCTGCAGAGGGAAAGGTCAATCGAAGAGTATGTTTTATAGCTGGAGCTAAGGAACGTTGGTTCACCAGTGTTAAGTAGGAGAAGATTAGAATCATCTAAAAAGCTTTCGATTACTTTACCCCGTGCGTTTATATCCTGTGAGCCCCATAAGGGATTGTGGCCGTTAACATCTCCAATAAAAAGAACGGGTTGTGGCAGTTGCTTGTAGATGTCCAGGAGGTTTTGTGTGTCTATTGTACGGTCTTGGGGTAAATATATATTGCAGATGGTAAAGCTGAAGCCAAGGTGGACGGAGACAGCTACAGTATGGAGATGAGAGTTGATTTGTATTAGTTCAGAATATACAGAACGGTAAACCGCTATTAAGACTCCCTGATGACAATGGTTAGTGTTTGTGCCATCTTTTCTGTAGATTTCAAAGTTTTTCAAACTAAATTTGTCGTTTGTTGAAAGATGAGTCTCTTGAAGAGCCAGGCAAAAAGGGTATGTATCATGGATGAGTACCTTTAAATCATTAAAATGGATTTTTAAACCGTTACAGTTCCATTGGACTAGGGTCATACAGGATGGTTAAAAAAATACAAAAAATAAAAAACATGGTGAATCCCACAATAGAATAATAAACCCATAATAACAATGCGTGTGGCATATTGATAAAAAAAAAAAAAAAAAAATAAAATAAAATAAAAAAAAAATAAAAATAAAAAAAATAATAAAAAATAAAAAATAAAATAAATATATATTAAAAAAATAAAGAGAGAGATGGAGTACATTGATGTATATGAGTATTGTGAGGTTGAAATCAGTAAGCAAATATTAAGAGTGTTATCTATATACGATATATAAAACACTAGACACAGGTAAGTATTTTTATTCTGAAAGTAAGGAGTATGTAATTGTTATTGTAATTTTTTGAAGGTATGATTTAAATGGAACGGGATGATATAATTTACAATATTATTGTTAATCTTGTAGGGTGTAACCATTGTTAATACAGTGTTCAGGTATTTTGGTTTCTTTAGATTTCATTTCACTTTTCATACTTTTCTTATTTATTGTTTTTTTGGATACCTGCTCATCGACCATTTTGCCCGTCTCTTCGATAGTCGTGGTCGTTTCGACCGGGTCAGAGATTTCTCTATCTACCAGATTTCCGGAAGTTGATGGGGTTGGGGGTCGAGAAGAGGAAGATGGGGAAGGGGGGGCTTTGTTCACAGAGAGGCTCCGTGTCTTAGGCCGAGGTGGATTAGTGGGAATGATAGGAGGGGGTAAAGTGGAGGAGGGTAAGGAGGGAGGAGGAATAGAGGGTGGGGTGATGGTAAAAGTTTCTTTGGTTGTTTTATTTTTTAACTATGTTTTTAACGATTGCTTGATTGTTAGAACTGGTCGAGTCCTCACCTAAGCTAACTAGTGGGGTTGTGAACTCAAAGTCCACTTGGGTTCCAACATCTTTCTTTTCCGTGGTTTTCAATAATTCTGAAAATGACTTTTGAAATGTAGTGGGATTTCTATTTTTGAAAATTGTTTTAGCCTCATTGTAAGATATTTTATTATTTATTTGAATTGTCTTAATTTCTTTTTGCGTTTTAAAAATGGGACAGTTTTTATCTAAGGCATTGTGATCGCCCTAAATTCAAACATTTAGTTTGATTTCCACATTTGCTATTGTTTGAATGTTGTTTTTCACCGCAGTTTGCACATAGGGAATCTTTTTTACAGTTTTTTGTGGAGTGGGAAAAAACCCAGACAGTTATAGCACCGTATCGGATTTGGGATGTATGGTTGTACATCCACAGATAAAAAAACCCAATATTGATTTTTCAGGTGGTGTTGGTGTATTAAACGATAAAATATATGTATGCGTATACCTTTCAACTCCATTTTTTTTTATTTTTATCCTAACAACATCGGTGACGATGTTCTTTAATTCATCTTTTATTTCCTCTATCGTGGCAAATTGCAAATCATAGCACCTGATTACACCTTTAGAATAGTTTAACGATCTATGGGGACTGGCTTCAATTTGAAATTGGCCTCCGAAATTCTTCAAGGATAGTAATGCATCTGTTTGTTTGGCATTACATGTTTGAATGAGTAAATTTCCATCTCTTAGTTTTTTTTTATGTTTTTGGTATTACCCACAGTATTGGTAATGAATTTATTTATGAAAAATGGGGGGGAAACGTTTTTAAAATTTCCCTCATCTTTTCTTACTAATACTATGTACGTCGGTGTTATTTTTGATTCAAAACAACGGGGGCTTTATCTGGAGGTGATTTCATCCTGCCTCTCTTTCCTTTGGGGAATCGGACCCCTCATTTTTTAATTTACAATTAAAAACAAAATATTCAGAAAAATAAAATAAAGTAAAAATAATATTTCAAAAAACAATAATAAAATTGTCTCTAAATAATAAATAAAAATATAAATAAGAGGTTTATCTGGACTGTTGATCCTGTGAAGCTCTTCTATCTTCGGAGTCTTGATAAACAGAAGCCGAAGTTTAAGTCATGGTGAATTCTTCGAAAATCCGGTTGTATGCAATCTTGAAAGGATACCGCCACTTCAAACAAACACAGAAAATACCGCGATGTGCTCTCACCGAAGGCTAGAACAAGACTGATGTAGTCTGTTTAACATAAACTTAATTCTAAATATTTCATTTTAAGTTTCTCAGATATCTCAGTAATAGAACCTTTAAAGTCAATCATAACTTATCCTATTCTTCCCTATTTATCCAATCTGCCAGTGTTCCTCAAGGAAGTATCCCAGGTCCTATCCTTTACACGGTTTATACATCTGACATCTCTACACCTCCTAGTGCTGTCCTCACTACGTATGCTATTGACACATGCGTGTTATCAATAAATAATGTTCCCTTCATAGCATCCCAAACACTCCAATCTCATATAATAAACCTTCAAGAATGGTGTCAAAATTGGAGAATTAAACTAAGTCCAAATAAATCTCATCAAATAACCTCATCCCTTCGATGTAAACCAACGGCTTCCAGTCCTACACTATCCTTTAAAAACATTCCACTGATCCTTGTAGAGCAGATCCGATACCTAGGACTCCACTTGGACAAACGTGTAACTTTGGAATCCACATACAAGACTAAAACGACAGGAAACTGCTCGTCGTTTTCGACTTCTTCAACATTTACTAGACAGACGTTCAAAACTTCCGATATCCTACAAAAGACTCATTTACATGACAGTTATCAGACCTATTTGGACATATGGAATTGAGCTTTGGGGCTCCACCAAACCATCTAACTCATCTCGTATCCAATTCTTACAATCCAAAATCCTTCGAAAAATCCTTAATGCTCCCTACTTTGTCACAAATAAACTTATTCATAGAGACCTCAATGTTCCATATGCTGCTGATTTAGCCCAAACCAGATACTCCATAACCATTCAAATCCACTAGTCTCTCAACTTGCTTCCTATTCTATTCCTGACTGAGGCGTCTGAAAAGAGAAACCTTCTAAAATAGAACTCAAATAGAAGTGCTACCAATGAGTAGTTGCTTCACAAGCAATTGTCATTTTATTATTTTTTGTTTTTATCACATTTACTGGATGTATGTTTTTATGTACAGTTGTAAATTTCGATAAATAGATTAAAAAAAATAAAATTAAATAAAGTTTGTCAGCTGAGTAGATTAGTTGTTCAAGTATATTGGAGGATATCGTGTCTTAGTATGGATGTTATATTATTGTTGTGATTTATACTTGTTTAATTTGATTTTTCGAAGCTTAAGCCAGTCTCAAATGATTAGTAAGTACTGAAGATTCAGCGGAGCGTATGTGAAATTGTCACAAATTACATAAGTTAAAGGATTACATAAGTTAAAATTTTGAATTTACTGACGCAGATATTTTAATACTCTCGGCGGAACCTGCCCGCTAGGGAGCGCGTCCCTCGGGTGGCGGATGGGGGATCCCTCATAGGAGGGGTGGTCTGAATATACAGAATAAAGACCCGTGGACCAACAGGTACCCAGTGCTGGGGGGTATAGCCCGGCCACCCTTTCTCCTGAGGGGACATAAATATTCAGGAGGCCAGTTGTCCCGAGGAGGATACGGGGCCTCTTCTACTGGGCTAATCACCCGTAGTTGAGAACATATGATTCAAAGTAACTTAACTTGCCTCGGACTTGGACAGACTCATCGGTTACGACGCGGCGCTCATAAGGACATACGACTTGGAATATGGAATATTAAAACATTGAATGGAAAGGAAGTGGAGTTGGTGGAGGAGATGAAGTCCTACAGGGTAGATCTACTAGGCATCAGCGAAGTGAAGAAGAAGGGCCATGGAGAAGTTTGTTTAGATAAAGAACATGTCCTCATTATTCCGGAGTTCCTGCGGGAATGAGGGCAAAGGAAGGTGTACAGATTATCATGACCATGACCGTGAGCACACGGAGTTATGGGAAGGCATGGAGGTGAGCGTACTAAAAATGGTAATGGTCAAAGACTTATTGATTTTTGTGTTGACTACGATCTCCTAATTGGAAACTCGTTCTTTCCACACAAAAAGATACATAAAATAACTTTTTTTCCGCTGAAGAAAGGAATGTAAATAGTATAATAGACTACTACATTAACAGTCGACGGATTAGAAGACTGTTTACTGATATCAAAGTGATAAGAGGTGCAGAAATTGGCTCAGATCACCTCCTGTTAGTCGGAGATACTCAAATTCTTACCCCCCAGAAAGGAACATCCAAGAAGTTACCAGAAAATTGACGTTATTAAGCTCCAGGAACCTAAAAAAAGAATGGAATACTCAAGTCTATTGGATTCTAAATTCAGGATACCATTATGGATGGAAGTGTAGATACAATATGGACAGGAATAAAGAAAGCCATACTGGAGGCTGCTACTGCTACTTGCGGCATTGCCTATGTTTCACCTGCACGCAAAAGATCCAGGTGGTGGAATGATAGGGTGAAAGCATCAGTTGCGAGAAAGAAGGCATCATGGAAGGAATACTATAAGCACAAGACTCCAGTCAATTGGGAACTATATGTTCGAAGAAGAAACGAGTCCAAGCTAGTAGTAAGGACGGCAAAGAGAAGAAGCTGGGAGGAATTTGGTCAAAACTTACAGAGAAATTATCACGAAAACATCAAGGTTTTTTGGAAAAAGATCAAGGCAATGAAAGGAAGGGTGAGTAAGATATTTTAATAAAAGTTAAAATCTTTCTGGATGCAGTTAACTCAACAATAACTCGTCATGATTTAGTTATTTTCAACAAATATCGATTTCAAGTTAGTTTAATGGGTTTTTTTTTTTTCAACTACTTATTGTTATATTTATATTTATAAGAGAAATAAAAAATTAAAAAGTCAGCCATTGCTCTCTCTCTTTATAGACATTTGCCTCACATAAAAAAAAAAAATTGTTTATCATAATGATAAGTCTATAGTAAGAATAATATTATGTTCTCATACATACGTAACATTATAAGATAGCCTTAAAAACTATCATAAAGAGTAGATGGAATAATTAAAGATAAATCTCATATTTGTTTATTTTGTAAAACATGAATTGAAGTTATGAATTTCGAAATTACCAATAAAGTCAGTTTATCAATAAATGAATAATTTTACAACATCGATTTATTTCTATCGTCAGTAAAAGCAAACGATCTATTACAGACGAGAACAAATAATTTAACATCTTTTGACTGGCTCTATTAAGTTGATAATTAATTGAAAAATTCCTTTGAGAGGATCTTTTGCACAAAGAGTTCAATTTCATTCTTTCCATTGTATTACAAAACTTAATTTTCTTATGTTTATCTAGTTTAACCCTTTCTTTTTTCCCTTTCCAATTTACTTTTCAATAAGTTACTTTTTTTTGGTCCTGCTTAAGTTAAAAGAAAGTTTTTTTTTCGAAAAGAATCTAATTGAGGTATTTAATAAATTATGGAAAACATCGGTATAGATAAGGACAAAATTATTTTTAATTAAGGTTATAGTGTTAGGAACATAATCTATAATATCGATTAACAGAATATCTTTAATACATTTTATTATTTTTAATCATTATCTATATATATATAAATTAATATGTGTATGTCTGTATTCGATAGATTCAAAAACCGTATATCCAATCGCCGCGAAAATTTGGGAAATTATTAGGTATAACCTCGGGAAGGTTTTTGAAATTTAAATCAGGGTTGATATTCCACTAACCCCTATTGAGCAGATCCGATACCTAGGACTCCACTTGGAGAAACGTGTAAGTTTGGAATCCACATACAAAACTAAAACGACAAGAAACTACTCGTCGTTACATACTACTTCAACATTTACTAGACAAACGTTCAATCCTTCCAATTTATTATAAAAGATTCATTTACATGACTGTGATTAGACCTATTTGGACGTACGTAGTTGAACTTTTGGGCTCCACTAAACCATCCAATTCATCTCGTATCCAATCCTTGCAATCCAAAATCCTTCGAAAAATCCTTAATGCTCCTTACTATGTGACTAATAAACTTATCCATAAAGACCTTAATGTCACTTATGTTACTGATTTAGCCCAAACCAGATACCTATCCTTTCATAGTAAGCTCCATAACCACTCCAATCCACTAGTCTCCCAACTTGCTTCCCACTCCATTCCCGATAATCCTCCGAGGCGTCTGAAAAGAAGATGGCCTAGAGGCCTTTAGTGTAGATTTTATTGAAGTACTACTAGTGAGTAGTTCTTCACAAGTTATTTGTATGCCATTTATTCACTATCAACACATTACTTAATGTATATGTTTTTGTACAGTTGTAAATATCAATAAATGTTCAAAAGTTATTTTTTATGAATACTACTTTAGTGCAGGTTTTTGTAAACCATTAGTAATAAAACACTATCAATCACACTTTACTTAATGTATATGTTTTTTGTACAGTTGTAAATATCAATAAATGAAGGAAAAAAAAAATTATTAAACCCTTCTGTACCAAATTTAAACTACAAAATCTTCATAATTCTAGGAAGATTTTAAATAGTATATTTTACTATAATAATAACACTAAACATTATTGCCTTATCAAAATATCGATTATTTTTTGATTTTGTGTTTCAAAAATGGGCGACCTAACCATAGCTTTTGATGAAGGTTTTAAAGAAGACTAATATTTCAATAATTTCAAATTCATTTTAATGTTTCAGATTGATTTAATGAATTGTACCATTGTTTGTGTGAAAGAGCAGTAATATTACCAACAAATACTATAGCAGAGAATATTAACAACATTATTACTGAAAAAGTAAATTGTGACTTAGAGAATATCTCTATTGATAGAGTTGTAAGCACTGATAATGCAGTCCATTATCCTCCTGAGTTTCCTCTTAAAACGTCTAATGTCTATCTAAATTACCAACTCATAGATTAGATTTAAGGATTGAATATCCAATAATGCTTTTGTGTAAATCATTGCAATAATACCGGGTTACAGCTTTGAGTGAAAATATCGAGAAATATTGTGAGAAAATAATTCTCAACTGCATTATAAGATTTTTACTGTTAAAAAATAAAACTTCTTTTATTAGTTAAACTTATTTAAGTTTGTTACTTATAAGAGCGGGCGAAGCCGTGAAAGGGGATGCTAGTTTTTATATAAATTGTTGATGTAGTTTCACTTCTCTTAAAGCTGTCTTTAATTTAGAGCTGTCTTTAAACAAAGTCCATCAGTACTGCTATTACCTGAACTCAGAGTTAGGTAAAATTTAATCATTACTATTTGATAATTAATTTCCAGGAAACAACTACATAATTTAATAATGTTTAAATCTTTTAGTCATTTTTTAGTGAAATAATGATAATACAGGTCTGCGACTAAAAAACTGCAAAGGATTTTTTAACATTTTCTTATAGATTTTGAACTCCCAAAAACAGGAAAAATATTCAAAAAATTCAATCACATAGGTTTTTATGTGTTTTGCAGTATTATGTTTGTTATTATATGCATGTTATGTTATGGTATGATTATTATATAATACTCTCGATGCTTTTGGGTCTGCAGGCAAGCTATACTAAAACCCATGCTTCTTAAGCTTGTGGGATAGTAGAGCCAGAGAACAGCACTGGACTAAAAGTGATTGGCCACCCCTAGAAACTTTAAAACCTGGAGAGAAAAATGTTATCAATACTACTTTGGGGCCTCCAGAAAAGGCTTTGTTGCTCCCTCTCCATATCAAATTGGGATTGATGAAACAATTTGTAATATCGTTGGAAAACGATAGGTTTTAAATATCTATGTACAAATTTCCCGAAGGTATCAGAAGCAAAGTTGAAAGCGGGAGTTTTACTGGCCCCGACATAAGAAAACTTTTAACCGAAACCCTCTTTGTGGAAAGTATGAGAAGGAAAAAGAAACTTGGTTTTCGTTCAAGGATGTAGTGCAAAGTTTTTGGGAAATACTAAGGATCCTGACGACAAAACCATAGTTCGACAGATGCGAAGCTCAAGGCTGCAAGATGAGCTTGAAGGTCCATATTTTACACTCCCACATGGACTATTTTCTTGAAAACTTGGGAGCTTACAGTGAAGAACAGGGAAAGCGCTTTCACCAGGATGTCAGTGATATCGGGAGACGGTACCAGGGAAGATGGGGGGTGGGGGATGTCACTATGCTTGCAGAATACTGTTGGATGCTTAAGTGGGAACTAAAGATGGAAATCTTAAAAGGACTCGCCGAAGTATCAGGAAAAGAAGAAAAGGTTTCATAAAATAAATGAATAAGTGTAATATTGTTACTCTGTGTCTCAAAATAATGTTTCATTGGTAGTAAAAAAATGTTACGTTTGATAATAATTTTGAATAAGCAAGTGCTTTTACCACTTTTTTGTGTTTGAATTAGCAAAAAACCCTTATGAGTTAGAAAAAAATAGACATACTTCTGAAATAAGCGCATTTTAAAACATATAATTCAGTTAAAATATCTCATGCAGCTGACAAACAACATTTTTTTGCAAACCTGTGTAATTTGACTGAAAGATTTCATATAATTTAATTAGCTGATGATTCCAAAAAAAAAAAAAAAAAAAAATAGTTATAAAATAGCAATGATTAAATTTTGATTATATTTTAGCTATGATTAAATTTTTCCCAACCCTGCCTGAACTAAACTGAGGCAACACTGAGCCAAAATAGGTAAATTTAAAAGTTTAATATTCACCCACCCTCTTTATCTCTCTCTCTCTATTTTTATTTACAAGTAAAAACACTTTTGAGTTTTTTTTCCACAATACATAAATTTCGAGAAATTCCGTGTTGGAAAAAAAGGGACTTATTTGATAAAAAATCTAATTAACTTTGAAAAAGCTCGTCAAAAATTCCTGTTGCCTCTGGAAGGTTTTATTTTTTTGCTTCTTAGGAAAAATTTCAATTTTTTTAATTCCAGGTTTTAAATTTTTTTTGTTTTCATAAAGGCAGATGAATTTTAAATGTATCGGCTTAAACTAGATATCTGAGTTTAATTTTATTTAAATCCATTTATTTTTCATTGATGTCTAGCTTTTAATTTTACTAATATATTCATGGTGGTATCAAACTTTCGACCAGCAGTGTAAAACCACCAGATAAATGCACCATAATTTAGAAAAGCACCTGAATCCAGAGAAAAGCAAAGCACCCTTATCGGCTACCCTTAATTCCCTCCCTTACTATCCATTACTTTACCTCAATAACCGTACAATTCAATTTCAAATTTCCATCAAAAACCTCGGAATCTCCTTTGATCAACACTTATCCTGGAATAACCACATTTCCCAAATTACCAGAAAATCCATCATGATCCTCAAACAGCTCCAAAGATATCATGACTCCTTTCTCCGAAGTACCCGCCAACTTCTGGCATCCTCTCTCATTTTTCCCCACTTTGATTACGATGCTTGGAGTAGGAGGGGCTGTCTGTTGAGCTAGTGATGAATAATGAATTGTTCATAGATTTATCTTAGGGGTCGACAGACGGCCTCACGTTGCCGGTACAATGAGCTAGGGTGGCTTTTCCCCGATTTTCGACGGCAATACTTCCTCGGCACTTTCCTATTCCAGTCATTAAAAACCAATAAACCTTCCTATATCCTAGACCTAATTACTCTGCGTTCCTCCATTCACCACCTGAATACACGATCTCAACCTTTCATATACCCCCTCATAGAACTGCCTCCTTTGAAAAATCCTTCGACATCCGAGCTACCTCTTTTTGGAATTCCTTACCTATCCATATTCGCAAAGCCTTCTTCCTTAACTTCTTTTAAACATCTTTTATTTATCCATCTCCTCGATCTTCAATCTTCCACAAAAATTTAAAAAATATGAAAATGTACATAAGTGTGTATAATTTAATTTTTAATAGTGGTGTGCTGATTTGTAACTAATCTCTGCCAGACAATTGTACCTTTTATTGTGCACTTTAATTATTCGTAAGGGACATTTAGACTTTTAGTCTGTCCCAGAGTAAAGTTTATTTTTCATTTCATCCCATTTTATTTAGCTTAGTCTTCGATTTGCATTATTCAATTTTATTTTTTCTCTGTTAAATCTTGAAATCGACTATATATTTTTTCTGAATCGCCTTAGATTTCTTTTTATAAAAACAGTCCTCTATAATAACAATAAATCGAACCTTAGAATAATGTAAATGTAATAATTTTCCATCCGATATGGCCTGAGGTGCTGGCTGCTGGCTGGAGGTGGCCTGCTCCTAATAGCCTCGCCCATTTGCCCCGAACATAATGGTGGGGGGGGAGAGGAACTATAGCCGAAACGCTAATGCCTCCTATATATTTACATACCTGACCAATGAGTGCCCACCATTCTATTATGTATTTTTATATAATATTTAGGGTGTAATTTACGTAAATCCTTATAGAATTTTAATACTTGTTTATCTTCATTTTTTTTCCCTGCTGATAAATATTTAATCAGTCAATATTAAGAACTACCTCTTCTCTGATTTATTTACCAAGCAGTTTTCACATCCAGTTCTACACCTTGTCAGAATATTTTTGTGGAACGCGAGGATGTTACGCGTAATTTAACGTGCTCTAGCTGTGTTGGTGTTATTCGAATCGAAAATTTGACGACAGTTTTTGTATTACGAATTAAATCGAAAACTGTTTTTGTTTATGAGAACCTACCGTTTAGGAAAACTCCTATTTTTAAGTGAGGGGTTTTTCTGACTAGAGCTCGCTCTAGTGCTTTAGGTGTTACTCGGATCAAAAATTTGCCGACATTTACTTTATCAGAAGCAATAGATTATAGGTAGACAAATTCTTGATCTATTGCTTTTCCCATTCAGGGAGGAATAGAGTTTTTTTTTTTTTTTCTTACTTCTGCCTTTTTTCTGTTAGTCTCATTTCTAATATGCTGAGTCCTTGATATTCTGGGGGAACTCCTCCAAAAATCCATCTCAACAGCCAAGAATTTTATTTTTTTTATAGTCAAACTGGAATATATATTTGTCTGGACTTTGTCCAAAACATTTTTTTTTCTTTTTATCAAAACACTGCTGTCAATAAAAATATCACAATATTTAAATTACAGATAATGATTTAAATTAAATGATAACAATTTATTAATTTAGGGATGGATTTGCTAAACTAATTCATTTAAATGATTGAATGCAATTCTGTCTTATTGTTTAGTTATAGGTAATTGTTGATAGGCGAATAATGATTAAACAATACAGTTTAGGTTACATTGATAATCCATCGGGCACAGCTTCCATCTATTATGTAATCCATTACGTCATAATTGTTGTTAACTGTCCATCACCTCGTTATTATCACTGTGAATTAGCTTATTTCATCATATTCCATCATACCAATATATTATCAATTAGTGCAAAACGTTATTCAAGATGTTGGTTGATTAGATCCGTTGACGGGGGGGAGGGAGGAGGGGGAGTCAGGTGATATGTGAACGCGACCACTTTTGGGAATTCCAATTACCGGGACACCATGCAAAGAAAACAAACGTTAGCAAACATTTTTTTTTTTTTTTTTTTTTTTTTTACTAACATTTCGACTAAACTCTTTATTTTTTGATCAGCCACAAATAAAATTATGATGTTACTGACCCTTGCATTGCTGATTTAACCAAAGCATGATGTCTATCATTCCATCATGTACCAAATGTACCATATCTAATCGAATCCAGGAGTCTGTTGCTTCCCATCCTTTCAGGCGTCTGAAATCAAAATGGTATTTGAAAATGTATAATATAGAACCTTATTTGAGTGCTATAAATGGATAGTTTCTGTTTAAGTTGTCGACCTGATTAGATTATTTATCAGTTTATTTATGAGAAAAAATATATACGTAGTAAGGTCCAAAAGTTTCCGGCCTGGGATAGAAGGAAAGGTAAAAGAAAAACCTGGTCCTACTGTTTTCAATATATTCTCCTTTAAGTTCAACACACTTAATACAACGCTTTGGCAACATTTCTATACCATGAAAAAAGTAATTTCCTACTATGTTAAAAAAATGTTCTTCCACTGCTGCTTGGAAAAAACGCGTAAAAATTCACTGCAGCAGTGAAGTCGTTCCTGTTTTTGAGCAGCTGAAAGGATTTTTGGAACCCATCTTGCACTAACCTTGTTCATATACAAATGTTCTTTGATGCTTCTCAAAACACTTGTTTTTGAAAGCCCCAATCTCGCTGCTATTTCCTTGGCTTTCAGTCGCAGAAGTCAGACAGGAATTCAGATTCCACAAGTTGGATTGTTTCAGAAGTGACAGCTTCCAATGGGCGATTGGGACGCGGGTCATCTTCTAGACGTTCTCTCCCTCCCTAACTTAAATAATTTTGTCTATTCTTTCACTGTGGAATACAAAGGGAAGCACTGCCCGTGTACACAATCCAAGCCCTCTTTAATTTGCGCAGGAGTAAGACCCTCTTTACAAAAGAATTTAATAACCTCACGGCACTCGAGTTTGAACATTGTAAAAATGGGGAGTTTCCTTTAAGGCTGGACACTGACTGACAGGACTGAGAAAGTGCAGGCGATGGGTATGGAGTGAGCAGGCATGGACCTGCATAGGCGTGACGGTCCCGGCACATTTGAAGGAGGGGAAGCAGGAAAGGCTGGAAACTTAAGGACCTTACTACGTATTGTAGCTATGAATTAAAAAATAAAATAAAATAATTCTGTATATTTATATGTATATATATTTTTTTAAATTCATAGCTATAGTATATATTTTATCTGCAACATTCTGCTGAGTTCTGCAAGAAGATAACAATTCTGAAGTTTGATATTGAGAACTAGCAACTTGAAGTAAGGAGCTTGCTGACTAATGAAGTACTTCACTCCCTCCTCCTACTCCACTTGGTCCAGAATCAAGTGTACGAGGGATCGATTCTAGTTAACAAGTATCTAATCAGCACATTTGTATGTAAATAACCTGATGTAGAATAAGATAATTTCTTAATTTTTCTAATGTAATAAATATAGATTTATTAATATCTTAACAATCTATTGATCATATTGAGATGAATTTTCTTATTAAATAAGTATTTTTTATGAAAATAATAGAAATTAAATAATTTTATTACGTATTGGGTTAAAAAATAAGTCCGTTCGCTTATTGAGGGTTAAATAAAACTATGTGTATAATAGACATAAAATTTATTTTAACCTACAATTCTTGTTATATCTAAGTATAACTTGTTCCCATCTTTCGATAAATTGCATAATACCAAGTTCATAGATGTATTGTACTGGGGGATATTGTCAATAAACTGATCCAAGGGGTTATTGATGTCTTGTTCATTTTGGAATTACCGTCTCGGCGATTAGATCGTGGAGATGGATTAATTGATGTCAAAATTTCCTGAACGAAATTCGACAAACCAATTTTTACAGGTGCGTTAGGTTAAGGAATCATTCCTATAAACACTGCCATTTTTGAGCTTCTGCAGCACGGTTATAATGCTAATAAAGCAAAATATGGCGATAATGAATGATATTTTTTTCCATGTTCACAATACAATAGCAATCAAAATACTCAGCTAATGTAAACAAGAATTTGCAGAAGTTTTTGTTGACATATAAACAGAGTTAAAAATCCACCTTTGGGATTTATTCATCAGATAAGAAATGGACAAATAATAGGAAAAATAAAGAGAAAAACCGAAAGAACTTATTAGCCAACCTAAATACTTGAAACTTGAAGATTGTGTTTTGTTTTTAACAAACAGTATTATTTTCTTATTGTAACAACAAACAGACGAAAGTTATACGAATATATATTTGGTCCATTAGTTTCCGGCCAGCCCTGATTTCCTACCGCCAAGAAGGGTGAGACATGTCTATCCGATATTATAATAATTCCTTTGCATTATTACAATGTTCAAGATCTAATAGCAAACCGTTTAATTTTAATAAAGAGAGCCTTACTCTTGTGAAAGTTAAAAAGGGATTGGATTGTGTTGGCAGTCTTTATTCTACTGAAAAAGAATTGGCAAAATTATCTGAGTTAGAGAGAAAAATTTTGAATAATGGCCCGTGTCCAATGTCGTACAATTGGAAGCTGTTAATTCTAAAACAATCCAACTTGAATTGCAGCCTGACCGCCGGCTGAAAACCGAAAACATAGCCAATTGATTAAAGGATTAAAAAAAAAAAGTGTTCTGAGAATCATTAAAGAACTTTGCATTTGAGCAAGGTGAGTGCAAAAAAGAGAAAAGTGTTCGCTGACCACTACAATTACAATGAAATTAAAGTACGAAATTCTCATAATTTACTTCATTATTGAAAACGGAAGTTTTCAGCAGCTAAAGCCACTCGTTTAGTGGTTGAATTTGAGGGTGAAAACTCTTTGAATGAAAGAACGGTGAGAAGGTGGTTCCAAAAATTTAATGAAGGTGATTTGAGCCTTTAAAGGAAATCAGGATCAGGGCGTGTTTCAGTAGTCAACCAGGACGTTCTGCGCTTCAAAGTTCTGTTCAGAACAACTGCAGAGAGAATGTACGATGTTTTGGTCCAGCGGTATTCAGGTTTAGTCAACAGGAAGCAAATCTTGTTCCAACAAGATAATGCCAGGACCCCACACCTCTCGCCTTACAAAAGAAAAACTAACTAATTTGGATGGATTCGAGCTTCCTTTCATTTCCATTTTAGAAGATAAATTTCCAATGTTTCATTTATTGATTGAGGAATGGAAAATGTTACGAAACCCTTTCACTAAACATTGTGAATGTTTTGGATTTGTTTTTATTGAGTATTTTCTTTATTTCTTTCTCTTCCTTCTTAGTGCCTTTCAGCGTGGAGATGCCTCTGTCCAGGCAAACCAATCCTCCCTATCCCGAGCCAGCGCCCTCATGGCATTCCAGTCTTTGCCTCTCTTCTCTCCCACCTAGGAGATGTAGTTCATCCATTGAGTTCTGGGTCTCCCTCTGGGACGATTTCCTGTTGGTCTGGCCTCAAAGTACTTTCTCGGGTCTCGGGTCCTCATTCATCCGGCAGAGATGTCCGAACCATCTAAGTTGCCTCTTTTCAAGGGTATCCTTTAGAGAGACAACCCCTAGATCCTCTCTAGTCCTATCGTTCCTGATCCGATCCCTTCTGGTTCGGCCCGCTACTTTCCGAAGGTACCTCATTTCCGCTGCAGTAACTTTGCTTAGGTGCTTCCCTAATAGTACCCAGCTTTCACTTCCATATAGAAGAGTAGGCAGGTAATCAGCTTTGAAGATATGTAACTTAACATTTTTCTCCACCTCCCTTTTCCCTATAACCGTGTTGCAGAGGTGGTAGTTGGTTGAGTTTGCCTACCTTATTCTGTTGGATATCTCCTGGTCTACCTTTCCATTCCTGCTTATCACTGTTCCCAGGTAAGTGTAGTCGTCAACCATTTCCAGTGCTTCACCCTTGCAAAATACCTCAACGTATTCTTATTCCCGACCAATTTGCATTATTTTACTCTTCTTGATATTAATGGTCATTCTCTTCCTTTCAAGCTCGGCCTTCTATTCAATTACAGCTTGCTGTAGGCTCTCTTTGGTATCAGCTATAAGGGTTCAAAAATGTATTATTTTTTTTTTTTTGTTTTTATATATCGTTGCTTAAGAATTAAAAAAACTGTATAATAAAATGGTATTATTGTCTGAGTGGTATAATTTCGTTGAATGGAGATTGTAATCTAATTTTTGTTCAGTTTCCAATAACAAATAAACATCTTCGACTAACTGAAGTTTAGCTTGGAGTTGCTTGGGATTTTTGTTTTTAATTCTGTACAAAGAAGGCTTGTTTATAAGGAGAAGAATTGATTTATGATAATAACACAATTAGATATAACAAAACTATTGCTTGTCTGCGGTATCAATCGGTTCCTAGGAATCGACTTTGGATCATCAATTCTCGATACATCCCTACTGATTATGTAAAAAGAAATAATAATTTTAATTATAGTAGTTAATAATAAAAATATTTAGGTGAAAAATTCAAATAAAAAAAAATGGATGAAGTTCTGATGTTTCACTCATGCGGTAAGCCACGGGGAACTGCTATAGACTGTATTCCAGGCAATGAACCCTGCGGTGATAAGATATAATGGCTCACATATTTTCCAGGAACTTGAGTCTTCCTCCATCTAACGGCCGCATCTCTTCGATTTCATTAGTAAATCAAGGATGACAGTCATAATAGGATTCCAATAGGTTATTTCGGGGCTGGAAAAATGAGATCAATAAAGTCAACAGGTCAAATCTATACCCCTACCTCACCAACAACTTTACTAGCACTATAATTATTTATCCATGATGCTGATCAAGTGTTTTAGGACTATGATATAAAATACGATTTACATACATAAGAAATAATACATCAAACGTAAACAGTTTATTATATGAAGAGGTGATTTAATGAATATATGAAATCCGGCATTAATTTCTGGGACACCTATATTAATATACTAGGTAATTATTTAAAAAATAAATTTATTACGTCCGTTACCAATTTTTTTGTTTCTTTAGTCATTTATTGAAATTTACAACTGTATATACAAATATAATACATAAAAATATGATGGTCCTGATAAAAATGACACGTCACTTGGTTTTAAAGCAACTACCCATTGGTAGCACTTATAAAGGTTCTATATAATGAAATATTTTATTAGAAGGTCCCGAGGCCATCTTCTTTTCAGGCACCTCGGAGGGTTATCTGGAATGGAGTGAGAAGCAAGTTGTGATACTAATGGATTTGAATAGTTGTGGAATTTGCTATGAAAGGGTAGATATCTGGTATGAGCTATGTCAGAAACGTAAGGTATATTAAGATCTTTGTGGATAACTTTGTTTGTGACGATGTAAGGGGCATTTAGAATTTTTCTAAGGATTTTGGATTGAAAGGATTGGATACGAGATGAATAGGATGGCTTAGTCCCAAAGCTCAACTCCGTATGTCCAAATAGGTCTCATTACTGTAAATGTAAATGAGTCTTTTGTAATCGGAATGCTACGTGGAAGGTATTAGATAGGGATCTTTAACGTTTGACAAGTAAATGTTTCCGAAGGACGGCATAGTCGAAAACGAAATCCTAAGGGCAGTTTCTTGTCGTTTAAGTGGAAGGTATGAACGTTACCAACTAGTTTAAAGTTTCTTGTCGTTTTAGTAGTAAAAAACTAGTAAAATGAATGAATCAAGGTATAATTTCACCCAAATAGTTATCATACATTGAAATAAAAATTAATTTTTAATTTCTCGTCTCGTTTTATATAATATAGTTCCTTGAGGTAGAACGAACCAACGGACCGAAAGCCTGATACCGCCAATCAGGTCCAACAATAGAGCCGTCCAACAAACCTGGCGGACATTTCCGTATCTACAAAGATCCCTGACATAAATGGTTTCCACAAGATGAACAATAATTATAGAATCCGATTTGAGTGTCACTTTGGTAGGCAGCCAACTTACTCCAGTCCTCTAACTTGTCGTCAAGGGTGGAATATTAATAAACCTAATTCTGTAGCTAATTTGCAAAACTATCAACGAGTTTTACATGGCGTGTTGTTAATTAAACTGTAAGTCAGAGTCAAGAACTAAGACTGTTAATAAACTCTATTATTTTGTTCTCATATTCTTTTGGGTTGTTCGGAAAATAATCAAGGATTTCATAGTTCCATTAAATCAATGAAGAAATTATTTTATTGAATAAGCATTACGCCTGTTAAAATAGAGTTTTGCCTATTTAATTACACTTATACAGCAAAAATGTACATGTATAGGTACATATTTACAAGAAATCTCTTAATTAACAATATATTTTTAATATAACATAATTTCTTACTTAACTAGGTGGTTTTATTATGTACAAATAAAAAATTTAAATTAAATAAAATCAAATAAAACAAATCGAAACTAAAATAAAAAGTAAAAATTACATCTTGTTTTTTTTTTGTTAATCATCTTGGGTATTATGTCATTATTTATTCAAAAAGAATGATCTAAGCTTAATGACATTTGTGATGAAATTATGTGCGTTGATTTTTACCTCATTGTCAATTGTTAAAATCGTGGCTATATTATGCAGGGTGTTTTTTATTTTATGATTAGTTAAAAAAATCCGCCTGAGTATTGGGGGGCAGTTAAATGGGATATGATTTAGGCAATGATTTTTATTTTGATTACACGTGCTGCATATAGTTAAAGAGTCTGTTTTTACATATTATTTTTTAAAAAATTGTTTTTATTATTTTACCTGAGTCGTGGTATTATTCTTGTTTTGTAAAATGCATCTAAGATAAGGAATTTGGCATCAGTAATCTGTGTAGGCTTTATTTCCTTATTAAATGTAGAATTGTTTACTCTTTCTAAATTCTAAGCAATTAGCATGTTTTTTATATTTTCCCACAGCTTTTCCTAAATTTTTCTTTATTAGGGCAGGTTATACATTAGTTCCATTAAATCACTTCTCAAGAAAATCGTCATTCATTTATTAACGCTGTTCCGAAAAACGAAATCGAAAGGCTAAAAATTCGATTAACCCCTAGAATCTGTTTGATATTTTGATCGAACTGGAGATTCCAAATAAATTGGTTAATCTATTAAAGATGTGCATATCCGAAAAATTTTATAGAGTCTGAATCTGTACTTTTTACTCCGAAAAATTTGAAGTACGTTCTGGGTTGAAAAAGGGAGATTCTCTTTGCTCGGGTATTATTTAACTTACCTAGAATACGTCATTAGGAAGATAATGCAGATGGGAAAAGGATTAGAGATTGGTGATCAATTTCCGGTTCTTGGTTATGCTGATGATTTGGTACTGTTAAGTGAAGAAGCGGAAACTATTAAATTAGCCGTAACTTCGCTCTTGAACGCCGTTAACGGCATCAGTCAAGTAATTAATACCGATAAAACGAAATATATGGTTAATAGTAGAAATTACGGTGATGCAGATATTTCACGGGGCAAATTATTCATCAATCCTAACCATTGTACTGATAATTTTATACCATCATGTCTACCTCTATTCCATACTTAAAAGACGTTCAAACTATGTACCTTTAAAACAGAAACCTAACATTTACAGTAACTTGTTAAAACGAATATGCATCCCAAATATATGGACTGGCCAAAGAAACTAATATTCAAAAAATACAAACATTTCGATCTAAATTCCTAAGACTGATAACAGACTCCCCGCCTTATGTGGCAAACGATACGCTACATGCAAACCTACGTATTCCGACTGTTAAGACCCTTATTCATATAATTTACAGACATTTTCATTAAAAACTGCGTGGACACTCTAACAGACGGGTACTTAATATGGCAACAGTACAAATTCCTGACATAACTCAACCGAGGCTGGAAAGGAGCAGGTTGAGGGATCTCCTCGCCTAATACCTAATAATTTAGTATCACTCCTGGAGATTGTACCGCTGGGTGTTGACTCCCACATGCCTGATCATGTCTGTTGTTTTGATGTAACTTCACATTCACTGGTTGAAAACAAATGTATACAGTTGTGAATTGTGGTAAAAAAAAAAAAAAAATGTTTACCTCAAATGACAATGGAAAAATATAGCCCTACTTTTTACAATTATTATTCTTTTTTCTGTGTGTGTATTTATTTTAATACATCCAGTCGGATAGAAGAGTTGTTTACAACTAAGACTTGTTTTTTAATCCGAAGCTGCTCGCCATAGAACTGTTAAGTACTAAATCCCTCACTTAGCCCCCCGGCAGGACAAAGGAGTCCTCTTTATCATAGTTAGCAGCCTGGAGACCTGCGAGCTTCCTCTAAACAATGGCTTCAACTCCTTTTGTGTCTTTTGCAGAACAATACTTTTGGCAGGGACCTTTCCAAAAGTGAAGAACAACAGGGCTGGGAGGTTGTTCTGTTCCTCAGGGAGGCCTATGGAGTCCGCTATATAGATTACTCTCCAAACTAAAAGACCTTCCATATTTTAGCAAAGCAATCCAAGGATTAATGGTACCAATCTCAGGCTTTGTATTCTCCATTCTTGAAAAATCCTCGTTGATTTTAAGTCTCTTGGGAGTTTCAGAAAAGAAAAACAGTCTACCTACATATATGTAGGTATTACAATTATGTATTCGCAATTCAAAATTATGCAGGTACGTAACGTAGCAATGCCTTCAGAAGGCAAGATGCACTATTCATTCAGTACTAAATCTTAATCAGGAGATAAAAAATTCAACAAATTTATAAATTGGCTGTGATGTTATAGAAATCGTTGCATGATTGTTTTTAGAATGGCGTTTCATGTCAGCTTTTGTAAAATGGTAGTAGATACCGGCTGACCGCCTCGCCATCTCAAGCTGCGCCTTCTTTAACTCTGCACAAGGAATCACTCATGCGTACCATCAAAGAACAAATACAAGGCTACTACAAAAGATTTAACAACATACTTTAAGGTCATCCTAATAAGTTCATCCAAGACATGTCCACAACATTGACGCCAAATTATATCCGTCGAAGATTGAAAAGAAGTTGGATAATAGATCTCGAAAAAAAAAAACGAAATAGGATTAACAAGAGAGATGGATGTGTCACTGGGTTATGCTTTTCAGATCATGCCTCCCATGGAAGAACCTTTTAGTTTGTTTTTTTCGTCATAAAATTTGCTAATTGTCATTTTGATCTTGTAAATTCAATCATTAAAAAATGTAAATATGATATACTGACCTGCTAAGAAAGAACGAAACTTTATGAAATTGGTTAAAAATATTAAAATTGTAATTAAACTCCTCAATTTGCGTTAAGTTTTATAAAAACATACGGCAATTTAAGAGTTTTCCAGTCATAATTTTCATATATAATATTAAACTAAAAAGCTATATACCCCCTTTTTAATAAAAAAAACTAAATTGTTTGCTAAATTTAATATACTAATTCAACATTTACTAGACAAACGATCAAAGTTCCCAATTCGTTACAAAAGACTTATTTACATGACTGTGATTAGACCTATTTGGACTTTGGAGTTGACCTTTGGGGCTCTACTAAACCATCATATTCATCTCGTATCCAATCCTTACAATCCAAAACCCTTCAAAAAATATAAAATGCCCCTCACTTTGTCTCCAATAAACTTATTTATAAAGATCTTTATGTTCCATATGTTGCTGAGTTAGCCTAACCAAGATATCTATCCTTCCCCCTTCCACGATATATATATATATATATATATATATATATATATATATATATATATATATATATATATATATATATATATATATATATGTATGTAATTTTTTTTTTTCATTGGAATGCTAAACAGTGAAGAAATATCGATTTTTTTTTTTCATAGGAATGCTAAACATTTAAATCGCAAAACTCTCTCTCTCTCTCTCTCTCTCTCTCTCTCTCTCTCTCTCTCTCTCTCTCTCTCTCTCTCTCTCTCTCTCTCTCTCTCTCTCTCTCTCTCTCTCTCTCTCTCTCTCTCTCTCTCTCTCTCTCTCTCTCTCTCTCTCTCTCTCTCTCTCTCTCTCTCTCTCTCTCTCTCTCTCTCCTCTCTCTCTCTCTCTCTCTCTCTCCTCTCGCTCTCTCTCACTCCCTCTTTCCCTCTCTCACTCTCTCTCTCTCTCTCAGTCTCTCTCTTACTATCTCTCTTCGTATCTCCCTCTCTACCTTATTCCTTTAACAATCATCGAAAAATTAAATCGAATCTCCTTGTTATTTTATTGTCATATTGATTTGGTCAAAACTGGGATTAAGGCCATCCCCAACCTTATACGAATTCTATTTTTGAGACTCCATTAGCAAAACCAGAATGGATGATCCTTCGAAAAGAGAGAGAAGCTACATAAGATATATCGAACTGGAACGATATAAATCACTTTGTTAGAAATTGTTGGAACGGAACAAATCTAAGCGGTCCCGAAGGGATTAATGGTGTATTCTCTGTGTAGTCAATAATACAGGATATAGCGAAAATAATTCAGGATTATATTGCGATCCTCAATATGGAATTATGTTCTGGATAATGTCGAGTATTTGATGAGTAATGACATCGGATGGAAAAGATAAAAAAATGGGTCCGGTCAATATTTAGATAGGAATATCTACACATAATTTATAACATTTATGGAAAATAATTTAGATGAAACATATTAAATTAATCGGAAAAAAAATTGTCTTTGATATCAAAACAAACAACAAAACTTTAAACAATAAAGAATAAAAAGAAATTATATCTACACTGTTCGCGTCAATCGGCGCTTTTGTGAGGGGGGGAAAGGAGAAAACTTTATTATACCGTATATTGACGCACTCTATGAATCTCTGTGCAACTAGCCCTTATCTGCGTTAATCCCTACTAGAATATTCCTCTTTCTTCTAGCATCTGTGCTCCAGTAGGCACCTATTTAAATTGCCCAAGACCTCATGGTCTTCCATCACATTTTTGACCAAGACAAAATAGTCTTCCAGGACCCTGTTCCTCTTAAAAGTGATCTTATTTCCTGTGCCAGTCAGTAAAGATTTAGTTCTTCCCTTAATGAGTGGTGATACAAGAGGAGGAGAGCCAGAACAAATATTGCAGCTTAGGAGAAGCATTTGCCAGACCGTAAGGATTCCGTCGGCGGCAGTAACAAGGTGAGAAGTTTCTTATGTATTATTTGGTTATGCTACCTTCTCAATAATATCTCCCCAAAGGTGCGAAACCTCGTTTTGATATTTTCCCATACAGTCCATTTTCTCGAGGCCGAGGCGAGTTTTTCGCATCGGACATTATCATTCTTTTCCTATACATATACTATTATATAAAAGGAAAAGCCATTTTTCGTTTGTGCTCACAAACCGCGAAAAATACTGAACCAATCAGCACCAAATTTCAACCACATTATCCTGATAATTCCAGGAAGATTTAGCAACAGTAAATATCTACTGATTCTAAATTAATTTGTAATTAAAAAAACGAAGGTATATGGATAACAGAGATGTTTAAAAATTAACCGATAGGTGGCGAACGCAATTCTATATGAGATGTTATTAAGTACGGTGTATATAGCTTGAAATATATAATACAAGTTACTTTTATTCAAGTAAATAATTAAAAAATATTTTAATTAGATATGCTGTGCAAAA
Source organism: Euschistus heros (assembly GCA_003667255.2). Taxonomy (NCBI): domain Eukaryota; kingdom Metazoa; phylum Arthropoda; class Insecta; order Hemiptera; family Pentatomidae; genus Euschistus; species Euschistus heros. The sequence goes on along the minus strand of RCWM02000301.1, from coordinate 88,169 downwards.
CGTGGACCCAAGTTAAGTATGATAATTGACAGAAATGTGGTTAACACTATTCCGCAATAGGGTTTACATTGGTAAAAATACTGAACCCATTTGTGCCAAATTCACAATTCTAGTAATAATAAAAGTTATAATAATAAAAATCTAATTGTAGAACGTTGGGTGGCAGAAATGAAGTTTGTCACAATGTGATATAATGTTATGGGTGAAAATTAGAATTTAATCAGATAAAATCTATAAAAAATTTTTTCCCGAATAAAAATTAATACAAAATAAAAAGTATCGATTATTGCATTTTGATATTATATGCAAAAACATGGATCATGGACTATTAGTTATAAGGACTGATAATGCAATCTATTATCTATTAACAAGAGTTTCTTGATAGTTTCTGTCCATCTTGATTTCCAACTCATATATTAAAATAAAAAATTGAATATCAAATTATGGTTGTACGTACTCTTCAACTACTCGTACCTAATCTGTTCAATTTTAAACAAGTTAAAAATGACTGCTTTGCGTAAAAATATCTTTGAAGAAATAATGCTCAATTGCATACTTCAAAATAATACTTTTATCGAGAAACTAATAAAGCTTCAATTATTAATTCAAATTTGATAATTTGAATTAAGTTCTTTACTTGTAAGATTAGGCGAAGCTGTGGTAGGAGATGAAAGTATTTTAATAAATATAAAGAATATGTTATACATAATATATTCCATAATCATTTCCATACTGTAGAAATTTATATTTAGAATTGATCTCATAAAGACCTTAATGTTCCATATGTTGCTGAGTTAACCCAAACCAGATACCTATCCTTCCATCATAAGCGCTATAACCACTCATATCCTTTAGTTTTTCAACTTGCTCCCCACTCACATTGAAGTGCTACTGATGAGTTTTCTAGTTTTGACATGTTATTGTAATCGTTATCAGCTCATCTACTTAATGTATATATTTGTACAGTTGTAAATTTCAATAAATTGATAAATAGAAAAAAAGAAGGAATTAATCTAAGGTAAAATGAAGTTTAAAAAAGAAAAAAAAATGTAACATTAGAATATTATTCGATTGTTTATTTTTGATATCAATACTTTTAAGTAAATGTTTTTGAGAATTATTGGGAAAGTTATTTTTGACAAATTTCAAGTCATTCAATAAATAAACAATGCAATGTTTCCTCGTTAACTCAGATGACGATGAATGTTTAGAAACTTTCCTTCACCACAGTTTATCTAAAGCCAACTCAACAATTTGAGTAGAAACGAAATGCTCTATAGCAAGTCTCGATCGACCAAATGCTTGTTTCGCACTTATTTAAGTTTATCATTATAAAATCTCGGGTCCTCATCAATTTTCTAAGTGCTACGTTACTTAAAATTTTATTACCAATGTAATTGAGTTTTTTTATTTTATATTATTTATTTATTTTTTTTAACTTCAAATAAGTGTCATCTCTTCTATCCCTCGAAAAAAGTTAAACAATGTGACTTAGCAGTTCCGAAAATCTTTACAGTAGTTGAAGTAACTATTTTTAACACAATTATGTTCATAAATTACTCATTATAATGAATATATGTTTTTAATTAACATTTTTAAATCATAATGACTATATTTATTGAATGACTATTTTTTTTTTTTTTTATCAATTTATTGAAATTAGGACCGTACAAAATATATACATTAAGTAAATTTGTTGATAACAATTACAGTATCATGTCAGAACTTGAAAATAACTACTCTTTAGTAGCATTTCAATAAAAATTCTACACTAAAAGATCTCTAAGACATCTTATTTTCAGACATCCTGAGGATTATTGGAGAATGAAGTAGGAAGCAGGTTGAGAAACTAGTGGATTTGAGTGTGTATGCAGCTTACTATGAAAGGGTAGGTTTTCGGTTTGGGCTAAACCATGCTACATATGGAACATTAAGATCTTTATGGATAAGTTTATTGGTGACAAAGTAATGAGTAGGAATATGCAATAAAAACTGAAAAATATGCACATATATATGCGAATATATTTGGAAAAATGTGCAATTAAATACCTGAAATATGCAACTTTCTACGTTATTTTGAAAAATAAAAAAATTGCAATGCATACTTACAGATATGTACAAACTCAAGTTTAAGTAACCGATTGTGTTGAAAAGAGAAACAATTGGAATAAGATTATTAAAATCAAAAAGTCAAAGCGAATATTAAAAAAAAATAAAACAGGTATGGAAGAGTATGTCAGCTGGACATAAATCGGTATGGAATCCAGTATTTTCAGATCCAGTGGCAGTTTGTGCAACAGAGGTTTTTTTTCAAATTTTGATTTCTTACTTTTGTTATATTGGTACTTTCCTGTTTTTATGTGCTGCGTTACTGAAAACTGTGCAGTAGTTGATACAAATTTATCAAAACACAGTATAAAACGTCCCACCGAACTTATAAGTCCCAATAGAGAACTCAGAAACATTCTTTCCAATAAGATCTTTTTTCTTTGCCAGAGTGATTTTCGGTTCATAAATTACATAAATAAACAATTCACGAATGATGCATCTAGGTAGACACTGTGTGAGAGAGTGAATAGCGAATAATGTTAGGGAGAAGGGAAATAAGAAAAAAATTAAGTAATATTCGAAGTATTTCAGTGGAGCGAAAACAATAAATTAATCCGATTAAACAATTCCAAGAGAAGCAAATGCGATCGAAATTTCACACGAAGGGAAGGATGAGCACTTGTACAAGCACAATCTTATTCATCTGGCCGGGGAAAAAAAGAATAGGAGGAGTTCTGATAGCATTTTTTCGGGTTTTGTTTATATTTTATTTTTCGCCTGCTCAGAAACATAAAAAAAATTCAAAAGTCAAATGCTGATAAGCCAGATATGTAGATAAATATGCATTTATGTATTTCTGAAAACTTTGCGCAATAAAAATGCTGGATATGTAGAAAAATATGCAATCACAGTTCAAAATATGTAAAAATATGCATTTTTGGTAAAATATGCAAAATAAAAATAACTCTAATTGAGTCCAAATGCCTCAAAATATATTCATTTTGATTATATTAGATGTTTTAGTTTGCTAGGAGAAATATGTAAATGCATATATTTCACAGCCCTAGTAATGAGGATTTTCCGAGGGAAAATGAGGAGCATTGATGATTTTCCGAAGGATTTTGTACTCTAAGGATTGTTTTAAATATTTAATAGTATTTGCAAGAAATTGTTATGCAACAAATTTAACATTGTAACCTTCATGTCGATAAAATTTAATATCGGCGTAAATATTTATGATCGATGTAGATAAAAGCCAAATTTGATGATTGCGAGTACAGTGAAATATTATAATATTAAACTTAAAAAAAAAATGAGAAATATATTGGTTTTAAACAGAGACTACTCAAGCTTAAAAGTTTAACTATTTAAATATTTAAAGTTGCTATCTGATACGTAAACATTTAATGATAATAATTAAAATAAAGGTTCAAAAAATTTCTGTAATTACATTAAAAGTGGTTGATGAAATAGATTTAGTGAAGTAACGGCTAATGGAATTTGGCGGCTAAGGATATGTTTACACAAGCTGTAGTGCTCTGTCAACACTGGCCCCCATCGTCAGCTCTCTCTGATGACTCCAAATCGGTCTAGTGTTCTTGTTCAGAAAGCAGATCTCGATGTCCTCAAATAGGTATATCCTCCAGGAAAACATTTTAACAGAGAAAATCTATCTAAATACGATTTTCCGAATTTAACGGTTAAATTGAAATTTTATTTAAATCAAATAAAGAAATTAAATAGTTGATGTGTTTTGTAATAGGCTTCCATGTTTACAGAAGAGGCAGTTGGTAAGAAAAATTTATTAAAAATAACTTTAAAAGGATCCCGTGATTACAGGTTAATGCTACGATCTTGTATTCATTACTATTCTAAACCGAGATTTAAACATAAATTTAGTTTTATATGAGTTTTATTAACCCTTAAGTCCGCGCGCCTAGTGGATTAAAATAAGACCGCGCGTTGGCGCACTTTATCCCAATGTTGGTTTTCTCCACACTTTTAATGCAAAAATGGGTTTCAGTATAAAATTAATCTGGTAAATGATGGAACTTAAAACAAACAAACAAAAAAGTATTACGTTTTTTACTGAATATTCCCCTACATAAAAACAAAACAAAAAACAAAAACAAACAAAAAAACAAATGCCTGCAAAAACATCTGTTGATAAATAAAAGGAAAAAAAGTTGGAGCTGACTGAGAATAGTGGGAAGGACTTAGGCTTTTCCCGGACGAGGGAAACCGCCAAGTTTTTCCATTCCCTTGAAAAGCCGCAGGGTAAACAGAGAAGAAAAACAATACCAGGGGAAAATCCTCCGTCGTACTCGGCAATATTGTCTGCCTGGTTCCCCCCACATACCTGATCAAGTTGCTAATTAAATGGGGCAAACTTTGTGAAGCAGTTTTCTCTTTCAAATCTCGGATTTACTTCCAACTGGTACTTTTCAATGGATTAACAGCTCTAGAATGTACTTTTCTTTGGTCGGTACGAATCAAATGGCTCTCTTGGCTTCGTTTGTATACAAGATTCAAGTGTTATTTTAGCAGGTTTGGTTTTAGTAAGTCCTTTATTCATTTATATTCAATTCATTTACACTTGCAACAGTATTCTATTATATACAGTAGTGTGAAAAATAAACGCAACCCTTTTTTAAAATTCAAATAATGTTCATTTAAATGATATTTATACTGTTTATTTACTCATTAGATCTTGTGTGTTGGCACTTTGGACTCTCATATCTTATTTTAGAGGCATTGTATTGCATTCTAATGGTAATCCAAAGTTTTGTTTGAAAGTAAATTAAATGAGTCGACATTACAGTTAACTAAGCAGTGAAAAAAAAGTAATAAGTCTTGCTTTAAGTAAAGAGAATTTTTCTTGCCGATATATTATTAATAAAGTAGGTTGTGCTCCATCAACTGTGAGTATGTCTTTAAAAAAATATAGGTCTTCTGGCTCTTAGGATTTAACATTTGAGTGGTCCCAAGAAAAAGTATAGTAAAGTATCACAAGAAAAAGTGGTAACATCTACAGATTACCTGCCAGAATAGAATACAGCTACAGGTGTTAATGTCTGAGCATCAACTGTTCGTTGAATATTAATAAAAGCAGGACTGAATGTACGCCGGCCGCAGAAAAAACCACTCTTAACAAAAAAAATATGGCAGGCTCGTCTTTGTTGGGCTCGAAAACATCAAAACTGGACACAAGAAGACTGGAACTCTGTCATATTTTCTGATGAATCGAAATTTAATATCCATGGCACAGATAGAATTCAGTATGTGAGACGAAGAAAAGGTGAGGTTAAACAACACAATGTTTAAAATAGACAGTAAAGTTTCCAGTGAGTTTTATGGTCTGGGGTTGTATTTCTAGTAAAGGTTTAGGTCTTAACTATTCTCGATGGAACATTGCGAGCCCATGGCTATATACATATTTAAAAGTAAATACAGATTTTTAAACTGTTGCATTTATTTTTCACACTACTGGTATACATTAGGTGAATATATGTCAATGTGATTACAATAACATGGTATTAACTTGTAAAAAAACTAACTATCAGTAGCACTTCAATTAAAGTTCTAGACTAGAAGGTTCCTAGTATCCTTGTTTCAGACGCCTCGGAGGTTATCTGGAATATCGGGAAACAAGTTGGGTGACTAGAGGATTCGACTGGTTTTGATAATTCCAAGCTTTTGAATTGTCATGTGATGTAAAGCAGTCAATGTCTTTAGAATGAATGAATGAATATTTGGTTGCTTTATAAATACAATTTTTGAGCAAAGAATTGCGAGCTGTAAATAATTGCAATTAAAATTATTTAAACAAAAATAAAGTAAAATAAGAAAAATATTTACAAACTAAACGAGATATATTTACCTAAAATTTGATCTAAATATATACATGATAAATTATTACAAAAACAAAAAATAAATGGAAAACTAGTAATAAGTTAAAATAAAATATTTTTTAATCTTAGGCAGTATTTCATATAAAAAAAAAAAAAAAAATTAAATGCTTTTCATTATCTATTATCAGCCATAAACATAACTGAAAATCATCATTTTCTGTGGAATGAATTCTTTTAAGAAACCTTTTCCTGTATATCTCAACACCGGAACAGTACATTATTAAATGTTGAAGTGAATCTGGTCCCGAGTTACACATCGGGCAGGGATTTTCTGTATTAAAGTTGTAGCTTCTTCTATTAAAATATATTCTGGAGATCTTGGTGCTTGCTAAACGGAGTTGTGCGATCATAGATTCTTAGTTTTTGGATGTTTGAATTCACGACCAAATACGTTTCACCACTTCCAAGAGAGCTAAGGTGTCTGTAATGAGTGTTGAAGTGGAAGTTGACTGTTTGTTCAATGTTCACAGACTTTCATTATAAAGACTTTCAAATGCAATATTTAGGCTTGTGATATTTGCTTCAACAACATTTGCATCCTGCTTATTCCATATATCCATTGCGCCGATTCTACCCATTTGTATTATTAGCTGTTCTGCTCAATAAAGGGCACAAAACTAAAGACATAATACTATTATTATCGAACTGATATTGTTGTCATTAAATTTGAAGATGGGAAGCGGAATCTTTCGCAACAGTCTAGTGTTTGCTAATAGATAGATCTTGAAGATATATTAACTATCATAAAGAAGAGCTCTCTCTACACCGGAGAGGTAGAGAACACAATGCTCGGCCCGATAAATTGCAGATTAAGGGCCTTAAGTAGGATATCGACTTCCCCATTTACCTGTCACCTGTCTCACCTGTATCGACAGCTTAGTTAAAACCGGGGTGTGTTTTGTGTTCCTTAGGGCACTGAACTTTCCGTCGCATGATTCCATAATCTATTCACTTAGAATACTGAGACAAACTAATTGGGGAACTTGCGGACAGAAACATAATTTAAAAATACCTGTATACATGTATGAATAGTTTATTTAAAACTTTTTTTTTTATATACATTTATTGAAATTTACAACTGTACAAAATATATACATCAAGTAAATGTATTGACAACAATTACAATAAAAAGTCAAAACTTGAAAAAGAACTACTCATCAGTAGCACTTTATTAAAAATTCTACACTAGAAGGTCTCTAGGCCATCTTCGTTTCAGATAAGACTATTAATAAGACTAATGGTTAAAATTATGAACTGATTGATTTTTTTTTTTTTTTTTTTTCGATTTATTGATATTTAGAACTGTACAAAAATATATACAACAAGTAAATGTGTTGACAGTGAATACAATGGCATGTAAATAACTTGTGAAGAACTACTCACTAGTAGCACTTCAATAAAGTCTCTAGGCCATCTTCGTTTCAGACGCCTCGGAGAATTACCAGGAATGGAGTGGGAAGCAAGTCGAGAAACTAACGGATTTGAGTGATTATGGAGCTTACTATAAAAGGATAGGTATCTGGTGTGGGCTAAATCAGCAACATGTGGAACGTTAAGATCTTTATGGATAAGTTTATTGGTGACAAAGTAAGAAGCATTGAGGGTTTTTCGAAGGATTTTGGATAGTAAGGATTGAATACGAGAAGAATTGGATGGTTTAGTGGTGCCCCAAGGCTCAACTCCGTACGTCCAAATAGGTCTAATCACAGTCATGTATAGGAATCTTTTGTAATTGATTGGGAGCTTCGAACGTTTGTCTAGTAAATGTTAAAATGGTCAGTAACTTTTAAAACTTAACAGTCGTAAAAATGAAGATGAGATAGAAACTCCTCGTTCAAAGTTATAATTTATTTTAGAGAATCAGCTGAAAACTTCTTGAAATCCTGCTAAGCAATTCAAGTTTAAGAGTTGTGACCTGGTATTCTCTCACAATCGGGGCACGAGGTTGGTTTTAATATACGGGTGATTCTTAAACAACAGGCAAATTTCTTGCTACCACAACTCAATTCTAAATTTAAATGTTGATAAATCTTTCTGCAAACATTTGATACTTTCTGAAGGCTACCTGTGAGGATTATATGTGGTGCAGCAATACATGAATCACTTTACTTTTTATTTTTTTTTAAATTTCAGTTTGATGATATTCCACTAATTCCTGTTGAACATCCGCTATCCGCTACCTAGGACTCCACTTGGACAAACGTCTTACTTGGAATCCACATACAAGACTAAAACGACAAGAAAATGCCCGTCGTTACAGACTACTTCAACATTTACTAGACAAAACGTTCAAAGCTCCCAATTAATTACAAAAGACTCATTTACATGACAGTGATTAGACCTATTTTGACGTACAGAGTTTGAGCTTTGGGGCTCTACTAAACCATCCAATTCATCTCGTATGCAATCTTTACAATCCAAAATCCTTCGAAAAATCCTCAATGCTCCTTACTATGTGACCAATAAACTTAATATAATAATCTTAATGTTCCATATGTTTCTGATTTAGCCCAAACCAGATACCTATCCTTCCATAGTAAGCTCCATAACCACTCCAATCCACTAGTCTCCCAACTTGCATCCTCCTCCATCCCTGATAATTCTCCATGGCGTCTGAAAAGAAGATGGCCTAGAGACCTTTTAGTGTAGATTTTATTGAAGTGCTACAAGTGAGTAGTTCTTCACAAGTTATTTACATGCCATTGTATTCACTGTCAACACATTTACTTGTTGTATATTATTTTGTACAGTTGTAAATATCAATAATCGAAAAAAAAAAAAATCAGTTTATAATTTTAACCCATTAGTCCAGTAAAATAAGGCTCCAAAAAGCCATTTTCAAGAAAAAAACTGCGGAACTTTTATTCTCAACGGATCTTTATGTTTTCTGGGGTGCTGAATCCGAATCTGAAGTTTGCTACCACGGCAACCATCGGCTTCATATTAAAAATCGCGAAAAAAACCGCCAAAAAAACCCATTATTTTTGGTTTTTTTATCTATAACACGATAACGAAGATTTCTTCGAAGAAAATTTTCAAATATTAATTGTAGCTGGAACTAGTACCTACATAATGAAAAAAAAGAAATCCGAAATCGGACCGTTTTTCGCGAAGTTACGTTATTGGGAAAAAAATGGAGAAATTGGCCAACTTGCCGTCAGTCCCACAGCTCCGCGAAAACACGTTAGTCGTACTCTTTTAGCTATAACTCTGAACTTTTTGTCCGATACAACATTACTTTTTTTTCATCTTAAAGCTGATTAAATTTAATATAAGAATCTATAAATGAAGTTTTAATCAAACCCCGTAAAATGTACATGCCAGCCCGCTAATAAAAACGTACTGTTGTAAAATCCAAGTGTTTTTTGGCACATTTGTCGCTCTAACTCTTTAAATATTTGTTCTATCCAAAATTCCTTTTTTCTATCTCAAAGCTGATTAAATTCACTATCAGATGCTATATATGTAAATTATATTAAATCTTGTAAACCACCCAAGCTAGCACGCTAAATGTGTATGTTTTGGCAAGATATGTAAATTATGACATGTTCAGTAGACTGGTGTGAGTATTTCACGGTGTTAATTATAAGTTACATATATAGGATCTAATAGTAAATTTAACCAGCTTTTAGATAAAAATATTAAATTTTGGATCGGACAAATAGTTTTGGAGTTATAGCGAATAATGTGCCAAAAAAAACATGTATTTTACAAAAGTAACTGATTTTCAGCGTGATAGCTTGTGTATTTTAAGAATTTTGATTAAAATTTCATACATATGAACTAATTGTAAATTAAACACCTTCCAGACTAAAAAAAAATATTTTGAATCGGACAAATACTTTCGGAGTTATAATGATAAATGTGCCGAAAACCATGGATTTAACAGCAGTACGGGTTTTTAGGCGTCTGGGATATTATATTATATGGGATATTATAACTCCGAAAGTATTTGTCCGATTCAAAATGTTTTTTTTTTAGTCTGAAAGGTGGTTAAATTTACAATTAGTTCCTATGTATGAAATTTTACAACAGTACGTTTTTATTAGCGGGCTGGCATGTACATTTTACGGGGTTTGATTAAACATCATTTATAGATTCTTATAGTAAATTTAATCAGCTTAAGATGAAAAAAGTAATGTTGTATCGGACAAAAGTTTCAGAGTTATAGCCAAAAGAGTACGACAAACGTGTTTTCGCGGAGCTGTGGGGGCTGACGACAAGTAGGCCAATTTCTCCATTTTTTCCCAATAACGTAACTTCGCGAAAAAAATGGTCCGATTTCGGATTTCTTTTTTTCATTATGTAGGTATTAGTTCCAGGTACAATTAATAATTGAAGACTTTCTTCGAAAAAAGCTTCGTTATAGTGTTATAGATAAAAAACAAAAATAACGGTTTTTTTTTTGGCGTTTTTTTTGCGATTTTGAATATGAAGCCGATGGTTGCCGTGGTAGCAAACTTCAGATTCAGATTCAGCACCCCAAAAACATAAAGATCCGTTGAGAATAAAAGTTCCGCAGTTTTTTCTTCGGCGAACCCTTATTTTACTGGACTACATGACAATGTGAATGCATAAGCTTGGAGGGATGGCACTTTTATCCCCTTCCTCCACTCCATCTAAAAGTAATCATCATTAAAAGTTACGCTTCTTTTTTTAGAAGGGTCGTTTTTAGACATCTCGGAGGGTTATTCAGAATCGAGCGGAAGCAAGTTGGGAGACTAGTGGATATAGAGCTTATACCAATCATGGAAGGATTGAAATCTAGCTTGGGCTAATTCAGCAACACATGGGACATTGAGATAATTATGAATAATTAGGATTGATGAATTAATTGTCACTTCTATTGGAATTATTTTAGTAGAAAAGTTATATTTAATTTTAGGCTATATTTTTTATGAACCATTAGAAATAATAAATTCGTTTAAAACAGATTTTTGTTTAAATGACCAGATAAACATTTTAAATAGCCCCATTTTAAATTTGTTTTCAATAGGAACGAAAAAATCCAATGAGTCATAAGTAAAACCCCAAAAGATGTATTTAATACATCTGTTAGATCTCCTCGGGCGAGTACCAATATTTCATTTCTTGTCTAACATTTTTGAAAACTCGAGTTTAAATAATCCATGTAACATAGTGTTGATGTGTTGAAATTTTAAATGATTTAGAACTGAAGATGAATGTGTAGCATTCGAAAATAGTTTTCTAATAAAATAATTCCAATAGAAGAGGCAATTAATTCAATCATCAATCCTAATTTTATTGATCCTTCTATTCCATCATGCGCACCTCGATTAATTGCGATTAAGTTTATTTACCACGTAACATGGAGTATTGAAGATTTAATGATGGGTTTAGAATTATAAGGATCGGAAGGTTTAGTGGAGTCCATAAGCTCAACTCCGTAAATACTAATAGGTCTAGCTTTGAACGTTATTCTCAAACGACGAGCGCTCTCTTGCCATTTTAGTCTTGTATGTTAATTCCAAATAAGATGTTTGTGCAATTGGAGTTCTAGTTAGTATTAAAAAAAGTCTAAAACAATAAATTCTTTAACATATTCTCTTGGCTATTATTGGTTACTATTCATTTCATTTTTTTCTATATTGTATTTTTTCTTTCCTTCCACTCTGCGAGAAAGTCTCTCTGGAGAGGACAAAATATTATAATATATTGATTGTGGTAAATTGATGTTTCTGAAGATGAAAAAAATTGAAAGTAATAATAATATGGAGAAATATAGAAAATATGTTTAGAATATCATTTTATTGTATCGTTAAATAAACTAATACTTGATAGAGCAATTATTATTTTAATTTGCAAGCATGTAAATAATATATAGTTTAATAATGATGAAAAAGCGGGTGCTTGAGGGAGAGTAGACCTTCATAAATGTTATAGAGTGAATAATTAAAACATCATTAGGAATAGTAATGGAGCCTGGACGGGGAAGGCCCGCCCTTAGGGACGGTCAGCCATTAAGATTGCATCAGCTGCAGCATACCTGATCAGCTGGGATATCCTCCTCGGTGCTTCCAGTGCCCTCAGGAGGGAGCAGGGGCAACTGCTGCTTAACGCTCTTGTGAATAAGGAGGCAGGAGTCATGCACTGGAGGGGGCAATGGCGGAAACATGGTGATGGAACTTACTTCGGCTAATGCTAGTTGAATGGTCCCCACTCAGCACTAATCTTCCAACTTTACCTCTCTCAGCGTCTTTACCGTGCCCTTTCTTTTCTCGCTCTATTCTTTCATTCTTAGAGTTCCAATTTAGAAGGCATTTGTTCAGGAATACTGTGCAGGAAAATAAACGTTAATGTGGATGCAAAAGCGGCGTTAAGTTTAAAGTTCTAAAGTTTTTTGAAAACATAACAATACCTGACTGCTCTGAAATTTTCCAGACCCCAATAGCTTTAACACTAAACTTACCGCCATTTCATAAATACCTATTTCTTCTACCACAACCGTTCAATGGCCCATGTTTATAAAGTTTTGTTAAAATGTTTAGGGAAACAAATATTCGTTACTTCAATTTAGGAAACGAATTAAACACTTTTCCAAGCATGAATTCCATCTTATTAAATTATGAAATTTAAAGAAATATCAAGATCTCAAATATGAAATATAAAATTCATCTTTATATATAAAGATGATAATATGAATGGATAATATATCAAGCTAATTCCATCTTTCATCACATCTTTTTTTTCGCATTTTTTTACAAACGGTTTTTTTTTTCTTTGCTGTGCCTTATTTGACAATCTTTAAGCGCATTTGAATCGAACTTGAAGTAGTTGAGGTTTCTTAGGGATCTGTTTGATGAACTAATTGAATAACTACGCGTTCTTTGAGGGGAGCTAAAATAATCTGTTTTTATAATTTCCCAATTATGGATATCCATTAACAATTGTATTTGGAGATGACATCAGAAGTCAGCCAGAATTATATAACAAACTTATCTGCCATGTTTGACACATCGTAAATCGACGTCATTTTACTCGTCATGGCAGGTTTAGTGTTACAGAACAACGAGTCTTCCTTAAAAAGTTCGTTAGTATTACGGTATTAGTAAGTGATTCAGAAAATAAATAGTGAGTAAAATAAAACGGCAGTTGTTATTTAATATGGTATCTAATCAAATAATAATTAGTTTTACAATACTTCAGCTGGGTCTTCAAAATATAACAACGTAATATACTTCAAATATAATACTCAGAAGAAGTGGATTAATCAAATATCGCATAAAATGAGTTAACCATTAAACTTTGAAGAATGACTTTTAATGTCTGCGTTGTACAAAAAGTTATTTTTCTTAAAAAGGCCTTAATATAGGGGAAGGTGCTGTACCTGTGGACAATTTTCAGTTTTAGATTTTTCTAATTGTCGGTGCTTTATTTATCTGAGTGGTTATTGTACCATTAGATAATTTTAAGATAAGTTTGTTATCTTACCATTAGATAAGAAGTTTAAGGGGCTATCGAACCCTGGTGTCTTTATTTTGAAAAGTAATTTTATTTTTACAGAAAATAATGTTTTGTAACTCACTGATTAGTGTCCATAGGTACCTTCCCCCTTTGTACTTGTGGACACTAGTGATTTTACCAATGGACATTCATTTCTTCATAGGTTTATAGGGATAACTGAAATGATATTTAGAGAAACACATCAGCAATATTTTTTATAAAATGTACTTAACAAAATGGAATATTTAAACAAGAAACGTCGACTTGATTATTGAACAATAAACAATAAAGAAAGGTGACAACAATAAATTTAGCGTATGGAATTAAATAGAAACTTAACTTATTTTTAAACCTTTTAAGAAAAATTAATCTTTTATGTACCTATAATTCTTATTAACCAGTGTCACAAACTTTTTTTTTATGGAAAAAATCGAATCATTAGAGATCGTATCCATGAAAAGATGTAGGGAAATAAATGTAATTGTTTTCATAATCTCCCAGTGCGTTATAAAATATAGTGGTGGTAATTTTCATTTGATATCTCTTATTTGAATTTCATAATCAGTAGCGATGTCCGGAAAAATCAATTTTGGGGTTCTATCATTTGATGAATTTTTTTCTTCAAGTAGCAAGTGTTGAACGTGAACGAGTCACAAGTTTTCTTTGATAAAAGCTATAAAATGCTTTACAACACAAAACATAGGTACCAACATATATTTCTTCATCTTCAATTTCTTTACCTTGTTCATAATCATTCATAAATCCATCCAAAAAATTACAATCTTCGCTTGATGGATCAGCCAAGATCACCATCTTCACTAGTTAAATAGTTTGTTATAAATAGTGAGTGGCGAGTTTTCTCCTCTTAAAAAAAAAAAAAGGCTATACGAATAGTAGGTATCCAAATTTAGGCATTTTATATCACGCGGAATGCCTAAAAACTTTTCCGCAATATTTATTATTGAAATAATGAATTAATAAACAAACAGCAAAATCTGTTGTACCTGTGGACACTTCAACCATTTGTCCACATGTTCAGCTGGTAATGGTGTCCACAGGTACAACTGAACGCCATGCTGTGCGGAAAGCTCTGTTTCACAAAACCCGTAAGTGATAACTGATAAGAAAACATATGAAGTTATGATATATTTATATATATATATTGGACAATACTATGAAATATTACTGCCTAGAAAATGTCTAAGTGTAGGTCTTAAAAAATTTAAAATCACTGGTTGGATTGGTCAGGATTTGGAAGAAAAAAAAAAAAACTAAAAATAATAATTTCTACAAAACTGTTGATCTGACTATCTTGAAAACACTCGTGCAACTGCAGAGGGATGCTTGCAGCACAACCGATCTGACTAATTTCAATTTCCCTCCTCTCACTCTCTCTTAATTAAAAAAGTCCACTGGTACAACTTTGCTTTAGGTACAGCACCTTCCCCTATATATTTCGGTACTTTTCAGTAAATACAGGGTTTTGGAAAACAACATAAACGTCATTTTTAAAAGCGCGCAATTTTGATTTATCGACTTCTTCACGAAAGCCAGAGACATAAAATCAGTATTTGTTATTTTTTTTCATTTTTTGACAACTCTACCAGAATTAAATACTCTTAAATAGTGCTCTGAAGTATAACCTCATCCCTTATTCATAAGGAGAGTAAAGTAATAATAATAAGATTAAGTATATCAATAAAATAAATATAAATTATGAAGAATTACCATACAAAAATAAAAATAAAATAATAAATAAGTATCTTTTTCTATGACAAGCTATGAAGCCAGTGGCGGAAGGATTGGTATTTGGTATGAACCAATTCAGCAACATATTTAGATCATTATGAATAAGATGATTTGTTATGTAATAAGGAGAATTCGGGATTTTAGATTTTAAGGTTTAGTTAAGAGAAGAATAGGAAAGTTTGTGGTGCTTATTGTTTGGATTTATTTTAATTCTTCTATTTTATCACCATTCATGAATGTTAGTGATTTAAAACTAGATTGATAAAGATACAATGAAAGGATAATTCATTACTGATAGTTCACATATCACTGTAGTGGAGAGGACGGCTTATGGTGTCAAGATAAAATAAAGTTAAAATAAAAAATAAAACGAGGAAATTTATCAATGAAGAAATTCCAGTTTAAATTTTAAAAGAGAGATAAAAAATCTGCATATATAAATGAAGTATAAATAATGGTGAAAGTGAAGAGAGAAGACAAATGGCGAGCTAATAGAGAACCGTGACAAAGGAAGGGGCAACAGTCCTCGTCACAGTGACGCCTAGAGATGGTCCCTTGACGTTTAATTATTTTTGCCCTCTCTCATTCTAGCCAACTTTCATTTCCACGGGTATTTTTCCGTTTTTTTTTTTTTTCACGGGAGGAAAAAGGAGAAGGAAAACTCTAACATAAATCTGCTATAGTTGGTCCAGATTACAGCTGTCGATAGCTGAACGATTGTCGCCTTTCAAGGAGTCTTGTTCCGACTTAGAGAACCACCTCCAAATAGCAAGAGAAATATACGGCTTTTCCACTGTTCCTGAATATGTTGATAGAACTAGTCCTTCTGTTAAAGATAAATTAAAGTCAAGTCAATAGATCAAAGAGACTGTGACATAAACAAGGCCAATAGAATTAGTCTAACAGTCTCATTGGATGTTGTTATGATACATTTTATTCCGAACTGTTTGAGATACATTCGTATCGAAAAGAAGAAGATCCTCTTTCTCCGTCATTATTTAATTAAACGCTAGAAAGCGTTATTAGGAAGGTAGTGCATACGAAAGAACCTTTTTGATATTTAACGTCCTTTTTATCAGAACTGGGTTTTCTGATATATATGTCTTCTGGTAATTGAGGTATATCTTCCCTAGTTTCGTTTATTTTATGTATATATTTCATTTTATTTTTTTCAATATTTATTTTAATGGCTTCCCTAGAATTCCTTAAATTTGTGTGATATTCTTGAACTAAATATTCTTGTACCTCTGGATTTTCATTATAATTTTCACGACTTATACCGAAAGTGATTTCATTAGGCATTAGTTTAAAATCCTGATTCAACGAATTGTTATAGGCTATAGTAGCCAATTCTAATTTTTCCTCTTCAGATTCGTTAGACTGAATGTTAATTATTTTAATTAAATCTAGAAATGTGGAGCTTGCTCTATTTAAAAGTCCTAAAGAATTTGGACGATTAGGTGTTGTTTCATGTTTATCATTTTCATGTTTTATATTTTAGAAAAATCACGGAATAAATTACCATCAAATTCACGTCTATTATCAGTGTTGATAGTTAATGGTTTTGGGAAATGAACTAAATATTTTCTTAAAGTCGCCATTGATTTGCGTTTGCTGTCTGGCTAGAATGAAGTATAGATAACATACTTATTTCTATTTCTATACTCATTTATAAGTATGGATAAACTCACAGGCTAGAATTAAGTAATAAAATTCCGCTGATTATCTGGTCCTATTGGGAGAATATGAGGAAACTATTAAGTACAAACTGATCATAAAAACTGGTAGCGAAATTATCCCGATAATGAATATATATATATATATATATATATATATATATATATATATATATATATATATATATATATATATATAGATATTTGCGGGATTTAATTTGAATACGTTTTAACCTTCGTTCTACAACGTCCGGTACAATTTACCCGGATATGACTAAAACGGGCCTCCTTTAAAGTATAGGGGTGGGAGAGGGTTGAGACCTTGAGTAGCTTTTCATCCAGCATCTGTGCAGTGTGTGGACACCGTCTGACAAGAGTTCCAAAGTTGAGTGACCTTGTAACATTTGAATACAATATGAGAGAATCTTTGTTACGGGCCAATATGACCCCACGTTGTATGATATGTCCTACTACTTATAATTCAAACTCCTTAGCTTCAGGGGCAAACGCTCATGGCGTTCAGGCAACAAAAAAACAAACCAATTGTATCGCTTACAATTCATGAAGAGTTATGAAACTCGAATTCGATCCATGGCCGAAATAACAGAAAATAAATTTTGTGACTCAAACTTGGTAGTCAAGCGCATTAACCTTTGAGCTACGCGCCTCCACCCCTACTTTTATATTAGGTCTATATTCTAGGAGGAGGGGGGATATTATCTTTGATGTGTAATCTCAAGAAGGTAAAAATTTCGTCCTGTCATATATGTTGCATATTTTTTAGTTTAAAACCCCTTACATTTTTAAAAGCTATGTTATATATTATTAAATTATGTATAATACTCATCTTTTTGAAGCATCATCCATTCTGGTTCTGCCAATGGAGTCTCAAAAATAGAATTCGTATAAGATTGGTGATGACCATAATCCATCATTATGGCCATAAGAGAGAGAGAGAGAGAGAGAGAGAGAGAGAGAGAGAGAGAGAGAGAGAGAATTCAAAAAGTTTTAATAGTAAAAAACATCGTATCTCCTTTTAACTAGTGCGGCCACCTTGATGAATTTAATTTAACTGCAAGGGGCTCCATTAAATATGTTTTACCTGAACGTGTTTTATTCTTTTTCCTGAGTAAGTTCTAGACCATCTTCTTCTAATAATTATAAATTAATTATAGATGCATCTAATTTTTATTTTTATTTATTTCTTAATTCGCGTATTGGCCTGTGAAAAACGACTCATCATCATCATAGTCATTTCTCATTGAAGTCTATAGAGCCTTCTCCAGCTCAGTCGGTCGTTTACTAGCTGTTCTGGGGGAGAAATGTAGATCTGAATAAAGCCACTTTTGTTTTCCTTTCCACCTCTCGCCTTTTAAGGAGGCCTCTCTTAACCGCTTCAAACATCCTGCTCGCGTCAATTGAGGTTTTTCACCTGTTCCAGGACTTTATCTTCAGCTCTGATGCACACATTATCCTCCTTGGTTTCTTCCCAACCCTCATTACCATTGTTTTCGTGGTGTTTATAACCATTTTGACCTTGAGGAGTTCATCTTTCAATCTGCTAACATTGTACTGCAGATTCCTGTCATTGTCTGAAGAAATAACAATGTCATCAGCGAATTCAAGTATCGAAAGGCTCACTGGTCTAAGGTTAGCAAACCCAAGGAGGAACTTCCTCATTTTCTCTCTTCGCCTTACGGATAGCTAAGTCCATAACTAAAATAAACTAGAGTGGACTAAGACTACAACCCTGTCGGATCCCTATCTTTGTTTCAATTTCTTGGGAAGAGCTGTTGGCAAATCTGACCATATTTCGTGTTTTCTTGTAGAGACTTTCAACAGCCAGGATATGGCCTTGATCAATCCCTTTCTCTCTCAAGGCTTGAGAAAACGCCTCAGTTTGAGAAACTAAATTGAAAGAGTTAGGCTTAGGTGCCTATGTTAATTCATGAGGCCTCAGATTCTATCAATTCTGAAAAAAAAAAAAATATAAAACAAATATATCAAATTGATATTGATATTAAAAAAAAAAAAAATAACAAATATAACCTAGATTAATAAGTAAGACCTCGATGAACTATAATAATATAAAATATTCATAAGATATTCTATTGGGATTTTTTTTTTCAAAAGGAAAGGCAAAAAAATGGTTGGAAAGACCCGGAGTAATATTTTCTAAAATTAGACGGTGCGATTGGCAGTTAGGGAGATGGGGCTGGTAGATTGGGGATCCTTACGAGGTTATGAAGGGCGAGTAATTTATATAAGACCTTCCGCCGGCGGGTGATGGATGGCCTACTCTAGCCTAATCCACTTAGGGGCCATCTACATAGTCCGCTCGCATCCTACCTGTCCCCTTCCGCTCGTTCTGGGGCAAATATTATCATTGGGGGAAGGTGGCAGGTAGGCTGGGGGAGGGGCGATGTCGGTCGAAGGTCTGGAGTAAGGTATTCCCAAACTTTTTGGCATCCTCGGGAATTCAACTGTTATCAATAATATCTTTCATTTATTTGTAAATGTGAAACTTAGCGTATCACATTCACAGATTTCTACACCCTTAAATTACCCACAATCAAGCGGTTTAAATGAAAGGCTAAATCAGACCTTGGTAAATGGCATTCCATGTAAGATCAATGATGGGGTCTCAATGGCCGAGCGGGTTGAGGCTAAGGTCTTAGCGCAATCTTAACCAGAAGATTGCAGATTCGAATCCTGGGCGGGTTAAAATTAGATAATTCTTTTAAAAATATATATATAATTTATTGTAAACGTCATAAAAAAATATCAAAAGTAATAAAAATTATAACGGAATCCCCCATAAAATAAAACTGTTTTAAACTTTGTGATTAGACACAATTCATGAGAGCCGTTTTCTAACCGGTCGTACTGGAGTGTCGTGCACTTCAGCATTCTCGTAACCTTAACGGCGCCGCACAGTGGGACGAAACTGGTGATTATTTGGACATGTCATTGTAATAAAGTTTTCTTTTTCAAAAAATTAGAGTATGGATCTTAATCATAGTATTTTTGGGTGTATAATTTTATGATGAAGTCCCTTATAAGTGATATGGATGGCTATAATAAAACAATAATAACTTAAAACAATACAAAATACATTTTTTTAACACATAACAGCTAAACACTTTTTTTCTTCTTTTATATTCATTTATTTTTTTCTCTCTTCAATTTTTCTATAGATTAATTCAATAATTATTAGGATTGATGAATTAAATGCCACTTCTATTGAGATTTGCACTTCTTCTCAATAATTATTGTTTACATTTCATCATTCAACTAAATTATTTTAAATTGTATTATTCATGGTTAGAGTATATAAGCAAGTTAACACTAGACCTATAAACAATATAATAGGTTAAAAAAGTCCATCTCCATAAGTAGAGCTTAACTTCAAATTATATATTTTGAACATTATTGCATATTACTCTTCAAAGTAAAGTACATAGTTTTTACTTACTTTCACCGATCATTCTACCATTAATTGGATTTTATGACGGTACTACTTCTTTGGATATTAGGAGAAAAATTTCACATTAAATTCTTCCTTTCTCGTCATTATCACAGGTCAAACGTTTAAAAAAGTGAGGCAGTAATCTAAGTAAACCATAACTCGACGGTACAGTTTCTATACCAATGGTTCAACGAGACTTGATGAAACTGAGGAGCCAATACTTGTAAACTCTCAATAATATAAAAATTTATGTAACACGTGTTTCAACAGAAATTTTTCGATTTAAGCATTACAGTTCGAAAACTAGTATTTACACGTAATAAAATGGAAAATAAACTTTATTCTTGGACATATCGTCCCTTTAAATAAAATAAATAAAGGCTTAGCGAACCTTAAGGTTCGATGCCGACACTACCAACCGTTGATCGCACACTGCCTTCCAACACACTCCTCCAAAACCCAAATCCTCCCATCTTCGTCTCTGTCTGCCCCTCGGTTGCTATCCGACAGCTCAAAATATTACTTTTTTCGGAATTCGATCATTAATAATTCCATCGACTTTACATGCCCATTTTAAGCGTCGCGCTGCTATTACAGTTCCGCATTGTGAAGCCTTCTTAATTCTATTGTTTCTTTATCCTTTTTTTGGGCCAAAAATTCTATGCAGTACTTTGCAAAAACTTGATTCTCATTTAACGCAATCGTCTCTTAAGAATAACGAAAATGTAAAATAAAATAATTAGTATTAGTGACTGGTTGATATGATTGTAGTCTCAATTCATCATTTTCCAATAACGAATAAATATCTTCAACAAACTGAAGTTCTGCTTGCTGTAGCATGATATAAGATTTTAATTCTGCACAAATGAGGCTAAGTCATTAGGAGAAAAATGATGAATAATAATTACATAATTAGATATTACAAAACTTTTGACATCAAAATCTACCAAGAATCTACTTTTGGAATCGACCCATTCCTGACATAAGATAAATATATAACATTTAGAATGCCTGAGTCTGAAAATTCTAATGAGCGTCAGAACCACACGATATATATATATATATATATATATTATATATATATATATATATATATATATATATATATATATATTGGAAATATATCTATGTAAATATAAATCTTTACATGATTCGTAAATTAATTTAATTTAAATATTCGAATATCAGTTCATATGTTTCTGTTTAAATTGTAAAGAATTTTAGTATTTTTGTTGAATCCATTTCCTGGAGGCTACTATTTAATTCGGGAACATAACTGAGCGGCTCCTCCCTCAGGCAGGTGGAGGGTCAAACCCTTGCATATTCATGACAAATTACACCGTCCATATACACGATCATCTTTTTTTTTTTTTTTTTTTTTTTGGAAAATGTATTTACCTCCATAACTCCATAATACTGGACGTAGTACTAAAATATCGTTTCACAGATGGGAAATTCACACTTTTAATGGAACATACACTGTGCATTATAAAATTATTTATTTTTTTCCTTCGCGAAATGGTTTCTTTCATTCGATATGAGTAATAAATAAACTTTAAAAGCTTAATTTAATATAACTAATGTTCGATATATTCCGTTTATATTATTATTACACGCGAATTGACCAATTAGGATCAAGATACTACTTTATTTCCACTTATTCTTTTCCATTACTTTTAGTTTTTACTCTTTCATGCGTTCACTGGCCTGCTTCTTTTGATCTTCTGTCCACATTCTGTCCCCTTCTCTTAGATCTTCCCTCAGCTTTAAACCCTTCCACTCTATTCCTAAATGTACCTCTTTCCAACATTTGGGATTCCGTAATGTTCAAATATTCCAGGTTCTTTTTAACTTCTTCAATCCACGCTGTAGTGGTCTTCTTCTACAGAGGTATTTTTTTTATTTCGTTTAAAGTCACTTTTTATGCTGCTTTGGCTAATCGGAAGTTCTACAGAGGTAGTTAAATATGTTTTGTTAATCTTCGTTTATTCTGTACAAAGGACCGTCAAACGTCAACCTCCACTTCCGCCTAGTCTCTAAGAATCTTCCCCACATTCTGATAAACTTCTTTGATAGAGTTTCCAAATGATAGTCCATCTGATAGAGTTCTTTGTTGCTTCTCAGTTTCCACCCATCTTCAGCCTGTACTGCACCCTTGATCTTCCATAAAATGCTCCTCTCCAAAACCCTCAGCTTTTCGAGGTTATAGTTCATCGATAGGCATTCACTGGTGTAGAAACATATATTCCGTTTATATATTATTACCATATATCGTTTTTATAAGAAAAGAATTTGCTAGGAAAAAAAACAAACAAACAAACATCTGCAGCCCACAGAAGTCAGGTATCCATCGACATCTAACTGCACATTATTAGTTCGGATCGCTTTTTGGGAAGAAAAAGATTCTTCGAGTTTTGTGAAACTTTGTCGAAAGTTTGCATTTTAAGCTTGTTCCTGGTTTTGTGGTAGTGCTCTCAAACTTTTACTGTATACAGCTTGACATAGTTGATGTAGTTTCGCACTTCATCAATAGATCAACAGGAACCAAGTTATTTGCAACACGACATTGCCTCTGTAAATCGTTCTCATTTGACAAAATAAAAGAAATGTATTGCCTAATCCTGTTGAGAGTCCAGATATTGCATCATAAAAAATTATTGTTTCTATGGTCAATGGCTTATTTTTGAAAAGGTCTGATATGTATTTATTTTTTTCAACTATTTATTGATATTTACAACTGTACTTCAATATACATCAAGTAAATTTGAGGAAATGATCATAATGACATGTAAATCACTTGTAAAGAACTACTCACTAGTAGCACTTCAATAAAAGTACTCTTGGCCATCTTCTTTTCAGACGCCTCGGTGGGTCATCAGGTATCGATTGTGAAGCAAGTTGGGAGGCTAATGGATTCGTGGGGGGTGTGCAGTTTACTATGGAAGGATCAGTATCTGGTTTCGGCTAAACCAGCAACATTTGGAACATTGAGGTCTTTATGGATAAATTTATTCGTGACGAATTTTCAAAACTGTTTCATATTTATTCAAGTATACTTTCATTCTATTTTCTATTAATTTTTTTGTCCAAACAAGATAAAAAGAAAGACATCTAACGGAGAATAACAATATATATATATAGTTATAGAAACCCAATGGTATTAAGGGATAATAAATAAATGTACACTATCCCCTCTCCTAGATAACTGTATAAAAAGGGCACCCCCACCTTCGCCCGATGACACTCTGATATAGCCACTCGTAGGGTTCACAGATGTTCAACACGCAGTGTTTGTACTAGACTGTAAATTGTGCTTTTTCTTGTATAATGTATGTCTGTCAATAAAAAACGCTCTTTTTAAAAACTCAGTCCCGCGAACCTTTTATTTAGCTGGCGCCCGAACGGAGGGACTTTTGGAAGCGTTAACGTAACTTCGCGGCAGTTCTATCTTATTTCAGGTACAGAACAGCGAGACCTCTTTCCATTGGCATGAGAAGATTGGAAGCTGAGTATTAGTACATCAGCAGATCTTCAAGTCTTTGGGAGCGCTTTGGTATTCCAATACCTTGACCAAAAGGACCTACAACCTCTTGCTAAAGAATCGACGGGAAGGAGCTAAAGGGAGCGTCATCAAGAAGACATCGAAGACAACGTTGTATCAAGAAAAAGTATAATTAATTTTATTTTTATTTTTTATTTTTAAGTAATTTTGTAATTTAAATATAAGTTAGTAATAAGTATAATAATTTAAAATATTAATTTAGCATTTTTATGAATATATTGGAAGAAAAATTTAAGCAACTTAAAATAACTGGTTCTACGTTAGTTGAAAAAGAAAATAATATAGCTCTTGAAATTAAAAATCACGATTTAGCATTAATCCCGGAATATGCCGGAAATCCGTTACAACTAGTTGATTTTATTAGAAATAGCGAATTTTTATATAATTTAGATTGTAAAGATGATAATACCCATAAAAAATACAAACCAAGCTAAACTTGTTTTAACAATCTTAAATAAAACTAACTGGAAAAGCTAAAGTCGCCGCATATGATAAGGAATTCAATACAGTAAAAGAAATAATAAAATTCTTAAAGAAAAAGTACCAAGACACGAGAACTAGAGAACAATTAATTTCGGAAATTTTAAATACGCGGACTTACCATAATGAAAACCCACTCGATTTCTTGGAACGACTGGGCCAAAAAAAGATGCGATTTATATGCGCGAATTTACTCCGACAATGAGATATTAGATAAACAGGACGAAATGTATAGGTATGACAAACAGATATCCCACCACGCAGTACATAGTTTACACCCAGCACTAACGGACTTCATTTACCATATAAAATTCGATTCGTTAGAAGATTTAGAAGAAATACTAAGAAACAGCGCGGCTCACATCGTACATAGAATTTATGGCGATAAAAAACACCAAAAAAACCCAGTTCAAAATAATTACAAAAAGAAAAATTTTGAAAATAATTACAAAAATAAAGAGTACCGACCAAATTTTAACAACCACTATGATTATCAAAATTACCGACCCCATCAGTACCACCGCGAGCAGTATACGTCGTATAATAATCCCCAACATTACTGACAGCAACAGTATCAGCATGAACAAGGTCCAACCTCTAATTCTTGTAACAATAACAACCAACATAACTTCCGGCCACAACAGCGAGCTATTGAATATACGACTCCGATTTATAACCAACCGTGGGACCCCCAGTCGCAACATAAATTTTTTTAACAAACCACCCTCCAGAAATATTAGGCAAAATTACCAACAACCGCAAATAGATTCTAACACCGTTTCGATGAGAAACTGTTTCTAATAGGGTACATACAATTGAGGAAGAAAAAAGATGAAAAAATTAAGTTATTGTTAGAACGAATAGAATCTTTGGAAAAAAGACAGGATCATTTTTTAGAATTAGGCCCGAGCACAAGCAGACCTCCGGACCGGATATAAATAATTTAAATTCCAAACAGACCATTGATAACCAGGATAAACAAATAGAAATTCACGACTTAAATTTAAATAACGATTTACCAAATCTAATCGACAAAAAAAATGAAAAAAAAAAACAATTAATCCGCGACGAAAATATAAAATCGGAAATAAAAGAAAGTGTGTTAAAAAACTCAATTCGCGAAGAACATATAAAACCGGAAATAAATGAAACTGTAGAAACTTCTGTAAACAATATTAAGAGTGTGGAAGAAGCGTTTAATTTAAAACCTGAAATAAAAGAAAGTGTAGAAAATTCTGTAAACAAATTTAAGAATATGGAGGACGACGAAAATTTAAAATACCAAAAACTTGAAGAACTTAATAAAAATAAAGAAACAGTCCGAAATGAATATCGTAATTTAAATAAAACATTAAAAAACCGTTAATAAGTCACGGGAAGGGAAAGAAAAACATATAATTAGTAAAATAAAAGAAACGGAAGATTTGAATTCGAATTTAGTGAAAGAAACAAACAATTTAAAAGCTTCGAAAAATAATTTGAAAGTAACTGTTGAAAAATTAAATAATAATGTAACAAAATTTAACGAATTAAACCAAAAGACCTTTAAAGAAGTAATGGCTTCTATTTCCATAAAAAGTGGGCATGTTCACTGCCACAATAAGTTAAAAAATATTAAAGCTCAACTAAATGTTGATTTAGGCGAGGAAGCAGTACAAAATTTGTTTAAAAAGGGAATGGTTAAAATCAGACCAAATAAATCAAAAAATAATTTTCCACTTTGGATCGTACCAAAAAAGATGTATAAATATAGGAAAAAAACCAATTAAAATTATTTAATTCGGATAAATTGTTGATTCTGGTAAATTCGAATTCAAAATCAATACCATTTTTATTAATGTTCATATTCATACCAGTTTTTGTTAATACTTACATTTATTAGTATCATCATTAATTATTAATAATACGTTTTAACTATTTCTATAAAATTTTAAATATCTTATATTCATTTAGATTTCAAAGTTTAGTTTTATGTTGCTTCTCATTACGATGTTTCGTTTATAATTAATATTAATAGATACGTAATTCTGAAAAGAGCAATGGATTTATAACAAATCAAAAATCATCATTTAATTTTAATAATAACTTAAAAATAATAATAAATTAATAATTTAATAATAATGATTTAGTTGATAATAATTATTTGTATGTTAATGTTAATTAGTCTTTTGAAGAATATATTTATATGATTATTGCTCCATAATAATCTTAACCTTCAGATATGTTTATCATGTTGAACACGTTAGGATTAAACTGTTGTATTCGTTCTTTTTTTAAGCTTCTATTATGCTTGCTTTTTAAACAATTACATAATGTCAACGAACTAAAGAATCTATAAATTGAAACTGATTATTCCATTTTATTTTTCTAACGATTCAATTTAAACGAAACGAGGTATGATCATTTTATTTAATGTTCTATTAGTCACTGGAATTGAAATATTAAATATAAAGCCAAAGGAATAAACGATTGCACAGATTCAAGTTTAAATTTAAATGTAATATGCATAGAAATTTCATTTATCTACGTGATTAAGTATTGTTATTTTTGGTTAAAAAGTTAATAAGTTTACATTACGTCTCGATCTTTATTTCTTGCTTATTTTTGTTTTTAAGAAGTTGAATATAATTGTTATAAACATTTTTATGCATTTATAAAATGAAGTTAGCGTTACAGATATTATATGATTTGAATGATTTACACTTCAAAAATTTAAAATAGACTTATCAGAGTAATTTGGTTAATATTCATTCAAACCTTAGAAAAAAATATCATTTTATCAGTTTTATAGTCAGACAGAATTTAAATTAATGATTGATATTTTTAATTTTAATAATGCACTGACTAACTATATGACATACTTTCCCAAACCTCTACAAATATCATTAGACCAAGGGACGGAAATGAAAAATAATTTGGTAAAGCAGTTTTGTGAAGAAAATAATATTATATGTAATTTTTCTTGATATAAATCAATATTATTAAATATATTATTTTATTTTTTGAAGAGAAAAGAAAATAATATTATTTTACATTATACCTCAGCCAGCCACTCAAACTCTTGGGATTATTGAACAGAGTCCACTCTACCCTAAACGAATTATTAAGAATAATAAGAAAAGAAAAAGATAAATGTTCGATGCAACAAAAATTAAGATTAGCGGTAATAGCGTATAATAATACCTTGAACAATAAATTAAATTAACGCCCAATGAAATCACTTTCGGAACCTCCATATTAGAATCAGACGAAAATATCGACCTGACAGAACAATACGTATTAAAATATCATAAGGACCAACAACTATTACATAAACTAATTAGGTCTAAAATAAATTACGAAAAAGAAACGAGGACCGAAAATAAAAATAGAGAGGACCCTTTAGATATTCAGAGACAATTAGGAGATACAGAATATTTGAAAAATACTCAAGCGAAAATAAAAAGTAGGGACAAGTTTAAAAAAGTAAATGTATTAGTAAAAGATAAAAGACCAATTAAAACTCATATTGACAATATTAGAAGGCGCACTAGGAAAAAAAACGGAAAAAAAAAACGGAAAAACAAAAGGAAAACAATATACTCGTATTTCAGACGACGATAGCGAATCTCTTCGTGTAAACATTTCGGATAATTACGATTCAAACAGTGGTTCTGATTAAAAATATTTAATTTTATTTAAACGATATTAAAATGTTTTAAAAATCTTTTATTTTAAATATAATAAATGCAATGGTATTAGGAGTAATGTTTATGTTATATTGAAAGAATTATCTGTATTAAAATGACAATGCTGTAGTTATTTTAATAAAGTCAGACTTTTGTATTTGTTGTAAAATATTATATTCAATGTTAATAATGTAAAAGATCATTCAACTTATTATTTTATTGCACAGTAATATTCTGTCCGATTTATTTTGTAATTAATATTTTGAAGTCACTATCATAAATATTAGGATACTATTATTTGTCTTGAAATATTATTTTGATTGATCATTGAAAAAGAATGTATTGTAATTATTGTAATTATTGTAAAGGAGTGTTTGAATTATTATTTTGATTTAAAATATTATTATTTTAATTGAGTAATTTTGAATCTAAAAGTATTATTTGTAATAGAGGGAACTAATTCAAAGACTCTTATTTTATTTTTCCTTTTGTTTAAATAATGTATAGATATGAATTGTTTAGTATTAAGAAATATCCTGTTATCTTTTAGTTGTAAGGAAAATTATACTTTAGCATGTAAGGAATTTTGTAATGTATAAACATTTTATAATTTAAGCTTATTGTTAATATTAAGAAAAGGACAAGGTCTAATCCTTTTGTTTATGAGAAATTGACAATCATATAAATCCTATTTTAGTGTTAGAGCACAAGGTTTATTCTTTTATTTTTCAAGAGAACAAATCCTGACTTAGTAAACAGGAAGTTCAAAGTCTAATCCTTTTGTTTATAGGAAGTTGATAATTGTATTTCAGTACAGAGTTTAATCTTTTTATTTAAAACTATAGATAGTACAAATCCTAAACTTAGTACACAAGTTATAATCCTTTTATTTTTATATAAACTTAAATTATAAGGTCCAATCCCTTTTGTTTATAGAATGTTATCTATTGTAATGTTATGACTTAGTGTAAAAGGTATTGGGAAATGTATAAGGTTCAAACCTTTTGTTTTTATTGTATAGAATCTAACCTATTTACACAAAGATATTTGTTCCATCGGAGACCTCGGAACTTGGGAGGGGGGGAGAAGTTATAGAAACCCAATGGTATTAAGGGATAATAAATAAATGTACACTATCCCCTCTCCTAGATAACTGTATAAAAAGGGCACCCCCACCTTCGCCCGATAACACTCTGATATAGCCACTCGTAGGGTTCACAGATGTTCAATACGCAGTTCTTGTACTAGGCTGTAAATTGTGCTTTTTCTTGTATAATGTATGCCTGTCAATAAAAACGCTCTTTTTAAAAACTCAGTCCCGCGAACCTTTTATTTAGCTATATATATATATATATATATATATATATATTGTTTTAGCAGATATTTTATTTAAAAGATAAATATGAGTTTAACATCTCTAGTATGGTTTGCTTAGAATTAGGAAGTTGTTTTTTAGGAAAATATAAAATATTCGTTTGGGATAGGAAGATAGAGATTCCATCGAGAGTAAGCTGTAATGAAAAATTCCTTGAGTGGAAGGAAGGAAGGGAGGGGGGAGGGGGAGGGGTAGGTCCTGCATTTGTAGGAGCCCATTATTTAGCCTTAGGGTCAAAGCTTGGATTTTACGTTCGAGTAACCTCCTTTACCCAAAGAGCTCTTACCCTTCTCTGTCCCAGATAGAATCCCTAAAATACACTTATCGCTATATTTTTTTTTTATTGTATTCAAGGAAATAATTCAACTCATATTTTGCATTATTATTTTTATTTTTATTAAAGACAACTATTTGTCATATATCATCACCGAAAAATAAGTTGGTTCCATAAGTCTCCCTCAAACATTTTTCTATTTATCATTCCTTCCATAACTCCCTCAACCCAACGTCTTCTAGAGTGATCTTTCTTCCGTTTTCTTTCGGGCTCCATTCGTAAATTCTTTTTGGCTATCGTTCCTCTCTCATCTTCATAACAAGCCCAAACCACTTTGATGTCATAGTCTCAATAGTGTAGAGGATGCTATCTATTTTTTCCACTCTCTGCCTAATTTCAGTGTTTGGAACTTTCTGAAGCAGCAATACTGCGCAGGAACGTCTCCAATAATTCATTTCTATGGCTAGATTTATTTTGGCCTGGCTCTCCTTAATAGACCATACTTTATTATGATTTTCCTCAAAAACCGTCTAATTCATTTCCAAAATTCCATTAAAAATGTGGGAATAACTTTTGACAACATCTTATTTGGAATAGCCATAATCTCTCAAATCACGAGGAAATCTATTTTTATTCTTAAGCAACTTTCACATCACCGCGATTCATTACCGTTAAGTACTCGACAACTTTTGGTATCATCACTTGTTTTTGCCCAACATTGACTACGGATGGATAGTATATGGAGGACTGTCTGATCAGCTTGAGATGAGATGTAAAAGAGTAATGAACTGTTTTATTAGATTTATTTTCGGGATCTTCAGACGTTCTCACATATCTCACAGGTATTCTGAAACTGGCTGGCTTTACCCCAATTTCCGACGTCTATACTTCCTAGGTGCACTCATATTTCAAACCTTGAAAACCAAAAAATCCTTCTATATTTATGACCTCCTTACTCAGCGCTCCTCCATTCACATTTTAAATACTAGGACCCAACCCTGCCATGTTAATTACTGCCATGTAAATGAGTCTTTTATTATTAATCGGAAGTTTTGAATGTTCATTAAGTAAATGTTGTGGAAGCAGTAAACGACGAGCAGTTTCTCTTCGCTTTAGTCTATGTAAATTCCAAGGAATGCGTTAATCCATATGGATTCTTATGCAGTGGATCTGTTCAACAGGAATTGAATATAATTAACATTTAATGGGAACTCCATTCTCAATGGTTTTCAGACAACTTTAAGCTTTCTTGGAAAGCGCGCACATGGTTGGGATGAGAGAATCACAACAGAGTATTTAACAGCCACCGAAAGAATTTCAGGATTACTCCAATGTACTTATTTGTATACTAAAACATTTCAATTTTCAATTTTCTTAAAATATTCACAAAGTAGACACTAAACCAATACTTATATTTACTTACTGCTAAGCAGAGATGCCTTTAATCTTAAGCATCACAGATAAACAACATAAATCTTAAATACTGACCTTCTCATACGCTACGATTCCACGAAAAATTAAATGGACACTCCAACACACTCATAAACAACAATTTCACAACGCACTTCCACAACACGGAAACACACACAGAAGGTAAAATCGGAGCTGAATGGGGGAGCTTGTGGCTAAAGTTAGAAAAAAAATCAAGACAGATAGAGATGGCGCTGGGTTCTGCTTTTCCTAATCCTGCTTACGCCATATATAACTGGTTTTCACTATATTTATTTCCACGTTTCCATTATCTTAGTCACTTTCCACAATGTTAATTAATGGTTTTTTAAATTATTAATAAATTACAGTGAATCAGAAATGAGAAAATTAAAATTAGCAAAAAAGTGCATTTATTAATGTCCTGTTTATTCTCATTTGTGTGAAATTGATATGGCCTTACATATCTTTAAAGTATTGTTTTCTTTTTTGAACATTACATTGTTTATCAATAATATTAAAATTTCTTCCTTACGAGTGGTATTCTTAATAAGCAATAAGCAATGGTAGGTATTCTTCATGCGTTAAACATTATTTATTTTTATCCTACATCGAATTCATTAATTGAGTCAGTACTAAAAGTGAAATGTGGTAATATTAAATAAATTAATAAACTGCTAATTAATAATTAAATAAATTAAGAAACCGCTTATGGGCTGCAATAGTGCACAAGTCAAAAAATAATTTTTTGAGATTACTAGTTTTAAAGATTTCATTGCTAAGGAAAATGCATAGGAAATGCTTTAGTTTGCTTAAACGAAATTACCTTCAACTTCTCTCATTTAGGCAAACTAAAGCATTTCCTATGAGCAATGAAAACTTTAAACCTGCTTATCTCAAAATATGATTTTTTGAGTTGTCCCGCTATTTCCCATGAGCGAAATAAGAAATTAAAACAAAATAAATAATTTTTATTAGTTTAATAAGCATATCAATAATTTTAAAAGTTAGTTTTAACTCAAACTAAGTGATAAGCAGTTATGAATTTAGTTTAAAAATTGATATTGAAAACAAACATTTGTTAAATAAAAGCGTATCTCAACGAGCTGATAATAAAAAGAAATACAAATACAGATAAATACATGCAATAATGTTAAATTATGAATAAAGTTAGGCTCGATCGGTTATAAATATACAGTGACCACCTGCGCTCAATAGGGCAATGAAATTTTATTGTCTTGTCGTTACGTTTGCCGTGCTGCTTTTGTTATGATTACAACACCACGATCCGCTTCAACTTTTTCAATTGAACATATGTTTATGGTCGAAGTTAAAAACTGTATTTGTTTTAGCGTACTTATAGTCGCCATTTTGAAAAAAAAAATAGGCATTATTTATTATAAGGCAATTTTTTTTTTTAATCGAAATTTACTAGATTAAAGAAATCATTAAATGAATTATCATTTGCCAGGAATCTTTTAAAACCGACAGAATCTTTTAACATTTATATATTAGAAGGTGATGAATAGAACTTCTTAACAGACGCTTGAAGGGTTTGCCTGAGATCGAGTACAAAACATGGTCGATATGGAGGAATCTGGTATAGGACAAATCAACAAAGGAAAAGTTCCAGCACAGAAATAAAAGCAGGATTTGCGGATACCGGATACCATTTCTGAGACAACATTGAAGACGACCTGAAATTGTAAACACAAATTTAAAATAGACAACTCAGATATTAAGTAATCCTTACCTGAGATAATTCTATAAATTGCCAGTTATATAAAATACGAAAATTAAACAAATTCTTAAATTAAAAAAGAAAACGTACATATTTGTGCGTTTTTTGGAATTTTCTATAACTAATGTTCTTAAGACATTGGTATTTGATTCTGGAAATTTCAAATAACAAGAAAACAGTAATTTATAATATTGCAATATTTATTTTTATTTTGATAAATAATTCATAACATGAAAGGATTTTTCAACAAGTAAATTTTTAATAATTACATAGGTACAATTCTAGGAACCAAACCCGCCAATTACTCGAATAAAAATCGACAGATAATCGATAGTTCACAACAATCTATTGATCAATAGAAACAATCGACAATCGGTCACCCGTACTGTCGATGGAACTTTGTTGGCATTGGGCCTTTGGGTTTGCTAATTTTATAATTTATTTATTTATTACTAACAGAATAAAGTAAGGCAACTCTCTTGAGTTGACCTGGAAAGCCCAATTTGCAAAATAGTTAAATTAAAGAGAAATAATTTTTTTCTAATATCTGATACATAAAGCCTAGCGTGTTCTTTCCCTTAGCTTTGACCAAGGTATATTTAAAGCCTTATCGACCTGTAAGGTTTTGGGCACGCGGTATACCATACAACTTGGAGAAGGCAGTAATAGTTCCAGACCCGGAGCAATACAAACACTTTAGAGCTGTCGGCAAATACTACCTTACTCTGAGCGCTCCATCTCCTCAAGTCCTTTCGACCACTTTTATTATGTTCTATATATCCCGCCTAAAGAAAATATACCTTCATATAATGTATTTTATACATTGTAAATGTATATTTATAGGGTTATCCGGAAATCAATGTGAGATTTAATGCTTTCATAAAACCACCTCTTAAGAGAAATAATAAATGAATAAACTGTTTAAGTTTGATGGATAATTTCTTTGTATAGATGCCTTCAGTTATTGATCCTTTTCCGAACAAAAAAATTTGTTTACTCCTGCAGTATGTCACTGCTGGTATATAACCCATCCCAAGCGGCCTTTAATATGATGTCAGGGTGAGTTCAGCGGTGGTTTTGAAAAAAATCTTCAGAGGGAGAAGCCATGGAGACAAGGAAGATTCTGGAAGTTTTCTACCCGCCGATGAAGATATTCTGAGAGTTTTTATCGAAGAAGATTACAGAGAAACAGTTACAAATCTTGCCAGAGAATCTTTCAATCGGCAAATCGACCGTCACTGACCATCCCGAGACAATCGGATAAGTAAAAAAAGATTGAAATTTGGGTACCATTTGCATTAACCAATCCCTAATGCCCCAAGTTTGACCTCACAGATCAACAATTTTATAGTAAAATTTAATAGAAAACATGAAGGGGCGAGTGTAAAAAACGTTTATATCCATTTTTAGTTATGATTTGAGAGTAATAGAGAGTATTTTGATGAATAAAATGTTTTAGATATTTTATTTTATTATTATTATTATTTTATTATTTTTTATCTCGCTTTTTGCGGTTTCTGAACTGAGGTGGGGGACAAGTCCAGCCAACTTCAGCTTAGGTTTACTTTTATTTATTTATTCTTTTCTTCTCTTCATATGTTTAAAAATTTCCGAACAATCCTTGCCGTGTCCAGGAGTACCGCCTGTTGAGCCTCTCTTAGTACATCCAATGGCAACTTTAGGTCATCAATACCAACTACAGTTGAGGTTGGGATCAGCCCGTTTGTCGATATTGGCGTCACAACTGCTTTTTCTAGGCGATACAATTGCTTCAATTCAACGGCCAGTTCCTGATATTTTCGTAACTTTTCTCCAACGGTGGAAGTCATATTGTTGTCGTTGGGAACGGCGATATCAACTATCAGTGCTGTCTTCTCTTCTAGGTTTATAAGTAATATGTCCGGTTTGTTGTGTCGCACAGTGTGGTCTGTCAAAATAGACTCGTCCCAATATAGCTTGAGAGGCCCATTTTGAAGCAACCTATCGGGCTTATACTTATAATATGGCGTTTGTTTCTCTTTGTTTCTCTTACTTATAATATAGGTTCAACTTCCTGGCTATGGACTGATGCACAATTTTGGCCACATTATTATGCCTTTGGAGATATTCCGAATTGGCTAGTACTACACATCCACTAGTGATATGCTGGATCGACTCCAGAGTCGCGGAACACAGTCGACACTTGTCCGAAATGGATGTGTCCTTTAGAATGTGTCTCCTGTAGGATCTCGTAGCAATTACTTGGTCTTGGATGGCCATGATGAAGCCTTCAGTTTCTGAAAACAGTCTCCCAGCTATTAGCCATATTAATGATTCTTGCTTGTCAATGCTGGCCTCGTTTAATTGGTTGTAGAACCTTCCATGTAGAGACTTATTCTTCCATTCTGTTATACGTTCTTTTTCTGAAATAATCATGACGTCTTCAGTTCTGCTCAAATTAAGAGGTGTTTTACCATCGTCCAGCCTCTGAATTGCGATGTATATATTCGTGGTTTTTGAGAGGAAGTATTGACGTAGGGCCAATTCTTCCTTTCTGCACGCTTCCTCGATATTCAGTAATCCACGTCCCCCTTCCTTTCTTGATAAATACAGCCGGGCTGTGGAGGATATCGGATGGTGGGCCCTCTCTTTGGTTAGAGTCGTTCTTACCATACGGTCAACCTCTTGCAGACTTGTGTTGGACCAATGTAGCACACCAA
This sequence comes from Euschistus heros, assembly GCA_003667255.2. NCBI lineage: Eukaryota > Metazoa > Arthropoda > Insecta > Hemiptera > Pentatomidae > Euschistus > Euschistus heros. The sequence continues at coordinate 52,624 of RCWM02000301.1, read as the reverse complement.
AGCTATAACTTAAAACTGGTATGGCCCAGGTGTTGATGGCTTTGATTTTTTGTATTCCTGACAAATGTGTCTTCAATAGGAGCTTCAATCTCTTCTTGAATCTTGTCAGAAGTTCGTTCTTCATTCCCTTTTGGGCAATTTTGAGATACTGCTGCATTCCTAAATATTTATATAGTTGTTTCGTTTCAAGTTCTTGAATACAATCTTCTTCATTTATAACTATATTTTCGGTTCTTTTCGCTTTTCCCTTGTTTATATGAAGCACGGCACATTTGTCTAAACCAAATGACATACTAATATCACTGGTAAATGCAGATACGGTTTTGACCATATTTTTCAATTGTTCTTTATTTTTTGCATATAACTTCAGGTCATCCATGTACCAACTATGACTGATTATGGTTGCTTCATCTGTAATTACGAGTTTGTATCCCACTTTATCCCTTTGAAGAATCCGACTTAACGGAAAAAGCGCCATACAAAACCATAGTGGGCTAAGGCAATCTCCTAGATATATTCCTCTAAGAATTTTTATTTGGCTTTTTGAGCAGGTACTTCCAAATTTTAGCGAAGTTTTCCAACCAGTCATAAGGTTTGAGAGAAGGCTTCGTATTTTGGGATGAACCTTATAAATTTCAAGTATCTGGAGCAGCCAGCTGTGCGGTACAGAATCGAATGCCTTCTTATAATCAATCCACGCCATAGAAAGATTTCGCTGGCTTTTTGATACTTGCGCAGCGATGAATGAATCGATTAATAAAAGTTCTTTACAGCCCCTAGCTCTCTTTCTGCACCCAAGTTGTTCTGAAGGAATCATATTATTGGATTCCAAGTGATCGTATATCTTGGTTGCAACGATAGAGGTGAACATTTTGTAGAGGCAATTTAAACATGTTATTGGCCGATAATCTTCTGGGAGTAGGTTTTCTTCATCTTTTTTTGGGAAGCATATAAGTAATGCCTTCAGAGAATCCAACAGGGGGGTCCAGTCTGTTATCAAGAATCTCTTGGTAGCCCTTAGCTAATACTTCATGGAAGGAACGGAATCTTTTAATCCAGTAGGCCTGAATTCCATCAGGACCGGGTGCCCTCCAATTTTTCATGCTCTTGATTGCTTGCGTGACATCGTTTATAGTTATTTTCGCATCTGTCATTTCAGAAGCATTTTGGAACATTTGTATTTCTTGTTCTATCCAAGGGGAATTCACATTGTGTCTCGTTGGCTGTTCCCATATATTCCTCCAGTAATCCTCGATGCCATCAGGGTATACTGTTGATCTTTTGATTTTTTGGCCAAGATATCTATAGAACTGGCGTTCATTCTGTCTGAATTGTTGATTTTGTTGCCTACGAAGAGCTGCTTCACTGTATCTTCGTAATCGGCTTGCATAAACTGCTAGCTTTTGTTTCAAGCTGTCTAGATACATAATAAGCTTATCAGTCAATTCTTTTTCCAATACTGTACCTAGATTTTGTACTACGATTTCATCAATTTTTCTTTTTGTTTTGGCTTTCGCGGCTTGAGGGTTACGTATATAATTTGAAATCACGCCAATTTTTACTCTTATCGTCTTCACTTTTATTTCGAGTCGCTTTTTCCATGGGGGTGCTTCTCTGTCTCTTCTTGATGTTTTTCTGTTGCTAGCATCATTCATTTTAATGCCAAGCTCTACTATAACTGTCTTGGCAGCTATATATAGCCAATGAGGTACATCTTGAAGGCCATTTATCAGATAAAGATGTTCCTTAAGAACCTCATTCATCGTGTTGGTAACCTTAAGCGTGGTCTTATTGTACGGTACTCGTGGTAGCAGCGGACGCTCTCTTAGTGGTATCCCCTCTAGAAGTATATGTTCCGTTAAAATTGATTCACTCAATCTTTTTTCAAGTTCTTTGTTGTCGTTATCTCTATCGATATTAGTAGCATTTAATGGTATACCTATATTAGTTACAATTTCCAGGTTCATCCCTATATTATGAGTACTGTCAGGTAACTCAGAATCCACTTCAGCAATAACTAACCTGTGAGCTTCTTCTCTAATTTGATGAAGTTCTGTGGACGTTAGAAAATTCCTTCGTAGAATTACTCTAACCTGATCGCTCAGTCTCTGAGTGCTGACGTTGATATCAGGAAATGTCTCGTGCCAATATCTCTGAATACGGTTAAGATATCCTGTTTTTTCTGTTTCTAGATTTGTTGCCAGGTAGTATGCCCGGATGACTGCCTTATTCATATCTGGCGTCCATTTCATCCTCATTGCACCTCCTGGTCTCTGTTGTCGACTTCGCGCGGGTGGAGAATGCCTCTCCTCCAAGCTCGAATTCGAACGATGGGCCGGTAGAAGTTGCAGTCTTGCGGATCTTAACGACAGGGCAGCGCCGCTCGCTCCACTAATCCCTGAAGGAAGCTGTCCACTATTCCCGCTCGATGCAGCTTCAGTATCGAGCTCGTCCGAGGCTAATGTCCTACTTCGTAACTCCATTTTTACTGGGTAAGGGCATTTTATACCTACTGCCAGGTGGTGAAGATGCAGCCGCCCCTGACGTGGGGAACAGACGCTGACCAGGTTGCCGCCCACTGTGGATACCGTCGCAACCTGGGTTTCGTTAGTTTTGGTCCGCCCCGAGTATTTTATTTCCCCGGTACCCATCATATCTGATGAGCGTTCCCCTATCCGCCACCTGGGGAGGCGCCCGATGGGGGACTAACAACCCCTCACGGGTTATTATTATTATTATTATTATTATTATTTTAACCTTAAAACCATAAGCTTACACTAATTTCTTTAAATCTCAATTTGGGCAGGAATAGAAAATATGTTAGCATTGATGACAATCATTCACTTCATTAGCAAGTAGAACCTTGATCATCAGTAAGCTAAAAATGAGTCAAAAACAAGTTTTCTTAGGTTTGTTTTTTATTTTTGTGCTTAACCTTTTTATAAGACTAAAGCGACAAAAACTGCTCGTCGTTACAGACTACTTCAACATTTACTAAACAAACGATCAAAGCTCCCAGTTCATTACAAACAACTTATTTACATGACTGTGATTAGACCTATTTGGACGAACGGAGAGCTTTAGGGCTCCACTTAACCACCTAATTCATCTCGTATTCAATCCTTACAATCCAAAATCCTTCCAAAAATCCTCAATGCTCCTTACTTTGTCACCAATAAACTTATCCATAAAGATCTTAATGTTCCATATTTTTCTGATTTAGCTCAAACCAGATACCTATCCTTTCATAGTAAGCTCCATAATCACTCAAATCCGTTAGTTTCTCAACTTGCTTTCCACTCTATTTCTGATAATCCTCCGAGGCGTCTGAAACAAGATGGCCTAGAGACCTTCTAGTGCAGAATTTTTAAGTGCTACTGATGAGTAGTTCTTTATAAGTTTTAGCATGTTATTATTTTCATTGTCAATAAATTTACCTGACGTAAATATTTTGTACAGTTGTAAATTTCAATATATATATATATATATATATATATATATATATATATATATAAAAATAAAAATATGGATAAATTTCTTGACTGTTACTATTAAATGTTTAGTAAGGTTCTTGAGGTTCAGTCATAAAATAAAAATTAACTATTTTGGCAACGTTTCGAGAATATATTGTTCTCATAATCATGCCAATGTTACTAACTTAGTTGTGTTCTAGAATTATTAGTCTTTCCATATCCACCAGTAACACTGGCATGATTATGAGAACAATATAGTCTCGAAACGTCGCACAGTGCTTCGAACATAGTGTGAAATTGGACAAAAATCGGGAACTGTGAAAATCTTATAGAAAATAGCACGCTGAACAAAAAAGTTCCTATAAACATGGGTCCGGAAATGCACTCATAAAAAGTTATGACGAGATAAGTGAAAAAAAAAACGAATTTTTTAAACAACCAATTTTTCTATTGCAGCATATATAGGTATTTTTTGTGCAAGTTTCTAAAACTACCATAAATATTGCGTTTCCTGCAACATTAGGATGTTTGAGTCAACCATGAATATAGCAATTTCTTCTTTTTTTTTTTTTTTTGGTATAGCTGTACAATGCTTACTTCATCTGATGTTCTTTTAAATCAAAAGTAGGCAACCACTCAGAATAGCCACATGAGCAAAGAATGTCTTTAACCTGAATGCTATAAACCTCAGAATTTAAATAGATTAAGAACAAAAGATATAAAGGATAAAGTTTTATAGTAGTGTAAAATACAAAAGAGTGGAAATATTATAATTCAACAAATAATTTCTATTTACTAATCCATGTGTACATATTACGTAAAAATTAGATAACATTATTTCAAAAATCGATTGTAATTACATATATAACCATACATTTGATTTAAAATTATAATATTTAATCTAAATTGATAGAATCTTCGTCAGTACTACTTTCATTATTGTCTGTACAAGTTAAATCTAAATTCTCAATACCTAGCATATCATGTTTATATTGACCTGGCTTCTCGGTTAGAATGATGTACTCCTGAATTTCTTCAACTCGAACTTTTTTATTGATCAAAGTCCTCCGATCAGATATGAGAGGTTCAGAAGTTAACAATAATATTCTAATGAGGTCAAAATTGGAACTCACTCGTGAGCACTTACGAGTATGACTTAGTCTGTTTTTCCTTACTTCTTTATGTTTGGCCTCTAACGCATCTTCTGACAATTGTCCAATTGGCAATGAAAAAGAAGAAATTATTTCACACCCGTGTACAAGGATTTTGTGAACACTAATAGGCATACAAAACCAGTCATACAAAGTAAGATATAGGACCCTAGTTTCTTCCAACAACATTTTAAATCTATCTATGTTAATTGGGTAGCCGCTTGCCAAAACCTTTAGAATAATGGAGAATTTAACTATCAGTTCCTTGTTTACACCAGTAACCTCAGAGCTGAGGTCAGGGTTTGCAAAAAAGCGCCTTGCAGTATTACCATCATTTGATGAGCCATACCCAGGCTTTGGTTTATCAATCAATAGTCCCATTTTCGATTTAAATTCTGACTGGATTCTTTTTTTTTGTTTTCCTTTACAATTGCTTTATGCTCGACTCCACGAACTTGCCATTTTTTTATTGGCAATCGGTAACCTATATGTAAAATGCATTCGAAAAACTTAATCCAACAATGTAGGGTTGATAAACCGAAGCGATATTGCTCCGAATCAGGTAAACGGTTTACCACGTTTTCATTGTTCATCTCCTTTGGGGTTGCTCCACAAATGAAACACTTAGACGTGACGTTTGTTCCAGACAAAATGTTAGTAACACTACCATCCAGCATTGTGAACAGCATTTCAAAACTTACCGAGTAAATTTGATGGCTTTCAAATTTAATTTCACTGGTCTGGAGTTTGCAAATTATATCTTTCATTGTCTTTTCCTCGTCACGCACTAAGTCTGCAGTTTCTTTTTGAAAAATTAATTTTATGGGTCTGCAGTATAAGGTGGACGATGAACGTCGATTTACCCATACGACTTTTCCATTTCTTACGTCTACCAATTTTAGTGGCACCATTGCTATTAAAAACAAATACTCATCAGTGCTTAATGCATTTGAAAATGTTTGTTTATACTGACTATGACCGGAACTGCCATCGAATCCCCACTTACATATAAGATTGAACTCATTGCCCTCCTCCAAACTCGCAATTTTTAATATGCTTTGCGCTGTTAGTTGCAGGAGTTCTTGTAGATTTACACAAACGCTAACTTCATCTGCAATTATATTTTTTGGGAGTAGGGCATTTTTTGTCAATGTTATTGAATAGAGGCTGGGAAAGCAGTTCTTATGCATACCATTTATCAGTGATCTTAATACTTTGTATTTTCTTTCGGATAAACCTAAATCCAAGCATAAAGCTAGTGCTTGAAGAGGACTTATTGATTTTTGTTCTTCAGCCAAGGATTCTGCGGACATCTCTGCAGCAAATCGCAACTCAGCAGATGACCTGCTAGAAACAAGATCCTTTACCCGCCTTTTTTTAGTTTTAATGGAAGCTTCTTCGAAATGGGTTTCTGGTCTTCCGCGTGCCCGGCTTGGTCCTGGCTTGACACTACTGATATCAGGGATAATTGGTAATTGAAGTTTCTGTTGAAGCCAAGATGCATACCGTTGACGAAATTTAACACGACTCCTGTCGACCTCATTTAATTTTGTATTGAATTTGATGCAAAATAACCTACCAATTTCAGATATTTCTGTTTCCAATTGGTCGTTGGACTCTTCTACGTTCATGAGCCGATGTAGTTCATCAGTGACTGCAGCAGTCCGATCTGATTTTTTGAGGGAAAAACATTTTTCAGCAAGCTGGCCATTGGTTATGCTCACTTTTCCTAAAGAAAAAAATAATATAACAGTTTAGGCGCAGGCAGGCGCAGTTAAAATTCATATAAAATTAAAGCCTATATAAAAAGCAACAATATTACGTAAAAATTACAAAAGGATATTCGAGGATTTTTTTAAAAGCCTCTTCAAAGTTTGAGTAATTTTCAAAGTGGTCAATGAAATTTACCCGCAGGCAATGAATATAATAAGTGTTCAACATGCCAATTGAAATAATATATTTTAAAATAGATACCTTGATTTGTATATTCCATCGTTGAAAATGCTTATTTTCTTCCGTAGGAGTTGTCAACGGAACAAAGGAAAATTTGCAACTAATATGATAAAAAATGCAAAACGTTAATACTCCCTAAGTTTTTCGATTCTCTTTTGTTAAACAATCATGTAAACAATGAGGTAATCTTACTAAACGGCTGTGTATAATACTTTAAATTTAATAATACCAAAAGGTAAACAAGATCCTTTACTCGCCTATTTTTCTTGTTTTATTGGAAGATTTTTCAAAAAGGGTTTCCGTTCTTCCTCTTGTTCGGGTTGGTCCTGTTTTGACTGCACTGATTTCGGGAATAGTTGGCAATTGAAGTTCCTTTTTAAGTCAAGAGGCATATCCCTGACGAAATATATTACAACTCCTATCGACCACATTCAATTTTTTAATTGAATTTCAAGCTAAATAACCGACTAATTGTAGATGTTTCTATTTTCAATTGGTGGTTAGGCTCTTCTACGGCCTTAAACGAATGTAGTTTATAAGTGACTACAGCTATTTGATCTGATTTTTTATGGGAAAAACGTATTTCAGCAAACTGGCCATTGGCCTAATTTTTGCTTTCTCAACAAAAAAAAAAAAAAAAAATAAAACACTCCCGGCCCAGGCAGGCGCAGATAAAACCCATGGCAAATCAAAGCTTATATACCAAGCTACAAGAATATGCAAAAACTACAAAAGGATATTTGAGGTTTTTTTTTAAAAGCCTCTTCAAAGTTTGAATAATTTTCAAACTGGCCAACAAAACTTTACACGCATGCCATGGACATAAGAAATGGTCATCTTACCAATTAAAGTAGCATATTTTAAAATAGATACCTTGACCTGTATTTTGCATCGTTAATAATAGTTATTTTTTATCCAATGAGATGTGAATGGAACAAAATATAATATGCGGCTAATGTGATATAAATCGCTAAACTAAAATACTCCTGAAGTTTTTCGATTGTGTTGACTTAAACGAATATGTAAACAATGAGATAATCATACTAAATTGTTGTCTAAGGTATATTTAAGAATATCAAAAGGTAAACAGCTCGATAAAAAATACTTCGATTTTTGGTTTTTGTCCATTGTCGAAGCACTGTGCGTCGCCAAAATAGTTAATTTTTATTTTATGACTGAACCTCAAGAACCTTACTAAACATATATATATATATATATATATATATATATATATATATATATATATATAGTTATAGAAACCCAATGGTATTAGAGATAATAAATAAATGAACACTATCCCCTCTCCTAGAGAACTGTATAAAAGGCCACCCCCACCTGTGCCGGCTGACACTCTGCTTCTACACGTTGTGATGCCAGTTTGTTCAACACGAAGTCCTTGTATTAGGCTATGAATTGTGCTTTTTCTTGTATAATGTATGTCTGTCAATAAAAACGCTCTTTTTAAAAACTCAGTCCCGCGAACCTTTTATTTAGCTGGCGCCCGAACGGAGGGACATTTGGAAGCGTTAACGTAACTTCGCGGCAGTTCTATCTTATTTCAGGTACAGAACAGCGAGACCTCTTTCCATTGGCATGAGAAGATTGGGAGCTGAGTATTAGTACATCAGCAGATCTTCAAGTCTTTGGGAGCGCTTTGGTATTCCAATACCTTGACCAAAAGGACCTACAACCTCTTGCTAAAGAATCGACGGGAAGGAGCTAAAGGGAGCGTCATCAAGAAGACATTGAAGACAACGTTGTATCAAGAAAAAGTATAATTAATTTTATTTTTATTTTTTATTTTTAAGTAATTTTGTAATTTAAATATAAGTTAGTAATAAGTATAATAATTTAAAATATTAATTTAGCATTTTTATGAATATATTGGAAGAAAAATTAAGCAACTTAAAAATAACTGGTTCTACGTTAGTTGAAAAAGAAAATAATATGGCTCTTGAAATTAAAAATCACGATTTAGCATTAATCCCGGAATATGACGGAAATCCGTTACAACTAGTTGATTTTATTAGAAATAGCGAATTTTTATATAATTTATACTGTAAAGATGATAATACCCATAAAAATACAAACCAAGCTAAACTTGTTTTAACAATCTTAAATAAACTAACTGGAAAAGCTAAAGTCGCCGCATATGATAAGGAATTCAATACAGTAAAAGAAATAATAAAATTCTTAAAGAAAAAGTACCAAGACACGAGAACTAGAGAACAATTAATTTCGGAAATTTTAAATACGCGGACTTACCATAATGAAAACCCACTCGATTTCTTGGAACGACTGGGCCAAAAAAAGATGCGATTTATATGCGCGAATTTACTCCGACAATGAGATATTAGATAAACAGGACGAAATGTATAGGTATGACAAACAGATATCCCACCACGCAGTACATAGTTTACACCCAGCACTAACGGACTTCATTTACCATATAAAATTCGATTCGTTAGAAGATCTAGAAGAAATACTAAGAAACAGCGTGGTTCACATCATACATAGAATTTATGGCGATAAAAAACACCAAAAAAAAAACCAGTTCAAAATAATTACAAAAAGAAAAATTTTGAAAATATTTACAAAAATAAAGAGTACCGACCAAATTTTAACAACCACTATGATTATCAAAATTACCGACCCCATCAGTACCACCGCGAGCAGTATACGTCGTATAATAATCCCCAACATTACCGACAGCAACAGTATCAGCATGAACAAGGTCCAACCTCTAATTCTTATAACAATAACAACCAACATAACTTCCGGCCACAACAGCGAGCTATTGAATATACGACTCCGATTTATAACCAACCGTGGGACCCCCAGTCGCAACATAAATTTTTTAACAAACCACCCTCCAGAAATATTAGGCAAAATTACCAACAACCGCAAATAGATTCTAACACCGTTTCGATGAGAACTGTTTCTAATAGGGTACATACAATTGAGGAAGAAAAAAATGAAAAAAATTAAGTTATTGTTAGAACGAATAGAATCTTTGGAAAAAAGACAGGATCATTTTTTAGAATTAGGCCCGAGCACAAGCAGACCTCTGGACCGGATATAAATAATTTAAATTCCAAACAGACCATTGATAACCAGGATAAACAAATAGAAATTCACGACTTAAATTTAAATAACGATTTACCAAATCTAATCGACGAAAAAAAAAAAAAAAAAAAAAACAATTAATCCGCGACGAAAATATAAAATCGGAAATAAAAGAAAGTGTTAAAAACTTAATTCGCGAAGAACATATAAAACCGGAAATAAATGAAACTGTAGAAACTTCTGTAAACAATATTAAGAGTGTGGAGGAAGCGTTTAATTTAAAACCTGAAATAAAAGAAAGTGCAGAAAATTCTGTAAACAAATTTAAGAATATGGAAGACGACGAAAATTTAAAATACCAAAAACTTGAAGAACTTAATAAAAATAAAGAAACAGTCCGAAATGAATATCGTAATTTAAATAAAACATTAAAAACCATTAATAAGTCACGGGAAGGAAAAGAAAAAAATATAATTAGTAAAATCAAAGAAACGGAGGATTTAAATTCAAATTTAATGAAAGAAACAAACAATTTAAAAGCTTCGAAAAATAATTTGAAAATAACTGTTGAAAAATTAAATAATAAAGTAACAAAGGTTAATAAATTGAACCGAAAGACATTAAAAGAAATAATAGCTTCTATTTCCATAAAAAGTAGGCTGGATCACTGCGGCAATAAGTTAAAAAATTTTAAACCTCAACTAAATGTTCCTTTAGGCGAGATAACGGTTCATGAAGAGTTACACAAATTGTTAAATGTAATAAACAGACCAAATAAATCAAAAAATAATTTCCCACTTTGGATTGTACCAAAAAAGATGTATAAATATAGGAAAAAAAACTAAGTAAAAATATTTAAATCGGATAATTTGTTGATTCTGGTAACTTCGAATTCAACATCAATACCATTTTTATTAATATTCATTATCATACCAATTATTAGTTTTCAAGTTTATGTTCTAGAAGCATAGAGATTTAAACAATAGAATTAAAACGATTGTTTTTCAATCTGATAACTCTCTTAACTATTATAATTTATATTCATACCAGTTTTTGTTAATACTTAAATTTATTAATATTATCATTAATTATTAATAATACGTTTTAACTATTTCTGTAAAATTATAAATATCTCATATTCATTTAGATTGCAAAATTTAGTTTTATGTTACTTCTCATTACAATATTTCGTTTATAATTAATGTTTATAGTTAATTTTGAAAATAGTAATAAATTCTGAACAAATCAAAAAAGCTCTATTTAATATTAATTAATAATTTAATAATAATAATTAATTAAAATTTAGTTGGTAATAATTAATTGTATGTTAATGGTAATTAGTCACTTAAAGAATATATTTATTTTTACTCCGATAATAATGTTAACTTTCATATATGCGTTACTAAATACGTTTAGGATTAAACTGTTGTATTCGTTCTGTTTTTAAGCTTCTATTATGTTTGCTGTTTAAACAATTACATCGTATCGACGAAACTAAAAGAATCTGTAAATTAATATTATTATTTTACTTTATTATTCTAACAATTCAATTTAAACAAAACGAGGTATGATCATTTTATTTAATGTCCTGTTAATCACTAGAATCGAAATATTAAATATAAAGCTAAAGGGATAAATAATTTCACAGTTTTAAGTTTAAAGTTAAACTATGCATTTTAATCATCTTCGTGATTAAGTATTGTTATTTTTGGTTAAAAAGTTAATAAATTTACATTACGCCTCGATCTTGATTTCTTGCTTATTTTTGTTTTTAAGAAGTTGAATATAATTGTTATAAACATTTTTTATGCATTTATAAAATGAAGTTAGCATTACAGATATTATATGATTTGAATGGTTTACACATCAAAAATTTAAAATAGACTTATCAGAATAATTTGGTTAATATTCATTCAAACCTTAGAAAAAATATCATTTTATTAGTTTTATAGTCAGACAGAATTTAAATCAATGATTGATATTTTTAATTATAATAATGCACTGACTAACTATATGACATACTTTCCCACACCTCTACAAATACCATTAGACCAAGGGACGGAAATGAAAAATAATTTAGTAAAACAGTTTTGTGAAGAAAATAATATTATTTTACATTATACCTCAGCCAGCCACTCAAACTCTTTGGGATTATTGAACAGAGTCCACTCTACCCTAAACGAATTATTGAGAATAATAGGAAAAGAAAAAGATAAATGTTCGATGCAACAAAAATTAAGATTAGCGGTAATAGCGTATAATAATACCTTGAACAATAAATTAAAATTAACTCCTAATGAAATTACTTTTGGAACCTCCAGATTAGAATCAAACGAAAACATCGACCTGACGGAACAATATGTATTAAAATATCATAAGGACCAACAATTATTACATAAACTAATTAGATCTAGAATAAATGACGAAAAAGAGACAAGGACCGAAAAATTAAATAAAAATAGAGAAGACCCTTTAGATATTCAGAAACAATTAGGGGATACAGAATAGTTGAAAAATACCCAAGCGAAAATAAAAAGGAGAGACAAATTTAAAAAAGTAAATGTAGTAGTAAAAGACAAAAGACCAATTAAAACTCATATCGACAATATTAAAAGGCCCAATAGGAAAAAACGGAAAAAGAAACAATCTATTTCAGACGACGACAACGAATCTCTTCGTGTAAACATTTCGGATAATTACGATTCAGACAGTGGTTCTGATTAAAAATATTTAATTTTATTTAAACAATATTAAAATGTTTTAAAAATCTTTTATTTTTAATATAATAAATGCAATGGTATTAGGAGTAATATTTATGTTATATTGAAGGAATTATCTGTATTAAATTGACAATGCTGTAGTTATTTTAATAAAGTCGGACTTTTGTATTTTGTTGTAAAATATTATATTCAATGTTGATAATGTAAAAGATCACTCAAATTATTATTTTATTTCACAGTAATATTCTGTCCGATTTATTTTGTAATTAATATTTTGAAGTCACTATCATAAATATTAGGATACTATTATTTTGTCTTGAAATATTATTTTGATTGATCATTGAAAAAGTATGTATTTTATTTTGAAATTATTATTAATTGTAATTATTGTAAAGGAGTGTTTGAATTATTATTTTGATTTAAAATATTATTATTTTAATTGAGTAATTTTGAAGCTAAAAGTATTATTTGTAATAGAGGAAACTAATTCAAAGACTCTTATTTTATTTTTCCTTTTGTTTAAATAATGTATAGTTATGAATTGTTTAGTATTAAGAGATATCCTGTTACCTTTTAGTTATAAGGAAAATTGTACTTTAGCATGTAAGGAATTCTGTAATGTATAAACATTTTATAGGTTAAGCTTATTGTTAATATTAAGAAATGGACAAGGTTTAAATCTTTTTATTTTTCAAGTGTACAGATCCTGACTTGGTAAACAGGAAATTCAAAGTCCAATCCTTTTGTTTTTGACAATGGTATAAAATCCTATTCTGGCGTTAAATGTACAAGGTTTAATCTTTTTATTTTTCAAGTATACAGATCCTGACTTAGTAAACAGGAAGTTCAAAGTATAATCCTTTTGTTTATAGGAAGTTGATAATTGTAACTTTTTGTTTTCAAATGTTCAAATTCTAATTTAGTAAACAAGGTCTAATCCTTCTATGCTTGTATAAACTTAGAGAATAAGGTCCAATCCCTTTTGTTTATAGAATGTTATCTATTGCAATGTTATGACTTAGTGTAAAAGGTATTGAGAAATGTATAAGGTCCAAACCTTTTTTTTTATTGTATAGAATCTTACCTATTTACACTGAGATATTTGTTCCATCGGAGACCTCGGAACTTGGGGGGGGGGGGGGGGAGAAGTTATAGAAACCCAATGGTATTAGAGATAATAAATAAATGAACACTATCCCCTCTCCTAGATAACTGTATAAAAGGCCACCCCCACCTGTGCCGGCTGACACTCTGCTTCTACACGTTGTGATGCCAGTTTGTTCAACACGAAGTCCTTGTATTAGGCTATGAATTGTGCTTTTTTCTTGTATAATGTATGTCTGTCAATAAAAACGCTCTTTTTAAAAACTCAGTCCCGCGAACCTTTTATTTAGCTATATATATATATGTATAAAACATTTTATGTTCTCCAACTAGGGCAGAAAGGAAGGGTTATACTACAGGTTACCAGTCTATTCTAGCCAAGGTTAGAATGTCAAGATTTATTCAGTGGGTTCGACACGAAATAAATTTTTAAATTAAAAATTCCTACCTAGGTGGGATTCGAACCTACGACTGCTCTGATAAGTTCGCCCGAACTCGCTCGCCTATCGAGTTCCCACACGGCTCTTAAATAAACGAATAATAAGCTTATCAAGACTAGAGACATTTTTTATATAGACATTATCATTTAATCTGCATGAAATTTTTTACTATAGGCTTTTATAAGAAAATTATTCTCGGGGCCTAGAATATTGCCATTCCAACTTCTCATTTTGTTCTTATAACACATAGAAGAAACAGTATCATTCCAGTAAACATAGCCTTGGTACATTTGCAAATAGAGGATGAAGTTATGATGAAGGAAATATTTGGAGGAGTTGATGTTGGAACCGTTACCTGGGAGACGTGACCGGAATGAGGAAGTGGAACGAGTCCCTGCTTTTGAGTTACTTGGCCCGTAGACCATATAGAACTTTCTTTGGGCCCTCCATCATAACTCCATAACTCCGCTCTTGTATTTTCTAGTTTTCCCGCTTTAGAGGTAAAATATTCACGAGGATGAAGTAGATAGCAACAGCTCAAATCTCTGAAGTGAATAAAAAAAAAGAAAAGTTGAATCATAGGTTGAGTAGCTCGTCTGAAAAAAAATAAAGTTCGTTACGTGCTAGTTTCAAGTGACATAATTGAAAAGACAAAAACGATAAGTAGCCAAATGGAAAAAAATAATAAACACTATTAATAACGTTTATATATTTTTTCTTTTTAACTATGTATTGATATTAACATCTGTTAATATTGCAAGGAAATTATTGCACTGACTTGTCAATAACCTGCTGTAAGGACAATGTTTAACAGATCTGCCAGGATCTGACGATTTTTCCTTGGCCACTCTCTCCTTCCACAATTAGAATTATTTTCGTCCTTAAAGATGCTGTGTAAAGATGGTGGATTTAAACGATTTTATCAGTTTTTCGTCTTAAGGATAATATGTAGAAATATTTAACGGTTTTTAAGTTATCTGAAGGATAACTTCCGCCACTGTTGTCCTTGAGGGTACTGTTTTAAAATATTTTTACGTTTTTAATATGGTAGAAGGATAACTTCCGCCATTGTTGTCCTTATAAGGACACTGTTTTACAGATCTGCCAGGATCTGACAATTTTTTGAGGCCGAAGGACATCCTTGGCCACTCTCTCCTTCCACAATTAGAATTAGTTTTCGTCCTTAAGCATGCTTTTTTAAGATGGCGGAATTTAACGATTTTATTAGTTTTTCGTCCTTAAGGATGTTAAAATATTTAACGGTTTTTAAGTTATCCGAAGGATAACTTCTGCCATTGTTGTCCTTGAGAATAATGTTTTGAAATATTTAACGATTTTAATAAGGAGGAAGGATATTTCGCCTTTGTTAACGCATTCTAGGGGAGGCTGGAGATTGTTCAACGCTAATCCTACCTTCACGGTGTCCCACTACTGCATCATATGCACAAGACCACACTCCACGCACTCCAGACATTCTAGAACACTGTCCTTCGGCGAATCGTCTGTGGTATCAGCTAAGAGAGGGCCAAAAATACTCACATCCTTAAATCAATAATTTTATTCAATAGTAATAGTCTCTCTTTTCTTATCAATAGTCTCTCTCTCTCGGCCATCTTGAGGTTGGTTTTTTTTTTTTACCTTGCATTTTATCTAGACAAGAGACTTACCTGGAACCCTCATACAAGACTGAAAAGACCAAAAGCTGCACGTCGATTTCTACTACAACACCTACTTGACAAACTTTCTCCCTATTCACTACAAAACTCATATTTATGACGATTATCAGACCTATTTGGACTTACGGAATAGAGTTATGGGGATCCACCAAACCATTGAATTCTTCCCGTATCCAATCACTCCAACCCAAAATCCTAGATGCTCCTTACTTTGTCACAAATGAACTGATCCACAATGACCTTAATATCCTATATGTCACCGTTTTGGCACGAACCAGATACCTCTACTTTCATAATAAACTCACTGCTCATCCAAATCTACTTGTTGCACAACTTGCTTCCCATTCCATTCCTCCTAGGCGTCTGAAAAGAAGATGGTTTTGGGATCTTCTTCTTTTGTAAATATTTCATTAGAGTACTAACATTGGGTAGTTCCTCTACACGTTTTCGGCATGTCATTTTTTTTTTTTCATTCTAATCGCTTATTTACTTATACGCTTATTTTTTTAAATACAGTTATAAATTTCTGTTAATTAAAGATAAAAGATAAAAAAAAAGAAAATAATCAAAAATTCCGTAGAAATAGAGGAGTGATTATTTTTCAAAATTAAAAAAAAAAAAAAAAATATTTTTCATACAAAACTTTGGAATGGTCGTTGAATTAGTAATTTAGTTCTTCTAATGTTTATACGTTTTTCTTTTTTTTTCTAATGAGAAAAGCTATTGCGTCACTATGAATAAACTAAAGAGAGGTAGCTGATGTGGGTGGCGATAGGGAGTTAGTGTTTATTTTAACTCCAGCAAGAGTCGATTAGATCGTCAAAGGACCTCCCTCCCCCCCCCACTTACACACTACACATAACAAGGCTGCGACCTTAAGGTAAACCCTTGCGGTTCGCCACCGCCTTGAATACAAAAGGGATTTGGGCCCTAACCCCGCGTGCGGTTGAAATATCCTTAGAGTTAGAAGTACCACCGTGACGTTCTAGGGCATCCTATAAATGGCGTCTTTTCTTTGCCCCGGGGCAATTTCTGTTGGAGTTTCTCCTTCCTTTATTACGGAAGGGAGGCGAGTTATATTTCATCGTATAATATTACTTTTTTCAACGGTATTCATGGGAATAGTGTAAGGATTTATATAACACTATGCTGTTTATATCATATGTTGTATTGTTACATTTTATTCAATGTATGATGTAATCTTTAGAGAAATAATACATGTCGTTTAGAAAGTGAATAGTTCTGTAAATCCCACTTGTTTTTTAGTTTTTAGTTAAGTTTACAGATGGCACGGTAGTCAGCTATCAGGACTGTGGCTTCTGCATGTATCATGGCTTGAGCGACCCAATAATATTTAAAAAACGTAATTTCTGATAATAGGCATAGCAATTAAAGAAACAAAACAAGTAAAGCAAAACATTATGTGCTAAATTACACATATGACTTCAACCATTTCAGTTTAGGTACCTATGTTTTATGAGACTAAATAGGCTGAATGTGCCGGTTCACAATCAGCATTATTATCTATTAGAATACAGCAATCCAACAATTTTGATTTTTTTTTTTTTTTTTTTTTTTTTTTAATTATGTCCTTTACAATTATATTTATTTTCTTGGAAAGATCTCCGAAAATGTATTTTTTAAAAATTTGTATTTATAGTATAGTTGTTTATTTATTTTAACTATTAGCGAATTTAAGATTTTTTTTTTTTCTTTTTAGGAATATTTCAAAACAAATATCGAGAAACTGAACTGATTTTATTTTTTTCTATGTTTCAGGTAAGTTTTATCAAGAATTAATTCCTTAAAAGAATATTGCAATGACCAGTAAGGTATCAGGTAAGTTTAAACTACAACTAAATTATTTTAAGAATATATCAGATAAACAAACGTTTTATTTTTAAAAAACAAAAGAATTTCGCGAAAGAAAACAAAACTACCAGGAAATTAAATGGAGGATGGGGCATTTAGGTAAACCTAAAAACCGAGGCTTTGATCTTTTACTCGCTGGCAGTTTAAAACGAACTTTAAAGAGGACTTAGCTCAAAATAGCCTTTGTTAGAGACCGTTTTATTTAACAATATCCGACGTAAAAGAACCTCAAATTATCTCATCAGTAAAATATATCTGTGGTAACAAAATAGTAGAATACAATTCTTTCAACTTATAATTCTTTTCAAATTAAATTGGTATATGTGTAATTAGACAATAGTTGACAAATTGAGGAAACTGTATAGTTTGGCCTATTAGGTGCTCTCATTTAATATTATAATTAATTAATTTATAAAAGAATAAACCAAAAAAATGTTCTTGTATTATCAATAAGACTTTGAAATATATTGCTTTTATGCACTTCAACTAATGTAATGAGTAATCTAGTGTTCTGTGACTGTAAATGAAAATGATTACTTTGAAAAAACTATTTCATTTACTCATATTTCGTTATATGATAGTTTGAAGTTAGAACATATTACACAATAGGTAGGAATGCCGCACTATGGCGTAATCTCATACAGCTGACTGGCTTTGCTCTTTTTTTTTTTCTTTTTTGTTAGGTCAATAATATATTTTAAAAGAAATTTATTTTCGATGAGATAACCAAAAATAAACTGATGTTAATTATGCAATTATTATATCAAATAACTCAATGTTGAAGAGTTGAAGTTGTCAGACCTATTCATTCTCTTCCGAAGTCGCGAATGACCAACGGTAAATTATCGTATTTACAAATTATTTTTAATACTTTTCTATAAATTGATTAATATGAAACATAAAAAAAAAAATTATCCTTTGCTTTCGTAAACGAGCTGATATAATAAATATTTGGTATCCCAGTTTTAACGGATTTACTTTGTCCACAAATATATTAATCTTAGAATAATAAATTTATAAAAATTCAACAGAAATAAGAAAAATATATCGTGCTTGTATTAGAAACAGTGGAGATCATTTTGAGCAATACCTGTGACACTTTACAAATTAAATTTATGAATAATTTAAAATTTGTTTAATTTTGTTCCCTGATTTTGTTTACAAAAATGTTGATAAAGTTTATTCTGATAATATCCACATTCCGAGAAAGAAAGAGAAAATATGCAGTTTAACCTATGCTATAAAGTAACACAACTATTTGTTACGTTTTGCATACAAAATATATTCGATTCATTATTATTGGTCAGTGTGCGCTGGTGGCGCCCTTTTCATACTTTATAAAAAAAACAAAAAAAAAACTAGATGTGCTGCGTGCCTGCAAATGTTGTTTTTTTAAAAAATAGTATTAACTAGAGAAGTTTTTAAAATAATTTGGATTTGACTGTTGCGCTAACTTTTTTTTTTTTTTAACCTAAACTTGAAGTTCATATTTTTTTTTTTTTTTTTTGTCTTTAACAAGATTTAACAATCACCCGGGTTTTTTTCGTATTTGTTTTTTCCATCATATCCTTTCTATTTTAAATGGACAAGGTATTCGTAATTACAGCAAAAAAAAAAAAAAAAAAAAAAATAAATGGCGTTGATATATCAGTAAACAACTGTTATAAGGCATAAATGTTTGGATTTGGCCTTTTTTACAAAAAAATTCATAAAAAAAAAAAACCGTAAGACTTAGTTTATAGGTAAGTGACCTCAAATAGGTTCACTCTGTACTTTAATTTCTATTATATGATGATTCTGTTTCTGTTCTTCTAAAAGATAATTGAAGTGATGATTGCATTATCCTTTCCTTAATTATAACCTTACCCTCGGTGTAGAGGGTCGTTGCCCCTCCCCTTCCCCCTACCCAGAGGAGACAAAGCCTTTGATGAATGGCCCAAGTTGACGATGAGGCATTAGAGCCGAAGCCGAAGCGGACCCTCCAACAGGTATCGGGAAGATATATCTCGTCTCGGCTCTGGCAAATTAGGGGACTTGGTCACCGCGGATCCATCAACCTTCTTCCCGCTGATGGATAGTCTTCGGGGAGGTTGTCCGACATGATTGCCACGTCTGGGCGCCAAATTTAAAAGAAGAAGTGTAATACAATACCGCAGCTTATATACTACACTCTTAGTAAATTTTTTCAAAATAAAACAAAAAATAGTGCTGTGTGAACTCTGCTTCACAAATGGCTTTAATGCACATCTTGAAAAAAACAACAAAAAAAACTACGTAATGCTGTTGTTTTTTTTTGTTTTTTCTAAGCTTCTATAAAACTTTTCATTAAGTAAAAATTATATAGGTGGTTTTCTTGAAACGGCGGATAACTCAAATTATCTTTAAAATGAGTCAAATTACGTTTCAAAGCATTTATTATTATTATTTTTAAAAATTTTATTATCTTGTTTAAGTTGTGTTTCTCGTTACGGACTACCTCAACATTTACTAGAAAAAACGTTCAAATCTCCCAATCAATTACAAAAGACTTTTTTACATAACTGATTAGACCTATTGGGGCGTACGGAGTTGAGCTTTGGGGCTCCACTAAACCATCTAATTCATCTCGTATCCAATTCTTACAATCCAAAATCCTTCGAAAAATCCTAAATGCCCTTTACTTTGTCACCAATAAGCTTATCCATAAAGACCTTAATGTTCAATATGTTGCTAATTTAGCCCAATCCAGATATCTATCCTTTCATAGTAACCTCCATAACCACTCAAATCCACTAGTTTCTCAACTTGCTTCCCACTCTATTCCCAATAGTTCTCTGAGGCGTCTGAAAACAAGATGGCTTAGAGATCTTCTAGTGTAGAATTTTTCTTGAAGTGCTACTGATGAGTAGTTTTTTTCAAGTTCGTTATCAACACATTTACTTGTTTTATATATTTGTACAGTTGTGTGTCTTAATAACGCTAAAATGTATTTATTTTGGGGCCAATAGTATGTTTAGAATAATTATACGATAAACAATAGAAAATCCCGTAATTGTACGGGAAAGCGTACAATTTTGACTTATCACTTCATAACGACAGCCTTATATCTGTAACACTTGTAAATAGTAAGTTAAGTGCATTTTGGGTGTTAAGCGTGTTTGTGAATTTAGGGTTATGGGAATCACTAGAAAGTTATTTTTTTTTTTCTCGTTATTTGTCTGTAATGAACTTAGTTATGAGGATATTACTTAGATGAATACTTATTAATGAATCATTGAGGAAAGGATTGCGTATTTCCTAAAATATGATTTTCGCACCTGACCGATTATTTATAAGTTTCATAGATATAACATCCCATTTGTCTCTAACAGCAACGTATGCCGACGATACATCCCTCCTCACAAGACACACATATTCAACACAGGCTTAATTGGCTCTTTAAAATTACTTACAGACTTTTCATGGCTAGTTAAAACTTTAAAAAATCAAACTAAACAATGAAAAATCACGAAGCATTGCATTCGAACATGTCTCTTTTGTAGGACTTTTATAAAATTCTTCATAAGAATTTCTCTAGATCTTCTTTTCAGAGAGCTATCGAGAATCAAGAGGGAAGTAAGTTGGGAGACTACTGGATTCATGTAGGTTAAGATAGGTTTTAAATTGAAAAATAAAGTTTAAAAAATGATAAACATTATAGAAAAGTGAATTTGATAGGAAAATAGTGAAAAAAAAAACATGTGATGATACAGAAATGAGAATTGAGATAGGGTGAGTAGTGCCCTAGTGTCCCCTCCTGTCTTGATTTTTTTACATCTTAATCCTGGAGGTCTCACATCTAGCTTCTTTTCAGCCTTCTGTAGTTCATATGAAATTTGCATTGTGGACATTTCAATTATAGGTGTTTTGGGATGCCCATGTAATTAATTAATCCTGGAATCGTTTGTATTTGGTCCGAATTTATGGTATTTATAACATACCGTATTACTTTAGAGTATGTTGTAAATTTGTTAAATATTTTAAAAGCTCCGTAGAACTTCAAAGAGATGTACAGTAGAGCGCCTACTATCCGGAAGTCGATTAAGCGAAACCGGATAGTTTCGGGGAAATTTATGAAATTAAACATTTTCTCGAGTTGAAAATTATATAAGGGTTTTGCGAGACTTAATGATTCATAATATAATTTTACACACAAAAAAAACACTTTTCTGTTTCTTCCAGGTAAAAGATTAACACCTTAATTTTATTTTAAATATGTAATGTTCTTACAAACTGTGCTGGTGATATATTTTATAATCTTATTTCCGAATCTTTTCATTGTTATTTACTATTTTTTTTAGTTCAGATTCTGAACTTGAGTGTTTTGATTTCACTTGGTGGGTCTATGCAAGTTTCTCGTTTTCCTGGATTAGATTTTCCTGGGAATTCTTCGAATCTTTCTACTCCATTAACTTGTTTTGTCAGCCTGTGTTTGAAGGTTCAGTGTGACACACCAGAGTTTGGTTTTACAGCAAATTGTATTATCAAAGTGCAGAGTAAAAATTGATTTCCTGTTTGGTCATTCTGTGATTTTCAAACTATTTTTGAAAATGTCAGGACCAGGCCTGGAATTGAAGGAATGGATGAAGATTTTTTAACCCATTGATTTAACTTAATAAACTTGTATTCTTAAAAATATATATTAAAAACAAATTGAAACAGACAATGACACTGGTACATTGATAATGCTGCTTTATACCTGACGATATAACAAATAAAATAATCAAAAGGACATGTTTGTTGAAGAGCAGTTAAACTGAATAAATCATGTATCCATTGTGTGTTGTTTTAATTATGAAACATATCGTGAAGGAATTTTTTATTAACTGACGAACTCTCTGTTTATTTATTTAAAACCGCTCTGCGCATTTTTAATAAACAAACGAAAGTGAAGGATTCGATTCAATAATAAAATCCCGTACTTTCTGAATTTTTAATACTAATCTTTAAATAAATTTTTTTAAAATTCAATTAAATATTTTATTAAGAGTTAATATTATAACTTGCCAGGTTATAAGTAAACATACGATTGCTTAGCAACATTGCCTACCTCATATGTAATCCGTTTCATTGTAATATCCCGTGATATAATTTTTTTTTTTTCTTTTTGGGCCACTACGGACCACGTGCTCGTAGCTACTTTTCGGCGAGTATCTTCTTCTTTCTCTTCCAGAAGTCTTTCATTTTCTGACTATGAGCCAGCTTTCTCTCTTCTGTCCATTTGGTCCCAGTGGTCTTCTTAATGGTAAGGGACATTGGAAATACTCCCTGTCGGACAGCTTGTCGGAACTGCAGTCGGTCCTTTGTTTTATCGAGTGTAAAGTTTTAATCATTTTTTGTATTATATACGCAACATGTCTTTGTTGGATTTAATTCGTCGAATAAATACAAAAGAAAAAGCGATAGAATTTCTTCAGGAAAAAGGTATTTTACATCGAATAACACTTAATATGTAATAAAATAATTTAATAATTTTTTTTTGTTTTTGTAATTTTTTGGTTTTTTATTTAATTATTTAATAATAGAAACGATCAAACGATCTCTCATTTACATGTTATTACATTTGGGAAGGTTACTCGTAACCTAAACATATGATAATAAACTCAAAATGAAATGCGGTGTACAAGTTTAAAAGACCCCTTCTTTTATCTAAACATTAGAATTAAAAATTCAGAAAGTACGGGATCTTATGATTGAATCGAATCCTTCACATTTGTTAGTTTATTAAAAATGCGCAGAGCGTTTTAAATAAATAAACAGAGAGATTGTCGGTTAATAAAAAATTCCTTCAAGAAATGTTTCATTATTTTTAAGAAATGCAAGGTTATTAAATCGATGGGTTAAAAAATCTTCATTCATCCATTCCTTCAATTCCAGGCCCGGTCCTGACATTTTCAAAAATAGTTTTGAAAATCAAAGAATGAACAAACACGAAATCAATTTTTACTCCGCACTTTGATAATTACTCGTAACTTTGCTGTAAAACCAAACTCTGGTGTGTCACACTGAACCTTCAAACACAGGCTGACGAAACAAGTTAATGGAGTAGACAGATTCGAAGAATTCTCAAGAAAATATAATCCAGGAAAACGGGCAAAAAAAAAAAACAACAACAGTAAATTACAATTAAAAGATTCAGAAATAAGATAATAAAATATAACTACAGCACAGTTTGTAAGAGCATTAGATATTTAAAATAAATAAATAAAAATTTCACTTGAGGTACGCATGATGATATAGAAGGATCAATACAATTAGGATTGATGAATTAAGTACCACATCTCAATAGAAGTGGCACTTAATTCATCAATCCTAAATAAAAATTTGTTTAGAAAAAAAAAAAAAAAAAATACACCAAAAAAAAATGAGAAAAAATGTATTTTAAAAATTAAATAGAAACATTTTACTATATTTCCGGCCATTCATATTCCTCACTAAGCTTAATATGTCATGTTGAGGCAAAGAAGCCCATTTCTCAATTATCAAATTTATGTGGTCAAGGTGATCGTATGTGTAATTAGCGTTGGAGTTTGTCCCAAATATATTCAATTGGATTCCTATATTCATAAAGTGGTCCACTTCAATTTGTGAGCAGTTTAGATATATGTGAGTGTATATGTTTGTGTGTGATATATATACATATATATATATATATATATATATATATATATATATATATATATATATATACATATATATATATTCTATGAAAATATCATAAAAGGAATAATGCTCAATTGCATACTTTAATACAATATGTTTATCGATAAAACAATAAAACTTCAATTCTTAGTAAAACTTAATTAAGTTCTTCACTTACGAAAGTGTTACTATCATTTATAAAATAAGAGTAAAAATACCTCACAAGGAATACAAGAAGTATTGGCAGGAATTTTCTAAAAAAAAAAATATCAGGATGAAGATATTTTTCACAATCTCTTAATATCCTCTTATCCGGGGATCTCATATATCAGACAATTTCCCAAAGCCTCTTTATCCAGGTATGCAACAAGTTATGCTTTTCTCTATCTTCTCTTCAGAATCCTTTAAGTTAAGGTGATTGTCTAACAAGGTAAAAAGAGATGAGAGAGATGTACTTTCGTAATGTATTCTAAGGTAGAGCTAGCACTGGGTATCGTTCTTCCTCATGCCTGTACATGTCAATTTACATAACTTTTCGCACATTAATTCCATTATTGTCAATATCAATTTATGGCAGGTCTGGATGTTTGAATAAAGTCTACTAGCAAATTCAATATCATAAAAGTGCTAAAAAATTCATTAATTCGTTACCATTAATTACTTAATTAATTAAGTAATAACAAAAGCAATATATATCATTAGGAGATTTTATAATTTTTTTGGGCTTAGTTAGTTTTATAAAGTTATGAATTAATAAATTAATTTGATATATTAGTTATACTTTAATAAAAAACATTTTTTTTTAATATTGTACGAAATAGTTAGCTAGGGTAAATCCTACAACAGTGTTTTTTCCTACTATTTATGTTAGTGTTTAGTTACGAGTTGTTCATTTGCATTGTTAAAACAAACGGCCAACGTCAAAAGAAAGGCCTCGAGTTCAAAGGCAGTCGAAAACATTTGGACCATTTTTTTTTACCTTTTCGTAACAAAGGAGTGTTAGCGGCATCAAACCAATTACTGGGATAAAGATAAATTTTCTAGGTTAAAATAGTTGAAAAAATCGACTCTCAATAACTAATATTCTATAATGTTTAAAACATGTTATCTAAATTTAGCTATAATTATGCACAGGGAGTTTTGCAACAACATAGTATATTGACGTGTCTACAATGTGTAGGCACAACTGGGATCAAATAATCAATTTCTGACACCAGGGCAATAGATAAGGTGTATTTCGAACCTTTATTGGTAATGTACAAAAGTACAAAGTCTCAAATTATTACAGTGCAATAATAAGAGTAACCCAGCACACAAGGTAAGTTAACCCTTAAAGATGACAAAAAAGGGGGGGGGGATGCTAATAGAGTCTGACTGGAGGTGAAAGAGCAGAGCAGCTACTGGAGACTGAAAGAGAGAGACCTCGGGCTTAGGGTATTTAAAGGGAGTAAAGGCGTAGGGCGGTGGCTGATGCAATACAAGGAAGGTATTCTTCAAATAGGAGGCTGGTAAACATGATAAGGAGGCGTGAGACGCCGGGCTAGCGCTGACTATGAAGGATAAGGACGCAGCTGCAGTACAGGAGCTAGTAAACAAGATTAGAAATTCGGAGAAGATCTGCGTAAATAAGGATGGCGTGACTAGGATAATTCGATGTAATAAGGAATTAATAATATGTAATAATGTGTAATATAAAGGGTCTGGATACGACAATATATGATTTCAAAGGGGGTAGCGGGATAATATAGGTCAATATCAATTTCAAGTAAGCACGAGTTAACAGAACCGAGAGTACCTTTTTCATGATATATTTACGTTGCCCTATTGAATTTATTTAGTATTAAAATGTCTAGTATTGTGAATCGTCATATTACATTTCTTTAGTTTGACTTTTTCGAGAACGTTAATTTGATAATTTTTTCAGCTTACACCGAAATGCCTCCAAAAAAACGAAAACATGAACATGATGAAAGATGTGTGAAATGCAATCTGCTGTTAAGATATGACCCCGAAAAAATTCATTACTTCAGAAGAAGAAGCCAACTCGTTATCGGTGGATCTGTAGGAAAGAAGTAGATGTAGGAAACGTTCTGTACGGAAAATGTCGTCGTTAAACTCGTCTAGTCATAAATAAAGCATTTTTGTTGATTATTTGTCAAAAATTAGAAATATAACAATTTTATCACTTGTTGACAGCTTTTTTGACAGCTGTCAATTGTCAAAATATATTTTTACATCAAATTCGTGATCAGTGACCTCGAAAACCCCTATATGAACTATTTTTCATATATTTAATTAAATATTGACTTATTCTGTAGGCCTAAATTGCATAATTTAAAATTTACGTTTTACTCAAATCGATTTGTCGCGGCCTACTAGCAACCAAATTCAAGTTTATCGGCTCCATTTTGAAGAGGAAGAGTGTATCTTTCAATGCTATTTAGGGCGGTCTTTTTCATATCCCGATTATTTACGTTTTTCTTTGGATATCAAGCTATGTTTCATTCAATCAACATCATTCAATCAACATCTACACATCCCAAACAAAATTTTACTTGCGTTGGAACCGCTTAAAAATTAATTAGAACTCTCGAAAAAAAGTCAAATATCAAAAAGCACGTTTTTTTTTCCCCTTGTGTGGTTTCAGGGGGGGGGGGGGGGTCGGAAAAAATATCAACAATTTTCTTTTTTGACCCTCTTCAAGGTTTTGGGGTCGCCTGAATAAAATCCGTGGGGCAGATCTATCTCCTACCGCTACCCCCTTTATAAAATGTTAATTCTAAATTTTAGAATTTTGCTGCGTTTAACATTGAACATGTTTTAACAGTGACCAAGTTGGTTATGAGCGATACGTTTTTGGGGAACTCGAAGGCGTTATGCGTAGTTAGATATTAGCGAAATTAAGAGTTCAACTTTCGTTATACTAAATAACAATATCACTAGCAGACAGCTTGTTTTGAGTGGGCTCCTTTTGACTCTGTTTCTCCTAATACGAAATATAAAATTTTAACCTAAATTTGCCAGATCTTGCTCAATCCTTCTCGGTTGATTTGTATAAAAAATTACTCTCATTTGGAAATAAACTATACAATCATACAGGTAAGCGAAAAAAACATAACAAAACAAAAGAATATAAGTGCTTAGACGGTCATCAAGATTAAATTATTTATTATATCTCCTTATTATATTTATTATATCTTTAATATATCTCCTACAGAAACTAAATCACTGGTAAGCGGAAAAAAACAGAAAACATTTCTGAGTGAGAGGAGTGACCCGAAAATCACTAAACGATCAAATACAGGAGAAAAACGAAGTAAAATTAGAATATTTTAAGATATCTTTTAATGACTATTGAGAACTATTCTAGTGATCAATTAAAGGACACGAATTACCAATTTTCCTGTTTAAAATCTTAATTTAAACAGAGATGGAAGGAAGCTGGTAAAATGGAAAAAAAAAAAAAAAAAACAAAGACAATTGGCTGCTGAAAACGTTTGAAATAGTTATTTTAATTAATTAAATTCATTAAAAAGTACCTTAATTGGACTGGAAGACAATTGTTTTATTGTGAAACATATCCTGTCACTTACTGTAATTGACGCAAATGTGTGTATTGCTGTCACATTAACATTTGAAGTCCTACATTTAGTGCGTAACGTTTAAAGAATTCCATCATTTGATAAAAAAATAAAATGTTGGTTTGAATAAAAACCGTTTAAGAGACCTTTAAAAACGTTTAAGTGAATAACATGATCTATAAATGTCTCAAGTAATTAAAATTTAATTTTCAATATTGAAATAAACCCTATTTGTATTAGTAAATAATAGAAACTAATTTTTTTAGTTATCATAATTATCATTATTTAAATTACTATAAAATGTCAGAATAAGCAATAAAACAAAAAGGGGAAAATGTCAAATAAAATCACCAAAAGAAGATAAAGAAATGAATTAGTCATGTAATATAAAGTAATAACGAAATGTTATTTCGTTTCGTCGCCTTTTGTGTATACAAAATCACCCTCTTTCGGAAATAAAGAATGTAATAACACAGGTAATCAGAAAAAAAATGCTAGATTAAGCTATTTAATTTTGAAAATTTATCTAATTACAAAAAAATGAATTACAGGTAAGCAAGTAAACAAAAACAAAACAAAAAAATATATGATCATAGACGGTCAAGGGGGCAAGCCTAAAAACATGTTCCATGTTATTCTTTCTTAAGCCGATGTTCAAACATTTATAATTCGTATTTGTTTTTCAATTTTTAAAATATTTTATCCAAATATTAGGCAATAGTTATGTAACAACTAAGTACAATTGATAATTAATTAACATAAATAAGTCATACTAAGTTTTGTAGGTTTTATGTGTTTCCTTTTTATTTTTTTTTTATTTTAAATCGATAAGTAGCTAAATCTATATTTTGCTAGCTTACAAATAATTGTCGATCTAAATACAATTATTTTACTCACATTGACTTATATAGATAGTCCATAATTTAAGTTTAGATTTTTTTCATGCTAGGTAATATATAAGTAAGCGTGAAAACTATGAAATTAAAAGTAAATTTAAATTAAATAATACTTATAACCGCGTCGAAAAAATAATTGCCACTTAAACGATTACGGTGATTGTGTCGAGGAGAATGCGCTCGAGAACTGAGGCCGCGTGTTTCTTATCTAAGAATCGAACATGAAAGAATTAACTATCGCATGTTTTTCCATGTGCGAATGTTTAAACTCTGCCTAGAAAACATGGCAACATAACACGACCTCGCAATTTCCAATGAACTTTCTTAAATATTATTAAAGTTATTTCCATATTTCTTAAAAGAGTACTTTATTATACAGAATTGTTAATGCTATCAATGGGTAATTTCTCCACGTATTTTATTTATTTTATATCAGTCTTCTGTAATTTTAGAAAACGCATTCCCAGACTTATATCACGATAATCTAAATACTTTTTTTTTTAATTTATTTATTGAAATTCACAACTGTATACAATATAAAATAAAATGCGTGGAGAAATTACCCATTGGTAGCATTAACAATTCTGTATAATAAAGTACTCTTTTAAGACGCCTCGGAGGGTTATTAGGAATAGAATATGAAGCAAGTTGTGATACTTAAATAGTTTTTAAATGGTAATGAAAGAATAGGTATCTGGTTTGGCCTAACTCATTAACATATAGTCCATTAAGATCTTTATGGAATAATTTATTTGTGGCAAAGTAGGGAGCACTGAGGATTTTTCTTGGGATTATTCGAAGGATTGTTAGGATTAAAAACGAGACGAATTGGATGATTTAGTGGACTTTTAATACTTAATCATTTTTAAATACATGAATTTAAAGTTTTTTTTAATTATTAATTATCAAATTGATAAATATGAGATAAATTACCATAATATGGGGTAACATTAGTACGGTGGGGTAAAATTGGTACACGATTATTTCTGTGGTGATTTGATTCTGACAGGTTGTTGTGTCGACTTTTACCAAATGAGAGCCCACGAAACGAATCATTCAAGCGCTCTCATTTGGTAAAAGTCGACACAACAACCTGCCAGAAGAAAATCACCACAGAAATAATTGTGTACCAATTTTACCCCACCGTACTAATGTGACCCCATTTTACGGTAATGAAAAAGGCTATTTATTCCGAACAAGGATTAATCTTCTAAAGTAATAAACTCTAAATTACTCATTCAGCCTGCAGAAGTTGCAGGAATATTTTTTTTAATTTATTACTTTGCACCATAAACCTGTTTATTACAGGGAGGGGTGTCCGATGTTTATTGTTAAGAGTTTTCCTCTTATGGCTTATCATAAACAATATATAAAATAAATTAAATAAATTTGTCATAATTGTTATTGTTGAGGGAAGATATAAAGGTTATTATATTAAATTAAAATGATTACCTTAGATGATTATGTCTTAAATAAAATTAATAGTTGACTATTCAATCAATAATTTGGAAATTTAGAAAAAACAAAATGCAAAGATGGTTATTGAATGGGTGATGAATTTAGGTAGTGCACTTTTGAACTGGATATAATGGGGTCTATAAAAAAAAAAAATGACCGTTTCTTAAACAAATATTTGTATTATTATTTCTTTGATATAAAATACAATTAATACTCAAAGTATAGTCCATTGTTATCTACCGTCTTTACCCATCTGCTAGCCAATTGCTCGATGCCACGCTGATACCATTCCTTGGGATGGCTGCCAAAGCATTTTCAACTTCCGCAAAATTATCAAATTCTTTCCATTGAAGCAATTAGGCCATAAATCGAAACAAGTAGTAATCTGAAGGTGCGAGGTATGGACAATATGGTATATTAGGTAGGAGTTCACACCCATGAAGTTCTGTAAACTTTTCTGCTGATTGTTGAGGAGTGTGAGGGATCAGTCCTCAGGTCTTTTTCACCTTCCCCATGGACAGAAGATGGCGACTAACAGTATCTTTCGACACACCACACTCCCTGACAAGTTCGCGAGTACTTGTGGACGGATTTGACTCAACAGTTTCCTTCAGAACCTCATCAATATCAATTAATAGCCGCCCAGAGCCCTTTTTCCTTTCCAACGTCGTATAATATAGGGATTATTAAGTATTGGTAAATAATAAGTAACAGTAAGATATTTACAGACTTTTGAACTCAGGAATTTGATAAAACGGTCATTTTTTTTTTAAACGCCCTATTATTTCAAAGTTACGTACGTCACAAGCCAAATACCACACAGATAACATGTATATGTTATTTGAAAGAGTGTGTACCTAAAGTAAAGAACAACGTATCCTTTATAGACGATTTCATGGACATAATAACATGCCCATATCAGATGCTTGTATAAACATCTTGATATACTCTGATAAAACTCTAAGGAGGCTGAAAAGAAGGTGGCGAAGGGATGAAAATTATAGATAATTATTTTATATTTATTTATTTTTTTTTCAATTATTTTGTTTCATCATTCTTGACGAGAGACATTGTACAGTAATACCCTATCTGTTGCGTAGACCAGGTACCAAATACCACCAGACAGTACTCGTATATTTACAACAAAATCGCTTACAGTTGCATTTTCTTTAAGCTGTCAATGAAAAAAAAAAAAAAAAAAAAAAAAAAAACAAAAATGATTTGATTCTTCAATATCTCGAAAAAATGTAATGTAAAAGAGGTTATTGCAACAATATTGACTGCATATGTCGTAGAATGATTAAGCTCTTTTTAATCCTGCATTTCATTTCGGTTGTCTCTTCTCATTTCAGCAGTCGGAAACAAGAAAATAAACTGCCGAGTGTAAAGTAATTCTTAATTCTCTTCAAAACTGAAATCTCAATACATCATATTGTCTTCCTGTTAATGTTACGGCCTATTTAAAAAAAATATATATATCAATCACGTTGCATTACTTTTATATTTTTGGGGCGAAGGTCAAATAGATCAAAAAATGTAATATTTATTGAAATTTACAGCTGTTTACAAGAAAAAAAAATACAGCTAGAGTAGGTTTCTAGGCCACTTTCTTCTCAAACCTTTAGGATTATTGGTAATCAAATGGAATGCTAGTTGAGAGACCAATGGATTTGAGTGTTTAAGGAGCTTACAATGAAAGGATAGGTATCAGGTTCGGTCTAAATCAGCAACATATGAGACATATCTTTATGGATACGTTAATTTGTGATATAATTGAATTGAGGATTTTTCGAAGGATTTCGGATTGTATAGATTGGATACGAGGTGCATTGGATGGTTAATTGGAACCCCAAAGCTCAACTCCATAAGTTAAAATATGTCTGCTATGTCCTTCTCTGTGTGAGTCCGGATCAGCATTAATCTAAATTTAGGGATGCCGGTCAGGACTTAATTTCCTGACAATTTATAAATAAGTATTTTTAAATAATTAATTAATTTAATTAAGTCTTCTCCAAAAGGTGATCGTGGGGTCAATAATTATATGTGTTAATTATAAATAATAGTAATCAAAATATATGTGAATTAATGAGTGGCATGCAGATGGTAAATAAATGACGGTTCAATAAAAAAACAACGTATGATTAATTAAGGGTTGACACATAAAATTACTGTCAGGAATAAGAATCATTCTTAAGTTTGAAACCTATGTGGTAACAAATAACTGAACCTAGACTTATCGTAATCTGAGGGCGATGCTATGTTGTGGGTGGAAGTGGCTACCTTATTTTTTTTTTTATTTATTTCCCTTCCTTGCCTCTCGGCTACACGGGTTTTGCAGGAATGGCTTGTAGCCATCACTGCTGGTTTTAACAGTTTAACATAACATTTCAATATTACTTTTAACATTGCAAGAATAAATTTTCTTAAACATTTAACAGAACATTTCAATATTACATTTAACATTTAACATTTCAAGATTACACTACACGTTTAAAATAACATTTAATATTTAAAATACATTAAACGCTTTACATAACTACATACTTGTGTTTAATACAATACACCTTATATCTAATACAACAACCTATATTTAATACAACATACTATATTAAAATTAACTACATACTAACTATAACATACTATAATACATAATAATAATAACTACATAATAACTATAACATACTAATTTAAAATAACGTGAACAACATACCTATATCAATTTTTATTTTTTTTATTTTATAGCTTTACATTTACGTTTATATAGGCTTTATTCGGTGATGGGGTTGTCGTCAGCATCATTCCTGTCCAGGGTTCTTTCTGGGGCGTGGCCCCTTCTACCTAGGTTGAAGTGCTCTACCCCCACTTCAGTTTTCCAACCATACACAAAACTTTTGTAATACGGGTAGTTGTCAGCTGATACTAGTTGGGGGAAATCACTCTCCGTTAGAACATACAGCCCTGTTTCTCTCTGTAGCTTGGCTCTCAATGCCTCAAAGGCAGTGCATGAAATTACCACATGTTCAGCGGTCTCCGGAACACCACAGCTGGGACAAAGCGGGTCCATATTTTTACCATGTTTCTGGAGCTTGGCTCGAAAGCCCCCGTGCCCTGTGAGAAACTGTGAGATCCAGTAATCCGGTAGTACCCCAAGTTGCTTGAAGACTTAACCTGACAGTGGGGAAATATTTTCTAAGAGTGGAAGTGGCTACATGGCGGGAATCCCCAGGCTGACTGAAAGGTCAGGAAACAGACCTCCAGGAACAAGCTCAGAAGGAACAAGCCGGACCAAAGACAGACTGATCTCCAAGACTGATTCCGAAAATATTTTTCCGGCCTTTTTTAAAGTATTGGCTCCGCCCTTTGTACTTGGACATGCCCACCAACTTCCCAGGTTTATGAAATTTAGAAAAACTCAAAATACAGCGTTTACCCCAAATATTACCCCGCAAGGGATAGGCAGGCAGAGAAATATTCCTCATATCAACAAAGGGTGTGAATTGCCGGACCACCCGTAAGAGGCTGTGACCCTTCATCCTACTAGTAGCTGCACTATTACGTAACACGCGAATATTATTGCTTGTTAAATTAAACCTATAGTTTGATACATAGCATGTCTAATAACTGTCATATAAATGAGTCTTTCGTAAATAATTGGAAGAATTGAACGTTTGTCTAGTAAATGTTGAAGTAGTAAAAACACAAAAAGTTTCTTGAATAATAAAACAAAATTAAAATAACATGTTGTTATTCCATTATTTTTCACTCTTTTCTAAGAATGTTATCTTTGTCATGTTTGTTATCTATATCCCTTGAGTGAGGCGGGTCGTAATATTACGTCAATAAAATATGTAACGTAAATAGAAATAACGCAGTAAGAGAATTATTATTAGACTAGCATTCCCTGTAGCGGCTTTGCTCAATCCCATAAGTAAAGAACTTAGATACTAATAATAAAAATTCAATTTGTTTATTGATAAAAATCTTGTGATGAAGTATGCAGTTGAGCATTACTTTTTCAATAATATTTTGACGCATTTTTAACCTGGTTAAAATTGCATGGATTAGGTTTTTAAAGATTACGTAAATTATGTATGAGTTGGTAATCCAGATGGACAGGGAATAATAATAAACTTTTGCGGATAGTGGACTGCGTTATCAGTGCTTACAACAAAAGACCCACGAATCATATTTTTACATTCAATATTTTTAAAAAAACAAAAACAAAGAATCTACATTTTGATTTGGTAATATTTTTTATCCGGCAGAAATACAGTGTACCTTTGTAACCTTTCATGTACAAAGGCGATCACCACCTATCGGTCAGTGTTTAAACTCCTCTGTAATCCACATATTATCGCTTTTTTAATAAAAAAATCAATTAAAAATCAGTAGATGTTATTATTGCTAAACCATCCTGAAATTATAAAGATGATGTGGTTAAAATTAGGTATAGATTGGTTTAGTAGTTTTCGTGGTGAGTGATCACAAAGGAAAAATGCCTTGTGTCTAATATTATAGATTTGTTAATCTAACGAAAATTAAATTATATATATTATATGAAAGATGGATTTGTAAAGAAAACAACTTTTTTTTTTAATAAATAAGAAATTCTTTGAAAGCTCTTAAACTTTTACAAAAAATTTTGCATCTTAAGTGTTCTAGTTCATTTGAAAACATTTACTTAGGACAATATAGGGGGTTGTACAAGGAGCTGGCTAATTTGTAATTCATGCAAAAGTAAACTTAGATTACTGCTATGGCCACAACTCTTCACTGGAAAATTGACTTGAATTTGATTTCTTCGTAAGTCCTAGATATTGTTAGTCCGAAATGCTATTGGTAATGTCTTCTTAGTATAATGTAGTTGATATTATCTTTCTAACATTTAATATTATCATTCAAAAGGGCAAGTTACATTGTTGATTTGGATGATGAACGAGCCTCTAGGAAGGAAATCAGAGCAGAATTAACGGGGAAACGTATAAGGTGTCAGAACCTGTTGTTAGAAGTATCAGTATCTAACCATTGGGAACGCTAAGCTATACGATTTCATAATACATTTATAAATGGAGCCATAAGATTAAACTTCTTGATTCTCAATGAAGCCGGATAATAAAAGTTTATAAAGCCAAATTGAGTGACCCTAATATCAGTTTCATGCTAATAATTGGTTTTCAGCACAATTTGAGATCACTCACATTAAATTTACTACTGGAGTAAGTTAGCTCATAATATAATTTTGAGCATTCCAAATATATGCCAAACAATATGTTGATGTATTCGTAATACATTGAAAAGGCTATTTCTCCTATATTATTCCTGAGAGCTAAATATTTCTTTAGCTTCGGAAATTTGATTTATTAAGACTAAATTACAATCTCCTGGAGCACCCCCAGCCTCGTTAAAAGTGGGCACCCTTAATTGGGGAAAACCTAGCGGCTGAGCTCCATTCTCCTCCTTTCACAACCGTTGGCTCAGTAACAGTACATCCTTATTAAAGTACTGAACTCAAGACCCTTCATGATTTGTAATGGGTACAGGTTTTGTTTTTTTAATAATTTATAATACGTTCAGATACAACAAGAATAATAAATTTGCTATAAAGCAATTCCATTTACTCTTCAAGCGATTAATTAATTTATTAAGCAATGTGTATATATATATATATATATATATATATATATATATATATATATATATATATATAAGTTAAGGGCCAAAGCATAGCAGTATCAGCCTTAATCCTATTTCTAATCTTGTAAACACAGCAAATACTATAAATGTAGCATTACTGAGCCAATAAAGTCAGTTGATATTCAGTCTATTTAGCGTGCGTTTCTTATTACCTTTTCTTTTTTTTTAAGTTTTATTTGTGACAGTTGCTAACTGGTTCCGAAACCCGGGACAACGCGCGGTGGCCTGTTTTTTTTTTTTCCTCTCAAGGCAAAACACAATCAGGTGAGGAAAATAGTTAATGGCTGAAACACAATCAGAGATGCCACCATTACCGGAAGGAACTTTAGCAGCGGCCCACGCTAACGTCCTGGAATGGATGAAAATCAGAACGGCCACGTCACAGGACCTCCGAAAGGCCATTTCGGACTTGGAAAAATTCACAGGGGAGGTAGGTGAATTAAACCATTTTCTAAAAGGAGGGGATCGCCTGATGGCGAGAATAGAGGCAAAGACCGCAGAGAACCTATTAGATTCTGGAGATGCCGAGTCACTGAAGGCAGCTCTGGTGTGCAGAGTGAAAAGGAGTGTGCTCAATCAGATCCAGGCGGACGAAGAAACCCCATGGCTAATAGTGAAAGAGAGGTTGAAGAAGGCATTTGGAGGGGGTAGGGGTAGGTGGACCCCAGAAGAAGATATCTTCCAAATGTTTAGAGAAGCGAGGCAACCTAGGCAGACCACTGGTCAGTATGCAGCGGCGCTTCTGGCACGATTTAATCGCATCACTGAGAAATTAAGAGAGACGATCAGTGTAGCGGAGGCAGAAGCTAGAATGGCCTTTTTGTCTACGATACTAAAAAGTCCAACTTGCCAGAGAAACCGGGAAGAAGGAAGGGTTGCCGAAAGACCGCACATTCGTTGAATGCGCTCAAGAAATGGTGGACTCCAGCGCGAGGGAAGAGGAAACTCGCATGGAAGTGGAGGAAACGGGCTGGAACAGAGTGACCTATAGGCGATCAGGATTTGGGCCCGCCGGAAACAGGAGAAAGGAGTTTGAATACAAGGCAAAGGAGGGTGGCGAGAGAAGATCGGGCCGACCAAGACCAAGAGGCACCGGCAAGAAGGAAGACAGGAAATGCCACGGTTGTGGAAAAGCCGGGCATCTAGTAGCTCAATGCCCCCGCACGAAATGCTTCGAGTGCGGGGTAGAAGGACACATAGCGAGACAATGCCCGTATATGTACCGCAGGAGAGAGGTGTCTAGAGGCGAGCCAATGGAGGTTAATACCCAGAAGGTGAGAACCAGGAGGACGCCGGAATCAGGAGGAGCATCCGAAACCTCGGACACCGAAAGGGAAGAGGAGGAATCGATAAGCAGCGGGAGTGAAGGAGAGGGAGTCAGCAGAGGAGTTAGACGAGGACGAGTGACTGTAAGGAGAAAGGATCGAGTGGAGGCCTGAGGAGGGTGCCAGCAGAGTGGCAGCCGCTTCCTAACTAACTGCAGCATACGGAAGGAGCGTGGCGGTCTGCCGATCATCAGGGTGGAGCGAGGAGTACGCTGCCTGGTGGACACGGGGAGCTCTAACACCATCCTGAGCCGGGAAGCAGCGGAGAGGCTATGCAGCGGCAAAGGGGCACTCCAGACGGAGGTATGTAACTGTAAGCTAATCACTCTGGGTGGCCCTTGTGAAGTAGAGGGGGAAGCAAAGTTAGGATTAGAGAGGTGGTCAAATTCGGGAGGGAATTTAAGAGTCCACATCATAGGTGAGGTAATGCGAGGGTATGATGGAATCCTGGGTTGCGACTTATTCGAGAAAGTAGGGGCGAGTATAAGGAGCAAACAGGGGCGCTGGACTATCCGAATAGGATGTAAGAGGTACCGATGCCATGGGAGCACACGGGAAAGCGAAGTTCGAATAGGGGCGGTGAATAAAGCGGAGGACTGGAAAGTAAGGTTTACGTAGGGATTACCGAGATATCTTTCACAGGGAGGGGGAGAAATTAGGGGTAACAGGGGAAACTGAACACGAAATTCCACTCAAAGAGGAACGCATAACGTACGTGAAAGAGAGAAGATACCCGCAGGCATTAAGGGATCATATTAGGAAGGAAATAGAGAATCTGAGGAAGCAAGGGATCATAATAGACAGCACGTCACCGTACAATAGTCCCCTGTGGGCCGTGAAAAAGAAGAGCGCGCCAGGTGAAGAAAAATATCGAGTAGTCATCGATTATCGGAAACTAAACGATAATACCAAGGATGAAAAGTATCCGATCCCTAGATTTGAAGACATTCTCGATAGACTAAGCGGGGCGACAGTGTTCAGCACGCTCGATTTAAAAGCAGGGTACCATCAAATCAAAATGCATCCCAGAGATCAACCGAAAACGGCCTTTACTTTCGAAAGAGGGCATTATGAATTTACTAGGATGCCCTTTGGATTAAAGAATGCGCCCATCACATTTCAAAGGTTGATGGACGAATTTTTAAGAGGCATAGATGAAGATGTGTGTCAAATATACATGGACGATTTGCTGGTATTCAGTAAGACGGAAGAGCAGCATGTAGGACATTTAAGGAGTGTGTTTGACAGGATCAGGGAATTCGGCCTAAAATTATCAGACGAAAAGTCGCGGTTAGGTCAAAACGAAATAAGTTTTTTGGGTCACACCATTTCAAAAGACGGAGTCAAGCCGGACAAGTCGAAAGTAGAAGCAATTGCGAGAATGGCCGTGCCTAAGGATGTAAAAGGGATAAGACGGTTACTGGGGTCGTTGAATTATTACCGCAGATTCGTTCCAGAAATGGCGGAATATTTGGTGCCCCTCAATAATCTGCTGAAAAAAGGAAGAAAAATTTTCGTAACCCCCGAGATGGAGAACAATATCCGCAGGTGTATGGCTCGGTTACAGGAAGAGCCAGTGCTGGCGTTTCCGGACTTCGGGAAACAGTTTTCTATCACCACAGACGCAAGCGAATACGCTTTGGGAGCAGTGTTGTCCCAGGAGGGAGATGGTGGGGATAGACCCGTTGCGTATGCAAGCAGGCGTTTATCGGACGCCGAGACTCGGTATAGCGCGCTCGAGAGGGAACTGTTAGGGATCGTTTGGGCGGTAGACCACTTTAGACCCTATGTGTTTGGGAGAAAGTTTAAAGTCCACACAGACCATCGGCCTCTGCAGTGGATCGGGAAATTGAAGGAGTCTTCCGCTCGAGTTACTCGGTGGAAAGAACTGTTGTCCCAGTATAATCTGGAAATTGTTTATAAGCCGGGGAAGGAAAATATAGTAGCGGATTGGTTATCCAGGGCAATCATGGTAAATGCAGTGGAAGAAGACAGGGCAGGACCATCCGGGGATATCCGGCAATTCTTGCAAGAATGGACACCGAGAGAAGACGGGGAAAGTATACCAAGTGAGGACCAGCGAGGGGAGTCTCAAGAGGAGGATAGTTCCGCCGACGACCGGCCCGTGGAAATGGAGGAAGTAGAGGAGATTATAAATGATAAAAAAACGGCAGATTATTTGGAAAACGAGAACAGAGGGGCTGCTAAAAATAGAGTATTCACGGTACGGAAGGAGCGACATAACGACTATACTGACTCAACCGGGAGTTAGCGAAGAGGTCATTTGTAGGGCTCTGAAAGATGCGTCTAAACCGGGCAGAACTTACCATCTATATGTAGGTAATTCTACGGTCCGGGAAAAGATCAAGCGACTATGGCGATCAGAGAAATTGGGGATGGACCGTACATTCATCAGATGCACCCGTTCAGTAGAAACGGTGCAAGATGTGGGGAAGCAGAAAGAAATAACTCTTGCGTACCATCAAGGCAAGACAAATCACCGGGGTGTTCAGGAAACGGTACAAGCGTTGAAACGGCGGTATTTTTGGTGGGGGATGAAACGGACGGTCCGCGAAGTGATAGGGACATGTGAAATTTGTCTCACCACAAAATACGATAGACACCCCCCGGGATGGGTCCAAGAAGAAACACCCACGGCTGCGACACCTTTAACGGATCTACAAATCGATACATTTACATGGCGGGGTTATAAATGGGTGACCATGGTAGATACATTCAGTAAGTTAGGTCAGGCACATTTGGTAAAGGAAAAATCAGCAGAGGCAGTATTAGGGGCCCTACGAACATGGTTCCGTTTCTACGGAGTACCGGAACGAATTTCCTCCGATGGAGGGTTAGAATTCGATAACTCGCAAATTAGGGCAGAAGCTAAAGAACTTGATATCCATTGGCATATCAACACCCCGGGACATCCCAAGAGTAGAGGCGGGATCGAAAGACTCCATGGGACGCTGAGTGACCACCTCAGAATATATCAGACGGAAAAAGGCTTGGAACCCGATGTAGGGATGGAAAAAGCGATTGCCGCATATAATAGTTCTATTCACGCGGTAACCGGATTCTCGCCCTTTGAAATCATTTTTGGGCTCCAGGAGCGACGCAGAAATATTAGGGACACAGCGAACGAGGAGGAGGTGAATTTGGTACTGGCCAGGCGGGCGGCACTGGGAAAGTTGTGGGAGAAATCTCGGGGACGAATCGTTAGGGAAAAGAAGCAAAGGGTAGAAAGAGATAATTTAAAAGTCCGCGAGGTCACGGGGAAACTAAAAATCGGGGCGGTAGTATACCGCAAGAAAAGTTCTAACCGAGGCAAAGAGTTACTCCGCTACGAGGGTCCATTTAGAGTGATTGCCATACGCGAGCATAATATAATCACCATTCAGAGTGTTAAGGAACCGAGGAAGAGACGTAATGTTCATATTGAACAATTGCGACTCCCTATTGAGGAGCAGATTATCTCTTGAGTTCTGGAGTGGCCCGTTGCAGAAAAGTTTTATTCTTTTATGTAACTGGATGTGTTTTTATTTGTTTTTTTATATTTTTGAGGAATGCCCTTCATAGAGTCAGTTTTATTTTTAAGTGGAGAAATGTACAGTAGCAGTAATGGTAGATGCTGTAAATATAGAGAATAATTATGTTGGTTTCGAGGATTTTTTTTTTTTGTTGTTGTTAGTGATATTTTGTATATAGCAGTTATAGATTTAGTTAGCTTATTATAAATGTGTGTGTGGTTTTAATGAAAAAGTGTTTGTTTTATATTTGTATTTTTTTTTTTTGTTGTTTTGTTTTTGTGAATACCTAGTATAAGTTAGATTTAAGATTTGAGTTAATTGTAAATAAAGATTTATTTCTATTTTTGTTAAACTTAGGAATTATGATGCCAGAGGTATTGTTATCTGTGTGCTTCGGCCGTTAATCAAGTTAGGATTAATCAAAGAACCACGTAATACCTTTCTGGTATTAAGTGACCAAATTATATAGTTTATGGGGAATGTCCATAAACTGGTAGGGGGGAGTTAAGGACCAAAGCATAGCAGTATCAGCCTTAATCCTATTTCTAATCTTGTAAACACAGCAAATACTATAAATGTAGCATTACTGAGCCAATAAAGTCAGTTGATATTCAGTCTATTTAGCGTGCGTTTCTTATTACCTTTTCTTTTTTTTTTAAGTTTTATTTGTGACAGTTACTAACTTATATATATATATATATATATATATATATAATCGTTATAAATTGATAATAGCCACTCATTAGAATAGGATTGGTTACAAGATGTGATAAGAGTCAAATAAATTAGATAGGGCAGACATCAATTGGTGTTGGCTATTGTGTCTCTGGGGACAAGATCTATATTAGTAGGTAAATGTATGATAACCCTCAAGCTATCTAAGAACATAGCAATATATAATATTATGATTAATGGATATAAATTAATCAAATAAATAATAATTATAATGGATTTTCACTTTTTTTTTTTCATCAATATTTATAGATGAAAAAAAAATGTTTGCTACACATCATAAAATTTTACAAATAGAAACTAAAAATGACGTGAGTAATATATGACTGAAATACTTTGTGTACTAAGATTGATGGGACGTAGAGTGTAATAAAGGCAGAGTGTCTATATTAGGGCTCTGCTTTCTTTGGCGCATCAAGTTGTCCTCGCTACCATCAATCAAGGAACAATAAAATTTGAAATGTCAGCCTATCATCAGGCTAAGTTACTATATCTCAACTTAGCGGTCATCTCCAACAATCGATAATAAAGGCATTATTGCTAGATGAAGGTGTTATATTAACTCAGTTTTTTATTAAAAAAAAATAATAATTTTTAACATGTAACATGTTTTACCGGTAAGCTACCTAGTTGGTCTAATTGATACTTTTTTAGGGAATGCGAGGGCTTTACGCGT
The DNA here is from genome assembly GCA_003667255.2 of Euschistus heros. Lineage (NCBI taxonomy): Eukaryota > Metazoa > Arthropoda > Insecta > Hemiptera > Pentatomidae > Euschistus > Euschistus heros. The sequence goes on along the minus strand of RCWM02000301.1, from coordinate 10,614 downwards.
AGTTTGATAGTTCGTTATTAGGAGAATAGGAAAAGTTAAGAGCTCCACTCTCGTTACATTAAATAACACTAGTTCACTAATGAGTAAGCAAGCCCCTTTTGACTCTGTTTCTCCTAATACGAATAGAAAAAAATAACTTAGATTTGACTGATCTTGCTCGATCCACTCTCGGAACCTTCCGAATCCTCCCTCGGAAAATTACTCTCCCTTGGAAATTCAATATACAGGTTAGCAAATGATTGGAAATACAATCATACAGGTTAGCAAGAAAAAAAAAAAAGAGAAAAGAAAAAACAACAACAAAAGAACACAAGGATTTATACATTAATCTATTTAATTTGATTTTTTTTTTCTTCGTTTCACCCGACTTTGGGGTACGTTGGACCAATCACTTCTGAATGATCTGTACCTTTCTTTCAACCCAGTATTGCTTCATTCTTTCTAATCTTCTTTTCCTCTACTCTTCAGAGATTTAGATTGTTCATTTTTGAATTGGAACCTCTTTTTTTTGTCCTTAGTTATTTTTTTTTTCACTTTTATCTATGAGTATATTTTTTGTGATACGGAGTTCGTTTATGTTCTTTTCTGTTTTCTTAAACCAATTTGGTTTCGTTTGTTTTGTTGCGGAAGAAGTAAAAATGTTTTTTAGTTAGTCTATTTGGGTTCATTCTGAGGATGTGTCCATAGGAATCAATTCTTCTCTTCCTTATTGTGTCCGAAAGTCTCTCAATTTTTTGGTAAAGGGTTTTATTTCTGGTGTGGATTAATTTCTTATTATGAAATTTGGGGCTTAGAATCTTTCATAAATATTTTCCTTTCATTGGTTTCTAGCCGTTCAACTGGGCCGTGGTTATTAATAGACAGTGTTTCAGCTGCATATAGTGCTTCTTAATTTGATATTATTAAATTAATAATAAATATTTAAAGACATTAATAATAAATTAGTGATATTAATTATCTCCAACAGAAAACTGAATCACTGTAAAGCGAAAAAAACAACAACACAGAAAACATTTCGTCGGTGAGATTGTCAATTCTGCTGCGGGGATTTTAGCACCTTTTAGGACATTAAATACAATATGTGGTTTGATGCACAACTGTAATTATTATTTGGGCTAAAATCACAAAACTATTCTGTCAAAACCTGATCCAAGCTGAATTTTCATATTCGGGTTTGCACACTAGACACGGTATTTCATTTTAAAACAAAACATGCAAAACAAACCTAAATCAAATTTTTTTTTTTCTTTGGCCAACAGGGTCACGGGGACCAATTTTTTATTTTTTTTTATTTACGTTTTCTAACTTGCGGTTATCGTTTGATTACACAAAAATGTCAATAGATACGATGAATTAGCTTAAATTGCACATTAAAAGATTGGTCAACTCAAGAGTTGTGTTTTTGTTTTTTTTATTTTAGGATCGAGTTATCAACCGATTTATTTTTTAAAAAATCGAGTAAGTAGTAGCTATACGACTAAAATAAACAATGGATCATAAAGAGAAACAATTTTATAAAGAACATACTAACGTCTGGAGAAGTTTCAAACCTGTAAAGCGAAATTGCTTATCCTAAAAAAAATTTATAAAAGTGAGATGACTCTTTCTTTGACCAATGGCTTCAAATAATTAGGTAAAATAAAAAAAAATAAAAAACTTCTATTCTCATGAGGTACGTATGATGGTATAAAAGGATCAATACAATTAGTGCTGATGAATTAATTGCCACTTCTATTGGGATTATTTTATTAGAAAACTTGTTTCGATTGCTAAACATTCATCTTCAGTTCTAAAACATACATATTTTTTTTTTTCAAAAGAGAAGCACTATGTTACATGGATTATATATACTGAAGTTTTAAAAAAATGTAAATGACAAGAAATTTAATATATTGGTACACACCTGAGGAGATCTAATCCATAGTGGAAGAGGATGGACCAGGTAGGTTCAATTGTTTGGGGTTTTACATTTGGTATTTCTTCATGACTAATTGTATTTTTTCCGTTCATATTGTAAATAAATTTAAAATGGGGCTATTTTAAATGTTTATCTTGCCATTGAAACAAAACAAATCCAGATTTTTGTTGGTACATTTCTGTACCAGGTTTTCGCGTCAAACTGGATGTGATCAAATAATAAAAAAAAATAAACAAATAAAGTAACTTAAATTATAAAAGAATATAATAAGTGCCTTATCTTAAAGTCTTACACATAATATGTATATAAATAATACTCTATAAAATTTTTTAAAAGAGTCCAGTTTATAACTCTTGATTGCATCCAAGACTACCTTGTTCATAAATTATATCATACAACCAATCATAATATTTTTATTATTTATGGAACATCCCACGAACTTAAAACTAGGCACACTTTCAAATTGAAACATGTTTAATGTGGCTGAAATCAAGGATCTTCTAGCAGCTGTTGCAGAATTTTTTTATTAATTTTTTTTTTTTATTATATCAATTTATTGAAATTTACAACTGTACAATATATATATATATATATATATATATATATATATATATATATATATATATATATATATATATATATATTATATATACATGTATATATCAAGTAAATATGTTTTTAACTATTACAATAACATGAATCTCTCTTGAAAAGAACTGCTCATCAACTTCAATAAAAAATCTACACTAGAAGGTCTCTGGGCCATTTTTCAGGCGCCTCGGAGGATTATCGGCAATAGTGTGGGAAGCAAGTTGATAAATTAGAGGATTTGAGTGGTTATGGAGCTTACTATGAAAGGATAGATATCTGGTTTGGGCTAAGTCAGCATCATATGGAACATTAAGATCTTTATGGATAAGTTTATTGGTGACAAAGTAAGGAGCATTGAGGATTGTGGATGGTAAGGATTGGATACGAGATGAATTGGATGGTTTAGTAGAGCCCCAAAGCTCAACTCCGTGCGTCCAAATAGGTCTGATCACAGTCATGTATATGAGTCTTTTGTAATTAATTAGGAGTTTTGAACGTTTGTCTAATAAATGTCAAAGTAATCTGTAACGACGGGGAGTTCCTTGTCGTTTGTATGTGGATTCCAAGTAAGACGTTTGTCCAAGTGGAGTCCTTGGTAGCGGATTTGTTCAACAGGGATTAGTGGAATATCATAGACATTTTTAAAAACTTATAAATTATTATTGCTGTAATTAAAGGTAGATGAACAAGTTATGTAAAAATATATATAATTTTATGTAATTTATGTTTAAAGGTTTTTTTTTTTTTTTTTTTTTTTTTTTTTTTTTTTTTTTTTTTTTTTTTTTTTTTTTTTTTTTTTTTTTTTTTTTTTTAGTCTCTTCATCTTCTTCATATCTCATTTTCAAGTAGTTTTGAAATATTTAAATTTTGGTACTCTACATTTCTGCAAATAAATTCTTCATCCAAAGAGCTAGGTTTTATTTTTTTTAAAAAAATATGGCCCCTTTCAATTCCTTCATTGACCAAACTATTCAATTAAAAAATACGAATAATTAAAGAATGTTCTCTAATTAGGCAATTACTTATATTATAAATAAAAATTAATTATCCAAATTATTAAATTCCTTTGATTGTTGAGTCCTTTCCGGGTCTACAATGGAAAGAATAATTGGCTACTAACGAAAAAAAAAAAAAAAAAAAAAAAAAAAAAGAAAAGAAATCGATTTTCGGTTAGCTCTGGGATCCGGCAATTAGAGGACTCGGATCGGCGAGACGTGTTGAGTGAACAAAATAATAAGCCTGGAACAATAGTCCAATGATTCCTGTTCACTGTGTACATTGCTATTGTACCATTGTACCATTGTACCATTGTACCTTTGTACCTTTCTGCCTCCCATCCCAACCCCCCCACCAGCTAATGGCTGTAATTTATCGCCCTCAATTATCGAAACATTAAATGCCTTTCCCTTTAGCTCTGAAATAATATTTGGTCCCAGCCCTTGGGGGGAGGATAATGCTATCCCTTTGTCCTGGGGGTACAGGCCTAATAGAAAGGATTCCTTAACGCTTTGTCTTAATTGTATAATATAAATATATTATAATTTATTGTAATATCTAATAAATTTCCATAGGAGAAGATTTATGTTATATTAGTTTTATTTTCGAATCAAGGTTGAAGGAGTTAGAGAAGGGTGTGTCCTGACTTACTATTCAGATCGCACCGTAGCATTAGTGTAGGTTGGCGACCTTACTGACCATCTCCTATCCCCAAGGTCCCTAGTGGCTATCATACATATTATTTTGATGATACAATATATCAAATTCCATCAACATAAAATATTAATACGTTTAATATAACAAAAACAAAACATTTATAGTAAAAATATAATTCACATAATTATAAAACAAAAATAATTTTATTGACGTTCAAAAATGATAGTGCTTGAGAAGTCAAATGATTATAGGTACTATCCGAGACAGGAGTGTAGATGACCCTTACTTGTATTGCTGAATAAGAACTAGGACAATGAAAGCAAAATATCGATATTCTGCATCGACAATTTTTTGAATGTAGATACACAATTTGTCGGCGACCAGTAATATCGATACTTTCATTCCCCGTCGCTGGTTCGCCCTCTCTCTAAAGTAAAGAACTTTTTCATCATTTTAACTAATAATTGAGGTTATTTTTTTTTAATATATAAAAATCTTTTATTGAAGTATGCAATTGAGCATTACTTATTCACTGATATTTTCACGCGTAACAGAAATTTTTTGCGTGGTTAAAATTGCAATGATTAATTGTTTAAGATCAGGTATAAGCATAATTAGACATATATAATATTTAATTTTAATATATGAATTGGTAATCCAGATGGACAGAGACTATTAAGAAACTCTTGCGGATAATAGACAGCATTACCAGTGCTTATAAATATAGGACCATATATCATATTTTGACACACGATATCAAAAAGTGAAGGGTCGACATTTCGATTTGGTAATAATTTCTTAATTAACCAATCAATTATAAAACTTCAATGGGAAGGTATGTCGTCCCACGTATTTAAATATTTATTAATACTTTATTTGAATGTAAGTAAATTTTATTATCAATTTCAAGCTTTATATTACACCGTACTGTTGTAACCTCTCATGTAGAATGGTGCTCACCACCTATTGGTCATTTTTCAAACTTCACTATTATCCTCATATTATCGCTAGTTTAATAACATATTAATTGAAAATCAGTAGATGTTATTGTTGCTAAATCATTTTGGAACTATAAAGATGGTGTGGTTAAAATTTGTTACAGACTGGTGTAGTAGTTTTATTAGTACTAGGGCCTTATTACTGTCATGTTAATGAGATTTTGTAATTTATTGGGAGCTTTTTGTTAGTGGAGTAAATGTTGAAAAAGTTGAAAACGACAGGCAGTTTCTATTATGTGTTGGAGATTGCAGTGTTTGGGATACAATGAACAAATAATGGGATCATTATTTACTTATAATATAAATGTATCAACAGCGTACGTGGTGTGGACGTTAAAAGAAAATTATAAAGCTAGTTTTTCGAACTAGTAGAGTTTAATATTGATGAATCTTAATTTTAAATATTTTACCTTTTGCTTATAAAAGGTTGGTTATAATTCCGGGTTTAGTGCCTGGAATATCTTTTAACTTTTAGCGAATGGTAACACGATGGCAGAAGGAAAAGAAAACTTGAGATGAAAAATTTGATGGAGTCTTGGGAAGATAATCGAGCTGGTTCTTTGGCATGATAAAACTTCCGCCGGAAACTTAGTCAATCCTGAGCACCTTTGAGGAGGAGGGCAGGAGTAACAGCTAAGTTTCGATCCAAGGATTGTCACTCCCAGCCACATTTCAAAAATTTAATCATTACAGTAGAAACTCGATAATTCGTCATGAGTGGGAAAGGGGGGGGGGGTGACGAATTACAGAATTTTACTGGTAAAGTAACAAAAAAGCATTTTAAACTATATAATTGTAATTTTGTTTTACATTTTATTGAATGTAAAGACGAACAGAAGAACATTATACACATTGGACTTGAGTGGCAAAAAACACACTTGCCGCATCCCATCAGGTGTACCTGATTCACATTGCTGCTCGAAACCACTCAATGCACTTAGTTAACATTTCCTCTACTTCTTTGCATGGAATAGTGGAAGAATTAGAAACGTCCTCGTCATCATCTTTTTCATCACTAGCTTCATTTTGAGCACTCAGCACTTGTTCTATATTTCCATTGTCATTTAAAATTTTATATCCTACATCCGTACTATCCATGTTTAACCACCTGCTTACCTCTTGCTTATCTTTTCTCATTTTATAACCTGGAGCCAGACGTTGCTGAGCAAGATGCTAATGTTTTTGTAGGAAGAGCTTTCCAGTATTAACTGATTTCGGGAAATCGTCAACTCCATTCATACTTCCTTTCATCTCTTACTACAATCAATGGAGGGATCGACTCCGGGCCTGTTCTGTTTGTTTTTTCTATGAAATGATTTACAAAAAGTATATATATATATATATATAAATATAGGCTTTTTTTTTTTAGTCACAAACCAAATAAGGTGGTTTAAAGATTAAATAAGTAGCAAGAGGAAAAAATGAATTACATACGTATTTAAATTATGTATTTATAGTTGCCAATCTAAAAAAAAAAAAAAAAAAAAAAAAAAAAAAAAAAAAAAACTGACGAATCACAGAATAAGACGAATTATCGAGTGACGAAATAACGAGTTTACTCTTGAAGCTAAGAAAAATAGAAACTTCAGGAAAAGTATAATGATTTGTCCAGTATCGCATTAACAGTATTTTATTGTATAGTTATATTTTAAGAAATTTTATTTACAACTGTAGAATAATGCATTGACTGAATGTACGGTACTGTGAATTGCTGGTACTGTGAGCTTGTATATATATATATATATATATATATATATATATATATATATATATATATATATATATATATATATATATATATATATTTGTTTTTATTATGATAATCTTTTAATTTCACAAAAGTTTTTGCTTCTCAGAGAAATTTCAGGATCATAAAATCTTGTACACCAATGCTTTAAAATGTGAAAACTCTGTAGGGGGTTCTGCAGTGGTGACCAAAAGCGAAGAACGTCTCTTCAAGTTACCTCGAGTCTGTTCCATTTTCACTGGAGAGGAAACCACTATTAAGGAAGGAGAAAGGTGGAAACAATATTGTGGTGCCTGTGAATCGTTCACTGCAAATTCTCCCATGGATCTCAAATTCTTTGTGACTTGGAGCCCCCCTACCTGCATTAACTGTCAGGAACCCAGGCCAATAAAACATATACCAATAGATTGTCAACGTTTTTCATCTGCAAGTGAAAGACTTAAAATGTGATTCACACTGAAACAACTTCTACAGGATGATGAAAAGTCACTGAAGTCATTGTTGGAGTTTCCGCAGGGTATCAGGTTTTATGGTCGGGTATAAAAAATAAGAAATTGAAGACAAACTGCCAATTTCCCTGAAGGGTAGAGACAAAAAAAAAAATAATAATAAAATAAATGCAATTTCAAATTGAAATTAAAAAATAATGTATGATTTTTTACAATTTTGATTTTTAATGAATCGAAGGTATCATAAATTGATTTAGTTTAAGAAATTAGGTTAAAGAAAATAAGTGACATATTTGATAATTCTGGACTAAAATTATTGAATTTTATAACGAACTACATATTTTAGTTGAATAACTAACAAGTTGGAATAGTGCTCACTAATTGGAGAATCACCCTGTATTTCAATCATTAATGAAGGCTTGATATAGAAGGCCGTAATGAAGGGAGGTCGCAACATTTAATTCATTGGCCGCCATTAAACAAGAACCCTGTATTTTCGCTGCCTGATTAGGTTACATTATTCATTAGCAAACTGACCCGGGATCCTGGTTCCGGTCCAGCCGGCAGCAATCCTTCCAAACACATAACCCTATCTCTCATTAAAAAATTCATTTTACGTATTCCTAGCGTTGTATTACGCTAATAGTAGTACATTTTAGCGTCAAGTATACTCCATCAAATTAAAACGTCAGGCCAAAAAGAATAAAAAAAATTCTGCCTGACTGAGTGGTTGTTATATAACCTTTTTTATAACAAAAAATATTCTACATTAAACTTCTAATGAGGAAAATGTCGGAATATTTTCAATCTGAACAACACCAACAAAGCTATACATGTCAATAAAGCTCCATCACTTAAAAAAATGTAGACATAACGTGATTTTTTTTCCTTCAAAAACCAATACAGCTTCCAAACGGTAGGTCCTAGCTACAAATATTATAGGCGTCAAAATGTTACATTTTTAAGGCTAAAAAAAAAAAATTCACTCCAAAGAAAATCCTTAAAATACAAACCCACGGCTGTGCTGATGAGTGTTGAATAAAATATTTTTCTTAATATTTCTTCAGTGATATGGAGAGAATAACTAATGATAATTCACAGTAATATAGCAATAATTTTATAGTTCAGATTGAGAAAAAAAATTAACAAAATTAGGCAAAATAACACTGTTAGATGAAATAGAGCTTATGTTTGCTGGTTTTTGTCTCCAATGTTGGCTGCCAAAGAGGATGATGAATGACAGACCAGATGGTACTAGATTTAGAGGAAGGCCTAGAATAAGGTGGCAGGATAATGTCAAGGCCGACCTGAAAAATCTAGGAATAAGAGGATGGCGAAGAAAAGCGATGGATAAACTTCAATGGTCAGCTCTTATGCGTGAAGCCAAGGCCCATCTAGGGCTGTAGAGCCAACCAATAAATAAATGAATAAATAAAACTTTAAACAGAACACGGATGAAGATCTACTAAGGTGCGATCATTGCAAGTTGAAAGGTTTAAGATACTCAAACAGCACAGTTGTCAGCCTCTTAGCTTATCGCACTTCGATCATGGATGCTTAGTATACGGAGGACTCTCTGGTGAACTCGAAATGAGGCTTGTGAAGATAATGAAATCATTTGTAAGATTCATTTTTAGGATACCCCACATCATGTACTGGTATTCTGAGTTAACGTGGCTTTACCCAAATTTCGAGAACAGTACTTCCTTTGAGCTTTTGTATTCTAATCTTTAAAGTCCAAAAAATCTTTGTATATTTACATCTTTTTTGTAATGTATTTTTCCCAAAAGACCCGTTATTTATAAAGCTCTGGATTTACCAATGAAATATGAAATACTGCAACGACTTAGAACAGGTAAAAGAGTGAGTAAACTCTCGGATATTTATAAAATACTCCGGACTACTATTTTATTACTTGAATTTTGAAAAGGATACACAATTAAACATGCAATTTTAAATGTAGTTGATGCGTGGAACAATGTTTGTTGCATGAAACACTTGCTCAAAGCTGGGAATAAGCTGTGGCCATCAGGGGTAGGTGATGTTACTGAGAATAGTGATGAAAACGAACATTTGCTTTCAATGTTCATCTGGTCGTTTTTACATTTGATAAATTGCAAACTTTTTTTTTTTTTTTTCTTTCCCCCTACCAAGCCTTTTCAGGCATACGGGGTTAATAAATTGCAAACTAATTACAATTATATAGTTTAAAATGCTTTTTTGTTACTTCACCAGCAAACTTCTGTAATTCATCATTTTCGTTATTTCGTCACCCCCTCTCTCCAATTGATGACGAATTATCTAGTTCTACTGTAATATATTAGTATAAGGACAATTTGTATAAAAATTCGAAAATTTGATTTTAGTTTTAATTTCCACTTTATATGCTCATATGTATATAACTTATAAACTACAGAAGTCTGCCTGATATGCACGCAGACAGAGAATAATACATTTTTATTGCAATTGTATTTTATTCTTAGGGGACAAGGTGTCCCAGAATAGAGATAACTTTTTTCGTACTTCCAGAAAACGTTTACCCTCAAACATCTTTATTATACTCAATTATATTTACCGACAGTCAAAATATTCACCTCTCCAAAACATTCTTTTATGTATACGGAGATCAAAGACGTAGAACCCAAGACAACGTAGGTGGGTGGCTAAAGGATCTGAAGAGAAGAAGATAAGACTAGAAGCTTGAGATACTCGACTTCTAGCCACCAAAAGCGGCTCCTAATCAAGACAGGCCTTGGACGCTCAGTAGCTTTCATTAAGCCAGCCTCTATGCGTTGCTAACCTCCTTGTTTGTGCTTTGTGTGTGGGGTAGTGATTGTGGTCTGCTTCTACTTCTAGCGCTTTGTCTCGGCTCTCATTTATTTCTTATGTCGGGCCGCGTTGTCTTTCCTCCAATTGGTGGTGGCTTTATAAGTGCATTACCGCTTTCACCCCGCCATTAAGGGGATGCTTTAACCATTAGTCTATTAATTAATGTAAATCAAAGGGGTCAGTGGCGATTGTTCTCCTATTTTTTTAGGAAAATTAATCGAGTCTTTTAAAACATTTAGATACTCGAAAAATCTAAGGTGTGCCGGCAAATCAAATGAAAAAATATACTAATTTTTTAATTTTTTACTTCACTTTTAAAAGCGCTATTATTATTTTTTAAAAAAGATTATTTCCCCTTGATTTTTTTTTTCTAATTTCAATAACTTGTTCCTTAAAGAAAACTTTAAAGCGCACATTTTGTCATATAAT